>CM046879.1:597693300-598966516 GCA_025667525.1 Glebionis coronaria | reverse complement strand
GAAGAAAAAAATACCACTTTTGTAAAAAAAAGGTAGTGCCTATAAATCAAAACACATAGAAATTGCTTTTTTCTAAAAAGACCACTCCCTAAATACATCTTCTATCAATTCCATTGGTTCATACAAGGAAGGGTAAGATTTGTGTTCGACCAATTGAGTTGAAGAAAATAAACTATATCAATTATAACCTTTTAAATAAATTATATCATTCTCTCATACGTAGATCTTACTAGTTCATGATGCCCGTCAAGTGCTCGATAGAATGTTTGACAAAACATGGGTATTTTATGCAAGGTTGGACTAAAGAGTAAGTAAGAATCTATTTTAATTCTATATTCGATAATCCTAACTATATGATGGAGATTCAAGTTGATAACATAATATACGTAGCTATTGATTATTTTGGTTTATTATATACTTTTATCTTCTATGTGTTGGTGTTTAAATCAGGTTGACATGGTGTTGCAGATAGCTTGATAAATTGAAAATATACATTTGGTAGATGGACAACACAAGTTATTGTTGGCGATATAGAGATACTTGACAAAAATGTGAGTTTTATAGTAATGTTTTGTTTGTTTGTTATGAAATGAGCTTTGCTTGGTGTCCTGTTGCGAGCTCTACGTGAATGTCAATACATAATGTTCTAACTATATGCAGGTATATGAATTTAATTGAGTCAAAAAAAGTAGGAAGCTTTGTATAAGTAAGGTTAATTGAAGTTCTTGTTTTGAGTTCCATTTTAAGTAAATATAATTTGTTTATTCTAGACACCAGAGTTGACCGTTAGCAGTAAGTTATACGCCATCACGACTCATCATGTGTTATGATCGATATGAAAGAGGACATGTGGTACATAATGTATTATCTGAAGTTCCAACCATAACTCATGTAATGTATTTTTTGAAGTTCACAAGTACACATTTGGCAAGATAGCACCAGTTCATATGTGTGAAGTGAGATCTTCAAACATTAGGGAACGAGTTAGAATAAGAATGTATTTCCCCCAAAAGGGCTCACAATTTACACCTCCACACTATATTATTTACTTCTATGAGAGATTACTGTCCTATTGTATTCAGGTATTTAGTATAGCAGTATCTTCATATCATACCACAATCTTTTTGAGCAAAATAATTTACTTGAGTTGACCTAAGATAAGAACATTATCCTAGCTATAGGAAGTTTCTTTAACTAAGAAGGCAACCTTCTCTATCTCTGCTAATATACGTGTAGTTCTAGTAGAGTCTGATTGATATTGTTTTCAGGAATTTGAGGGAGATGCTCAAACTAGATGTTGCTGAGTAGATGATGTTCATATGTGAGGATGATGGATTGACAGAGCTTTCTTCTCTATGGAAAAGTGGAAGCATATTCTATCTCTCTCATGATGACATATTTGTGATCAAGACTCTAAGAAGATCCGAGCTGAAGGTTTGAACTTTTAGAAGCACCCATACTACATTTTCTTATTGTCATTTACGATTGTCAACTATACGGTTTAAAAAGTGCTTGCTCAATACCAGGAAAGAACCTTGATTAATCGAACAAATGGACATAATAACTGAGAACCCAAACTCTGACCTATTGCCACTTTCTACTTAGGTTAAACTGCATCTTAATGTTTCGACAGTTCTACAAGTTAGGGATGAATAGTATCACTTATTAAACATAACTTACAAAAGTGACAAGTACGTTTTAAAATTTTCTTAGTGTTCCAACAGTTTGGTCATCATGTTATTCTTTGTCGTGCAGTCGTCGGTCATTTTAAAAAAAATGTCTGTCAGTTACTTCCATCAAGCATGTGCACCAAGTTAAATAGTCTGTTATATATGTACCTAAGACATTCATAACAATACATGTCTTCCTTTTCGTTATAAAATTGATGAAATATGTGGACTACAATGGCACATGATATATAGCTAGGACCATAAGGGACAATTGGGATAATAGCCAGAGAATGCTTAGATATTGACCCTTTTCTACAGTAGCTAGTAGCCAGAGAATGAATTGCAGAGCCTAAAAACTAATAAATTTCAGGTAAAACACAACAAATTGTAAAGAACATATAGAATAAAAGCAACACCCAAATAACCTGTGCTTTTTTCTATGTGGTTGTAGCATATAGTAAAGCTAAGGAGCTATAGTGAACCAATTAAACAAACCAAAAGAAAAAAAAACATACCTTGAGTGTTGTTAGGTCGGTTAGAGCGAACTTCAGTCCCATCTTCAGCTTGTTGGCTACTGTTACGACCTCTAGTGCTAACTCCATTATGCCTCATTGACGACATTCCTAAGTCATAATATAGAGATAAAAAGACAACAAAACATTAGTACTTTTTTTCCTTAAAAATGCAGCCTTTGGGTTGTGATAGCACATCATAAAAATACAAACTGGAAATAATACATTTAGAAGATATTTTGAACTTAGTTCCAATTTAGGTGATGCTATTATATACTAAATATAGCGAAAAACATCTGAGAACCATTATGAAAGCAGTATATAATATAACATGAAATCAAGACATCTTTATTTGTAAACTATAAGAAATTACCTGATTGAATGTTTAACGAAAAGGATACACGACAAGGGAATAAGTAGTGCTATATTCTGGATAAGAATTTTAAATGGAGTATTTTTTAACAATAGATATATAAATTCAGATTGAAACAACAAAATGTAGCGAGGCTAGTGTCTACTGTACCAAAACATCAACAAATGATTTATATTACTTACATGACAATGATTTATAGAAATCAATTTCAAACATTGTTTGCATATAACAAAACCTATTAACACAATTATTAAGATTACTATTAACAGTAGATTAGTAACACCAATTGCAAGTGATTATTTGATTCAATTTATCACACACCAGCACAAACTTTAAACAATAATTGGATACAATTCATGAAAAATTGACCAAGCTTACAAATCAAACAAGGTGATACTAAGAATTGGAACTAGAAAAAGAAAGGTTACCTTCGAATTTTGAAGAAAAGTGAAACCCTAGATTCAATTTGAGGTTCAACTTCTGGACCCCAAACCGTTTTTGATTTTGACATTTGGATTGAATCAATTAAAACTAAACTTAAAGGTGGATGAAGATCGTGGAGCCCTTGAATTTCGTACCGCCAAAATTACTTTAATCTTCTGATAGCAGGTTCTAATTTCCCCCAATTATTTGGCGGCTTATATTCCCCCCAATTTGGTAAGTTACGTATTATTGCAATTAACAAAACAAGTCCTTGTGTTTTTTATACATTTGTCACATTTTTAAGCTTAAGATATGAATAGGGTTTAACATGACACACCCAAAATTAGGGGTGTCTTTCGGTTCAGTTCTCGGGTTGTTCGGTTTATTCGGTTCAGGTTATTCGGTTAATTTTTTTCCTGAGTCAACCCGAAAACCGAACCGAACCGAACTAGATTTCAACCGAACCGAACCGAACCGAAAACCGATTTTGAATTCGGTTCGGTTCTCGGGTTGACCCGAATAACCCGAATTATCTTAACTTTCTAAAAAATATATTTAGCAAAAAAAAAATATTTCTAAGTATAAAAATTATATTTTATATTAAAATTTAATTTTAATTATTATTTAATATATAAAAACATATATATATATGTACAATATCGGTTTTCGGTTCGGTTTTCGGTTCCGATTGCCAAACCCTGAAAACCAAATTAGTAGTTCGGTTCGGTTCGGTTATGACCCATAACCTAAATTATATTTTCGATTTGGTTCGATTTTCGGTTTTTGTGGGTCAAATCTAAATAATGGACACCCCTACCTAAAACTGACCCGGACCAAACCGATTCGAATCAAAATAGATAATTTCGGTCTGGTCCTCGGTCCAGGGTTTTGGACCATTTCGGTCCTCTGTCCGGTTCGGTTCGATCTTATCAAAAACCTCTCGATTATGCCTAATAGGACCAGATCAAACCGTGGATCGAATTGGACCGGACCAGTCTCGGTCCGAGATTTTAGACCATTTCGGTCTTTGCTCCGGGTCTAGGTCGGTCCGGTCCGATCCGGTCCAAGCCCGATGCTCAGCCCTAGATATGAGTTAACGTCTAAACCAGATGTATACCCGTGTATAATGACGAGATTTTATAGAAACATATGTCATAGTAATACCACTCAGCTCAATATATACACGGATGCTGATTGGGCTTGTTGTCGAGTCAGCAGACGATCCCCTAGTGGGTATTGTGTTTTTTTAAGATAATTTACTCTTATTGTTGTCGATGCCTAAGTTCGTAACCTTTTGTGAGAATCAGATGCTCTTTTGCATACTAGTACGCTTGTTTGATTTGACAAAGTCAGTGTCATGTGTCTTTCGACTAATCTTGTATAGAACCAACGTACTAAGTATATCAACGTATATAAATTTATTTGTGACCGTCTGGCTTCAGGGCAAGTCCATGTAAAACACGTTCTCTCTCGGTTTCAATATGTAGATATGTTCACCTAAGATAGTGCCTAATTTGTTGACTTTCAGTCCCGTTTGAACATCGAGAAACCTCCTAATTCAATTACAAGGGGCTATTAGTCGGATGATTAAATGCATTGTTTATTATCAGCTATCGGGCTTAGCTCATGTAGAGTTATCTATTAAGTTGATCCCTAGTTGCACACTAAATATCTAAATGTATGGTAGACTTGATCTTAATAAAATGAATCAAGTTTACATTAATATGTCTAATCTTGATCGTGACATATATTGTTCACTATTTAGGTATTTTTTTCCATCGGATTGATTTGGATGACTCTCATGTATCTTCGTCGTTGCCCGAGCTTAGAAACTATATGTCAACATGAAAAAACCCATTAGAAGGAGCACACGATGCAAAAGCCCTCCGACGAAGTCAGAACTCTAATAAAGAGAATGTATATATATAATGTGTATGATATGAGTGTGTGAGTGACATAAGTATGCATGAGTGAGCCTTCAGGAATGGAGGATGGGATGGAGGATCCGAGGTGGAGGATCCGAGACGGGGATACGGGATGGAGGATCCAAGATGACATTGTAGAGAAAGAAAGTAGAGAGTACTGTAATAATGTATGATGACTGAGCTCAATTGTTTACCTACGATACGAAAGGAATGGTCGGTATGCTTTTGTTGTGTAATAATGTATGAAACTAATTGTATGTATGGTTTCTCCGTGTACATAATAAGGACTCCAAGATAAGAGTGTCTATCTAAATAAGATCGGATATCGGTTGGAAATGTTTTGCTAACTCGAGTCAGGTCAACCTAATCTATATTAACCGGTACAATAGGCGATTTTGTAATTATTATCATTTGACTTATATTTCGGTTTACCAGAACTAAACGAACCTGAACTCGAAAACCCAAGCAGACTCAACCCAAATTGACATGAACCCAACTACCCCCCAATTTAAATAGATTCGGGTTCAGGTACAAGGTACAATACTTTTGGCCTTTCATGACCCAACTCGAATCGACTTATATTCCAGTTGACCAGAATTGTTTCGGGTTTAGGACCAATTCGATCCTTTGTCCGGTCCTGTCCTGACCCGATGTTGAGCCCTATATGCATATAAGATTATTTTTAACTTTTTCATGAACACGACTAACCCGAACTCAAATAGTTTCGGGTCCAGGTACAAGGTAAAGTACTTTCGGCCTTTCCTGACTCGATTCGAATTGATTTATATTCTGGTGGACAAAATTGATTCGGGTTCAGGACCAATTTGATCCTCGGTCCAGTCCGGTCCGGTCCTGGCCCCCGATGAGCCCTATATGCATATAAGATTATTTTTAAATTTTTTATATAACTGTAGAAGAGTTTATATAATTATTTTTAAGTAGGGGTTGGAAGCGGGTCGTGTTGGTCGGGTTCAGGTCAACTCGGGTTCAAGTAACATGATTATAGGAAAAACGTAAAAAAAATATTTAAAAAAATTAATGAAGATAAAATTTTGGTTATTCGGGTCAACCCGAAAACCGAAACGAATACAAATTCGGTTTTCGGTTCAGTTTATTTTGATGTTGTAATTTTGTACACTTTTATTTTAGGAAAAACAAAGCGACAAAAGCGGGTAAGTATTAAGTATCACGTTTTGTGAAAAACGTAAATATCGATAATCGAGTTCGTTCTCTAGGAGGTATAGTGTTTAAGCCAAAAAAATTATATACGTTATTTGAAATGAGTTATTACGCTTTTGGAAAGATGGAAAGAAAAGAAAATGGAGACAAATTACGCTAAAAACGGTCGAAAACGTTTCAACATACGAACGTAAAAACGCGATCAAACGAAAAATTTCACCTAAAAAGTTATTAAAAATACCTAAAATGTTCTAAAAACCTAACCAAGAAAAATATGAAAACCAAAAATTTTGAAAGTGTTTAAATTATTTTATATTAATTATTAAAGTTAATTAAATAACCTAAAAAATAAAATATTTAAGAAAAAGACAAAACTCAAAAGTTTTTTTGGTTGTATGCCTAAAATACTTTATTTAAAGACTAAAAAATATTTTTCAGAAATTTTTACAAATCTTTTTCTATTTTTATGGATTTTCTAATATTTAAAAACAAAATAATCATAATAAATTATGTAGAAAGGCATAAAATACAAAAAGTGCAAAGAAAAGACTGAAAACTAAAATGAAACAAAGGAAAAATAGGTTTCACCCAAAACCATAAGCCAATAAGCCACAATTGCTTATTCTACATGTGGCTTTATTTATAAGCCACAAAACAAAACGATTATAAGAAAAAGAAAAGAAGAGTGATGACAAGAAAAAGGCAACTGGATCGCTGGTAAGACTCCCCACTCCTGTAGAGCAGGTCGGGTGTTCAAGTCCAGGCCAGCTCTGCTTTTTGCTTTTTTTTTTCTTTTTTGCTTGGTTACTTTTTGCTGTTGGTATACAGGCACTTAACAAATGACCAAAACACCCAATGCAAATACACGAGCCACTAATTACTTAGATTAAAACTGAAAGATCGAATTCTCAGTTATTGTTTAGTGTTCTTGTGGTATTCTTGTTTTGGACAGTAAGTAGACACACACACCCATTTGATATTGTTGGTTCACAAGGCAACTTGGACACACTAATTATTCAATAAACGTCAAGACCTGATGGTTTTAATCCAAACTTTGTTCAATAAAAGTCAATGCTCCATCACTAGTTGACACTTGACAGTACCACAAGATAATAAATTATGCTAAAAGAACAACCCCACAAAACTTCTTGCTGCATTTCTAACACAAACATGCAGTATCATACCAGATTGTTTATGCAGTACTAATGTTAAACAAAAAACTTTGCCTTACAAATAAACGAGTCACTATGTAATAATGTCAATCCCAAACTACAGTCATAAGAACAAAATCTCAAAGAATCTTAAACTAGAACACATAAACAATATCCAAACACCCCGTCAAAATCGCAGCTAGACCGGGTAAAATGCTTATCTTTTTATTCTAGAGTAAAAAATCACTTCATAAAGCAAAACAAACTAACATAACACTAAGGGTCCAGAATTCAATTTCCACTTCATCAATATCTATCAATGTTCTTGGAATCAACTTCATCTTGAAATTTTGCGGTCAGAACCTGTAGGTAAATAAATACATAACATGTGAGCTCTTTTAAAACCTAAACAAATGCAATGTGGTTTACTCTTATCTAACCAACTCATCATGTTTCATACTCAGTATTTCTGAATTCTTACGCTAAACTTATTTTACACATCAGTTTGACTTTTACCCAAAGTCAACAATTACCATAATAAGTACATGTTTATCCACCAAGAAAAATCAGCTAATATAATAATATTTCTATCATGTTATATAGTAACTTTATACTTGTTAAACCGTGCTAATGTGCCTCTATGTATCAAATTCATATGCGAACATATATCTTTCTTTGACTACCAACAGTAACATGATTGTAATAAGAACAATAAGCCATCATTTTTTAGAATGATTTCAATTGGTTATCTGTAAATACAAACAAAATAAGCTGTTATTGAATCAAACGTAGCACTTGAAGGATCTGAGCATTCTATTTAAAACTAAGGCATTGACACTATCATCTGCAATTTGCTGTTTATGAATACTTTAAACTGAAAAACTAATCAAAGGTAACGGTAACTCTTTTTCAGTACACCCATTCCTGTCTGAACGAATATCTCATTCTGTGCAGTAATAATTTCGACTGGGAACAGGTGAAACTCCTAGGAGGTCCTCACGAATTGTTGAGAAAGTAAAACTGACCCCACCACCACCACTAGAAACCAAACCAGTAAAGAAACGGGCCAAAAGATTATTAGCCAATACCTCTCGATTTAATCCACTATGAGAAGATACAAGATTGCATGCATCTCCAAGTGCTAATCGAGTAGCGTAAAAGGTCACACCTCCTAGTTCTTACCAGAAATTCTCTACTGATTTTTAAAGAATGCATCAGCTAACAAAAGATCGGCTTCAAAGAAGGAAAAGAAAGATAAAGAACCTGAAGAAACCGAAGAGAAAGAAAAAATGAACGAGGAGATGCTGAAATGCAGAAAGCTGAGGGTGCTATTGCAGATAAAGAGCCTGTGAATGAGCTCGACATAGTAGATGAGTCAAAAGAGAGGTGCTATTGCAGAAGGTGCAGAAGGTGCAAAAGATGGAATCTTTATGGCATATGAGCAAAGGCCGAGAATGGTAGCGGCACTGCCATTTCTACAATATCCTATCCTTGTAAAGGCTACCGAATGTTTCAAAATATAATCTATGATAATTATATACTAGTATTCTATATAAGATGTAGTGAGACCATAAATACCCTATAACATACAAACAGGAAGAGAGGCACTTCACCATCACTCCTAGCATACACTGGTTATATAAGCTGTAAGGAATTCTAATAAAATACCGAATATTATGTAATTGAGAGAAAAACCTGGATTAACGTGCGGTTCAACCAACTGATGTCACGAAAGGCCTAAAATAGGTTTTCATCTCCATCTATAACCAAGGTATCTTCGTCAACGGTAGTGCCACTTACACCCTCTCTAATCAAGGTGATATCCATACTTTCATCATGTGGAGGACCGCTAGATGTATTGCTTTGCAAATATGTTTCTACATGGTCGTCACATGGTTGTTCTGTCATGTCAAAAGAGTCCCTTGCTGTTGTTTTTATCACAACTTTCCATCCTTTGTCAACAGGGTCTGCAACGTAAAACACCTGCTGGGCTTGAGAAGCTAGTATAAAAGGCTCATTATGTGGCTTCAATCCTTTAAAATTCAGTAGAGTAAACCCATTCTCATCTTCTTTCTTCCTACTACCATTTGAGATCCAGTCACAATCGAACAACACTACTTTTTTGTCAGCAGAATATTCCAACTCAATGATGTCATTTATAACCCCATAGTATGTAACATCTCCCACGATAGGATTGTTATCTCTGGAACTCGAGAAGCTGTTTGTCATGGCCTCAAGCATTACTCCACTATTTTGTGTTTTTCTTTTACTTTCAAGATCTTTTATCTGGAATCTAAAACCATTTATGATAAATCCTTTATAACTTTTCACAACCTGAGCAGGACCACTTGCCAAGGCCCTTAGTTCTTCTGTGATTCTCTGATCGCGTGTCATGTGCAGCTTCTCAATCTAAATAAAGGTAAGATGTGTTAAAACTTCTTAATTTAATTATTTTATCGGATTGTTAAACAAAACATAATAAACTATTATTACTTACATGGTCTTGAAACCATTCTGCAAAAGTTTCACTATGAAGACGTTGAACCCCATGTTCACTTAATTGACGATTATTATCACGAATATACGTAAGATGTTCACTGTAAGCTCAAAAGAAGATAATATTGTAAATAAAAACATAAAATCAAATTATGAAATTCACAACTTGTATCAAGTTACTTACTCAATAAATTCATCAACTTTACTACAATTGAACAACACATAAGAATGTGCTTTGGACAAAGTTTCAAGTTCTGGTACTTTTGTATCTGTTGCCCCGACCTGGTGACCTGGCATCGAAAAGATAGGTAAAACATCCACAGAACCACCATCATCATAATTTCGACTTGTCCTAGTATGTACGGTCTCTGTATCAGGGGATAAGTACAACGAACAAAACGCGAGACATTCTTCAACTATGTATCCTTCTGCAATTGATCCTTCGGGTCTACTCTTATTTCGTACATAAGATTTTAGTGTACACAAATACCTAAGTTATCGTAAACGTTAAAATTAAAGAAAAGAATAAGTAATGAGTAACACCAAAAATATGCTAAATATAGATACCTCTCGATTGGATACATCCAACGGTAATGAACTGGTCCACCAATTTTGGCCTCCGAAGCAAGATGAACTGATAGATGAATCATGACGTCAAAGAACGATGGTGGAAATATCCTCTCTAAATCACAAAGAATCTTTCCAATCTCATTTTCCATCCGAACCAGATCATGAGGTTTAAGAACTTTAGAGCATAGTTGTCTAAAATAACAACATAATCTCATCAAAGTAGAGCGCACATGCTTAGGTAACACATTTCTCAAGGCGATTGGTAACAACTGTTGCATTAGAATGTGGTTATCATGGCTTTTTAGGCCAAATATTTTCGGAGGTTTTAGGTGTACGCATCTTGATATATTAGCTGCATATCCATCCGGAACTTTTACCCTTTTTAAGACATTACAAAATATTTCCTTCTCTTTTTTATCCATTGAGAAACAAGCAGGAGGCAAGTAAAACTTTTTACTATCTCGAGGTTGAGGATGAAGTTCAGGCCTTATACCCATTTCTTGTAGATCATGACGTGCTTTTATATGATCCTTAGTCTTTCCATCTTGATTCATCAATGTTCCATGTACACTATCAGAAATATTTTTCTCAATATGCATCACATCTAGATTGTGGGGTAGCAAATTATCTTTCCAGTAATCCAACTCAAAAAATATACTCTTCTTTTTCCAATTATATGGTAACTCTGGGTTATCTTTCACCTCTTTTCCAAATTTAATTTCAAAACCATTTAACTCTTCAATTACATCTAAACCCGACATGGGATGAGGTGGCTTCCCATTTTCATTAGTTCCATCAAAAGACTTTTTATCCTTTCGAAAACTATGATTGTGTGGCAAATATCTTCGATGTCCCATGTAACAGTATTTCCCCCCGTGTTTAAGGCGTTTTGATTTGGTATGCTTATGGCAACTAGGACATGCAAGTTCACCTTTAGTACTCCACCCTGATAGATTTGCGTAAGCGGGAAAGTCACTTATGGTCCATAACAAAGAGGCACGCAGTTGAAATTTTATCTTTGTTGATGCATCATAAGTTTCTACCCCATCATTCCACAATTCCTTTAGTTCTTCCACTAGCGGTTCTAAATAGACATCAATATTATTTCCTGGCGCGGATGGTCCAGGTATAAGTAAAGACAACATTAAGTAAGGTTGTTTCATGCACATCCATGGGGGGAGGTTATATGGCATTAAGACAACTGGCCATGTACTATGAGAAGCACTCATATTCCCGAAAGGATTAAATCCATCACTTGCTAAACCAAGCCTAACGTTGCGAGGATCCTTAGCAAATTCCGGATATTTGAAATCAAATGTTTGCCAAGCCGGGGAATCTGCGGGATGTCTCAAACAACCATCTTTAGTACGACCCTCGTCATGCCATCTCATGGAGGCAGCTACTTTAGGTGACATGAATAGCTTTTGCAACCTTGGTTTGAGAGGAAAATGACGCAAAACTTTTGCTGCAATCTTCTTCTGGGTATGGGGCTCGGCAGAATCATTTTCACTTGGTTTGTACCTCGACGTACCGCATATATCACATTGTGTTTTCTCGCTATTGGTTTTCCAGTACAGCATACAATCATTAGGGCATGCATCAATTTTATCATAACTAAGTCCTAAATCTCTTATAAGTTTCTTCATTTCATAAAACGACTTTGGAATAGATGCATCAGGGAAAGCCTCCCTCATTGTTTTGAGTGTCATGTTAAAACCTTTCTCGCTACATTTTCCTATGCACTTACTACGATATAATCTCACGATAAAAGAAAGAACTGAAAAATTTTTACATCCAGGATAAAGTTCTTTCTTTGCATCCTCTAATACAGCATTAAATTTTTTTTCAAGGGCGTTTGGCGTACCTTTATTTTTATCATCTTTTTTGCACGTTTCGCGAGAACGTTTGTTCTGATTAGAGATACGAAAGGCATCACGCACCAATCCTTCCATGTCATCATGTGTATCCAGTTGCATTCCATCTTGTGTATCTAAATTCATGTCATCTTGTGTATCTGGTACGGGAAAAGTAGCGAGTCGGGATACTGAACGTGGAATTTGATAACCTTTGATAAACCCATCACATATTAGATGATCACTAGCATCGTTCCGATCGACCCATATTCCATTAAGACATCTGGTGCAAGGACATAATATGTGTCCACTATTAGACTCATTAGCAAACATAAAATCAAGAAACTTATCCAAGCCTTTTTCGTATTCCTTGGTCACCCTTGATAAAGACATCCAGCTAGTATCCATCTCAAGGCTTGATTCAAAACACAAAAATTAGAAGTTAAAATACAAAAATATAATATGCATACATTCTACTTAAACGCGTTCTTTAGATAACATGTTTAAAGTCATTGATATGAATTGAGTAATATTGAGTTTAGGAATTGTTAAAATAGTATTATCACAAGCAAAACAGTCTTATGACACCGATACTGAAAACTAACATAATATCCACAACAAATACATAAAATAAGTGAATATTGCAAATCGTTCATTGCACGTTTTAAATCTAGGTCTAATAAGTGTACCTAATTTATATATAATTTCAATTTAATGTACTCAACTTATTTTTTCTCAATCTAGTGTAAGCAGGTTATCAAGTTTTCCAACGATTTTTTCCGTTGATCCACCACCGGCGTCTTCATTAATCACCTACTTTTTTAAACGTATAAGATTAACATACCAGATTTTTATATTCTGGATTCAGTACATTGGATTTAGTCCATCAAACTTGAGGTTTAATAAATCTTGTAACATTCAGCCAAGATAAAAATTGTAAAAGTAAATCTAGCATACGAAACAGTAGTATGGTTGGTTTGATAAGAACACAAATAACATATAACAAGACGAAACAAGAAATGTCTTTAAACAGAACCCATTTCTTTTAGGTAAAACAAACTAAGCTTCAACATACCTCACATTGAATTCCCTCAAACAGTATATGAGAGCTAGCAATCATTCTATCAATTCTAATTCCAATAAATCATATCATCATTGATGTTTTGATCTTAATTAACCTTTAATTCCAATAATGCATATCAACATCAATTGATGATGGTTTGATTGAATTATCAAAAATTACATTGTATTTATGATTATTAAAGAAATGTCTAACCTTTGAATAGATGCTCGATTGATTCTTTTGCCACAGATAAAGAAAGAAGTTTCAGTTATACTTTGAGTTGATGATTCAGATTCGTATGATTTGTTAGCTAGTACCGATCATCTGGGAGCTAGGCAGGGGTTTAAGGATAAGCTTTTAACTAACTATTATGACTTTGGAACATTACATAACTAGTCCTTTTTTTCTTTTTTTTCTATTTGTCATTATAAATGTTACTGCTACATGCTACATGTGACGTGAATACATTTTGATTTAGTTTAAATGTCACTTGTTTAGGGGATGGGTATTTGTCCCGAATTCCGAAACCGAACCGGAACTATATCGTAATCGTATCGATTCTCGGTATCCGAATCCCGTTCGATACGGTACCAGTATTACGAAATAAGGTGAAAAAAAATTCGGTACCACTAATTCGGAACGGGATTAGTACTTGTTTGTAAAAGCTGTTTCAATTATTTATATTTTAGATACCTAAAACTTCTAAGTATTTTACAATTTTATATGGTGTGATTTTTATTCAATTTAAAGTTTAAATGATGATTGTAACGAGACTTACAACAGTAAAAAAAACTAAGACGGCTACTATTAAACAAGAAATTGTGTGATTTGGTTATTTGTGTTATATAAAAGTCGTAAACTTTTTGTATTCATTCATAATAATACCCAATGGAATAAGGGTCCTATGAAATCATATCTAATAAGACCCATATATAAAAGTGTCATATTAGATTATAATTTAATAAAACCAAATAAAAAAGTGTCCTATAAAATGTAATTAATAAGACCCTTATATCAAATGTCTTATTAAGTTATATCATAATAGTACCATAATAAAAAAGTGTCTTGTAAATCAACTTAATAGGTCACGCTTATTAAGTGTCCTATAAAAAACCACTATAATATGACTCAAATGTTAACTGGTCCTATAAAATGCATGTTAGGACCCCGAAAAAAAAAGTGTCCCACAAAAGAGTCCTAAAAGCCCCTTATTTTTGTAGTGATAGTTTGATTTCCGAAGTCAAATAAGCCATTTTTCGACATTATTATATAATTAAATGAGGGAAACTGGGTACTTTTGGTCAAACGAGTCGGTGTTGACCCCAAACTGAACTTGTCTAAAAGTTTTATAATAGCATATAAATCTTTCGGCCCATTTGATCCGTCTCCTTATTCTAATTTTTTGACCGCGGGTCAGATGGGAAATTTTTTGACCGCGGGATCGCGACCCTTTGTCCCGGCCATTGTAGCACGTGTGTCGCCCAGGGCATAAGGGGTCAGGGAGTGTTGACCCTAAACCGTTTGTCTAAACTTTTCAATATATCTTGCAAGTACTTGATGTGTTAAATACGATCACACAAATTATGTTTTACAATAATATGGTAATTTTTTAATAAATTGCCTTTAATTCTAAGTCCTATTTACCTGATTGACCAATTAGCAATCCAACGTTTTATCAAATACAGTTACGTTTTATCAAATACAGTTACGATAAGCAATAAGGTTGACCTAATGTAAGGAAACGATAAGCAATAAGGTTGACCTGATGTAAGGAAACGATAAGCAATAAGGTTGACCGAATGTAAGGAAACGATAAGCAATAAGGTTGACCTGATGTAAGGAAGCACTAACCTTTCCATGGTGAGACACAATGTGCTTCCGTAGCTTGTAATCATGAGCAAATCTCTTTCCACATTCACGGTACGGACATATATGATAATTCTCTAGCGAATGAGTTTTCATGTGTGACCTTAGATTGAAATCCAATGAGAACGCCTGCATTAATGTATAAAAAATCCATTTAAATATCCGACTTTTTTTTATTAAGGTCGCCAAGTACACAGCTATTTATCTGTTTCTTCGTACCTAATCTAACAAAAAGCAAGGTGGAAGACCAAGATAAACTTAAACTTATTGAAAAAGCAAAAATAATTATCGATCAGTAAAATATTATAAAGCAATTCTTGTGATTTAACATTACTTTTAATTATTTTTGATAGTTGAAAAAAAGTTATACTTGGGTGGCCTATAGAGTAGGTATAATAGTTGGGCGGCATCCCAAAATCGATAACGTCCCTATCCTATCTATCATTTTCTCCAATTTCAACATTGTAGACCCCCTATGCATTTTCCATTTTCATGTAAACCGAACCCACACGTTGAAGATGTTAAACAATGAAAACTGACCTAATTGATATAGGAACTAGAAAGAGAATTTCAACCTCGTTTGTACACCTAGGGATATCAACCGAATTTAATTCCTAATCCTGTAATATAAGACGTTGCTAGGGAGTGATAGAGTCGTCACCTTACCGCATCCTTCATGAGGACAAATAAAATCTCTCTCGCCCGTGTGAATGAGAAAGTGTCGTTTTAGTTTCGAGCTATCCAAAAATTTCTACAACATAAACAAAGGAATAGAGTGATGCATGTGACGAGCTTCATAAAGAATTTTCGTTTAAATGAACATAACTCGCTTGAGTATATATAAGAACTACCTTTCCACAGTTCTGATAATGACACACAAATTGTTTCTCTCCATGAACATGAGCATGCTTTCTTAGTGCCCCGGCATCGATAAACGTTTTTCCACACCCATCATGGCTGCAAAGGAAAAGAACTTCGGTTGTTGGTTCGGGTTCAGTTTCAACGGCCTTCTCCTCTTCTAATTCGGCCTCTTTAATGGCATTATATTGAGCCTCTGCATGTACAAACACGAGAAACCTGATATTAGACCTATGTTTTTATTTTAAACGGAAATAATATCAAATGAAAGCTCAACTAAAAGGAGAAAAAAAACTACTAACCTGTGACCCATTTCATAACGTAGCACTTGCCGCCTGTTGCCACTACATCTTGTGGCACCCTGACCAAATGCTGATCACGTTAGCACCAAGATTTTACAACAGTTAAAATACAAAAAAAACACATTTTTGCACGAGAACAGGGATATAACAGGTGTAAAATTTAAAAATAAGATCTGTTCCCCCTGAAAAGGCGAAAACAAAAATCATATGAAAAATTGTAGGTTTCACCCTCTCCCGAATAGACCCTTAGAAGGTGAAAAAGGGAGTGGGGGTTGTTTAGCATTTAAGCTAATAACCAGATAATGAAAACACCATATTTCACTGTCAAGGAACACGTGTAACTTTAGATCCATTTTAAGAAACTCAAAATCAAATTGCTTATTGGGTAAGCCGATCTACGCAGCTTACTTGCTTATTGCATTCTCAAATTACAATAGGCTGTTTTGAGTATCTAAACACAAATAAGCTGTTTCCGACGGCCACTGTAGAGGATGCTTTTCTAACAGAGCTTAATTACCTCATAACCTTATACAAATAACCTTTAATCCATAAGCTAACCCAAACACGCCCTCAAAACAGGCATATAAGCATTACCGCCTGGATATGTCTGGCATCACCTGACTAAATTGAGGTTAAGCATTTGCAAAATGCCATCTCCAAGGACCCGTTTTTATCTCTTCCATAAGCAGATAACCACTTTTTACCAAGTAATTAGATCACCTTATCGCATTTTAGAAACACAAGAGACTAATAAACCAACTTAACAAATGAGCTAACCCAATAACCCCTTATAACTACTCAAAGAAAAACGGATGCGGTTTTCCCTGTTTACGTTACACAGGGAGGGCAAGTCTTTGACTCATATGTGCACCCCCAAGATGTGTACCTAGTGAGGTCTGAACGCGATACATCTCGGTGCCTAACGAGTGACCACTATCTTGGTGGTGGTTAACTACTCAATTTTCTATAAAAAAAACCGCATAAGTTAGCTAAGGGGTGTTTGCTTATGCTTATATGTAGCTTATAAGCTTATTTGATTTCGGCTGGTAATCCCTAAACAGGTCTTTAGACGGTGAAGAAGGGGAAGCTGTTAGCGATAAGAAAGGCAAGGGATGTTTGGTATTGCTTATTTGAAAGAAAAAAAAACTTATTAGCAGATTACTGAGAACAGTTTATTTTACTCTAAAGAAAAACTTGTAACTTTGATCATGTAAGCAATCTCAAACTTTTTATTAAACAAGCTTATATAAGCAGGGTATTGGCTTAGTGCCCCTAAAAAAATCAGTAAGTTGTTTTGAGTATCCAAACAGCTAAACCTTATGGATATGCTTATCTAAGAGAGCTAACTAAGCTCGTAAGCCATAAACTAATAACCTATAAGCTCATCTAAATAAGCTCATCCAAACACGCCCCTTAAAACAGCTTAGTTTCACCTTATAACAGCTTAATTTTACCTTAAAAGCATATAAGCAATCTCAAACTACTTGCTGGTTATGCTTATTTAGGCAGGGTAGTGGCTTTTTGCCCCTCAAAACACAAGTTGTTTTGAGTATCCAAACAGCTACCCTTATCTAAAAGAGCTTATTGAGCTCATAAGCCGAAAAAATAGTCAGGATAAGGTAACCCAAACATTCCCTGAGAATAACTTAATTGCACCTTAAAATAAGCATAATCACTTGGCGGTGCTTAGGGTAATAGAGTTAGCTTAATAAAGAGCGTGTTTGAAAAAAGCCATCACTAAGGAGCCTATTTTAACTCTTTAATAAACTGATACCCCTGTTTGGGCCACCTTATTGATTTTGACAACACCTGCCTTAGAGGGTGTGTGGGTTACTTATTTTTTCCGCTTGTGCTTTTGCTTAAAAATAAGTACTTTTGGAACAAGTGTTCGGATTTGCTTATCCTACAAACAATACATTATCATTTGTAAAACTATAACTTTAATAGAAACCTTTAATCAGTTTCATTTAGAAAAAGGTTTTAGGTTATATATGAGATGAAAACACTCCTTTTTAGCTTAAGCAGATAAGCAAAAGAGCAGAAATAAGCAATCCCAAACACCCTCTTAGTAACTATGCTAATAAGTTAACCGAAACACCCCCTAATAACTACTCAGATGAACACGGCCTAACTTTGTGCCTAGTGAGGCTTGAACCTGAGACTTGTCATCTGTTCCTATCTAGTCGATGATTAAATGGTTTTTTACGCATAAGGTGTTTAAAGAAGGTAACCTAAAGACACGCATAAAACAACTTACTTCACATTAAGATAAGCATAAACACTAGCAATGATTAGGTCTTGCTTATTAATAAGATCTTGGCCTCTTACGTATTTCTCAACAAAACCTTTCTTTAACTCTTCAGCAAGTATTTGATCAACTTATACTCCCTCTCCCAAAGACAATGTCCAGTTTTTATACATAGACAGCAATAGTAATTATGACTATTTTTCCCCGTGATTTAAACGCAGCATTGAATGCTCACTTGTAATTCTCCATGATAACAGTGAGGATAAAAATGATATTAATTAAATATACTTGTGAACACTGTTTTTGGGACAGAGGAGCATTTCGATAGCAGACAAATAAGCCAAGACTCCTTATAACAACTCGCCGCCTAACTTGGGTAACCCATTGACAGTTTCGTGGCCACCCTGAACTTTGTACCTAGTGAGGTTTCATCCCAAGACCTCTAGTAAGGATAAATGTTCCTAACTAGTTGTTTTTTTAGGGTAACCATGGTGTATGACCTTTTGACCGGCTAATCTATGGGATTTGGGCCCACCGCCACACAGACTCAAAGCGGGCAAAGCCCTCACCTTTTCAGGAAGGTTGGCATGGTCACTAGGCCACTAAACTAGTCGGCTTTATCTAAAACAAAAACACATCAATCTAATGTCTAATGATTCTAATCCATGAAAAGAAATAAACCCATTTCCCAAACACCCTCAAAGATCAATTATTGTAAAGAAATTTAATCAATCAAACAGTTGAGTAAAACCAAATCTTGAAAATAAATCAATCATACACATGCATTATGAAATTATATAAAAAAACTCGTTGATAACATAGTAGCACACAAATAGCAACTTAACTACTACTCAAACGTGCGCGGCCAGGGGCGGCAGTGACCTCCATGGCTAGCCGAACAAGCCAAGATTTTAGTGTAACAGTTTTTAAAAAAACTCGATCTTTTCTCGATAGTGCCCTCCGCCCAAAACTCAAATTGCCCCCACTCACATACTAAATCCCAACATTCAACACTTTAAAACCTTATAAACACTTCATTTCTAAATAAAAAATACTTAATTTATCATTTCTTTCGCGTCTTGTTACTATTTTCTTTTTTGCCACCCACAACCTATTTTCCTGGTTCCACCACTGCACGCAGCCTAACTTGGGTCTCTAATGATCTAATCGAAACAAACCCATTTCCCAAACACACCCAAAGATCAATTCTTACAAAGAAATTTAATCAAACAGTTGAGTAAACAAAATCTTAAAATATATAAAATCATACACTGCACGTCCTAACTTTTTTTTTTATTAATTAAAGTTCTCTATCCGCCACTGCCCTCTACCCAAAACTCAAATTGCCCCACCATTCAACACTCTAAAACCTTATAAATCCTTCATCACTAAGTACAAATACTCGATTTATCATTTCAACCCTAGTTTTTTTCTGCAGCGTCTTGTTGGTATGTCAAATATATATTTCTTTTTTGTCCCCCGCAACCTATTTTCCTGGTTCCGCCACTGTGCGGCCTAACTTGGGTATCTAATGATGTATTTTTTTTTTTTTTGGGTAAAAGGGCCTTAGAACCCCGGTAAATTAGTATCTAATGATTTAATCCATGAAAAGAAACAGACCCGTTTCCCAAACACCCACAAAGATGAATTCTTTACAAGAAATTTAATCAAACAGTTGAGTAAACTAAATCTTGAAAATCAATCAAAGAACTAATTAATAGTGTAGTTTCTAAAAATTATTGAAATGTCCCCCCTCGAGTAAAAAATCTGGCTCGCCCATGCCCTCTACCCAAAACACCAATTGCCCCCTACCCACATACTAAATCCCGACATTCAACGCTCTAAAGTCTAAAACCTTAAAAACCCTTCATCTCAAAGTAAAAATCCTTTATTTATCATTTCGATCCTAGTTTATTCATCCGCGTCTTGTTACTATTGTCAAACACATTTCTTTTTTGTCCCTAACAACTTATTTTCCTGGTTCGGCCACTGCGCGGGGCCTAACTTGGGCCTGCCCTCCACCCAAAACTCAAATTGCCCCCATCATTCAACACTCTAAAACCTTAAAAATCTTTCCTCTAAGTAAAAATACCCAATTTATCATTTCAATCCTAGTTTTTGTCCCCCACAACCTATTTTCCTGGTTCCGGGCGGCCTAACTTGGGTATCTAATTATCTAATCCAAAAAAAGAAACAGGCCCATTTCACAAACACACCCAAAGATCAATTCTTGTAAGGAAATTTGATCAAACAGTTAAGTAAAATCAAATCTTGAAAATAAAGAAATAAACCAAACATTCATTATAAAATTATATTAAAAAAGGTGGTTAGTGACCATTTTATAGTGTATTTTCTAAAATTTATTGGAATGTGCCGCCATAGAGAAAAAAAATCTGGCTCCTCCCCTGCCCCTGCCCTCCACCCAAAACTCAAATTGTGCCCCACCCACATACTAAATACCAACATTCAACGCTCTAAAACCTTAAACCCCTGGGATTAGTCGGCTCGCAATGTCGAGTCAGAAACCTAGGTATACCAAAAAAAAAAAAGACACCTTAAACCCCCTGACCTCTAAGTAAAAGTTCTTGATTTATCATTCCTTTGGCGTCTTGTTACTATTGTGAAAGGCGGCCTAAATTGGGTATCATTAATGATGTAATCCATAAAAAAGAAACAAACCCATTTCCCAAACACACCCAAAGATCAATTCTTTACAACAAACTTAATCAAACAAATCTTGAAAAATAAAAAAAGACATGCAGTATATAAAAAGGTACCATTTTTTGAGCCATTTAACAGCAGGGGGGTTGAGTTTGGATTTCATTTGGTTCCTTCTTTCATATATGCTCTGATATGGATGCTGATACTGCTGCTGCTGCTGCTGATGGTGATCCATTTTGAAGGTATGATGATGGGGTTTTGGTGTTAGTTTCAGGATGGTGATTAATTAATAAAAGTAAGTTTGACAGTTGCATTACTTGGAAACTGGAGATCAGAAAATGTCTTATTAATACCATTAGTTTTTTTTTTAAATAAGAATTTAATACCTCTATTTGCATAATAATTTTTTAAAACTGTTACCTTTTTATTTTAAATAAGTAATTCTAAAAAAATTGATGTATAAAACTTTTTTAAATGTCAATAGCTGTTAAAACTGTAAATTACTGATATATTTTTTAGTCATATTATAATTTATTTAATTATGTTATTTTAAGTTATTTTACATTTTAATTTTATAGTAAACATACCAAACACTTTTATTAAAAAAATACAACTTACATCTCATGTTAACATCTTTTTTATTAAACAACTTACAACTTATAGTTAACAGCTTAGAGCTAGTTTTGCTAAACATAACGCATAATAAAAATGGTTTTGGTACGTCACATATTTTAGTGAAGTACTACTTCTATTTAAAAATAAATAAGTGTTTATGTTTGATTTTAAATTTTTTTTTTTTTTTTTGACAACTTTGATTTTAATTATTTGTATGTGTGTTATACAATATTTAAATACGATATACATAAATGTATTCGGTTTTAAATGTATTTCTAATCTTATAATTTTTGTCAAGTATTATATAACACAAACATATATATTTAAGGTTAAAGTTTTGAAAAAAAGAAACGTGAACACTTATTTTAAGACGAAATGAGTAGTTTTCATTAAAAAATGATGCCAACATAAATACTAATTTTTTATTTTTTATTTTACAATAAAAATTACATTAAAAAAATTTCTATTAATAACAAAAACATTATATAAATAAAAAACATTAAAATAAAAAAAGACATAAAAATTAGTTATTTGTTGCATAACAAGCCCGAATAAATGTTTTTTGATGTTGACAATAGTCACGTCAATCGGATCCATATGGTTCATGTCAATTTGTAACATCCTATGTCCGACTCAAACTTTTGATAATTTATTAACTCAATTCTCGTGTTTGTCTCGGCTTGGATGCCATCCATTTTTGCCGTTCTTTGATCATCGCTTTAAATATTTTCGGGTGAATCTAGCGGGTTCGATGCACGTGGCAACACGTCGAGACCAAAAGCACGGGTTCCTCGTCCGTAACCCTAAGACGACCTCGCCTTGCGATGGTCGAATAGGAATTTTTTCACTTGTGCTTATGGATTGTTTGTAATTTATTAGTGGGTGTTAAGATAACTATTTGTTGTTTTGGTGTATTTTTTCACTTGTGTAATTTTTTCACTTACGCCTTTGATTATATTTATCAGTTTATGTTTTTAACTGGGTTTTAATTTTATATTTATCGAGTGAGAAAACAAATGATGGTGAAGCTGAATCGAGTGAAAAAGAAAAAGATGGTGGTGAAAATGAATGATAAAAGAAGTGAGATTCACAAAGATCTAACGCAGCAGGTCAACTGGGATCTCAATCGGTATCCCTTCTAAGGAGTAACGGTTGTATAACTTTTATAAACGACTAGTAATCTAAAACACAAACTCGTATACTTAGATAACCTATGTGTTGAGTTTTAACCTTTGATAATGTAATCGGGCTTTTTGTCCAATTTTAATAACTTTTGTGTATATTATATCTTATACGATTCTTTTGGAGTATTCCGATATAAAACATAACTTCATGCGATTTAAAAACAATATATGCCTTAGGCTACCCGCAACGGTTCACCAAATCGATCGATCGCACTCGGTCGTGATTCGGTCGCCCCGTTGTGGCTAGTCGGTCGCGTGTGTCGATCGTGCACAAAGGGGTCTTACCCACGGCCGTTTGTAATTTTTTGGGAAGAAAAAAACTAGCCGTTGTGCTAGTTAACGATATAAAAAAAAATATTTTTTAATTAAAATTAAAATCTATATATATACTACCCTTCTTCCATTTTAACATACATCTCACACTCAAATTTCTACACTAACATAACCAAAATATCTAGCAAGAGAACCCCAAAAACAAAAACCCCAAGACCGCGAGTTCGTGAAGAAAACGTTCCACATGTTACACCGGATTCAGTTTTTCGATTATCCGGCGTGTCTCCTCAATTCCGGTTTAGACCTGCCGGATTTGAATACCATTCACCACAACCATCACATCAAAACTATTCGAACCGTTCGTTTTATCCCCCACAACGTGATTATCAACCACAACCTTTCTATGAATCACCGACGGGTGTGTATCGTCCTGCTATGGATTCTACCACTTCTTCCTATCCTAACCAGCAGTATTCTCTGATCAATCGTTGTCAGGTTGATGCCGAGTTTGATGAGATGATGTATAACCAAGACAACTATGTCCCTGAACGTGCGGCTGAGGGTCCTAGCCAAGATCAATCTATGGGCCATGGTTCGGGACAAGGGTCATTTCACGGTGCATATAACCTTGAAGACGAGGAATATATGTCACCAATCAAACCTAAGAAGCCATCTAGACGTGCTACGAAAGTCAAGCAGGTTGTGCCGAATGAGGCACCAAAAGAATGGACAAGTGATGAAGAGGTTGCGTTGTGCAAATGTTGGTGTCATGTTTTCGAGAATGGCGTTGTAGGAAACAGTCAAAAAACAAAGGATTTTGGCTAAAAGTATTGGAATACTATGAAACCGATACGGGTTCTACTAGAGGGTATGACGCGCTTGTGAGCAAATGGAAAAACAGTTGCGTCCCAGCGTTGGTGCTTTTTGTGGTATAATGGATAACATTGAGCGTACTCATGATAGTGGTGCCAATGATCTGACCGATTACCAAAAAGCTTGTGCTGAGTACAAGGTAACTTACAAAAAAGAGTTTCAATACCAGGAGGCGTGGAATGTGCTCAAAGATCACCCGAGTTGGATATAGATTGAGATGCCAAAGTTTTCACAGAAAAAAGGTAACAAGAAATCCAAGACTTCTGAAACCACTTCTGGTTCTGGACATGCTAGTTACATGGATGTGATCGATAATTCTGAAGATGAGGTGGAAGAGACTCAAGAATACCGGCCAATAGGTAATGATAAAGCTAAAAAGAAGTCATCAACATCTTCGTCAACAGGGAAGTCTTCATTTGTTGATGTTGTGACCACCAAATGGGAAAAGCTGAAAGACATCGGTGGGGAAAAAAGAAGCAGCAACAAGATGAGTACTTTCTCATCAAACAAGAAGAGCTGAATTTGAAAAAAGAAAAGCTCGAATTATAGCGTCGGGCAATCGATCTTGCTGAATCTAAGAAACGCGATAAAGACTTGTTGTTTTACAACGCCGAAATCAACCCCAATTTGCCGGAAGCCAAACAACAAGCCTTGCAATAAATGAAGGACAATATCAAGGAACGCTATAATTTAAATTATTATGATTATTGTACTGTTTTTTATATGTTTTTTAAATAAATGTAATGTTTTTTTTAAATAAATGTAATTTTTTTTAAATAAATGTAATGTTTTTTTATGAAATTTATTATGTTAAAAAAAATAAAAAATAAAAATTTTTGAACTAGGTCGCATTGTTGTGGCAAATAGGTCGCACTAGGTCGTAGGAGAGAAAAAGCTGACGTGTCTAGGTCGCGACCTAGACACCGTTATGAATAGCCTTACTAATGACAATATTTTGGGTGAATAAGATTATAAGAATAACATCAAAGGTTGTTAAGAATACTCCGGTAAAGTGTATACATACTACTCTATCCGTCTCATAATTATTATCCACCGACTAAAAACACGTAGTTTAATAAAAATATCACTTTTTCAACTTTCTCTCTCACTTTTTACACAATGGCAGTTTTACTTTTAACCAATTAATTTACATTTTCTTTATTGTTTGTAATATTATTTTCAAGTGAAGATAATATGGTAAACTTAATCCAAAATTCTTATTTATTTTTAGAAGTGGTCAATTAATTTGGGACGTTCAAAAATAGTAATTTGAACAAAAATTTTGAAACGAATGGAGTACTTATTTTAAAACAAATGGTTTACTAACTTCATTTTAAACTTATTGTTTAGTCTAATAAAAGTGAGACAAATACATTTCTCTATCAGTTAAATTGTACGTTCTTTCTTTAAAGTCTCTTTTTAATCAGTTAAAATAAAAGTAGACCACTTTATGAAACTATAAAAAGAAATATTTAGTTTTTAATGTGTTTTTGCGATGAGCAATGCTAAATCTTTCTACTATATCTTACTACTTATCCTCCTACCCACATCAAATTATAACATGTGTAATCCACTCATTATCTTTCTTAATTTCATCTATTGATCATTCCATTTGTCAAAATCATATAAGTAGGAGGATATATAGGCACATGAAGTAGGAGGATAAATCATTTTTCTTTTGCGATGCCTAAGATGTGAAGAGTGGTTTCTATGTTAAGAAATAGACATTGGTGTTGTTTTGAGCGTGATGTGAGACAAGACGTGAAAAACCAGGCAAAGACGTAAGTTTTTTAAATTTGAAGATTTTTAAATATTTACAATTTTAGCTTAAATTTACTAATATTTTTAATTTAAGCTTAGATTTACTAATGTTTATAACTCATATAATTATGAATAAGATATAAATATATAAACCAATAAATATATATTATCGCCTTAAGACACGCTCTAAAAACGTTAAGCCTTACACAAAATTCAAGACATGCCGTCGCATCGCGCCTTAAATTTTAGTTTTTATAAAAGAAATCATTTTATAAAGAACACGGTGGGCTTTTAAAAGTGGGCCTTATAGTTGGGCCTTTATATGTCACCTATAAAAGTATAAACTATCAACAACAAACTCACATTATTATCGAGTACCAGTATTTTTTTTGACTAATTTCAATCGTCACATTCACAAATTAAAGTCCGTTCATCATCATCACTTCGTTCATTCACATTATAGATCGTGATCTTAATCTGTACGACATATCGTATGAATATTTTACAGTACCATTTTCATATAATTTTGTTATATACACGTTGTTTATTTATTATTATAAACCCTAGCTAGCTATATCATGTGTAAATTGTATGATATATGATTAATCTTGAGATCATTGTTTGTTGATAAATTAATCGATTTAATCATGTTAGTGTTACATGCATGCATGAATTACAAGGAGAACTAAGGGTTGATCACCTTTTAGGTTACTTAGGAATCAGGAATCAGGTGCGGAGCCAGAAAGTTTGGCTCGAGGAGGCACACTTTGATATTTTTTTAAATTATGCTACAAAATGGTTTTTAGGAGGAAAAATTATCAAAAACTGGATATTTTCGAAAATTTACACTACAATTTTTTCGCTAGCCATTCCCTATGTCGGGAAGTATATATAGTCTTTTATAGGGTGGCGGTTAGACCGGTTATGTTGTACAGTTGATCATGAGACCTCCCGCTAATAGAGCGGAAGTGGCGGAATTAAGAGAGTGATAAAACCAGAAATGATAAGTTTTTACAGAAACGATTATCTACAAGATGAGGGAAAGACGGCTGAAATGGTTTAGAAATGTCAAGAGAAGACCACAAACCGCGCTAGTTACGAGAAATAGAGGCTCTCTTAGTTAACGGCTTGAGGAGAAGGGGGTCGACCAAAACTTATAGGTGGGAGGATAGATTAAGGAAGGACATGAACAAGTTTCTAATGTTTGAGACATGACATCTGATACGCATGCGTGGGGAGATAGAATTAGAATGGGCCGGTAGAAGGGGTAGGTTGTTTGAGCTGGTAGTTTTCGCGTTTAGGATTTTAGGAGCTTCCTAGTTGCTTTGCTTCTTACATTTTTAGATTATGAGTTCCCTTGCTTGTCCCCTTTGGGCTTTTAGGCGTCTAGTAGCCCCCTTTTGTATTTTTGCTTTGGCTTTAGGTTTTGATCCCCATTGCGTTGTCTTGCTTAGAACTTCGTTGTTCACTTAGGTTTTGGTTTTAGTTTTGCCTTTAGGTCACTTTTCTTTTGCGTGTGTTTATTATTGTTTTGTGCCCTTGCCCGTTTGCATAATTTTTTTTATGCTCTTTTGTTTATGTTTTGCCCCCTTTGCCACTCTTGCGCTTTCCTTTTGTACTCTATCGTCTGTGTTCTCCTGTGGCATATGCTTATGTTTGTATGTCATTCTCTAAGTTTTGGTTGATGGTTTTTGTATATTTCCTATTTGCTTGTCTGCTTACTTTTGGTCGTATGTTTCTATGAATCCTTTGTCCTTGTGTATTAATGTACATGTGTAAATTTTTATGAGATAGTCATCATTTAGTTAATTATGTGTAATACGAACAATCGATATTGATCATATATATTATATATACGTCAAAATTCGACTTTGTTTCTTTGGTAGAACAGTAGATGTCGTGTATATGAATCTGTACGTCATTAGATTGAAAAAACTTCGGTCTGTGGTTTTTTGTGATCATTTGTTTTAGTGATATTTCTCTTAGTCTCTATTACAGATTTATAGACTGCATTGCTTAAGATGATCGAACTGACGTGTAAACCTTAACTGGATTACTGTTTGTTTGCTACAGAAAGTTACGAGGATGACGCTAACAGAAGAAGAAATCAACCGTTTATTTAGGATCCGCAAAACTGTTATGGAAATGCTGAGAGACAGGGGTTATTTGGTTGCTGACTTCGAAATCAATATGGCAAAATATGATTTCTTGACGAAATACGGCGAGAACATGAAACGTGAAGATCTCATCATCAGCAAGTCTAAGCCCAATGATGGCACTGATCAGGTCCTAAACATCGTCCACTGTCTTATAATATGACACTGAACTTCATGCTGATGTACTGATTTGACGCGTTTAATGCTGTTTTGTGAACCAGATCTATGTCTTCTTCCCTGAGGAACCAAAGGTTGGTGTTAAGACATTGAAGACTTACGCTGAACGTATGAAATCAGAAAATGTGTCCCGAGCAATACTTGTTGTCCGAGAAAATCTGACCCCATTTGCTCGAGCCTGCATGAGTGAGATAGCTACAAAGTTTCAGTTGGAAGTTTTCCAGGTGATTTACTGCTCACTATGCTTGGTTCACAGATGTTTTACATGCGTTTTAGGACATTATAGTGTGCACTCGTCTTGACCATTGAATTGATCCTATAAGAACATTAGTCATAAAGATATTTTTCTAAACATTCCGACAAAAAAGTTTCAGCTACCTTATTTTTTGCGAATCATGTTATCTCTGGCCTATCTGCAAGTTTTGTTGTCACTGAATCAACCACTGCATCGTCTTTTAGATCACATAGTTTTTAAAAGGTTTTATCTGTATATATTTCTTTCACGTAAACGTAGTGGGACCCACACTTTGGTTGCTGTTGTTACACTTCTACCCGATACTGTATTGTCAAGGTCCAGTGTCATAAAGCACGTGCATACTTATTGTACCAAATGACGTGCCAATCTAGTTAAAAAAAGGATTCTGCCAATTCCGGTCAAAGAAAAGTTATACCTTTTGACCCGCGCGGGTGCCTCTCGACTCAGTTGACTCACTTTCTGTGAAGCTAATATTTTTTTTAATTTTTCCTATTTGACCCATTTGAGTAAACATAGCGAATTGCCATTAACAAGTCGACCAGTCGTAATTACACCTCAATTACTAATATTTCTTGAAATACAGGAGCAAGAGTTGTTGATCAACGTTAAAGATCATGTTTTAGTTCCTGAGCACCAGGTACTTACAAATGAAGAAAAGAGGACTTTACTGGAACGATATACTGTCAAAGAAACACAGGTCGGTTCTCATATTTGTAAGAAAGAAATGCAACTATCAACTACTCACAAACTTTCATAAAGTCTCATTTCGTCATATTGTTTCAATTGGATGCAGCTACCTCGAATTCAAGTGTCTGATCCAATCGCACGTTACTATGGACTACAGCGTGGTCAAGTTATGAAGATTATCCGACCAAGTGAGACAGCGGGGCGTTATGTTACCTATCGATATGTTGTTTGAAGAAAAAAAAATGTTATTTCCCATTATCGTTATTCATGAAAATGTTAGACCTGAGCCTATTTTCTTAGTTTCACTTCGCGGGTATGTGGATACTATACATATCTATGAGTTTTGTTAGTTTTTGTATGTTCGGTTTACAGTCTCATGCATACTGCTGTAAACTATGACAGCTTTTACAGAACAGCGAAAAAACTATCTGCACTCTTTATTTTCAGTTTTACCATGTACTCGTAAGTCGTAACCAAACAAAAAGCTTGAACCTGCAGTTGAGTTTACTTATTGCTGTTTTGTTGCTCCATAAACCTTAAACGGGTACATCGTGGCGTAAAATGCAGATAACTTGAAACAGAATGCAGAAAACTGAAGTTTCCTTGTTAACTAGAATACAGTAAAAAACGCAATTTCGGTACCTTGTAGATCATAAATAAATCTACTTAAATACATACAAAATACAGCAGTCTCGGATTTGACATACACCAACAACAAACAGTATTACAATCTAATTACTAGATAAATAACATCGTACCATCTACTTAGTCAATGAGGAACCCGTTAACCTACTCACATATGCTGCCTGTAGTTCCTCAGGAAGACCAAAAAACACAGCAATCCTGTTTCTTTCTGCTGCAAACATATCAGCCGCCTTAAAGATATCTTCATTCGCAAGGTTAAGTTTCATGATCTCAACAATCACTTCTTTAAGTTTTTCTGAGGCCATTTTTTCACGGGCATTATCTTCTGTCGCAGCATTTGTAACGGTGTTGGTCATACTTTCGAAACTAGCATTAAATGCTTTTATGACATACGATACACGTAGTTTCTCAGGAAGACTGAGAAATACATCCATTTTATTTTTGGTAGTTGCAAATATTTCAGCTGCCTTGAATACATCGTCACTTGAAAGGTTAAGTTTCATGAGCTCATCAACCACGTCTTTAAGTTTTACTGAGTCGGATTTTTGGCGGATGTTATCATTTGTCATAAACTTGGTCATAGTTGCAAAGTTAGCGTTAAAGCCTTCTACAAAAGCTTGGAAACTGGTATTCATTTCATCCAAACGAGCGCCAATATCTAGTGGCGATGGTGTTGTTTTACTTCTCTTTGCAATTCCATCTTCAATATCTGGTGTTGCATTACGTTTTGTAGCTACTAGTCTTTTGTTCGCATCGTTAAAGGCCGTTGCTGTTGGAGATGAATGTGAAACTAGATGGACCCCATTTTCTTCGTCATCACTATAAGAATCATCTGATTCACCAAGATCCTCACTTTCGCTTTCAAGTTTACTCTCAAGGACAACAGCTTCCATATTGTTGATATAGTCACCACGTGCTTCGTCAGCTCCATTGGGGGCTAAACTCCTTCGGTATACCAATGCAAGTTGCTCATAGTACGGGAATCTAAAATCCCACAATCCTTTTGCCTCATTGTGAGTCTTCAAAACATCAAAAGATTGCACCAAATCAGAATAATGAAATTAAATATCTATTTGCATATAAAATCAGTTGTCGAAAAAGATAAGGTTATATAAAAAGCTTTCAAAAAAGATAAGTTATATAAAAAACATAATGTATGGAGAAAACGAAAAGGTTTTTATGGTATCATCATATGCATTAATGCATATAACCTCAAGTAAAATTAATCTCCGTCAAAGATAGATAAACACTTGTGCAAAAGCTTACCTGACAATAACTTTCATACCACTCCCGTTCACATATGATCGTTTTTTCCACCTCGTCCCATTGACAACCGATAAGTTTCACCATATCACTGATAACTAAAAACTTGGTTTTTAGCCATTTGACTCTTGATTCAATATGAGGTGAAGGCTGCTTTGTAAATGTTGGAAGTATGCTAACCATTCGCCTATGCACCTCACGAATGTAATTGCTTTTAAAACCACATGGCGATGTCCAAGATGGATTGCGCGCAAGATCTTGAAGAACTTGGATTAGTACTATTGTCTCTTCTTCCGTCCAATAACATTTTTCCCTTCTACGACCTAGAGACGATGGTGTTGTTTTACTTCTCTTTGCAACTCCATCTTCAATATCTGGTGTTGCATTATGTTTTGTAGCTACTAGTGCTTCGTTCACATTGTTTAAGGTCGTTGGAGATGGTTGGGAAACTAGGTGGACCCCATTTTCTTCATCACCACTGTAAGAATCATCTGATTCACCAAGATCCTCAATTCCGCTTTCCATTTTACTCTCAAGGACAACAGCTTCCATATTGTTGTTATAGTCACCACGTGCTTCGACTGCCGCATTGGGGGCTAAACCCCTTCGGTATACCAATGCAAGTTGGTCATAGTACGGGAATCTAAAATCCCACAATCCTTTTGCCTCTCTGTGAGTCTTTTAAAGAGCAAAAGATTGCACCAAATCAGAATAACGAAATTAAATTTCTATTTGCATATAAAACCAACATACTTCTTGATTTGTCATGTTTAGTTATTCTACTTTTTTTGTATACCAAAAAACTGCTCGCATCTCATTTAAGTCATTTTGTAACACAAAACAAGTTTTTTCAAACGATGATTTTATTAATCTAAAATTAATCACCGTCAAAGATAGATAAATAGTTATGTACGAGCTTACCCGACAATAACTTTCATACCACTCTCGTTCACATATGATCTTCTTTTCCACCTCGTTCCATTGACACCCGATATGTTTCACAATATCATTGATAACAAAAAACTTGGTTTTTAGCCATTTGACTTTTGATTCAATATGAGGTGTAGGTTGCTTTGTAAATGTCGGCATTTTGCTAACCATCCTCCTATGCACCTCACTAATGTAATTGATTTTAAAACCACCTGGCCATGTCCAAGATGGATCACGTGCAACATCTTGAAGAACTTGGATTAGTAGTATTGTCTCTTCTTCCGTCCAAAAACATTTATTCCTTCCACGACCTCGTACAAACTCCATTCTAACATACCATTGTGTATCAGTTAAGAATAATGTGCTGTCATAAATTGCAGCATGTAAAGAAGTTGAGATCTTCTTAGAATGGTTTAGTAACCGTTCCTTAAACAACTGATATGCCACATAAGTTGTTCTTTGTTTCGGCTTATATAGCTGACTTATGGCTTATTTCGTTTCGGGCTAATCTTTCAATAGCTCACTTTTTGTCGATTATTTTTGAAACTTTTCGGCTTATATAAGCTTATTATTACATAACAAAAAGTTTCAAAATAAGCCACAAAAGTGAGCTTATGAAACATAAGCTTAAAACCAACTAAGCCATAAGCCGAAACAAACACCCGCTCAAACCTTACTTTCCAAAAAAATAATAAGATAAGAAATCTAAAACATCCTCAGAGCTGTTTATCTATCTATTTTAGAGGTGTTTGTTTCGTCTTATGGCGGCTTTTGGCATATTTGGTTTTCGGCTTATGTTTCGTAAGCTCAATTTTAGCGGGTTTTTGTTTAAGCTTATATAAGTTTGTTATGATATGATAAACTTATATAACCCAATATAGATAAGCCACAAAATTGAGGCTTATGAAACATAAGCCGAAATTTCGGCTTATGTTCCATAAGCCCCAATTTTGTGGCTTATTTTGAGACTAATCTAATATACGTTTATCATATCATAATAAACTTATATAAGCTCATAACTCTCAAAATAAGCCACAAAAGTGGGGCTTATGAAACATAAGCCCATTTTGGCTTTATGTTACAAGGTGTTTGTTTAAGCTTATATGTGGTTTTAGAGCTTATTTTTGTTTCAGCTTATATATCATAATCCTCAATTTTCCGGCTTATTTTGAGACTTGTAGGCTTATATTATTATTAGCTTATTATGATATGATAAACTCATATAAGCCCGTAAATCTCATAATAAGCCGGAAAATGGAGCTTATGAAATATAAGCCGAAACACAAATAAGCTCATAAGCCCACATATAAGCTTAAACAAACACCTGTTTAGTATAAGCCATAAGCCGAAACCAACACCTAACACAAAAAGGGGGTGTTTGGAATTGCTTATTATAATTGTTTATCTGCTTATTGTGAGTGAAATAAGCATTTTAAAACAGCTTATATAACAAAATCAATAATTTAAATAAGCAATAATAAATAATCCAAGCAAGCTTATCTGATTATTAATAAGCTAGATCTAGTTATATATAAAGATAAATAAAAATTGAAATGAACTTACGATGAGATCGGAATATTAGGATGGTGTTTGGTTTCCGGCAATGGAATTAAGGTTGGAAAGTGGGTAATAAGATTCAGGAATGGGATTCTCAAAACCAAACCAAACCTGGTTGATGTCCACTGTCCAGTTTTTTTACCAATCTGATCTCAAACTTTTCACGAGCAGCTCGACTCGTTTTTAACTTAAATTGGTTTGATTTTCGAGTTAAACCAAATTAGTTAAACTTTTAATGGTTTAATTTTCGGTTCGATTTTCAGGTCTAGTTGCTAAACTCATATAGAGCTCGAAAATAAAAAGTTGTAGTTTGGTTCGGTTATGACCTAAAACTCGAATTTTAGGTTCTAAGCTAGTTCGGGTTCGATTCGATTTTGTTTTTGATTTTTATGTGTCAGGATCAAATTATAAATATCTCTATTTTTATGTTTAACTTATGAATAATGTTGTACACTTTGTTCTCGAGTTTAATGAGAAAAGAAAAATGAAGTACATGAAACGATGCACAACGAAGTGAAGATGAAATGATTATTTTTTTTCCTGTTTTTAAGTTGGAAAAAAGTGTGAAAGATGATATAAATTTCTTATGTCTTTTTTGCTCGTGAGTTGTAAATAAGTGTGAAAAATAAACAATAAAAACTAAATAAGTGAAGGAAATCACATTTGCTCTAACTTTCTTCCCGAATCATTCCAAATTAAGAAGCATGATCGTGAAAAATAAACAATTTTAACTAAATTAGTGACGGAAAGCATACTTTTTTTTAACTTTCTTTCCGAATCATTCCAAATTATTAAGCAGGGTCGTTTTGTGCATTTTAAAGGTCGTTTTGTGCATTTTAAAGTTATTATGTGTATATTCGTCTTTTATATAGTACGGAGTATTATATAAGTATAAATAATAATTAAAATATCCATTGTTCAAAAAATAAGCTAAAGGAGTTGTGGTAATTTTTTTAAAAGACCGATACTACACTCACAAAAAGTTTACAAAATTTATTCACATAGTGAGTTGACAATCAATTGTTGAAAGTAAAAATGAAGAAAGAGAAATAATAAAGTAAAACGAGTAGATCATTTCACATGACAAATTATTTGTGAATATAATTTTGTAAACTTTTGTGGATATAACATTTATTTTTTTAAAATATAAAAAAGAAAAAAAATATAAAATATAATTTAATTGTAATCGTTTTTATGTATGAAAGAGCACATGATAAAACTATTTTTCCTTTAGAAAATATATTCTTTTTAAGAATTTTGGTTATGTTTTTTCAACAAAAAGTTTCAAGTTTCAACTACAAAATTACATGATCGAGCTGAAAACTAAAACTAAAAGGTTAAAATACAAAAACAACAAAATTTTGAGTTTTTGTCTTCTTTCCAAACACTGTTTTACGCCATTAGAACATGAATCTCTTATTTCTTTTATTATCTCTAGTTTAAACATAGGATTAATTGTAATTTTTATCTTAACTCCTTTATAAAGAGAAAATCTATTTTGGTTGAATGTTGAAATATAGCTGGTTGAAAATGACGTGGCAAGCATTTGTGGTTGAAAATATAGCTGGTTGAAATATAGCTGGTTGAACCTGTACATCTTCCCACGCCCTAAAATAAACCGCCCTAAAGAAAAACATTTGTGGCCTTAGAAACCTTGGAAACCATGATCAGCCGACTTCAACCTGTACATCTTCCCACGCTTTCTCCATCTTATCTTGGAAACCTGGGAAACCCTAAATACATTTATTACCCTCAAACGATGTACAATCAATCCATCTATATATACAAGACTTTTCATCATACTTTTCATCATACTTTTTTTTTTTTTTTTTTTTTGGTAACCGTGATTTCCGACTCATTGGCCGACTAATCCACGGGGTTTGAGCCCACCGCCACACAGACTCAAACCAGGTAATTTTCATCATACTTTTCAAACGAATCATAATCTTTATTTGTTTAATGGATTCATCAGCGGATGTAGGACGGACCAGTGGGTTGGTTGTTAAGGCAAGAAAAACGAATCATAATCTTATCAATTCTGAGGTTTGGTTTAATTTTTATAATCTTTATTTGTTTAATTCTGAGGTTTGGTTATAGATTCTGAGGTTTTCTTCTTTTTCTGGTTATAGATTGACTTGGAAATACAAAATGCTTTTGGGCCAATGGAGGCTGAGGTTGAGGAAGACCCTGCTGTAGTGGATCTTGAGGTTGAGGTACACACGAATCTTAACAATTTTTCTATCTGCCTAATTGTGTTTGGAGTGTTTGTTGTTATCGGCTAAGGGGGTGTTTGGGATTATTTATTGAAAAAGAGGCAGAAAGCTGAGCTTGTAAGTTAAAAGCTGAGCTTGTAAGAAATAAGATGTATAGATGTAGAAAGCTGAGCTTGTAAGTTAAAAGCTGAGCTTGTAAGATAGCCAAACTTGTAATAAGCTCATACACCCATCAATTAAGCTTAAAAAGTAAGAAGCTTATTGGCTTTACAAATACAAAAATGAACCCACTTTTAAAACTACAAGCTCTACTTTTTTGGCTTATAAAGTTGAATAAGCTATAAACCCAGGTTAAAAATATCCCTAAAGAACAAGAAAATAAGCTAACCCATTACCCTACTAACAACGTTTTTATTAGTTTTAAAATGAACCTGAGCTTATGAAGCTGAATAAGCTATAATAAGCCCATCAATCAAGTACAAAACGGACGTTTACAATAATACAACATCAAATTTAGACTTGCAGCAGGTCTGTCTATTAAATGCATCATAGTCACTCTCTTAACGTTAGTCTATTAAATGCAATTTGTAACATATGCTGAGCAGAACAAGCATAAGCTAAGATTGTATGGCTTGTGAGCTTATTAACTTAAACTTAGTTATAAGCCCGAAGTTGATAAGCTCATAAACCATAATAATGAACTTGTTAGCATATCAATTATTTCAATAAGCTTAGAAGCCTATCAAATAAGGTCAAACCAACACCCAAATTAATAAGCTTATCAGAAACCGTAAATATAGAGAAAAAAATGTTTACCTGAATACTTTGGGAGGAACTTGAAGATACTTAACAGCTTGTGACCTTGTTACGTGTCTAGCCGCATTACCTTCCTTCTTCTTCCCCTGTATATTTCAACAAATAAATCAGATAAACAACATAGCCATCATATTACTGTAAAAGACATCAAATTAACCAGGTGTTCGGATCAGCTTAATTCCTGGGTTTATGGGCTTGTATGAAATAGAAAAATCCAATAAGCTCAGTTTTTAGAGATTATGAGCTTGTCAAAAACAATTTAACATTTATTATTTTCTGGAGCTTACTTGACAACTAATGACGTGTTATAGAGGAGCTGATATCAAGTTTCTCGCGTATTACACACTACACAAAGTACCAGCAAGGTTGTCACGAGTTATAGTAGAGAAGGGCACCATCTTCATAACTCGTGTTAAACTTGTTAAAAACAACACTGGTATTTCCAAATCCCAAATTATTCTTACCTTTTTTCCCTATTCTACGTGATTTTTTGACTTTCGGCTAAACTCTACCTCATACCCCTAATTTTAATAGGCAACTTTTTGAAAGACACGGAAGTATCAACTGTCGAGTTTGACCCAGATATGAAAGAAACTCAAGCCTTGAAAAAGATGAAGATATGATATCGCCTCAGTTCAGTTCTTTGTTTTGCATGATATAGATCATACATTTGGTCTTGCTTTTTCAATAATTTGGTCTTTTTTACAATCATTTTGTCGTATGCGAACAGTTGAATTTATTTCTTATGTTTTTCCCTTAAATCATGTTGAATCTTGCTTTGGTTGTTTGGTGTTTATCAATTTGATATTGAATTTTCAGAGAACTATAAATGTTATGGGGGGTCTCAATAATAACTTATTACGTTATCACAACATAAATAATGGGTGTTTGCTGGAGCTTATACGTGGGCTTATTAGCTTACTTGAATAGGAGATTGCTTTGTTTGACAGTTGACTTATAAGTAAAAAAAATTGACTTATTAGCTTACTTGAATAGGAGATTGCTTTAGCTTATTTAACTTGGCTTAAACAATTGACTTATAAGTAGCTTGTACTTTTATTTCATTTTCTTTAAGCTGGAGCTTATATGTGGGCTTATTAGCTTACTTGATTTAGGATTATGGGATGTTTAGGCTTCTTCATTAAAACTGCTTATGGAGTTTCTATTTTACTCTAAAATCTAATGTGCCAAACCAATATCTGTTTTCAATGGCTTCTTATTATAACTGTTTGAGTGCTTTGGAATATTGATTTTGTAGAATAACTTCAATCAATGCAAATCATTGTCTACTAAAGATGTTCGTGCAACACTAAAGGGAAAAAAAGGCAAGACAAACTTTGCCTATTTTGAAGAACCTCCAAATAGGGTACCGTTTGGAACATTACACAATATCACGAAGACAATTGTCCCTCAAACCCGGAACATTCCATCACAAACACTTTCACCTCAAAACATGTCAAAAGACAAAGAAAATCTAACACCATCGCCTCAAATTTTGTCAACCAATAAAGAAAATATAACACTGTTGCAAACACCACGTTCCTATAGTTCACTCTCTATAGGCCCAAGTGTACCCGTAGACCGTGCCATTCTTAAAAGACGAGAATACCAAAGAAGTTATCGCCAACGACTTAAACAAAGAAAACTAGCGGAAACAAATTCTAGCATTGAAACACAAAGAGACTTCGGACCTACACAATATCTTTCATGCTTGACACGTGAAAGCACATTAGGTAATATATTGTAATTATTGTTCTTCTTTACATTGATTTTTTTAACAATCAAACTAACGCATGATTTGAACTTCATAACAGATGATCAAAGGAGTAGTAACGTATTATTGCCCATATTTGATCAAGAGTGCAATCAAACGAATGGTAAGCTTCTTTAAAGATATCAAATACAGCTATTTACTACATGTATTTACGTTATATATCTGTGTAGGAACCAATCTTCATGTACCACCAGCCATTCGACCAAGCATTCGACAAAGGAAAGAATACCAGAAAAGTTATTATCAGCGTCGTAAAAAAACAATACAGGGGAGGCGAATGCTAACATAGGTAATATAACTTTCTATATTTTATACGTCTTTAAGGAATTTTGTATTATATTGCCAATAATTGTTTTAAATTTCTCACCAGATGGCCAAACTGAAGACAATCCGTACGATATTGTATTCAATGATCTTCCTACAGAGCATCGTCTACTAGAGCAACCACCGTGTGTTAATTCTGGAGCAAAGAAAATAAATTTTCCAGTAGTAACACCATCACCTCAAATTTTATCAACCAATAATGAACACATAACACCATTACAAGCACCAAGTTCCTGTAGTTCACTTTCTATAAGTCCAGGTGTACCCGTAGACCCATCCGATGTTAAAAGACGAGAATACCAAAGAAGTTATTACCAACGACGTAAACAAAAAAAGATAACGGAAACAAATTCTTGCATGGAAACACAAACATCGGTTGGAGCTACACCATCTCTTTCTGTTTTGCAACGTGAAAACACAATAATTACCATCGCAGATGATCACATTGAAGCACAAAGAGATTTCGGACCTACACAGTATCTGTCGTGCTTGACACGTGAAAACACATTAGGTAATATATTATACATATTGTTCTTCTTTACATATATTTTTTAACGATCATACTAACACATGATTGAAATTTCATAACAGATGATCAAAGGAGTAGTAACGTATTGTTGCCCATATTTGATCAAGAGTGCAATCAAACATTGAATGGTAAGCTTCTTTAAGAGGGTTTCTCATATTGTTATTTACTACATGTATTTACCTTATATCTGTGTAGGAACCAATCTTCATGTACCACCAACCATTCGACCAACCACTCGACAGAGGAAAGAATACCAAAAAAGTTATTATCAACGTCGTAAAGAAAACAATATAGGGCAGGCGAATGCTAACATAGGTAATATAACTCTATATGCTATATACATCTCTATTGAATTTTGTATTATATTACCAATAATGTTTTAAATTTCAAACCAGATAATCAAACTGAAGACGATCCGTACGATTTTGTATTCAATGATCTTCCTACAGAGCATCGTCTACTGGAGCAACGACCGTGTGTTCATTGTGGAGCAAAGAAAATACAGTACGAGTTCCCATCTTTTTGTTGCATGTCCGGTAGAACAACTTTGAAACCCTTAGACATACCTCCTGAACTCTACAACCTATTCACATCGCAATGCCAGTTAGGAAAAATGTTTAGAAAAAACATACGTGCCTACAACACAAACTTTTCCTTCGCATCTATGGGTGTAAACTTGGACAAACGATACAGCCCTAGGGGTTCTGGAGTGTATACTTTTCGCGTGCAAGGAGGGATCTATCATAAAATCGATCAATTGGTTCCTAGAGATGGCCAACCAAGGTATTTGCCGTTGTACTTTTATGACGGGGAATCTGATTTCGAACACAGGTTAAAGTGGCCTAATCTTGATAAAGAGATTGTTACAATATTATCTCGCGTTCTTGCACCAAACCCATATGTTCAGACCTTTCGATCACTTGGTAACCTTGGCACGCTCGACAAGTATAGGGTCGAACTAAATGCATCAGTTAAGGTCGACCAAAGAGTTTACAATCGTCCTACAACATCTGAGGTATAAATATGATTATAAAAATCATATCTCTTATCTAAATATAAAATCATATATCTAACTTAAACGGTTTCATGTGTTATGTTATGTCGAAGGTCGCTGGAATTTGGGTGGAAGGTAATAACAACATCACTTCATACAAGAGAAGTATTATTGTGTATGGGAAGTCTGAATACCCTTCACAAATACAACCTTATTTTGCTTCCTATGATCCATTGGCTTATCCGATATTTTTTCCAAACGGCGAGGCTGGATGGCATTCTCGAATACCAAGAAGAGGTGTAGACATAAGAGAAGTCTTTGATGATGACGATGATGAGGCCGAAGATGACGAAGGTACTAAATAAACTCGATGTATCTGATAATAAACTTTGTATTTGAAGCAGAAACATAAGAACTAATAATACTATACACAAGTATATTATATTCCCATGAATCGACTTAGGCATTTCGAGTATCAACTGCCCTGCTTTACGCTTAATTATTACTCGTTGCAATTATATATATAGGCATTTTGGTTAGTTTATTTCTTTATTCATTTGTGGTGATTGAATAGAAACCTTAGGATTATGATCCTTAGGAGTAAGTTAAAAGCTTAAATACAGGAAACAAAACAACCTGTGCATAGCATTATGTGGTTTAAAAACTTTGAAAGACATAAGAAAAAGTTTTGTTTTTCATACTTTAAGGAGTGTTTGGGTGCATATCTGACGAATGTACTAAACATATTTTAATATGCATATCCACTTGTCTTGTATAATGCCATCTAACGGTAATTTTGTCTAATACATTTTTGCCAAGCTAAACCGTTATATTTTATTAGTGGCCCATGTTAATAGATTATAACAATCGAACATGCTAATAACAAACATGAATATAAGAGACTGCTCCATATATACAAAATAGCCTATACAAACCTACCTTTAAAATTAGTTTATTTTGGCCACAATGCAAGTAATTAACATGTCGATCGATCTATAACAACTTGATAGAGTCCTCACACATCTTTTTAACATCACCGCACAGGCATTAACACAAACACTCGTAGAAAAATAGTTACTATGAGAGAGTATTACTGCTACAAATTTCAAATTCGGCCACATCATAATTTGATCTTGTCTGGAGGGCGATTGTTTCAGCAATTTGTGGTAGATACATACATAAAGATAGAGACTTCACGCTTGCAATTTTGTGAAAAAAATCAATCCACAATTAGAGCCGATTTGTATCAAGGAATAGTTGATTCTATTATTGCCGGAGAGGTTCATTCAAATAGACTTGGCCAAGTTATTGTGTTGCCTGTCTCTTTTATCGGAGGACCTCGTGACATGCGCAGACGGTTTTTGGATGCCATGACGTTAGTACAAGATGCTGGTAAACCTGATGTATTTCTAACCATGACTTGCAATCCAAACTGGCCAGAAATTGTAGAAGAGCTTTATGAAGGACAAACGGCCCAAGATCGACCAGACTTGGTTACAAGAGTGTTCCGTGCAAAATTAGAGTCTCTCAAACACTGGCTGTTCACAAAACATATACTTGGCATTGTTTCATCATATATATATGTTATCGAGTTTCAGAAACGGGGTTTACCACATGCACATTTTCTTTTGATTATGAGATCAGCTGACAAATTGGCAAATCCCGATCATTACGATAAAGTTGTATGCGCTGAAATTCCAGACCCGGAGAAACATCCAGAATTGCACCAATTGGTTTTTTAACACATGATTCATGGTCCTTGTGGTCACTTAAATACTCAGTGTCCTTGTATGGAGGGTGAACCAAAGACATGTCGCTTTAATTATCCTAGGCAATTCCAAGAAACAACGCAACAAGGAGACGATTCGTACCCATTGTATCGACGAAGAGACAACGGTATTGAGGTAAACGTACGGAACAATGTCCTAGACAATAGATGGGTTGTTCCATATAACCCTAAATTGTTGATGATGTTCAATTGTCATATCAATGTGGAGGTGTGCTCGAGTATAAAATCTGTTAAATATGTCTTCAAGTACGTCTACAAGGGTCATGACAAACAAGTTGTAAATGTTGATCCAGAAGGAGAACAAGTCATTAACGAGATAAAGAGATTCCAGGATGCGCGTTATGTATCACCCCCCGAAGCTATGTGGCGAATTTATGGCTTCCCCCTATCTAATATTCATCCGTGTGTTTTGGCACTGCAAGTTCATCTACCAAATAAGCAGCTGGTTCGGTTTACAGAAGACGATGTACTAACCGACATTCTTGAGAGAGAAAGGGATAAAAGATCAATGTTGACTGCCTTTTTTGAACTGAACACTACAGATGAAAACGCGCGCCAATATTTTTATAAAGACATCCCTAGGTACTATACATGGAGTAAGAGTACACGCAAGTGGAGCCCTAGAAAAAAAGGGAAAATGAGAGGGAGAATGGTTTCCGCTAATCCTGTTGAAGGAGAGCGATTCTATCTACGTGTATTGTTGCAACATGTTAAAGGCCCTACAGGATTTAAATATCTTTACACAGTCAACAACGTATTGTACAATACATTTCGTAGAGCGGCACTAGAAAGAGGATTAATAAAGAGTGATAATCACATAGATGCCTGTTTACGTGAGTCCTCTGCGTACGAGATGCCTGGACCTCTCAGAAGACTATTCGCAACTCTTTTAATCTTTTGTGAACCAGGAGATGTTAGAAAGTTATGGGATGACCATTATGGATCTCTGTCAGAAGACTACAATTTACATTGTACAAGTGTAGAGCGGGTTCAAAATATGGTTCTAACGGACATATCAGCAATTCTACAATCCATGGGTAAGAGTCTTTCTGATTTCGATCTTCCCAACATCAGTGCGGATGCACGTGCATATGCATATGGATGTCGTGAAGTACACGAGGAAAGCTCGATTGTTGTACAAGATGAAGATATACTTGCTCGACATTCGCTCAATACTGATCAAAAATTAGCATATGATACCATAATGAGACATGTTGATGACGATTCTTCGGGCGTGTTTTTTATTGATGGACCTGGAGGAACTGGTAAAACGTTCTTGTATAAAGCTTTGCTTGCCACTGTTCGTTCTCGTGGACTTATCGCACTTGCTACCGCTTCGTCAGGAGCTGCTGCAAATAACATGACAGGGGGCAGAACTGCTCATTCGCGATTTAAGATTCCTATCAATCTTACTACAAACTCAATATGCACCGTCAAAAAACAAAGTGGCCTTGCTAAACTACTTTGTCAAGCAAAGTTAATAATATGGGATGAAGCATCAATGGCTAAAAGACAAGCTGTGGAGGCGGTAGATCGAACTATGCAAGATATTACCGAGGTAAAACTTCCTTTCGGTGGCAAGATAATGGTTTTGGGAGGGGACTTTAGACAGGTTTTACCGGTCGTAAGACGCGGAACACGAGCCCAGATTGTAGATTCAAGTCTACGAATGTCACCGCTTTGGTCTATAATTAAAAAAATGAGGTTAACCATAAACATGAGGGCTCGAACAGACCCATGGTTTTCAAACTTTCTATTACGAGTCGGTGACGGAGTTGAAGAGGTCATCGACGAAAACTACATACGTATACCCGATGACATGACAATTCCATACACTACCGAGGCTGCCTCAAAGGATGCATTGATCAATGAAATATTTCCTTCCTTTGCTAACAACGTTGATATAGTTTCAAGAGCAATATTATCAACTAAAAATGAGCACGTTGACGGCATTAATGACATGTTGATAGATAGATTTCCTGGGGAAGAAAAGGTTTACTATAGTTTTGATGAAGCGGAAGACGACCCACAAAACTTCTATCCTCTTGAATTCTTAAACTCTCTCAACGTGAGCGGATTGCCACCACATTACTTGCGTTTGAAAATTGGATGCCCGATTATCCTTTTAAGGAATCTCGATCCGGCAAATGGATTATGTAATGGTACGAGGTTGATATGCAAACGCTTTGATCCTAATGTTATCGATGCTGAAATTGCTGTCGGGCAGCATGCTGGAGTTAGAGTGCTCTTGCCAAGAATTCCTCTAGCTCCATCAGAAGAGGATATGTTCCCTTTCAAGCTAAAGAGGACGCAATTTCCTGTCCGCCTTTGCTTTGCGATGACAATCAATAAAGCTCAGGGGCAAACAATTCCAAATGTGGGTGTCTATTTGCCTGACTCTGTTTTCTCCCATGGCCAACTTTATGTAGCATTGTCTAGAGGGATATCACGATCAACAACCAAAGTTTTAGTGAAGCCAGTTAAGCAGTTTGCCGAAGGAGTGTACACCTCAAATGTTGTATACCAATAGGGATGGCACCCGTGGGTAATGGGTACGGGTATCTCAAACCCATCACCCACCCACGTAAATATTTTCATACCCACCACCCACCCTTTACCCATTAGTGGGTATAATTTGATACCCATACCCATACCCATACCCGTGGGTAAACCCATGGGTTAATGCAATAAAACAAAATCACACAATCTTATGTGAAAAGCAATTATATAAGTGCGTTTCAAGAAACTTAATTAAAGACAATATCAATAAAACAATGAAACTAGAATAAGTGAATATTTATTTAGATGTGTTTGAGGACTAGAGGTGAGTCGTGTACCTTGTAGAGTGAACAAAATATGCTAGAAGTGTAAAACAGTAGTATCATATATGTATTAGCATAGACGAATTGATGTTTGGTAGCACAAGAAGAGACAAACTAGATTATCGAATACTCTTTTTTAGTTTAATGTGTTTTCTTGAAAGCGGTAGCAACTATAATTTATAATAGTCTCACAAGTCACAACTATCTAAGTACAACTATTTAAGAGGTATAATAAATTTTATCTTATTTAAATGGGATTATAAGAACACCCATAAGTATATTGATGGATACACATGTGAGTATATCAAATGGGTTTCATAGGTTTGCCCGTGATGGGTATCATGGGTTTACCCATGACGGGTATAGCATACCCGTCACCCACCCGCCACCCATTAATGGGTTTTGATTTATACCCAAGACCTACCCGTGGGTGTAAAATAACGAAAATACCCAGCCATTTACGTGTGGGTACCCGTGGGTTATGGGTTTTTTCTTACCCGTTGCCATCCCTATATACCAAGAAGTTTTGCGCGATGATTAACAGTCGTTACATTTGATCATTTGTTGTTTGACGTTTAATTTTAATAACTGCTTTTTAATATGTTGTTTTGTATTAGATATTTTATTTAAAACTGAATTATCACATGCTAGCACATTTTGCAATTATACTTGAATCTTACCACGATGTAATGTTTCGTTAATTATCTGCCGCTAGGCAATTCCGCCGCTATGCGCGGGTACTCGCCTAGTATTGATAAAACACTATAAAGGCTTATATCATCTCTAATTTTGTTAAATATTAATCTAACCATTTCGGAAATCGGAGGCTTTTAAAAAACGAAAGGTTTGTGCAATGCCCATCTTGCACATGCTTAAATCCGGTTCTGTTAGGAAATAAACTACGAGTGAAATTATTGAGTTATTTATTACTCTCCCGTCCTAAAATTATAGTCATACTTTGACTATTTAGGTCTTTCTTTTCTAATTTTGACATTAAATATTTATTTATGTGTTATATAATACTTGATATAAAATTATAACAATGAAAATATATTTAAAAAACTAATCGGTTCATATATTTTTCATTAATTATGATATAACATAAACAAAATTATTTAAAGTCAAAGTTGAAAGAAAAATACCAAAAAAATTAAAGTGAGACTATAATTTTAAAACGAAAGAAGTATCATTTATTTTCTTTTTATCTTCTGGAAAAATCTTTAAAACGCAATTTTTTTTCACACTCCCAACATTCTTTTCACTTCAAATTAAACTCGAGAACATGGAGACGAAAAAAAGAGACGTAAAATTAAGAGAAATAAGAAATGATTTTTTGTCTTGTGTTTGTGAATTGGATTAAAAAAAAGAGAATGTAACAAAAAAAGCTTTAAAAAAAATTCAATTAATTTCATCTCAATTTCAAAAGAAAATTAAAAGAATAAATTTGATTTAATTTACCATTTTTTACTTTCTTTTCCCTTTCTAAAAAATCTCAAAACACGTTTTTTTATTATCATCATAAACCTTTCTCTTTCACTAAAAAGAAACTCGAAAATAGAGAATAATTTTAAAAGACCCGTCATGGCAACGCGAATGCATCATGAAAAGTGTGGAGGTTTCCATGAAGCCGCTAAGACGTGAGACTTGATTCAAGCCGTCACACCTCACACTATCTATATAACCTTGGTTATAATACATAAACCGTGCATAATAAAGTCGATCATGTCTGTCTCGTGGGTTTTGATGGCCCTCAACCATGTCTTAATACTAGGGTAAACAGAAGAGAGAAAGAAATGAAGCTGAAGCAACAGTTCGACAATCCTAAGGTTGTTAACAACAGTTCGACAATCCTCAGGTGTCAATCGCATGTTACTATGGACTAAAGCGTGGCTGGTCATGTTATGAAGATTATCCGACCAAGTGAGACAACATGGCGTTATGTTACCTATGGATATGTTGTAATCATAGCGAGGGTTTCAGTGCACCGAGTGTCTAATACTGTTATTCATTGTAAAACGCATATAACTTGAAACAGAACACAGAACACAGAACGCAGATAACTGAAGTGTGCTTATCAATCGAAAGAATATTAACATGCATAAGAGAAATAATTTTGGTTAACTAAAATCAAAGTACCTATTAGATCATAAATAAATCCACATAAATACATACAAAATACAGCAGTCTCGATTTTAACAACAGTATTACAATCTAAAAATAAAACAAAGTACTACTTAGTCAGTGAGGAACCTGTTAACCTACTCAAGTACGCCGCCTGTAGTTCCTCTGGAAGACCATAAAACACATCAATCATGTTTCTTTCTGCAGCAAACATATCAGCCGCCTTAAAGACATCTTCATTCGTAAGGTTAAGTTTCATAATTTCGACAATCACCTCTTTAAGTTTTTCAGATGCCATTTTTTCCTGCACATTGTCTTCTGTTGCAGCATTTGTAGCAGCATTCGTGATACTTTCGAAATTAGCATTAAATGCTTTTATGACATAAGATACTCGTAGTTTCTCAGGAAGACTGAGAAATACATCCATTTTGTTTTTGTTAGTGGCAAATATTTCAGCTGCCTTGAATACATCGTCACTTGAAAGGTTAAGCTTCACGAGCTCATCAATCACGTCTTTAAGCTTTTCAGAATCAGATCTCTGGCGGATGTTATCATTTGTCATAAACTTTGTCATAGTTGCAAAATTAGCGTTAAATCCTGCTACAAAAGCTTGGAAACTAGTACTGATTTCATCTAAACGGGCGCCAATATCTAATGGTGATGGTGTTGTTTTACTTCTCTTTGCAATTTCATCTTCAATATCTGGTGTTGCATTACGTTTTGTAGCTCCTAGTGTTTCATTCACACCGTTTAAGGCTGTTGGAGATGGTTGGGAAACTAGGTGGGCCCCATTTTCTTCGTCACTACTATAAGAATCATCTGATTCACCAAGATCCTCACTTCCGCTTTCCATTTTACTTTCAAGGACAACAACTTCCATATTGTTGATATAGTCACCACGTGCTTCGACAGCTGCATTGGAGGCTAAACCCCTTCGGTACACCAATGCAAGTTGCTCATAGTACGGGAATCTAAAATCCCACAATCCTTTTGCCTCTTTGTGAGTCTTTGAAAAATCAAAAGATTGCACCAAATCAGCATAACGAACTTAAATTTCTATTTTCATATAAAATTAGCATACTTCTTCATTTGTAACAAAAAAAAAAAAAAAAAAAAAAAAAAAAACCTTTTAAAAAGCGATAAGGTTGTATAAAAAACTTAATTTATGGAACAAATGAAAAGGTTTTTATGGTATCATATGAATATAACCTTAACTAAAGTTAATCTCCGTCAAAGATAGAACAATTATGTAAGAGCTTACCTGACAATAACTTTCATACCACTCTCGTTCACACATGATCATATTCATCACCTCGTTCCATTGACACCCATCATGTTTCAGCATATCACTGATAACAAAAAACTTGGTTTTTAGCCATTTGACTTTTGATTCAATATGAGGCGAAGGCTTCTTTGTAAATGTTGGCATTTTGCTAACCATTCGCCTATGCGCCTCACACATGTAATTGCTTCTAAAACCACCTGGCAATGTCCAAGACGGATCACGCGCAATATCTTGAAGAACTTGGATTAGTAATACTGTCTCCTTTTCCGTCCAATAACATTTATTCCTTTTACGACCTTGTACTTGCTCCATCTTAACATACAAAAACTTATTGCTTAAGAATAATGTGGTGTCAAAATTTGCAGTAGTTGAGATCTTCTTACTGCTTTATCACCATAACTGTTTAGACTGCTTCCTTAAACTACTTATACGTTGTTTCAAACTGCTTATTTTCCAAAAAGTAATCAGATAAGTAAACTTGATAAGCAATCTAAAATACCCTCACAGCTGCTAATCTGTTTTCACCTAACGCAAAAAGCAGTTACACAAAACATTCGGGGATATTTGAAATTGCTTATTATAAGAGTTTATCTCCTTATCGCGTTTTGATAAAAAAAATAAAAAAGTAGTTCTGAAGTATTTGTGATTAGTTATCGAACCTTACCTCAATATCGTGAGTGACGGACGGGTGTTTGCGTCGTCAATTTTGGAAATAAAGTGATACTGGTTTTGTTACTATAACTGCTTAGACTGCTCCCTTAAACTACTGATACGTTGTAATGTTGTATAAGCTGTTTCAAACTGCTTATTTCCCAAAAAGTAATCCGATAAGCCATCTAAAACACACTCAGAGCTGCTTCTCTGTTTTAGGGGTGTATGTTCCGTCTTATTATATAGTCAGCTTTTGGCATATTTGGTTTTGAGGGGTGTTTGTTTCGGCTTATGAAACATAAGCCGAAATGGGCTTATGTTTCATAAGCCCCAACTTTGTGGCTTATTTTGAGACTTATGGGCTCATATAAGTTTATCATATCATAACAAACTTATATAAGCCCATAAATCTCAAAATAAGCCACAAAATTATGACTTACGAAACATAAGCCCATTTCAGCTTACGTTTCATAAGCCTAAACAAACACCCCCTTGGGGGTGTTTGTTTAGGCTTATGAAACATAAACCCGTTTCGGCTTATATTTCATAAGCCCCAAATTTATGGCTTATTTGGAGAGTTATGGGCTTATATTAGTTTATTATAATATGATAAACTTATATAAGCCCCTAAGTCTCAAAATATGCCACAAAATTAAAACTTATGAAATATAAGTCGGAATTAAGCCAAATTCCGGCTTATATTTCATAAACCCCAAATTTATGGCTTATTTTGAGACTTGTGGGCTTATATAAGTTTATCATATTATAATAAACTTAAATAAGCCCATAAGTCTTCAAATAAGCCAAAAATTTGAGGCTTATGAAATATAAGCCCATTTCAGCTTATGTTTCATAAGCTTAAACAAACACCACCTTATGTTTCGTAAGCTCACTTTTAGTGGCTTATAAAACATAAGCCCAAAACAAAATAAGCCATAAGCCAGCTATATAAGCCGAAAGGGGTGTCTGAAATTGCTTATTATAATAATATAATTGTTTATCTGCTTATTGTTGTTTATCTTAGCTGATTATTGTGAGTGAAATAAGCATTTTAAATAAGCAATAATAAATTATCCAAAAAGCTAATCTGATTATTAATAAGCTAGATCTAGTTACTATATATATAACATAAATAAAAAATGAAATGAACTTACGATGAGATCGGAATATTAGGATGGTGTTTGGTTGGTACTCTGGCAATGGAATGGGTTTCTCAAAACCAGACTATCTGGAGTTGGTATCTAATTATCTGGTTGGGGTAGGGATGACACGGACCGCGGACCGGACCGAACTGAAAACCCGCCTGAACTGGACCTGATCAAATCGATTTCTGTTCGGTTTGTGGTTCGCGGTTTTGGCTAAGTCCGTCTCGGTCTTGTCCATTTTCTCTCGATCAGTACATTACATATTCAATTATTCACTCTGGTCCTCTGTCGTGGTTTTGGCCTAGCTCAATCTTGGTCCGATTTGGTTGGGGTAGGAGTGAGCAGTGCCCTTACAGCGGATCAAACCGAACTGAAAACCCACCTGAACCGTACCGGTTAGAACCCATTGCAATTTGGTTCTCAGTTCGTGATTTCTGGTCCGGTTCGAGCCAGAACCAGAACATTATTCCCTATCGGATTGAATCAATTGAAAAACCAAACCAGACCGGACTGTACACATTCGTTCCGGTCCTCAGTCCGTGGTTTAGGTCTAGCTCGATCTTGATCCGGTTCGATTTTTCTCGAGCCAGTACGGGTTTTCTGAGTTCGATTCGGTGTTCACCAGATGCATACGTTCGATTGTTTTTTTTTTTATCATAACCAAAAAGTCGAGTATTGAATCGGACCCAACTCAAATTAGATTAAATAGAATGAACCAAATAACCAAGAATCGAATTGAATTTAGATAATAATTATTTATTCATTTATTTATATTGATTTAGAGAAAAAATATTTCCAAACTTAAAATATTTTATATTTGTAAAGAGTTTTAATATTTTTTTATTTAAGTATGTACGAACAGTCATGCATTTATGAGTTCGATTTTCGGTTTAAATTGTCAAGAACATAAGAATCAAAAACCGAATGACAAATTCAGTTTGGTACGATTCTGTTTCGATTTCAGTTTGTTCATATTGAATTATTAATATTCAACCAATGAACACAAGTTGCGGGCTTATGGAACGAAACATTATGGCACAACAACGTAAGCTTGTCACTTAAATGTTCAACTTACAACAAGCAGGTACTTTCGCAATGCGATAATGGATACCCTGTGATTAATAGGATAAAGGTAAAAACAATGACTCCGGTTAGTTTTTGATTAAACCCGTTGACCTAGTCCAATTTTAAAACCATATGTACCACCAAATTATAAGTTATATGAAGTTTTTTGAGAAAATACCTTGAAAATTTATTAAACTTGTCCATTTTTATAATGTTGTGTAGTTAACTTTTTTTTTTTCATTTTACTAAAAAACTTTCAAAATTCGACTTTTGTGTGTATCCCTTACCCTGCTTGGCCCTTACATCTTACGTGGACCCGGTTTTTTACATGTCATTTATTTTTTCTATCACACAAAAATTAACTCACCCATTTGCACCCCTACCCGAGCTCATTTTGCAACCCTACCCGAGCCCATTTGCAGACTTAACCATACCCCGACCATTCCTTTTATTAACCAACACCCCCTTTTTGTAAAGATAAACCCTAATTTCGTATTCTCCAGTTTCTAACTATCATATGATAATGGAAAGCTCCTCATCATCCTCGTGTTCAAGATCTTATCCTTATTTTTCACCAAACGAAATTGCAAACCTCAAACAGTGCGAGCGTAACCCTTCACACGCAATTTATGAACAAATTTCATGGACTTTGAAGAATCCAGGAAGAAGATTCAAGAGCTACCCAATTAGAGTAAGTTGTTACGTTTTAATGGATTTCTTTTATATGGTTTCTTATTATTTTTATCTTGTAGGACAAATCCAAAAAATGTGATGTTTAATGGTTCCTTGATCATGAACTGCCGTCAAAATACTACAAAGATCTACTATTTAATTTATATCAACAAAACAACCTGAAGTCAATGCTTAAAAAACCTAAACAAGATGCCACAGTGGCTGATGTATCGAACCAAGAATTAAACAAGTTGAAGATAAAGTTGACTTTTATGAAGTTAAAAGTTAAAAGTTATGATAGGGTTCTGTTTGGTGTGATTGTTATGGTTGTATTTTTGTTTTTTGTATTTGTCTTTACAGCTTTTAAGTAATATGTTATGAACTTATTTTATTGTGTGTGAATTTGTTATGTTTTTAAGACAATATCAATTTACTAGTTGCAAGAATTTAAGGTATCAATACAGGCTAAATACTTTGAACAACTATAAGCAAGAACAAATCATCTTCCATTAACATACATGTTAAAGCCCCAACAATACAAAAAAGGCAGTAGAAGTGGCTTCAACCAGCTGCACTTCAATGGTAATTTGGTTAAACATAACCAATTACCAATACATGTAAGTTACTTACATTATAGGACCATAGAGTACCATAGTAGTTAACTGGAGATCCAGCACCAGGATGACTAGCAGATAGCTTCTTTTGTATGATTCTCAAACTTTTTGGCCTCTCAGTATTCAGAATATCTGCTATGGCTGCTTAATTCTGCATGGTAGGTGCTTTAATTCATTCAGGTTGCAAATGAGTTGCCTGTGTTGTAGAACCACTAGTTGCTTGAGTTGCATTTGTTGCAGAACCAACAACTGCAGAATCTTGAGTTGCCTGTGTTGTAGAACCACCAGCTGCAGAAGCTTGATATTCTTGAGTTGGCTCTTTAGCAGAACCACCAGCTTGGGCATTTGAAGCATTGAGAATTTTTTCAGCAGTTGGTGCATCCACCCCAAACCATCTTCCCAGCTTGTCATACCTGCCATATTGGGGGCCTAACTTTTGACAAATACCCCTTCTAACTCTGATGCCTCCCAAAGTGTTACCGGTTTCTTGTGAATTACTATTGATTGTGCTAGAAGTATCTCCAAAAAGTTGTCTTTTAACACCTAAACCACCAAAATCCTTATCTTCATCCTCCATAACATTTGCATTATCTGCATTAAGCTCATCTAACAATCTTAATCTTGCACCTCTCCCTCTTCCTCTGACTCCCCTACTACTCACAACAACACCCTACCTCTTACAGCCTCACCCCTACTTCTGCCACCCCTACCTCTCACAGCCTCACCGCTACCTCTACCTCTAACAACGCCACCTCTACCTCTAACAACACCACATCTGCTACCCCTTCCTCTAACTCTACCACCTCTCACGGAAGTTTCTACCATGTCATCACCACTCATCAACAACATTAACCCCTTGAATGGTTCCTACTGAACTAGTATTCATAATTTTTTCTAGGTCTACCTTTTTTTACTGGAGGTTTGGGGGTATTAAAACAATTGCATTTGAGCATGATGCTTTGTTATGACCTTTTTGTAAGCAATTATGACAAGTCATCCCTACCCCTACCCTAGATAACCTATCTGGGAATTTTATTTCATGAGGAGCCCTAATTCTTTGTTTTTTTGGCCTATCAGGCATAACCTTGGGCTTTGGTGGTAAAATTGTTGACAAATGACTAGAATCAAGCAAAAAAGCCATACCTCCAATTGGTAGGTATTGATGGTATACGGAATGGTAAGCAACTTCCTATAACAGTTAGGAACATAATCTTCAACTAGCTTCCATAACCTGAATATAACAGCAATAGCATGAGGATATGGCAACCCTGAAAGTTGTCACAACCTAAAACTAGGGTTAAAGCCATAAATTACCAACGAACTTTAACTTTTTTCTCGATATTACTAATATAGAACATATAATACTATTATAGCCATTAAACTTTGCAATTTGTTCTAAAATTACAAACGTTCTGAAAAATGACCTATTCTTACCGGTTTCCAACTACAATTAACCTCCATGTCACTTTTTTTTCCGGTCACTTTAAATATTAAATTATAATATTTTCATGTCACTTTTATTTTTGTTTTTATATCCAATTCTCCACCCACTTCTCCATTCCATCCACTTCAAAACAATGACTTTCTTTTATCCAGTAACAAATAACAATTTAATCTACATTTGATCAACAAGTAGCTAAAAGTTTACTGTATTTATTTGTTGAAGAAAGATGAGAAGTAAAGAGAGCAACTTGCCGCCCGCAACAACCAGCCGTCGCCCATAACAACCAACCACCGCCACATAAACCAGACGTCGTCCATAGCAGCCACCGGAAAAACGAACCATTTACGAGTAGAAATCGAACCAAAAGGAGTTAACAAATTGCCCAGATTTGTATGAAGATTTCTTAAATGTAAGAATATTAAAAAGAATATTATTTGCAAAATATATTTTAAAGATACTTACAACTGAGTATAGAGATGTACAATTGAGACTAAGCACTATCTAACTAACACATACTTTTTGCAAAAAGTATGAGAAGATATTGTTTTGTTGAAAGGGTGGGGCGATGAAAGAAAAAGTTGTAGAAAAGAAAGCTTGTGTTGTTGGGTGTTATTGATTGTGTCGAATTATCACAAAAGAGTGATGAATAGGAGTCAACTATTTTGAATTAAGCAAATTTTGGTAGATGAAGAATGAAGCAATGTGTAATTTTATTAATCTGGGAATGTGGGTGATGAAGGATGATAAAGAAGACAAGGGCATTTTAGTCTTTTAAAATTTGTTATGTGAAGAAACTAAATGCCATAGTGGAAAAAATAAATGACATGGAAATTATAATAATTATGTTACCTATATTAACAGGTCTCAACAAGTTTAGATGGTCATAATAATATTATATGTTCTATATTAGTAATATCGAGAAAAAATTAAAGTTCGTTGGTAATTTATGGCTTAAACCCCTAAAACTACATGTTCTTGCTTGTTCATTAACTTTAAAAGCATTTGAACCATCCTGACTTCTAAATTGTTTCCACCAGCTCGTATGACATGCCAAAACCTAATCAAAATAATTTGTTATTACTAATAATACTAGAATCTTGAAACATATACATAAAAGTATATAGTATTTAACATACATGTGTTGGTCTTTTTAGTATTCCAATATTTATTGTGTGTTAGGACATATGTCTTCAGTCCAAGGGTCAAGCAACTTCCTTATGGTATTTAGTCTCTCCATTACAAGAACTCTCATTGCTTCAAGCATGGTGATCAATGGTTTGTTTCTAACTAGCAGCAAGACGGAATTGAAACACTCACTAAAACCATTTTTCACAGCCTCACAGTTGTTCCCAATTCTAAAGTAATCCCTTGACCAAGTTTTCGGATCCTTGTCTATCAAATACTGATAAGCACAAATGTTTGCCTTTTTTATCCTCATCATGATCTTGTTAAAAAGCTCGGGATAACTTGCCTTTGAGGCTGCCCAAAACAAACTTCTAAATTCCACACCATTGTATTGCTTCCTAAAGCCTTCATATATGTGCCTTGCACACTGTCTGTGTTCATCTAAAGGCATGAATGCTTTCACAGCCTTAATCAAACCCTAATAATTATAAATTTTATTATTTATATCGTAATTAAATACTAATCTTATTCTATGAATATCATTTGACATACCTTATGCTGATCTGACATAAGTGTGAGTCCATTCCCAGATTCCATTTCGATATCTTCCCCTGGCAATTCTAGAAACCAAGACCAGATGTCCTTATTCTCAACATTCACAATTGCCCATGCTAATGGGAATATGTGATTGTTCCCATCTCTACCAACAACAGTTAAAATCTTTCCCACATTTGGTTTCTTAAGGAAACGCCCATCTAAAGCAATGATTGGTCTAAACCAAGTTTCCAACCAGTCTTGATACCATTGAAACAACAATAAAATATATCAAAGTAAGTTTATTCATCATGGTTTACTGTCACACCAAGCTTAACAGTAGAACCAGGATTAGAATCTAAGATGGCCTGCCCATAAGATATAATCATAGCATAGTGCTCTTCTGTGGTTGTTTCACCCTCACTCATTGCATACTTCTTTGCATTTCTGCATTGGGAGGGACTAACTAGACATTTGTACTTTTTCAACACCAAGTCTACTATCTCATGCAATTTTATAGATGGATTTTGTCTAATTTTTTGACCAAAATGCTTACCTATCCACTTATAATTTACAAGAGTACCATACTTGAAATCCCTAACACATGTATGCTTGTCCTTAATGGATATTACTTGGAATGAGTTTTCAGTTGTCATTGATTTTCTATAGCACCTCCAAGGGCATTCAGGTTTTTCAACTCTATCAGTTGGATACCTTTTCCATTTACCTTGCTTACCTTTCACTGGATCCTTTACCTTCTCTGGTCTCATCCCGCATTTAACAATTACTAGATCATGCGAGGTTTAGTAAAACCAAAGTGAAAAGGCATTGGCGAGAGCATAGTAAGTCAGGCAGTCCTTTAATTGCTCTACATCAACATACTTCTCACCAACCTGTATAAAAAAAAATATCAGGGTCCATTTATAATATCATATAGGTTAAAAAAACACTTAGAGTATGTAAACTATTACCGTTGGTTTTCTCATTTTCCAATGAGTCCCTTCATCATGTGTAGGATAATCATCAGGTTTTGTTTCAAATATTTGGAAAGGATCACTCGTTCCATCTTCATCATCTCTTATTTGAAACATTAACTGATCCATGAACTCCTCATGCTCTAATACTATATCAGACTCACCATATTGATGGTGTCTTCTAGGCCTTGTTCGGCATGGTTTTTCAAAGTTAGTTTTCGGTTCATCATTCTTAGGAGTACTCTTTGCCTTAGCCCTCCTCTTCCGAAGTTGTATTAGCTCCTCTTCTCCTTCGGATATGTATTCCACATACTTGTCAGAATACTCACTGTCACTGTCGACATATGTTTCCCAATCATTGTCACTATCACTACCTTATACATTGATGGTTACACCTTCAAAATTCTCCTCTATGACTATACCATTCCCCCTGTTCCTAGCTGGCGACACATGAGTTTCTTCAGTCATAATTCCTTTTCCCTTATCAAGTTTGGTCTTAACAACATCTGCTTCTAACACATGAGTTTCTTCTGTCATAATTCTTTTTTTCTTAACAACTTTGGTTTTAACACTATCTGGTTCTATCACCTTAGAGACACTAGGGTTACTTGATTCACCTTTTTCGTGGTTTACATAATTGATAGGTGTGTAAACACCCATCCTTTTACCACTTAATTACAATAATAACCGAGCCAAAACGTGTATTTTATGTCATTTATGTCGGAATTATGCGTGGTTTGTGTTTTTGTTGTGATTTAGGATGAAAAGGTAAAAAGTGGAGAAAAGACGGGCATTCACGGGCTTTTATCGAAGAAAAAGACGAAAGACGAAGTCAAGAAATCAAGAGTGCGAAAAGAACGGAAGTCCAAGACCAATTCTGAAGATTTATCGAAGAAAAAGTCAAAAGACGGAAGTTTACTAAAAGCCGAAGAACTCAAGTATAATTTATTGAAGAATTAAAAGACGAGTTTAAAGAATCTCGAGACAAAGTCATTAAAGTCAAAAGATTAAGAAGACAAGGACTTAAGCATGCAATTAAAAAAAGAAGAAAGAGGGGAGAAAGCTTCCTAAGCACCTCCTAATCCTCCCCTATAAATAAAACATTAGGATTTACATTTCATTTGGTTGGCTAATAGTGACAATTAGCTCTTCTATTTTATTTTCCTTGCACTTTAATTACATGTCATTTAAATACTTGTCTTGCACCTTAAATACCTTTAATTTCAAGTAATTGTTCTTTAATTCTTGTCAATCTTTACTTTTATTGTCAATCTCTCATCTACCGTTCTTGTTTTGCTTGATCTTTATGTTTATGTGTTTATTATTATGCTTATTTGATTAAAGGTTATGTTTTTATGCTTTTGATTATTTTGGATTATTGATTTTTATAGCTTATTTGTGTTTATCTTAAAGTTTCTAAAGTTTTTATAAAAGTAGTTTTTATATAAAGTTTGTTTTCGTACATCTTTCTCATTTTGTGTTTTCAAAAGTCTTTAAATTGTAGCTTATTAGTTTTTCTTATACGGTTTTCATTAAGTTTTTAGTCTAGTGCTTATTTGAAGTGATAGCTTATTTATTGTGCTTATTTTGCCTTATTCCTACTGTATTCCGACCACCCTGGTCGGAAAAGGGTTTCATATTCCGATCTTCCAGATCGGAAAAGGGTTTGATATTCCTACTAGGATTCCGATTGGACTTTCCGATCAGGGGTGTTAAGTGGTATTCCGATTAGGACTGTTTGTTGGGTATTCCGATTAGGTCTGGAGGTGACAGCATTCCGACCAGGGTTCCAATCACCATTCCGACAGGACCCAAGTTAGGTATTCCGATAAGGTGTATTCTGACCATTTTTCGATTGGAGGTATTTTCAAGTATTCCGATCATCATTCCGATTGGAAGGTTAGTATACATTCCGATTGTATTCCGATCGGAATGTATTCCGACGGTAGGTTTATTTTCTATTTTGTCTTGTTTAATTTTTAAGTTTACATTTTAATACTTTGTCAAAATTTTAATTTTCGTCACGCTTTTAAATTCTTGCCATTTATTTTAAATTAGAGTTAGATTTAAATTAACGTCGTTTTCATTTACGTCTTTGCACATTTATTTTACTACAACGACACAACTATTTGTTTCACCAAAGAACGACTGAGTCGCATAGTTAACCAGAATCAATTCGATTAGACCACTTCAACGAACAATTTTCCTAACTAAAACCTAGTTATCAAATGGCGCCGCTGCCGGCTCTTTTCGTAAAGATTAACGGTTTTCTGTGAGAGACGCGTTGCTTTTTAGGATCCGTTCATTCGTGAGCGTTATTTTTCTTGCTTAAAAAATTTCAAAAATCCATAAAAATTAAAAAATTATTAAAAATCCATAAAAATTAAAAAATTTCAAAAATCCAAAAAGATTTTATTTTTATTGTGTATATATATTGTCTTTGTGTTTGGTATTGTTTTCTTTTGCCTTTGTAGGTGTATGCGTACTAGATCTTCTACTTATCAAGAGCCCGAGACTCCTGAAGATTTAGCTATGGCAGGTGTCAACAACAACAATAATCCACTGCACCTCAATAATAACAACAACAATGTTCTTCCACAGCCCGATCTTCGGACCATGGAGGAGCTTTGTCAACCTACCATGTTTGGACGAGGAGGACCGATTGCGCCGATGCAAATCACGGCTCCGAAGTTTTCGTTGAAGCACCACATGATTCAGCAAGTGCAAACAAATCCTTTTCGAGGAATGCCTGATGATGATGCCAACAAACACCTCGACAAATTCTTACAATCACCCAAAGCATGAAGTTGCCCGGTGCCACAATGGATGTTCTTCGCCTTCAACTCTTTCCACATACTTTATCACACCACGCCGAGAAATGGTTTGATCGTCTCCCGAAGAATTCTATTCATACTTGGGATGACATGACTCAATGCTTTTTGTCGCGCTACTTTCCACCATCCATGGTCCCAAGCCTTCGCAATCAAATCAGCGGTTTCATGCAAGAACCCGATGAATCTCTCTTTGATGCTTGGGAAAGATATAATGTTTTGATTGATCGTTGTCCAAACCACAACATGCTCCCTGTAACCTTAATTGATACTTTCTACAACGGTTTGACTTTTCGAGATCGTGATACGATTAATGCAGCCGCCGGTGGCACATTTATGAAAAGGAGACCCGAGGAGTGTAGAGAGCTTATTGAGAACATGACTACTCACCACAAAAATTGGGATTCCTCCGCTTCTTCAAGGAACAACCCGAGAGTCAATGTTTCTTCTACTTCAGCAAACCCCGACATGACCGAATTCACCCGCATGATGGCAGAAATGAACAAAAATATCTTGCTTCTCGCTACAAAACAACAACAAGTTCAAGCGATAGAAACTCCTTGTGAGACATGCGGCGGTCCACACTCATACACTGATTGTCCTTCTACTCAAGGAAATCCGGAAAACGTGTATGCGGCTTATGGTAATTATTCACCGGAAAATTACCAAGCCCGACCTCAAGGGGATCGAAATTTGTTGAGTTACCGGTCAAACAACTACCTTTCCCCCGGTTTTTCTCCTCAAAACCAAAACCCCAACAAGAAATACACTAGAAGCAACCAAATCCCACCTAGAGCTTCTAATCCTTATCACCCACCCGCTCAACAAACCCCACCCATCAATCAAGATGTTGAAGCGATAATGAGAACCCAAGGAGAGCAAATCAAGAATCTGCAGAGCCAAATTATCAATTTGAAAGGGGATATCACCAAGCAAGGGAATGACATTAGATCCGAGCTTCGAGATAATATACAATCCTCCTTCAGCAATCAAACGAATGATTTAAAGAATATGCTGGCTAGTTTCTTGCCCATCACTCAACCCTCTACTTCGAGTTCTCTACCTTCAAACACCGTCACCAATCCGCGAGCGAATGTGAGTGCTATTACTACCCGTAGTGGAGTTACCATAGTAGGACCACCTATCCCGCCCCCATCATCTACACCTCCTCCACCACCATCTATCCCTACTACTCCCACACCTAGTATTAGTGCACCATTACCGTCTCCGCCTCGTCATGACGATGTCCCCAAGAAGAACCCTTCAACATCTCAACCTTCAGCAACCCCACATTCCACCTATAAACCTAACATCCCATATCCTTCTCGCTTGGACAAGCCTAACTTGCTCACTAAGGATGACACTCAAGTGTCGAATTATTTGAAGATGATCTCTCAAATGAATTTCAACATTAGCCTTGTTGAAGCACTTGTCCACATGCCGAAATTTGTCAAAGCATTCAAGGAATTTCTTAACAAGAAGGAAAAGCTGATTGAGCTCGCCAACACACGCTTAAATGAAAATTGTTCTGCAGTTATTCTTAAAGAACTTCCGGAAAAACTTGGAGATCCCGGTCGTTTTGTGTTGCCTTGCATTTTTAAAAAACCCGAAGAATTTACTGCCCTAGCTGATCTCGGGGCCAGTATAAATCTGATGCCTTTAAGTGTTTGGACAGCACTATCATTACCCGACCTTACTCCAACAAAGATGACTCTTGAGCTTGCAAATCGCACTCTCGCTTACCCCGTTGGTATTGCCGAAGATGTGTTCATTAAAGTTGGAACATTCATTTTTCCGGTCGACTTTGTTGTTGTTGATTATGAAATGGACCCTCGTATTCCTTTAATACTTGGTCGGCCATTCCTGAGAACCGGACGAGCTTTAGTTGATGTTGCCGAAGGTGAATTAATTTTAAGGGTCGGGAATGAACAACAAGTGTTCAAAATGGGGAAGCTTACAAGCAAATCCTTTGGAGGCCGAGAATCAGCGAATATGATTAATGTGCTCGATGATTTTGTCATCTACAACAATCCTCTATTCGATTCTTGCATTGATAATCCACTTTTTCAAGATGATGTGGATGATTCTCTCTCCAATTTGGAACCTTCACCCATTTATGATTCTCCACCGATCTTTGATGCTTATGATGATGATTCTAGCTCAGATTCGGATGATTATGATGATTTTACTTCCGAGTATCCCGACATGCCCACTTATGATGATTTTGATGAGGCCGATACTCTTTCGAGTGATTCTTCACATGATGAAGATCCTCCGCCTACCATGCTTAATCCTACTTTGGATGACTACTTATTTGAGGAAGACTTCTCTACTTTTCTCAATACATACTTCCCTCATGAGAGTGATGCACCTCCTTTGGACTTTGATAATTATGGTCTTGATCCTACTTTGGATTTGAAGAAAATTCTTTCAAAGGAGAAGCAACCGGACGACACCAACATCCGCAGCACGTATGATTTAACACCTCTTTGTCCACCTTCTGAGGACGAGGTTGTGCATTTTCTTCGCGGATCTTCTTCACATTCTGCTGAGCCTGAGTGCTATTTTCCCCTAAAGGAAAAGGTGTTCGACCCCGGTATTGATATTCTTCAGCCATCTCAGTATCCATCTGATGAAATAAAAGGAAATATTTTTGGACCTACTGAAGATATGCTTGCACCTCTTCACCCTTGCTCCCACCGTGCTCCATCTTTGCTTAAGGGAACCTTGCCTACTCTTCTTTGGCTTGCCTTGTTCGCCTTAAGCTTGTGCTATTTGATGGACGAAAACTATGTCTTTGATCCCGGTGGATATGTTTCATGCTTCTTCCTATGATAATCAAGGTCGAGTCAGGCTCACGACTCGGTGATCAAAAATCACGCGCTTCTTAGGAGGCAACCCATGTATCTATCTTTTAGCTTTCTTTATCCTAAGTGTAGGGGAGACCCGTTGGTGTTTGCTATTTCCTCTCTTCTCATATTCAGGGATTCGAGCGCTCAATGATCCACTCTTGATGATTTTTGACTACCGTGATTCCGTGTTCCCATTTTCCCGGTTCTATCCTAAACTCTTTTCGATTCACTATTTTATATTTCTCAATATTAAAATAGGAATCTCGTTAGTTGTCTTTTCCTTAGCAAGATTTAAACAACGTGCACAATGTCCTAAGTGTATGGGAGTTTACTCCCACATGCTTAAACATTTAGGACAATGTTTATATTAAGTGTAGGGGAACTTCTATCGAAGTTAAGTGGCCTTTTCCTTGTATTTGTCCTCATTTTAACCGAAAAATCAATTTTTCAACATTTTTCAAAATTTTTGATCTATTTTGGCCTATTAGTTTTTCCCTTTGTATAGTTATTTTCTTTCTTTGCTAGAATAAATTTTAATAAAGTGGTTTTAGTTTTCAAACGTTGTGAATCTTTTGACTCAACCCGAGTTTACTTATCTAAGTTTACTCTAACTAGTATCCTTACGTGTTTAAGTCAAGTTTTGCTAGGCTTTTTGATAACTAGGTTTTGCCTAGTAAGAAAATTATCGTTCTAGTGGTCTAATCGAATTGAAAACTGTGTTATCTATGTGACTCTGCTGTTCTTTGGTGGAACAAAAGTTGTGTCGTTGTAGTATATTAAAGGTGCAAAACAATTAAAATAAATGACTTGAAAGTAAATCTAGGTCTAATTAAAATAAAAGGCAAGTATTTAAAAGCGTGACTAAAATTAAAGGACACTAAATGTAAATAACGCAGACTTAAATCTAACTAAGGTAAACTTAAAACGTAACTAAAACTTAAACTTAAACTAAGGCAAGGCTGAAATAAATCTAAGGCAATCAAACTTAAAGTGCGAGTAAGGAAAAAGGCGGGAAAAATAAAGCTCGAAATTAAAAGCAGAAAATTAAAAACTGGAATTTAAGAAACCTAAAAATCAACTCTATTCGGAATAAATCTCTATCCGGAATATATTCCTATTCGGAATAAACACCCTTATTCGGAATAAAAGACCTACTCGGAATATTACCCATATGCGGAATAAAGTTACTATTCGGAATAAATCCTCTATCCTGAATAAGTTCCCTATTCGGAATATTATGTCTATCCGGAATAAGTTCCTTACTCGGAATATCAGGCCTATTCGGAATAATCTCCTTATGCGAAATAATGACTCAATTCGGAATAAAGTTGCTATTCGGAATATTACCCCTATGCGGAAAAATGCCCCTACTCGGAATATCCAGCCCTATGCGGAATACCTGGCTATTCGGAATAACCAACCCTATGCGGAATACCTGGCTATTCGGAATATCAGCCTTACTCGGAATGTTGCTGGGAGATCAGAATCCTGGGAAAGATCAGAAACAAAGAGCCGAAGAACAAGGAACAAATATACACACGAATCTAATCAAATCTAAGCTAAATCAACCAAAAGATTAAATCAAACTATCAAATAAACAACTATTAATCATAAACAATCAATCCAAAACAACAAAACTAACAAAACTAATCAAGATAATCAAAACCTACTTTGATCAAAATAAAAACATAAGAACATGAACATGAACATAAACAATAAAAATCAAAGATTAAGAAAGGTAGAATGAGAGATGAACAATAAAGATAAAGATTGACAAGAATTAAAAGAAGAACTTACTTGAAATTAAAATGGTAATTAAGGTGCAAGACAAGTATTTAAATTTGACAAGTATTTAAATGACAATGTAATTAAAAGTGGAAGAACTAATTGTCACTATTAGCCAACAAAAATGAAAATGATTAAAATCTAATCTATATATAGGGGAGGATTAAGGAATGCTTAGGAAGCTTCCTCCCCTCTTTCCTTTCTCTTTAATTGCATGCTTAGTCCTTCCTTCTTAATCTCTTTGTTAATTGCACCATTAGTCCTTAAGCCTTTAAATCTTCTTTAATCTTGGACTTTAATGACTTTTGGCTCGGGATTTCTTTGAACTCGTCTTTTAATTCTCCAATAAAATAGACTTGAGTTCTTCGGCTTTAAGTGAACTTCCGTCTTTCGACTTTTTCTTCGATAAATCTTCAGAATTGGTCTTGGACTTCCGTTCTTTTTGCACTCTTGACTTCTCGACTTCATCTTCCATCTTTTTCTTCAATAAAAGCCCGTGAATGCCCGTGTTTTCTCCACTTTTCACCTTTTCGTCCTAAATCACAACAAAAACACAAACCACGCATAATTCCGACATAAAAGACATAAAACACACGTTTTGGCTCGGTTATTATTGTAATTAAGTGGTAAAAAGGATGGGTGTTTACACACCTATCAAATCCCCTACACTTGACCATTGCAATGTCCTCATGCAATGCATTAGTTACAAAGCACGTTTACACTTTTCATCACAATCAATCCATAATAGCCTTTATTAAAGAGATAGAAAACTATAAACATTCAAAGTAAAGAAATCAAAAGCATACCTTCGGGTTTTGGAAATGTCATGAATAATCATCATCCTCAAGTTTTCACTTTCTCCAAACCAAGCTTAAAAACGAGATCATTGTTATTATAAGTTAGCAAACTAACACGAATTCATGTGGGCCAATTACTCACTTAGACTCCCTTATTCCTAGGTGTATCTCTTATATTTTATTGTTGTCTTGAATGATCACGAGGATGCATTTGTTGACTTATTTCGATAGTTATTTAGTCCGAAAACAAAGTGAACGATTTAATCAATAGTTAGCTAAAGGACAAAATCTTTTAAAACTGCTTCTCGGGACCTCATAAAGTTCATATCTTGGCATAACTCGCTTCGCGATTTGAGACCTTTCTCGGACTGATATTTGGCAGCGACTTCATACTTCAAACCTTGAGAGACGTTCATGAAATAATGGCCTTATCTTCATAATGGAATTTCTTCACTTGAAGTTTTGAGAGATTCATACTTGGACCACGACTTCTTCATTTTTCTCCAATCTTTATTTTGGACTTTGATATACAACGATCCGCCTCCTTTTATAACTTGGATCTATTTATCCTCATACCTTGCTAGGGTCTTTTCGGATACACTTCTCCATGACTTTTGGGGAGTTTTTGCTTTTCGTCGTGTGTCTCGATCCTTCATATTGATTTTCGATAAATGATTCTTCACATCACTTGGGATCTTTAGCAACAAAATATAGTCCTCATGCCTTGTTAGGACCTTTTTGGACTCGCCAATCTTCGCATCCCGCTTCAATAAGTTATGCCTTGTCTATGAACTCTAATCCATACCGAGCAACTTTTAAACGATCTTGGGCTAGAAGCTAAGTAACTTTTCAAATCGTACAACCTTATTTATTGCAGATAAATTTATTAGCAGGCAAGGGGAGAATAGGCTCATAATTAACTCACATAAATTCACGAAAGAATACTGAACTTATAATTGGCTCTATCATCTCTCGTTCTCCACAGTTTAAAATCTCAAGGAATGAGACTCGTGGATTCTTAGCCTAGTAAGTCAAAGTTTTGGGTTTTCGAGTCGCCTATAGGATCTTGCAAATTCTTAGACTTTTTCAAGTTTAGAAATCGCGTTTTAAAGTTCCCTTGATAAACGACTCTCTAGGATCAATTATAGGAACTTGCGAAAAGTTCTTGTTCTTAACCCGTGAGAGTTAAGACTTTCGCGTTTTATAGCTCCCTATATAAAAGCCTAGCAAAACTTGACTTAAACATGTTAAGGATACTAGCTAGAGTAACTTAGATAAGTAAACTCGGGTTGAGTCAAAAGATTCACAACGTTTGAAAATTAAAATCACTTTATTAAAATTTATTCTAATAAGAAAAGAAAATAACTATACAAAAGGAAAAACTAATGGGCCAAAATAGATCAAAAATTTTGAAAAATGTCGAAAAAATGATTTTTCGGTTAAAGTGAAGACAAATACAAGGAAAAGGCCACTTAACTTCGATAGAAGTCCCCCTTACACTTAACATAAACATTGTCCTCAATGTTTAAGCATGTGGGAGTAAAATCCCCTACACTTAGGACATTGTGCACTTTGTTTAAATCTCGCTAAGGAAAGGAAAACTAAAGAGATTCCTATTTTAATATTGAGAAAATATAAAATAGTGAATCGAAAAGAGTTTAGGATAGAACTGGGAAGAAGGGAACACGGAATCACGGGTCGTCAAGAATCATCAAGAGTGGATCATTGAGCGCTCGAATCCCTGATTATAAGAAGGGAGGAGAGGAAATAGCAAACCAACGGATCTCCCCTACACTTAGGATAAAGAAAGCTAAAAGATAGATACATGGGTTGCCTCCCAAGAAGCGCTTGATTTTTGATTACCGAGTCGTGAGCCTGACTCGACCTTGATCATCATAGGAAGAAGCATGAAATATATCCACCAGGATCAAAGACATAGTTTTCGTCCATCGAATAGCACAAGCTTAAGGCGAACAAGGCAAGCCAAAGAAGAATAGGCAAGGTTCCCTTAAGCAGTGATGGAGCACGGTGGGAGCAAATATGGTGAGGTGCAAGCATGTCTTCAATATTTCCAAAGATTTTTTCTTTTATTGCATCAGGTGGATACTGAGATGGCTGCAGAATATCGATACCGGGGTCGAACACCTTCTCCTTTAGGGGAAAATAGCACTCAGGCTCAGAAGAATGTGAAGAAGATCCGCGAAGAAGCACAACCTCGTCCTCAGAAGGGGGACCAAGAGGTGTTAACTCATACGTGCTGCGGATATCGGTGTCGACCGGTTTTTTCTCCTTTGAAAGAATGTTCTTCAAATCCAAAGTAGGATCAAGACGATAATCTTCAAAATCATAAGGAGGAGCATCTCTCTCATGAGGGAAGTAAGTGTTGAGAAACGTAGAGAAGTCTTCCTCAAATGAGTAGTCATCCAAAGTAAGATCGAGTGATGGCGGAGGATCTTCATCATGTGAAGAATCGCTCGAAAGAGTATCAGCCTCATCGAAATCATCGAAAGTGGGCATCTCGGGATACTCGGAAGTAAGGTCATCATAATCATCCGAATCTGAGCTAGAATCATCATCATCATAAGCATCAAAGATCGGTGGAGAATCATAAATGGGAGAAGGTTCCAAATTGGAGAGAGAATCATCCACATCATCTTGAAAAAGTGGATTATCATTGCAAGACTCGAATAGAGGATTGTTGTAGACAACAAAGTCATCAAGCACATTAATCATATTCACTGATTCTCGTCCATAGGATTTGCTTGTAAGCTTCCCCATTTTAAAAACTTGTGAATCATTCCCGACTCTTAAGATTAACTCACCTTCGGCCACATCAACTAAAGCTCGTCCGGTTCTCAAGAATGGCCGACCAAGTATTAAAGGAATACGAGGGTCCATTTCATAATCAACAACGACAAAGTCGACCGGGAAAGTAAATGTGCCAACTTTTATGAACACGTCTTCGGCAATACCAACGGGGTAAGCGAGAGTGCGATTTGCAAGTTCGAGAGTCATCTTTGTTGGAGTAAGGTCGGGTAATGATAGTGTTTTCCAAACACTCAAAGGCATAAGATTAATACTAGCCCCGAGATCAGCAAGGGCAGTAAATTCTTCAGTTTTGTTGAAAACGCAAGGCAACATAAAACGACCGGGATCTCCAAGCTTTTCCGGAAGTTCTTTAAGAATAACTACAGAGCGGTTTTCATTTAAGCGTGTGTTGGCGAGCTCAATCAACTTTTCTTTCTTGTTAAGCAATTCCTTGAATGCTTTGACAAATTTCGGCATGTGGACAAGTGCTTCGAGAAAGCTAATGTTGAAGTTCATTTGAGAGATCATCTTCACATAGCTCGACACTTGAGAGTCATCCTTGGTTAGCATTTTGGTCTTGCCTAAGCGAGAAGGATATGGGATATTGGGTTTGGGTGGTGAAGGTGTAGGTGTAGGTAAAGGTTGAGATGTTGAAGGGTCCTTCCTAGGTACATCGTCATGACGAGGCGGAGACGGTAATGGTGCACTAATACTAGGTGTAGGAGGAGTAGGGATAAATGGTGGTGGAGGAGGTGTAGATGATGGGGGCGGGATCGGTGGATCGACAATGGTAATTCCACTACGAGTATTAATAGCACTCACATTTGCTCGCGGGTTGGTGACGGTGTTAGAAGGTAGAGAACTCGAAGTAGAAGGTTGAGCGGCGGGCAAGAAACTAGCCAGCATATTCTTCAAATCATTGGTTTGATTGCTGAAGGAGGATTGAATGTTATCTCGAAGCTCGGATCTTATCTCATTTCCTTGCTTGGTGATATCTCCTTTAAAATTGATTATTTGGCTCTACAGATTCTTGATTTGCTCACCTTGGGTTCTCATTATGGCTTCAACATCGGGGTTAATGGGTGGGGCTTGTTGAGTGGGTGGGTGATAAGGAGTAGAAGCTCTTGGTGGGATTTGGTTGCTTCTAGTGTAGTTGGTGGCGGGGTTTTGGTTTTGAGGAGAAAAACCGGGTGAAAGGTAGTTGTTGGACCGGTAACTCAGAAGATTTCTATCCCCTTGTTGTCGAGCTTGGTAATTTTCTGGTGAATAATTACCATAAGCTGCATACACATTTTCCGGATTTCCTTGAGTCGAAGGAAAATCGGTGTATGAGTGAGGACCGCCGCATGTTTCACAAGCATTGGCAACCGCTTTAACTTGTTGTTGTTGTTGGTTTGAAGCGAGAAGCGTGATACTTTTGCTCATTTCAGTCATCAAGCGGGTGAGTTCGGTCATATCAGGGTTTGCTGAAGTAGAAGAAACATTGACTCTCGGATTGTTCCTTGAAGAAGCGGAGGAATCCCAGTTTTTGTGATGAGTAGTCATGTTCTCAATAAGCTCTCTACACTCCTCGGGTCTCCTTTTCATAAATGTGCCACCGGCGGCTGCATTAATCGTATCACGATCACGAAAAGTCAAACCGTTGTAGAAAGTATCTATTAAGGTCACAGGGAGCATGTTGTGGTTTGGACAACGATCAATCAAGACATTATATCTTTCCCAAGCATCAAAAAGAGATTCATCGGGTTCTTGCATGAAACCGCTGATTTGATTGCGAAGGCTCGTGACCATGGATGGTGGAAAGTGGCGCGACAAAAAGCGTTGAGTCATGTCATCCCAAGTGTGAATAGAATTCTTCGGGAGACGATCAAACCATTTCTCGGCATGATGTGATAGAGTATGTGGGAAGAGTTGTAGGCGAAGAACATCCATTGTGGCACCGGGAAACTTCATGCTTTGGGTGATTGTAATGAACTTGTCGAGGTGTTTGTTGGCATCATCATCAGGCAATCCACGGAATGGGTTAGTTTGCACTTGCTGAATCATGTGGTGCTTCAACGAAAACTCCGGAGCCGTGATTTGCATTGGCGCAATCGGTCCTCCTCGTCCAAACATGGTAGGTTGACAAAGCTCCTCCATTGTCCGAAGATCGGGCTGTGGAAGAACATTGTTGTTATTGTTGAGGTGCGGTGGATTATTATTGTTGTTAACACCTGACATACTTAAATCTTCTCGAGTCTCGGGCTCTTGATAATTAGAAGATCTAGTACGCATACACCTACAAAGACAAAAGAAAACAATACCAAACACAAAGACAATATATATACACAATAAAAATAAAATCTTTTTGGATTTTTGAAATTTTAAATTTTTATGGATTTTTAGCAATTTTTAATTTTTATTGGTTTTTGGAAATTTTTATGTAAGAAAAATAACGCTCACAAGTGAACGGATCCCAAAAAGCAACGCGTCTTTCACAGAAAACCGTTAATCTTTACGAAAAGAGCCGGCACCGGCGCCATTTGATAACTAGGTTTTGCCTAGTAAGAAAATTATCGTTCTAGTGGTCTAATCGAATTGAAAACTGTGTTATCTATGTGACTCTGCTGTTCTTTGGTGGAACAAAAGTTGTGTCGTTGTAGTATATTAAAGGTGCAAAACAATTAAAATAAATGACTTGAAAGTAAATCTAGGTCTAATTAAAATAAAAGGCAAGTATTTAAAAGCGTGACTAAAATTAAAGGGCACTAAATGTAAATAACGCAGACTTAAATCTAACTAAGGTAAACTTAAAACGCAACTAAAACTTAAACTTAAACTAAGGCAAGGCTGAAATAAATCTAAGGCAATCAAACTTAAAGTGCGAGTAAGGAAAAAGGCGGAAAAAATAAAACTCGAAATTAAAAGCAGAAAATTAAAAACTGGTATTAAAGAAACCTAAAAATCAACTCTATTCGGAATAAATCCCTATCCGCAATATATACCTATTCGGAATAAACACCCTTATTCGGAATAAAAGACCTACTCGGAATATTACCCCTATGCGGAATAAAGTTACTATTCGGAATAAATCCTCTATCCTGAATAAGTTCCCTATTCGGAATATTATGTCTATCCGGAATAAGTTCCTTACTCGGAATATCAGGCCTATTCGGAATAATCTCCTTATGCGGAATAATGACTCAATTCGGAATAAAGTTGCTATTCGGAATATTACCCCTATGCGGAAAAATGCCCCTACTCGGATATCCAGCCCTATGCGGAATACCTGGCTATTCGGAATAACCAACCCTATGCGGAATACATGGCTATTCGGAATATCAGCCTTACTCGGAATGTTGCTAGGAGATCAGAATCCTGGGAAAGATCAGAAACAAAGAGCCGAAGAACAAGGAACAAATATACACACGAATCTAATCAAATCTAAGCTAAATCAACCACAAGATTAAATCAAACTATCAAATAAACAACTATTAATCATAAACAATCAATCCAAAACAACAAAACTAACAAAACTAATCAAGATAATCAAAACCCACTTTGATCAAAATAAAAACATAAGAACATGAACATGAACATGAACATAAACAATAAAAATCAAAGATTAAGAAAGGTAGAATGAGAGATGAACAATAAAGATAAAGATTGACAAGAATTAAAAGAAAAACTTACTTGAAATTAAAATGGTAATTAAGGTGCAAGACAAGTATTTAAATTTGACAAGTATTTAAATGATAAGGTAATTAAAAGTGGAAGAACTAATTGTCACTATTAGCCAACAAAAATGAAAATGATTAAAATCTAATCTATATATAGGGGAGGATTAAGGAATGCTTAGGAAGCTTCCTCCCCTCTTTCCTTTCTCCTTAATTGCATGCTTAGTCCTTCCTTCTTAATCTCTTTGTTAATTGCACCATTAGTCCTTAAGCCTTTAAATCTTCTTTAATCTTGGACTTTAATGACTTTTGGCTCGGGATTTCTTTGAACTCGTCTTTTAATTCTCCAATAAAATAGACTTGAGTTCTTCGGCTTTAAGTGAACTTCCGTCTTTCGACTTTTTCTTCGATAAATCTTCAGAATTGGTCTAAGACTTCGACTTCCGTTCTTTTTGCACTCTTGACTTCTCGACTCCATCTTTCATCTTTTTCTTCAATAAAAGCCCGTGAATGCCCGTATTTTCTCCACTTTTCACCTTTTCGTCCTAAATCACAACAAAAACACAAACCACACATAATTCCGACATAAAAGACATAAAACACACGTTTTGGCTCGATTATTATTGTAATTAAGTGGTAAAAAGGATGGGTGTTTACACACCTATCACTTTTATATAGGGAGCTATAAAACGCGAAAGTCTTAACTCTCACGGGTTAAGAACAAGAACTTTTCGCAAGTTCCTATAATTGATCATAGAGAGTCGTTTATCAAGGGAACTTTAAAATGAGATTTCTAAAATTGAAAGAGTCTAAGAATTTGCAAGATCCTATAGGCGACTCGAAAACCCAAAACTTTGATTTAATAGGCTAAGCATCCACGAGTCTCATTCCTTGAGATTTTAAACTGTGGAGAACGAGAGATGATAGAGTCAGTATAAGTTTGGTATTCTTTCGTGAATTTATGTGAGTTAATTATAAGCCTATTCTCCCATCGCTTGCTAATAAATTTATCTACAATAAATAAGGTTGTACAATTTGAAAAGTTACTTAGCTTCTAGCCCAAGATCGTTTAAAAGTTGCTCGGTATGGATTAGAGTTCATAGCCAAGGCATAACATATTGAAGCGGGATGCGAAGATTGGCGAGTCCAAAAAGGTCCTAACAAGGCACGAGGGCTATATTTTGTTGCTAAAGATCCAAAGTGATGTGAAGAATCATTTATCAAAGATCATTATGAAGGATCGAGACACACGACGAAAAGCAAATACCCCCCAAAAGATCATGGAGAAGTCTATCCAAAAAGGCCCTAACAAGGTATGAGGATAAATAGATCCAAGTCCTAAAAGGAGGCGGATCGTTGTATATCAAAGTCCAAAATAAAGATTGGAGAAAAATGAAGAAGTCGTGGTCAAAGTATGAAGAATCTCTCAAAACTTCAAGTGAAGAAATGCCTATTCTGAAGATAAGACCATTATTTCATGAACGTCTCTCAAGGTTTGAAGTATGAAGTCGCTGCCAAATATCGGTCCGAGAAAGGTCTCAAATCGCAAAGCGAGTTATGCCAAGATATGAACTTTATGAGGTCCCGAGAAGCAGTTTTAAAATATTTTGTCCTTTAGCTAACTATTGATTAAATCGTTCACTTTATTTTCGGCCTAAATAACTATCGAAATAAGTCAAACAATGCATCCTCGTGATCATTCAAGACAAAAATAAAATATAAGAGATACACCTATGAATAAGGGAGTCTAAGTAAATATCTGGCCCACATGAGTTCGTGTTAGTTTGCTAACTTATAATAACAATGATCTCGTTTTTTAGCTTGGTTTGGAGAAAGTGAAAACTTGAGGATGATGATCATTCATGACATTTTCAAACCCTAAGGTATGCTTTTGATTTCTTTACTTGTTTTGTTATTTTCTATCTCTTTAATAAAGGCCAAGGTGGATTGATGATAATGAAAAATGTAAACATGCTTTGTAACTAATACATTGCATGAGGACATTGCAATGGTCAAGTGTAGGGGATTTGATAGGTGTGTAAACACCCATCCTTTTTACCACTTAATTACAATAATAACCGAGCCAAAACGTGTATTTTATGTCATTTATGTCGGAATTATGCGTGGTTTGTGTTTTTGTTGTGATTTAGGACGAAAAGGTGAAAAGTGGAGAAAACACGGGCATTCACGGGCTTTTATCGAAGAAAAAGACGAAAGACGAAGTCAAGAAATCAAGAGTGCGAAAAGAACGGAAGTCCAAGACCAATTCTGAAGATTTATCGAAGAAAAAGTCAAAAGACGGAAGTTTACTAAAAGCCGAGGAACTCAAGTCTAATTTATTGAAGAATTAAAAGACGAGTTTAAAGAAATCCCGAGACAAAGTCATTAAAGTCAGAAGATTAAGAAGACAAGGACTTAAGCATGCAATTAAAAAAAGAAGAAAGAGGGGAGGAAGCTTCCTAAGCACCTCCTAATCATCCCCTATAAATAGAACATTAGGATTTACATTTCATTTGGTTGGCTAATAGTGACAATTAGCTCTTCCATTTTATTTTCCTTGCACTTTAATTACATGTCATTTAAATACTTGTCTTGCACCTTAAATACCTTTAATTTCAAGTAAGTGTTCTTTAATTCTTGTCAATCTTTACTTTTATTGTCAATCTCTCATCTACCTTTCTTGTTTTGCTTGATCTTTATGTTTATGTGTTTATTATTATGCTTATTTGATTAAAGGTTATGTTTTTATGCTTTTGATTATTTTGGATTATTGATTTTTATAGCTTATTTGTGTTTATCTTAAAGTTTCTAAAGTTTTTATAAAAGTAGTTTTTATATAAAGTTTGTTTTCGTACATCTTTCTCATTTCGTGTTTTCAAAAGTCTTTAAATTGTAGCTTATTAGTTTTTCTTATACGGTTTTCATTAAGTTTTTAGTCTAGTGCTTATTCGAAGTGATAACTTATTTATTGTGCTTATTTTGCCTTATTCCTACTGTATTCCGACCACCCTGGTCGGAAAAGGGTTTCATATTCCGATCTTCCAGATCGGAAAAGGGTTTGATATTCCTACTAGGATTCCGATTGGACTTTCCGATCAGGGGTGTTAAGTGGTATTCCGATTAGGATTGTTTGTTGGGTATTCCGATTAGGTCTGGAGGTGACAGCATTCCGACCAGGGTTCCAATCCCCATTCCGACAGGACCCAAGTTAGGTATTCCGATAAGGTGTATTCCGACTATTTTCCGTTTGGAGGTATTTTCAAGTATTCCGATCATCATTCCGATTGGAAGGTTAGTATACATTCCGATTGTATTCCGATCGGAATGTATTCCGACGGTAGGTTTATTTTCTATTTTGTCTTGTTTAATTTTTAAGTTTACATTTTAATACTTTGTCAAAATTTCAATTTTCGTCACGCTTTTAAATTCTTGCCTTTTTTTAAATTAGAGTTAGATTTAAATTAACGTCATTTTCATTTACGTCTTTGCACATTTATTTTACTACAACGACACAACTATTTGGTTCACCAAAGAACGACTGAGTCGCATAGTTAACCAGAATCAATTCGATTAGACCACTTCAACGAACAATTTTCCTAACTAAAACCTAATTATCAATAATCACCCATAGTACATTCCATTTCAAACTTATAAACTTCTTCAGCAGTGACACTATCATATGACATGTATTCAGACTCTTCCTCAGCCCAATGTACTAACTCATCATAAGACATATTACCAGCATGCTTTGTTTTTTTTCAGCTGACCTTAACCTATCGTTATGCTCATCCTAGGAATCAATAAAAATTAAATTCTTAGTATAGAAATCTGATAAGTCTTGAGGGATGTGTAATAAGAACATATTCATTATACCATAACTTTCATTCAAGTCATACATACAACTAACATCATAATCGTTTTCAATAATCTTAAGGCCGTTTTGTATGTCACATTCTGGTATCTGATAGTACATAGCATGAATATAGGTAAGTTGGGTTTGTTCTAACAAGGCCGCACATAGTGTTTCTAAATCCAACCTATTATGATTCGTAACCCTCAAGTGATATGTGACACCATTATCATACCTAAGTGGATTATAAGTAAACCAACCATCATAATGAACATCAAACAGTAACGCCGTCATACTGCAATAAATATAAAACAATAATAAGCAGAAAATCAATTTTGCAAAATAAAACCCTAATTAGCAAAATAATTAAATAATGAATTTGGGACCAATTAAAGGACAAGACAGATCGAATATGTACAATATTACCTTTTGCACAAACACTTGCTTCAAAACAATCATAAGCCGACAATCAATTGAAAAATCAATGTGGGGTTCAGTTTGGGGTTTTTTTTATTCGATTTAGATTATGGTCGAATAGGGTTTATAGAAATGTGGGGAGGGGTTGGGTACGGAGATTAATAATATAGAATGTGTTAGTGTTTTGTCTAGCTGGAAAATATTTACCCACATGAAAATTAAATAAATACACAATGCTGAGGTGTAAATAGATTTTTTAGATGGTAACCGGTTAATGGCCAAGCAGGTAAATGGATACACACAAAAGTCGAATTTTGAAAGTTTTTTGGTAAAATAAAAAAAAAAAAGTTGACTACACAACATGATAAAAATGGGCAAGTTTAGTGATTTTTAAGGTATTTTCCAAAGTTTTTGTTTGGTTTTAATAGTTGTACAATATGTGTAATAAGATGTATTATTTATTTTAGGGGTATTTTTATAATATTACATTATTAATTAAAGTGTTTAATATATTAACTAATGTGTACTTGTAACATATGATTTATAACATATATTAATTAAAATTAATTTTAAAAAAGTGATAGTAATGTTTAAATACTTGTATAATATGCTTTAAAATTTGTATTACTTAAAAAATTTAATTAATGAGATAATGTATAAGATGGTTTATAAACCATGTTTAAATGACTTGTATAATAATGCTTTAAAATTTGTATTATTTAAAAAATTAATGAAGAGAGAGAATAAAATGGTTTGTATGTACAGTAGTATAGATACATTAACCGCGCATAATAATAGGATCGTTTTGTTTTTTAGTTTTTGTTAGCCTTAATCAATAACAACAAAAACATCTTAATAAATTTGTAAAATAAAGAGAAGTCGTTCATAGAGACACCCGAATTATATGACTCATATATTTTTAATATTATATGTATTTATACGAAGGCTAATAAAATTTTGGCCAATTTTAAAAGGGGTATGGAATTGCGTATTGTTGCATTTTCAAACCGCAAATAATTAATTTTTGGTTTTGTGGCAGCAGGCCAGCAAGTCATGGCATGCTACTTTGATTACCTTCCGTCCCAAGATAAGTATTCACGTTTGATTTTCAGAGTTTTTTTTTAATTTTTACCTTAAATAAGTTTTTTTTTGTTATATATACTTAATGAAAACTCTATGAATGGATTAGTTTTTAAACGTAATTTCACTAATATAAACGTAGCTACTGCTGTATGAAAGTTTTTACATAACAGCTAAAAAACTATTTGTACTCTCTTTTTTTGTTTTATCATATACTCGGTAACCAAACAAAAAGCTTGAAGAGTTTTTTCATTGCTTTTTGGTTGCTCTATAAACCTCAAAAAGTTACACCGTGGTGTATAGTTTGCAATATATGACAGCTTCTTGAAGCTTGTTTGCTGTTGTAAAACGCAGATTGCTTGAAACAGAACCCAGAATCCCAGATAACAAAATACAGCGAAATATACATTTCGCCTTTAAACATATATTTATCAGCTGAAAGAATATTTACATGCATAAAAGAAACTATTTCGGCTAACTAATGTCAAGGTACCTTGTAGATCATAAATAAATCTACCTAAATACATACTACAGCAGTCTCGATTTCAGCATTACAATCTAATCACTAGGGAAACAATCATCACTACACACAACAGCTTTTTATCAATCTAATTTGGTCAATGAGGAACCTGTTAACCTACTCACATATGCAGCCTGTAGCTCACCGGGAAGACCAAAAAACACATCAATCCTATTTCTTTCTGAAGCAAACATGTCAGCGGCCTTAAAGATATCTTCATTCGTAAGGTTAAGTTTCATAATTTCAACAATCACCTCTTTAAGTTTTTCAGATGCCAATTTTTCCTGGGCATTGTCTTCTGTCACAGCATTTGTAGCAGCATTCGTGATACTTTCGAAACTAGCATTAAATGCTTTTATGACGTAAGATACTCGTAGTTTCTCAGGAAGACTGAGAAATACATCCATTTTGTTTTTTGTAGTGGCAAATATTTCAGCTGCCTTGAATACATCGTCACTTGAAAGGTTAAGTTTCATGAGCTCATCAATCACGTCTTTAAGTTTTGCTGAGTCAGATCTTTGGCGGATGTTATCATTTTTCATAAACTTTGTCATAGTTGCAAAATTAGTGTTAAACCCTTCTACAAAAGCTTGGAAACTGGTACTGATCTCATCTAAACGGGTGCTGATATCTAGTGGCGATGGTGTTGTTTTACTTCTTTTTGCAACTCCATCTTCAATATCTGGTGTTGCATTACGTTTTGTAGCTCCTAGTATTTTGTTCGCATGGTTTAAGGCCGTTGGAGATTTTCGTGAAATTAGGTGGACCCCATTTTCTTCGCCACCACTATAAGTATCGTCAGATTCATCAAGATCCTCGCTTTCACTTTCACTTTCACTGTCACTTTCACTTTCAATTTTACTCTCTATGACATCAACTTCCATATTGTTGATATAGTCACCACATGCTTCGCCAGCTGCATTGGGGGCTAAATCCCTTTGGTGTACCAATGAAAGTTGGTCAAAGTACGGGAATCTAAAATCCCACAATCCTTTTGCCTCTTTGTGAGTCTTTAAAAGATCAAAAGATTGCACCAAATCAGAATAACGAAAACAAATTTATATTTGCATATTTTAAAATCATACTTCTTCATTTGTAACAAAAAAAAACTTTCGAAAAGGAAAAGGTTATTAAAAAACATAGTTTATGGAACAAACAAAAAGGGTTTTATAATATCATCTGCATATAAGCTTAACCAAAATTAAACTCCATCAAAGATAGATAAACACTTGTGCAAAAGCTTACCCGACAGTAACTTTCAAACCACTCTCGTTTACATATGATCTTTTTTTCCACCGCGTTCCATTGACACCCCATATGTTTCACCATATCACTGATAACAAAAAACTTGTTTTTTAGCCATTTGACTCTTGATTCAATATGAGGCGAAGGCTGCTTTGTAAACGTCGGCATTTTGCCAACCATCCTCCTATGCACCTCACACATGATGTCATTGCTTTTATAACCACTTATTCCTTTCCAAGATGGATCACGCGCAATATCTTGAAGAACTTGGATTAGTAGTATTGTCTCTTCTTCCGTCCAAATACATTTATTCCTTCTACGAACTATATACTCCATCTTAACATACAGAAATGTATCAGTTAAAAATAATTTGGTGACAAAAATTGCTTATTTTCCTAGAATGTTTTTTATTACTATGACTCGTTGTTTCAAAGTCAAACTGCTTATTTTCCTAAAAGTAACCAGATAAGCAAATTGGATAAGAAATCTAAAACACCCTCAGAGCTGCTTATCTGGTTTAGGGGGTGTTTGTTCCGTCTTATACAGCCGGCTTTTGGCTTATTTAATTTTGGGCTTATGTTTTGTAAGCGCACTTTTAAGGGTTGTTTGTGTTGGCTTATGGCTTATATGAGTTTGGGCTTATGTTTTATGAGCTCACTCTTTGTGGCTTATTTTGAAACTTTCAGCTTATATAAGCTTATCATGCTATGATAAACTTATACCTTTTAAAAAGTTACAAAACTAGCGATAAAAAGTGAGCTTATAAAACATAAGCCCAAACTCAAATAAGCCATAAGCCAACTATATAAGCTGAAACAGACACCGCTTAAAAATGTTTGTCTCTAAAAACACCTCAGAGCTGCTTATCTGTTTTAGGGGTGTTTGTTTCGTCTTATATAGCTGGCTTACGGCTTAATTGGTTTTGGGCTTATGTTTCGTAAGCTCACTTATTTTGAAACTTTTTGGCTTATACTATAAGCCACAGAAAATGAGGTTATGAAACATAAGCCCAAAACAAAATAAGCCATAAGCCAGCTATATAAGCTAAAACAAACACCCCTAAGCCACACAAAAAGGGGTGTTTGAAATTGCTTATTATAGTAATTGTTTATCTGCTTATTGTTGAGCATTTGTAAGTGAAATAAGCATTTTAAAATAGTTTAAATAAGGCAATAATAAATTATCTAAAAAGCTTATTTGCTTATTAATAAGCTAGATCTAATTATATAAGATAATAAAAAATGAAATGAACTTACAATGAGATCGGAATATTAGGATGGTGTTTTTGTTGGTATTCCGGCGAAGGAATTAAGGTAGGAAAGTGTTTCTCAAAATGCTTATTTAAACTTTTTGGGCTGATAGGAAGATCCAACTTCAAGGCCCAATAAATTTATGGGTGTCTCTTCCAGCTTATATGTGGGCTTATTAGCTTATTTGATTTCCACTTATATTTTATAACTTTTTAATTTTTTTAGGTTTATTTTAAACCGGTTCGGTTGTTCATAACCTGTTTTAAAAAATGGCTGGGACCCATTAAAAAACGGGTGAAAAACCGGTTAAAACCGATCCAATCCAGTTAAAAACATATTCAAACCAGGTTCAAACCGATCCGATCCGATTAAAAAACGTGTAAATCTATAAAAAAATTGGTTTCAAACCGATCCAGTTTTAAGTCAAACCAGTTTGTTGAGTTGTTGACTCAAACCGAACGGGTTTAAGAACCGATCCGATTTAAAAAAATCGATTTGCCCACCTCTACATTCGAATTTATATGACAATTATGAGGTTTAAAAATGATATATACGTAATTATAACTTTGAGATATATAAGTATGTTATTACAGTCGCTAGAAGGATATATATTCGATTCAAGAAAATAAAAAGTTTCTAGTAATTATTCTTTGAACAATTTCAACAAAAATTTAAGGCTTAGTAACTGTTCGCGTATGTCTCCGGCACATGGCCGAAGGCATTACACTTAAACCGAAGAAATGAAATGACCACGTAGGAAAGAGAAAAGAGACAAGATCCCCTATATATCTTGGGAGACCTTGTTTTACCAAAAGAGCAATGCTTTATCAAATGGACCCAACCATCAACCGCCGCCTACTTTATACTATACCTGAACCTAGGGTACTGTGCATGATACATGTCTCGATGACATGACTACTCAACCAGGTACATCTTTATCTTGGGTATAATTACCCAAGGGTATTTACTACACACAACTACACATAGTACATCACATTCAATTCTTCTTAATAGTATTCCTCCGGCATTCCACACCGGATACCACTCTAGTGATTGTTACTTACTCTCACGCTGGAGCTTGGTCTCGGGTTTACACCTGGGACGAGTTAACGTGCGTTCCTTTATTGCAAGATAGGCTCAACCTACAAGCATACTATACACGAGACCGAAGCTTAATCTACACGGCTCTAGTGCCTGCGGATTTTTGTTTCTAACAGTAACCATGAAAGAAAGAAAGAAAGAAATGAAGCTGAAGCAACAATTTGACAATCCTAAGGTTGTAGCAAAACATTTCACATGTTAGAAAACAATGCAGCTACCTCGAATTCAGGTGTATGATCCAGTCGCACGTTACTATGGACTAAAGCGTGACTGGTCAAATTATGAAGATTATCCGACCAAGTGAGGCAGCAAGACGTTATGTTACCTATCGATATGTTCTTTGAAGAATAACTGTAAATTACCACTATCAACCAATCTTTGAATATGATGTAATCATACTGTGGCTTTCAGTGTGCATAATGTCTAATATCATTATTCATGAAAATCTCAGACCTGGGCGGCTGAGCCTGTTTCTTAGTTTCACTTGGCTGGTATGCGGATATTATACACGTCTATGAGCTGTGTTAGTTTTTGTATGCTGCATTTGCGGTATCATGCTTACTGCTGTAAACTAGGACAGCTTTTACAGAACAACAGCTAAAAAAACTATCTGCACTCTTTATTTGCTGTCTTGTTGCTCTATAAACCTCAAAGACTTGCATCGTGACTGACGTATAGTTTGCAATGTAGGACAGATTCTTGAAGCTTGTTGTTCGATTGTAAAACGCATATAACTTGAAACAGAATGCAGATAACAAAATACAGTAAAATACACATTACGCCTTTAAACATATCTATCTACCGACAGACTATCAACATGCATAAAAGATAGTACAATTTTGGTTTCGGTTAGACTAAAATCCAAGTAACTAAAAGATCATACATAAATCCACCTACATAAATACAAAATGCAGCAGTCTCGATTCTAACATATACTAACAACAAACAGTATTACAATCTAATCACTAGAGAAACAACCAATGTACAGATAAAACGAAGTACAATCTACTTAGTCAATGAGGAACCTGTTAACCTACTCACGTACGCCGCCTGTAGTTCCTCTGGAAGACCATAAAACACATCAATCCTGTTTCTTTCTGCAGCAAACATATCAGCCGCCTTGAAGATATCTTCATTCGTAAGGTTAAGTTTCATAATTTCAACAATCACCTCTTTAAGTTTTTCAGACGCCATTTTCTCCTTTGCATTATCTTCAGTCGCAGCATTTGTAGCAGCATTCGTAATACTTTCGAAATTAGCATTAAATGCTTTTATAACATAAGATACTCGTAGTTTCTCAGGAAGACTGAGAAATACATCCATTTTGTTTTTTGTAGTGGCAAATATTTCAGCTGCCTTGAATACATCGTCACTTGAAAGGTTAAGTTTCATGAGCTCATCGATCACGTCTTTAAGTTTTTCTGAGTCGGATCTTTGGCGGATGTTATCATTTGTCATAAACTTTGTCATAGTTGCAAAATTAGCGTTAAACCCTTCTACAAACGCTTGGAAACTAGTACTGATTTCATCTAAACGGGCGCCAATATCTAGCGGCGATGGTGTTGTTTTACTTCTCTTTGCAACTCCATCTTCAATATCTGGTGTTGCATTACGTTTTGTAGCTACTAGTCTTTCGTTCACATTGTTTAAGGTCGTTGCAGATGGTTGTGAAACTAGGTGGACCCCATTTTCTTCGGCGCCACTATAAGAATCATCTGATTCACCAAGATCCTCACTTCCGCTTTCCAGTTTACCCTCAAGGACAACAACTTCCATACTGTTGATATAGTCGCCACGTGCTTCGACAGCTGCATTGGGGTCTAAACCCCTTCGGTATACCAATGTAAGTTGTTCATAGTACGGGAATCTAAAATCCCACAATCCTTTTGCTTCTTTGTGAATCTTTATAAAACATCAAAAGATTGCACCAAATCAGAATAACGAGAAAAAAATTCTATTTGCATAACCAACATGATTCTTCATTTGTCATGTTTTACTTAAGTCATCTTGTAACAAAAAATAGTTTTTTTACAAAAAAATTGCTCGTGTTTCACATAAGTCATCTTGTAACAAAAAATAGTTTTTTTAAATAATGATTTTATTCATCTATGGAACAAACAAAAAGGTTTTTTGGTATCAAATTCATATGACCTTATCTAAAATTAATCTCCGTCAAAGATAGATAAACAATTATGTAAGAGCTTACCCGACAATAATTTTCATACCACTCTCGTTCACATTTGATCTTTTTATCCACCTCGTTCCATTGACACCCAATATGTTTCACCATATCATTGATAACTAAAAACTTGGTTTTTAGCCATTTGACTTTTGATTCAATATGAGGCGAAGGTTGCTTTGTAAATGTCGGCATTTTGCTAACAATCCTCCTATGCACCTCACACATGTAATTGTTTTTAAAACCACCTGTTCTTTTCCAAGATGGATCACATGCCATATCTTGGAGAACTTGGATTAAAACTATCGTCTCTTCTTCCGTCCAAAAACATTTATTCTTTCCACGACCTCGTATATACTCCATCCTAACATACAAAAATGTATCACTTAAGAATAACAAGGTGTCAAAGGATATAAAGAAGTTGACATTTTCTTAGACTGGTTTTTATTACCATAGGTGTTTGAAACATAAGCCGAAAGTGAGCCAGAAAATTGAGGCTTATGAAACATAAGCCGAAATCAAATAAGCTCATAAGCCCACATATAAGCCGAATCAAACACCCAATTAGTACTACTTCTTTATACTACTGGTACACTGTATAAGTTGTTTCAAAATGCTTATTTTCCAAAAAATAATCAGATAAGCATCTGGATAAGCAATCTAAAACACCCTCGGAGCTGCTTATCTGTGGTTTCGCTAAACATTCCAAAACACCCCGAAAGGGGTGTTTGACATTGCTTATTGTAACCGTTTATCTCTGCTTATTGCGTTACGATAAAAAAAAAGGTAGCTTTGAGGCATTCATGATTACTTATCCAATCTTACCTGATTATCGTGAGTGACATAAATATTTCAAAACAACTTACAAAACGTATGACCAGTTTAACGAAGCAGGTACTAATTAGCACATACTATTCAGGACATACTATCGGGGTGTTTAGTACTACGGAGTACTTCCTTAAACCACTGCTACATTATATAAGTTGTTTCAAGCTGCTTATTTTCCAAAAAAATAACCATAGAAGCAAATTGGATAAGCAATCTAAAACACCCTCTGAGCTGCTTACCTGTGGTTTCGCCAAGCATTCCAAAACACCCCGAAAGAGGGTGTTTTAGAATTGCTTATTCTACTTGTTTATCTTCGCTTATCGCGTTACGATAAGAACAAATAAGTAGTTTTGACGCATTCATAATTACTTATCCAATCTTACCTGATTATTGCGCGAGTGAAAAAAGTATTTCAAAACAACTTATTAAACATATCAGTAGTAGTTTAAGGAAGCAGTACTAAACACCCGATTATTAATCCTATAAAATAAAAATATATGCAGCTAACAAAGCTATATAAGGGGCTGTTTGTTTTAGCTTATATAACATAAGCTTATTTCGGCTTATATAACATAAGCCTCAATTTTGTAACTTATTTAAAGACTTATCGGCTTATATAAGTTTATTATGATATAATAGACTTATATAAACTCACAAGTCTCCAAACAAGACTAAAATTTGAGGTATATGAAATATAAGCCCAAATATGGCTTATTTTCGGCTTATATAACATAAGCCCTAATTTTGTAACTTATTTAAAGATTTATCGGCTTATATAAGTTTATTATGATATAATAGACTTATATAAGCTCATAAGTCTCCAAATAAGATTAAAAAAATTAAGGTTTATGAAAAATAAGCCCAAATATGGCTTATTTTCGGCTTATATAACATAAGCCCTAATTTTGTAACTTATTTAAAGATTTATCGGCTTATATAAGTTTATTATGATATAATAGACTTATATAAGCTCGTAAGTCTCCAAATAAGATTAAAAAAATTAAGGTTTATGAAAAATAAGCCCAAATATGGCTTATATAACATAAGCCCTAAACCCTAATTTTGTGGCTTATTTGGAGACTTACGACTTATATAAGTCTATTATGAGTAATAAACTTATATAAGCCCATAAGTCTCCAAATAAGCCACAAAATTGAAGCTTATGTTATATAAGCCGAAATGAGCTTACATTATATAAGCCAAACCAAACACCCCCTAAGTTTATTATGATGTAATAGACTTATATAAGCTTATAAGTCTCCAAATAAGATTAAAAAACTGAGGTTTATGAAATATACGCGCTTATTTTCGGCTTATATAACATAAGCCCTAATTTTGTGGCTTATTTGGAGACTTAGGGGCTTATAATAAACTTAGGGGGTGTTTGTTTAGGCTTATGAAACATAAACCCGTTTCGGCTTATATTTCATAAGCCCCAAATTTATGGCTTATTTGGAGAGTTATGGGCTTATATAAGTATATTACGATATCATAAGCTTATAAAAGCCCCTAAGTCTCAAAATATGCCACAAAATTAAAACTTATGAAATATAAGTCGGAATTAAGCGAGATTCCGGCTTATGTTTCATAAGCCCCAAATTTATGGCTTATTTTGAGACTTGTGGGCTTATATAAGTTTATCATAATAAACTAATATAAGCCCATAAGTCTTCAAATAAGCCAAAAATTTGAGGCTTATGAAATATAAGCCCATTTCAGCTTATGTTTCATAAGCTTAAACAAACACCACCTTATATAAGCGCATAAGTCTTCAAATAAGCCACAAAATTGGAGCTTATGTTATATAAGCTGAAATAAGCTTACGTTATATAAGCTAAACCAAACACCCCTAATTTGAAAGAGAACCCTAATTTATATAAATAATTTAAAAAAAAGAGTAATAATACATTAGATCTAGTTATATAAAAAGATATAAAGATGGTTGAAATTGGATTTATATGAAATGAACTTACGAAGAGATCGGAAAAATAGGAGGGTGTTTGGTTGGGACTCCGGCGATGGAATTGATGGATGAGGGAATGGTGGTTTTGCACGGAAGTGGTAATGAGATTTGGGAATGGGTTTCGGAATACCAAACTAAACCTTACCTAACCAAACCTGCTTGTGGGATTGGTATCATAACTATTTGGGCTTAGGTAAACCAGTTTTAATATCAAAGGCCCAATATGACTCGTTCAGTTACTATGTTCCCAGCTTGTCATAGACTCATAGTAATTTCAGTTTTCGATTTGACAATAGTTAATGCTCATAGTATGAAGCAATGTTTAAAACTCGGTCAAGTCACTAGATCACGGTTCAATCGAGTTTTTGGGTCAAAACTAACGTCCCCGAGTCACAGTTCAACCGGTTCAACCGACCAGATCAACCCGAGGTTTAAAACACTGGTATGAAGATCAATACATACCACGAGCATTAAACTTACGCCTTTGTGCTACATGTCTTCTACACTTAAAAAGTAATGGATAAATGAATATAGTTTTGCCGATTAGCGTACGGAAATTTTGGCTAAGTCATGTTTAGGTTAATCGAATTGACTCAAATAAAGATATTTTTATTTAAAAAAAAAGAAAATTCTTTTACATTGTACTCTTATTCGATTTGACCTGAACCCCAAACTTATTCGAGTTCAAATATAATAGTTTGTAATGTCTTAAATCCTAATAGAATTTTTTTTTAAGTTATGTAAACCATTGAATCCAAATAGGCCCAATTGAAAAAAAAAAAAACAAAGGCCCAATAAGTTTATAACCATCTCTCATTACTAGGGCTAGATTCCAGTTTCAACATCCAAACAGGAATCACTGACACACAGACAGACAGAAATGAAGCTGAAGCAATTAGAAAGCTTACTAGGCAACCTTCAACAATTCGACAATCCTAAGGTTGTAAAAACATTTTCACATGTTTTTTTATATATACTATGTTAATTTCATATGTTAGTTAGTACTAATTTGTTTTTATATAAATAAAATAATGATTTTTGTAGATTGAGCTGGAACAGTATCCAACTGGTGCTCATATTGCTTCTCGTATGCTCTACACGGTACTACTTTTTTCCACCTTTTTTTTTTTGTTTTTAGTAATAGGTTTTCGACTCGACATTGCGAGCCGACTAATCACAGGACGACTACCCTTTTGGATAGCTTGGAGTAGTGGCAAATCTTGTCTATTTTGATAAATATGGGCACTTTTTGACACTTTTCGAAAAAGGATGGGTTGCCTATTCATATTATTGATGGGCTAAACTGGCACGAGCGCATATGTAAGATACTAAGGGGTGTTTGGGATTGCTTATTTAAAACAGATTATTCATTTTGAAAATGAATAATCAGATTATCATCATTTTTCTATGCTCTACACGGTACTGCTTTTTCTATTTTTTTTGTTTTTAGTAATAGGTTTTCTGACTCGACATTGCGAGCCGACTAATCACATGACGACTACCCTTTTGGATAGCTTGGAGTAGTGGCAAATCTTGTCTATTTTGATAAATATGGGCACTTTTTGACACTTTTCGAAAAAGGACGGGACACTTTTTGCCCATTCATTATTATTGATGCGCTAAACGGGCACACATGTAAGATAATGGGTTTAGTGGGCCCACATGTAAAATACTAATTAGGCTACTCGATGGATCTTTTATATTTAACTTTTTTATCTTTGGCTTTCAAACGAGTATTGTTATTTTTTATTTCTATGTTTTTATATATTTTTTTATGTTTTAGCCCGTCGCCCGCCCGTTTTGCCACCTCTAACCCGGAGTCATCGCAGGTGAACCTCCGTGGTGACAACCCCAAATGTACACACCTAGTGAGGTTTGAACCTTTGACCTCTTGTATGAAAGTCAAGGCCCTTACGATTAGGCAATTTGGTGATGGTTTTCATCTTTTTTCTTTATTTATAGTTTTGTTAGGTAATCATGGTTTCCGACATTTTAGCCGACTTTTATACACCGGTAAAGCCATCCCCTTTTATTAAAAGGGGTGTTTGGTTTGGCTTAAAAAATGTAAGCCCATTTCGGCTTATATAACATAAGGCTTAATTTTGTGGCTTATTTGGAGGTTTATGGGCTTATATAAGTTTATTATATCATGTAAAACTTATATAAGCCCATAAGTCTCAAAATAAGCCACAAAACTGGGGCTTATCGCTTACGTTATATAAGCCGAAAATAAGCCATATTTCGGCTTATATTTCATAAAGACTACATAATTTTTTAAGCTTATTGGTGACTAATGGGCTTATATAAGTTTCATAACAAACTTAGATAAGCCCATAAGTCTCCAAATAAGCCACCAAATTGAGGCTTACGTTATATAAGCTCAAATAGGCTTATCTTATATAAGCTAAAACAAACAGCCCCTTAGTTGCTCTTTTTCGTTTTCAGCTTTTTTGCCGACTTTTATTCATGGGGTTTAAGTTTACTCTCAAACAGAGTAACAGACATGGCCTAAATGGTTTCTGACTTTTATATGGATTAGATTTTGAGTATTTATGTTACCCAGGAGGTGAGTCTGTGATCGACGTGTACACGGCCTAACCGGGCATGCCGTTATGTATGCGGCATAAATGGGGTTTGAGCCGACACCCGGTAAAGCCCTCCCCTTTTTTAGCAGTCTGTCGGTGTGGTCAGATCAGGGGATGGTTTTCTTAGTTGCCCTTTTTTAGCAGTCTGCATTTCACAGTCTCAGGGATTGCTTTATACGCATCAGGGGATTTTTGTTTGCACCTAGCAGGAATTGGAATCGAACTTGAGACCTCTCACATTTTAGTCATGATAGTCACAAGCGTTTTACCATCATGGGTTGTTTGACTAACCTCATTACTTCCCACTGGCCGAGAGGGGCACCTGACCCACCTACCCACTCATCAATCACGATGTGCAGCTGACTTGCACTCATAGACCCCTATGGTATTGGAATTAGGCACCCATCTTTTGGCTGTTGTTAGTTGTATACTAGTGTTTGACATTGTGTTTGTAGCTGAAACCGAAATAACCACTAAGGGGTGGCCTATTACTAGTAGTAAAAGGCTTGTGACCGTTATCACCTAAATTTGAGGTCTCAAGTTCACTTCGTGCTTGGTGCAAATGACCTGATGTGGCCACGGCATCCTTCCTAAAAGGGGAGAGGTTCACCTGATTTGTGTTTATGGCCGTGGTTTCCCTAAAAAAAAGAAGATTTACCGTAAAGGTAAGCACAACTAATTAAAGGTTAAAGGGCGATTTAGTTCACTTGCAGCTACGGTTTGTTTGAATGCTATTCAAGGTAGCTTAATCTTTTTTGGCCTTATTATCCATCATCAATATTCAAAGGCGCAAGTTTTGCCTATCTAAAAAAAAAGGCGTAAATTTTAGCTTTTAATTCATTTTGGAAGAGTGAATAGTTTCCCATACATTTGCCTGGACTAGTGGGATGTAAACGGGGACCAACTTTTCTTAGGCCACGTACCATGAAAGTTTGACAATAGACGACTTAAGGTAGTGACCTCATATTAGAGGTAAGGTCCTTAGCTTTAAAACAAGAGGTCAAGGTCTCAAACCTCGCTAGGTGCGTACATTTGGGGTGGCCAGGGAATGGTCGGAAACAGTCCCGGGATTAACCAGGTGGATCCGCGTATATCTGAGTAAAAAAAGGCTCGCCCTCCCCGGGTAACCTGAACAGGGAAAACCACATCCTTATTTCTAGCGTTTCAGTCTACGTGTCAGGAAACATATTCAAACCCTGCACATGCAGGTCACCTTTAAAACCAAAATTTAGAAGCTTTGGTTTACCTTTATTCAGTTTTAGAAGGTGAACCGCGTTATATTCCTTTTCATATCATTAGGGCTCTCTTTCTCTACCTATCTCGCTTGGTAATAATACATTTTTTCTTTGTTTGTTAATACTTGACTAGGCAGAGAATTCATTCGACGACATAAGCGGCAAAGTAGTAGCTGATTTTGGATGTGGATGCGGCACATTAGGTCTTGCTGCTACTCTTCTGGATGCAGAGTGAGTATTTCTAAGTTTCCAGCCTTTTCTCTACTAGTTTTGGTTGGTTTTTCTGTTAAAATTTTCGGGTGTTTAAGTTTGCATTTGGAAAATGACTTTCAAAGTATGAAGTTGTAGTAATCAGTTTTTGTTAAATTTACTGATTTACCCTTTTGTTAACTTGGTTCGAGAGGCTTTTGTTCCCATTTCACCAGCCCTTTGTTGAATTACAGCTCATTTTTGTATTTGATTATTTACGTTACATACTCACGTTCAAAATGCACATCAAAACACCCTCTTTGTTCTCTGAAATCGTGAGTCTGTAGCTAATATAGCTGGATGTGTTCAATCTAACTGCAATCTGACTCTAGTTTCGTGTTTGATAGTCATGTAATTGGCGTAGATATGGATGAAGACTCCCTTGAAATTGCAACAATCAACGCTGATGATCTTGAGGTAACTCCGACTTTACCTTTTATCCTATATCTCAAAAAACTGTGATCACTTATTTGACCATCATTTTCCGTACACTGATGTATCAGGTCGAGATGGAATTAATTCAATGCCAAATCAACAACTTAAATTGGCGAGGTCAATTTGTTGATACTGTTGTAATGAACCCTCCATTTGGAACCCGAAATAAAGGTGCTGACATGGAATTTCTGTCTGTTGCATTGAAGGTAAAAAAAAATATTATAAATCGATGTCAACTGCAAGTTTCGTTAACTTTTCAAATGTGTTCCATCCGTCCATTAGTTTATAGTAACATGTTGATTACAACCATTCCAGGTTGCGTCTCAAGCTGTTTATTCGTTGCACAAGACATCAACACGAGAAGTAAGTCCCCCTAAACGTCGTTACTTCCTTCTTTTAAACTTAACATTTTGTAGGATCGATTCAGGGGGTGTATGGTATTGCTTATTACAGTTGCTGAACTGTTTAAATATAAATTAATTACGAACCTGCATATTTGTAAGTGCTTGTGGACACTAAAATCTGTTCTATCCAATGTTCAAAACTGCTTATCTGCTTTAAAAGAAAGCATATAAGCACTTAAATAAGCAAAGTTCCAAACACTCCCTTGATAAAATGCTGGATTCTTTGTGAAATTGAATGTTATAAAACGTGTGGTTCCGCCAAATACCATTTTTTTATAAAACGTGTGGTGATTGCAGCATATTAAAAGAGCAGCATTGCGAGATTACAATGCTGCGAGTGCCGAGGTTATATGCGAGGTAAACTCAAAAGTTGCTCATTTAGCTCTTATTATTATATTCATGTCACGTCTATAAATTATTTATTTTTAGCTTTATATATATAGCTTACCTCTGTTTGTAATGTTTACAGCTTCGATATGATCTGCCAAAACTATACAAATTCCACAAGAAGAAAGACGTTGACATCGCCGTTGACTTGTGGCGGTTTGTTCCTAAAACATAACAAGAACTTTCTTCATTAACCACTGAAGCTCGCTAGTGGTAATCATATAGTTTGTAGACTTTGAAGAGTTTGTGTTTTCATGCAGTGTTTCTGCGCCTGTATTCTATGATATTCGATGTTGTTATGTATATTAGCACAGACAAAGCATAATTTAGTTATCCAAAGCTCTTGTTGTGATCTTGTTTTGCGGTTGCAGACTTGCAGTAATGAGTTTTTGTGCTGAACTGTTTTTGTTTCTCATTTTCCCTGTTAAAAGAGTTTAAAATTTTCTTCTAAATGCAACTAGCTACAAGGATCGTGCAGATTCTTCATAAATGATCAAAAGCTTCTGTTTAGGTTCATGAATTCAAAGGTTGTTTTGCGGATGGCTGGTGGTTTTTACGCTAGAACCTATCTTCGTGCACGACAAAATGGAATCATACAAATTTGAGTTGTAAACCATTTGCGTTATAAAAGCTGTGTAGAAATCAGCTTCTTTGCGAGTTCACGCTTACCACGTGTTATTCGGATTTTTTCTTCTCTTTCTTAGTGTAAAAGTGGGTTGTGAGTCGGGTTTTGGCCGTTTTGCGCATAGCTCTCTTAGTAAGACTAATGTTTCAAAACTCTTATTGATCCAGCTGGTTGAATCGTGAATCGATCAGGTGATCGAGCGTCGGTTTAAATAAAAAACTCGGTTGAATCGTCGGTTAAAGCGTGACTCAATAACTTGTCCGGTTAAATTAAAAACGGGTTTCTAAAACATTGAATAAGACATCATTAATCACGCAACCAAACACAGGTTTGCATAATTTGAACTTACTTTCATTATTTAAGCTCTAGCTTAATTAATCATTTGATGCTTAAACAACAAGATCAACATATCATAAAACTAGTGACAATTAAGATTGAAAAAAAATGCATAAAGGGGGTGTCTAAGACCCCTCTCTTTGATTAAACTTTAAAGAAAAAGAGGTTGTGTCTAATACACAAGCCGAGATGTAGTGTTGATTATGATATGAGCCGAAGTCAAGAAAAGTCAACAAAAAAATCAAATGGAATTTCTGTTTTACCTATCTCTTTCACCTGTATAAATAGCCTTTCATTGTATCTAGAGGTGGAAAAATGGACAGGTGGGCGGGCAAAAAATAAGGGGCTAAATGGGCGATGGGTTAAATGGGTAACGGGCTAAATGGGCGGGCGGGCTAAATGGGCGCGGGCCAAACGGGCGGGCTAAACATGCGCATGCTATAACGGGTAAAAAACATATAAAAACGTAAAAAAAGTTAAAAATAATACTTGTTTAAAAGTCGGGAAAAAGAAGTATTAAATATTAAGATTTATCGAGTGTCCAATTTGGTGTTTTACATACGCCCATTGAGCACATCTAATGTCTTACATGTGCTCATTGAGCCCATCAATAATAATGGATGACAAAAAATGCCCCTTACTTTAAAAAAAAGGGCTAAAATATGCCCATATTTAGCAAAATGGGCAAGATTTGTCACCTCTAATTGTATCATTTCAATTAGCTAATAATTTGTATTGTTTTTGTAACAAATTCTCTCTCAATAATTCATCAATCTAATAACAAACATTTAACCAATTCGTGTCCTAATTTCAATTTCTTATTTGTATGAAATCTTGGCCTTATTGTGTTGCCTTACTCCTATTCCACTGATTGGGATTTGGGTTTGGATCATATCAAGTAGTATCAGAGCCTGGTTCCTTCCTCGGACTGGGCTCAATTATGTACAATCAACATCACTGTAATCATCATTCATAATTCAATTTTCACGCCTTTTCACAAACACGTTCATCATCCCTTAAATCTGTTTTCATTTCACAAACACGTGTTCTTGAATCTGTTTAGTTGTTAGTTTAGTTCTTGATTAGTTGTTAGTTTGGGTATGGGTTGGTTGTTAGTTTAGAATTCTTGATTAGCTAGTTACACTTCAGGGTTAGGTTCTTGAAATTGTTAGAAAAGATCGATTACAATGCTTCTTATGAAGGATAGAGAGTCATTAAGGGAGATGGATGCAACAGTTTTGAGGGAAGAAATGCCCAAGTTAAGGGAAGGGTATCAAGAGGTACCTACAATGCAAAACATGCCCAATTTTGGAGCTACGGATTTTTCATTTGAGGTACGTCTTAAATGGGGTATTGATGTTAAAGGTTGGTTAGTCGAGTGTGAATTATTCTTTAGAGCTAATAAGGTACTTGACGAACATACGGTATCTCTAATCTCTGGGCACCTTTTGATAATGCTTTAGTGTGGCATAAGATGTTTCTTAGTATAATGGGTGAAAATGTGGCGTGGATACGCTACAAAGAGGCGCTTTTACGAAGATTCGATAATTCAATAGATAGTGAAAATAATTGCGCACGTGACATGTTTGATGACATGTCTATAAAGAGAGATCTTAAACATGAAGAGGGTGTTAAGATTGACGAAAATATTGGTATAATGGCTATTAGTGAAGTATGTATAGTTGAAAATGATATTATAGATACGAGAGTTGATATGGCTCATAAGAGTTCTAAGATAGTTCTTGATAAAGATTTTAAAAAATGTGGGATAGTCGAAGAATGTGGGCTTAAGGATACGAGTAGGGTTGGTAACGATGAGATTAAAAAGAAGAATATAATAAGTATTAGTAGATTGATTCTTGTTGGTCCTGTTGGTGAGTTCGTTGATAATATTGCTAATAGAGATGATGAGATTAAGGAGAACCAGAACATAACAAGTTTGAGTAATTCGATTTCTCTTGCTGAGATTCTTGATGGTGTTAAAGGAAGTGATATGAGCCAAAGTAATGTGGGGACTTTAAATGATGGGTTTGATATGTGTACTCTTGGAGTTGAAAAGAAGGGTGAAGATAGTATGAAGGAATATCGTTACTTGGGTGCTTCTATGGAGACCATTGTGGCTAAGAAAGTAGGATATGAAAATGATAGGAAATATAACAAGGCACATAAGACTCCTCCGTGGTGGCGGGATAAATAAAAAGGGAACTTGATCAACTTTTTAACTGATCGGGACTTAATCTTGGACCCACTGAGCTCGATACCTATTGGAGTGCTGTTCGTGTGCAAAAAGGTGGTCAAAAGATGAAAATGTGGTTGAAGGTGATGGTGATATCGGTTTTGAATTTGGTGATCACAAATTATATGAGCATATGTGGAGAAATAGAGACTTAGAAGAGGATATTAAAGGTCTCGAACATGTGGCTAGTCAATCAAGGATGAGATTAGCATTTGCAAGTGAGATCAAAGTGAAATGTCGCTTGGAATTTGATACACAGCAGATGTAACTAAAGTGAGTTAAAACATGTCGATGTTAAGTTGTGTTTGGTCATCTAGATTTTTGAAAAATGAAGTTAGTCTTGGTTATGAAAAGTTTGATATGTGGAAATTTCCTACAAGAAATAAAATAGAATGTCGAGTGCAGATTAGGCAGTGGAAACTAGATATATGCATATGGCCGAAAAGGCACAAGAAATTTGTAGATTGTTTGTGTGGGTTAAATCATCTGCTACACAAAATCCAGTTACAGCTAGTATCATCTGTTGTGAAGAAATATAGTGTGGTTAAGTTGAATCAGAAACTTGTGAGGTCAGTGTCCATTGTATTAGAAGTTACTAAGTTTGGTATGACAAATGAGAAAGCATTTAAGAAATTTTTGGCATCTGAAATTGGTCTCGAGTTGATGTTATTAAGTAATATGTGCGACAAGCCTTTTGAAAGTATGAGGAGATCATGTGAGTGTTGGAGTAATATAGTGGTTCCTGAGATTGATTGGAATGAGGACAATTGGTCGATGAAGACTGATGTCAATTGTAATGTTGTGGCGAATGTTTAGGGTATGTCACAGTTTAATCATCTAATGCCCTGTCAAAGAATGGTGGAAAAAGGACATGAACTAGTAGACACTGAAACACCTGGACTCGTACTTGAATTAGTGTTAGATCCTAAAATAGTATATGGACCAGTAGGCACTAAAGCCGATATTAAAGGAAGTTTCAGCTTAGAATCACACACCGAAGTACGCATGGTATTTGAAGGAAAAAAATCCATCAGTGGCAAGCTATCCAGATCTCACGAAGTGAAGATTAAGTTCCTCATTTTTTACTTTATAGTTGAGGACAAGCGTCATGAAACTGAGACGAATAGCAGTGAGGATGTGGCTGGTATACTAGAAAGAGTGGAGGTTAATTTTATTTGAAATTATTGAGTATTGTGGTAATCTTGTTGAGATACACCGAAAAACATACATACATATCAGTAAAGCTCGGAGTAGAATTGGTGGGAGACTAGTTGTTTATGATTTTAAAAAGAATGAGTCTGTTTTGTCGAAAGTTCATGATCAATGTACGCCTACACAGAATATGTCGTTGACGTTTTAGGGGTATGGGTTAAAAAATGTACATCCAGCGATTAAATTTTGCAGCAAAGATGGTGGTTTAAGCTTTGTCGGTAGCCTAAACTTGATGATCAGTCCTGTACTTAAGTTCTACACACTAAAGTTCAACCTTGAAAACACATGTTGCTGATTGGGCTTGTTTGGCATAAGGAAAGGTGGTATGCTACTGGTATGTGTTGGCTGTTACTCGGTTCTTATATGCTTGAGGACAAGCATCATTTCACGCGGGATGGATTGATATGAGACAAAGTCAAGAAAAGTCAACAGAAAAATCAAATGGAATTTCTGTTTACCTATCTCTTTCACCTGTATAAATAGCCCTTCATTGTATCATTTCAATTAGCTAATGATTTAAATTGTTCTTGTAACAATTTCTCTCTTTTATTTCATCAATCCAATAACAAACATTTAACCAATTCGTGTCCTGATTTCTATTTCTTATTTGTATGAAATATTGGCCTTATTGTGTTGCCTTACTCTTATTCCACTAATTTGGATTTGGGTTTGGATCATATCAAGTGGTATCAGAGCCTGGTTCCTTCCTTGGACTGGGCTCAATTATGTACAATCAACACCACTGTAATCATCATTCATAATTCCATTTTCGCGCCTTTCATAAACACGTTCATCATCCCTCAAATCTGTTTTCATTTCACACACACGTGTTCTTGAATCTGTTTAGTTGTTAGTTTGGTTCTTGATTAGTTGTTAGTTTGGGTATGGGTTGGTTGTTAGTTTAGAATTCTTGATTAGTTAGTTACACTTCAGGGTTAGGTTCTTGAAATTGTTAGAAAAGATCGATTACAATGCTTCCTATGAAGGATAAAGAGTCATTAAGGGAGATGGTTGCAACAGTTGTGAGGTAGCAAATGGCCAAGTTAATGGAAGAGTATCATGAGTTACCTAGAATGAAAAACATGCCCCATTTGGAGCTACAGATTTTTCATTTGGGGTACGTCTTAAATGGGGTACTGATGTTAAAGGTTGGTTAGCCGAGTGTGAATTATTCTTTAGAACTAACAAAGTACTTGACGAACATAAGGTATCTCTAATCTTTAATCATCTTTTAGATAATGCTTTAGTGTGGCATAAATGTTTCTTAGTATAATGGGTGAAAATGTGGCGTGGATACGCTACAAAGAGGCGATTTTGCGAAGATCCGGTAATTCAATAGATAGTGAAAATAATTGCGCACGTGACATGTTTGATGATATGTCTATAAAAAGAGATCTTAAACATGAAGAGGGTGTTAAGATAGACGAAAATATTGGTATAATGGCTAATGATGAAGATGTATAGTTGAAAATGATATTATAGATACGAGAGTTGATATGGCTGATAAGAGTTCTAAGATAGTTCTTGATAAATATTTTAAAAATTATGGGATAGTCGAAGCATATGGGCTTAAGGATACGAATATCGTTGCTAACGATGAGATTAAAATGAAGGATATAATGTGTATTAGTAGATTGACTCTTGTTCATCCTGTTAGTGAGTTCGTTGATAATATTGTTAATAGAGATGATGAGATTAAGGAGAACAAGAACATAACAAGTTTGAGTAATTCGATTTCTCTTGGTGAGATTCTTGATGGTGTTAAAGGATGTGATATGAGCCAAAGTAATGTAGGGAATTTAAATGATGGGTTTGATATGTTTACTCTTGGATTTGAAAAGAAGGGTGAAGATAGTATGAAGGAATATGGTTACTTGGGTAACCAACTGGCTTAGCTCAGTTGGCCACCAAGGTTCCACTAAGTGGTTTCCTTGGGGAAGGATTCCTGGAGGTCTTGGGTTCAAGACCTGCCAAGGGCCTTTCAGGCGAAGCGGATAAGGAGTCTAACATAACTAGGCGAAGGTTCGAAGAAGACATTCTTCCGCTTGGATGTCATTGCACGACTCGACCCACTAACCACTAACATTTGCCGTTCTAAAAAAAATATGGTTACTTGGGTGCTTCTGTGAAGACCATTGTGGCTGAGAAAGTAGGATATGAAAATGATAGGAAATATAACTAGGCACATAAGACTCTTCCGTGGTGGCGGGATAAACAAAAAGGAAACTTGATCAACTTCTTAACTGAATCAAGACTTAATCTTGGACCCACTGAGCTCGATACCTACTAGAGTGATGTTTGTGTGCAAAAAAATGATCAAAAAGATGAAAATGTAGCTGAAGGTGAAGGTGATATCGGTTTTGAATTTGGTGATGACAAATTATATGAGCATATGTGGAGAATTAGAGACTTAGAAGAGGGTATTAAAGGTCTCAAACATGTGATTAGTCAATCAAGGATGAGATTAGCATTTGCAAGTGAGATCAAAGTAACATGTCGCTTGGATTTTGAAACACAGCTTGATGTACTTAAAGTGAAGTTAAAACATGTCGATGTGAAGTATGTGTTTGGTCATTCTAGATTTTTGAAAAATGAAGTTAGTCTTGGTTATGAAAAGTTTGATATGTGGAAATGTCCTACAAGAGAAAGAAAATAGAATGTCGAGTGCAGCTTAGGCAGTGGAAGTTAGATATATGCATATGGCCGAAAAGGCACAAGAAATTTGTAGATTGTTTGTGTGGGTTAAATCATCTGTTACACAAAATGCAGTTACAACTTGTATCATCTGTTGTGAAGAAATATAGTGTTGTTGAGTTGAATCAGAAAGTTGTGAGGCCAGTGTATATTTTATTAGAAGTTACTAAGTTTCGTATGACAAATGAGAAAGCTTTTAAGAAATTTTTGGCATCTGAATTTGGTCTCGAGTTGATGTTATTAAGTAATATGTGTGACAAACTTTTGAAAGTGTGAGGATATCATGTGAGTTTTGGAGTAATATAGTGGTTCCTGAGATTGATTGGAATGAGGACAGTTGGTCAATGAAGAGTGGTGTCAATTGTAATGTTGTGGCAAATGTTCAGGGTGTGTTACAGTTTAGTCATCCAATGCCCTGTCAAAGAATGGTGGAAAAAGGACATGAACTAGTGGACACTGAAACACTTGGACTCGTACTTGAATTAGTGTTAGATCCTGAAATAGTATCTGGACCAGTAGGCCCTAAAGCCGACGTTGAAGGAAGTTTCGGCTCAGAATCACACACCGAAGTACGCATGGTATTTGAAGGAAAAAAATCCATCAGTGACAAGCTATCCAAATCTCATGAACTGAAGACTAAGTTCCTCATTTTTATTTTATCTTTGTGGACAAGCATCATGAAACTGAGACGAAGAGCAGTGAGAATGTGGCTGGTATACCAGAAAGAGTGGAGGTTAATTTGGTATTTGAAATTAATGAGTATTATGGTAATCTTGTTGAGATACACCGAAAAACATCCATACATATCAGTAAAGCTCGGAGTAGAATTGGTGGGAGACTAGTTGTTTATGATTTTAAAAAGAATGAGTTCATTTTGTCAAAAGTTCATGATCGGTGTACGCCTACACTGAATATATCGTTGACGTTTTGGGGGTATGGGTTAAAAAGTGTACATTCAGCGATTAAATTTTGCAGCAAAGATGGTGGTTTAAGCTTTGTTGGTAGCCTGAACTTGATGATCAGTCCTGAACTTAAGTTCTACACACTAAAGTTCAACCTTGAAAACACATGTTGCTGGTTGGGCTTGTTTGGCATATGGAAATGTGGTATGCTACTAGTATGTTTTGGTCGTTACTCGGTTCTTAGATGCTTGAGGACAAGCATCATTTCAAGCGGGGTGGATTGATATGAGCCGAAGTCAAGAAAATTCAACAGAAAAGTCAAATTGCAACAGTTTTGAAGGAATAAATGGACAAGTTAAGGGAAGAGTATCAAGAGGTACCTAGAATGCAAAACGGGCCCATTTTTGGAGCTACAGATTTTTCATTTGGGGTACGTCTTAAATAGGGTACTGATGGTAAAGGTAGGTTAGCCGAGTGTGAAATATTCTTTTGAGCTAATAAGGTGCTTGACGAACATAAGGTACCTCTAATCTCTAATCACCTTTTTGATAATGCTTTAGTGTGGCACAAGATGTTTCTTAGTATAATGGGTGAAAATGTGGCGTGGATACGCTACAAAGAGGCGATTTTGAGAAGATTCGGTAATTCGATAGATAGTGAAAATAATTGCGCACGTGACATGTTTGATGATATGTCTATAAAGAGAAATCTTAAACATGAGAGGGTGTTAAGATTGACGAAATATTGATATAATGGCTATTGATGAAGTATGTATAGTTGAAAATGATATTATAGATACGAGAGTTGATATGGCTGATAAGAGTTCTAAGATAGTTCTTGATAAAGATTTTAAAAAATGTGGGATAGTCGAAGAATTTGGGCTTAAGGATATGAGTAGGGTTGGTAACAATGAGATTAAAAAGAAGAATATAATGAGTATTAGTAGATTAAATCTTGTTAGTCATGTTGGTGAGTTCATTAATAATATTGTTAATAGAGATGATGAGATTAAGGAGAACAAGAACATAACAAGTTTGAGTAATTCGATTTTGTGAGACCCCCAAAATCAGGAAAGGAAACAACTAGGCAATAAGGGGTTCCACGTCATGGTACAAGAAACAATGAAATGTTGTTGACACAAAGTTGACGTAGTAAAAACATATACATTACATCATAAAAGATCAAAGTTTTAAGCAAAGGTCCCAAAGTTTTATAAGCGGAAAATCTATTATCTAATTATAGTTTTGTAACTTATAGTTACCCATAATACAATATAAACTTCTGACAATTTTTCGTTAAAACCAAAGTTTAAAAAGTATCACAGAAATCTCCAAGCTGCATTAATATCCTGCGGGCTCCCATCCATGTTAAGCTAAGTATTAATACCTGAGATTAAACATGTAAAAAATCGTCAATATAAAGTTGAGTGATATTCATATGATTAGCAGTAAAGGTGTGGAACACAAGCATTCATTTGTAACAAGAAATAGGGGAAATGGTTATGTACATTAACCATAGTCCGAAACATTATTATTGTTGTTTAGTTCATGAACCGAAGCTTAACTCATGTAAGTTCCTCTAGTGAGTATTCAGCCTAAATACTCAAGTAATAAATTAATTGTTAAATGTATCAAGGTAATCGGGACGGGGATTATCAATCCTGATGGATCCACCCAAAACATTCGCGCTTAGCAACACAAGTAAATTAACAGTTCATGATCAAGAGAGGCAACTTAAGGCTATTGAATAAAAGCAATAATATCATGAAAACTGTTGGAAAGTTCTGGATAACATACAGTTTTTAAATGGATGTGTTCCACCATGTAGAATCTCACCCGACATTTAGAAACATTGTGCAAGTAAAATGGGCTATGAAATCACCTTAGCCACGAGGTAAGTGAATCATTTTACTCAGAAGTTGAGTAGGAAAAGTAGTAGCATGACGATCGTCGACGATATAGATTCCCGTTAAACACGAAAACCACAACCTATCAAAATAAGGCGCGTGTTAAAACTCGAACTCAAATGTCGATATATACCAAGTATAATATGACTTAAATATTTTCAAAGTGCTCATACATCAAAACTAGAGACACGCACCAAGTGAATCCATACTATCCCATTTATCCAACACTACTCATTTAAACACTTGCACTCATGGAATTGACCCGTCATAAGACACCAAGTCAACGTAAGTCAAACTATCCATTTACATCACTCGGACCAGTAAATAAGTCATTTATATAATGACTAAACACTTGAGTAAGTCACCATGTCCAATAGTGAATACTCAAACTCGCGCAACACAATCATTGAACTACGTGTCCAAAATACAAATCAGCATGTACACTTCAAATGTACACACCAATCTACCCTATCCAGACTTGTCCGTTTTTGACGAAACTTGGTGTCAAGGTCACTTATAACCTGTATAAACTCAGTTTAAATTTCATTCAATGATTTACATTTTAGAAACACCTGCTCGACACATTTCTAGACTTGAAAAACCAGACAAATTTGTATACTTGTTCCGTGAAACCGTTTTGACCATCCTAACCTTTACCATTAGCAAAACCGAATATTGACTTTGAAAATAGACTCAAAGTGCTAAGTTTAGGGCCTGAGAACATCCCTTGACCATTTATAAAACTCATGCTATAGTCTCTGAGATTCGATCCAAATATCAACAACAAATTCGGATTGTGCCGATACTCGTCTCATGGTACACGAATAATCAAACTAGCGTAATTTCTTTCTCGTTTTGAGTTAGAAGCTCTATCTTATATTGTAACACCCTCAGATCGGGTATCACAGTGGTGGATCGATGAACAAATGGCATACAAAGCATTAATCATAATTATATGATTTTTGAAATACAATTAATATAAACATTAATTTGGTACAATCGTTTTAATCGTTGAATATCATTTGTTATAAATATCCCAGTAAAAAGATAGATCCCTCGTTATTTTTATGCTCCTAAATGATGCTCAATCCATGCTCATATAATCCCTGAGAAAAACATACTTAAAATAGTCAACATAAAGTTGGTGAATTCATAGAGTTCAGTAAAATCATAGTTTAGGATTGTAAATTGTCCTACATAGTGTTGTACAATATTTGATATAAAAGTCAAATTTAGTATTTCCAATATTTCCAATACAGTATTTTACTAAGCAGTGTAAAATCAAGTTTAGTAAGTTTTACTAAGCAGTGTAAAATCAAGTTCAGTAAGTTTTACTAAGCAGTATAAAATCAAGTTTAGTAACGAAAACATCACGGCAGTAGCAATGCACAAAGCATTCATACAAAAAGATAATCGCATTCCCTATTGCTCAAAACTGAAGCTTAACTTTCCATGGTCCTCAACAGATGAGAACCCGGTGCCTTACAAAAAGGCTCCCCTCCCAGTTCCAACATGGTATACATCTGTTGTCCCGGCCAAGGCACAGTGAGCATGACTCACCCAGATGTGGATCTTCAATCCCAATAGATCTATTTATAACATTCGGGCAATTACAATGATTTAACAGTTTCTACAATAGGCAATCGTTATTAAGAGTACAGTTCAATTTGCGTTCTATAAAATAAATTATAATCATATTGTCAAACAAGTTACAGTTATTTAATAGCATGTCTCCCCCTCGCGGGTTAGTAAAATTATAAAAGGATTTAAAATGTGAGGCTATGAACTCACATGTATAATACAGCTCGAGGATGATCAAGTATACAAATCACAAAGCACACACTACATCGAATACCTAAGTAATTAAGTAGGTCTCAGTATATGCATAAATAATAAATGCATGCAGTTTAATTGGTCATACGTTTATTCTTGTTATCATAGTATATTTAATTATTTTTATATATACTGTTATGATGATAGTTAAGTGTGCATGTTGTCCGTTTACTGTTTCCATGTACCCCCCGATGTTTATAAAACTTGTACGATATTGTAGTCTTTATAAATAAATTATTAAATTTATTTAATAGTTTATAAGATTCCAAAAATAATTAATAATAATTTATTATTAATTAATCCCGATTTAAAACATGTTTCCCGTTAGTAAAAATATAATATTTTTATCCGAAACTATTAAAATAGTCATTCGTGTACCAACAATGGCTTATTAAAGCCAACAGTGGGTACTTAAGTAAAAACAGTAGGTATTTTAATAAAATAGTGGCTATTTTATAAAATCAATGGGTATAAATATGAAAACAGTGGCTAGGTTTAGGTTGCCAGTGGTAACTTTAAACCAACAGTGGTAAGCCTTAAGCTAACAGTGGCAACTGTATCCATGTGATGACTAGCAGTGGTAAGTTGGTACTATAACACTAACGGTGGCAAACATAAAGAGGTCAGTTGGTAATACATAACTAACGGTGGTAATATACTACATGCAAATCTATATTACATCATAAGCATACCCCTATTGCTATATACATCTCGGCAGCCTATCAGCAATCCCAAACGCTCCCTAAGTCTGCTGTTAATCCCAAACAGCCTCTTAAGCCTATCTGCAGTCCCAAAAAGCCATGCATGTTGCTGTAACCCGCAGATCCAAACAACCCTCTTCTTTCTGCTGTAAACCGCAGATCCAAACACCCCCTTCCCTGCTGCTAATCAGCAGATCCAAACACTCCCTTCCCTACTGCTAATCAGCAGTTACAAACACCCCCTCGACTGTGTATAAACCCGAAACAAACGCACCCTACGCTGGTGCATGTTGGTGGAGGTTGGTCGTGGATAGAACCACAACTGGAGGCTGGTGGTAACGTGGGTGATGGGTGGTGACTGGGCAGCAGTGGTGGCAGTGGTTGTAGTCACGTGGGTGGCCAGATGGTGGAGTCACGGCTGCGTGGTGATGGCTGTGTGGTAACCACCACGACTGTGGTGGTTGTCTCGACTAGATGGAGGGTGACAGTTACGGGCTGTGGTGGAGGAACAAGGTGGTGATGATGGCGGCAGCAGGAGGCTGTGATGGTGGATGTGGTGGCCACGAAGGAGATGAACAGTGGCAACATACTGTGGTGGTGGGTGGTGATAGCTTAGGTGGCGACGGCTGTGTGGTTTTAACCATGGTGGGTGACGATTTAAGATGGATTTACATGGTGCATAACATAGATCCACTTGATACATTAAAATGAGGGTGGCGGCGGAAATTTTTTCGGTGGCCGGAATACTCGTCGGAAAAGTGGCGGCTGCCACTTTTGATGTGTGTGTGTGTTTAGGTTTAGGGTTTGTATAAAATGAATAAGGAAACCCTAGTTTGCCATTTAAATACTAACCAAAAGTTATAAAAACAATTTGCAAGGTTTAGAATAGTTAAGGGTTCAAGTTGCAATCATTCTATAGGGGTTTAAAGCGTAACTTCTATTATACGTTTATTAATAAACGGTTCGGGACTCGTTCGTGTTTTATAAAAGTAGATTCGTCTTACGATGATTACGCCATTGTTCTTAAAATGATTTCTCCGATAAAATGAAGTATTTATATGGTTTATAAATATGAATACTGTGTTCGTTTATTTAAATGATGACTATTCATCGTTTCAATAAATATATCGTTTTAATAAAAATAAGTATCGTTTTAATAAGATACTTCTCATTTAATCCCTCCGTGCATTATTAAAATAAAATATTAAACAATTTAATAATTCGTTTTATCAAGTATCACTCAACAATAAATTTATGTAATTAGATTCTTAAACTGTCGGTACATAGATTGTGTGACCTTTGTCTTGTTTTCAAATCCAATAATTTTTGTATCGCTCAAAATAAATTTTGAAATGTACTTTACTATTATTTAATGTACGAAAAATCTCGGGTTTTACACAATCCACATGCCATCTTGAGTTTCATCCTCGAAACTCGATTATTATTACTATGTTGAGAAATGTTCTGGTATCATTGGGTAAACTTTTATTACATTTTTCATCATGGTAAAATCATGGATTTTACAGCACCATCCCGTTATTTTAGCTTCGTCCTCGAAGCTATTAAAAACTTTGTCATCTGTTAGGGTATAGATGCCCTAGATCTAAAGGTTCGTCTTAGACATGCTCAGAAACGAATGGTGCCAACAATGTAAAGAGATAGTTATCCGGATCGCTCTACAAGTCCGATTGAGCAGTATTTGGGTGCTGCTACCATTACGGATGAACAGAAAGCAATGCAAAGAGATCTTTATCTGGGTCGCTCTATACATCCGATTGAGAAGTATTTGGGTGTTGCTATCAATTACGGATGGACAGAATTATCCGAGAGTTTGGCCGTCAATCTGACAAAGCGGTAGAAGTTGGCGGAACAATTAATGACAATTAAGAGATGACAATTTAGGAAGTTTTCAACTAGGAAAAGCCGATGTAAGGTTAACTACCCTTAGTTGGTTAAGCTCACGACGATTGATGTTCATTTGGAAACCTACAAGTCAAGATTTGAGGCCGAAGAGGGTTCCGGAACTGGACATGTTGATCCTGTTTAAGCCCGGATTACTGCTCTGGCCGTGAGCCAGGAGCAGGACATGTCGGACGTCCACAGCCTGTTGATAGCAGGCCAGGCGGGATACATTGTCATGCATGAGCGCATAGGCTCTTTCTCTTGGACCATATGGGCAGATGTCCATACAGCACGATGTGTTTGGGCCACGGTCGTCGAGGCCTTGCAGTGGTTGTTGGAGGAGAACTACTACCTCCATCAGCATATTCACACCTTGGAGGGGGCCTTCAGCATAAGACCCACATTTCTCTCACTGCACAGGAGCAGTCATTGCTCACCTTCTATGATCTTGCAGCCATTTGTCATGATGGAGTGACAGCAGAGACTGCCTAACTTCGAGGAGTCATTGGCAGACTTCGGTCCCAGTTGCTGACTGTACTCAGTTTGCTTAAGGAGTCCTGATTGGCTATACAGGCATTGCAGAGTACTCTGTCAGCACCTGTAGCTTTACCAGCCCCACCAGCACCAGCTACATTCAACAGATCCGCTAGGCAGGATTTGAGTAGAGGTACTAGATCTCTTGTACGTCATGATAAGCTTCTGGGTTGTATTCCAGCTATCATGCACAATTCACGAGTCATTTGGAATAAAAATCATTCGCCAAAACACAATAAGTCATGTGATGATATATTGTAACGGTGGTCTGTTAAAATATAGTATGATGAATGATAACAATAATGAAGCTGGTGACGTGTGTAAAAACCCAAATTTTTAGGGGTTTTACACCACCTACCCCTTATTTTAGCTTCGTCCTCGAAGCTATTAAAATAAAGTTACTCGTCCAGGGAACAAGTGGGGGCACTTTTCCTTGAACGTGTAATCTTGTGAATTCAGGTTTTAAGTTTACAAGGTTTGATAAAATGGGAGAAGCTCATTTTAAGTCTTGGTTGTACTTAGATGTGCCTCCGGGGCCCCATTTTGTCTCGATGTGCGCTGATAAAGGTTCATTAATGTTTCTAATAGTTCTTCAAGAGATTTTAAGTCTATTGCTTCAATAAGCTTAGGCGATGTCGAGTTAGAAATATAGTTTTGGCCGGTACTGCTCTTGCGTCAACAATTATACGCGAAGGGCTTTCCGATATACTTCTAGCCTGTGGAATGCAAACATTAGTTGGACACAAAAGTTTCATTCAGCGGAATGGTTAGGATTATTGTTGATAGCGATTGGGTATGAAGCTGCAAAGAGTCTACTTCATTTGTGGCTGAGCTGGGGCATAAGTGGTGTAGAAAAGAAGTACCTCAAATGGTGGAAATAAAAGAAGATACCAAGAATAAAGAAGTGTGCATCTCTGGTGAGATGCTGAAAGGGTCATGCGTCTACTGTTGGTGGTTCAAAAATCTGCATAAATTTCCACTTTGAAAAGAAGGATGTCATTCCTTTCAAGGCTAGTTGGACAATGGTATTGTCGAACTAATTGGATCCAAAGAGGAAGAATATTGTCCAAAAGTATGGGACATTAAATATCTCTTTCTGGAAGGTGACAAACATAACCCTACAAAGTACACCCATTGTGAGTTGGGCATGTCTTTTATGCTTGGGTTTGTCTTCCTCGTTGATCTGAGAAATGTGAACTAAGAAGATAGGGCATCCTCTTACCAAGTATTTTTGGGCTTCGGTACAAGGAATGACACTAAGTCTAGTGTCGATAGAGTCTGTGTTACCGTCTCCTCGAATGATCGAAGTTTCATTTCCCCATGGCAGACGAACCAGCTTTTATTCTCTGTGACACTCCAAAAGGGGTCAATGCATAGGAAGTATACACCCCCAAAGGGTTCAAATGCAGCGGAAATGGACACTCCCAAAGGAGTCAAATGCAACGGAAGTGGACACCCCCAAAGGGGTCGAATGCAGCGGAAGTGATATTTGGGTTAAGGATAAGCCAAAAATCAAGAGCGCAATGCTATGATCCAAAAGAGATGAACATGAATCTTCCTTAGGTTTCTAGATAAGGATGTAATAATGATAAGATATTACTGGAGGAAATCGCGAGTAAAAAAAGAATACATTCCATAACTGGATAAATAAAATAATATCAATAATGAGTCATGTCAAATATATTTAAGCCCATGTGATTATAAATTTTTATTTACATCGATAAACGTCCTCATCCATTTAAGGTAAAATTTATAACTCCATTCGGTGACCTATGATTTCTTTATTAAAAAGAACAAGCGTCCTCACTCGTTTCAATAAGGATTTCATAGCCCACCTTACTTAAATATTCCCGGCAAGGCTTATTATTTAAAACAAACATAACATCTAACAAAATAGATATTATTAAGATACTTTACAGCCCGTTTATTTATAACCTTCATCTTCAGACGTCCCATAACATCTTAATGCGGAATTATAAATAAACTTCTGGTCCGGTGGCTTATGATTTCACCTTTAGACGTCCCATAACATCTTGAGATGAAATTATAATTAACTTATAGTCAAGAGACTCATTTTATATATTTAGACGTCATCTAAATATAGAGTTATAAGTATCTTGATTTGGGTGCCACCGCATCATTTAAAGATGCAAACTTTATCCAAATAATACCACATGAAATCATCAAAAGCAAAAATGCTTGAGTCGTTAATAAGTCGCGTTCCGTAGGTATACGTACAAAATCGTAAACGGAAGAAAATAAATGTGGACACGCGATAACGTGCGCAAGAATACGTATCAAACTAGGAGCTCATATACAATATAATGATATATATTACAATCATAAGTATAGACATTGTATCATATAGTTCCTTCTAGTAAGGTATGTGTATATATATATATATGTACACATAACAGCAAGTTCAAACATTTAATAAAATGTAGTACACGAGATAATGCTCCATAGTCTGTTTTTAAATATTCCAATATGTATGGTTGTTGTAAATCCGTGTTTGTTATGTGGCCAATTAGTTGTCCCAGTAGTCAGAATAGACTAACCGGTTCATAATTATCAGATATCTGTGTAAAGAAAATATGTTCAAGTAGAAAAATAACACTTCGTGAAATTATACGAAGGTGGTGATAATTAAGTTCTAGAATCATTGTATACAATGGTGTATAAAACCAAAACGGTAAAATCGGGGACTTATAATATAAGGATATATTATAATAGTTATCAATTAATTATTTGAAATAATCAGCGTATACGAAATAATCAGCGTATAAGCTTAAACTGATACACAATCAATCGTGGAGGATTTTAAAAATCTTAGTATAAGATTTTTATGATTTATTTGGATTTCATTTCAGTATCAACTCGTTTTTAGACAGTTTATTCACGTTACTGTGTTTTAGTTAAATACCTCGTACAAATATTAATAACCTCCATTTAAATTTGTTATTAATATCGTCGTTTAAGTAAAAAAAATATTTTACTCACAATTATTGTATTTTACTTTTATAATCTATGTATATTAAATTTTATATAATTTATATAACCAGTTTATAAAAAAATAATACTTTATTAATTTTAATTTAATGTCCCCAAGGTTTCCACAAGTTAATAAATAGCCCTTTGATTACAAGTTTGAGAAAAATGATGGTTCTAGTCCTTTTTGTTTAGGATTTATTCAAGTTCTAATAAATTAGATGAAATAAGGGTTTTAGAGTTTGTTTGAGTCTCGAATATAGGCGAAACAAGTCCCTCCATATTTTATCAAATGTACAACTTTCCGAATCTTAACAGTTTTAGTCCTTAGGGCTTCTAATATTTTCGGGATACGGTGAAAATAGTCCTTCTAGTTAAATTAGGTTTTATAACTTTTATTTAGTGACGAGAATAATTCCCTAGGGCTCCTAAATGTTTTGGCTAATTACACAATTAGTCCTTAGAGTTATAAAATGATAATTTATCTTTCAAGAATTTACAAAAGTGGTCCTTAAGGTTTAATAAGCCACGAATGGCATTTATTAATCCCTAGACTTTCAAATATTTAAAGTATTAGTCCTTGAAATTTCTGTTTTATCAACACAAGTTTCAAATGTCACAGTTTTAATCCATGAGTTTTATAAATTGACATTTTTAGTCCAAGAGTTTTTATAAGTTATACTTTTGGTATAAAAATTTTATTGAAGTATAAAATCACTAAGTGGGCTTATTAAATGTGCCAAAAGAGCTAATGAGTTTCCTAATGGGTCTAAACATATTTTAAGTCCATTAATATTTCAAGATTTGCTAAGTGGGCTCACAAGGTACTAAATGGGCCTAATGTGCTCTTGCATATATACGGCTATATTATATTGGGCCTTATTGGACCTATTCAAATTTTGGGCTATTGTTGCATGGGTTTAACTAGTCCATTAATAATACTTAACCATTTATCTAGGTATAGAATCTATGGATTCTTACAAACTTATTATTGGTTTATAAAAATTAAATTAAAGTCTCTAGATAGAGAGTAAAAACCCACGGCATGTTATATTTTTGTGTGTTTCAAATATGATCCAAGTTAGTTACAAGTTTGCATGTTGGTCATAAGCTTTAGGATGAGCCTATAACCCACGGATAATATCATTTATAGTATTTCAAGATAAAGTCCAGTCTTGTTTTATGTTTACAATTTATTTACAAAGTCCCAAAAATAAGATCTAGGTTTATTACAAGTTCACAAGTTTATTACAAGTTCAAAAACGAATCAGATAGCTCAAGCTATATTTGTTTTCTATGTGTTTTCATTATGAAATTCTATGTTTATTACTTAGTTAAAAGTAAATTTTTAAAGTCTATACATAAGACCTAGGTTTATCATGAGTTTGCATGTTCATCAAAAATCCAACAACAAAATTTATAGCCCACGGATATAATTTAATACATAACATGTTTTCATGATTTTTATTAGATCATTATACATAGTTAATCACGTATTCCTTTATTAAAACCGTGTTACACAAATCTTGAGTTTTTACTAGTTTCTTATAAGTTCAACAAAGTTAATCGAGATCCCCCAAAAATTTATCAATTCAAATTTTTAAATTTTTCCAAGACTTTCCTTTTTAGATTTTCCCAAGATTTATAAGAATCTATTTAGATTTTTCAAGTTTTATCTAATTAGGTTTACCGAAGGCATGGCAAGATTTTTAAAGATACCTTAAGATTTTACAAAGATTTGCAGATTTCTCCAATATTTTGTTAGATTTCCAAATGTTTCCAAATATTTTATTTATATTTCCATTTAGGTATTTCCAAGGGTTTGTTATGTTTAAGATTGTTCGTGGTTACAATGCATTGTTCGGGCCATCATACTTAAGAAGCAATTCTATAAACGTTTGAGGAGCGAGGACACTTTAAATCGTAAACCCAACCACTCAGTCAAAACGTAATATCGAGACGAAACATCTTTAGTATAAATCTCTCTACTAACATGGCATGTTTATACGTTTCATTAAATATCTTGGGTGTTTTAATATTTTATAATAAATATTAAATAGTCATAATACGTAAATACGTATAGAGTTAGTATCTAAAACCATCAGCAATTATAAATGCATAGAATAATGAATGCGCATTTAAATCATATAGTTATGCATGCTCTCTATGCTATATGCTCTCTAAATATGTCCCAAAAAAAATTCCCAAAAGATTTTTGTAAAGTTATAGTCCAGTTTTAAATAAAAGAAAAATATTTTTATTCTTATTTTATTTAAAAATTTATCTAGTTCTCAATAACTAATCTCTGATACCATTCTCTGTAACACCCTCAGATCGGGTATCACAGTGGTGGATCAATGAACAAATGGCATACAACGCATTAATCATAATTATATGATTTTTGAAATACAATTAATATAAACATTAATTTGGTACAATCATTTTAATCGTTGAATATCATTTGTTATAAATATCCTAGTAAAAAGATAGATCCCTCATCATTATTATGCTCCTAAATGATGCTCAGTCCATGCTCATATAATCCCTGAGAAAAACATGCTTAAAACAGTCAACATAAAGTTAGTGAATTCATAGAGTTCTGTAAAATCATAGTTTAGGATTGTAAATTATCCTACATAGTGTTCTACAATATTTGATATAAAATTCAAATTTAGTATTTTCAATATTTCCAATACAGTATTTTACTAAGCAGTGTAAAATCAAGTTTAGTAAGTTTTACTAAGCAGTGTAAAATCAAGTTTAATAAGTTTTACTAAGCAATGTAAAATCAAGTTTAGTAACGCAAACATCACGGCAGTCGCAATGGACAAAGCATTCATACAAAAAGATAATCACATTCCCTATTCCTCAAAACTGAAGCTTAACTTTCCATGGTCCTCAATAGATGAGAACCCGGTGCCTTACAAAAAGGCTCCCCCTCCCAGTTCCAACATGGTATACATTTGTTGTTCCGGCCAAGGCACAGTGAGCATGACTCACCCAGATGGGGATCGTCAATCCCAATAGATCTATTTTGTAAAATTCGGGCAATTACAATGATTTAACAGTTTCTAAAATAGGCAATCGTAATTAAGAGTACAGTTCAATTTGCGTTCTATAAAATAAATTATAATCATATTGTCAAACAAGTTACAGTTATTTAATAGCATGTCTCCCCCTCGCGGGTTAGTAAAATCATAAAAGGATTTAAAATGCGAGGCTATGAACTCACCTGTATAATACAGCTCGAGGATGATCAAGTATACAAATCACAAAGCACACAGTACATCGAATACCTAAGTAATTAAGTAGGTCTCAGTATATGCATAAAAAAAATGCATGCACTTTAATTGGTCATACGTTTATTCTTGTTATCAAAGTATATTTAATTATTTGTATATATATACTGTTATAATGATAGTTAAGTGTGCATGTTGTCCGTTTACTGTTTCCATGTACCCCCCCCCCCCCCCCCCCCCCCCCGATATTTATAAAACTTGTACGATATTGTAGTCTTTATAAAAGTTATTAAATTTATTTAATAGTTTGTAAGATTCCAAAAATAATTAATAATAATTTATTATTAATTAATCCCGATTGAAAACATGTTTCCCGTTAGTAAAATATAATATTTTTATCCGAAACTATTAAAATAGTCATTCGTGTACCAACAGTGGCTTATTAAAGCCAACAGTGGGTCCTTAAGTAAAAACAGTAGGTATTTTAATAAAACAGTGGCTATTTTATAAAATCAATGGGTACAAATATGAAAACAGTGGCTAGGTTTAGGTTGCCAGTGGTAACTTTAAACCAACAGTGGTAAGCCTTAAGCTAACAGTGGCAACTGTGTTCATGTGATGACTAGCAGTGGTAAGTTGGTAGTATAACACTAACGGTGGCAAACATAAAGAGGTCAGTTGGTAATACATAACTAACGGTGGTAATATACTACATGCAAATCTATATTACATCATAAGCATACGCCTATTGCTATATACATCTCGGCAACCTATCAACAGTCCCAAATGCTCCTTAAGTCTGCTGTTAAACCCAAACAGCCTCTTAAGCCTATCTGCAGTCCCAAACAGCCCTGCATGCTGCTGTAACCCGCAGATCCAAACAGCCCTCTTCTTTCTGCTGTAAACCGCAGATCCAAACACCCCTATCCAAACACTCCCTTCCCTGCTGCTAATCAGCAAATCCAAACACTCCCTTCCCTGCTGCTAATCAGCAGATCCAAACACCCCCTCGCTGTGTATAAACCCGAAACAAACGCACCCCACAGTGGTGCATGTTGGTGGAGGTTGGTCGTGGATAGAACCACAACTAGAGGCTGGTGGTAACATGGGTGATGGGTGGTGACTAGGCAGCAGTGGTGGCAGTGGTTGTATTCACGTGGGTGGCCAGGTGGTGGAGTCACGGCTGCGTGGTGATGGCTGCGTGGTAACCACCACGGTTGTGGTGGTGGTCTTGTCTAGAAGGAGGGTGGCAGTTACGGGTTGTGGTGGAGGAACAAGGTGGCGATGATGGCGGCAGCAGGAGGTTGCGGTGGTGGCTGTGGTGGCCACGAAGGAGATAAACAGTGGCGGCATACAGTGATGGTGGGTGGTAATAGCTTAGGTGGCGGGGGCTGTGTGGTTTTAACCATGGTGGGTGACGATTTAAGGTGGATTTACATGGTGCATAACATAGATCCACTTGTTCTATTAAAATGAGGGTGGCGGCGGAAAATTTTCCGTTGGCAGGAATACTCGCCGGAAAAGTGGCGGCTGCCACTTTAGATGCGTGTGTGTGCTTAGGTTTAGGGTTTGTATAAAATGAATAAGGAAACCCTAGTTTGCCATTTAAATACTAACCAAAAGTTATAAAAACAATTTGCAAGGTTTAGAATAGTTAAGGGTTCAAGTTGCAATCATTCTGTAGCGGTTTAAAGCGTAACTTTTATTATACGTTTATTAATAAACGGTTCGGGACTCGTTCGTGTTTTATAAAAGTAGATTCGTCTTACGATAATTACGCCATTGTTCTTAAAATGATTTCTCCGATAAAATGAAGTATTTATATGGTTTATAAATACTGTGTTCGTTTATTTAAATGATGACTATTCATCGTTTCAATAAATATATCGTTTTAATAAAAATAAGTATCGTTTTAATAAGATACTTCTCATTTAATCCCTTCGTGCATTATTAAAATGAAATATTAAACAATTTAATAATTCGTTTTATCAAGTATTACTCAATAATAAATTTATGTAATTAGATTTTTAGACTGTCGGTACGCAGATTGTACGACATTTGTCTTGTTTTCAAATCCAATAATTTTTGTATCGCTCAAAATAGATTTTGAAATGTACTTTACTATTATTTAATGTACAAAAAATCTCGGGTTTTACACCATCCACGTGCCATCTTGAGTTTCGTCCTCGAAACTCGATTATTATTACTAGGTTGAGAAATGTTCTGGTATCATTGGATAAACTTTAGAGAAATGATTGTTCTTCCTACTTTTTGTTCCTACATATCCTCCTACTCATGAAATTAAGACAAGTGGAAAGATCAATGAATGAAATTAAGAGAGAGAACTAGTGCACTACACATGTTATATGATTGCATGGGTAGGCATATATGTAGGCATATTTGGTAGGATGATTTAGCATTACTCAAACTTTTATTACATTTTTCATCATGGTAAAATCATGGATTTTACATATATCAAAACGAAGGTATCGAAAAACTCTACAACAAAATCAAATAATCTCAATATATATCCAAACTTTAACCCACGAAATACAGCCCTTAACCCACTGATATAATATACACTACTAGAAATCATATCAAATCAACATTTTGATCTAACATGATCCATACCTCTAATATTACCCTAGTATCATACCCATCAACCAAGCAACTCCTAAAACACTTGCATGTCAAATTTAACAAAAACCAATGATCAAAAATACAACTTTTTAGGATGAAAACATGATGGTCTTACCAAGATCATCACATGCATGATGATCGAGACTCATCCCCACCATGAAAATCATAAGAACATAAAATCTTGATGCATGTGAACAAAAGTTGGATCAAAATGATCACCATCAAAAATGTAGATGTGGTCTTTGATTAGAATCAAGAGATTTAAGCTAAAAATTTGAATATGATGGTGTTTTGTTGATCTTAGGGTGGCAGCATAAATAAGAAAAGAAAGAATGATGGAGTTTTTGTTTTGTATGTGTTTTTTTTCATGAATGAAAATGAGGGAAAAGAAGTGGAATAGGGTAGAAAATGACTATTAGTAAATCTTGAAAATATTTACGGGGCTCGGGTTTCGTAAAAATACTTTTCAAAAGTTAAAATGCATCATAAATATGATAACAAGGTTTCCCGACACGACATAACACGTATTTAAAACGAAATTGTCGAAAATATTAATTATCGAAACAATCGATAATAAAATGTAAACTATCGGGCATCCGTCGGTATCGCGATCATTAGAAGTTCTCATTGTTCATTGATTTTGAGTAAACTCATTGTAAAATGCACGCGGGTGATTTTAAATCAAAAACTTTGATTTAAATAAATATAGAAAAATAAAATAATTTTTTTTAATATCAAGTAAAGTATTATCAATGATCAGAAAATACTTAAAAGTATAATTTATTAAAATTATCGTGATCTCAGGATTTACATTTATGAATACAAGAAAATGTAATACGTTGGAAAATTCATGCAGCACGAATAAAAGATAAGATAATACGAGGAAAGTACGAGTTCTTATAGATTTCTCTTGGTGAGATTGTTGATGGTGTTAAAGGAAGTGATATGAGCCAAAGTAATGTGGGGACTTTAAATGATGGGTTTGATATGTGTACTCTTGGAGTTGAAAAGAAGGGTGAAGATAGTTAATACACGATTTTACTCAGGTTAAAAATTATCGTTGTACCAATCTCTTCAAATTGAAAAAGGAGTTTAGTGTGCGACTCAGCTGTTCTTTGGTGAAACAAATATCTTTGGTTGATTTTAAAATAAAAGTGCAAAGACGTAAATGTAAATGACGTTAATGTAAAATGCATTAAAATTAAATCTAAGTCTAATTAAAATAAAAGGGTGCAAAAATAAAAGCGTGACGAGAATTAAAATTTGACAAAGTATAAAAATGAGAACTCAAAATTAAACAAAACGAAATAAGTGAAAAATAAGCCCCAATCGGAATATATTCCGATCGGACCCAATCGGAATGTACTCAAACCTCTGGTCGGAATGTGGATCGGAAAATCCAATCGGAAAGTTGTCACCTTACCTTGATCGGAATACCAAACTCACCTTGATCGGAATAACTACTTACCTGATCGGAATGAAGAATGGAATGCTGATCGGAATGAACAGTGGGTTACCAATCGGAATGTTGTCACCTTACCTTGATCAGAATACCACTCATGCCTCTGATCGGAATACCAAGCCACCCAATCGGAATGTTATAAACCCTTATCCGATCACTATGATCGGAAAGCTAAACCCTTTTCCGATTTACTAGATCGGAATACGGAGGAAAGAGCACAAAATAAGCTAGAAAAATAAGCTATAACTCTAATAAGCACAAGACGAAAATCCTAAGGCAAACCGTATAAAAATAAGCTACTATGCTGAAATTTAAAGACTTTTATAACACGAAAAGAAGTAGGTTTACGAAAAACAAACTTTTATATAAAAATAACTTTTATAAAAACTTTAAAAACTTTAAGATGTAAACAAATAAGCTATAAAAATCAATGATCTAAAACAATCAAAAGCATAAAAACACAATCTTTAATCAAATAAGCAAGACAATAAGCATGAAATCAACAAGATCAAGCAAGAAAGAAAGATAGAATGAGAGATCAAACAAGTAAAGTAAAGGTGTAATAAAGATGAAATTAACTTACTTGAAAATTAAAGTGCAAGACAAGGTAATTAAAGGTGCAATAAAATAAATGTGCAAGTAATTAAAAGGTGGAAGAACTAGTGTCACTCTAGCCAACAAAGAAAAATGATTAACAACTAATCTATATATATAGGGGAGGATTAGGAAGCTTCCTCCCCTCCTTCATTTTCTCTAAATTGCATCATTAGGCCCTTCCTTCTTAATCTCTTTGTTAATTGCACCATTAGTCCTTAAGCCTTTAAATATTCTTTAATCTTGGACTTTAATGACTTTTGGCTTGGGATTTCTTTGAACTCGTCTTTTAATTCTTCAATAAATTAGACTTGAGTTTTTCGGCTTTTGATAAACTTCCGTCTTTTGACTTTTTCTTCGATAAATCTTCAGAATTGGTCTTGGACTTCCGTTCTTTTTGCACTCTTGACTTCTTGACTTCGTCTTTCATCTTTTTCTTCAATAAAAGCCCGTAAATGCCGTGTTTTCTCCACTTTTCACAATTTCGTCCTAAATCACAACAAAAACACAAACCACGCATAATTCTGACATAAAAGACATAAAATACATGTTTTGGCTCGGTTATTATTGTAATTAAGTGGTAAAAAGGATGGGTGTTTACACACCTATCAAATCCCCTACACTTGACCATTGCAATGTCCTCATGCAATGCATTAGTTACAAAGCAAGTTTATATTTTTCATCATAATCAATCCACGTTGGCCTTTATTAAAGAGATAGCAAACTATAAAAATTCAAAGTAAAGAAATAAAAAACATACCTTGGGTTTTGGAAATGTCATGAGTAATCATCATCCTCAAGTTTTCACTTTCTCCAAACCAAGCTTAAAAACGAGATCATTGTTATTATAAGTTAGCAAACTAACACGAACTCATGTGGGCCAATTATTCACTTAGACTCCCTTATTCCTAGGTATATCTCTTATATTTTATTGTTGTCTTAAATGATCACGAGGATACATTGTTTGACTTATTTCGATAGTTTATTAGACCGAAAATAAAGTGAACGATTTAATCAATAGTTAGCTAAAGGACAAAATCTTTTAAAACTGCTTCTCGGGACCTCATAAAGTTCATATCTTGGCATAACTCGCTTCGCAATTTGAGACCTTTCTCGGACCGATATTTGGCAGCGACTTCATACTTCAAACCTTGAGAGACGTTCATGAAATTATGGTCTTCTCTTCATAATGGAATTTCTTCACTTGAAGTTTTAAGAGATTCATACTTGGACCACGACTTCTTCATTTTCTCCAATCTTTATTTTGGACTTTGATATACAACGATCCGCCTCCTTTTATGACTTGGATCTATTTATCCTCATACCTTGCTAGGGTCTTTTCGGATGCACTTCTCCATGACTTTTGGGGAGTTTTTGCTTTTCGTCGTGTGTCTCGATCCTTCATATTGATTTTCGATAAATGATTCTTCACATCACTTTGGATCTTTAGCAACAAAATATAGCCCTCATGCCTTGTTAGGGCCTTTTCGGACTCGCCAATCTTCGCGTCCCACTTCAATAAGTTATGCCTTGGCTATGAACTCTAATCCATATCGAGCAACTTTTAAACGATCTTGGGCTAGAAGCTAAGTAACTTTTCAAATCGTACAACCTTATTTATTGCAGATAAATTTATTAGCAGGCGATGGGAGAATAGGCTTATAATTAACTCACATAAATTCACGAAAGAATACCGAACTTATAATTGGCTCTATCATCTCTCGTTCTCCACAGTTTAAAATCTCAAGGAATGAGACTCGTGGATGCTTAGCCTATTAAATCAAGGTTTTGGGTTTTCGAGTCGCCTATAGGATCTTGCAAATTCTTAGACTTTTTCAAGTTTAGAAATCGCATTTTAAAGTTCCCTTGATAAACGACTCTCTAGGATCAATTATAGGAACTTGCGAAAAGTTCTTGTTCTTAACCCGTGAGAGTTAAGACTTTCGCGTTTTATAGCTCCCTATATAAAAGCCTAGCAAAACTTGACTTAAACACGTTAAGGATACTAGCTAGAGTAAACTTAAGATAAGTAAACTCGGGTTGAGTCAAAAGATTCACAACGTTTGAAAATTAAAACCACTTATTAAAGATTTATTCTAATAAGGAAAGAAAATAACTATACAAAAGGAAAAACTAATAGGCCAAAATAGATCAAAAATTTTGAAAAATGTCGAAAAATTGATTTTCCGGTTAAAATGAGGACAAATGCAAGGAAAAGGCCACTTAACTTCGATAGAAGTCCCCCTACACTTAACATAAACATTGTCCTCAATGTTTAAGCATGTGGGAGTAAACTCCCCTACACTTAGGACATTGTGCATTTTGTTTAAATCTCGCTAAGGAAGAGACAACTAACGAGATTCCTATTTTAATATTGAGAAAATATAAAATAGTGAATCGAAAAGAGTTTAGGATAGAACCGGGAAGAAGTGGACACGGAATCATGGGTCGTCAAGAATCATCAAGAGTGGATCATTGAAGCTCGAATCCCTGATAATAAGAAGAGAGGAGAGGAAAGCAAACGAACGGGTCTCCCCCTACACTTATGATAAAGAAAGCTAAAAGATAGATGCATGGGTTGCCTCCCAAGAAGCGCTTGATTTTTGATTACCGAGTCGTGAGCCTGACTCGACCTTGATCATCATAGGAAGAAGCATGAAATATATCCATCGGGATCAAAGAGATAGTTTTCGTCCATCAAATAGCAGAGGCTTAAGGCGAACAAGGCAAGCCAAAGAAGAGTGGGCAAGGTTCCCTTAAGCAATGATGGAGCACGGTGGAAGCAAGGGTGAAGTGGTGTAAGCAGATTTCCATAAGTTCCAAAGATATTTCCTTTTATTTCATCAGGTGGATACTGAGATGGCTGCAGAATATCGATACCGGGGTCGAACACCTTTTCCTTTAGGGGAAAATAGCACTCAGGCTCATCAGAATGGGAAGAAGATCCGCGAAGAAGCACAACCTCGTCCTCAGAAGGGGGACAAAGAGGTGTTAACTCATACGTGTTGCGGATATTGGTGTCGACCGGTTTCTTCTCCTTTGAAAGAATGTGCTTCAAATCCAAAGTAGGATCAAGACGATAATCTTCAAAATCATAAGGAGGATCATCACTCTCATGAGGGAAGTAAGTGTTGAGAAATTCAGAGAAGTCTTCCTCAAATGAGTAATCGTCCAAAGTAGGATCGAGTGATGGCGGAGGATCTTCATCATGAGAAGAATCGCTCGAAAGAGTATCAGCCACATCAAAATCATCGTACGTGGGCAGATCGGGATACTCGGAAGTAAGGTCATCATAATCATCCGAATCTGAGTTAGAATCATCATCATAAGCATCAAAGACCGGTGGAGAATCATAAATGGGAGAAGGTTGCAGATTGGAGCGAGAATCATCCACATCATCTTGAAAAAGTGGATTATCATTGCAAGAGTCGAATAGAGGATTGTTGTAGATGGTAAAATCATCGAGCACATTAATCATATTCACTGATTCTCATCCATAGGATTTGCTTGTAAGCTTCCCCATTTTAAAAACTTGTGAATCATCCCCGACTCTTAAGATTAACTCACCTTCGGCAACATCAACTAAAGCTCGTCCGGTTCTCAAGAATGGCCGACCAAGTATTAAAGGAATACGAGGGTCCATTTCATAATCAACAACGACAAAATCGATCGGGAAAGTAAAAGTGCCAACTTTGATGAACACGTCTTCGGCTATACCAACGGGGTAAGCGAGAGTGCGATTTGCAAGTTCTAGAGTCATCTTCGTTGGGGTGAGGTCGGGTAATGATAGTGTTTTCCAAACACTCAAAGGCATCAAATTAATACTGGCCCCGAGATCAGCAAGGGCAGTAAATTCTTCAGTTTTGTTGAAAACGCAAGGCAACACAAAACAATCGGGATCTCCAAGCTTTTCTGGAAGTTCTTTAAGAATAACTGCAGAGCAGTTTTCATTTAAGCATGTGTTGGCGAGCTCAATCAGCTTCTCCTTCTTGTTAAGCAATTCCTTAAATGCTGTAACAAATTTCGGCATATGGACAAGTGCTTCAAGAAAGCTAATGTTGAAGTTCATTTGAGAGATCATCTTCACATAGCGCGACACTTCAGAGTCATCCTTGGTTAGCATTTTGGTCTTGCCTAAACGAGAAGGATAAGGGATATTGGGTTTGGGTGGTGAAGGTGCAGGTGAAGCAGGTAAAGGTTGAGATGTTGAAGGGTCGTTCCTAGGTACATCGTCATGACGAGGCGGAGACGGTGATGGTGCACTACTACTAGGTGTAGGAGGAATAGGGATAAATGGTGGTGGAGGAGGTGTAGATGATGGGGGCGGGATCGGTGGATCGACAATGGTAATTCCACTACGAGTAGTAATAGCACTCACATTTGCTCGTGGATTGGTGACGGTGTTTGAAGGTAGAGAACTTGCAGAAGAAGGTTGAGCTGCGGGCAAGAAACTAGCAAGCATATTCTTCAAATCATTGGTTTGATTGCTGAAGGAGGATTGAATATTATCTCGAAGCTCGGATCTAATCTCATTTCCTTGCTTGGTAATATCTCCTTTAAGATTGATAATTTGGCTCTGTAGGTTCTTGATTTTCTCACCTTGGGTTCTCATGATGGCTTCAACATCGGGGTTAATGGGTGGGGTTTGTTGAGCGGGTGGGTGATAAGGATTAGAAGCTCTTGGTGGGATTTGGTTGCTTCTATTGTAGTTGTTGGCGGGGTTTTGGTTTTGAGGAGAAAAACCGGGTGAAAGGTAGTTGTTGGACCGGTAACTCAGCAAATTTCTATCCCCTTGAGGTCGAGCTTGGTAATTTTCCGGTGAATAATTACCATAAGCTGCATACACATTTTCCGGATTTCCTTGTGTAGAAGGACAATCGGTGTATGAGTGAGGACCGCCGCATGTTTCACAAGGATTAGCAACCGCTTTAACTTGTTTTTGTTGTTGGTTTGAAGCGAGAAGCGTGATACTTTTGCTCATTTCAGTCATCATGCGGGTGAGTTCGGTCATATCAAGGTTTGCTGAGGGGGAAGAAACATTGACTCTCGGGTTGTTCCTTGAAGAAGCAGAGGAATCCCAGTTTTTGTGGTGAGTAGTCATGTTCTCAAGTAACTCTCTACACTCCTCGGGTCTCCTTTTTATGAATGTGCCACCGGCGGCTGCATTAATCGTATCACGATCACGAAAAATCAATCCGTTGTAGAAAGTATCAATTAAGGTCACAGGGAGCATGTTGTGGTTTGGACAACGATCAATCAAGACATTATATCTTTCCCAAGCATCAAAAAGAGATTCATCAGGATCTTGCATGAACCCGCTGATTTGATTGCGAAGGCTCGTGACCATGGATGGTGGAAAGTAGCGCGACAAAAAACGTTGAGTCATGTCATCCCAAGTATGAATAGAATTCTTCGGGAGACGATCAAACCATTTCTCGGCATGATGTGATAAAGTATGTGGAAAGAGTTGTAGGCGAAGAACATCCATTGTGGCACCAGGCAACTTCATGCTTTGGGTGATTGTAATGAACTTGTCAAGGTGTTTGTTGGCATCATCATCAGGCATTCTGGCGAATGGATTAGTTTGCACTTGCTGAATCATGTGGTGCTTCAACGAAAACTCCGGAGCCGTGATTTGCATCGGCGCAATCGGTCCTCCTCGTCCACACATGGTAGGTTGACAAAGCTCCTCCATTGTCCGAAGATCGGGCTGTGGAAGAACATTGTTGTTATTGTTGAGGTGCGGTGGATTATTGTTGTTGACACCTGACATATCTAAATCTTCTCGAGTCTCGGGCTCTTGATAATTAGAAGATCTAGTACGCATACACCTGAAAATGCAAAAGAAAAAGAAACCAAACACACAGACAATATATATACACAATAAAGGTAAAATCTTTTTGGATTTTTGAAATTTTTAATTTTTACGGATTTTTATCAATTTTAATTTTTATGGTTTTTTTGGATTTTTTGTGCAAGAAAAGTAACGCTCACAAGTGAACGGATCCCAAAAAGCAACGCGTCTTTCACAGAAAACCGTTAATCTTTACGAAAAGAGCCGGCAGCGGCGCCATTTAATACACGATTTTACTCAGGTTAAAAATTATCGTTGTACCAATCTCTTCGAATTGAAAAAGGAGTTTCGTGTGCGACTCAGCTGTTCTTTGGTGAAACAAATATCTTTGGTTGATTTTAAAATAAAAGTGCAAAGACGTAAATGTAAATGACGTTAATGAAAAATGCATTAAAATTAAATCTAAGTCTAATTAAAATAAAAGGGTGCAAAAATAAAAGCGTGACGAGAATTAAAATTTGACAAAGTATAAAAATGAGAACTCAAAATTAAACAAAACGAAATAAGTGAAAAATAAGCCCCAATCGGAATATACTCCGATCAGACCCAATCGGAATGTACTCAAACCTCTGGTCGGAATGTGGATCGGAAAATCCAATCGGAAAGCTGTCACCTTACCTTGATCGGAATACCAAACTCACCTTGATCAGAATAACTACTTACCTGATCGGAATGAAGAATGGAATGCTGATCGGAATGAACAGTGGGTTACCAATCGGAATGTTGTCACCTTACCTTGATCGGAATACCACTAATGCCTCTGATCGGAATACCAAGCCACCCAATCGGAATGTTATAAACCCTTATCCGATCACTATGATCGGAAAGCTAAACCCTTTTCCGATTTACTAGATCGGTATACGGAGGAAAGAGCACAAAATAAGCTAGAAAAATAAGCTATAACTCTAATAAGCACAAGACGAAAATCCTAAGGCAAACCGTATAAAAATAAGCTACTATACTGAAATTTAAAGACTTTTATAACACGAAAAGAAGAAGGTTTACGAAAAACAAACTTTTATATAAAAATAACTTTTATAAAAACTTTAAGATGTAAACAAATAAGCTATAAAAATCAATGATCTAAAACAATCAAAAGCATAAAAACACAATCTTTAATCAAATAAGCAAGACAATAAGCATGAAATCAACAAGATCAAGCAAGAAAGAAAGGTAGAATGAGAGATCAAACAAGTAAAGTAAAGGTGTAATAAAGATGAAATTAACTTACTTGAAAATTAAAGTGCAAGACAAGGTAATTAAAGGTGCAATAAAATAAATGTGCAAGTAATTAAAAGGTGGAAGAACTAGTATCACTCTAGCCAACAAAGAAAAATGATTAACAACTAATCTATATATATAGGGGAGGATTAGGAAGCTTCCTCCCCTCCTTCATTTTCTCTAAATTGCATCATTAGGCCCTTCCTTCTTAATCTCTTTGTTAATTGCACCATTAGTCCTTAAGCCTTTAAATCTTCTTTAATCTTGGACTTTAATGACTTTTGGCTTGGGATTTCTTTGAACTCGTCTTTTAATTCTTCAATAAATTAGACTTGAGTTTTTCGGCTTTTGATAAACTTCCGTCTTTTGACTTTTTCTTCGATAAATCTTCAGAATTGGTCTTGGACTTCCGTTCTTTTTGCACTCTTGACTTCTTGACTTCGTCTTTCATCTTTTTCTTCAATAAAAGCCTGTAAATGCCGTGTTTTCTTCACTTTTCAAAATTTCGTCCTAAATCACAACAAAAACACAAACCACGCATAATTCTGACATAAAAGACATAAAATACACGTTTTGGCTCGGTTATTATTGTAATTAAGTGGTAAAAAGAATGGGTGTTTACATACCTATCAATAGTATGAAGGAATATCGTTACTTGGGTGCTTCTATAGAGACCATTGTGGCTGAGAAAGTAGGATATGAAAATGATAGGAAATATAACAAGGCACACAAGACTCCTCCGTGGTGGCAGGATAAACAAAAAGGGAACTTGATCAACTTCTTAGCTGAATCGGGACTTAATCTTGGACCCACTGAGCTTGATACCTATTGGAGTGTCGTTTGTGTGCAAAAAAGTGTTCAAAAAGATGAAAATGTGGCTGAAGGTGAAGGCGATATCGGTTTTGAATTTGGTGATGACAAATTATATAAGCATATATGGAGAATTAGATACTTATAAGAGGATATTAAAGGTATCAAACATGTGGCTAGTCAATCAAGGATGAGATTAGCATTTGCAAGTGAGTTTAAAGTGACATGTCGCTTGGAATTTGATACACAGTTGATGTACTTAAAGTGAGTTAAAACATGTCGATGTTAAGTTGTGTTTGGTCATTCTAGATTTTTGAAAAATTAAGTTAGTCTTGGTTATGAAAATTTTGATATGTGGAAATGGCCTACAAGAAAGAAAATAGAATGTCGAGTGCAGCTTAGGCAGTGGAAGCTAGATATATGCATATGGCCGAAAAGGCACAAAAAAATTGTAGATTGTTTATGTGGGTTAAATCATCTGTTACACAAAATGCAGTTATAGCTTGTATCATCTGTTGTGAAGAAATATAGTGTGGTTAAGTTGAATCAGAAAGTTGTGAGGTTAGTGTCCATTGTATTAGAAGTTACTAAGTTTGGTATGACAAATGAGAAAGCATTTAAGAAATTTTTGGCATCTGAATTTGGTCTCGAGTTGATGTTATTAACTAATATGTGCGACAAACCTTTTGAAAGTGTGAGGAGATCATGTGAGTGTTGGTGTAATATAGTGGTTCCTGAGATTTATTGGAATGAGGACAGTTGGTCGATGAAGAGTGGTGTCAATTGTGATGTTGTGGCAAATGTTCAGGGTGTGTCACGGTTTAATCATCCAATGCACTGTCAAATAATAATGGAAAAAGGACATGAACTAGTGGACACTGAAACACCTGGACTCGTACTAATTAGTGTTAGATCCTTAAATAGTATCTGGACCAGTAGGCACTAAAGTCGATATTAAAGGAATTTTAGGCTTAGAATCACACACCAAAGTGCGCATGGTATTTGAAGGAAAAAAAATTCATCAGTGGCAAGCTATCCAGATCTCATGAAGTGAAGATTAAGTTCCTCATTTTTTACTTTATGTTTGAGGACAAGCATCATGAAACTGAGACGAAGAGCAGTGAGGATGTGGCTAGTATACCAGAAAGAGCGGAGGTTAATTTGGTAATTGAAATTAATAAGTATCGTGCTAATCTTGTTGAGATACAACAAAAAACATACCAACATATCAGTAAATCTCGGAGTAGAATTGGTGGGAGACTAGTTGTTTATGAATTTAAAAAGAATGAGTCCGTTTTGTCGAAAGTTCATGATAAGTGTACGCCTACACAGAATATGTCGTTGACGTTTTGGGGGTATGGTTAAAAAATATACATTCAGCAGCAAAGATGGTGGATTTATCTTTGTTGGTAGCCTGAACTTGATGATCAGTCCTGTACTTAAGTTCTACACACTAAAGTTCAACCTTGAAAACACATGTTGCTGGTTGGGCTTGTTTGGCATAAGGAAAGGTCGTATGCTACTGGTATATGTGTTGGCTGTTACTCGGCTCTTAGATGCTTAAGGACAAGCATCATTTCACGCGGGATGGATTGATATGAGCCGAAGTCAAGAAAAGTCAACAGAAAAATCAAATGTAATTTCTGTTTTACCTATCTCTTTCACATGTATAAATAGCCCTTCATTGTATCATTTCAATTAGATAATGATTTGAATTGTTCTTGTAACAAATTCTCTCTCTATAATTCATCAATCCAATAACAATCATTTAACTAATTCGTGTCCTGATTTCTATTTCTTATTTGTATGAAATATTGGCCTTATTGTGTTGCCTTACTCCTATTCCACTTATTTGGATTTTGGTTTGGATCATATCAAGTGGTATCAGAGCCTAGTTCCTTACTCATATTGGGCTCAATTATGTACAATCAACATCACTGTAATCATCATTCATAATTCCATTTTCGCGCCTTTTCATAAACACGTTCATCATCCCTCAAATCTATTTTCATTTCACAAACACGTGTTCTTGAATCTGTTTAGTTGTTAGTTTGGTTCTTGATTAGTTGTTAGTTTGGGTATGGGTTGGTTATTAGTTTAGAATTCTTGATTAGTTAGTAACACTTCAGGGTTAGGTTCTTGAAATTGTTAGAAAAGATCGATTACAATGCTTCCTATGAAGGATAAAGAGTCATTAAGGGAGATGGTTGCAACAGTTTGAGGTAAGAAATGGCCAAGTTAAGGGAAGAGTATCAAGAGGCACCTAGAAATAAAAACATGCCCAATTTTGGAGCTACGGATTTTTCATTTGGGGTACGTCTTAAATGGGGTACTGATGTTAAAGGTTGGTTAGCCGAGTCTGAATTATTCTTTAGATCTATAAGGTATTTTACAAACATAATGTATCTCTAATATCTAATCACCTTTTTGATAATGCTTTAGTGTGGCATAAGATGTTTCTTAGTATAATGGGTGAAAATGTGGCGTGGATACGCTACAAAGAGGCGATTTTGCGAAGATTCGGTAATTCAATAGATAGTGAAAATAATTACACACGTGACATGTTTGATGATATGTCTATAAAAAGAGATCTTAAACATGAAGAGGGTGTTAAGATTAACGAAAATATTGGTATAATGGCTATTGATGAAGTATGTATAGTTGAAAATGATATTATAGATACAAGAGTTGATATGATGATAAGAGTTCTAAGAAAGTTCTTGATAAAGATTTTATAAATGTGGGATAGTCGAAGAATGTAGGCTTAAGGATACGAGTATGGTTGGTAACGATGAGATTAAAAAGAAGAATATAATGAGTATTAGTAGATTGATTCTTGTTGGTCCTGTTAGTGAATTCGTTGATAATACTGTTATTAGAGATGATGAGATTAAGGAGAACAAGAACATAACAAGTTTGAGTAATTTGATTTCTCTTGGTGAGATTCTTGATGGAGTTAAAGGAAGTGATATGAGCCAAAGTAATGTGGGGACTTTAAATGATGGGTTTGATATGTGTACTCTTGGAGTTGAAAAGAAGGGTGAAGATAGTATGAAGGAATATGGTTACTTGGGTGCTTCTGTGGAGACCATTGTGGCTGAGAAAGTAGGATATGAAAATGATAGGAAATATAACAAGGCACATAAGAATCCTCCGTGGTGGCGGGATAAACAAAAAAGGAACTTGATCAAATTCTTAACTGAATCGAGACTTAACCTTGGACACACTGAGCTTGTTTGTGTGCAAAAAAAATGATCAAAAAGATTAAAATGTAGCTGAAGGTGAAGGTGATATCGATTTTGAATTTGGTGATGACAAATTATATGAGCATATGTGGAGAATTAGAGACTTAGAAGAGGATATTAAAGGTCTCAAACATGTGGTTAGTCAATCAAGGATGAGATGAGCATTTGCAAGTGAGATCAAAGTGACATGTCGCTTGGAATTTGAAACACAACTTGATGTACTTAAAGTGAAGTTAAAACATGTCGATGTTAAGTATGTGTTTGGTCATTCTAGATTTTTGAAAAATTAAGTTAGTCTTGGTTATGAAAAGTTTGATATGTGTAAAAGGCTTACAAGAAAGAAAATAGAATGTTGAGTGCAGCTTAGGCAGTAGAAGCTAGATATATGTATATGGCCGAAAAGGCACAAGAAATTTGTAGATTGTTTGTGTGGGTTAAATCATCTGTTACAAAACATGTAGTTACAGCTTGTATCATCTGTTGTGAAGAAATATAGTGTGGTTGAGTTGAATCAGAAAGTTGTGAGGTCAGTGTCCATTGTATTAGAAGTTACTAAGTTTGGTATGACAAATGAGAAAGCATTTAAGAAATTTTTGGCATCTGAATTTGGTCTCGAGTTGATGTTATTAAGTAATATGTGTGACAAACTTTTGAAAGTGTGAGGAGATCATGTGAGTGTTGGAGTAATATAGTGGTTCCTGAGATTGATTGGAATGAGGACAATTGGTCGATGAAGAGTGGTGTAAATTGTAATGTTGTGGCGAATGTTCAGGGTGTGCCACAGTTTAATCATCCAATGCCCTGTCAAGGAATGGTGGAAAAAGGACATGAACTAGTGGACACTGAAACACCTAGACTCGTGCTTTAATTAGTGTTAGATCGTGAAATAGTATCTAGACCAGTAGGCACTAAAGCCGACATTGAAGGAAGTTTCGGCTCGGAATAACACACCGATGTGCGCATGGTATTTGAAGGAAAAAAATCCATCAATGGCAAGCTATCTAGATCTCATGAATTGAAGACTAAGTTCCTCATTTTTTACTTTATGTTTGAGGAAAAGCATCATGAAACTGAGACGAAGAGCAGTTAGGATGTGGCTGGTATACCAGAAAGAGTGGAGGTTAATTTGGTATTTAAAATTAATGAGTATTGTGGTAATCTTGTTGAGATACACCGAAAAACATACATACATATCAGTAAAGCTCAGAGTAGAATTGGTGGGAGACTAGTTGTTTATGATTTTAAAAAGAATGAGTCCGTTTTGTCGAAAGTTCATGATCAGTGTACGCCTACACAGAATATGTCGTTGACGTTTTGGGGGTATGGGTTAAAAAATGTACACTCGGCGATTAAATTTTGTAGCAAAGATGGTGGTTTAAGCTTTGTTGGTAGCCTAAACTTGATGATCAGTCCTGAACTTAAGTTCTACACACTAAAGTTCAACCTTGAAAACACATGTTGCTGGTTGGGCTTGTTTGGCATAAGGAAAGGTGGTATGCTACTGGTATGTGTTGGTTGTTACTTGGTTCTTAGATGCTTGAGGACAAGCATCATTTCAAGCTGGATGGATTGATATGAGCCGAACTTAAGAAAAGTCAACAGAAAATTCAAATAGAATTTATGTTTTACCTATCTCTTTCACCTGTATAAATAGCCCTTCATTGTACCGTTTCAATTAGCTAATGATTTGTATTGTTCTTGTAACAAATTCTCTCTCTATAATTCATCAATCCGATAACAAACATTTAACCAATTCGTGTTCTGATTTCTATTTCTTATTTGTATGAAATCTTGGCCTTATGGTGTTGCCTTACTCTTATTCCACTGATTGAAATTTGGGTTTGAATCATATCACATTAACGTTATCACTGTCAATTTAGTGTTACATCACGTTTCACTTTTCCATCAACAAGATGCAATAAAACACATAACAAACATTACTGTCAAAACATACCTCACTTAAAAATAAATATATATTTCATAAAAATCAATTAAATAATACACGAGTACACACAACATTTGTCTATAACTCGGTCGATGGATATACCAACTCGTGCGTGTCTTATTGAGTTTTAAAAAATGTTATATATCTCTTAATTATAAATGGGTTTAAAAAAATGATCGAAAGAGTTAATTTCATTGAAATTGATTAACCGAACGTACTTATAAGTAAAAGAGTGACGACTAATAGTTCAAATTGTAAAGGGTGCCAAGTTTAATTTATATTTATTGCAACGACTCTGACAACATCAAATTCCAAAAGAAACGATATTCGTGTTTGTGTAACGGGACTAAGGATTATACACACACCGCATCAGATCGACAAACTAGACAAAAAATATTTAGATTCGGTTCTCGATTCATCTTTTCTTACTTTTAGGTCGTCGGGCTAGTTCAATCTTACACGTAACTAACTATTATATTTTGTTGAACCAAACTAACTCGGGTGTATCGCCACACGGCTTAATTCTGATCACTCCCTTAAGAATGGGAGACAATAATAGAGAAAATCTATTTTATATAATAAACCAAAATCATTTACAAGTATTTTAAAGCACAAAAATTTTAATTAGTTTCTTAATATAGCTCCAATGTACAAGATTTTTAATGCACAACTCATAAAACAGTTTCTTAAATTAACTTTTGAAAAACGTCTGTTTGTGCAATTCAAATTTTTTAAAAAAATCAAACTTTCAAAACGCTGGATTTATTTTAAGTAATGTTTTTATGGCATTAAAATTAAAACGCGTTATGTGTTTGATTTCTGACGCTCCTATCCTAAAATAATCTAAACCTAAAACCTATATAAGCGCCCCCTACACCACATTTGCAGCACAAACTTCACAATGTTCGGCATCCATGTTTGTGCAATCTCTTAGATCCCTAAAACTTTATTCTTAGTCTCCTTTTGTAATGCTGCCAAGAATTGAATGGATTTAGGTCCATTCATGCAACAACATTTATCTACTTGTTTGCACAATAATATAGATTGCTGATCATTACAATGCTGCCAAGAATTGAATGGATTTAGGTCCATTCATGCAACAACATTGATCTAATTGTTTGCACATATAATATGGATTGCTAATAATTACAATGCTGCCAAGAATTGAATGGATTTAGGTCCATTCATGCAACAACATTGATCTAATTGTTTGCACCTATAATATGGATTGCTGATCATTACAATGCTGCCAAGAATTACATGGATTTAGGTCCATTCATGCAACAGAATTGATCAAATTGTTTACACATATAATATGGTTTGCTGATCATTACAATGCTGCCAAGAATTGAATGGATTTAGGTCCATTCATGCAACAACATTTGATCTAATTTCAATCTGTTATAATGGAGATTAAGACTGTTTAATCCCTTGGCTGATAAATATTCATTCAATGTTTCTGTTAAATACAGGATATAGGTGGATTTGATGATCAATGGCTTTTTGGTTGTTGCATATTATGATTCTGTTAATTTTGTTAATTGAAGGAAAATAGGTTGATTCATAATCAACATTACTGTTGGATGCCGAACATGATACAGTTGGAATGGATGGATCAATGTTGTTGTGTATCATCAGACTTTGTAATGTAAATTTATTCAATTTTATGTGCAAACTGTAATTATGATTGTTGTATTAAAATTTAAACTTAATCACAGCATTGCCCATATTAAGGGTTAATATACACAAAAGTGACTAAAGTTTGCCAGAAAATTCGATTTCGTTACTAAAGTTTAAAACCTAACAGATAGGTTACCGAAGTTTGATTTACCGGTTATATAGGTTACCCCGTATGTTTTAACCTATTAATACAGGTAAACGTCTATGTGGCAGCCTACGTGGCATTAACTTCTTTTTAATTAACTGGATAAATGGTTCCTTCTTCAACCTCACAATCTTCAACCTCACTTAATAATAAAAAGTTCCAGATTCGGTCAAACTCCTAAATAAACTACATTAAATAAAAACTATCATCTTCGTTAAAATTGTCTGTGTATCTTTACATCACTAAAATTGTTGATGTCTTCTTCTTTAAAACTGTTCATGAGGATCTTTATCAGATGAATAATCACCTTATCACCACCGTCACCACAAACAACCTGCCACAAAATAAACATCAATCTGCCACCACCGCCAACCACCATGGCATCACCACTGATCCACCAAACCCCACCATGACCTCACCACCAAATCCTTCTCTCTTTATTTTCTACCTAACAACAACCCCTTCATAATAAAAACAATTTAAAGATCTAAAAAAAACATTTAATTTGCGTTCAATAAAATAGAAAATGATTCATTAACAAACTTAATCTTCAGGGACAAATTGAGTCAAAGATTTTAAATCTTGTTCGTGTAAAAAACAAAGACTGCGTGGACCCAGAACGGATGGGATACAAATATGAACACTCCGACGTCATATGGAAAGACTTGGTTCAGACTCCACGTGTTCCAAGGCCGATTGGCAGAGATCAATTGTCAAGAAGTGATGGGAAAACGGTGGAGGTGACGAAGTTCCTGCTAAAGTTAGGCAAGTCAGTGAAGGTTCGTGTGGAGAGGCCAGCTAAAACGAGGAGCCCCCAAGAGAAGAAGGAAGTGGAAGAGATGTTGGTCTTAAACGGAATCAAATTCGATAGTAGCGTATTTATGAAGTTTGATGTATTGGTGAATGATTTAGATGATGGAACTGAGACTTTCACACAGGTACCACATAACCATGGTAGCAAGATGTTCATCACAACTGGGATGATGTATGCGATCACAGAAATGTTGGGGATATTTTAGATAAAGTGTTTTTTATGGATTTGTTTTGTATGGTTGTTGTTTGAATCTTGGTATATTTTATAAAGTGTTTTTTTTATGTTTAAGTTTTTTTTATTCAGAGTGAAAGTCAAGTATGAAGTCATGGCCATAAACAAATATACTTAGAAGCACATTTACTGGTGGGACTTACAAAGATCCATCACAGCAGGTCAAAATGGTATTTAACCGGTAGCCCCTCAAAAGAGTAACGGGGGTGTAACTTTTATAAACGTACAGTAACTCAAAAAATAAACCCGTAAACTTTGGTAACCTATCTGTTAGGTTTTAAACTTTAGTAACGTAATCGAATTTTACAACAAACTTTAGTAACTTTTGTGTATATTAACCCCCCATATTAATGTATAAATTTATTCAATTTTAAGTTTATAAAAATTGCATGGATACTTCTCTTATTATCATCCTCAAATTAAGAATTATGTGGTTACACTGTCATTGTTACAAAAACATTGCGATTTATAAACCAATTTATAAAATTGCGTTTGTTAATAGTGTTTTCTGAACGCTATGTTTAAACGCAATTTTAGGTTACGCAATTTATAAAATTTTGTGGTTACAACTGTCATTGTTACAATGTTTAAAAAAAATATAATTAGGACTGAATTTGAAATAATTGGTGGATGCAAATTTTAAGCAATAAATACAAAGACAATAAATTTAGTTGAATTAACTATGTTTACACATTTTAATGCATTTAACATTAAACTAAGATTTTTCTTAGAAGTTTACAAAATAATTATTACACGCATGCATATAACTTCCTGTAACCATCTACTCTGCCTGTTCATATTCTTTGGTCAGATTATATAAACACCTCATTAGGTGCAATGGATATCTCGAAATCATTGTTCAAACAATCCATACACTCTTCAAATAATTTGAAAAAATTTCAAAAAACATGGATGGATCAAACAAGAGAAACTCAACTGCTGCCAATCTAGAAGAAATTCAAGTCAATACCAACAAGTAAGTTACTTTATTTAATAACTGTAATTTGTTTTCCATATATTAACAATATCTTATATTTTGAAATTTGTGCTTTCAGGAAATCGCGTATGGATTCTGCGCAACAAGAAATAGTAATATCAGAATCCCAAATTCTGGATCAAGTTAAACCCTGTAATGATACAACCATCCTAAACCATGATGATCCATATGATGAGCATGATTACTATGTCCGGGCTGCTGAGTTGCAGCGGCAATGGAGGATGAAAGACGAAGAAAAAGCGCTTCTCGAACAGCAAAGGTTGGAAGAGGAAAAAAACGCCGTTATTGAACAACAGAGAAAGGAGCAGCAAGAAAAATATGAAGAACAAATTTTTGCGCAACTTGAAAAGGAGGAAAGTGAGGAACTTGCTGCGGTTAGAAGGGAACTAGATGAGGAGGAGGAGGGTGAGGATGATTTTTACTATCATTACAACCCATATGAATCAGAAGAAGAAATCGACAACGAAGAAGATGATTTTGTGGAGTCTCACGATTATGATGACTTGCATCATTCATTTGACCCTGAAAAATCTCAGAAGTTCAGTTTCTAGATGTTGTTTTAAAATCATGTAATCAACAAGCCTTTTTCTCTATCAACATGGACATATAGAAGAGGTTCTCACTCAATTTCACATGGAATGTGCTAAGGATGTCCATACGCCCCTTAGCACCTCTGAACCTTTGTCTCTCAACGACCCCTCACCTTTGGTTGATGCCACTCCGTATCGTCGACTCGTTGAATCTCTCTAATATCTAGCCTTCACAAGGCCTAACATCGCGTTCGCTATCAACAAATTGTCTCAATTCATGCATACTCCACGCCAAGCGCATTGGCAAGCTCTCAAACGGGTCCTTAGATATCTTAAAGGTACCATACGTCATGGACTGTTTCTCAATTGCAATTCTTCCCTCACATTCTTGGCCTTCTCAGATTCGGATTGGGGTGGTGTTCATGATGATGGACGATCCACTACATCTTATTTATTATATCTTGGCAACAATGTTATATCTTGGAAATCTACGAGACAAAAGTTTGTCTCTCGTTCATCAACCGAGGTTGAATACAAGGCCATCGCAAACGCAACAGCTGAGTTGATATGGCTTAAGAATCTGTTACAAGAACTTGGCATGTCTACTTCACACACACCAACTCTATATTGTGACAACACAGGTGCTACGTATCGTTGTGCTAACCCGGTTTATCATTCACGTATGAACATGTTGCACTAGACTACCACTTTGTTCGAGAACAAGTCTCGGCTGGGAAACTACGAGTTCTCCATGTAAGTTCGCAAGATCAGCTAGCAGACATGTTAACCAAACCGCTATCTCGAGGGCCGTTTCTTCGTAATCGCTCCAAGATTGGTGTATCCGACGGATCCTCCATCTTGCGGGGGCGTATTAGAGACACTACAGTCAACCAATCAACACAATCATCTTAGGAGGAAACTATACTCAAATATAAATTCTGATTATTAAAGATATGGAATATCACAACTGCTAGAATTAGGCCCAAGGATCACGCTTGCTCATCTCCATTTATTGTACATAGCCTATATAAGGCACACATATCATTGTATTCATAATCACTTTCAATACAATATTCAGTTTATCATAATATTAGTTAGTGATGGTAATTGATGATGGTACTAGCGAATATTAATTAGAAATGTAAAATTTAATAAATGATCGTTAAATATTTATCGAGAATACTTAAATTTGTTAAAAGTATAAGTTGGATACCTTTTTATGCAAAAAAAGTATGATACTTTAACTGAAAATGACTTATAAGTTGAATAAATTTTTGTGCCATTTGCCCAAATTTTCAAATAAGCCACAAAATTAAAACTTATGTTATTATAGATGTGTATATGTGCATAGTTGTGGAAAATTTTTTAACGGCAAATAATTCACGATATGCTAATTAACCCGATGATCGAATCGGTTACCTGATGATTCGACTAGGTTGACCCGATGGTCGAATCAGTGAACTGGGTACTCGACCAGGTTGACCCATCAATCAAACTTGTGACCCGATGACTCCCGTAGTCAATCTCATAGCCGGGTGACTTGATTAGGTTGACCCGATGGTTGAATCCGTGACCAAATAGTCGAACTCGTGATCCGATAATAATGTATAAAAAAACGATACTCCCTATGTCTTATAATTATGGCCCAACGATAAAAAACACGTAGTTTAATAAAAACATCACTTTTTTAGCTTTTTCCCTTTTATTTTTTACAGAATGACATTTTTACCTTTACCCAATTAATTACAACTTATTTAAACCAAGTGCCTTAGAGCGGGCAGTTGGCTACCAACTAGCGCAAAAGCACGCAGTTGACCAAGTCAAGCGAAAGGGCGGGGGTTCGAATCCGGGCCCCGACCTGGTCAGCCAATGTTGCTTAGGTGATTTACCGGGATATGCCTTCCTTGTTGGACGGGGGGGCTCGATACAAAAAAAAATACACGGACTTTAGATGGTTCCGCCAAATACCATTTTTTACAACTTATTTAATGTTTGTAATAATGCATTTAATTGAGAGTGATATTATAAACTTAATAGATATTTTGTATATATTTTTAGAAATAGACTGTTAATTCAGAATGTATGTATATATATTAAGAGAAGTGATTTGCACACTTTTCAAATTAATTGATACACTCAAAAATAGTGTGTGTTGACACATATGCCTTTTGATCAATTCTATCATGTTTAGTTTACTTTTATAAGTGTATAAATGTCAGCACACATTATTTTAAAATGTGATAATTAATTTAATGAGTGTGCAAATCACCTCCTGTATATCGACACTACAAATACAGTCGATCTATTCATTAATAAATGAGTGTGCGAACCGTTTGTCAATCTGACAAAATATTTGTTTATGTTCGTTTATTTAATAAATGAACAAACATGAACAAGATTTTTCGTCCGTTTAGCTAAATAAACGAACATGAACAACTACTCTGTTCGCTTATTTGTGTTCGTAAATGATCGATTATATTTGTTCGATTAAGTTCAATTAATGCATTCATTTATGCTCGATTATTTTCGTTCGATTAACATCTTAGAAATTGAAAACAAGTTAACGAGTGTTTCAAATATTTCTAACAGTAATATAGACTATATACAAAGTATTTCAAATATCATATGGACTGTTTATAATAAACTTTAGGTTCATGTTCGTTTATTTCCGTTTACGTTTATATATGATCGTTTATGTCGTTTAACTTATTAATAAATGAACATAAACAAGTTAAAATCTAAATAAACGAATATGAACAAAAGTTTTGGTTTAACTAAATGTTTGCATTTGTTTAATTATTCGACTAAAATTAAATAAATGAACAAAAACATATCTCCGTTCGCGTTCGTTCTGTTCGTTTATGGGCCTATTGACGCCAAAGTTCACACACCGTTCAATTCAAAGAGTCATCAAACATTGAACGATCAACACTATAAATACAGTCAATCCATTCCTTATTTTATTTCTCCTACTTGAACAACAAGTCACACTCACGAAATTAACAACTCATAAAAAATTAATAACCAATTAATCAACTCACACACTTGATCTCCATAATGACGTCCCTCTTACGTCACCACCGCAGTCTAACCGCCAAATTAACAGCCTCCGTTAACTTAACCGCCAAATTAACGTCCGTTAAATTCTCATCATCGTCACCGTCAAAACCTCTTTCTGGTGGTTTAGCAGCAGAGGATATTGTGTTAGATGATGATGAATTTGTTCCGGTGAGAGATGCTGTGAAAACTAGTACGATTCCCACGCTCCTACAGCCGCGCGTGGTCATTTACGACGGTGTTTGTCATCTATGTCACCGAGGTCTTATTTTTCGCTAATTTTTTTATATAATTTGTTACCTTTTTTTCGCTATTTGTTTTGATAGTTATAAGTGTATTTGATTAAATGATGCTAAAATTTAAGGCTAATGATCGAACTTACGAGTTTGTTACGTTTTGATTCATAGCTATTTGTTTACAACTTACGAGTTTGTTACGTTTTGATTAAACAATGTTATAATTAATCTATCAAAATAATCGAGTTTGTTACGTTTTGATTAAACAATGTTTTTAATAATCGTATGTTTAATTATAACATTGCTGATCGAAGGCGTTTTGATAGTTATACGTGTATATTTGATGAAATGATGCTTAGATTTAAGGCTAGTTGATGATAATGATAGGTCGTTTTGATAGTTATAGGTGTATATTTGATGAAATGATGCTTAAATATAAGGCTAATTCATGATAAGGATGGTGATAGTTTACTGAGTAGGTAGTTTGCTCGTTAAGCTGCTAGGAAATTGTTGCGTTTTATTTCTATTTTGTTTTGTCGCGTTGTGATTATTTAACTGTAATGTTTCTGATCGAAGTTGTTTGGATTGTTATAGGTGTATATTTGATGAAATGAGGCTTAAATATAAGGCTAGTTGATGATTAGTTGTTATCGAGTTATAGTTTACTGATTAGGAGTTTGTTCGTTAAGTTGCTAGGAATTTGTTCAGGTTTTGCCGTTTTGCGTACATAAATTACGCGTTTTGTGATTGTTTAGTTATTATATTGCTGATCCATGTAGTTTTGATTGTTATTATAGGTGTATATTTGATGAGATGATGCTTAGATTTAAGACTAATTGATGATAGGTGATACTGATAGTTTTATTGAGTAGGTAGTTTGTTTGTTACGTTGGATTTGTTCGGTTTTGCGTACAGAAATTACGTGAATGTATGATTATGTGTTATGTTTCATACGTGTTTTGTTTCGTCGCGTTTTGTGGTTGTTTCGTATATCGATGTAATGATACCGAGAGTTTCCTGAGAAGGTACTAGGTAGTTTCGTTTTGTGTACAGGAATTACGGTTTAATAACGTTCTATTCGTGATTGAGGTCGGTTATAGGTGTATTTGATGAAATGATGATTTAAAATTAGGGCTGGTTGATGATTAGTTATTGTAGACGTCGAATTATACTGAGTAGGTTTTGAGAACTAGACAGGAGTTTGTTCGGTTTTTGTCGTTTTGTGTACAGAAATCACTCTTTTTTCCTTTTTAATACAGTATGTAATTTGTTGATTGAGGTTGTTTTGTAATTATAGGTGTATTTGATGATTACTGAATATAGTGATAGTTTTATTGAGTAGGTAGTTTGTTCTGTTAAGTTGTGGTTTTAAAATTGGCTTGTCGTTTGGTGTACGGAAATTACAGGTTTCTGTCAGAGGTTTTGTTTATGTTTTATTCTTTATTTGTCTGTATTTAGTTTGTGATTTTGCTTACTAAAGTTGTTTGAATTATATAGTTATACTGAATAGGTAGTTTGTTCCTCTGGTTGTGGTTTTGATATCTGGTTAGGAGTTTCTTCGGATTTCGTTGCTAGGTGCATGGGCACTGCCAATTTTGTCACCAATATTTTGTTCGTTAGTTGTTTTTGCTCAGTTCGTGATTTTGTCTGTGATATTTTTGCTCAGTTCGTTAATAGTTATAGGTGTATTTGATGATATATGATGCTATAGGGTTAGATCAAGATCAGTTATTATAGAGTAGGTAGTTTGTTTCTTTAAGTTTCGGTTTGAGAAGTGGATGGGAGTTTGTTCGGATTTTGTCATTTTGCCTAAAGAAATTAGGGTTATGTTATGCTTTATTCGTAATTTGTAATTATAGTTGTTTAATATGTAGATTGTTGATTGAAATTGTTATGATGATTATAAGTTCCTTTGATGACATGATGATTATATAAGTTAGAGCTAGTTGATGATTAGTGATGATAGACGGGTAGTAGTCGTATGACTTACTATAGCTAGTTTGTTCGGTATTTGTCGTTAGGTGTACGGAAATTACAGATTTCTATCACCGAGGTTTTGTTACGTTTTTTTTTGTTAAATTTCTGCGTTGAATATGTCATTTTACTGTTCGATGTTCTTTTGGTAGTTATAGGTACATTTGATGAACAACAATACCCGATCTCACCAGGAGCAGGGTATGGTGGCGCATTTGATGAAATGAGGCTTAAATATTCGGGCCAGTTGATGATTAGTTATTGAAGAGTAAAAGTTTACTGAATGGTTGTTTGTTCGTATTTCTGCATACAGGAAATACGGTTTTGTTACATATGTGCTTGGTTTGGTGATTCGCGTTTTTCTAAAAATTATAAAATATCTGATGAAATAATGCTTAAGTTTACGGCTAGTTGATGATTAGTAATAAGTGATTGTTTTAGTGAGTAGGCAGTTTGTTTCATGAAGTTCTGGTTTTCAAAAGTGGATAGGAGTTTGCTTTGAGTGTGTTGTTTGCGTACAAATTTATGGTTTTGTTACGTTTTATTCGCGATTTGTTTATGTTCTATATGTAGTTTGTTGATGAAAGCTGCTTCAGTAGTTATAGGTGCATTTGATGAAAATATGCTTGAAATTTGGGGCTAGTTGATGATTAGTATTCGAGATTGAATTCCAATCTCAGGGATTCGCTACTAACGCTCCTCCTATCCTACTTCTTGTCAATTTCTTAAGCTTTCTTCTTAATAAATTATGAGCTGAGAGTTGACTCAGCAAGACTCGCACCCGACTTTAAAAAAAGTGGTGTCCTAAGTTTTTAAGCTACGGAAGTAGTCTTCTCGGTGACTAAAGACTCAAAAAATGGGAAGATAAGGCCATGGGCAAGCGCATCCTTCAGTTGATGCTTCGCTTTGAAATCGCCTCCCTTCTTCCCTGATAGATAGAGCTAGTACAGAGATTAGGCTCTCCTACCTACATAGAAGTAGTGAATTAGTGAGAGTTTACTGATTAGGTAGTTTGTACTTCAAGTTGTGGTTTTGAAACAGGATAGTAGTTTGTACGGATTTTGTCGTTTTCAGTACAGGTAAACCATTTTGGTTGTGTTTAGTCTATGGGAGTAGTCTGTTATTGTTAGGAAAACATAGTGAATGTTTAGGTTTGCTGTTAGTTTGATGTTGAAGTATTGGTACTGCTGTGGATGGAATGATGCTTAAGTTCAGGGCTAGTTTATCCAATTAGTCATCATAGTCACAGTTAACTGTGCATAGCTAGCTAACTATTGACCGGTTCACAGTTCTAGTTTACTGACCAAAGATAGGTTTGTTCCTCTAATTATGCTCTTGAAAACTGAATACGATGTCCTTCTGCACTTGTGCTCCAACTAGACATCGAGGTTGAGGGCTAAAGGATCACTGGTGTACTATTTAAGTCCAAACCTAATCACTAAATTATACTTGTTAATCACTAAATTACAGGTTGTTCCTTTAATCTGTAATTTGGCGATTGGCGTTGTTTGATCTTGTTTCAGCTAGAAAGCTTTGTGAAATTTGGGTTTATTCTTGTATTGGATCATTGTTGTATGCTCTTGAACTGTTGGTACATTTGGTCATGTTCACATTTGAGGCCGGTTACTTTTAGTGATCATAGTTCCAGTTAACTGAACATAGATAATTTCGTACATCGAGTTATGCTTTTAAAAACTAGCAAGGATTTTCTTCTGATTCGATCTTTTTTGGTCCAACTGCACATTGTCGTCGGTTAAATGAGATGTGTGTACTACTATATAAAGTGCATGGCAGCCTGCAAGTTAACTAAATGTTTTATAGCAAACTACTAAGCAAGTATTAGAAAAGTTATGATTTATCCTTAAGAATCTCACAATAACTTGTGTACGACTTTTGTATTGTCTATAGGGGTGAAGCTAGTGATCAAAGCTGACAAAGATAGGAAAATCAAGTTCTGTTGCTTGCAATCTGAGGCTGCTGAACCATACATGAGAATATGTGGTGTTGATCGCGAGGATGTTCTTCGTCGTTTTCTATTCATAGAAGGACCAGATGCATATCATCAAGGGTCGACTGGTTAGAACTCTTTCTTACCGATAGCGTTCTTCTGTATTTATAATCAGTCGCTTCCACCATTACATAGGCTAAATGACAACCTTTTCACACCCTCCCAGTATAGTTTTTAGGCTCTAATATTTGGATTTTTGTCCGTTTGCAGCTGCACTGAAAGTTCTATCTTACTTGCCATTGCCATACTCCGCATTAAGCACACTCATGATGGTACCAACTCCTATAAGAGATGCTGCATACGACTACATTGCCAAAAGACGCTATGATTGGTTTGGTAAGGACACAAATTGTTTAGTTTTAAAAGAGAAGGAATTGCTTGAACGGTTCATAGATAGAGATGAAATGATTCACAAGAAATGGTCAGATGACTAATGCTCCCTATTACAAATTATCTTTTTTAGGCTATAAGTTATCTCGTCATCCCTGTTTAGATGTAAATAGGTAGCAAGCTTATAAAGGGAATTAGTGTTGGTCTTTACCGGGTAATTTTCTTTTTTGGGAATTAGTGTTGTCTTCCCTAATTTTTATATCAGGAAAGAGTAATTTTTTTTACGTCTACGAACTGGTTGTATTTAGCCAACCTTATTAGCTGTAAGCTGTCTATGCCTCGAGTATCATACATCTTTCCGTTGCATGAATTTTTCGTATTTTATTAGGATGCAATGTTGTGGCTGAAATAACAATCTGGACGGTTTGAACATGTTAAGTAACAAAATGAGAGGAATGAATGACTGATTACTGACGTAGTTTCAAGTTTCAACTGGGTAGAATTATTGTTCGCATATCTTCAGACACGTATATGCATAGTTTGGGGGCGTAAACCCACGCATACAGGGCCGTCTCGTGGGTTTGAGAGGCCCTGTGCCGTATTACTCGAGAGGCCCTTGAACAACATACGTTACAAATTTATTTAGTTTAATATGGTTTCGTATTTATGCGATTGGATTAAGTTAATACTAATGTGTGTAATACTTGTTATTTGGATCAAATTCATATATACTTTTGGTTTTTTCATATAAAATTCATTACTACGTAAACTTTTAAAAATAATCTTTGAAGAACATGTAACCTCCCACAGGTTAATTATGATATTTTCTATATTACAAGTATAATAAAAATATTTTTACGGAATCGACAATCTATGTTTAAGTGAGGTGTGAAGATAAAATTCTTTACATAAGCTTGGGCTGTTTTTTACTTTATAATAAAACAATGCTAAATTTTTTAAAATTTAAACTCTAAGCCTACTTGTCAAATTATAAAATAGAAGGGTCAAACATGAATTTTCGAGATAAAAACAAGACTTTTTGGTTTTAACCTTGTCACCTCCTCTGTCTTCTCCACTAGAAAGATCATCTATATATACTTCATAAAAAACCCAGCTTTTAAGCCGCATCTATATATACTATATTGTGATTCATGTTATAAGTTTATATTTTTAAACACAGTCCTCTATTAAAACATCATTTACTCGAATCAAAACATCCAAAAGTGAGTTTATATTAACATCAAATTCTGGGAAATTGGAGGCCCTAAAAACATGGAGGCCCTGTGCCATTGCACATGCCCAGGGCCGGCCCTGCACGCATATTAACAGTTTTAATACAGGTAACATTAATTTCTGTTGATTCCATGAATTAATTTGCACAAGTCGATATGAAATGAAGGTTCAATCGATTTAAACATGTTTATTCAGTGATACTCTGTTCATTCAAGAATCATTGGTATAGTTCTTGTTGGTATCAAACACATAATACATATTAACACGCTCAAAATTAAAGAAAAAAATAAGTTTTCAATTAACGTAACGAATAAATTTACAGATACAATAAGTATCCTGGGCTCTACACGAACTATATTACTTGTTCAAGAGCACCAGCCTTGGGAATAATCTCTGTCCATGAATCACTTATAAAATCCTATTTGATACGCAACAAGATGTACAAACACATTGCAATGCGACAAATTTGCTAATTCGATTTTTCTGTTCAGCATTTCGCGGACTCTGCCTTCGTTTTCCACAGTTTCATCTTTTGTGAAACTGAAATGTCGAGATGTTTACCAAATCCGACAAGATTTAGCAAGGTTTCCTCTTGTCAACCTTCACATGAATATTAAACCATTTCTTCTTCTTTACTCGATCCTTCTTTTGGTGGCCATCTTCTTTCGCCTCCTTTGGTGCACTTTTGCTTTTACTTCTACGACCACTACTACTACTACCACTACTACTACTACGCTTCATTGGTGGAGCTGTTGTATAGGAGGCATGTATCTCATTTCTTTGTTTAAGAAGGTCATCAATCTACAAATTTCAAGAAACCTCTATGAGTTGACCAATACCCATTTTGAAATTATGTTACCCGGTTATCAATTTTGGTTTTTACTTCATAAACTGAGTTTCATTTCCAACTTATAGTTATGGTTATCTCGATACTTACAAAACTAGTCAAATAAGTACAAAGTGGTGGTTAACCAGGCTATTTTCCCAAGTTTAATAACCAGAGGGATGTATCTGTCAAGTAAGGTAAGGATGGCGACATGTAAATTATATAACCCAAATTGACCCGTTGTATATATTATAATAACTCGTTGGACTTTTTTGAAGTTACCTCTTGCTATTTTCCCAAGTTTAATAACCAGAGGGATGTATCTGTCAAGTAAGGTAAGGATGGCGACATGTAAATTATATAACCCAAATTGACCCGTTGTATATATTATAATAACTCGTTGGACTTTTTTGAAGTTACCTCTTGCATTTCTTGAGCATATCTACTAGTCATCTCTGTGAATTGCGCAAGAACCTGTTATATACAAACATTTTATGAAGTTAAAACAGGACATCCTAGTTTATGACAGATCAAGTGATAAGAGTTTGACCAACCTGTTTGTATTCAGTTTCGAACTTAGAGAGTTCCAGTCGTTTCGACAAAATCTGAGCTTCAACTGTTCTGAGACTCTCCTTCTCTTCTTCAAAAGAAGCCGTGCATACAACTTCTATTGTGTAGCTTACACTTTTAAAGAAATTGTCACCTGCAAAATATTGGCACATTCGACCCATAAGATTTTTGTTGAACTATGTGATTGGTGAAATGCACAAACAGACTAATAGTCATAAGTCTAACCATAAACAGCGAAGGTATGCATGCCGGCTTTTATCTCGTGTATTTCACATGGCTGAAATCCATCAAGTTTTTTGAAAAAAGCAGCATCCGGATCCTTTGCAGATGCCATCTGTAGCCAACAGACAAGAAAGTAAAGAGAATGAGACTAGAAAACGAAGCATAACTATAGTTGTCAGTGTCACAAGAGTAAAGTGCAAAAATCATCCCTGTGGTTTGTCAAAAGTTTGAATTACATCCCTCGTTAATACTTCGCGCAACATACATCATTGTGGTTGTAAAATAGTACACCATACATCCCTGAGGACGGATGGTGCAAATATTTTTCCGTTAAGGGTTAAAAGTGTTTGTTATCTTAGGGGTATTTTAGTCCTTTTACAACCTAGGGATGATTTTTGCACCAACTTTTCAAAAAAAAAAATTTCCAAAAAAAATTTCAAAAAAATTTCAAATTTTTTTTAAAAAAGTTTCGAAAAATGTTTTCTTTTTTCGAAAAATGTTTTTTTTTAATTTTTTTTTTAAGTTTCGAAAATATATTTGAAAAAAGTTTTTTTCAAAAAAATTCAATTTTTTTTTAAAAAGTTTTGAAAAATGTTTTTTTTAATGTTTCGAAAAATGTTTTATTTTTTAAATGTTTTATTTTTTAAATGTTTTCTTTTTTAAAATAAGTTTCAAAAAAAATTTGAAATTTTTTTTTCAAAAAGTTTCAATTTTTTTTTTAAATTTTCGAAAAAAGTTTTTTTTTCAAAAGTTTTTTTTAAAAAAAGCTTTTTATAAAAAAGGTTTTTTTTTTCGAAAAACATTTTAAAAAATATTTTTTATAAAAAAAACTTTTGAAATTTTTTTTTTTGAAGATTAAAAAAAATTTGAATTTTTTTGAAAAAAAAGTTTTTTAGAAAAGCTTTTTTTTTTAAAAAAACTTTTGAAAAAAAAAACTTTTTTCGAAAATTTTAAAAAAAATTTTGAATTTTTTCGAAAAAAAAAAATTTCAAATTTTTTTTGAAACTTATTTTAAAAAATAAAACATTTTTCGAAACATTAAAAAAAACATTTTTCAAAACTTTTTAAAAAAAAAATTGAATTTTTTTTGAAAAAAACATTTTTCAAATATATTTTCGAAACTTAAAAAAAAACATTTTTCGAAAAAAGAAAACATTTTTCGAAACTTTTTTAAAAAAAATTTGAAATTTTTTTGAAATTTTTTTTGGAAATTTTTTTTTTTGAAAAGTTAGGTGCAAAAATCATCCCTATGTTGTAAAAGGACTAAAATACCCCTAAGATAACAAACACTTTTAACCCTTAACGGAAAAATATTTGCACCATCCGTCCTCAGGGATGTATGGTGTACTATTTTACAACCACAATGATGTATGTTGCGCGAAGTATTAAGTAATTCAAACTTTTGACAAACCACAAGGATGATTTTTGCACTTTACTAGTGTCACAATTACATTAATCTTATTCAAAATGTACTTACCGAGTTAGATGGTTTATCCATTCGATAAACTGGGAAACCAAGAAAATACATTCCAGCAGATGTCACCTTCCCCGTTTTTGCACTATCTTCCTGCAATGGGAGTTGACAAAATAAGTATCGTTTATATAAAATTTTAAGACTTATATGACGATAAATCTAGCAGTAACGTAGAATAAGTACTCGAATGCCTCTCAGACACTAACTTTTTCTTGTCTGAAGACAAATGATCTTGAGAAGATCCACTCTAATTTAAAAAAAAATGCTTATTTTATAAAAACACACTCTAATACGGATTCTACTTTTAATTCCTATAGTGAAAAGTATACCTGCAGTGCAAGATTCAATCCACCGTTTTCTTCCTGATCGAAATATAAAAGCTGCATAAAGTTAAAGCCTTCGGTTAATACAGGACCAAATAAAAGTATAAAACCCGCGTATTATTCAGGTTAAAAGAGAACAGAAAGTGGGGCGTGATGTTTGCTGATTCCAAAAAGTCATTATTTATGTCTGCAATATTTGGGTTATCCTTTATATCACAAGTTGATAAAGCCCGAGTTACTTTACATCTGGAATAACACAATGCAGCGTATTTGGCGAAAATGTTAAATTTTAGCACTTTAATCGTGAATGACCTTCTGAAGAAGCATTTGGGCGAATGCGAGCTCTTTATACGGGTGTGTCAAGGTACAAAAAGTAGATCAGTTACAAGTTACAAACCTTGAATTTGCTCTTATCTGATGATTGCACACGACAAACTAGTCCAGCCTGTGCTTCTTTTTCTGTTATTGAAACCGAATAAAAATGAGCACATTGCTTCTCAACCTGTACAAAAGCGCAAATATTTCATAAAAACGATTATATTTATAAAAAGTGCAAAAGAATAATGCAGTAGCCTACCTTTTTAACGATGGGTTGCCCTAAAGCAATTGGCTGAATAGTAACGGTTCCATTTAATGCCTCCTCCAACACAGTGGCAGATACTGTTGTTTTTATCGGCACTCCAAGTTTGCTGCAACAATATGCATTTTATAGAAACATCAGCTTCAGTAATCACGAAGAAACAATTCATTTACAAGAGTTCTGATGTTGAAACAGACCTAAAAATTGCGGCAAACATGGTATTCATGGCACCTAAACTTGAAAGGTCTAGCTCCAAATCTTGGTTTTCGCTTGCCACAGCCTGCGCCCATGACAATTGTGTAAGCATAAACTAAGTACCCGCATAGATCCTAAATGAAGATAAATTTCAGATATATTCCATAACATAAAAATAGTTGGCGAGAATTTGACCTCAAAACCAGCAGTGTCGTATTGATGACGTTTATCTGGATCCGACAATATGTTATAGGAAAAGGTTATCTCGTTAAACATATCAGTTGCTTTAGGGTCATTTGCGTTCTTGTCAGGATGGTACCTTGGATACATTATCAAAAAAGAAATAATTATAAATCAGCCTTTCAAACGTATCCTTACTATTAAAATTTGTGCGCCTAATATTAGCATCCCCCTATCTCAAAAGACGAGCATCAAAAATCCAGATTGACAAACACGTCATAAACCACATTTAAGAATCTTATAACTGCAGCAAGCGACATATAAACCTCAAACTACTAATTGCATAGTAACTATAAAACTTATTCAGTTATTTGTAGGGGCTTTGAAATTTGCAAAAATTAAGTGATGTGTGAAAGAGTATATTGCAAATATGAGAATGCTGTTTGACACGAAGCATGTTGCCATCAAAAGTAGTGGCAGCTTTTAACCGGTCATTTTAAAATCTCTAATACACAACATTCAGAACGATGCTAAACAAAATATCCCTAGAAAACTAAGCTATGCACCATGGTTAGCAAGTTATGCACGTGGCCAATGACCTATATTATAAATTTTGTGTTGAGGAGTTTGCCAGACTAGAAACTTTGACCTCGTACAGTTTATCTAGAGACTGTGGGGTTGAAGCTGTGGTTAGCTTACATATTCTGTCAATTTTTTGCCGATTATGTTTAAGATCGGATATAAAGTGTAGTTTTCATGGACCAGAATTTGAATTAGGTTTCAATGATTCATTTAGCAATTTATATCTGCATTTAGATGTATAAATAGTACTTATGAGCTTTTAAAGCTAAGCATATTCAATAATGTAGCATTTATTTCTCGCTTTCTTAAATGTTCTCATTTGCCTGTAACTAAATTTGTTATACAAAAGCGAACACTTTATCCTTTGTGGTAGAGTATAACTTCAGCAAAGTTATTCACACCACACACTTACACACAACCAATTCATCTAACAAATCTAAACGCAACATAATTAACTAACTATTTACAACCAAAAACTAATTCTAATCACTAACACTAATTAGGGGTGTTTGTTTAAGCTTAGTTTTGGGCTTATGAGCTTATGTACTTTCATCTTATGTTTCAGAAGCTTCCTTTTTTTCCGGCTTATTTCGAAACTTATGTGTTCACATAACCTTATTATGACATAATAAACTTATCTAAAAGCTTCATAAGTTTCGAAATAAGCCAGAAAAAAAGCTTATGAAACGTAAGACGAAAATACGTAAGCTCATAAGCCCAAAAATAAACTTAGGTCGGGTTTGGAAGAGGGCTTAACAAGGCATATAGGGGCTTAAAATAAAGTTAGATTGTGTTTGGAAGAGGGCTTAACAAGGCGTATATGGGCTTAAGCTTTTAAAATAAGCTAGGTTGTAAAACAAGCTTTTTTTGTCACTTATTGAAGCTTTTATAAGCCATAAGCCTCCACAAGGGGCGTAAGCTTATTTTTTGAGCATATGAGATTTCGGCTAATGCTCACAAGCTCAATTGTTTCTGCTAATTTTGAAGCGTATGGGTTCATAAGTCATAACCTTATAATAAACTTGTATAAGCTTCATAAGTTCGAAATAAGCCCGAAAAAAGAAGCTTACCAAAGATAAAGACAAAAATACATAAGCTCATAAGCCCAAAGATAAACATAGGTTGTATTTGGGAGAGGTATTAACATGGCTTATGGGGGCTTAAGCTTTTAAAATCAGTTAGCTTATAAAATAAGCTAGCTTATAAGATAAGCTGTGTTTGTAACTTATGGTAGCTTTTATAAGCCATAAGCTCAAACCCATTGTAAGGGGCTTATACCTAGTTAAATTACTTAAATACCCTTCAAAACACAATGAATCAAATACATCCAAATTTAATCTAATGTAATTTTAATACGGTTTTACATGAATAAGCTTCAGCTCTGACAACTAAGCTTCACCTTACAGCCCACCCCACCCCACTAACTAAATTTAAATCTCAAAACCTAATAGAAAAAAACATACTGTAAGCTTATTAAATAAGCTAGCTTATAAAATAAGCTGTGTTTGTCCCTTAAACTTTTATAAGCCATAAACCTCCACAAGGCAGGACTTATACCTAGTCAAATTACTTAAATACCCTTCAAAATACAATGAATCAGTAAATATATCCAAATTTAATCTGATTTATTTTTATGCGATTTTACATTTGTAAGCTTAAGAAATAAGCTAACAAAATAAGCTACCTTATAAAATAAGTTTTGTTTGTCACAAAGGCTTAAGCAAGCTTCTATAAGCCATAAGCCTCCATAAGGCAGGCTTATACCTAGTCAAATTACTTAAATACCCTTCAAAGTACAATAAATTAAATATCCCCCCTAACTAAACTTAAATCTCAAAACCTAATTTAAAAAAAAGTAAGAAAAAAGCATATACTTTAAGGCTAATTTACGATAAGCAGATTTAATCTCCTGATCTGTTGAGGTTTTCAAAACACCCAAAACCTCGTACGGATCTCTCAGCTTCTCCTCTTTTTCCATCTCATTACTATTCTCCTTTTCCTTTTCTTTTTTCGAACGCATTTTTTTTTTCTAAAAAAAAAAAAAAAAAAAAAAAACTTGTGTGTGTGTAATTTGAAGGTGAAACTAGTGTGTGTTTGACGGAGAAGTAAAAGAACAGTGGTTTGTGTTTATGTTTTGTGTGTTTGATTTAGTACTTTGTTTGGAACACAAAGAGTGTGTTGTGTTGTGTTGTTTGTGTTTTTTTCTTTTTGGTGTTTGTTGTTGATAAAAAGTCTTTTTGTCCTTTTTGAAATTCTTTCATCTAAGGTCCTTTGCTTTTGGATAGGGTGTTTTTTCTAGATTAATCATTTATAAATTAACTATCATTATTAATTTATCAAACACTTTTATAAATTAAGTGCTACTGCTAACTGTTTATTGCTAGTTATTACCGTTATTACTAACTGCTAACTGCTACCAGTAAGTAGTAACTGCTAGTTTAACCAAACACACCCTTATTATATGTTGAACAAAACCAACATAAGTGAACCGAAAAACCGAGTCAAACCAAATTGACCAAACTGAACTGATCATTTTTTGTTGGTTTTCGATTTTGTATGTTCATGTTGGTTTTGCTCGGTTCGGTTCGTTTTGGGGTTAAAAACAAAAAAAATACGCTTAAACTATATATTTGGTTCGATTTTTTTCGGTTCAGTTTTGATTTGTTCAGTTTAATTCGGTTTGTGTTTTTTTCAAAATCGGTTTCTTTCGGTTTAGGTTTGTTTGGTTAGATTCGATTGAACCGATGCTCAACCCTAGCTTGTTAGCTTACGTGGTTTCGGTTTATCTTTCACAAGCTTATTTTGTTGGGTTATTTCAAAACATATTAGTATGAGCTTATTATGACATAATAAGTTTAAATAAGTTTGCAAGTTTTAAAATAATTAATGAAAAATGAGCTTATAAAACATAAGCTGAAACCATATAAGCTAATAAGCCCAAAAAATAAGCTTAACAAACGTCTATATATAGCGGGTTTATGGCGTTATTTGATTTTCGTATATATCTCGCGTGCTTGCTTTTGTGGGTTATTTTGGAAAACCATCGGGGTTTATATAAGCTTACTATGACATAATAAACTTATATAATCAAAGAGATTCAAAAGAAGTTATACAAAAGTGAGCTTATTAAACATAGTTGTAAACCAAATAAGTCATAAGTCCGCTATATGTCTATATAGGCGTAAATGAAATGCCTCTTAGGCCAATTGTAACCAGGACGAATCTCTGTAAAGATTGGGGAGGGCTTCAGCCCTCTCAAAAATTGCGACGAATAATATAAATGTTATGTATTTCGTTTTAAAGTATTGTTCATTTTTTTTTCTTTTTGTATGTAAAAGCTAACACGGCCATCTCAAAATAAATGCTCACGATTGAATGACCGAACATTGTCAACTCAACATCGCGTTAGTTTTTCACTCTTGATATCACCATTAAACACTCGTAATAAAAAAATAAACTTTACTTTCAGATTACATGTAAACATACCACCAGTTTTGCCAAAAGTCAGGGTTGCACACGACCGTCTCAAAAAATGGAGGATATCACATGCTTGTGGTGGTGATCTTATAAGGAGAACACGGTATTAGGGGGAGGCATATGATGCATTCTCACCAACCCTATCACGCTCGGCTTTATGCGTGGAAAAGTAATAATAGTAGCAAGTAAAGTAAACATAAGCCGATTTACATAGGTGTTGAGCGTGACACAGGCTACACATGTTTTAAGATCACGAAATACAAAAATTCTTCAAACATGTTTATTTTGGTTGTGACTTTCTGTAACCTCCAAAAAATTTGTGTTGTCTTGATTTCTGATTATTAGTTAGCTTAATATTTTTTTTGTGCAACATCTCATTAAAAATCTTGAATCTTTCACCGCAAGCGAGCAAGTTATTATTAGTAATATTTGTTTGCTTTAAAATCGTTTAAAAACGTACATGTATTGATGATTATAAATTATAAAATGATGTAAAACATAAACGACAATGATTCTTCAAGTAACGTTTATAAAAAAACGTTCATTAACAAAAAAAACTTTTAATTGAAATGATAAACATTTTTAAAAGCTCGATCTCCGCAAGATTTACCCTTTAAACTTGACAAATTAGTCGTGCCAAATTATAAGAGCACTCGGTACAGTTTCGTTTAATAAGTTAAGTTTTAACAAAGTGCGAAGGAAGAGTGTTGCAATTTCGAGACAAACGAAATAAACGCTGATGAAACATAAACATGACAAATTGGTGGAGTTCAAGTTTTGACAAATTGTATAAAGTTTAAAGGTTAAGGAGTTATTACTAGGAAACCATGGATGTATAATTGTATTTTTCTAAACGTCAAAGGGTTGAATTCATAGAAAAATTAAATAAACAAAATCTAGTAACAAAACATAATTATTGGCAATATAGTAGCTCATGATATCATGTCATTATTTAATTGAGTGTCCCAGTATCAAAATATGCCATAATACCCATGTCAACTATTTAATGTCAAATTAGTTCAAAAATATGAATCTCAAATTAGTTCAAAAAAGAATTTATTAATGTCAAATGTCTTTCTCTATCTTATAATAGTTCCATAGCTTAGTTAAAAATGTGTGTCATCGCATGTTTCTTAGAGCAGGGGAAATTCGTGAGCCATGGCTTGGTGGCATGGCTCAAAAAGTGATGTCACGTCAGCTTTTTTTGTCATAGTATCAGTTTTTTCCACGACACCAGTTTTCACTGGCAACCCTGAGCCGTGAAAAAACTGGTGTCATGGAGTAAAAAGTGGTATAAGGGCCCACATATACTCACTTTAATTAAAATAAAAAAAAAGATAAAAAAAATCAGAAAAACCCATGGCGAGGACTAGTGGCTATGGCGCCAAGCCGACGACGCAGGGAGAAGGAATCCTGCGCCGTGATTTTTTCCTGCGTTTTGGCCATGGCGCCAAGCCATGGCATTGAATTCCCCCATCTCTTAATTATTTTGTTGTTGTTAATCTTATCTAACAACAATAATTATATCCTTAATAAGAGGGGGAAATCACGGTTCCCTATGAACAGTTCCCCCCTCACATACCCAATTTACTTTAATATTTTCTATACTGTTTCTTCTCCTCACAAACTAACAGTGCCTCTCACACAAATCATAGTGGTAACAATGAACCACAGCCGTAGATCGCTTTTAAGATTGCCCATTTTCATCCGTTGATTCACACACTGTTGATTAATTAGGTATGTGTGTTGTATGTTATATACTTCCAACCACAAATTATCCCTACCCTCCCATCCCAATAATTTTGATCGGTCTGCTGGTTCGTTGCCGCCATCGACACCCACCACCAACCCCATCAAAAACGTATTATGGGTTGATCATGGTTCTAGGTGTTCCTGCTGCTTTCGCCCAATTATGATTCTGGTATACTCAATTATGTTAATTAATTAGGGTAACGGTTTTTGTTTTCAGCTATTTAGGTTAGGTGGTGCTTTAAAGATTGTGATTTTTTTGATGAAAAAGATTGTGATTTTTTTGATGAAAAAGATTGTGATTTTTGGTTGTGTTGATGGTTGTTAGGTGGTGCTTTAAGGATTCTGATTTTAGGTTGCTTGATGGTTTGATGACGCCTATGATGAAAGTTTTAACACTTTTGGTGTGTTGCCCCTACCTCTTCGTTGCCGCCATTTGCGCTGTGCGACGTTGTTGGTAGGTTGGTGACACTATTATCGGCCCTTTTGATTGTTTTTTTTGGGGAAATAAAACTCCTTATTTCTTTCAGTTGCTGAAAAATTAAGGATTCGAGGTGTTTTTTGTGGCGGGGCAGCAACACTAGAGTGATGCTTGCAGCCATGGCATACGGATAAGTTCGATCATAGGGCGATGATGATTTTGACAGTATCAGTGACATATGTCGCCCCTAAGTTGGTATGGCAAAGCCCAGACGGCATGGTTTACGTGCCTACTATGCAACCGGATAGCTTTGTACCCTTAGTGGAAGAGACAATTCTATGATCTGATTAGCCATACAAATCTGAGCCCAATTGTGCAAGTCTTTGGTAGGGCCTTAAAAGGATCCGTTTTTGAAATGAGTCTCATTGTGTTCTTGCCCGACGCGTGAAAACTTGCGTTGTTATTGTATGGGCTTATACCTATAGTGAACACCATGGGTAGCTTCTGTTGGAGGGTATGATCTGGCCGGACATGGTGTGTTATTTTGTTTCGGTAAGAAGTTACTGTGAAAAAAATGGGCCTTACGAGACGATGAAAGGCAGTGATCTATGTTTTTTGTACATCTGTTTTCATACGAAAACCGACGATGTCCATGTTTAAATAGTTCAGAATGTCTACGTTATCTGTCGAGAAGTCCAGGTAACAAAAGTCAAAGTCAATAGATTGCCCAGATTATAGCCCATTGATTCTGATACTTTTTGTTACTTGGTTTCCAGGGTCTGAAGACTAGGATTCTGTGTTGAGTTTTACGGATACAATGATGGTCACAACAAAATCAAAATAGAGCAGACAAAGAACATAATGCGTGACACACATGTGAGACTTTGTTTTTATTTTCTGTAGCGTATAAGCAGACACATGTTTGTTTAAGCTTCATTGTTCGGTTTACTTAGAGGCACGTGAATTTGGTCTATGTATGATAGTACACGTTTGTGACAATACTATGTTCTATACGATACACAACTGTTTTGATTATAATCACTTTTGATTGTTTCATTCAAGGCAAATAAGTTGGGTTTATCAACTGTTTTTAAGGGTGTTTAGGATTCAATAGTTTATAAGTGCTTATATGCATACTTAGTTATGAAATACGCTATAATATTAGCACCCCTGACATTTTTATCCCTATTTTATTGTATGCTTTACCTTTTACATAGTATTCTAATTATGTTCATTTATCAAATTGCAGACATGTTACTATCCGTGGGATGCTGAAAATAACATGTTTAGGAGGCCAAATGATTGCTCAAATAGGATATCCAAACAACTCTTAACAACATGTGTAGGACACTTAAAGGACTTCCGAAGATAAGTTGTCGTCACAGCCCTTGAGACGCCGAAAGGGCTGCAGCAGCGACTGGAATTACGGTTTGGTAAGTCAGCTGTATATCTAAATTACATTTCTTTGGGTTTAGTTATCCCGTGTGAATTATAGGTCTTTTCGATGTAGTTTTCTTGAACTATATGGGTTTTTAGTGTATATATTGTGCCAATAAAATAAAGTTTGATTATGTCGGGCCACCCATGATAAGGGCTTACTGGATGGATGAGTGCCATACTCGATAAAAACTTATAGTACGGTTGTAGTGATCAATTATTATATATAATCACACGTGTAGAAATGAGCTAGATTTTTATACATATCTTAAATTATATGCTATCAATATGGTAGGTAACAAGGACTAAGACCAAAGTTGAGCAACTATCTATAACTTAACTAAAGGATAGAAGAGTGGTTTTTATAGTGCCATATATACGAATAACAATTGTATTAGTTTTATGGGTCGACGTTTCCTTTATATATATATATTTTCTTTTCTATCACAGACCCGTCTAGAGCATGTATCTGCCATGAAAGGAAGCCGTCAGAAACATGAAGCTACTCCAGAAATGAAGTGGGCTCCAGATGTGTACGATCTAATTCCTACTTAAGAGACCAAATCTTCTGGTGGAAGCAAAGGTCCAAACAAAAAACAAGTTTCCAGGTTTACATGTTGTTGAACGACCAACATGACTACGTTAGCATTGCTATTGAAGGTCCTTACAAGCAGGTATTGATCAAATTATAATACGTAATATTTGCTGTTTGGAGAGATGGACTTTGAAGGATCTATGGATGATAAATTCAATCTTATCATTTTTATAAGCTTCAGAAGTTTCAGTAGCAGGTCTAACAAGTGTGTTAAGAGTACATGATTCAGAATCCATTGATAGTCAGCTGTTGATAGTCAGTTTACTTTTAGCTTAATTGCAGATAAAAAAAATTCACACATACAATGTTACTAATTGAAGTGCATCGCTTTAAGAAAATACTTCATTTTGAGTTCTTTTGATAATAGAATATTTAAGTCACATGCATGTTCGTTCGTAATTTATGAGTGTCACAATTGAAATTGTTTTCAAAGCATATTAGAATCATTTTCTTAACTAGGTGTTCTGTAGTACAATTTTCTTACGTACTTATGTTTGTGAGTACAACAGGATCCGTTGACGTAGGGTGAACAGTTCGTGAACCACTTCTATGTACAAATGTCATTCATAGGGGCGCTGCGACAACTTCTCCATTGCGATATGTGGTAGATGTAAGTTCAAATTTCCAAGAACAAGCAGGATGCAAAGGTGACTAATCACCTTTTCTATCTAATGTGTCGTCGTAGTAGGTGTTCTGTGATATAAATACTTTGCTTCGTATACTTGCAATTGAACAGAGCAAAAAACCTTAAGAAATATGTCCTACACATTATATGTTTATAACACGCAATAATGTGTTCCGACAGCCCCGCACGATTATAAACCACGTTAGTTTTGCCGCTTATCTTAGTATCAAGTTTAGCCTTAAACTGTTCACCCTTTATATACATACACGTAACTGATATAGTACAACTTATTTTTTGTTTTATGCTGTCATTTAAATAGAACTTCAGATGAGTGTAAAATGGCTTAGTGATTTATATATGTTACATTTGAAAATAACACTGTTATAATCCTATGTATCTTAAATAGGATTTTTTGTGGCATTGGTAGGTCATTAATACAGATATGTCATTTTATGTTCTGCTCTTTAATGATTGCAGGTTGTAAAATTTTTGCATTAACATGGCTGATACTGAAAAAACGCCTCAATTGACTCTGCTTAACGGTGACTTCAAGTGAATGAAAAAAATCTAGGTAATTCAGTTAAATTAAGCTTAATAAACAGTTAAAACTAAAATTAACTGCTACTTCAACAGGTTGTTTCTATAATGTAACAGATAACGAGTCCCATGAATTGCTGCACTCAAAATGCACACGTCAGAAACACCAATCTGCTTACACAGAGTTTTGTAACAGCCTGCTAAACACCAGAAATGACGTACTCCTTCAGCAGCATCCCCTGAAAACCTTGCCAACAGCGTCCGCACAACGCCCGCAGCGGAGCGCGGGCTAAAATCCTAGTTAATAGAAAAAATATTAGAAATTCCAAGAAGATGTTCATCTATACTATTTACAAAAGCTTTACTATCTATTTTTGAAACTGAATTTTTCAATTTTTTTAATGAATTTTTTGAATGTCGAATAGTATCAAATCACGTGTTTAATTATAGGTCAATCTGAGCGGGTCATTAGGTAACGGATCAATCGTCAAGTCAGTTCGGTCGAGTCATCAAATCACGGATTCGATCATCAAGTCAAGCGGTTCAGTCACCGGTTTACTAATTCGATCACTCGATCAACGGATCAACCGGTCAAGTCACCGGGCCACAGGATCAACACCAGGTCAACCCGGTCAAGTCTTCGGGTCACGCGTTTGACCATAGGGTCAACTCGATCGAGTCACCGACCACCGATTCAACCACCAGGTAAACTTTGTCGAGTCATCGGGTTACCGGTTCAATCAGCAAGTCAATTAAGTATCGTTAGTATATTTTTTAGACGACGAGTTAGTAGATTTACTGAGTTAGTTATTCTATATTGCAATATTTACCCATAAGGCAGTTTATGTCAGCATCGAATAATAATTAGTGATTCGATTTCACAATGCATACCCATAACGTAATCTATGCTAGCCTTAAATCAACGAATCCATGAGTCCTCCGTCCCAAATTTATAGTCACTCTTTTTATTTCACGACGTCCCAAAATTATTATCCTCTTTCATATAGTTGTTAGTAATTTAACAAGTTTACTATATTATACCTAATGTTATTATTAGAAATTGCAAATTTATTCAAAAATTTAATTAATTGCAAAAAGATATAGTTATTATTTAAAAAAAAAAAAGTGAAAATACTGTAATTATTACTATTTTTTAAAAATTGCATGTTTTTTTTTGTCAGAAAACGATTAATTTAGGACGAAAAGAGTAATAAACTTCTGTAAATCAAATTAATATTAGTTACACGTATAAAAATTTGTCAATCGGTGTATTGACGAAAGAAGTAAGATTGTTTTTTATTGATTCATTATAAGGTTTGCGGTCTCTAGTCATGTATTGAAGCAAATATGCATGTCTTGTCATAGGATGGCGAAATTCGTTTTAAAATTTGTTATGAGTTAAGATTTGTGTATACGATTAAATTAGCGTATATCTATTCAACCAATTATAATTATTTATTTTTTTAAAAACTTATTTTCTACCATTTTTTAAAAATTAAATATCTCACAAACGGTAAATCGTCAAACGAAAAAAAAAACACACCATTGCAACGAGAATTAAATCATTTGTCTATCGAGGGGCACATGTATATACTTTCGACGAACTTTTTTTCGACTTTTTTTCTTAAGTCACGTCTGAGAGGAATCATGTATGATTCGTCACGAATCATGTATGATTCGTCACGAATCATGTATGATTCGTCACGAATCATATATGATTTTCAGAAAATCATATATGATTCATACCAATCATATATGATTTTCTGAAAATCATACATGTTTCGTGACGAATCATACATGATTTAAGAAAAAAAGTCGAAAAAAAAGTTCGTCGAAAGTATATACATGTGCCTCTCGATAGATAGATGATGTAATTCTTGTCGCGATAATATGTTTTGTTTTACGTAACGATGAACGGTTTGTGAGATATTTAATTTTTTAAAAATGAGTTTTTTTTTTTACATTATAAAAAATGTGGTTGTGATTGGTTGATTAAATATATGCTAAACTAAGGGATTATGAGGATCTTTTTCCAGTTTGTTAGGCGAGAATTTTTTTTACAATTGTTAGGTTTTTATTTTATAAATAGTTTTTTAAAAAAGATAAATAGTTTTATTTAGATGCATCAACTTTAAGTTTTTTTTAAAATAAGTAATTTTTAAATAAAAAAACTAATTCATGATGTTTTTCAAATAATGTAAAACTATTAAAATAATAAATTACTGATATATTTATAACAATATTATAACTTATTTAAATATATATTTTTTCACTTATATTACATTATAATATTACAGTCACAAGTTAATTTATCAAATTATTTTTATTGAAAAGAAATCTATAACTTATAACTCATGTTTGTAATTTCACATTTTACATTTAACAACTTACAACATACAATTAGTTTTAACAAATATGCTTTTAATTTAGCCCGTCAAAATGGTTTAAACATGGGAATCAAATGTGACTGAAAATTTAAGAATAAAGTCACGAGAACGACCTCTGGAAAGTGTCCACACCTACGATGTCGTTATAGGACCACAATTCGATATGTCGTGCACTAAAGAGCAAAATTTAATGCATTCGAGTACATATTTTTGCCTATGACGAAATATTAGTACTATTTTAGCCTCTCAAATTTCATTTTTTTAAAAATGTTTCGAGGCGACTTATGAAGGCAACTTTTTATTTTACTTTTATTTATATTCGAGACGATTTAATTAAACAAAATTAAAATATATTATAATTTTTTTTAATTTTCTTTAAGAAAAAATTTAATAAAGTATTTTATAAAAAAGTTTTATAAATTCTTTTTTATAAAACTAAATTTTTTTATGAAATTTTCTTTTATAAATTTTTTTGTAAAAAAATTAATTTCTTTTATAAAATTAAAATATAACACATGTTAAATATTCCCAGCTACTTTTGTTGAATAGTCCCAACTATTTTTGTAATATATAACATGTTGAATAGTCTCAACTACGTTTGTACTTACACAAAACGCGTGTCATGAGTTCAATCAAACAGATGCTTTGGATGCCTAAGTCGTCTCGGAACATTTTCAAAAAATAAGAAGTTGGGAGGCAATCAACACAAACACCCGACCAAAGTGCAAAATGAGAAAAGTAATGCTATTTAGACTTATAACACATGCTTAAATATATGCTTAATGCATAAATAGATGTCTAGTGCATAAATTACTTATACTCTATATTATATTTAGTTTTCGAGATGGTCTTAAAAGGTTACTTATTGACTAATTTCGAAATTAAACTTGCAGTTGGCGGTTGAGCTTACGACTATAGTACCATGTGGTAGGGTAAGCATATTCGATCGTTGACCTGATCGAATCAAAAAACCGAACCAGCCGCACCAGACCAAACATATTTCAGTCTGGTCATTGGTCCATGTTCTTTTTAAATTAGGTTTTTGGTTTTTGATCAGGTCCTCGATCTTGCGTTTTGGATTCAAATATCGCTTCGAGCCAGCCTCGGCCAATCCAGTACGGTTTTCGAAACCTGAGCATCGATACATTCTATCATGTGGTATGGTTAAGATCTCGTTTTCGATAAGCATATTATTTTGTTAAACAAAGGGTTAACCCTCTTAATCATAATCTCAATTTAGACCGCTATTACAACGTCGGTTAAGAAAATAATATTTTGGTATAATTTTAAGATTTTGGTCCAATTTTACGATCATCAAAAAGAGCGTAGCGATGATCTTAGGTAAGATCCCGACTTAAATAAGCTTACAATCGAGTACTCGAAACTTAAACTACCCAAAACCTGAATTAAAAGTGTTGAAAGTATCATTAGTTGTGTTGTGTTTTGTATTTTGCTTATATGTGCAGGACTTTAGTTGCCAAGTTTATGAGTTGCATGACTAAAGTGCAAAGAGGAGTTTTGAGCTGGAGTATAAAGCCTGGACTTCAGCTAGGGTTTCATTCATTATGTTGATTACTCTCTCTCTCTCTCTCTCTCTCTCTCTCTCTCTCTCTCTCTCTCTCTCTACACATACACACACATCCGATCTTTCTCTATCTAAGTTTGTTAGTTTGTTAGAGTATTAATCGTTCATTTACAATTAATCTCATATAGTCTGTATTCTTAATCAATCTTCTTGATTGATTTAGTGTTTTGATCATGATTTTAGTGTTGAGTGATTGTAAGTGAGTGATAAGATCCACCTAGTTGGGATTATCTTTGTCATCAAGCACACGTTTGTGGACTTGATTGTATTGTAACAGATCTGATTCATTAATAGTACTAAAGAGGTTGGTTGAGTGCATCTGAAGTGTTTTGTTCATTATTTTGATAAAGTTTACATGATATCAGAGACAAGATCTTTGAATTTCAATATTAGGGTTTTGGAAGAATTGGGGGGTTTTGTGATTCTTGTGGTTTGATGTAAGTATTTTAGGTATGTATTAAATTAACGTTTAGGAAAACGATAATACATGACCCAAAGTGATTTCGTTCTCGGTGGAGGTGTTGGTGTTATGTTCAAATTAAATGTTTTTGGTTATTATTGCTTGGGAATGAGAAAATAAGACGAATTACACTAAGACGAGCTAAAAACTAAGACGAATCACGTGGGCACACAAATCGAGGCAAAAATAATATTAAAATAATAAAAATTATGAAAAATTCTAAAAAGTTGCAAACTAACTTAAAATTTTCTAAATAATTCAAAAACCAAATTAAAAAGTATTGAAAAGCCCTAATGGGCCTAAAAAAATAGTCCACACTATTGGGCTTTTTGGTCCAAAATGAAAAAGTTTTGAAAAATAATTTGGGAAAGCCCTATGTGACTCAAAACTAAGGGTATGTTTGTTAGGACGAAATAAATTCGTAACGGATTGTAATGGAATAAATGAAGTAATGAAATGGTTCATTACGATTGTAATTATGTTTGGTTGTAAAGATACAATGGAATGTAATTAGAAATAAAAAGACTAAAATAACCTTTGATAATGTATATTTTTTGTTTGGTTAGTAATTAATGAGGGATTTTTCTGTAATTCTTATTCTATTACAGGACGTAATGGATTAAAAACAAGGGAGCCCTAATGAATTAAATGCAAAGGTTTTGCTGTAACGGGTGATTGCATGTAATTAGCCATTATATTACGTAATTGTAAACAAACACAATTTTTTCATTCCGTCGTAATGATGTTTTCCATTCCTACTTCCATTACGACGTACCAAACGCTATGTAAAATTTAAAAACAAAAGTCTAAAGGCCCAAAAGGTGATAAGCACTATATCACAACTTAATAATCAATAAGTTAAACCTTATGGGGCTTTTAAGCCTATTAAGCCATAACTGATTGCCATAAGCTCTAATTCAACACACAACCTTCTTTTGAGATTATAAGAACAATGCTAAAAAGAAAATAAAAAAAGCCCAAGAAATAAGCCTGAAAAAGCTAATAACTTGCTATAGAAAACGACAAAATAGTCTCTTTTGAAATTCTAGGCTATTTCAAAAGCTGGTTCTTTTTGCAAAAGCTTCTAAATGACTTAACTAAGATTTATCAAAAGGAAAATTTCAAATAAGGTGACTAGAAAATGAGAAATAAGCAAATAAGCACTTTTTTAAAAATGAAATAAGTTGAAAAAGCTATAAAACCTAAACCAAATGAGCTAAAACTTTGGAAAGTCAATAATAAGCTGAGAAAATGAAGATCTATCACAAAAATTAAGTTGTTGCACGCTTGGATAAGCTAAAACGACCTAATAAGCATTTTGTACACAAAAGTCAACGAAAGTCAAACCTGGTCAAAATGCAAGAATATGAAAAATATGAACTTGTGAAGCTATAAAAATGATGTTTGAGCAACTGTTTGGTGGATTTAAGGACAAAATCCTATGAACAAGCAATGGACAGTTGGTCCTTGTTGGTTGATTTTGGACAGAAAGCTCACACAAGCTCAGTTAAGCTTGTTGAGTGTTATTACATATAAAGGCAACCAAAAACATTCCAAATCAAGCATGAACAATCACAGAAATACATGCAATCACAGGCAATAAAGTAAGCAAAAACAAGTGTAATTAATCTGATATTACATTATCAGTGGAAGCCAAACTCAACTAACAATGGTAACTATTTTATCGCTGTTAGTGTTAAATAGAGAGAAAACATTTGCTCGTGTACTTTGCACAAATCCGAATTTCAAATGGAAATAACTTTATGAAAAATTTTGAAATCAAAAACCAATGATTAGTAGTCCTAGATATACCCAAGAGCTGATAATTCACCAATTTCAAAACTTAAAACCCCGTTTTGAATTAGTTACAAGATCTGTCTATTTGACTAGTTTTTAACAAAAAAAACAAGTGTGTTCACAATTCACTCAAACTCTTATACAACTACCACAAGCGTCTCATAAATCAGACAAAGTGCAACATAGCATAGCATATATCAAACAAGAAAGAACAAATCATGAAACTCACAAAAACATGGCAGGTTTTTGTAGAAAGATCACACAACATGCACTTTTGATTTTCAAACATAGCCTACTGATTTTAAAGCCTAAATAAGCCCTCCTAGGTGAGACTAAGGTGTTCAATCAGATTTTAGCACCTTAAGTGTTAACATAAATACGATACAAACAAATCCAAACACCACTTTTTAGAACGTAATCATGCATCTAGTGTCAAGAAGAAAGAATATTATACCTCTCTCCACCTACATCCAAGAAGAGAGCAGCAATGCTTTTCTAGTGAGCTTATTTAACAGCTGAATAAGCCACTAGAAGTACTTGATAAGGATTAAAATCTTTTGGACTACAACAGTCCAAAGGTAAAAGCCACAATGGCTTTTTGAGGCCTGTATTGGATCACACTCACAAAGAAAGAAACTTCAAGCCCTAAAAGCATTTACCTAAGCTAGTTTTTAAATAGCTTATGAAAGAGCTTATGGAACAGTGAGATGGGTTAGCTCAAAGATAAACAAACAAAGGACTTTCCAAAACTTTTAGAACTAAATTTTGCTAAAACTTAGTTAAAACCAAGCTTGATAACCTAAGCTCAAACTTTTACCACACCTTAATTGGTCACAATCAAAAGGCTCTGATCAACCTTGAGCCTAAGTGTCACAAACTGCTTGAACTCTAAAACCTTGAACAAAGAAACGTTTGATGAAACTTGAAACTAAAACTTGCAATAACAATAAAGTCAAACGAGTAACTTGCATAAAAATAAAGATTGGAACTCAGATTTCAACAAACAATACTTTTCATTAAACTAGAAAAAGTGAACTACAAAATCTGGAACAAAATATATAATAAAACCCTAGGCCTTTATATAGAGGCATTATAAAGATTCTAGAAAGCTATAAAACTAGAAACCCTAATGATATGATCTTCCTATAACCCCTTTCAAGATTTGAATTGTTCTTGAGTCAAAAAGAGCTCCATGTGACTTTGTATGCTTCCATATGGTAATGTCAGCTGTGAGGATGATCAAAACCGTTGAGATAGTCATTGGGGAGTACGAAACAACATCAAACCGTTCTTTTTCTGCCAAGAGATGGAATCTTTGGCCAATCCGTGACTCATGTGGGCACGAGAGGTCTGGGATATACACACGGGTGATGTGGCAAGGATTTTGTGGGTTGGATTAGGATTAGAAAATGTTTAATTGATATTTTGGAAACAATCAGTCATTAATCCTGTGATTTGAATTGATTTGAGAATTAGAGTTTATGGTGGATTATGGGGTGTTTGATCTGTTTTAACTGAAAAGTGGGTGTTAAGCGCCCTAAATCTTAATTAATATTAATTTAAATTAAGGGGTCGGGTATGGTATTGGGTTAGGGTTAATGTTTGGGCTTGGTCGGGTATTTAGTGGGTATGGGTTTAATAGTTGGCATAACACCCCTAGTCTTTATGAAAACATGTAAATCACCTTTCTTCTTGGCAGCCCATTTCCTTTATAAAAACTTTGAGCTAATGGCAGTTTCAGTCCTTGTTGTTGATAATCATGGAACGACTTGTTTTGTAATTCTTTTGAACTTCAAGGGTCATTCTTGTATAATGAGCAAACTTTTAAGACCAATCTTGTATAATGAGATTTACAAGAGTATAAAGTATCATTTCTTCAAAGTTAAGGGACTATTCTTGTACATCCTCAATTCTTCAAGGACTTTTCTTGGAAAATCAACATTTAGGTCTGGTTCTTTGTGCGGCTTCGTTTCCTGTGTTCTTTTTTTTTGTTTCTTGTGATATTTTGTCATTTTCACGATCTTCGCACCTACAATCACACATTGAACAAACAAAGGGTTTTTGCAAGGTATTTATGATATTTTTATGCATTGTAAGTCCGTTTTAGGCAATGAGACCATGCATAATTAGGGTCTCATCATGGTTCTTGGGATTTATGGTGGTCGATTCTTAAAGACCGTGAGTTGAATCTGTAGAAACTAGAAGGGGGGTTGAATAGTTTCTAGTAACTTTTCAAAACATTTCGCATAAACCCACTGTGCGCGGTTCTTTAAACATACCCGCGGTTCCTTATCACTAACGAACCGCGTGTCCCTTTAAGGAACCGCTTAGAGTGGACGATGCCATTTGTTACATGTTAAACTTTAACAATCCTTTGTATCAAATTCTTGATCAAGCTTGACTAAGTATGAGATGTGTTTGTAATAGATAATAACTATAAGTAAGGAAACATACAAACACATCAAATCAAGAGTACATCAAGCAATAGTCTAAACACTAAGCACACACGTACTAAGCATAAGCTTTTCCGCAACTAGGATGTTTAGACTAAGTGATGTACACTTGACCATAATCTAAACATGAAGCACACACGTACTAAGCCTTAGCTTTTCTGCAACTTAGATGTTTAGATTATGAGATGAACACAACACACAACAACAAGTATGAAACTATAAATACATCTAAAAAGGTAAAGACATAAATGTAAATGAAAGTACCGACACAATGATTTATAGTGGTTCGGTCACGAAGCTCCTCTTCGCCCTACTCCACTCCTCGAGTACACCTTACTCGAGAGTTACTTCACTAGTCAACAAACTCCTTAAGGTGGAGAAACCATACACAACATTGCTTAGCCAATTTCTGACTCTAAGCTAAAATTTGAGTCCTAATCTTAGGCAGGACCAATCTACACACGTCGCCTACTTCAGTATTTTCCGACACAAGGCTAGATGTCGAGTCCTAATCTTAGGTAGGACCAATCTATACCCATCTACACCAATCTTCACAATAGTTATGTTTTATGGCCCAACATAACAAACCTTGTGTTTTATGGCCTAAGCACATAAACCATATAGATCTAAGCACACAACACTTAGATCTGTGACTCTAACACTATATCCAAGTACTAACAAACTTGGATCTACACAACTAACACATAATCCAAGGATACCCATATCTTGGATCTACTACCCTTACAAACACATCCAAGTGAACCCAACACTTGGATCTTCTACATATACATAGTAGGAAAATAATGACTTGATCTAAAAGGAGAGATCTTCATCAAGTTATGAACCCAACACTTCATGGTAATGAAAGTGTTCTTCTCTTTGCACTTGAGAGGATGAGAGGATTGAAGGAGAGAATCACATCTTAAACAAGATTAATCTAAGCTAACTAATCAAGGAGTTTGAAGATGTTTTTGAAGAAACTGTGCAAAAAGGGTTGAAAGAAAAGTTGGAAATGATCCACTATTTATAGGACAACAATGCAACGGCTATAAAGACCCGCGGTTCCTTAAGTACCCCCGCGATTCCTTATCAATAAGGAACCACGGGTTCCTTTAAGGAACCTCCAGCCTGGAGTCCGTGCATTTTTGTCTTTTAGTGGGGATATGCCATCTGGGGTAGTTTCTACCCTCAAAGGATATCCTTAGGCATATGAAATATGCCAAATTCAAATTAAAGAATATTCTTTGGAATATGCCTTAGGGAATATTCTTTAGAATATTCCAAATTCAAATTTACATTTTCTTTTTATTAAAACATTTTCTTAAAAATAAAGTTTATTAAAATCTTTTGTTACATTTGATTAAATGTGAGTTTTAAGAAAATATTAATCCTTGATCACTTAGTAAGGTTAATGACTTGTTTGTACATACCTTGAATGATTCATGCCGAATGCGATCTTGGAGATGTCGAGAGAAGTATACAAATGTATTCTTAAGTGATTACGAGTACCTTAACATTTTATATAATGTATTGCGAATTATACGTTTGTCATCAACAAAACACAAAGAGATTATATCGCCAAAACATCGTAATGTTTGCACTAATAGAATCATTGACTGTGGTGATCAATTTGGTTTTTGGAGTAATTAGGGTTTTGAAAACCTAATTTGATTTTTGGGGCTTTCTTGCCTCGATTGGTTCTTGATTGTTTTCGCTGGTACTTGAACTCGCTAAGTTGATCTTACCTTGATTATCGTTGCAATTGTGGTGGGTGCAAATGGGCTCAGTTAACTCCTTGACCCTCTAGCCTTGATTGGTGTAGATACTTGCTCTGGCTAGCCCCCGCTCACCCAATTTCATTTTTGGTGATCTTAGCTTTGATCTGTTGTTTGGTTTTTAGTTTTTTGTGATTATTTGTCGTATTTGTCTTTGTGTTTTTGTTTTGTTGTGTGTTTTGTTGTTTTTTCATCATGTCCGATAGTATTAGTAATCCTATTCTTATTAGTAGTTTAGGTGCTTGTTATCCTTTGAATGTTCAATATAGTGATAATAGTAGTTCTGCTTTGATTTCTTTTAAGTTACTTGGTATTGAGAACTATAGAATTTTGTGTGGTGCTATGAAACTTGCTTTACAGGCTAGAAATAAGTTTGTTTTGTTGATGGTTCTTGTGTTAGAGAGACATATTCTTCTACTAGTGATGTTTTGACTGCTCAGTGGGATAGGTGTAATGCCATGGTTTTAACTTGGATTATGAATTATGTGTCTCAAGATGTTTATATGGGTTTGGCTTATTCTGATAATTGTGTTGCTGTTTGGAAAGAATTAAAAGAAACATATGATAAGGTTGATGGTTTTGTGATATATAATTTGTTACAAAAGACCAATTCTGTTAAACAAGGTGGTACATTTGTTGTTGATTATTATCATAGATTGAATCCTTTGTGGAGAGAGTTTGAATTTCTAACTAAATTACCTAAGTGTTCTTGTGAATTTAAGTGTGCTTGTGCTGCTAGTATTGAACTGGTGTTGCATCAAAATGTTATGAAACTTATGCAATTTTTGATGGGTCTTGATTATTTTTATCAACCTGTTAGAAGTTCTTTGTTAACTATAGATCCTCTCCCCGAGGTTAAGGAAGCTTATGTTAGTGCAAACATTACGATGTTTAATCAAGATGATCCCTTCATGTTTTGGTGATGACAAACGTATAACTCGCAATACATAATGTAAAATGTGTAAGGTACTCGTAATCACTCAAGCATACTTATGTATACTTCTCTCGACACCTTGAAGATTACATTCGTCATGAAAGACAAGAAGGAAGCGCGGTTCTCTTATAGAACACGCGGTTCCTTAGTGATATCGAACCGCGGGAAGATATAGAACCGCGGGCAGTCAAGCCGATTTAGGCTTACTCAAGATTTCTGGAAGCTTCTAGAAGATGGAGGGAAGAAAATAAATTCAAATTTTGAATTTTGAATTTGGGCTCCAAGAATACAAGGTGCATCCTTTTATCCAATGGTTAGTCCACTATTTTATCCAATGGGTAGTCCACTCTTTTATCCATTGGGTAAAAAGGTGCTCTCCAAGGCAAGAGTTGGCTATAAATAGAAGACTATTCTCTTCCATTTTACTTGCACAAAAAACACACAAAAACCTTCCAATATCACATTCCTTATTTGCCTCATCAAGAGCAATGAGAAGAACACTTTCACCCTTGTGAAGTGTTAGTGTCTAGAGTCATAACATGATGAAGATCTCTCTAGATCAAGTCATGATTATTGTCTTCCTACTATGCATATGTAGAAGATCCAAGTTGTGGGTACACTTGGATGTGTTTGTAAGGGTAGAATATCCAAGTGATGGGTATCCTTGGATTAGGTGTTAGTTGTGTAGATCCAAGTCTTGTTAGTACTTGGATATAGTGTTAGAGTTATAGATCTAAGTGTTGTGTGCTTAGATCTATATGGTTTATGTGTTTAGGCCATAAAACACAAGGTTTGTTATGTTGGGCCATAAAACATAACTATTGGGTAGATTAGGTTGTGTCTTGGTAGTTCTCACTAAACTCTAAAGTGATGTGGTTGTGTCTTGTGAGTTCTCACTAAACTTTAAAGTGATTAGTAGTTGTGTTGTGTGAAGTTCTCACTTAGCTTCAAAGTGAAGAGTCGTGAAGACTGGTTCTAACTTTTGATTAGAACTCGACATCTAGCCTTGTGTCGTTAAATGGTGAAGTAGGCAACGTTGTGTAGATTGGTCCTACCTAAGATTAGGACTCGACATCTAGCTTAGTGTTAGAAATGTGTAAGCGACGTGTATGGGTTTCTCCACCTTGAAAGGAGTTTTGTTGACTAGTGAAGTAACTCTCGAGTAAGGTGTACTCGAGGAGTAGAGTAGGGCGAAGAGGAGCTTTGTGACTGAACCACTATAAATCATTGTGTCGGTACTTTCATTTACATTTATGTCTTTACCTTTTTAGATATATTTATAGTTGCATACTTGTTGTTATGTGTTGTGTGCATCTCATAATCTAAACATCTAAGTTGCAGAAAGCTAAGGCTTAGTACGTGTGTGCTTCATGTTTATATTATGGTCAAGTGTACATCACTTAGTCTAAACATCCTAGTTGCGGAAAAGCTTATGCTTAGTACGTGTGTGCTTAGTCTTTAGACTATTGCTTGATGTACTCTTGATTTGATGTGTTTGTGTGTTTACTTACTTGTAGTATTTATCTTCCAATCAAACACATCTCATATCTAGTCAAGCTTGATCGAGAGTTTGATACAAAGGATTGTTGATGTTTAACATGTAACAAATGGCATCGTCCACTGTCGGCGGTTCCATAAGTGGACCGGCGGTTCTTTATTGATAAGGAACCGCGAGTAGACATAAGGAACCGCGCACAGTGGATTAAGCCGAAATGTTTTGAAAACTAACTAGAAACTATTCAACCCCCCTTCTAGTTTCTATAATTGGTATCAGAGCGAGGTTACTCAAGATCTTTGAAGTATATTGTACTTTAAAGCTTGGATCGATCTTTGCTCTCTTTTTCAAAACAAATGGTTTTTAAAATAAAAACGGTTTTTAAAAATAGAGACGATCTTTGTATCAAATTGTTCATGAAGAGTGATTACTTATGAAATGTGTTTCGTTGTTTCATTCGTACAAGTTTTGGTGTTAAATAAACTTTGTATAATAGCTTGAATTAAATCTTTTCATGTTTGGAAGTATAAAAATCTTTTGTGTCATAATTAACTCTAAAATACGAGTTCTATGTGTCTAAAATGATTTTTTAGAGTCCTAAGTCCTTCCAAAAAGTTACCAAATGATTTTGGCCAAAAACTCATTTTTTGTCCTCTGACCGCGGTTCTTTATTGTTCCCCGCGGATCCTTATCAATAAGGAACCACAGTCAGTCTGACTCAGATTTTTGAAAACTTTGAAAAATCATATAAAATCAACCATAAGTCCGTAGAAGTCGTGCCACCCGTCATTTCGAACGTAATTGAATTTTATTTCAATTAAAAATGATTCCAAACCTTTATTCAAACTTTAAAATTTGGATGGTTTCTAAGTTCCATACTTTGTCCAAAGTATTGAGCGTCGGTTTGTGGTAAAACTTGTGTTTTACTCTTTGCTATTAAGTTGGACATCTCTTGGAGATATATCTTTGAAAATTGATATATTTACAAAGTGTTAAACTTAAATAAATTTTAAATGGGTCAAAGACTATTTTCAAATAAAATCAAGCTATGAATACTTTGTTGTATCTAACACTCAAAACATGGACGAATGCTTTTATGTAAGCTAATTGTTTGTGTGTGTTTCCTTGTGTGTTATTATTATATGTAGACATTATTAAGTGTTCCTTGCTATTTGTAGTAGTATTGCTTATATGTCTAGTCTCTTGTGCCTTGCTTGGTATTTGTTAGTATCTAGTTTTTCCTAATTAGGATGTATGCTAGATTTCTTGCATCTTAGTTGCAACATTATGTGTGCATTGCATATAGGCTTAACATCTCTTGGTTTACAAGTGTTACATAAACATCTTGTACACCTCGGCATGTTCTTTAACACTTTTAGGTTTGAAAGCTTTGGGAGCTTGTCAAATCTATTGATTTAGGTCGTCTTACTCGATCATTGTGTTATTAGTTCAAGTAGATAAATATCTCACTATAAAACATGACACACCCTTTGAAAATCTTAGCTATTATCTCTTAAAAGAGTGTTTGTTGGAATCAAGAAAGATTTCGATTAAAATATCAATGCATTATTCAAACTATGATTGGTATCATTATCGAATCTAATTGACATGTTTTTTAGTGTAGACATCAATGTGGTTTATTAATAATATACATCGGATCATAACTCACACTTGTGTTGATGGTGTTATATTGAATCTACTTGTTCAAATTGTTAGACATATTTTGTTTAATAATTACTTATAATGCACAATAGAGTCGGTTTGATAACTTGGATGTTTCATCCGAAATACTCAAGTAATTTACATTGCTATGCAATTTATAAATGTGTCATTTTCGAAAGACCAATCAAGAGTGATCCTTTGGTTTGTGTAAACTTTGTTTATACACTTCAAAGTTATTGGCCTCAAGTTCTTTTAAGGTAAATAACCTTAACTAGACTTGTTTGACAAGATATGCAATGGTGCATTCTTTACCCTCATTAGGTCATGCATTGTGTCGCCATGCAAGTTTCATCCTTGCTAAAATTTATTAGGCAAATATTGGAATTACATTTTGTCTAACTTGAGAATGACTACTAGAGAATTTATGTACTAGGATCTTAATTTGACCTAACGGTTGAATTACTTCATGTGGGAAGTTGAGTTGGTGTATAACTCGTAAAAATGGTCGTGTTTAGCCTTAATTGAGCACCTCTAGTGATAGTCTCATACTCATTCTCTAAATTGGCTAAATGGCTTTTCCTATATATGACTAATGCTAGTTTACTTTGATGAACTTTGTATGTCATTAGGAGTCTTTTTCTTTTGTAGCCATTAGGTTTTTCTTAGTTTTCTTCTTACGCGCTAATTGAACCTATGTGTCTTTCCTTTGTGTGTGTTCTAGTTTTTATTGCTCTTAAGCATGACTTTATGATAAGTTAGACTAGAACATTAGGATTTGCTGAATTGGAAAATCTCCCCTTACCACCAAAACACTGCCTCTGTAGGCGGTTCCATATATAGGCCGCGGATCCTTATTGATAAGGAACCGCTGGTATAGATAAGGAACCGCGTACAGTGCTTCCTTATTCGGGTTTTCTGAAACTTCCCAATTGTTCCAACACCCTTTGGAATCTTTGTTTCAAACCTTTGAACACTCCCAAATATCTTGGGCTTTCCTTTTTTAACCCTTTACTAGTTTGGATCATCCCCTCACCCTTTTAAACCCACCTTGTTAGCCATGTTCTTCACACCTCAAACCATTCATCCTTACCCCTTAAACCACCCATTACTACCATGGTTTCTACAAGAACCTCCAATTCACCCAAAACCTCCTCTTCAAAGAGGCACCTCAAAATTAAGATTAAGTTACCCAAACTTAACTCTTCACCCTTTCACACACCTAAGAATGAGATTGTTCTAATTCTCATCTCTTCATCACCCTCACCACCTCTTGCTCCATGCAAGACTACCTCAACCCATGGTACCAACCATTCTCATGGTTCTACCTCCTCTTCATTCTAATCTAGAATGAATGAGCTAACCTCACCCTTCACTCCAAGTACTCTCTTGGATGTGACTACCCAACCTCAACCCATCCAAAGCATTCCCATTGTGAATGACTTTGTTGAACCCTTGGTGACTTCACCTTTCACCCCACCAAATTCCGCCACCACCCTTGTCTTTCATTTAAGCATGTGGATTGCTTATTGCTAAGACATCTAATTTAAGCAAATCTTAGGTTTCTAGTGTAACTAAGATTAAAATTATGCTTAAGTTTTAGGTTGTTTTTTATACATCTTTGTATGATCTTTATTCTCTTGTATTTCCTTTCATGTTTTTCAACATGATTTTTCTTTGAGTCTTGGATCTTCTTGCCTTATTATGTTTCTTTCTTTTCTCTTATTTTGAGTCCTTTTCTTAAACTAATAAGAATTAGGAATCTTCTTGGAGATTTACATTACATGTAGCTTGATTTGTGATATCTAGATATATGACTTGCTTGTATGCTACTTGCTTATATATCTTCTTGCTTATCCGTATGCTATATGCTTAATTGATTATTTGTTGAATGCATATTATTATAAAGGTTTTGTCTTTGTCAAGCAATTCCGATATAATATCTCTTAGATGTGTCTAACTCATGCATGTCCTTAAATGCTACGTGCTAACTTGTTTTATTTAGTCTTCTCTTTTTAAGTAATCATGTTTCTTGCATGCCATATGTGTTAATTGCGCACCTTCTCTACATTGGTTTATTTTAGACTTCATTAGGCATTGCATGAATTATCATATGTGCTTACTTGATTAGGTGTTTGATTTTGTACTAACTCTTCATGTCTTCTTGAGCTTCTTTTGAGTTTCTTCTCTCATTTTCTTTCGAGATTTCACTATCACCTTCTAAGGTATAGTATTCATGAATCAATTTGTGAAGTTATCCTTAACTTCTTTGTTGAGTCTCTCTCAATTCATTTTAATCATGCTCTTCTAAGTCGAGTCTCTTTCTTCTAGTCTTTCTAAACTAAGTTGAGTCGAGCCTTACCCTTTCCTCATCATGTAATTGTTCTTTGAACATCCATAATGATTGAGAAGAGCTACGAAACTTTGAGCATGTAGTTTATCGTATGCTAAACACCATTTGGTGTCGACATTCATACGCATTTTTGCCTATAATGTCCTATATCCCGATTTTTTCTTAAAGCGTCGATTTATCCGCTTTTGGTTTTCCTTTATTTTTTTTTTGGTCAAAAATGTCTCTAGGTTGAGATATTTTTGTTCCTCTTTTTGAGAGTTGATTGCGGTTAAAATTTACAATTGGTATGGGTGATTCCAGCAATTCTAATTTTTTAACCCCTTGAGATGATATCTTTAAATTCTTGGATGTTTCTTTCCTACCTCTATTCCAACAATTTTGAATTGATTTCCTCAAAATCCTCTCCTTGCCTTTTTTTTAGAGTTGATGGTTAAATCTTGAATTTTCTTGGGTGATTCCAAAAATTCTAAGCTTTTTACCCTTTGACATATTATCATTACAATTGGTATGGATGTTTCTTTTCTATCTCTATTCCAACAATTGTGAATTGATCTTGTCACGATCCTCTCCTTTATTTATTTATTTTTGGTTGATAGCATCGCGTGCACACTTCTTTCTTCAATGCTTGTCATTGTTTGTGCAAACGACTTGTTTATCATCCTCTTTTTTATATATGCTCTTGTCTACTAACCTTGTTTTGTAGGACACTTCTAACCCATTTTTGTAGCTTGTCACTATTCTTGCTTTGTTGGTGCCTCAAGCAAGGTGGAGCTCATATCAAGGGGGAGCATTTGAAAGAGTTCAAGTCATTACATTTGCGATCATTCATCGAATATCTTGCTAGTAATGAATTTTGGAATCTTGAAGATAAGCATTTTATTATGCATGAAGTGGTTAACCTATGGTGATTGAAGACTTCACTAGGATGATGCAAGCTCAATATCTTTGGATGATGGGATTACGGTTCGGATTCTCGCCTCTCAACCGGATATCTTTTGGATGCAAGCTATCTCAGAGTTGATTCTTCTCTTCTACAAACGACGACTACCTTTGGATGCGTGATCTTCCTCAAATAATATGGATTCTACTCTTCCTCAAATGACGAATACCTTTTTGATTCGACAAAAGGGGGAGAAGGAAGTGTAAACGAGTACGTTTCACATTTTACTATGCGTTACGGTTTACTTGTTTGTCATCATAAAAAAGGGGGAGATTGTTAGTGCAAACATTACGATGTTTAATCAAGATGATCCCTTCATGTTTTGGTGATGACAAACGTATAACTCGCAATACATAATGTAAAATGTGTAAGGTACTCGTAATCACTCAAGCATACTTATGTATAATTCTCTCGACACCTTGAAGATTACATTCGTCATGAAAGACAAGAAGGACGCACGGTTCTCTTATAGAACACGCGGTTCCTTAGTGATATCGAACCGCGGGAAGATATAGAACCACGGGCAGTCAAGCCGATTTAGGCTTACTCAAGATTTCTGGAAGCTTCTAGAAGATGGAGGGAAGAAAATAAATTCAAATTTCAAATTTTGAATTTGGGCTCCAAGAATATAAGGTGCATCCTTTTATCCAATGGTTAGTCCACTCTTTTATCCAATGGGTAGTCCACTCTTTTATCCATTGGGTAAAAAGGTGCTCTCCAAGGCAAGAGTTGGCTATAAATAGAAGACTATTCTCTTCCATTTTACTTGCACAAAAAACACACAAAAACCTTCCAATATCCCATTCCTCATTTGCCTCATCAAGAGCAATGATAAGAACATTTTCACCCTTGTGAAGTGTTAGTGTCTAGAGTCATAACACGATGAAGATCTCTCTAGATCAAGTCATGATTATTGTCTTCCTACTATGTATATGTAGAAGATCCAAGTTGTGGGTACACTTGGATGTGTTTGTAAGGGTAGAATATCCAAGTGATGGATATCCTTGGATTAGGTGTTAGTTGTGTAGATCCAAGTCTTGTTAGTACTTGGATATAGTGTTAGAGTTATAGATCAAAGTGTTGTGTGCTTAGATCTATATGGTTTATGTGTTTAGGCCATAAAACACAAGGTTTGTTATGTTGGGCCATAAAACATAACTATTGGGTAGATTAGGTTGTGTCTTGGTAGTTCTCACTAAACTCTAAAGTGATGTGGTTGTGTCTTGTGAGTTCTCACTAAACTTTAAAGTGAGTAGTAGTTGTGTTGTGTGAAGTTCTCACTTAGCTTCAAAGTGAAGAGTCGTGAAGATTGGTTCTAGCTTTCGATTAGAACTCGACATCTATCCTTGTGTCGTTAAATGGTGAAGTGGGTAACGTTGTGTAGATTGGTCCTACCTAAGATTAGGACTCGACATCTAGCTTAGTGTCGGAAATGTGTAAGCGACGTGTATTGGTTTCTCCACCTTGAAAGGAGTTTTGTTGACTAGTGAAGTAACTCTCGAGTAAGGTGTACTCGAGGAGTGGAGTAGGGCGAAGAGGAGCTTCGTGACCGAACCACTATAAATCATCGTGTCGGTACTTTCATTTACATTTATGTCTTTACCTTTTTAGATATATTTATAGTTGCATACTTGTTGTTATGTGTTGTGTGCATCTCATAATCTAAACATCTAAGTTGCAGAAAAGCTAAGGCTTAGTACGTGTGTGCTTCATGTTTAGATTATGTCAAGTGTACATCACTTAGTCTAAACATCCTAGTTGCGGAAAAGCTTATGCTTAGTACGTGTGTGCTTAGTGTTTAGACTATTGCTTGATGTACTCTTGATTTGATGTGTTTGTGTGTTTACTTACTTGTAGTATTTATCTTTCAATCAAACACATCTCATATCTAGTCAAGCTTGATCGAGAGTTTGATACAAAGGATTGTTGATGTTTAACATGTAACAAATGGCATCGTCCATTGTCGGCGGTTCCATAAGTGGACCGGCGGTTCTTTATTGATAAGGAACCGCGGGTAGACATAAGGAACCGCGCACAGTGGATTAAGCCGAAATGTTTTGAAAACTAACTAGAAACTATTCAACCCCCCCCCCCCTTCTAGTTTCTACAGCTTATAATATAGTGTTAAGGGAGGAGTCTTATAGGGGGAGGGGGTGTTCCCGAGACTTCTGGTGTTACTGAGTCTAAAGTGAATGCTTCTTCTTTTGCTGTTAAGGCTTCTAATGTTAATGACAATAGAAGGAGTTTTAATAATAATAACACTAGAGGCAATAATGGGTTTAATAATAATACTGGTAACAGAGGACCTAATCCTAATCTTATTTGTAAGAATTGTGGCAAGATTGGTCATACTATTGGAAGGTGTTATGAGTTTGTTGGGTCTCCCTCTGGTTTTAAAAGGCTTAATTCTGGTGTGAACAATAATTCTAGGGTTAATAAACCTAATTCCAATGCTAACATTGAAGTTAAGACTGATAAAAATTCCCCTAGCATTTCTGCTGGTTTTACCTCTGAGCAGATACAAAAGTTGTTGTCCTTGATTGGTGATCATGGAAATGGTTCTGGCGGACTTCATGCTAATATGGTAGGTAGATGTTCTTTCTTTAATGGAAATACGTGTTTTAACATTAATTTCTCTAGTTTTTCTTATGCTAATAATAAGTTGTATGTGCAAACTGTGATTCTTGTTTGGATTATTCCATCTGGTGCTAATCAACATTTAACTATTTCTACTGTTGGTATGTCTAATGTTGTTGATGTCTCTAGTATTAATATTACTGTTGTTCATCCTAATGGTACTCTTGTTATTGTCAGTCATATTGGTAATCTGAAGCTTACTAATAATGTTGTTTTGTATGATGTTTTTGTTGTCCCTGGTTATTTGCAGTCTGCTATCTGTTAATAAATTGATAAACAAATTTAATCTCTTGATCTGTTGAGCTTCGTACAACACCTAAAACCTCGTACGGATCTCTCAGCTTCTCCTCTTTCTCCATTTCATTATTCCCCTTCTCCTTCTCTTTTTTTGAACGCAATTTCTTTTCTTTTCTTTTTATAAAAAAATTAAAAAAAGAACTCGTGGGTGTGTAATTTGAAGGTGAAATTAGTGTGTGTTTGATGGACAAGTAAAAGAACAGTAGTTTGTGTTTTATGTTTTTTGATTTTAGTACTTTTGGAACACAAAAAGTGCGTGTGTATGTTGTTGTGTTTATGTTTTTTTCTTCTTGTTGTGTGTTGTTGATAAAAAGTATTTTTGTTCTTTTTGAAATTCTTTCATCTAAGGTCCTTTGTTTTGGATAGGTTGGCTTTTTAAGCTTATTGGCTTATTATAGGTCGATCCAAACCAACTAAAAATCGAATTGAATTGACAAATCGAACTGGACTAAGTAGAACGAAACCGAATTGACCATTTTCGGTTCATATTTTGGTTTTGTATATTTATGTCGGTTTTGCTCGGTTCGGTTTCGGGTTAATAACAAGAAAATTATGCCTAAACTTTATATTCGGTTCGGTTTTGAACAAATACTCGTGTTGATCCCAAACTTAGATCGATTTAGCTTTATGTATACGAGATTAGATCAAGTAATAGACGTAGAGAAACCTTTGTATATGTATATGATAATCTAAGTGTTATGCGGAATTAACACTTAAACAAGAACACACAAAGATGTAAACAAACTTTCACTTGATTAATGATAACAAACTTGCTTACAATGGAAGTGTTTAACGTATGAAAAACTTATATTAAACAATAACCTAAAGATCTTCTTTTATAGACATAAGAAGCCTTGTACAAGAGTCTACATATCAACTATTCTAGGTAAAGATAATTATAGAAAATACAATGTTGAACTTATCTTTACTAGAAACAAACTAGAAACAATATACGCGTAGACTAAATCTTTCCATCAGTGCTTGTCTTCAATGTGTCAACGCTTGACTTCTTCTTGTCAACGCTTGATCTGTCAGCATTTGTTTTCTTCCTATCAACGCTTGATTTACTCTTGTCAGCGCTCAAGTAGACTGGCTATATTTTATTCTCAACAATCCTCCCCTAAACTTGATATCTACTCTAGTAATCAAGTTTCTGAATAAACATTAAGAACTAGGAGGAATCTTACAACACTTATCATATTGGTAATAAATATGTCTGATCAAATCTTTGGCCACATCACTTGAATAATCAATCTTCAGCTGTGTAGTCTTCATCTTCTCCAAGACTTCCTTGGACATGGAATACTGACCATCTACAAGTAGATACTCAGCAAACTTTGTAGAACTCAAATAATATACACCAGCAGCTGAATACAAACGCCATTGAAGACCACTGAGGTCATCTTCAAGATCCTTCCAAACAGCAGGATCTTCATCTCTTGGTCCACACATTCTCTTGAATGTTGACCACAGTTTTATTCCATTGACTGAAGTAGGAGCTTCAGTCACATACTTGGCTTCTAACAACCTCCAAAGGTCTACCAAGTCTTCTCTATCAAAACTTGCAAACAAAGATATAAGAGTGGTAAAAGTGTGAACCTCTTTCCCATACCTGCGAATCTTCCAAAACCCACATTCATCTTCTTCATAGCTTATAATAGGGTTTCTGGAATCAAGAGGTAACACTTGCACCATATCTGAAGCTTCCAATGGTGAGGGCTTGAGGCTCCTTCTTATAACAGCTTCACTTGGATTTAACCTATCCATATCTTTGGGAAACTCAAGAGGGACTCCCTTCTTCACAGGTCTGGGAACAATCATTTCCTTCTTAAGCTCCAACTCTTCTGCAAGTTCTTCCTTCCTTTCATCAAAAAGAAGTCTTAGAGTGTTTTCTTCCTGCACTCTTACCCAAATGGGATAAGCTTTGAACTCTAACTCTTCAAATGTCAAACCAATCAATTTCTTATAAGTCCATCCTGTTCCATGACATCTGAGTAGCATGTAGTACAACTCCCTTCTATCCCTTTTCAACATTGAGAGAACATTGCTAGCTTTGTGTTTCAAAATGACCTTGCAGTCCTTTTGTACTCTCAGAAGAATCTCCAAACCCCATATCTGATCTGAAATAGTCAAATGTGGATTCTCCATACACCTATCTTCCCAAGCATGGTACATCTGAACAACTTCTGGCATGTCAAATCTACTTGCAATTTCAACTCATTCAACTTCTCTCTAGCCAACTCATCACCATACTCAAGCCTTTCTGGTTGTTCTATGATCATTACACTTGAGTCTGAACTGGCTTTATCACTTCCTTCTTGTTCTTCTGAAGTGACAACAAAAGGTGATTCACCCACCTTCTTTCTTTCTTGTTCTACAATTTGTGCAGCCAACCTTCTATCAAACTCAATCTGTGCTGCATTCTTTGGAACATCTACTTCTACCATAATACCCTTACCCTTATCTAATGGATCAATGGAGGGTAAGGAAGATGGCAATACCTGTGAAGAAACTTCTTTGATGATGGATGATGACTGGAATACATCAACCTCATCTGCAGGTCTGTCAGCGCTCAATTTTGCTTTGTCAGCGCCCAAGTTACTCATGTCAGCGTTCAAATCCTGCTTGTCAACGCCCAAAGTACCTGTCTCAGCGCCTCTTGTAATTTCTTCCAACATGGTTGTAAATGACAAGTTTAAGTTTGTTGAAGAGACTAGAGACGTATCAAAACCTGTCTGTTTCTTCAAACTAGTAAGGGCTTCAGCAACACCCAAAGATTCACCATCATGTGAGCCCTTATCACTCACATTTATCTGTTCATACTCCCCTTTGTAAGATTCCTCCATCCCACGCCTTGTGCTAGCATTTTCCAAAATAACAATCCTCTCCCTCAATTGCTTGAGTTCAAGGCCTTGTGTACTGACAATTTGTACCAAGTCTGCATTTTGATTTTGTAAGCTAATGCAAACAGCCGTCAATTCCATTAAGGTCATTGGTTCCAATCTGCCCTCCTCTAAAATGGGTATTTGACCTCCCAAGTTAGATTCATGGGGCATGGATGAGGTCTTAATGATGGTAGGACTATCTTGGCCAGCTTCTAAGCCAGAACCAATAGTCCCAGCCTCATCCATAGCACCAACCACACTTGTGGTGGTGGTTCTCTCTACTACATGGCTAGGACCACTAGAGGAGAACACTTCAGTAGTCCTTTGGCGTTTTTGCAACCTATATTGTGTTAGGGGAGAAGATGATGTGGATTGGGTGGATGTGGGTTTGTTAAGGGGTGTTTGTGACTGTGAAGGATTGGTGTCAACGTTTGGATTAGGCATGTCAACGCCAACATTTAAAGTGTCAGCGTCGAAGGGTTCTTGGTCAATTTGCATGTGTTGTGGTGAAGGTAAAGGTTCAGGGATTGGGTCAAGTTGGGGTTGTGGGTCTGGTTGGGGTTGTGCTGCTTCAATGACAGCAACCATAGCAGGGGTGAGGGGTAAGTCACGATGTGGGGGTGAGTTCATCTTTATGAAAATAGCTTTCTTTTGCACATGGATTTCATAAAAATCATCATGATCCCTTGTGTAGTAATTTTGGACATCAAAAACCATTTGTAAAAATCTGGGATAAGCTAAAGTCATTTTATTCCCTTTATTTTTACACATGCCCTCAAAAATCATTTTAGAATAATTAAACTTTTGCCAGTAGCAATGCACACAATAGCACTAGCAATAGATCTATTGATCTCATGTGTGCAGTACACTTGGGACTCAAACATTGCAAGAGGACATGCATTAGGTACTTCCAGGCTGGGGGAAACTCCTGTTTATGATATTTGTTTAAAGTTCCCTCATCAGGGAAAGGATAACCCAAAGCCCTTAGTCGTTGTTCTATTTCATTAATGGGGAGGGTGGTTATACCATCTGCATCATCAAGATGCAAAGCTTGGCGAACCAAAGCTTCAGTAACCACCCATGTGCGCCCATGAACAATAGATGATAATGTAGTCACTCTATTAACTGTCGAGGAACTAACATTGTTCCAAAACTGCTTAATATGTGTGACAAGAATGGGTGGAGCATGAGAAAGAGCATACCTAATTGGGGATGCGTTCAAATACGCCACCATTTGTGTATACTGGGGAAACAGAGTATCATCAGCGTCCAAATATGCTATCATGTTGTGTTGACTCCTGAATCCCAATTCCAAATCACTTGGTTTAAATTTTTGTGCCATTGTTGAAAGCTGTTTGAATGATTGAGAAAGATGAAGTATAAGAGAAAATATTGTTAGACAAGAATGATAGGTACCCTATTTAAAAATAGTAGCCAAATATATAGGAGAGAAAAATGCATGTGATTGGTCAAAAATGAGGCAACTATTTTCAAAATACAATCATGAAAATATTGAAAAGAAATAAGTTTATCTCATGCATTAATTGAAAGTTATCTGCTCCCAAAATTACGGCCCCAAAATTCGTCAAAAAGTAACAACTGGGTAGGTCCCATTGAGTGTCAACGGTAAAAAAATAACCCATCAACGCCCAACGGCTATATTTTTGTCAACGTTTGCCAAAGCCATGTCAGCGTCTAAATTGGTCACAACAACGCTTGGAAAAATACTTGTCAGCGTCCAAAAATAAAAATTTATAAAAATGAAAAATGACCTTAACAAAGTAATTTATCCTAGAGAAGATAACCTATAAGTTGATAATTATTATAGGGCGGCAAGCACTGTCCAGTTATGCACACTTGCTTATGCAAGATAGACATAACAGTCCTCTAGTGTCCCTTGCTAACCAAAACTCTTAACAACTAAGTTACCTCATAAAATTCCTTGTTACTCCTAGGTAAAACCCATGATAAAATCATTCCCAAGCCTCCCAACAGACCACAACCAATTCTAGGCCAAAAATGTCTTGGCAACATGCATAGTATATCAACTTTGCATGCTACAGTGCCTCATGATTTAGTAAAACTAACTCATACTCACCTGTGGACACAATCTAGAATTGTGATAAGAGTATCATAAGGATACCCAAAATTCCTAAAGGTTCCTAAAACCTCCCCTTAAACTATGATACAAATGTTGCTAAAAATATGCATGAACATGAAAAACTTATGTCAAGATAGGAATAGAAAATTCCAACCATCATCCATAAATAAAAACATGCTCAAATTCTTCTCCAATGATCCATAAGCAACTCTGTATCCAATGGTATAATGCTAACACCACCTGCACATTTAGACTAAAAACCACAAAACTAACATTGTTGCTGACAACGCCCCGATAACACTTGTCAGCGTTAAGAAAAGCTTTGTCAGCGTTAGACAAATATATTGCTGACAACGTCACAATAACACTTATCAGCGTTAAAGCAACCTTTGTCAGTGTTAGAAAAATATAGTGGAAAATCTAAATCCTCAAAAAGACCAATAACAATGCATTATCCTGTACATAGTTTTACAAAAAGACCCCAAAACACATATTATGTGAGACTGATCATTCCAATACTTGTTACCAAGTATTGAAACCTTCCAGCATCAAAAGGTTTAGTTAGTAAATCTAACACATTCTCTTCTGTGTCAACCCTATCTGGTTGTATTAAACCCTTTTCAAAACATCCCTTATAAAATGGTGTCTAATTTCTATATGTTTAGTTTTAGAATGATGTATAGGATTCTTAATAATGCATAAAGTATTGTTATTGTCAACAAATATCTTGGTATGCATGAAATTATACCCATAATCCAACAACTGGTTCTGAATCCATAAAACTTGTCCACAACAAGCAGTTGTTGCTACATATTCTACTTCAGTTGTAGAATTGGCCACCACTGTTTGTTTCTTGCATTGCCAAGATATCAATCTGCTCCCAAGAAACTGACATCCAATAGTTGTGGATTTTCTATCAAACTTATCACCTCCATAGTCACTGTCTGAATATGCAATAAGCTCCAATGGTGAATCTTTTGAGTACCACAAGCCAAGACTGGGATAACATCTTAGGTACCTAAAGATTCTCTTGACAGCATAAAGGTGACATTCTTTGGGAGTCACTTGATGGCGAGCACAAGCACACACAGCAAACATGATGTCAGGTCCGGAGGATGTGAGATACATCAATGAACCAATCATTGATCTATAGTGCCTGACGTCCACATCTTTTCCATCTCCAATCTTTCCCCAAGGGTGTTCTCTATCCATAGGAGTAGTAGCCCTCTTTTCATGTGGAGAAAAGCCTAACTTCTTCAAGATCTCTGCCACATACTTATCCTGGGAGATGAAGATACCATCTTCTTTCTGCTGAACTTGTAACCCTAGAAAGAAGTTCATCTCCCCCATTGCACTCATCTTGAATTTGTCTGTCATGAGCTTGGAAAAGTCTTCACTCATCTTTGGATTTGTGGATCCAAAGATGATATCATCAACATAGACCTGAACAACTAGAACATCTTTACCAACCTTATTTGTAAACAATGTCTGGTCTATGGTGCCCCTTTTGAATCCATTTTCCACCAAATAAGTGGACAATGTACATACCATGCTCTTGGGGCTTGATGAAGTCCATACATAGCCTTCTTGACTCTATATACCTTGTCTGGGTTCTCTGGATCCTCAAAACCAGGAGGCTGCATCACATACACCTCCTCAACAATTGTTCCATAGAGGAAGGCACTCTTCACATCCATTTGATAGACAGTGAAGCCCATACAGGAAGCATAGGCTAGAAATATCCTTATAGCTTCAATCCTTGCAACTGGTGCAAAGACCTCCTCATAGTCTATTCCCTCCTTTTGTGTATATCCCTGAGCCACCAAACGTGCCTTGTTTCTGACCACAATACCTCTTTCATCTCTCTTGTTCCTTAGAACCCATCTTGTCCCTATAGGTTTGACATATCTGGGAAAATCAACCAGCTCCCAAACATCCTGAATTGCAAATTGGTGAAGCTCATCCTGCATTACTTCCACCCAACTTGGTTCTTTGAGAGCATCAAATATCTTTTTGGGTTCCTGTTGTGACAGAAAACATGCAAACAAACATGCTTGCACAAGAGGGGTATCAACCTTCTTGTGAATATTGGCAATAAATCCACCAAGACTTTGATGAGATCTTCTAGTCTGAACAGGAGTCATAATATCACCAATGATTTGAGAAGTAGGGTGATTCTTCATAGTGGAAGTGAGAACTCCTCCTTCAAAAAGTCTGGTGTCTTCAATCTCATTATCCAAATTGCCAGTATCTTCTTCTTCAGACTCTCTTTCATCAATATTAGGATGAACCTCTTCATATAAATTTGAAGGTTCACCTTGTTCAAAATTAGAAGGGAAAAGATGCTCAGAAGTGTTGTCAACGCCTGAACCTTGGTTGTCAGCGTTTGGGCTGTCAACGCTTGAAATGTTGTTGTCAACGTTTGAGCCATCAACGTCTGAATTTGTCCTGTCAGCGCTAGATTTGCCTTTGTCAGCGCCTGAAGGACCATGCATGTTGATAACTGGTGGTACTTGGAGACCACCATTGTCTTTTCCAGCAGCAGCAGCAGTAGCAAAAGCATCTGTCCATATGGGAATTGTAACATACTCTTGTATGGGAGATGACTTGTCTGCTTGTGATCCAACCTCTTCATTAACCTGTGTACCTAAAACATTAACAACTTGTTCTTCTACAACATTTGAAGTTACCTTCACAATGTCTGGATTAGTGACAGGCATATAATTTAAAGTCCTAGATTGAGGTTCTAAATCAAACAACCAATTTGGACCACTTTCAGGATCACTAGGTTTACTCTCTAAAAACCTAACATGTACTCTTTCAAGTATACGTTTTTCCTTCTTAAGGTAAACCCTATATCCCTTGCTCTGCACAGAATAACCCATGAAATAGCCTTCATCACCTTTTGCACTAAATTTACCTAAGGCATCACTAGTATCAAGTACAACTACATGACAACCAAAAGGTTTGAGAAAACCTATATTAGGTTTTCTTCCCCAAAGTAACTCATAAGGTGTTTTGTTATGTATCTTGTTGACCAATGCTCTATTTTGAACATAGCATGCTGTATTCACAACCTGAGCCCAAAAAGCTATGGGGAAGTGAGCATCAGCCAACATAGTTCTGGCTGCTTCAATTAGGGTTCTATTCTTTCTCTCAGCAACCCTATTTTGCTGTGGGGTTCTGGCAACACTAAACTGTCTAGTAATCCCTTTCTTGGCACAAAAATCATCCAATAGTTTATGTCTAAACTCACCACCATTATCACTCCTAAGTATTTTAACTTCATTACCAGTTTTCTTCTCTATCTGAGTGATAAAATCAATTAAAGTATCAGTAGTGTCACTTTTCATAGCTAAAAAGAAAGTTCATGTAAACCTAGAAAAGTCATCTGTGATGACAAAGCAGTATGATTTACCATTCAAACTCTCTATATTAGTTGGACCAAATAGGTCCATATGCAGCAAGTGAAGTGGTCTAGTACTAGAGTGCACCTGTTTAGACTTGAATGAGACCTTGTGTTGCTTGCCTTTAAGGCAGGCAACACAAGAGTGGTCATTGTGGAAAGCCTTTTCAGGCAAACCATCAACCAAGCCAAGTCTCACAAGCCTATTTATATTCTTAAAGTTTATGTGCCCTAGTCTCCTATGCCATAGATTACTCTCATCTACTGAAGCTTTAGCATAAAAACATGACATATTATTATTCATCCTAATACCATTAAGATTCACATTATATATGTCTTTATGTCTAGGTGTTCTATAGTCAATATATTTCTCATCTGGGAGCTTATAATCCTTGCTTAACACCAAGCATTCAGTGTAGGTAAACAGAACTTTATTTTTGTTATCACAAACTTGTGATACACTAAAAAGATTATAATCAAGTTCCTTTACCAGAAACACGTTTTCAAAACGCAAGTTCTTGGTGAGAAGTGTTCCTTTGCCTGTGATAGTTTCATATCCGCCTCCAAAGTAAACCTTATCACCATCCTTAATGGGAGTGAAGTTAGTTAAATAATCTTCCTTCCCTGTCATGTGCCTTAAGCATCCACTGTCCCAATATCCATAATCATTGACCTATTTTTGAATGCCCTACACATAAAGAAAACAAGTTAGTTTTCTTTAGGAACCCAAGCCTTAGCAGACTTGGATTCATCTGGTTGTTCAACAAGAACAGACTTAGTTCTTATAACAACCCCTTGTTCATCCCTCTTTGGATGAAATACTCAGTTAACCCCAATAGGTTTTGTAATGACCTTTGAAATGTAATTAAATCTGTTGTAGGTCATAGAAATCCCATTATCATTAGGGTTTTGATATTTCTTAGGTCTCCATGTCAAGCTTGAAGAAGCTTTAGACCCCTTACCCTGTGGTTGCAAATATTTAGGTCTGGTCACGTTTCTGTCAGCGTTGGATTTGGTTTTGTCAACGCTGAAATTACCCTTGTCAGCGTTGAACCTAGGGTTTGCTACAGAAACCCATTCCCTATTAGACCAAGTATTTGTCTTTTGAAATGGTCTTTGTCCATGAGTGTTAGACCCTCTAGTGAAGAATGGGGCTGGTCTAACCACTTGTGGACTTTGCTCCACAAAAGTTTTGGGTCTGACAACGTTTGACTTTTTAACAGCGTTGACCTTGGAAGCGTTGACACACTTATATGCTAAATGTAAAAAGCTACCACAAGTATAACAGGCTTTTCTAGACACAACTCTAGGTCTAGAAGAGAAAAAGCTTGTTCCATCATTACTAACTTGGCTTTTAGGTGACCTAGTATTCCTATACATTTCTGCATACTTGATGCTAGGTTTTCTAACAGTGTTTGAGCCAAGGTCAACAGTCTTGCCAGTGATTGGGTTTGTTACCTTAATAGGGGTTGACTCATTTGGACTTTCACATAACAAGCCACCCTTAAAAAACAAGGTAGGGTTGGCTTTCTTCCATTCATTCAAGTCAGTCAACTTCTGTTGATACTCTTCAACTGGGGTAATGACTCTTGGTGGAGGAATAAATTCCTCCTCTTGGAGTTTTGGTAAACCAATCTAAGGTAGGTCCTTTCTTTGGACACCATAGAAGTCACCACCTGGTGGTGGAACCACAATATAGTCTTTCATCCCAATCCCAGTCATGTCCTTAGGATCCCTTTGTTTATTAACACATTCTCTTAGGGTTTGTGTGGCCTTATCAAATCTTTGAATTTTAAGGTCAATATTATCCTTATTCTTAATGGCTTCATCTAACTTAGCCTGTAACTCACTATTAACCCTTTCCATGATGTTCCTAACATCATTACTAGCATCTAACTCATGTTTTAAGATATTTATTTTATCTTTTAAGTCAAATTCCATTTTATTGTACTCAGAAACTGTCTTCTCAGTTTGAGTGAGAGCAAGTTGATAGTTAGACAATTTGCATCTTTCAGTACTCACATCATCTAACAACCTTACCACCTCTTTGTTAAGTTTCTCAGTATTTAACCTACAACCCTTACTACAAAAAGCATCATCGTATACCTCATTATCTGATGAAGAGGAGGAGTGTGCCATGAGAGCATATTGAACATGCTCTTCTTCTTCTATCTCAGCAACCAAGGCTTTATCCTCTTCCCCATCTTTAGCCAAATAGCTCCAATCCCATCCCATACCATCAATTTATTGCACTGCAACCATGGCCTTAGGATCCTGAGCCTTAACAATTTGGCTTGAGGGTTTGCCAGCATCAGATCTTCTTGGAGATCTGCATTCCCTCATGAAGTGCCCCATACGATGGCAATTGTAGCACTCAACTTTAGATTTATCAAATCCAGCAGTGTCCTTTGCATTAAAGTCCATCTTCTTCTTAAACCTTCTATTCCACCTGTTTGCTCTTATACTAGCAAGATCCATGTTCCACTTAATATCCATTTCCTCCAAGTGCTCATCACTTATTTGCTCAAGGTCCTCATATGTAATCACTGAACCATTGGGCAAAGAAGCAATGTAAGCACATACAGTATCCAGATCCAAACCAGCAGGTTTAACTCTTGGAGAATCACTTTTGTATGTGTCAGCGTCTGAATATGAAATGTTGACAGGACATGTACCAGCGTTGACACATATTGATCCAGTAACTGGATGCATGTAAGAGTCCTTTTGATCAAATTGGCCTTCACTATATGAGAAGAAGGCCATGTTACTGCTGGTAGACTTACTTCCATGCTCCAAAAGAGTTTCATTCTCCGACAGCCTTAGTTTGTTGTAGATATCATCAAAAGTAGAACTTTTGTGAGTGTTATTGGCAAGTATGGATCTTGCCTCAATCTTTCACGCATCACCAAGACTTTTAAGAAAAGTTGCATTAATGTCAACATCACCAAGTTGTGTCCCCATGAAGGACAGCTTGCTTGTAATGTCAAGCAGTCTGCTTCTCACACTGCTAAGCTTCTCATTAGGTTGAGCCTTGAAAACAGCATACTCATGCATGAGTTGCTTCTTCTTCTCTTCCCTAGTATCATCATTGCCACCATATGCAACTTCAAGAGCTGCCCAAAGGTCTTTAGCAAAATCATAACCTCTGTATTTATGTTGGTTCTCTTGCCCCAAAGAGAGTTTCAGAATGTTTAGGGTTTTTATATCAACCCTTCTCTTTGCTATGTCTTCAGCAGACACAACTCTTCCATCACCAGGTTTTTCTTTCTTATCTGCTTCAGGACATCCAGCAACAGCAGTTCTTGTAGCAATGGCAGCAACAACCTTTTCAACTTTATTGTATGTGTTCCCATATTCAATTATCTCCCAAAGAGTGTAGTCATAGATTCCCAGATATTGCTCAAAGTTGAATTTCTACAACTCAAAGTTGGTTGCATCAAGCATGGGAATCTTGATGTTTGGTAAAGGTGAGGAGGAGGGGGTTACTTCTGGATTTGACATGATGTTTTTAGGGTTTTGAGAAAATTAGGGTTTTGGTGATTTTAGGGTTCTTGTGTTCTTTAAGATCAAAAGTTTCTCAACAAGCTCTGATACCACTTGTTGATCCCAAACTTAGATCGATTTAGCTTTATGTATACGAGATTAGATCAAGTAATACACGTAGAGAAACCTTTGTATATGTATATGATAATCTAAGTGTTATGCAGAATTAACACTTAAACAAGAACACACAAAGATGCAAACAAACTTTCACTTGATTAATGATAACAAACTTGCTTACAATGAAAGTGTTTAACGTATGAAAAACTTATATTGAACAATAACCTAAAGATCTTCTTTTATAGACATAAGAAGCCTTGTACAAGAGTCTACGTATCAACTATTCTAGGTAAAGATAATTATATAAAATACAATGTTGAACTTATCTTTACTAGAAACAAACTAGAAACAATATACGCGTAGACTAAATCTTTCCATCAGTGCTTGTCTTCATTGTGTCAACGCTTGACTTCTTCTTGTCAACGCTTGATCTGTCAGCGTTTGTTTTCTTCCTATCAACGCTTGATTTACTCTTGTCAGCGCTCAAGTAGACTGGCTATATTTTATTCCCAACAGCTCGGCCTAGATTATTAGCTTACGTGGTCTCGGTTTATCTTTCATAAGTTTACTTTTTTGGGTTATTTCGAAATTTATTAGTCCTTCTGTCTCGAAATTGTAGTTCAGTAACGTCTCAAATTAATGGTTCATTTTCAAAAAATGGATAAAGAATTATATTAAGTTTATTATATTACACTTATTTTAAAGTGTTATTACAAATAATAAAAAAGTTGTAAATTAAATAGTTAAGGGTAAATTTATTATTGTGTAAAAAAAAAAATAAACGATTACAAGACGTAAACATGACAAATTTGTCTGAGTTAGTTTTGACAAATTGGTCGAGTTAGTTTTGACAAATTGTATAAAGTTTGAAGGTTAGTCTTGTGAAGGAGTTATTAGGAAACCAGGGGTGTATAATTGTAATTTTCTAAAATGTCAAAGGGTTGAATTGATAAAAAAAATTAAATAAACAAAATTTAGTAAGAGTATCTCTAATGGAGAAAAGTTATTCATAGCTTTTTACTATTTAAAAAAGTTTTTGGAAGTGTTTTTCACCATTGCACCAAAAGCTTTTTGCAAAGCTTTACAAAAGGTTTACATAATGACTTTGCATATGCAAAGTCTTTCATACAAATTTGCTTGTTAAATATATGTTGCATGTAATTTATTAAATGCAAAAAGCTTAGAAGGTTTACCTCATTGAAGATGCTCTAAAAGCATGCCTAATGGTAAAAGTCTTTTAAAGACTTTTTACATTTAAATCATACAATTTTCATTTAATTCAATTAATGCTCAAGTTATTATACTTTATAGATTTTTACAAAAGCGTGAAGTTAGCCAAGTTATTTGTAACAAGTCTTTTCAAAACCTAATACCACATTGGTAAAAAGTCTTTCCAATAGCTTCTTAAAATTATAAAAAGTATTTGATGTTTTAAGCATTGTAGATGCTCTAAGAAAACATAATTATTAGCAATATGGTGGAGTAGTAGCTCATGATATCATATCATTATTTAATTGAGTGCCCCGGTATCAAAATATGCCATAAGAGTCGTAATATCCTTATGTCAATTAATTTTTTTTAAGCACCGGATACACTGGTGTAATGTGATAGAGAAAACAAGTGTTATAATTGATACGTAAGCTATGACACCAGAATGTTATGACACCATAAAATGTGAGGTACCAGTGAGCCATACAAATCTCGCACCATAGTTTAAAAAAAACTTAAATTAACAATAAACTAAATAAAAAAACACATTCTATTTATAAAAAAAATACACCAAATTAAAATACACGAAATTAAAAAACTAGTAAATAAAAAAAACCACACGAACTAAAAAAAACTAGGCATAACGAGCCCAAATAAATTCTTTCTCCGACTCAACAATTCCCACATCGATCGGTGACATTTTGTGGTGTCAATTTGTAGCACCCTCATATACGACTCCAATTGTCGCGACGTCATTAGTTCCATTCAAGTTTTTGTCTCGGCCTCGATGATATCCATTTTAGCCTTGCGATCCAACTCGTATTGTTGTTTCATCATTATTTTAAACATTTCGACGTTTGAACCTAGTGGACGCGGTCGAGTTGGTTGAACGTTGACTCTTTGAAAACCGTTGTAAGCCTTCTGGACGCGGCACCGCGTCGGGTGCGAACATTTCGGGTTCGTCTTCGGGAGTGGGGCGAAGACGATTTTGTCTTGCTTGGGCCGAGTCGGGATTTTTTCACTTTTCAAAAATTCCAAGCACTTTTTTGCTTAAAACCCAAACCCGTCGCGTTTCTAAACGCGATTTCGACCCGAGTTAAAACCCCCTCGTTGTCCTCCCTACTTGCCGCGACCAATTCATCATAAATTTTATTAAACTTAATCGAAAGCCGATTCAACGGAGTCCATGTTTCGGTAAACATGTTTTTGGTTCGTTCCTTGTACTTCAACTTCGCGGCATGTGTATTGTAGACGGCTAGAACCTTGTACCAAAACGATCCTTCTTTTGACCCGCACCGAATTTTGGATCCTCGGATATTTGGACGTAACACTTTGTCAAAAGTAATTCTTCGGCTTGGGTTCAATAATTTCGATAACCCGCACCTTCGGGTTCGGGTTCTTGGGTTTTCTTGTCCTTTGATTTCTTTCTTGTTTTTTCTTTTTTGGATGTTGGCGTCGGTTGTGGCTCTTCTTCTTCTTCTTCTTCTTCGGGGATAGATTGTTATTCGGATGGTAGGTTTGAGCCGCCAGGTTGTGATTGTTGAGGCATTTGGGCAAATTGTTGTTGGAGGTGAAATTGATTATACATCATTTTGGCGTCGGGATAAGCACATGGGTTAAAGTCTGGATAGTATGGCATTTGGTTGAAGGTAAGATTCGGATTTGAGAAAGAATCGGGGTTCGAAGACGATTCTGGCATTTTGTTTGAAGGGTCGTTAAGCATGTTACCGATTGATTGGAGGGTGTTTGGATTCATTTTTGAGAAGAAATAAGAAAATGAGAGTTTTAAAATATATAAAATTGAGATGATATGGAGGTTTTTATAAAGATTTAAAAAGGGGTTAAAATTTGAAAAAGTGAGTTTTTTTATTAAAAAAGCCGTTACATTAAAAGCCCTAACGGCAGTTTGAATTTAAAAAAAGAAGAAGAGGAAAACGCTACTTTTGCCTGGCTAAGGAGTACGACGCGAGCAGGTATGGCGCTAGAGTTGGTGCAATGCGCCGAGAAAAAGGTCGCGCCAATGGGTACGACGCCAAGCAACAACTAACTGTACTGTTGGCTCTTAGAATGGTAAATGTTTGTGGTTAGTGGATCGAGTCGTGCAATGATATCTAAACGGCATAATATATTTTTTAATCTTCGTCTACTTATGTTAAATTCTTTATTCGTCTTATTTAAAAGTAAATTTTTTTACGAGGTCTTAAACCCAAAACCTCCATAGAAACTATCCTAAAAAAACCAATTAGTAAACCTTACTGATCATCTGTCTCAACTATTTCTTTTTAACAGCATTTGTGTCAACTATTAATTGAGTTATATAAAATCTTATTATAGTTTCAAAGCTTAATTAAAAATGTGTGTCATCGCATTTTTTTAATTATTTTGTTGTTGCTAATCGGAGTATCTAGGGCTGTAAACGAAATGAACGTTCAATGAACATTTCATGAACCGTTCAGTAAATTGTTCGTTTATGTTCGTTTATTTATTAAATGAACGAACATGAACATTATTTTACGTTCGTTTATTTAAATGAACGAACATGAACAAAAGTCATGTTCGTTCGTTTATGTTCGTGAACGTCCGATTATGCGTTCGTTATTGTTCGTTTATGTTCGTTTATTTGTTTAATTCGTATAGCATATCTTTTGATAGTATACTTTTAAAATTGACATGTTTAAATAAAACAACACATATAAAATAAAAAGAGTATACCGAATCTTATGAATTTTATGTCTTTTTCTACGTTCATTTATGTTTGATCGTTTATGTTCGTCTAAGGTTCGTTTAATTTCTTAATAAACGAACATTAACAAATCATTTTCTTAATAAACGGGCATGAACAAGAATATTCGTCCGTTTAAGTGATCGTGTTCGTTTATTTTTCCGGTTAAAATTAAATGAACGAAAATGAATAAGGCTCCGTTCATGTTTATCCGGTTCGTTTACAGCCCCAGGAGTATCTAACAACAATATTTAATACCGAAGAAATATTACTCATTCAAAAAAAAAGATGTTCATTTTAAAATTTATGATCGTCTAAGTATTCTAATCTAAATCTACATTAATTATTCATTTTTAATGTTTTATGCTGATGATGTTATGTTCATAGGCGAATGGTCGGATGTGAATCTTAAAAACATCGTTACTATTCTTAATTGTTTTTTCCTTGCGTCGGGCTTGAAGATTAACATTCTAAAGAGTCACGTTATGGGTATTGGGGTTTCTTGTGATATGGTTCAGCAGGCTGCTGATACGATTGGATGTTCGGTTATGCGTAGTCCTTTTCGGTATTTAGGTGTGATGGTTGGTGATCGTATGTCCTGGAGTTCTGCTTGGGATGGAACGGTTAATAAAATTCAGGCTCGGCTTTCTAAATGGAAGGTAAAAACACTTTCGATAGGAGGAAGATTGACTCTTCTCAAATCAGTTCTTGGTGCTTCTCCTATTTATCATATGTCGATATTTAAGGTTCCTAAAGGAGTGCTGAAAACGATGGAATCCATTCGTAGCAGATTCTTTAATGGTATTGATACTTCGGAGAATAAGATTACATGGGTGGCTTGGGATAACGTCTTAGCATCTAAAGCAAAAGGAGGTCTTGGTGTTTCGAGTTTTTTCGCCTTGAACAGGGCTCTTCTGTTGAAATGGGTCTGGCGTTTTGTTTCTGGTGACGGGTCTCTTTGGTTTAAAGTTTTGCAAGCTTTGTATGGGTCGAATATTACATCGCATGTGACTAATCAGTCGTCTATCTGGTGCTCTATCCTTCGTGAGGTTTGTGTGTTGAAGGATAAGGGTTTTGACTTTATCTCTCATTGTAAAAAACGTATTGGAGACGGGCGGTGTACTCAATTCTGGAAGGATTCTTGGATCTCTGATGGTTGTCTGCGTGTTAAGTTTCCTCGCATGTTCGCTCTTGAGACGGATAAAGAGGTGTCGGTGGCGTCCAAATTGGAAGTCATCTCGCTTGCTAGTTCGTTTCGTCGGGGCGTACGTGATGGTGTTGAACAGCAGCAATATTCTGATTTGACGTCGCTTGTTGGTTCGGTTACGCTTTCCCATTCTAGGGATCGTTGGGTTTGTGATTTAACAGGTGATGGTATGTTTAAAGTTAAAGTGATTCGTAATATTCTTGATGACTTGTTTCTTCCTGTGGAGGATGTTGCTACGCGTTGGGTGAAATCTATTCCGATTAAGATTAATATTTTTGGGTGGCGTGCTCGTCGAGATCGCTTGCCAACTCGAACTAATCTTAGTCGTAGAGGTATTTTGGTGGAGTCGAATTCCTGTCCTCTTTGTCTTAATGCTGCAGAAGATATTCAACATATTCTTTTTTGTTGTGACTTGGCCCGTGAGATTTTTTGTAAGATTTGTCGGTGGTGGGAGCTTGGCTCACATGAGGTAAGTTCTTTTTCTGATTGGAATAGCTGGTTCAATTCTATTCAGCTTCCTTCGAGTTTGAAGTCCATTTTGGAGGGGGTCTGTTATGTTTCTTGGTGGCGTATTTGGATTTTTCGGAACAGGTTGCTTTTTGATGCTTCTCCTCCTAGGCGATCGATGATTTTTGATGACATTATTTCGTTTTCGTATAATTGGTGTTCTTCTAGATGTAAAAGGGTAGTTACTTGGAATGATTGGTTGAAGAACCCCCATTTAATTTCTTTGTAATTTTTTTCTAGCTCCTTGCTAGTCGTAATAAAAGTTGCCGTTCAAAAAAAAATTATTCATTTTTAATTTTATACGTAATGTATAGGGTAGAAATAAACGTGTAAACATTCTTTGAGACGAAATAATTGTTTTAGGTCGTAGGATTGAGTAAATGTAGAATCCAACTTTTTTTATTGGCGAAACGCATGTTTGGTGTGAGTTGTTTAAATAAGAAACTGATTTATGAAAGTTTTTTAAATTATTTACAACTGTTAAAATTTTAAATTACTAATATATTTTTCAAAACATTATAAATCTTTAAATACATATTTTTAATCATTTTTATATTTTAATATTACAGTCACAAGCTAATTTACCAAATACGAAAGAAAAAAATATAGTTTAAAGAGAGGTACGATAGAAATGCAATTCATTTTTACTTTGTCCCCACATCTACCACATCAACGTCACATCATCACGAAACAACTAACCAAAACATATTTCTTGCATGGAGAGCCAACCCCTCTCCGCTTTGACCCCACCACTATCTTTAATTCTTTTCGTTTTCATTTTTACGTAAACTTAAATTCGTTTCATCAAAATAAAAATTACAAATACTTAAATAAAAATACAAATACGATGAAATTTAAAATATAATTTTAAACTAAAAATTAGAAAAATTAGAAAATTTAAGCCTCATAATGATAAATATCAAACTTTAGAGTAAAAATTATAAATATAATATTTAAAAAAGAAAAAAATTTACATCAATCCCACCTCATCTTCGTCGACAAAGCAACACATGCATAACATCACCCACACACCCAAAAACTGAAAAAACATAAAATAAAAAAAAAACTGAAGAAAAAAGAAAAAAAGAATAAATCTTTCTCTCTCCTCTTTTCTAGCTCGTTAGCGAAGCGACGAAAGCTCGACGAAAAAAGGTGGGTGTTGCGGCAAGCAGGGGCGGACATACCCTTTGGGTACGGGGTGGCAGCGCCCCCATGGCTAGACAAAAAATACGAAATTACAGTGTATATTTGTATAATTTTAAACGTTTTTTAAAAGTGCACCCCACTCGAAACACAAATTGCCCCACTCATACACTAAAATCTAATATTTAACAATCTAAAACCTAAAAATCTCTAATTTTTAAGTTAAAATACTCTATTTTTTATTCGAACTTTAATTTTTTTAATCTTGCTATTGTCTAAATTTTTTTCCTCCCACAATACATTTTCCTGCGTCCGCCACTGGCGGCAAGCACCGGTGAAATCCAACGAACTTGCCATGTCTGCTCGGCAAACAGTTCTACTCCACCACACCCTCGTCTCTTAAAATTCATGACAAATATTTTACAGTTTATATTAACATGTTACGACTAGTTTTGCCAAACATACTCGCTCGAAGTAGTCCGTAAGAATGATTTAAACATGAGTATCAAATGTGACTCGAAATTTAAGAAATAAAGTCACGAGAACGACCTCTGGAAAGTGTCCACACCTACGATGTCGTTAGAGGACCACAATGCGTAAATTAATAAAAATGACATGTCGTGCACTAAAGAGCAAAATTTAATGCACTCGAGTATCTATTTTGGCCTATGATAAAATTACTAGTACTACTATTTGGGATACCATCCTTTAAATAATCTCATTTCAAATAAATGCACTCTCTATTATACTATGAGCGAATGGTGCAATCGAGTCGAGCTGAGCTCAAGCTTAATAAGGCTCGAGTTTGGCTTAAAAGAAAAATTGTAAGCTTAAGTTTGGTTTGATAGCTTGTCAAATTTTAACAATCTAGGTTTGAGTTTGGCTTAATAATACTTGATAAAAGCTCGAGCTTGGCTTGAAAAATTTGAATGTTTATAAATTTATTTTTTTATAATAAAACTCATCGATAAACATATGTATAAAATGTAAAAAAACAAAAATCATCACTTAAAACAAATTCGATTTATTTAACATTAATAAAACCAATAATAACATCATCGTACAATCTTGGTTTCAAAATAAGTTTTGCGCTCCAAGACGATTAAGGTCCCAAAAGCCATTGCATGATATGAATGCGAGCGCAGTTTAGGCACGCTGCGTTTGATATTAAAAATAGTACAAAAAATATTTATACATATATTGTATTCTACCAAGTACCGAGTAAATGCAATAATTAAATTTACAAAAATAATGAATTATTTAAAATACAAAGAAGTAAAATATAAATTTAATCAGAGTTAAAAGTTCTTTTAAAATATATTATTTTTCTATTAAATTAGCCCTTAAAACTAGGTTAATGCTCAAATAACAATTAGTACGTAGTTGCTTATATATATTTATCATAAAAATATATTTTTAATAGAGCTTGAAAAGCTTGATAAAAACTCGATGCGAGCTATAAAAAACTTGAGCTTGAGCTTGATATAATTTCGAGCTATTTTTTAGGCTTGAGATTAATAAAAGCTTGACTTGATCGAGCGAAGCTCGAATTCAAGCCCAAATTACTTGATAAAAGTTTGACTTAATTACAACCCTAATATGTGCCATTTCTTATTATGCAACTTCTTATTTTTTGAAAATGTCTCGAGACATCAAAATATCCGAGACGATTTGATTGAAATCATGTCAAGTGTCTAGTGCAAGTATGAAAATATTTGTGATTATACAACATGTGTTGTATTAGACAACCTTGTACTTATACCTGAGACAATTTTAATTAAAAAAATATAGACTTTTTTTCTATAATTTTCTTTATAAATTTAAAAAAAAAGTTTTATAAATTTTTTATTAAACAAAAAGAAAGTTAATTTTTTTTTCTAAATTATCTTTTATAAAATTTTTACAAAAAAAATAAATCTTTTTTATAGAGTTAAAAAGAATTAGAATTTTTTTTTAATTGAGATCGCCTTGGGACTATAAATACAAGTTTGACTCTATTTATAATACAAAACATGTTGAATAGTCCCAACTACTTTCGTACTTGCACAAGACTCGTGTCATGATTTTAATCAAACGAATATGTTGGATGCCTAAGTCGTCTCTAAAACATTTTCAAAAAATAAGAAGTTATGAGGCAATCAACAGAAACGCCCTTTGTCCAAAGTGCAAAATGAGAAATACCCTATATTATATTTACTTTTCGAGAGGGTTTTAAAAAGTTACTTATTGACCAATATCAAAATCAAATTTGCAGTTGGCAGTTGAGCTTACGACTATAGTACCGTGTGGTAGGGTGAGTATATATGATAATTGACTTAATCGAATCGAAAACCAAACCAGTCGAACCAGATCGAACATAATTTAGTCTGGTCCTCGGTTCATATTTTTTTTCTTAATTTGGTTGTTGGTTTTCGATTCAGTCTTAGATCCTGTGTTTTGGATTCAAGTGTCACTTTAGGCCAGTCTCTGCCAACCGAGTACGGTTTTCGAAGCGTGAGCATCTCTATGTGGTTCGTTTTTTATAATCATATTATTTTGTTAAACAAAGGGTTAATCCTCTTAATCATAATCTCAATTTAGACCGTTATTGCAACGTCGGTCAAGAAAATGATATTTTGGTAGAATTGTTATTATTATTATTATTATTTTGCCAAACATAGCTATTAAGAAAATTTATAAGTATTTAAAATTTTATTAGTATTTAAGATTTTGGTTTGACTTTCTGATCTCTACATTAAAAAGACAATAACGATTTTTAATTTTACTAGGCGATTACCCGCGCATAGCTTCGGAATTATCTGGCGACATATGATTAACGACACGATATTTCGAGATAAGACTACCATGCATTAGAAAGTCTCGTAACAGATCAGTTTAGATAAAATCTCAATATGTATCTCTACAAATATAAAAACGCACTTAGTAAAACTTGAAGTGAAACATTACATCAACGAGATAGGCAGACAGACCCGTGTAGTGCATACGGGTTGTATGCAATTGTTGGTTGCGTGAGGTTTATGTGTGTTGTGAGGTGAAAGTATGCAGAGCATATCTGTGATATAATATCAACTGAATAGGTGCACATCCTAACGACGACATACGTAAGATTCCTAGCGTTCTCTGGTTCTTAGGAGTTCAGTACACCAAGAGCTGCTTTTGAGTCAGTGGCACGGCCATCTGTGTTAGTGAATCTCATTTTCCAAGTCTCTTGATTGCTAAAATTGAAGCATGCACTTTTGAGTGAGTGGCACGACCCAAACTGGGCGCACTCGTGAACTCTGCACAAATAAAAGAGTTCCAATGTCAAATGATGTTGAATATTATAACGAATATAACGCAAAATATTCAGAATATGGACACGACAGTAGGAGTAAAGTCACATATGATTCTCCTTACTCCGAGGTTGTTTCACGAGCGAAATCGACATTTAGAAGTGGACGCTCAGGAAAAAGATAGCTTGTTATACGACTCCTCCCATCACGGCATTGGGTCCATTTACGTCTTCAAAAACGAATAGTGTAATCAACATTCAGTATCTCACAATTCCAATCCTCCCAATGTCGTTGCTCTGTATGCGGCCTCTTTGACACATTCATAATCAACTTCCCAACACGAATACCACCTAAAGTCATTCAACATCATAAAAAATATAGACCTCTATAGAATTTGTAGATGCAGTATGGTCTTTGACTCTTGATTGTTGGATTTTCACTCCATCAGATTCCATGCATATCCCACTGCGAATATACATTGGCAACCATATACATACATTATGAATGTTACAAAAACAAAAGAATCTTATCTTTTAGATCTAATTCCAAACACTCATTGGGTATAGAAATGAAACCAACCATCATTCTCAAGAGAAATTGAAGTACATATAGAGTATGATGAGAGTGGTATCCCAAAGATTACAGCTACTTTGTTACTACCTACTGATATAGATGTACATATATAGTAATGCTTAAGTAACAGTAACTGTTGTAAGACCTTTTATGTGCATTGTTCATGGGTCTGATGATTAACCATCACTACAAAAGAAGCAAAACTAATCTAAGTAGTTTCTGATAAGCAGGTAGCAAGCTACAAAATTGAAGCTTCTTTGTGTTATCAGTACCTTGCTGCACACAAATAGAATATAAAAAAGGCTCATCCCTCAACCGTAAAATGTAAAACATGATCTTAAGGTTAGACTAAACTCCTTCATACACGAAACGCCATGTTGTCATGGTGCCTCTGTTTCTCCCTCGTAAAGTACTTTCATAGAATAACATTTACCATGACAAAAAAACCGACACACAACATTATCAGATTACTATGACAACCATATAAGTAGAAATATGGTATATGCATATTCTCACGTGATTCAACGTACCATGACATACCCTATATATAGACATAAATATGTTATATTCATACTAAAAAGCAACATGAATCTTAAAAAAGATGAATTTGATTATTAAACTGCTTATCCCAAACGCCCATATCGTTTCAAGGATGGTAACTATCTAAGATTTCTTTTAGGTTTTGGATACAGATGAAAGATGATCTGATTATTAAAGTGCTAATCCCAAACACCCTTATCGTTTCAAGTCTCTACATTAGATTTGTTTAAAACTTTGGACACTATTTCCATACATCTATTTGAGGTCAACATGTGTTTTAGCTAAGAATGCAATAAGTAGACTATTGATTATGCAATAAGTAGACTATTGATTATGCACTAATATTCCATAAAAACAAAACTATTGATTAGACATATCTCTAGTTCAGTTACAGAATTTCTTTGAATCTCAAAACGCAATCCAGTCATTAACAAATAAACAACCAGCTATCACTTAACCTCAATGACGATCTGTTCGTGCAACGAAAAGAACCCATAGAAGGGCTGACAAGTCCTGAAACTCTTCTATGGATGTAAAGAACTTCTATGGATGTAAAGACCTCTATTTGAAAATGCACAATAACTGCCAACAAGCATAATTTAACCTGATCAACTGGAACAAAATAAATTAACCTGGTCATTTGAAGTAAAATCAAAACCATCTTGTGCTTTCCCACTTGCAGTGAAATACATGAATCTTTGTGATACCATAAATCAATTATCTATAATCAAGTATATATACTCAAATAGAATTATGATTTAGCAAATCAAAGGAGCACCTTCAATAAAAAATTAATTGACCATGTTAGCATCGTGATGAAGAACATATAATAGAGACAACGTTCAAACAGAAAATCTTATCAGTTGTACCAAATCTACAAAGATGCTTGTGAGTACAAAGAAAATACAATACAAAATAAGCCACAAAAAGTGAACTTATGATAATAAGCCAAAACAAAGACCTTGGCCACTTACCCTTCAAGACCAAAATACAATCTACCACTAAATACCTTAAACCTAAGAAATCATTCAAGAACAATCTTTATAGAAAAAAGACGCCCAATACGTAAATGATATGATTTACTTACTTGATCGAATTGAGTGGCAATACGTTCTGATCTTTGAGCCGCATCTGCGGACCACCATTGAGCGGAAATAGTTACTTGATCCAATTAGTATGCACACACCAATTAAATCTTTATCCTAAATCAAGAACTAAATATTCTTTGAAAAACTTGTATTCCCTTTTATCAAAGAAATACTATAGTTAACACTTTAACACACTAAAACATTTTACACAATTTCCAACAAAATTTGTTTGAATCCATTGCATTACCAAAACATTTTTATCGCTTTCGACAAATTAATCAACCTAACAACAGGCTAAGCATAAAAACTATATCTAATTTAAGGAGACACGAAGTTTATCCTAAATAACGAAGTAGTAATGCAATAATACATAATTTTATGTGAATGATTGTATTATAAGAAAAAAAACCCCAAAACAGCTCAAAGAAAAAACTTACTTACTTGATATCATCTCCAAATCATCATGCATGTGCATCCTAGTTGTGTACGACATCCCAATGAAAATATAAATTTTTTATGGTGGTATAGTAAGAAGAGTACACTATATGAGTTATACAACCCGTTATTCAAGCGAATCAAGACGGAAGCAGGGCAAACAAGCGGCGGTGAACCATGTCTCTTAAAAATATCAAACCATTATAAAAACTTAGATCTACAATTGTAATCCACAAATCTATAAAAAAAATCAAAACTTGTTAATATAAATAAATATATTAAAAACTAAAATATACCTTAGCACAATAAATGGTGGTCGTGGTTGTGAGCTGGTTCGGCGGAGTCGTGGTTGTGAACTGGTGCGGCGGAGTCGTGGTGATTGATGTGGGGCGGTAGGTTGGGTGGTTTAGTGAATATCAAGAACAACCAAATCATAATAAGCCTCCTTTTTCTGAAACAAATACAAGTGCACACCAAACCTCCTAGACTCAAACCATCAACCAGAAACATCAATCAACCATCGCTAATGACGAAGATGATGGCTATGGCTGATCTGGTGGCTGTAGTTGCGGATGTATTTTTTAGAGAAAGAGAGAGGCTCGGCTGATCTGGTATCATTGACATGTTTACATAGTGGAAAGTATTGAAAATGCAAATGTGTAGCTGAAGTGGGGGTTAAGAATGAAACAGACGCTTTTAATACTTTCCATAAGTGAGGGTTTGATGGAATGAAACTTACAGGAGAAGTTTAGTTGAAAATTTTCAACTTTTCAACTTTCAACAAATGGGATAAACCTTTTATAGGGTACTAGACGAATACCTGCGCATAGCGGCGGAACTTCTAACGGTAAATAATTAATGATATGCAATATTGTGATAAGTGTTTCGTGTGACACTCAAAATAGAACGTGAAAAGATCAAGTTGTTCACCTTGGGTTTGAAACGGAACAACATAAAAAAATATTTATTTTCGAGTGCCAAATCAGAACTATCAGCTTAGTTGACTTATACGAAACCCATTCATAACCCATTGTAAAATTATATGTTTTTACTTGTTAATCCATCTTAATGTTTTATGTTTTGAAATCTAGTTTGACTCGGCTGACTCGGTCAGTAGAACCGTTTTCGATTGAAACAACGATCCAAAGTAATCCGAATTTTATATTAACACCTCTTTAATACAAATATAATTTAATACTCGTATTAAAACTATTTAATACATAATAATTAATACACAATTATAAATAAAAATTATTAATACTATAATAATTTATAATTAAAACACCTCATTACTTAAAATTATAAGTATATATACATATTGTACAACAACTAAAAGCATATATCTTTAAAAATATACATATGTTGCTACCTAAAATAAGAGTGTATATAATTTTAAAAATCGAACCGAGCCAATAAGTTCAACCGAAAACCGGAGTCACCATGAGTTCGGCTAGCCAGTTATATAAAGTTACCCAAAATTTAAATTTTTGTTTTTCAAGATATCGTTGTAAAAAACATAAAATTAAAATTAAGTTCTTCAAAAATTATGTTATATGGTACCCGCCGCTATAACGCGCGGATACCCTGCTAGTTTAGTTACCTTCTTAAAGTCAGGAGAGTTAAATTATGCTTTACATATGATATGTGTTGTCAACTTTTACGTTTCACAAGTCTAACTACATCACTTTCACGACAACACAAAAGGTTATATTTAACACCTTACAAAACCTTTAGGGTGTGTTTGGTTTTCTATTTAAAATTACTATCGGTATAATTTTGATATAAAATAGTAAAAATCAAATATATTAATTTCTGTATAAATTTTAAGAGATGAATATTAAATAAAATTAGACCTTGTTATATATTAAAATATTTTATACAATTTTTAAATACACTATTACATTGAGAAAAAAATAATTAAATATAAATGAAATAAAAAGACTTGAGACCTACAAAAATAGTACTATGAGAAAAGTCAGTAACTCTTCTTCTTATGAGTTTATATTACACTATTTGATTCTAAATTTATTAATATTTGTAAAAAGTTTGATTGTCATTGTTTGATTTCAATAAATAGGTACCAAAGACACCCTTAGTTTTATCCCAATATTATCATTACCTGATGATTTGTAAACTCAAAATACGCCATCAAACGAGAATTCGTTAGTGACGATAGTAATTAGTTTAAAATTGCACACATGAGATCAAGGTATCATTTATCATAATCTAGAACCATTTTCGAACCACTGTTTCCGTCCTAAACTAAAACAAAAGCAAATGCATTACTTTTACTATAATCTTATTTTTAAACTTTGCATCTTATTTTTAATCTTATTTTTCCACACGTTACCAAAAGTACTATAATCTTATTTTTGGTCTTATTTTGTAAAAATGCATCAAATGACTTCTAAACACAATTAGTAATTCAAAACCACACCCTTTTTATTCTTTTATTCTAAAAACCATTTTTGAAACAGAATACAATTTATATACAAAAGAAAAGTAGTCCTGAATCAAATATGCTACTGACCAAACTACCATTACTCTTAAATCACTTAAACAAGTTTGATCAAATAAAGAGATTGATCAAACTATATAGACAAAGTTGTTATCAAGAAGATCAACAACACAAAATACAAAGACTTCGAAAGAGAATAATGGGTTGAGTAAAAGAGTTACAGTATTACATAACCACAGTCTAATGGGAACACTTATATACTGATCAATATATCATCAAACACCAAAAGATGATTTTTACATGCATTATTATCATAATAAATAGTTCATTGAAACATACATCCATTTTCACAATACATGATATTTAAGAAACAAAGTGTAAAGAAAATAAAACATATAGATATGCTAATATCGTTTTGTTTTGATAAACCGGATTTTTCTTGGTCTTAACAGTTTGAGGACGCTTTCAAAGTTGTCTTGCACAACAAACTATATCTGCCTATGGTCAGATTCTCGATACCTGAAAACCAAATTAGAAATATCAACAATCACATAACATGCTTGATATAAGTCATATAAATAACAAAAACGATGAAAATCGAAGCAAAATACCTGATTGAAGAATATGCAATCAAACTATTCCATCAGAGATCATACCTATAAGCAAAGTAACCAATAAAAACTGTTATTCGGAAACAAAACCTGAAACCAAAGTAACCAATAAAAACTATTATGCTTTTAAACCTGCTTAATTCATGCAACACAATCAGAACAGTAAAAAAATTATATATCATGCATCATGCATGTTAAAATGTATACTAAATACACGTATTGTAATGCAAAAAAGTATCTACTTGTTCATATAATTAATTTCGTGTTGATCATCTTACACTTGTTATGCACATGTTTCATTCATGATCTAACAACACATATATATACACAGATTTTATAAACTTCAAAAAAATGCCAAAAAAAAGAACAAACCTTTCACCAGTTTTTTGCACACTTGATGTATACCAAAAAGATCACTGTGAAACAATGATAGAGTAAGCATGACATGGTGATAGACAACTAAACCACCAACCAAATAATCAAGAAAATACACACAACAAAAAAATAACTAACTACAAATGCCACCAAAACCAATTTAACGGTGGTTTCAGAATTTTGATAGTGTGACCCTCCAATCTCATATATAAACTAACAGCCAAAATTGAGAGAAAATATACATACCTTTCATTCAAAATACACAAGAATTAAGCCGACTTGGTAGTATATTATGATCTCGGAATCTAGAACAACAACTATAACATAAAATCAACAAAACCAAAAAATTAAAAGCATCACAACACACCATTTTGAATCACAAATACAAAAGCATTGAAACAGAAACTTAACAATTACATATTTCGCCGCCTGCAAAGAAGATTGTATTTTGGGAACCTTCATATATAAAAAATATTGTGATGAGTATCAAAGAAGATTAATGCGAAAATTTACAAGGAGTATCAAATAAGACTGGTGAGCAGATTGTGTGTTTAATTGTGTAGTTAATGGTGCCTGAAATTATGGCATTAAAAGTCAACAATTGTATACTTTCCTTATGTACCTTATGTTTTGTCAAAGGATATTAACTCTGAGTTGATTACAGTTAATGGTTTCTATTTACCTTCCACATTTTCCCGAAATACAAGTAAGAAGAGTTGAACCTGTGGTGTTTTTCATAGTTACCATATATAAAGTTTTTCAACTTTTCAACATTCAACATTTTCTATACACCCTTTATAGGGTATATAGATATAGATTAGTGGCATATGTGGTATGGACAATGATTACGTTTCTGCTTTGGCTTGTCTTCGTGATACGATTCCAAGCTTTGATTTTAGCGTTTTCTCTAATAAGGACACCGACCCATCTAAAGCCCAAGAAACATTGGCGAGTGCTCTTTTTAGTGAGATGGTCAAAGATATGGAAGCCCACTTTGACATGACGGTTAGTCAAAAAACAGTTTTCGAGTGTCTGCACGCACCACATGCTCAAGATTTCCTACAAGCTATCCCCATAGACGGGCTCGGTCAACATATGTCGCCGGTTGAATACCGCACTATCCTTAAGTATCGCCTTATAATTCCATTATTTCCGGTTGATGCTATATGCCCTATTTGTCGCAAGGCATGTTTGGATTCTTTTGGGGAACATGCGGTTCATTGTAAAGAACTTCCGGGCTTCAAGTACCGACATGATTTTGTTAGGGACGTTCTTTATGACATATGCAGGCGTGCCGGGATCTCCGCCAAGAAAAAGGCACCTGCGAATTTCTTGACCGACCCGCTGATGTTTTGGTTTTTGGATGAGTTGGAGGTAAACATGCGTGCGTTGATTTGACAGGGGTTTCTCCTCTCGTGGGGCTAGGCAGTCGAGATTTTACAGCGGGTCAGGTTCCTATAAAAGCCGCCTCGTGCAAAGTGACTAAACAAGAGAAAGCATGTGTTGAAAATCAACACGTGTTTATTCCTTTCGCGTTTGATACATTTGGTTTCCTTGCACCTGAGGCGGTGGAGCTACTTACGAGAATACAACGTGTTATGAATAGTAATGTTTTAACTCATAAATCCACAAACGTTGTATTTAATAGACTTAGTTTTGCTATACAAAAAGGGCCAGCGGCGCAGCTTGTTGCCCGTTTGCCTTCTCTTAATATGTAATTATAATTATTAATAAAATTAGAGAGCTTTTTCTTAATAATTAAAAATAAAAAATAAAAAAATCCCGACTTTAATAACCTTGCGAGGCAGTACTCGAAAGTTGAACTACTCAAAACCCGTTCAAAGCTTAGTCAATGATTCGATATTTATTTGAGTCAAGTCCATTTCTCGTGTCTTTGCAAGTTCGTAAAAAATTTGTGGGTTCAAACATTCTTGCTGCCAAACAAAGTCACTAGAACTCAAAATTAGATGGTTAGTTGGTTCAAACACGATTAATTTAATTTAAGAATAATTTCAAAGTTTTGAAAAGTTTTAAATTTTCTAAATTTTTTAGTACATATTTATATATCCATATTGTACAAACTATTTATATCACATATTTAAGCAATACATATTTGAATAATAAATATTTATGTGCACATTATACAAATTAATATAACACTTCAGTTACAAAATTTGAACTAAATTTTATCATTATAATCATTTTCATTATTAATTTTATACAATCATGTTTAAAAATTACTCTATCCGTCCTATATTAAAATCCTACTTTAAAATTTTCAAGTATTTCTTTTTTAATTTTTACGTCAAATATTTTTTTGCGTGTTACATACTACAATGTATAGTATATGAATGGATTGTGTTTTAATTGTATTTTTCATTTGCATAATTTCATCAACTATTATATAACACAAAATTTTTTATTTACGGTCAAAGTTAAAAAAGAAAACTTAGAAAAATCAAATGTAAACATTTAATATGGGACGGAAGGAGTATAAAACTTTATACCATTGGTGTCCAAATATTAATATGAAATGGTTTACGATAGTTACTTTTTTTAAATTTTTGTCATGCGTAAATTCGCTATTATAAAAAATACGTAATCGCACTATATCGTTCGCCAAAAATATAAATACATTTACCCGTCGTCGTATTACGCGAGTATCCTGGTACCATGTCGCATTATTTAATACTTTAAACTTAAGCAAACATAAAAAGAGGTTGATTTAATACCTAATTAAAAACATTCATTCTTAATTTGCTTGTTTATTTTTCTTCCCATTATAGTCAACTTGTGAGTTGCTTAGAAAATAAGCGAATCAAACCACTATCTCCAGCACTATATGTTGTGTCACAAGTCACAGCTGATTACAGGGACGGAACGAGGATGGTTCTGCGCGTGTCCGGGAACTTCATGAATTTTTTTGACGTAATATTAATTATTGAAAAAAATTGTTTTTTCTAAATAAATCTAAAATGAGTTTCAAGTATTACAACTAAAATTTTGTATACCCGTTCATATTTGATTCTGGTAGCATTAACTTTTCTCCGATCCAAGAATCTATTCTCCGCGAACAGATATAAGCCCTAACATCTATCCCGTCGTCACCCCAATAGCTAATTGCAGAAGTTTGTAGTCACTAGAGTAGTCGATATAAAAACCGACAATACCATCAAGATAGCTAATATCCGAACGAGAAGCAAATTTATGCAGGCACATCAGGATCAAAAGTGTTTAGAAGGTATAAAAACCATACCATTAACTCATTTAGGTTTTCATAATCAAGCATGAACAAGCTCCTATATCATATGGCCTTCCACGTGACTCGTTAAGCTGATCGAATATTACAGAGTAGAAGTTTATATACTCCATGGTTGCTAACTGCTTTTGCTGGTAAAGGTAACTCTTCCATTGCTCGCAAACACACCCAGGGACGGACCTAGGGAGTGTCCCGTGGGTGTCCAGGACACCTATGGATTTTTTCGATTTAGTGTTAATTTTTGAAAAAAACACCGATTTTTTTCAGATATTTTAAATGCACCTGGTGCTTTGAAATGAGTTTCCGGTCTTATTTAGTAATATATTTATAAAAATTGAAGTCTATTATGCTAGGATTACAAATCGAGAAAAACGAACCAAAAAACTCGGAGTGACCCCACAAGTCTTCACCTGGACGTGCTCACTCGAAACGACAGTTGTTGGACATTCGTAGCGGGGCATGGGAGTTGCTTTCGCACATCATTAATGTCAATGTCGAATTGCTTTATACGATCAGAATCAATACTTATTTTGATGCAAAATTTGCTTGACAAATTGAGCGCTTGAAGGGAATATCGATGGGCTTCCTCAACTTAAGGTTTAGCTCAATTTGCTGAGGAGCAACAGGTAAATATAAGAAACTAGGAATCGTCACGTCGCCGGAGTAACGAAAAAAAAGTAATTTTGGAGCAAAAACATGGAGAAAGAACGGATAGTCATGTCGTACTTTTATGATCACCTCTTGGATTTACGTATAGATTTTGAGGCTCAAACTCTCGAGATAATGAAACTTGGATTTAAACAAGTGGGGGAATGTATAATCCATATACTTGAGATCTAATTATAAGAGATGGTAAATGACATCTTTTCCGGCTCGGTGTGCATATATCAATAAACCTGTGGTAAGGTTTACTACTATTGAATGCATCCATTTAGAACCACTAAACCTCCAAAAGAGCTTGTTATACCACTTGGAATGGGCAGAAAATAACTAAACTTGAAAGATTGCAGAATTGGCATCAAAAGAAATTATTAGTCCATCAAACTGTTACAATGGATCGTCAGCGTGAAATAAAGAGTTTGGCCTGAGAAAGTAGCTAGCCTTAGACCAATTGCAGTCCATCCAACTATCCAAGCTTGCTAATATATGCCATCAGGATCAATGTGTTTAGAAGGTATAAAAAACATAGCATTAAGGGTTTCAATTCATAATCAAACATGCAAAAACTCCTATATCATATGGCCTTTCCCGTAACTCCTTATGCTTAACTGCTTTTACCTGTAAAAGTGAATTCTTCCTAACTTAGGAGTCGACAGATACACGTTCCGTTGCTTGCAAACACACCTGCAACGACCTATGGACTTGGCTGGAAGCTAGTACTGGTATGGACACTCATTATCAAAAGGGCTAATTCATCAAATGTCTCATTAGGTGCGTGGCTTTTGTCAAATGTCCCAAAATAAAAACAATTAGGTAATTAACCCTATTCGACCCTATTCTACTATAATCTACTCTATTCGACTAATTCGACCAATTCGACTCGAACAACAGCTTGACACGTGTCATTTTTATTTTTTTTAAGGATACTACAAGTGGGTCTCGCAAGTATTAAATTTTAAAATTTTTATATTTCTTAAGCCTATTTACCTTTTCATTTAGATGTATTACTTGTCGCATTATTTAATACTTTAACATTAAGGGGCTAGGGTGTGGTGCAAGCCGTAGGCTCGTATCATGGAAAAAGTGCATGCCACGTCAGCCACTCACCCTATAATGCTAAAAAAGTGGCTTCTTGGTTAACAACAGATTTTTGGTGTTATAGTGGTCCCACTTTTAATAAAAAATAATAAATAAATAAATAATTAATTAAAAAGCCACGGCGCGAGCCATAACGCGAGCCACGGTACGGTTCTCGCGCCGTAGGCTCGCGTTATGGCCATCATTCTGGGCTGGTGGGTACGACGTCAGAGGGGAAAACACAGAAAAGGGTATCGTGGGTGGCGCCATCGTGCTCGCGTTGTGACTATGGCTCGAGCCATGATTTACCATACCCTAGCCTCTAAGAAAACATAAAAAAAGGGTTGATTTAATACCTAATTAGACATAGTATCCATTCTTAACTTGCCTTTTTTTTTTTTTCATTCATCCATTAAAGTCAACTTGTGAGTTGCTTAGAAAATAAGCAAATCAAACCACTATCTCCAGCAGTGTGTTGTGTCACAACTAGGAATGTCATATGGGTGAACACGAAAGGACATTATATGGTCGGGTTGATTCGCGTCAAATAACCTTATCGGGTTTGTCGGTTCAACCCGATAAATTGATAAGCTTATACGGCCGGGTTAGCGTTGTAGCTACTTTGTTATCGTGTTATTGGGTTAACTTACTACTTGCGCAATCTAAATTCGACGTTAACAATTAGAAAAAAAGATTTGTTAAACATAAAACTCATGAGTATAATAGCAAAGATGCCACTTATTTCCAAGACTTTAATTGAATCAGTATAAATGCATACGTTGCATATCATTTTCAAGAGAAATGGTTTTGGCCACTTTGCTGCCTTACCAAATACCTTATGGGACATGACACTAGGACTACATAATAACAGATGGTAAATGACATCTTTTTCGGCTCAGTATGCATCAATCAATAAACATGTGGTAAGGTTTACTATACTACTGATCAGTGCATCCATTTAGTACCACTAAACGTCCACAAGACCTAAGATTGCATAATTGGCATCGAAAGAAATAAGTCCATCAAAACTGTTACAACAGACTATCAGCGTAAAAAGTAGCCGCGGGGTTTCTATAAGTATCACCATTAACTTTTCTCCACGAATCTATTCTTTGGGAACATATATAAGCCCTAACCTCTATCCCGTCATCACCCCAATAGCTACTTGCAGAAGTTTGTAGTCACTAGAGTAGTCGATTAGAAACCAAACAGTACCATCAAGATAGCTAATAGCGAAACGAGAATCATGGTCTTTATAGGAAAATTTATGCAGGCACATCAGGATCAAAAGTGTTTATAAGGTATAAAAATTACAAACCATACCATTAAGTCATTTAGGGTCTCATAATCAAACATGCGACAAATTCTAGGATTTGAAGTGCTTTTTGTGAACAAGTTTACCAGTTCATACATAAAAAATATATTTCAATAACAAGTATTCTGTTTACATGAGAATTCTGTTTACAATACTCCTATTACGTTAAAACTTAAAAGACAAATAATTGAGCATCTATCGTAAGCTATGATCAGCAAGAGCAATTCATTTAAGCTTTCCTTGTAGACGTGTCTGAACGTATTCCATTCTTCAAAAAGAATGCCCACCGCCTTAACATGACCCCTCTGCCAAACATGGAAAACATAATTACTTTATAATACTCAGCTTTAACTACACAATAATATAAAGTAATCGAAATTTCAACTACTTACTTTTTTAACGCTTCAAAATACTTCTGTTTTTTAATCTCGAAAAAGATCTGCATCGTTATTTTGTCATCTCCATACCTGAATAATCCCATGCCTTATTTTATTTCCGAGACCACCTATTTCAACAAGAACAAGGTTGTTTTGCTCTTGTATCATAATATAAAAGCCGAAATAGCATAAGGTTTCGATCAGCCCTTCCGGCAAACATAATCAACATTGGTGGGTTTGAAGTAGGTTTTGTTTGACAAGGGTGAATGTAAGATCTCCAAAGGTAATGATATAAATAGCAACAATATGTGTGTTTTTGTTTGACAAAAGTGCGGGAAAATGGAGATGGATTTGGCGCTAAAAATTTAGAAGGGTATACTTTTTGCGGGAAGATTTTGGCCGGAAGATTGTGGTGGGAAGAGTGCTAGGTTTATAAGTAGAGTACAATTGATATCTTGATATGTTAACTAATTAGTAAGCTTTAAATATGAGATATGTAGGTAGATAAGAGACATGAATGCAAGTTTAAATTCAAGAAGAAATAATGACGTTATTTTTAAATTCGGGTTGATTCGGTCGGTTAAACAGCTGAATTGTAATCTGGTCGAGTGATTGAACATCAGAGGCGGACCTAGGTGGCAATTAGGTGGTGCCCGGGAACCACCTTGGAAAAAATAATAATTTGTAAATGATATAGAACTTTTTCAAGGAACCACCTTAGAAAACATCGGGAACCACCTTAGATCTAAATTTTACAAAAAAAAAGATAAAGAAAGTAAGAAAATATGTTTGACCGGAAATGGAAGATATCTTACTGCCGTAGAGGGCTGGTGAAGAAGATAAACAGAGAAAGATACCTTTGTCAACTTTCTTGGGTATATAAATATACAATAAATTCTTATTCAAAAAGTACGTTGAAAGGCTTTTATTTAGGTGTAGTCCCAAAAGTTAGATAACAGTACTTTTCTAATTTTACTTTTAAAAATGTTGTTTTTTTATTTTTGACTCATAACATCTATGTACCGATGTTTTACAACATAGATATTTTGAAAGAGTACTACTTTAAAATATGTAAACAAATACAGGTATATATTTAGAAAGTGTATGAATAAACAAGTAAATGACCAACTACGTAAGAAGAAAAAAAAGTTAAAACGTTAAAAGAACCGAATTTATATGTCAAAAAGATAACCAACTGTTAATCAGTTTTAATATGATTTTATATCATAATCATTGTGCATACGAAATCTTCTGAAGTTCATTTGTTTTAATTAGTGTGTCGTATTGCACTTGATAAGAGATAACTTAATCCGATTCATTAACAAGTTGATTTTTTTTATTTAACCCGACTCGTTGACCAATTGAGTTTTTGACCCGCTGTTTTGATTATCATATAGGAACCACCTTGGATTTAGTCCTGGATACGCCACTGTCGAACACCAGTTTCAAGCGAAAATCCGATTGAACAGTTGGTTAAAATGTGGTCCGGTACCTCGGCCGAATCAATTAAATAACCTTCTAAAATATTGGATGATGGATCATGTAAAGTGTTTGATGCTTTTAGTTAAACATTAATCTATTTAGGTAAACATTAAGTAGAAGACGTGTATAGTTGGTCTCCTTAAATACTATTATATTTATCGCAAAATTATTATCTATCTTTTAGTTTTCTTCATGTTTCGTCTGTTCTAAAATTATTTTCCAGTTTTAAAAATAATAGATGTGTTTGTTTAAGTGTACCATATTACCCTTAATTCAAATTGATATTCACAAAAATAAAAGAAACATTAATTAATTAGCAAAAGGTAAAATTATCTATTTGTGCTTTCTTATAAATCAAACCAGTAATTAATGCACTCCTTCTTAAACTGTGTAATGTAATTCTTATATGTGAACAATAATTTTGGGACGGAGGTAATATTTTTTTTCTATAATTATAATATATCGATAAAAAATACACAGTTTAAAAAAATATTAATTTTATAATTTTTTTCTCTTACGTTTAACTTAATTTAAATTTCATATCTATTTCTGGACTACTTTTTTACAAAATGTGGACTGTAATTATGAGGGGGAGAGAGTATAATGGGTCAAAATGGTACTTTTTTGTCCCAAATATATACTTAATGCTTCTTTTGAATGTCCAATTTAATTATTCACTACCTCATTTATTTGTGAGTGAAAAAAGGGTTGTGTTTTCTTTATGAGCTGGTAAGAATACATTAATGAATGAGTAGATAAACTCATAAATGTCTATTCAACATACTCTGTCAAGGAGTTGATTTACTTTATGTTTAAAAGTATAATTTCTAGTACTACATTAGACTACGAGTAAACAATCTCTATGACTCCATAATGAAAGTCTATAAATTATATACACTAGTATTTAATAGATTACGAGTAAAAAACATCAAAGGTGCTAGCCTAAGGCAAACAAACTACTTCACTTATCATATTAAAAACAACAAAGGTATTAGTTGTCTCAACTCAAGTAGAAGAGTGATATGGATAATCGCCGCCATGCCATCACGAACCTCCACTACTGGTGTATGTGTGAGCGGTTTTTGACGAAGACGGAATAAATTTGAAAATTCAATGGTAATGTCAAGAGATAAATTAGTAACTGTTTAAAGTCGGTACCACATTAGTATTGTATACCTTTTGCCCAAGATTTATATAAAATTTAGAGGACAATATTTTATAGATACCAAGGTTTTTTGTTTGAGCATTGGATGCCAACATTCAACTTAAATTTTACAAATGCATTCACCAAGTCTTATACGTATTGAGTTATGGCTTCAATAAATACCTTAATAAATTACTGTATCTAACAATGACTATTGATGGCAATGGTGTTATAATAGATCTAGTGAACATTGACAACGATGGGACGGTGCATGATATGGTTTTGTCTTCATCAGAGGAAGACTTGTGCGGGTTGAGGCTTTATTGTTAAACAAGGTAGAAAAACTCATTTTCACTATACATTTTTAGGTTCTACCAATTCTAGTCCAAATTCTACTATTTGAAATTGAATAGGTTTGCGATTTTAGTTAGTGACGAGACATTAAAAGCGAATACTTACCGCTTACCTACCAACAATATAGGATTATTATATTTAACTAGGATTTTAGCCCGCGCTCCGCTGCGGGCGTTGTGCGGACGCTGTTGGCAAGGTTTTCAGAGGATGCTGCTGAAGGAGTACGTCATTTCTGGTGTTTAGCAGGCTGTTACAAAACTCTGTGTAAGCAGATTGGTGTTTCTGACGTGTGCATTTTGAGTGCAGCAATTCATGGGACTCGTTATCTGTTACATTATAGAAACAACTTGTTGAAGTAGCAGTTAAGTTTAATTTTAACTGTTTATTAAGCTGAATTTAACTGAATTACCTAGATTTTTTTCATTCACTTGAAGTCACCGTTAAGCAGAGTCAATTGAGGCGGTTTTTCAGTATCAACCATGTTAATGCAAAAACTTTACAACCTGCAATCATTAAAGAGCAGAACATTAAATGACATATCTGTATTAATGACCTACCAATCCCAAAAGAAATCCTATTTAAGATACATAGGATTATAACAGTGTTATTTTCAAATGTAACATATATAAACCACTAAGCCATTTTACACTCATCTGAAGTTCTATTTAAATGACAGCATAAAACAAAAAATAAGTTGTACTATATCAGTTACGTGTATGTATATAAAGGGTGAACAGTTTTAGGCTAAACTTGATACTAAGATAAGCGGCAAACCTAACGTGGTTTATAATCGTGCGGGGCTGTCGGAACACATTATTGCGTGTTATAAACATATAATGTGTAGGACATATTTCTTAAGGTTTTTTGCTCTGTTCAATTGCAAGTATACGATGCTATATCACAGAACACCTACTACGACGACAGATTAGATAGAAAAGGTGATTAGTCACCTTTGCATCCTGCTTGTTCTTGGAAATTTGAACTTACATCTACTACATATCGCAATGGAGAAGTTGTCGCAGCGCCCATATGAATGACATCAGTACATAGAAGTGGTTCACGAACTGTTCACCCTACGTCAACGGAGCCTGTTGTACTCACAAACATAAGTACGTAAAAAAATTGTACTACAGAACACCTAGTTAAGAAAATGATTCTAATATGCTTTGAAAACAATTCCAATTGTGACACTCATAAATTACGAACGAACATGCATGTGACTTAAATATTCTATTATCAAAAGAACTCAAAATGAAGTATGTTCTTAAAGCGATGCACTTCAATTAGTAACATTGTATGTGTGAATTTTTTTTATCTGCAATTAAGCTAAAAGTAAACTGACTATCAACAACTGACTATCAATGGATTCTGAATCATGTACTCTTAACACACTTGTTAGACCTGCTACTGAAACTTCTGAAGCTTATAAAAATGATAAGATTGAATTTATCATCCATAGATCCTTCAAAGTCCATCTATCCAAACAGCAAATATTACGTATTATAATTTGATCAATACCTGCTTGTAAGGACCTTCAATAGCAATGCTAATGTAGTCATGTTGGTCATTCAACAACATGTAAACCTGGAAACTTGTTTTTTGTTTGTACCTTTGCTTCCACCAGAAGATTTGGTCTCTCAAGTATGAATCAGATCGTATACATCTGGAGCCCACTTCATTTCTAGAGTAGCTTCATGTTTCTGACGGCTTCCTTTCATGGCAGATACATGCTCTAGACGGGTCTGTGATAGAAAAGAAAATATATATATATATATATATATATATATATATATATATATATATATATATATATATATATATATAAAGGAAACGTCGACCCATAAAACTAATACAATTGTTATTCGTATATATGGCACTATAAAAACCACTCTTCTATCGTTTAGTTAAGCTATAGATAGTTACTCAACTTTGGTCTTAGTCCTTGTTACCTACCATATTGATAGCATGTAATTTAAGACATGTATAAAAATCTAGCTCATTTCTACACGTGTGATTATATATAATAATTGATCACTACAACCGTATTATAAGTTTTTATCGAGTATGACACTCATCCATCCAGTAAGCCCTTATCATGGGTGGCCCGACATAATCAAACTTTATTTTCTTGGCACAATATATACACTAAAAACCCATATAGTTCAAGAAAACTACATCCAAAAGAACTATAATTCACACGGGATAACTAAACCCAAAGAAATGTAATTTAGATATACAGGTGACTTACCAAACCGTAATTCCAGTCGCTGCTGCAGCCCTTTCGGCGTCTCAAGGGTTGTGACGACAACTTATCTCGGAAGTCCTTTCAGTGTCCTACACATGTTGTTAAGGGTTGTTTGGATATCCTATTTGAGCAATCATTTGGCCTCCTAAACATGTTATTTTCAGCATCCCCTGGATAGTAACATGTCTGCAAGTTGATAAATGAACATAATTAGAATACTATGTAAAAGGTAAAGCATATAATAAAATAGGGATAAAAATGTCAGGGGTGCTAATATTATAGCGTATTTCATAACTAAGTATGCATATAAACACTTATAAACTATTGAATCCTAAACACCCTTAAAAACAGTTGATAAACCCAACTTATTTGCCTTGAATGAAACAATCAAAAGTGATTATAATCAAAACATTAGTGTATCGTATAGAACATAGTATTGTCACAAACGTGTACTATCATACATAGACCAAATTTGATTTTGTTGTGACCATCATTGGATCCGTAAAACTCAGCAGAGAATCCTAGTCTTCAGACCCTGGAAACCAAGTAACAAAAAGTATCAGAATCAATGGGCTACAATCTGGGCAATCTATTGACTTTGACTTTTGTTACCTGAACTTCTCGACAAATAACGTACACATTCTGAACTATTTAAACGGTCATCGTCGGTTTTCGTACGAAAACACATGTACAAAAAACATAGATCACTGCCTTTCATCGTCTCGTAAGGCCCATTTTTTCACAGTAACTTCTTACCGAAACAAAATAACACACCATGTCCGGGCAGATCATACCCTCCAACAGAAGCTACCCATGGTGTTCACTATAGGTATAAGCCCATATAATAACAACGCAAGTTTTCACGCGTCGGGCAAGAACACAATGAGATTCATTTCAAAAACGGATCCTTTTAAGGCCCTACCGAAGACTTGCACAATTGGGCTCAGATTTGTATGGCTATTCAGATCATAGAATTGTCTCTTCCACTAAGGGTTCAAAGTTATCCGGTTGCATAGTAGGCACGTAAACCATGCCGTCCGGGCTTTGCCATACCAACTTAGGGGCGACATATGTCACTGATACTGTCAAAATCATCATCGCCCTATAAGGTATCGAACTTATCCGTATCCCCATCGAAAAAGTCGCTTTAAGACTTAATTTTGGGCTATCACGCAAACGAACCAACGTATAAGGATGGCAAATTATGCCATAAACATCAGCAAACCACAATATAATAGCATAAAATTTAGTTTACGCAAGATAACCTAGAATTAATTAAGCTCAGGCAGCTACATTATATCTTTAATAAAAGTCGGAGTAAAAAACACACTTTAGTGCACGAACTGTTTAGCTATCTAGATCTCAGAAACTCATAACAGCTCATAACATATGCATCTCATAAACAGAGGAAAAATAGATAGGCTTCTTGGGTCAATCAACAAACACCAAAAAAACATTTATAAAAATTACCTAATTTAATTGAAGCCCCCAACAAAATAGTCATCAAAAACACCATAAACATCACGCCTTATCACCATCGCAACCAAACATCCATTTTGAACGCATAACCCTAAGCCCGTCGTCACCAACCCATCAGTATCATCGCACGACATATATAGCGGCAACGAAAACATTAGGGGCAACGACGATGGTCAAATGACCGTCACAAAGAGAGTCGTGACAGATTTCAGAAACCTATGAGATGCATCTTGATAATAGATGCATCTTGATGATCAACACTAACATCGAGGGCAGATCAATCATTCAATACTGATCAACTCTAAATCCACCGTTATCGATCAATCAATCAATACTGATCAACTCTAAATCCATCGTTCTCGAATATTGATTGATTGGTCTCATCGACAGTAGATCAATCAATATTCGAGAAACATCTGTGTGAGAGAGAGATGAGATGAGACCATTTTTTGTGAAAGAAATGGGAGGGGAGCATTTCTTTATTAGGTTTATTTGAGAAGCAGAGAGTATTGTGAGAGAAAGGTCAATATTAAACAAATATGATTGTGAGGGGGGGGGGGGGGGGGAACTGTTCATTGGGGAACGTGATTCCCCCCTTTTATTAAGGATATAATTTGAAAAAGAATCGAGTTTAAACGAGTTCGTGCCAAGCTCAAGCCTTTTAAGGCTCATCATGTTAATGAGTTCGAGCATGATCTCGTACCGTATTTCCATGAATTCATTCACTTGCCTCTACACAATAGGTTTCTTTAATACTTCGTAGTTTCGAAGTCAAAAGCTCGATATACTTCGCGGACGAAATAAGTATAGACAATTAGCCTATAAAATATGTTCGTTTATATACATAAACATACATACAGTGATGCAAGTATTATTGTACATGTGCTTATTTATGTTTATATAGACCAACGCAATAAACAAGCTTGAGCTTAATGTACCTAAGACGCCAAGCTTGAGCTGAGCTTTATTTTGTTTGAGCATATTACAAAACTGCATTGATTAAGAGCTTGCAAATATTTCGCGAGCCGAACTTGAGCTTTGGCATACTCGAATTCAACTTTGTTGTTTACCCTTGTTTAGCATTCATAACTCTAAATATTTTAACTTTAAAAATAAAGTGTTTATACTTTAACTTACAAATCACATATGAGATGAAAGAAGTTTAAGTATGTTTATTGATTTACATAGTGGTTGGTTAAAATGGTGGATTATTGAATCAATTAATCAATGCACAACTACCACATTTATTTGAAGACAAAGACTTGATATTTCACTAAAAATGTAAGTACATAAAGTCACGCAACATACATATGAATTATGATAGTCATGTGCCTTCCCCTTTTGTTCTTTTTATATAGCATACGATATCAATCAACAATAGTTATTAAGAACTCGAAAAGTTATGATTCAAAATCATGACAAACGAAATATGGCTTACAAATTATACAAACGAGATAAATTAGCTACACGTACAACTACAAAATAATCCTGGAACCAAATCGAGTGAATATTGATAGCACGAAAACTAAACGAGAAGTCCCTGCATGTTTTAAATGTAGTGCGAGCGACCATGTAGTTGACTCATGTACCAATGATTAGGGTCATGCGGATATGAAGTGTTTTAATTGTTTAGAAGACACATAAGGTTGGGTGCGTAAAAACACTTTTTGTCTGTCTAAAAAGGAGGGACATATTTCACTCTGCTGTCCTAACTGATGTGCATTTAGCACATCACAAAAGATAAAAATTGCAGGTCCGTAAGAATCAAGGAATGTTAGTCTTCCTTCTTCTGCCAGTGAATAATTTGAGCATCACTTGGTAAAAAAGGATGTTTGTTACATGGTCATAGTACGTGTAAAACAAAGATGTATGAGATGTATTATCCAAATTTGTGATTCATGGATCATGGTAAACTAACTAACTCATGTTTTACTTATTAATAGGTGAGTCGAGTTTTACAATAAATCACGCTATAGTTTCATTAAAATGTGTTTAGGATTCAAAAACATGCATTATCTTTCATGGATATCTCAATATTTTTGTTTTTATTAGAGTTTGAAAATCATACTTCCATAGCTCCGTCAATACACTTTCACCTCGTAAAAGAATAAATCTATGTCTATGTTCTCGTTTAAGAAAATAGAAGCTAAGTTTTATGTTTTGGTTAGGGTACGTGCTTCAGTTTCATTTGACCTGACTAAAGATTTACAATTGAAGTCTAAAACTTGCAGTTTGCAAATAATACATTAATCTTTCTTTTCTGGTGATGTTGCATCTTCTTAAGTAGACAATTTTTTGACAAAATTCTTTCTTATTACCCCTTTAATACATTAAGGGGAATGAATAATTTAACAATAAACAATAATAAAAGTTATGTGAGGAGAGTAGTAAGCCTTTCATCCTCTCCATCCATTTGTAAATGTTGCATTTTTTACAACCGTTGTTTGTGATTACTTTTTTGCAATTTTATCCCAGCCACCCATTCATCATTTTTGTTGGATCCATCCCACCCGTTTATCTCTTTTGTTGGATCTCAGCCATAGAGCTGATTTCACATTGGTACATTTTCAGCCGTTGATAAGGGTTTGTGAGTTATGGGAGCGAAATACACTTTTTATCCGTTGATTTATCTTCCCCACTTTGTAACCATTGATGGTGATAAGGGCTTGTGGAAAGTCTTACCCACCCCCTCCCCTCTCACATAAGGAAAGATGTTTCATCTCTCCATCTCTCTCTAAAGTAGATCTAAGATCTGTGTTGATATGTCCCTCTCTAGAAAGCGATCAAACTTTCATCAAATCACTTACCTCGAGATCAATTGTTTATGAATATAACTAATTTTATATCATAATGGTTTGATCTAGATCTAACGACGTATGTTGCGTTGCCCCTATCTATTCGTTGTCGATGTTTGTGTCGTGCGACGTTGTGCGTAGGTTGGTGATGCTTTATATGGGTCCTTTTGATTTCTTGGATTGTGATTAGCAGTTGGTTTGCTGGAAAACTAAAGGTTTGGTGTAAGCTTTCATTCCCTATCCAAATAAAGTCGAAATATAAAAAAGAAACTTTTTGTACTTACCACCCACCAATTGGATTCAGCATCTGGGATGTTCAGGTGAGCTGATGTTGTTTTGTGCTTTTGTCAATAATTTATGTATTTTGATGGGTGCCTATTTATAAATGTGATGATCATCTAGGTTTAAATGAGGTTTAATTTTGAATCAGGTATAAATCGATTGAAATATAGCATTAGCTGTGTTAAATTTTGTTATGATAAGTGGGTCACTTTTGCCTTATTGTAACGGTTATCTGCTAATGAACGAGGAACTCCTGTTATGGCCATGTCCTTTGTCCAATTACAGTTTAGCACTCACAGAAGTGAGACACCCCGTTTCTTGATGCTTACATAGAGTCATGTTGCATTCTGTCTATGGTTCCGATGCGCTTTGCGCCTTTGCTAATGACTGTTTTCTGATACTTGGCGATGAAGATGCTTTTACATATGTGTGTTTATTATTGGTCATGGTCAGTGAAATCGACCCTTATCTTGGCGGGGCAACACCAACGTGGTTTTTGCAGCCATGACGGGTCGGAGCCTATTTTGTCCAACTTCGCACTCACAAATCCGAGCCATTATCTATATAACTCATATAGACATGAATGAATCTGATTTCTTTTTTTGGTATAACAATTCTACTGATAAGCCATGGAAGCCGGTATTACCTCATCCTTTATCAGGTAATACTTTCTTTCATTATTTTGTATTTTGCTAAGTATTTTAACATTACATTTTGATGGTGTGTAATGTCAATTTTAATGTAACAGAGAAGTTGGAACAGTATCTCTAAGATTTATGTTGATAATCCAGGTACAAGATATGTTTGTGCCAAGATAATCCATGGAACAACAAAGAAAGGGAAAGGTACTAATAATCAATAATTTACTGTAATTTGGGCATGTGTATCTCTGAGTATTTTTGAGGTTTAGAGTGGTACCCATATTGTTTCAACTACCTCTATTTACAGTTGCCTTAGATTTTAGTATAGTGGACCGCTTAATTGCAGCTTAATTCGATCGTTTTAAATTTGTTGGAGGTGGTCCTACTGAAGTTGAATTTAGTGGTGAATCCCGTTTTTTCATGTGTGATGAGCCAAAAACAATTGGTAGTATGGTCGTCAGCTTCACCAATCAAAATCGAGGATTTTACATAGGGTTTAGTGATCAATTTGATTGTGAGAGTAGACACGAAGTTGGTAAGGTCATAGGTTCAAATTTGGTGTTCCGTTGAATTTAGTGTTGAATACTATTAGGAGTAATATAATATTTGGGTAAAGTAGCAGGTAGCATTATTTATGCATCAGATAAAAAGTTTGACGGCTTTTAAATGATTTCATAACGTTGCTGACAGATGTCGCCGGTAGTTGGCTAAGTCTAAAGTTGGCAATGGCGCAAATTGTGCTAAAAATAGAGTCAAAGATTATACTTATGAAGAGATGTGACAACAGCTTGATGATCTTTAAGTCGCTGAAAGTGTTAGATTTTCTGGTAACTTTGTACATCTTTTGCATATATTTGTAAGCAAACTGTGACTTTTTTCTAAAAAACATATTCAAAGAGAACCAAATAAATGAAATTCACAGGTGACTTGGAACTATTGCAATAAATCAAATATTAAACTTTATTTAGGAAGGTGTTACGCTTGATTCAAAAGTTGCCGAGAGGGTAATCAATGGTATATGAAGGCAAGCTACAAAAGGAAGTTGAATTTCCAAGAGATTCATGTCAATGCAATTCATCTACAAGAGCTAAAGAAAAACTATTGATTCTAGAATCAGTAACTTTTTACACCAGCTTAGTTTTTATTTTTGTGATCTTGATACAGGCTGCATCAACGACAGAATTTTGTTTGCTTGGTCATACATACCCGATATCATATGCAAAAACTCAGGTTTCCATATTGAAAGGTTACTTTTTGATCTTTAGAGCTTTATTGATATTTTTACAAGTCAGTTTTGGATTAGGGAGTAGCTAACAATATCTCGCTTAATATAGGTGCTATCCAGATTGTGCAGACATGAAGATAGTGCCTATTGAAGCTGAAGCTGCAATAAACTTGATATTAAGGATGCAAACGAATGTCGTGGCAACTAATTGTAAGTTGATTTAATTTGCATCTACCTTTAATTAATTCTCATAAACAAATGTATTTTAAACAGTTTATATTTGGTATGCAAATTTACTGAGATTGCTTTTATGCAGTCAGTTAATAAGTGATTATCTGTGAGTAGAAGCTTAAGCAATCCCAAACAGAAGCGATTTTGTGTATTGCTTATTTTTAAGCTTGATTTGAGGTCTTATAAATTTAATGTAAACCCTTATATAAATGGAAACAAAAAGATATCAGGTTCTACTATCGTGCTTAATAAAAAGAATAAAAAACAACGGATGCTAATTCTTCGATCAAGTATGTAGTATATGTTTAAGCAGCTTATAAGTGCCTATTTGTAACCACAAGTATAGCAATCCCAAACACCGTTTAAAAATATATGAACTGCAAGGAAGTTATGGAATGATTAATGTGTGTTGAGGTTTGTGTTGGTTGTGCTTTTTTTTCTAGATAAATGGCAGCCATGGATAAGAAAATATAATGAGGAATCTAAACATGCATATTATATTACTAGGATGATGATACTGAGAGAATTTACTCTGAGACAAGGCCGGAAGCGCAAAAGCATTCATCCACCATCAGTAGGTAATCTGCACTTATCTATCTTGGTTTTCTTCTTCCTTTTCTTCTTCCATCACCATTTCACACAGTAATCTGTTTTCCTTTTTTATGCAAACCCGTATCAATAGTCTCTTAAATACTATAAAATAATTTATATAACACGGATACATAGGCTATCTATTAGTATGCTTCCTTAAGTGCACCTGGACAGGGTGTTGATTGAGCCCATGAAAGGTGTTGCGATGTTATTGTTTTGTGCAGATTTTGGAATTTTTGCTTTTGATTGCAACCAATCCCTGTGGCAAGAGCATGCAACAAATGTAGAAATTCAAGAAACGATATGCTCAATACTGAAACCCGACTTCCCTAAATTTGACGATGTAATCTTTTAGTTTTTGTATACATTGGCATGTGAATGATAGCGGTTCTTGGTATTACCAACAACAGTTTATTGTATTTTAATTTTTCTTATGTTTCCACTTATGTTTCTTTACATTTGCAGCAACGATACCTAATTTCAGTTAAGTTATGATGAGAACAAAGCTATTAGCATAATGAGTGTGTAATTTAGAGATTCTCAATTTGAATGTCACAAAAGGCTTTGTTTTTCCTATTGTGCTACATAAATCAAAAAACTTATGCACATATTTGCATCAATCGTTGCCAATCAGAAACTCAATCAACATGGTATGGGAATCCTGCATTGAAGTTGGAATAAGAAGTAACTGGCGAAATATTTTTGTAACGCCCTTCTGAATTTACATTTCCACATGCATATAATACTTTGTAAGAAAATACCTCGCGGCGAAGCGCGGGCATAAAACCTCGTTTTCATAATACATAGGAAAGTTTTTAAATCAAGTTTAAAAGACAATATTTTGTAGGTGGAAAGCTTTTAATTTGTGCATTGGATGCCAACATGCAAATGCATCAAGTCTTGCATCGAATTATGACTTTAATAAAATGACTTAAAAATGCATCTAACTTGACACTTTTTTGCGTTTTGTGTAGCCATCTTTTTCTTTCCCATTATGGTCATCAAACTTTCAAAAGTCATTCTGTGTATTTTGTGACCATTTTACCCTTATTTTTTCGAAATTTTAAAGGGTAAAATGGTCATTTTACATGGTAAAATAGTGACAAAATACACATAATGACCGACTTTTGAAAGTTTGATGACCATAATGGGAAAGAAAAAAGATGGCTACACAAAACGCAAAAAATATCAAATTAAATGCCTTTTTAAGTCATTAGCCCTAATAAATACCTCAACAAACTACTGCATTTTAACAATCACTATTGATAACAACTATGTTATAACACATCTAATGAAAAGTGACAACGATGGGACTACAGGTGGAGCCACGTACAGAGTAGGGAAGACACTTGCCCCCAACAATTTATGCGGTAGACATGTTTTTAGAGGGATAATTATGTTTTTAAAAATTTAATCATGTCGCCCCCAACATGAAAGTGATTTTTCCCTTTGCAACTCTTAAGTTTTTTAAAAGAATGCGCTAAAAGAAATTGGCGAAGATGATATGTAGGAAGTGTGTTAAAAGAGAGAGGAAAGATCGCATAAATGTTGTGTCACGAGGGAGCGTGAAGCGAAAATGTCCTCATGTGTATGACACATGAGGGGAGATGACATAAAAAGTTAAGTTTTCACGATTAAGATTTTTTCGCAAAAATTAAAAGTTCGATGACAAAGCACCACCTTTGCTCGCAAAAGTTTTTTATGATAATTTTGAACAAGTAAGTGATAAAATTTGCACTTTACCCTATTACTACTTGCTAAGAAAAATATAGATTTTATTTTGTTGAACAAAGGGTTTATCCTCTTAATCATAATCTTAATTTAGACCTTTATTTACATGAAATATCATATAATTTTAAGTTTGATATGTAATACTTTGTAGATCTGCGTTTACAACGAAAATAACATTTTGGTGTGATTTTTGAAATTCGGTCCAATTTTATGATCTCGACAAAAAATAGACAAAAGTGATTCTAGATCTTAGATACTGTAAAAAAACGACAAATATACTTGGAAAGTTTTACATTTTTTAATAAAATGAGAGATTCAATTCTTAAAATATAAGGAATGTTGGCGGAAAAAAAAGTTGCGAAAAACATTTGCGTATTAATATCTGGGTTTTACTAATGGCACCCTTAGGGTTGTCGTTAAGAGAAGAAATTTATTACAATAGTATCAATGAATCATTCTGATTGGATGTTAATTCCGAAAAATATGGACACAATCCCCAAAAATCAGGATGCATAACAAATATTTGATTTTAATTGGTTGATTTTATTTTTTACACTCAGTTGTAATAAAAGAAATCATTTTTAAAAACAACCCTAAAGGCTGCCATTAACAAAACCCTTAATATTTTCAGTTCTGAACTTTGTGTATAAATAATCAAAATTTGACAAATTTTCTTCACAACTTTTTATATATCCACACCCTTTTTATCTTTTAGTATACTTTCAAAGTTTTAAATTATTTAAATTTTAGTATTTTTTACGAATACTTACCTTCTTTATTTTGATGTATTACCATGTCGCATTATTTAATACTTTAAACTTAAGCAAACATATAAAGGAGTTTGATTTATTACCATGTCCATTCTTGATTCGCTTGTTTCTTTTTCATCCCATTTATCCATCAATGTCAACTTATGAGTTGCTTAGAAAATAAGCATATCAAACCACTATCTCTAGCAGTGTGTTGTGTCACAACTAGGAGTCTCATATGGGTGAACACGATAAGGCTTTATATGATCGGGTTAAGGTTGTAGCTAGTTTGTTACCGAGTTATCGGGTTAACTTACTACTTGCCCAATCTAAATTCTATATTAAAAATTAGAAAAGAGATTTGTTAGACATAAAACTCATGACTATAATAGCAAAGATGCCACTTATTTCCAACACTTTACTTGAATCAGTATAGATGCATACGTTGCATATCATCTGCAAGAGAAATGGTTTTGACCAGTTTGCTGCCTTTCCAAATACCTTATGGAACATGACACTAGGAGTAGGACTACATAATAACAGATGGTAAATGACATATTTTTCGGCTCGGTATGCATCAATCAATAAACATGTGGTAAGGTTTAATATACAACCACTAAACCTCCACAAGACCTAAGATTGCAGATTGGCATTCAAAAAATAAGTCCATCAAAACTGTTACTAGTACAACAGACAGTCAGCGTGAAAAATAGCCGGGGGTTTCTATTATAAGTATATATCACCCTAACCTCTATCCCGTCGTCACCACAATAGCTACTTGCAGAGTTTATAGTCACTAGAGTTGTCGATATAGAAACCAACAGTACCATCATAGCTATTATCGGAACGAGAATCATGGTCTTTATAGGAAAATTTATGCAGGCACATCAGGATCAAACGTGTTTAGAAGGTATAAAAAATTACAAACCATACCATTAACTCATTAATGGTTTCATAATCAAGCATGCGACAAAAAATATATTGCAATAACAAGTATTCTGTTTACATGAGAATTTTGTTTACAATACTCCTCTTACGTTAAAACTTAAAAGACAAATAATTGAGCATATGTCGTCAACTATGATCAGCAAGAGCAATTCATTTAAGCTTTCCTAGTAGACACGTCTGAACTTATTCTCTTCTTCAAAAAGAATGCCCACCGCCTCAACATGATCCCCTGCCAACAGGGGTGGAGCCAAAGTATAAACTCATCAGGTGCACAAATTTTTTAATACGAGTATTTATATAGTACATAATTTTGTGACCGGGTTCATTTTAAAAAAATAAAGGTTTTTGTGACCGGGTTCATTTTAAAAAAATAAAGGTTTTTAGCAAATATATACATTACGTGCCAAAAGAGCCCCCCTCGCTCCGCCAAGACATGGAAAACATAATTACTTTATAATACTCAGCTTTAACTACACAATAATATAAAGTAATCGAAATTTTAGCAAATTACTTTTTTAACGCTTCAGAAAACTTCGGTTTTTTAATCTCGAAAGAGGCCTGCATCGTTATTTTGTCATCTCCATAGCTGAAGAATCCAGTTATGTAATGATGCAGCTAAACCCAGCTTCCTTTTTCTATCATGATGGAACTGTAAAATCCCATACCTTATTTGATTTCCGAGACCACCTATTTTAACAAGAAGAATGTTGTTTTGCTCTTGTATCATAATATAAAAGCCGAAATAGCATAAGTTTTCGATCAGCCCTTTCAGCAAACATATTCAACAGTGGTGGGTGGGTTTGAGGTAGCTTATGTTTAACAAAGGTGAATGTAGGAGACTAGGAACTCCAAAGGTAAGGGTATAAATAGCAACAATGTGTGTGTGTTTTTGTCGAAAGTGCGGGAAAATGGAGATGGGTTTGGCGCTAAAATTTAGAAGGGTCACATTTTGGCGGGAGAAGATTGTGGCGGGAAGTTTTGGCGGGAAGGAGGGCTAGGTTTACTAGTAGGTAGAAGGATTAGCTCGGGTCAGAATCCGTCCTGATTTAGTGGTTTCTATTTTTTTCCCGAGCTAAAAAGTTATGTACTGATCCAATATCGAATGGGATTCGGGTATCAGTACCGGTACGGGTATCGGTATCGGTACTGTAAATCAGGATTTTCCCACTCGAGAATTTCTCAATCCCGTCCCGAACCCGTCCTGAATTAGTGGTCTCGAATTCTTTTCACTTGTCCCGATCCTATACCGAACAAATTTCAGGTACTGGAAATCAGTACGATTCAGGTTCGAATTCGAGATTCGGATCAAAATGCTGATTCTAGTTAAAATTGTTTCCTTAATTGATTTGATTGGTGAGTTTTAAATAGGACGTGGGTAGATAGGAGGTATGAATGCAATATGAGGTGATGATTCATGAAGAGATAACGACAAGTTTTTTTTACATATGTGTTGGTCCGATCAATTAAATTGGTGGGATCGTGATCTGGTTGCGTGACTAAATATCGGTTTTGAGTAAAAAATTTGGTTAAACTGATCTAGTATCTCGACTGAGTCAATTAAATTCTTTTAAAACACTGTTTAACATGTTTCATGCTTTTGGTAAAACATTAATCTATTTTGGGAATAACTACATATTTAGTAGATCAACATAATTGGTCTCCTTTTAATTGGTATTTTCTTTCAGAAGTGATTAGAACATTTTCAGAATTGATTGGGACACTTATATAAACAAACAGTTAAGCCAAGTTAAAGCACTAAATATTTACAGTACAACTATTTAATGTATTTTTTAGAGTGTCCCGATTATTTTTTGGAATGTGCAAATCATCTCCCATTTTTTTTTAATCCAAATTTATATTTTATGTCTTTTAAATGTTTCAATTTAATTGTTTACTACAATACTAAATTAAACTTGGCATCTTTATGTAACTCTTCTATCTCTAGAGTTCCTTGTAAAATGATTAGTACAATGATTCAACTTGTGAGAACTCTAGATAAGATGCACTGAATGAGGCAACTTTTGAAGTATTAATATATGTCCACAGTTATGCTATTGTCTGCATAAATGGCGTAACTTCTTATACTTGAGAGTTCTATCACTTAAAAAATAGTATGTAACCAGAAATTTAAATGCTTCGGTAGATTTGTAGATAGGATGATATATGTCCATATAAGCATGACCAATGTACTATGCTTATCGCTTTTATTCAGTCGAAATTTAAGTAATATGCGTTGGAGGTCTTGTAGCCTATTGATTACGAGCCCCAATTTGCACAGAGGATGCAACCAAATAACACATGGACCAAAAATCCTTTAAAAATGGAGGTTGACAACGTTAACAACAAGCATTTTATCTTTAGTGATGACATGTCCTCGTAATAAAACACATAAAATAATCAACGAACCTAACGATGGTCAATGTTTGAAAACACATTTTTTTTATTTAGCGGGTATTTTTTTTTAGAACAGCAATTTAGCGGGAATTTAACGAGTACATCCTTGTTCTCCCCAAAAGTTCGTAACCTGTTTTCATTTTTCATGTAATGACTTAAAAGTTCGTATTTTCTCCACATTTCAAAACCAATTAGCCACTAAATCTACACACTTTTATACGAGTGTTATAAAACTATGACACTGTAACCGTAACTAAGGCTGGTGGGAGTGGGAGGTATCCCACGAGCGAGAGCCCCTAACTCGCGCGCAGCCCCATTCCCCCACCCAAACTCGCGCGCGACTTTATCACTAGAACAAAAAAAAAACAAGGCCACACTCACCTTGGGTGAGTTACTACAAATGGGATCCACATGTTTATATATCCGTTATTTTCAAAAAAAAAAAAAAAAAAAACTTTTTCCTAATACCCATTTTATACTTATAAATACCTACAAAAAACTCTTATTTTTCAAACACACATTCATATTCCATACACATTTCACACATTCTCCCCAAATCACTAAAAAAATGGAAAATATCGACGAATACGAGTTATTTTTTGCCACTGAAAATCCGGAAGTCGCAACGAAACGCAAGTGGGGTTTTATTAAAAAAGCGTTGCAGTTTATTAAGAGACGACGCATTGCTAATCGATTACCAAGAAACGACATAACTCGAGACCGAATAGGTGCTCATGATCGGTTAGTTGCGTCTTTTATTTCAGCGAACCCAAGATATGATGCAAAAGAGTTCAGAAAGGTTTTTCGAATGGGCCGCCCACTTTTCAACTGGATAGTTAGTGAAGTGACTCACCATTCTGCATACTTTCGTAATAATGTTGATTATACCGGAAAAGAAGGTATTTCGTCGTTGTTAAAGTGCACCTCGGCAATTCGTCAATTGGCATACGACGTCGTTCCTGGTTTTCTAGATGAGTATCTGCAAATGAGCGTAAAAACTTCTCGAGAATCACTTGATCATTTCTGTAGTTCTGTTATGGAAATATTCGGGGCTGAGTATATGAGAAAACCCACGTATACTGATGTTCAAAAACTTTATGCGCATCATGAAGCAAAGCACGGGTTTCCAAGGATGCTAGGAAGTCTTGATTGTACAGACTGGGAGTGGTTCGGTTGTCCAACTGCCTTTAAAGGCCAATATGTTAGACGAGATCATGGACCGAATCCATTCATTTTACTTGAAGCTGTTGTGTCGCAGGACTTGTGGATACGACATGCATTTTTTGGTGTTTCTGGGTCGAACAATGACACCAACGTTTTATATCAGTCCCCTTTATTTAATGATTTGAAAACTAGACGAGCACCTGAGGTGGAGTTTGTGGCTAATGGTGTACACTATCCATGGGGATACTATCTTACGGACGGGATATATCCGGAACTGGCACCACTTGTTAAAACAATTTCCGAACCAGCATCCAGTGACCATAAGAGGATTTTATATAAGCAAAAACAAGAATCCGCAAGAAAAGATATTGAAAGAGCTTTTGGTGTTTTGAAGAAGAAATGGGCCATATTAGCCAATCCTGCACGACCTTTACGGAAAGAAATAATCATGAATATGATGTACACATGCATCATATTACATAATATGGTTCGAAAGTTAAAAAAAACAATATCTCATAAATGGTTCCCAGAAGAAGAAAATCAACCGGACGATATGTTTCAAACCCAAGAACACGTGCTACAAGTTATGTGGCATATCAGCTCCGCGCATGAACATCACAATCTTCGAGCAGATTTGGTCGAGCATTTATATGCCAATGCTTAATTTATTATGTTTTTTTAATATTTATATTTTTTTTAAATGTTGTTTTTAAATTTCCTATGTATCGTCTTTTAATTTCGTACTGTGTTTTAATTTTCTATGTACCCGTATTTTAATAAAATGTATGAATAAAAAATATTTAATAAAAAGATGAGGGTAATGTGGAGTGAGTTTGGGTGAGTGCCATTACCTCATATAGGGAGTTTGGATGAGTTTGAATGAGTTTGTTAAAAAGATGAGGTGTCGCTGACGTGGCTGTGAGTGACTTATGTGCCCCTCCCACCAGCCTAACTGACAAAGACAACACAACTCTAATCAACGGTTGAGAACTCAAAACCAAACAATCCACAAACTCTAATCAACGGCCCAGATCGTCATATTCCCAATCCGTAGGACACAATTCAACCAATTAGAAACCTCTACATTGATCATTGTCGGTCATTTCCAACTATAAAACAGTCTCTTATTTATTTTGTAACATCAGATTCAAATGATAAAACACAAATTCAAAACCAACTTCAAAACGTTAAAACAAACTCGTGTTCTTTTATCTCCACCTAATATGTTAAAGGGGTATCACAAAAGAACGAGATGGATGTGTATTTTGGACGTTGAATTGCGAAAATATGAAGATACAGGGGAGTGGATGCTCCTGGTAATGAATATGATTTTGATTCACGTGGATGTCAAATCAAAATTATATTCGTTTCCGAGAGCATCCACTTCCCATGTCATTATTTTTCCAAATTATCCATTGAAAATACAAATTCATCTTCTTCTTTTGAAAAGAGGATACAGATCTACGAATGTTGGTTTCATTCCATATTTGCACAAAACATAAATAATATTAATATTACTCATATTACTTTGTTGATTGTTTGTTGTGTTTTCTTTGTGAGGTTTTTTTAGTTGGTTTTTTGTTATTTAAATTTTAATTAAGGGATTTGGTTTTATTGGTGAATTTGTGATGTCCTTGCAAAATATAAAGTCAAAGTTTGACTTTTTTTTGTTGAGTAGTATGGTTTGATGATAAGTGAGAGATTGGTTCGGACACATGAATCATGGGTCATGGTTAACATGTGTGTGTGCGCTCTCGACACTACGAATGAATTACAGATAAAAAACGAGTTAAACCATAACAAAGAAAGAAGTAAAACACGTGCATTAACATTTATTTTATCGTGCATACTAATACAGTCATACTTGTAGTTTCATATTGTTCAATAAAAAGAAACCTTTGGATGCCACTACAAGTAACCATACATGTGATTTTCCAGCCATTTTCAACTTTGGTGACTCGAATTCTAATATTGGCGGCTTGGCAGCCGCGTTTGGACATGCTCCTCCAACCGATGGGGAAACTTTTTACCATCATCCAGTTCTGTCTAGTCATTGACTTTATAGGTATATATGCAAATGCAACTCCTTGACATGCTTCGTGTTCGCGTATGTCTCCGGCCAATGGCCTCCGGACTCGACGCTAGGTCCCGGACATTTGTCGCAGGGTCGACAATTAATGAACTGACAAGGGCGGCTAGCATTTAATGCCACAAGCCTCGGAGAAAGCAAAAAGCAAAATAGAATTTAATGTATTAAGCAGCATATATATATCGATCCAGCGGGTAAGGAATAGCACCGCCGCCTGGGGGACAAATCCCTTGATTTGTGGGAAAGATCTTGTCTTGGACTTAGAGTCTAATCTACTGATGTGACTAGACATCCAGGTACATTTGGTGGAGTAGTATACATACTCTCCACATTTAATACACATTCAACAGATTTAAGATACATACTCACCATTATTATTCTTAAATACTCCTAGTCCATTCCGGTGTTCAACACCGGATACCATCCAAGAGAAAGTTACTTACTTTAACACCGGAGCTTGGTCTCAGGGTCACACCTGGGACGAGGCTAACGTGTGTTGCCTTGTGTTCATAGGTTCATTACCAAGACTCAAGTGACACGATCATTGTGACCGAAGCGGATTTACTCGTGACTAGCTAGCCGGGGAATTTTGCTTCAACAATTGGCGTCATCTTTGGGACCTTAAACTTGAATCTCCACAAAACAACTATTTATGGCAGGAGTATCAGGAGGGTCACCGATACCACTGTCTCCGGACCGTGATCCTGCAACTGCGGAAAAGGAGGCTGAAACACCTTCAAACCTACAAGAAAAGATCTTGGAAAGTATGAGCGTGTTGGAGAATTTGGTGGAGCGTCATAACGCTGTGTCCAAAAAACCTATCTCGCCTACAAGGTTGGTCTTCGAAGACGACCCACGAGACATACAAAAATATAAAAATGAGGCACAGAGGGTTCAGAAGGAAGCGAATGCTCCGGTGGATGATTTACAAAAACCTTTTAAGGACGTTATCGCTTCTTCCTTCACCAAAAGGATTATACAGTTCTCCTCACCGAAACACATACTACCAGCAAACATCAAGTTATATACGGGAGCCACTGATCCTAATGATCATATCACTCGTTTCGCTGGTGTAGCCAATTCGAGGGAGTGGCCATTGCTGGTGTGGTGCAGATTGTCTTCAGCAAATGTTGGACGGAGCCGTAGGAGGTTGGTTCGAAAGGTTACCGAGGGGTAGCATAGATAACTGGGATGACTTAAAGGATCAATTCCTAGAGAGATTCTCTCTAAGAAGAAAAAGCCTCAAGACTCCTATGGAAATCACTACCATCATCCGCAAGGCACATGAGTCTCTTTCCGTATTCAAAGAACGTTGGACAGATGAAGCAAGTTGCATCTAAGGGGTTCTGGAGGTAATGAAAATATCGGCTTTCGTGAATGGTGCTAAATGCCCAGAAGTGGCCTGACGATTCTCAGATGATACACCGACGACAGTAGCAGAAATGACGCGAAGGGTAGATGACTTCATCAAATCTGAGGAGGTTTTCAGAAATACGGAGCTACCGCAAGGAGGAGCGGGTGATGGGAACTCTAAATATGCAAGGGAAGAAAGGTATATCTCGTCCGGGTCGCGGGGACGCAACAGGGTCGTCAAAGGAATGACTATCGGTCTAAGCCCATGGTTTCTCCATATGTACCTTCGGTAAATCAGAATCAAGGGAGAAGGGCACCATACCAACGTCCCGGATTGGAATCTTTAACCAAGTTACCTAAGGAAATTTTAGCCACCGAGTTACAATTATGTCTTCCTCCACCACCGCCGACCAAAGGCATGGTTCGGCCGGAAAACATGGATAAGTATTGTGATTATCACCAATAAAAGGGACATCTCACCGACGACTGTCATCAATTGAGAAAACAGTTAGAAGCTGCTTTGGAATCCGGTAAATTGAATCATCTTGTGAAAGATTTGCGAGGAAGGGTGAATAGAGGGAATCAAGGAAGAGGAAATGGAGACTTAAAAGGAAAAACGATAAATATGATAGAAAACAGGTATAGCGGCCGAAAAAGAAAAGAAGTGTGCAAGATTGAGGTAGATTGGATGAATGCGCCTATCACTTTTCCTCCGGTGACCGATGCAGAAGCATATGATGATCCTTTGATACTTGAGGCCGAAGTAGAAGGATACTGGGTGAAAAGGGTGTTTGTGGACGAAGGTGCCACAATGCAGGTCATGTTCGAACATTGCTTCCTGAACTTGGAACCCTCCATTCGGAAAAGACTGACCCCCGACCATGCAAAAGTTCTAAGCTTCTCAGGAGAAGAAACCACACCCCTTGGAAAGATTGATTTGGAAGTAACCTTCGGATCTCACAACCTGTCAAGACGGACCATAATGAGCTTCACGGTGATTATGGCACCGTCACCTTATAACATAATACTTGGAAGAACCGGGATCAGGGAGTTGAGGGTTGTACCCTCCACGTACACTCGGCCATGAAGTTCCCCACTCCTAATGGAATCGCAACAATGAGGACTAAAGCGCGGGCGATCTATGAATGCAGAGTCATAGAGGATGGGCAGAAGATAGAAAAAATGAAGGCAACGAACGTAGGAAAGTAATTGGACAAATGGCTCGCCCATGAAAGGTTCAACCAACAGCAAAGGATAGCGGTGGATATGACGGAACAAATCGTAGTCAATCCTGGATACCCGGAACAGTTGGTCACTATTGGGAGGCTGTGTACTAAGAAGTGTCGGTTGCAACTCATAGATCTACTAAGAAACAATGTTGAGGTGTTTGCTTGGGAACCTTCAGACATGACCGGGGTGCCGAGAAGGGTCATAAAACATTCGTTGAATGTCAACATAGAAGTCGCTCCGGTTACACAGAAAAGAAGGACATTAGGGGAAGAGAAAAGTCAAGCAGTCAAAAGGGATGTTACGGAGTTAATGAAAGCTGGCATCATACGACCGGTGAGATATCCTACGTGGATCTCGAACCCTGTCCTAGTAAAGAAACCAGATGGCGATTGGCGGATGTGCATAGATTTCAAAAACCTTAACTCCGCTTGTCCAAAGGATTATTATCCCTTACCAGACATAAATGTAAAAATAGGAGCAGTCATGGGATACAAATTCAAGTGCTTCCTAGACGCCTATAAGGGATATCATCAAGTGCTCATGGATGAAGCAGATGAGGAAAAAACGGCGTTCTACACTGATGAAGGCACATATTGCTACACGAAAATGCCTTTCGGTCTAAAGAACGGCGGGGAAACTTATCAAAGGTTGGTAGATTCGGCATTCCGATCACAAATTGGTACGAATTTGGAAGCATACGTAGATGATCTGATGATCAAAAGCAAAACCGAGGAAGACATGCTCACAGACATCCAAGAAACATTTGACAACTTGAAAAGGATTAACATGAAATTAAACCCGAAGAAGTGTTCATTTAGAGTCAAAGAAGGAAAATTCCTTGGATACATGATAACCTCAGAAGGCATAAGAGCAAACCCCAAAAAGACAAAAGCAATCACAGAAATGAGATCACCCAAAACATTAAAAGAATGGAGTCTCTAAGTGGCAAGCTGGCAGCACTTAACCGCTTCTTGTCTCGGTCGGCCGAACGGTCAATGCCATTCTTTGAAACATTGAAAAATATCACCAAAGAGAATAAGGAAGAGTTGCGTTGGACAGAGAAGGATGAGGAAGCTTTCTAGCAACTCAAGAAGGAAATCCTAGAACTCCCATTGCTTACCTATCCTATCAAAGGAGAAGTGTTATATGTGTATCTTGCCGCATCTAAAGAAGCAATCAACGGTGTACTATTGGCTGAACGAAATGGGATACAAATGCCGATAAGGTATGTAAGTCGGACACTGCATGACGCCGAAAGAAGATATACTCCGCTGGAAAGATTGGTGCTCAGGTTGTTTCATTTGTCACGTAGATTGAGGAGGTATTTTGAGGCTCACGACATTCATGTCATAACAGACCAGCCTTTGAAGCAAATACTAAGCAAGTCTGAGGCCTCATGAAGATTAGCAAAATATGCAGTAGAGTTGGGAACATATGAAATCTTTTATGTCTCTCGAAATTCTATCAAAGGACAAGTTTTAGTAGATTTTCTGAATGAAGCTCCTTTAGATCAACAAGATGCCGCAACAAATTACGAAGTATCCAAAAAAGAAGAACCGGAGGTTCAATGGATGCTATTCACAGACGGGGCAGCCAACAGTAAAGGATCCGGCGCCGGACTGGTGCTAATCAACCTAGAAGGGATGGTGTTCACATATGCCCTAAGGTTTAACTTCAACTGCTCAAATAATGAAGCAAAGTACGAACACTTTTAGCTAGACTCCGATTAGCCGAGAAAATGGGGGTGAAGAAGTTACAAGCCAAGGTGGACTCGAAATTGGTGGCTTGCTAGATCAAGGGAGAGTTTGAAGCAAGCGATGATATGATGTCTAAATATCTGTCCAAGATCAAAGAATGGCTACCTGCCTTCACATAGTTTAGCATCGAACACATACCCCGGAACAAGAACCAAAAAGCCGATGTGTTGAGTAAGCTCGCATTAGTCGCATGCAACCACCTCACCAAAGAAGTATTGATAGAATCGTTGGACGCAAGATCTATTGATGTGCAAGAAGTCAACAATATAGTAGAAGAGGAGGAAGAATGTTGGATGACTCCCATCAAAAGGTGTTTAGAAGAAGGAATATGGCCACAAGATCCAGAGAAATCCAGAAATATAAGGATGAAGATACCCCAATATACCATGAAGAACGGGGTCTTATTCAAATATTCAAACTTGTCTCCGATGTTGAGGTATGTTGGTCCATTACAAGCAAATTACACTATCCGAGAGGTCTACGAGGGAGCCTGCGGAATGCATGCCGGATCAAGATCAGTGGTTGCAAAAATAATGTGGCATGGGTACTTCTGGCCCATGATGCATCAGGATGCATGGGACGAGATCTCTAAATGTGATTCGTTTAAGATACATGGTCCTATACCGAGGCTTCCCAAGATAAATCTAACTTCGATAACATCACCGTGGCCCTTCTACCAATGGGGAATGGATATCGTGGGACCAATCAGCGGAAACTCTAGTAATATCAAGTTTGTGATTGTAGCCATCGACTATTTCACCAAATGGATTGAATCCACGCCGGTGGCCAAGATAACAGGAAAAGAGGTCAAGAAATTCGCTTGGGAAGATATTGTTTGCAGATTCGGGTTGCCCGGGGGTAATAGTAACTGATAATGAGAAGCAGCTGATAGATGGGTCATTTGGGAAGTGGTGTGATAAATGGCATATTAAGCAGATGACCACCGCGGTAGCACACCCGTAGGCCAACGGGTTAGTCGAGAGGGCCAACAAATCTTTGATGCATGGCTTGAAAGCCAGACTGGGAAGAAGGCTAACCGGTTGGGTTGATGAATTATCTCACGTGCTATGGGCACACTGGACAATGCTTAAAACCAGTAATGGAGAGACTCCCTTTAGCCTCACTTACGGGAGTGAAGCCGTGATTCCCGTAGAAATAGGCATTTCGTCAGCAAGAACTTTGCTTTTTGACGAAAACACAAAGAGGAAGAGTTGCGGTTGAATCTAGATCTGCTCTAAGAAAGAAGGGAAGCTACGCCCATGCAAGAAGCAAAGTACAAGAAGAAGATTGAACAATATTATAACAAGCGAGTCAGGCCATGCTCCTTTAAAGTCTGGGACTTTGTCTACTACCGCAACATGGCCAGCAGACAAGAAAAGATTGGAAAGCTTGGTCCTAATTGGGAAGGACCTTACAAAGTTGTAGAGGCCTACCAAACTGGCTCATACAAGTTGGATACTATAGACGGAAAGGAAATACCGCGCACTTGGCACGCGACCAACTTACAAAAGTGTTTTATGTAATATGAGCAACAATGTACCGACCTTTTTTTCAATGAATGAAAGTTCTTTCTTTAAGCATATTTAATTGCAGTAACTATAGACCTCAGCTTAGCTAACCGGAAGGTATGTAAATACGCGTTAAAAATGTTGGACGCGCCTCATGGGCGGTCCGGAGACAAAGCAAAAGCGACTCGGTGCCCATGTCTCCTATACAAGTTTAAAAACACAAGTGTAGACGTACAAGTGTTGGACGCGCCCATAGGGCAGTCCGGAGATAAAGCAAAAGCGGCTCGGTGCCGATGTCTCCCAAGTAAATAAGAAAAATATACAAGTGTTAAATATACACGTGTTAAAAACACAAGTGTATGACGCGCCCCCCGGGGGTAGTCTGGAGACAAATCAAAAGCGGCCTGGTGCCGATGTCTCCCTCTGATAACATAAAAACACAAGTGTAGAAAACACAAGTGTAGATACACAAGTGTAGGACGCACCCCGGTAGTAAGTGCCTTCATTATACATAAGCTCGAACATAAAGACACGATAGACAAAGCAAGAAACATACATATTATTGGAAAGTGGTAGCAAAGGTCGCGGGTGAAACTTATCCATAAACATTACAAAACATAGTTAAAAAAGAAATAATTGTCCGACAAGAGTCGATTACAAAATGCGCCGGCATACCGGGCCTTCATTCCTTCGGTTGTTCATTATGAACCAGAGAGCCTTGATCATTTTGAGTAGAATCTTTGGTCAAACCAACAACATTTCCTAAAGCTTGAGAAGAGTTGGCATTGATGGAAGCAGAGGGATCTTCGGATGAAAGTGTCGGGGACCTTTCAGTTGGAGTGAGCTGCATGATATCCACCACCGGGAGCCTATTGGCAGCAGCCACCTTAGTAATAAAGGGATACTCGGCCTAGAACAAGGTGGTGAAATCTTCCTTCCAAGTCTTTGCAGCTTCCACATCAAGGTTGTCCACCACAGCAATAGCCTCTTTGACTTCCTCAGGTGTACGCTTGTACTCCACAGCTTTCATAAATCCACCGTTGAAGACTGCATTGACTTTCAAAAATAAAGATCTACGATACTCATGGCTAGCAAAGAGCTTACGAACAAGGATTGGGATGCCATCTCTCACAAGGACTTGTTTATCCACCTCGGCCTTGCCAAGAATGGAAGTCAAATGGCGGTTATCACCTTCTAGCTCCTTGATTATATCAAAGTCCTTGATATGCATTTGGGCACTCTCGGCATGAAACCTCTCCAATTCCGCAACCCTCTTATCACTAGACTCCAGCAAGCCTCGAATGTCCTGAACATCTTTTTCCAACCTCTCAATGGTACCAAGATGCTCCTGCTCTCGGGCCAAACACCCATTGTAGTTATCTTCCAACTTCTTATGAGCAAGAGCCATCTGACCCAACATGGTCTTCCCAGATGCAAAGTGACCCTGCACACCTCGCTGAGCAGAGGACAAACGAGAATGTTCATGACTCAGAGCCTCATACCTTTTCATTAACTCAGAGAGAGTAAGGGTACTCCTGGCCAAAGCTTGGTAGGAATGACTCAACACATCATATTTTGAAAGCAAAGAGAGTTCAGTTTGCTCTACTGGGGTAGCCAAGTGGAACAAAAACTCACGAGATGAATAATAGGAGTCGATACGAACATCCTCATCTAACCTCCATGAAGGGACAAACCGGCGAGATGAGCCTCCATCCTGAAAAATAGGACCGGAACCTCCTAAAAGAACATAAGAGACTAAGTTAGTTACAAAAAAAGGGAAAAAAGAACAGGTATGACAAAAAGGAAACTAAAAATAAAAATACCTGTAGCATCGTCAATATGAGCATGATCATTGACAGGGGAAGACTGGTCGCTGAGGTTGATATGTGGAGGAGTCTTCGGTTTGCTACCGCTGGCCTTGCTAGTCTTTTCCTGGGATTGAGAAGGATGCGAGTGATTTAGAGGAGAGGTGGAATGAACCTCGGTATCCTCAGTCCCTGATGATCCGTCTCCCTTCACAGTCTTCCTTTTAGTTCTACGACCCGAAGTCTCTCCACCTTGAGGTCTTTTCTTAGCATTCACAACAACATTCTTACGCTCGCTACGAAGACGGGCAGCTAGGATCTTAGGATCCGGAACAGTTATAGCCGTCTGCTGAGGGTTTAGAGCAGGTATCTTGGCACCAACGGGTAATGGTTGCGTAACATGAGGAGGTGGATTCGGCATTACTACATTCTCATCTCGACCAACTTTAGCGTTGTCAAATGAGGGAAGCTTTAGAAACTCATCCATGTTAATTTCTGCATAGAAGAAAGGCAATTGTGGTTAAAGCGAGCAAAAATAGCCCGTGGAAACAAAATAAAAAAAAGCATATATAAGTACCCTTCTTATCAAGATCAACAACAATACGACGGAAGGGAGGGTTCTCATAAGGATACCACAAACCAGAAAGGAACAATAAATGCCTGTGAGGATGACAGAGTGCTATAGGGTTATCTGCAAGCAACTTAGCATGTTGTTCATTAAAGTGAGTAGGGAAATTATCGTGGACATCCGTATCCCTGTCTCTCCACGACATAGCATGGGGTGGCCCTCCTATCAATAAGAAACCACTTGCGTTTCCACCCCTTCAGACTAGATGTCTTCTCCTTCAAACATTTACCATACTTGGCGGGCCAACGACTCTTAAAAGAAAACCAGTGTCCTTGTTTGCACAATCTATAAAAAACTCGGAAGAGATTGACGGTGGAAGGAATATTTAAGCTGCGGCAGTGTATTTCGAACATAACAACATGGTTAACACTCATCGGTATCAATTGAGAAATAAGTACACACAAATACTGGATGACGGCCAAGTAAAAGCTAAAAAGGGAATCTGTAATCCTCCATGCTTTAGATATTCCTTGTAAATTCCAATAAATCGTTCCGGAAGTCGATCCATGGTTAATAAGGGATCCAGTACCCGAGGGCGAAGCTCATCAGGAATATGATACTTTCTAGTGATGAGTTTAAGATCGTCCCCAGTCAAGGTAGAAACCCTAATGTGCATGTCACATTTAGGATCACAAAAGGTGGTGACCTCGTCCTCCTCATCAGAACCACTAACAGACATGACACGAACAAACAAGAAAAGAGCCTAGAAAAAATCAAAAGGAGGAACAGAGCGCACACTTGTTGAATGAAATGTCTGCCAAGATGAAGAAACACAACAATGGAGGAAAGAAGAAAATAAAATGAAATGAAAGTGAAATAAAAGGGGGTATTTATACTAAAAGAGGGGACACTGAATAGACGTGCACAATTTCCAAAGTACAGTCTACACCATAAAAGGAAAACAAAGACACGTGGCACGACATGGGTAACGACAGCGCAAGAGAGGCGTTTCAAGTGGATGCCAACAAGATTAAGGTAAGACAAAGGCAATTAAGGAACACTTAATGAAAGGAGCAGCATTTATTAGTCCCAACATTAAGGACAAACGATAAGACGACAAACATAATTAAGTATTACACCGTCAAACGAAGCTAATACCGTAATACTGGGGGGACATGTTCGCGTATGTCTCCGACCAATGGCCTCCGGACTCGACGCTAGGTCCCATATATTTGCCGCAGGGTCAGCAATTAATGAACTGACAAGGGCGGGTAGCATTTAATGCCACAAGCCTGGGAGAAAGCAAAAGTAAAAGAGAATTCAATGTATTGCATACATATATCGACCCGGCGGGTAAGGAATAACACCGCCACCTAGGGAACAAATCCCTTGATTTGTGGGAAATATCTTGTCTTGGACTTGGAGCCTAATCTACTGATGTGACTAGACATCCAGGTACATTTGGTGGAGTAGTATAAATACTCCCCACATTTAATACACATTCAACAGATTTAAGATACATACTCACCATTGTTATTCTTAAATACTCCTAGTCTATTTCGATATTCAACACCGGATACCATCCAAAAGAAAGTTACTTACTTTCACACCGGAGCTTGGTCTCAGGGTCACACCTGGGAAGAGGTTAACGTGTGTTGCCTTGTGTTCATAGGTTCATTACCAAGACTCAAGTGACACGATCATTGTGACCGAAGCGGATTTACTCGTGACTAGCTAGCCGGGGAATTTTGCTTCAACACTTCGTATATGCGATTTAGAAACTAGATTGGCAATACATATTTTTTAGACGGGAACTTCTAAGTTTATTACAATGAGCTTATGTAAGCCGAAAAGTTTCAATATAAGCCATAAAAAGTGACGTTATGAAGAATGAGCCCAAAACCAAATAAGCCATAAGTGACTATTATTAGGCCGAACAACACCCCGGAAGAAAAATCCACGACTTTTCAGGACCGCTCTGGTTCCATCCTTAATCATACACATGTTGCAACATCATTTTAAGTTTTCAACTAGTATAATGATTACTTAGTTCATAACAGATCTGACATATATTGAAACTTTATGGACATTAAATTAATATTCGTGTGATAGGATCGAACTCAGGATTACGAGATTGCACACAATACGAAAAGGGTTAATTTAATCTATTAAATATATTTTATATATTTATTAAATCAAACCGAACTTAAATAAACAATGATTAATTAAATTAAAAGTTAAGTTAAATAACCATAAGGAATTATATGAGAAAAAGGAAAGTCAAAAAAGTTCCGGAAACCCCTTGGGGTACCACCGACCGTCGGCTAGGGGAGGGGCAAAGGGAAACAAATTTGTTTCCTAAATAGTGTGTTACTTGGAAAACAAGATTTTTTAAGCACTATATAAACACATTAATCCCCTCATAATTTTTTGGTCCCTTTTATCCCTTCTCTCCCTTGCGATCGCCGAACAAACACACCCTTAGGGTTGTTTGATTTTCGATTTTGATAAATTCCACAAGTGTTGTAGTTCTGGTTTGCAAGTGCTAGACTCACGGTTAGCCCGTTGCATTACGTGTGTACAAGAGCGTAATATAGTTTTACTTTAAACTATATCTTGATACAATTCTTCATAAAACTAATTGGTGATTCGTCGGTGTTCTTGTGGATCTACGCTAGGATAAAGGTATGTAACCCTAATCGATTAGTTATAATTGTGTTATTAATGATCTTGTTAAATCGCTTCCGCTATAACGTGCTTTGATCTTTTTTATGATTATATAATTGTTATGAACATCATAAACCATCAGTGGCATCGAGAGCCGTTTTAACATGTTATAATTATCGAGATCTAAAGGTTTTTTTAACTAATGGTGATTTGAGTTAAAATTACATGTTGTTTTTTAGGTTTTAACAAAAATTAGGGTTTTGATTTTTTTGTTTTTTAAAATCGGCCTAGCCGAATTTTCATTAAAAAAAAAAAAAAAAATTTAAAACCCTAAAATTACATGGTAAAAATCTTTAGATATTTGCATGAATTAATTGTTATGTCATGTATGGTTACGATCCGTAGTGTTTTAATTGTTAAGAATATGTGGGAGATCCGTGATAAACGAGCATGTTTTTTCACGGATCAATGGGATTTTATATGCTATTTGCTTTATTTGATTCAAAGTTTTAAAATTAGGGAAGACTTTTTATGTTCATAAAAAAACCTAGATTTTATGTTCTTTGAATAAATTGTTATGCATGTGGCTATTTGATTTAGTTTTTTTGTACCTACTTGTTTTCATACGTTTTATACAAATTGTATGTTGTAAACAAGGGTAATTTTTTTAAGAAAATTAATATGGACTAAATCATATAAAAATTAATGAATTGTTTTGAGATTTAATTTACATACGATTTGCGTTGATTGGAATTACAATAATAACTTAACGGCCTACTCAATTTTGACAAACTATAAAGTGGGTATAACGCACCGCTGGTCATGTACCCGGTTAAGGAAGGAGGTGTTATGCTTCAGCGCTGACCAAATTCCCGGCTTGCCTGTGCGTCAAAGTTGGAATTACCTACGGTTATTATTTACATAATTCCTTAAGGTTGATTTAACCGCAAGTTCACATCCGAAACATAATGAATAAAGTTATTGCTTTGTGCTTTAGCCAAGTTCTAGGAACATGAGGCGTGAATTGTTGTGGGTAAAATATTTAATTGGTTTAACCAATACCTCAACTTGCAAATATGTGAGGAAATATTTAGTCTCACCAAAAGGTTTACTAAAAGGTTTTATTAAACTAATGCTATGGAGATGTATGCATGCTTCTCCATGATTCTGACACCAAAATGAATACCCTTAAATTTAAGTCTTATGCCATCTAATTGACGAACACTTGAAGTTACAATTGTCGTTAAATAAGATTTTGGACAATGTTGTAATGGAGAGAAAACTTCATGACTGTATGAGATTACACATGAAGGTTTTACGTTCTTTAGATTAGTCGACTTGATTAAGTTACTCAGTGAGATCTGTAAACTTAAGGCATAAAGTAGGGATGAAACATGTTTACGATGCAAAGAGACTTTTGGCAACGTAAATCCCTAAAATCTAGAAATTGCAATTTTGTTTGTCAATTATTGTTCGACAAGTTACCATGTTGAGTACATTTGTCACTAGCAGATCAACTGATGTGATAAGTTTATGTCAATGTGGATTCAAGTTTCAAGGAAAATACTATGGTTTTATTACTGGGGTAATTTTATTTTCTTGAATGGTATTATCAAAAATACTAATGTTTGAACTTAGTTATGTAGAAATGGCTCAACCCGAACACAATATGACTATGAGTTCTACGTTCAAAGGTTTCTTTGAGCGTCCCGAACTTACTGGCCCTAACTTCAATGATTGGTATCGCTCACTAAGAATAGTTCTGAGAGCAGCGGGTACTATCGATATCTTGACTACTCCTTATCCGGAGGATCTTGCTGAAGGAGCATTTGATGCGCAAAGGCTTGAACACGCTACTAATGTAAAGAAGCACTCTGAGGTGGCTGCTTTAATGTTAGGAAGAATGGCTTCTCCACTTCAACAGAAGTATGAGCTATGTTCTCCTAAGCGAATGCTTGATGAGCTCAAGGCTATGTTCGAAAAGCCGCAAGCTGTGGAAATCTACGACTTGGTAGATGCTCTCCATAGTTGTAAGCAAGCTCCTGGAAAGTCTATATGTGCCCATTATTTGGAGATGAGGGGTTATATGGAACAACTCATTGCACTAGGACAACCCTATGATCATAATATGGCTATCAAATTAATCAATAAGTCCCTTAACAAGGACTTCAATGATTTTGTTCGTAACTATAATATGCATTGCACGGGGAAGACAGTGAATGATTTTCATGCAATGCTCATTGACTATGAAAAGGGGTTAAAGGACAAGGCATCTAATTCTACTCCTCCTGTGCTTTATGTACAAAAGGGTGGAGTGAGGAAGGCAAAACCGAACAAGAACAACAAGAAAGGAAAGGGCAAAGCCAAGGGTGATAAGGGCAAACAAGTTGTGACTTACTCTAAACCCAAGCAAGACTTTGTCAAGAAGAATCAATCTCAGAAGGATGAGACTTGTTTCCATTGCAAGGCAAGTGGACACTGGAAGAGGAACTGCCCTCTTTATCTCGAGGAGTTGCGAGAAATAAAGAAGAAGGCTGAGCTTGGTGCTGCAGCATCTTCAGGTAACTTATATTTTATAGAGTTATTAAATCTTACATACAAATCAAATTCCTGGGTATATGATACGGGATGTGGTATTAACATTTGTAATATCATGAAGGGATTTGAGTTGGAGAGGAAGCTTACCTATGGGGAACAATTTCTGCATGTGGGCAATGGCGCATAAGTAGCGGTTGAAGCTATAGGAACATTTAATCTAGTTTTACCTTCGGGTTTAGTACTAAGATTAAATAATTGTCATTATGCACCTAAAATTGTTAGGGGTGTTATTTCCTTTTCATGTATGTTGGATCTTGGATTTATTCACACTATTGATAATAATAGAATTTCTGTTTTCAAAGATGGTTTATTCTATTTTGATGCAATTTCTGTGAATGGTGTTTTTGAAATTAACATGCATGATAATTCTAAGAGAAAGATTAATTATGTGTTTAGCATGAATAAGAAGAGAAAGTTAGACAAGAACTCTTCTTATCTTTGGCATTGTAAACTTGCCCATATTGGGAAGACTCGCATACAAAAGCTTCAATGTGATGGTCTTTTGGAAAATATCAGTGATGAATCATTTGATAAATGTGAGTCTTGTATCTCTGGAAAGATGACTAAGAAACTTTTTAATAGCAATATTGAAAGGGCTACTGAACTACTTGGTTTGATACACACTGATGTGTGTGGACCACTTAGACATGTGTCAAGGAAAGGTGCTAGCTACTTCTTAACATTTATGGATCAGCCGATATGGTTATGTTTATTTACTTAAGCATAAACATGAGGTATTTGAAACATTCAAAGTGTTTAAAGCGGAAGTAGAATTGCAACTAGGAAAGAAGATTAAATCTCTTCGTTCTGATCGATGTGGTGAATATTTAAGTCAAGAGTTTAAAGATTATTTAAGTGAGAATGGAATTGTTCAGAAACTTACTTCTCCATATACTCCATAACAAAATGGTGTATCCGAAAGGAGAAATCGTACATTATTATATATGGTACGATCTATGTTTAATCTTACAACTTTACCTTTATCCTTTTGGGATTATGCTTTAGAATATGTTGTTCGTATTCTGAATATGGTTCTCACAAAGAAGGTTGATAAGACACCATATGAACTATGGCATGGCAAGAATCCATATTTGTCTTATTTAAAGATTTGGGGTTGTGAGGCGTATGTGAGACGTGACTCTGGAGATAAACTCCAACAACGCTCTGTAAAATGTATCTTTGTAGGTTACCCTAAGGAAACTATGGGTTACTACTTTTATTATCCGGCTGAGAACAAAGTTGTTGTGGCTCGGTATGGAGACTTCATTGAAAATGATATTGTAAATCAAGAATTCAGTGGGAGAGATTATGATCTTGAAGAAATTCAAGAAGATACATTACCTTCTGAAAATACTAGCAAAGAAATTCCAATAGAGCTAGAAAGTCTGGGAGCTCCACTGGAATTAATTCCTCCACGTAGATCTAAGAGAACCGTACGTGCACCAAGCAAAATATGTCTTAACATAGAGGATGATGAGGAGGAGGTAGGGGATCTTGGTGAACATGCTAACTATCGACCCACAATGCTTGATCCAGAAAAGTTAAAATGGATAGTTGCGATGAATGAGGAAATGAAATCCATGGAAGTCAACGATGTTTGGATTCTTGTTGACGCACCTAAAAATGCTAAAGTAGTGAAAAATAGGTGGATTTTCAAGAAGAAAACTGGCATGGATGGTGAAGTACAATCCTATAAAGCACGTTTAGTAGCTAAAGGTTTTACTCAAACTTTTGGCGTAGACTATGAGGAGACATTTTCTCCTGTAGCAGACTTACGAGCTATTAGGATTCTCATAGCTATAGTAGCATACTATGACTATGAGATATGGCAAATGGATGTTAAAACTGCCTTCTTGAAAGGTCGCTTAGATGAAGAAATCTATGTGCAACAACCGGAAGGGTACGTTGATCCTAAATATCCAAAACGCGTGTGCAAACTTCAAAGATCTATTTATGGTTTGAAGCAAGCATCACGTCAATGGAATAAACGATTTGATGAAGAAATCAAAAAGTTCGGATTTATTCAAAATCGTGATGAGCCATGTGTATATCGCAAAGCTAGTGGGAGTGATGTAGTGTTCCTAATTTTATATGTCTATGACATATTAATCATGGGAAGTAACATTCCAAGACTTAAGGAAGTTAAGGACTATCTTGGTAAAAAAATTTCTATGAAGGATTTGGGAGATGCTGCATATATTATGGGAATTAAAATCTATCGAGATAGGAAAATACGGTTAATTGGTCTTAGTCAAGATGCTTATATTGATAAGATATTGAAGAAGTATAGTATGCATAATTCCAAGAAAGGTTTTCAACCTATGGAAGTTAAGCATGAATTAAGACATGAGTTAGATGCATCAACACCCGAAGAGGTGGCTTACATGCGGAAGGTGCCTTATGCTTCGCCTGTAGGATCTATTATGTATGTTGTAAGATGTATAAGGCCTGATGTGGCGTTTGCTCAAAACTTGGTCAGTAGATACCAACAGAATCCAAGGAAGCTCCACTGGATTGCTGTTAAACATATTCTAAAGTATATGAGGAATACGAAAGATACGTTTTTGGTATTTGGGGGTAAACCAGACACAGAACTGAAAGTTACAGGTTTCTGTGATGCGTCCTGGCAGTGTGATAAAGACGATATAAAGTCTCAGAAGGGTTACTTGTTTGTCATCAATGAAGGAGCGATAGACTGGAAGAGCAAGAAGCAGACAACCATTGCGATGCATGCGACTCAATCTGAGTACATGGCTGCTTTAGAAGCTACAATGGAAGATGTTTGGATTAGGAAGTTTATTGAAGGTCTTGGTGATGCCTTCAGTTAAAGAACCTATTGATATATATTGCGACAATTCTGCGGCAATAATATTTTCCAATGATCCTGGAGTCATGGAAGGCGCCAGACACTTTAAACACAGATATCACTACGTACGAGAACAAGTGGAAGCTCGTGAAATAAAATTAATTAAAGTTTACACAGATGATAACGTAGCTGATCCTTTTACTAAGGCTTTGCCTAGACCTAAGGTAGTTAAGCACGCCAAAGCGATTGGGCTGCAACTAGCTAGCGAATTCATGCAATAAATCTATTGATTAGTATTTGGATAAATGATGATAGACATTATTGAATTGATGAAATAAAGATAAATTTTCGTTTATTTTCTGTTATTTGATTTTGTATCCTATTTACATGTTTTATATCCATGAATAATAGTTATGTTCTAAACGTCTGTTGTCGATTAATAATAGAGAATATTATTAAACTAAGACAATTCAAAATAGTGACAAAGTATACTTGAAGGTATATTGGTCAATTTTGGATGATATTTGATGGATCAAATATTGGACTTATCCCAACTATATGATTTTACTTTATGGATCTTCGTCATTAAGTAAATCGTAAATAGTTATCCTTAGACCTGAGATACCAGGAAACTGAATAGAATGTAGTGCATTTCTGTGAGATAACCTAACGCTAAACGTAACTGGCAGCCATAAGGGTTATTTTCAGAAGTGTTGCAAAGTTCGTAAGTTTCGCTTGTAGTCAAAATGGGATTTGTTTCCTTCAAATTATTTTGAAGTATAAATACAGCTGGGCCCCTCGTGGGAGTAGTAAGATGTTTGTGTGGCCACAACCAAATGTGTTTTGGTAATCTTGCTATATACGAAAACGAGAAACAGAATGGTTAATGAAGGAATGACTGAGATCCATATCCTATTAACGTTGTATTTGAAATGAAAGGATAATAATAAATGATGAATCCTTGAAAAGGTTTTGCCAGGAAACCTTACTCGAGTTGTGCTAGTGACATTGCTAGTGTAACTAGACGCTAGTAAATTTAATCACAATATTCAATTTTGTCCAAGTGGGAGCTGAAAGTTTATGGACATTAAATTAATATTCGTGTGATAGGATCGAACTCGGGATAACGGGATTGCATACAATACGTAAAGGGTTAATTTTATTTATTAAATATATTTTATATATTTATTAAATCAAACAAAACTTAACTAAACAATGGTTAATTAAATTAAAAGTTAAGTTAAATAACCATTAAGGAATTATATGAGAAAAAGGAAAGTCCGAAAAGTTCCAGAAACCCCTTGGGGTACCACCGACCGTCGGCTAGGGGAGGGGCAAAGGGAAACAAATTTGTTTCCTAAATAGTGTGTTATTTGGAAAATAAGATTTGCTAAGCACTATATAAACACATTAATCCCCTCATAATTTTTTGGTCCCTTCTTTCCCTTCTCTCCTTTGCGATCGCCGAACAAACACACCCTTAGGGTTGTTTGATTTTCGATTTTGCTAAATTCCACAAGTGTTGTAGTTCCGGTTTGCAAGTGCTAGACTCACGGTTAGCCCGTTGTATTACGTGTGTACAAGAGCGTAATATAGTTTTACTTTAAACTATATCTTGGTACAGTTCTTCATAAACCTAATTGGTGATTCGTCGGTGTTCTTGTGGATCTACGCTAGGATAAAGGTATGTAACCCTAATCGATTAATTATAATTGTGTTATTAATGATCTTGTTAAATCGCTTCCGCTATAACGTGCTTTGAACCTTGTTATAATTATATAATTGTTATGAGCATCATAAACTATCATATATAATAATACACTTATTAACAAATTAAGCATGTTAGATTTTTACAAGTGAATCATGATGTTAACAGCACAAAGTCTGGGGTTATGCAACCTTAGTTCATACCTTGATGCTAAGGGTTCAAATTACGCTCAAGGAGCCAACTTCACCACGGGTGGTTTAACAATTAGACCCCAAAATACGAATCGTCGTGAAAGTGGTTTGAGCCACATTTCTTGGATCATTATGCTCGATCTCAAAACCTAACATTTTTCTTGTATTTTTGCAAGAAGTTAACTTATGAAACGTATGTCGTGACTATAATTTATGGTTATCACTGATATATAGTACTAATTTTCGATCTTTTTGTACACGACAAGCCGACAACTGGGAATACATATTACTAGTTCTTGGGCATCAACGTCCAACGTTGAGTTCGTATGATACAAAATTCGGATCAAATTATAACGATTATGTGTAGAAAGTTTATCAAAATTAACGTGAATTCCGCTACTTTTGTTATTAATTCGATTTTACTAAGCTTTATTGCTTTCTATTTGTCTACTCCTCCACTTTAGAGAGAGCTAGGAACGGTTGGGGCTCAAAGGTAGTGTCAAAAGCACCATGTAAGATTTTGGGTCTTTGACACCAGACCTTAAAACTCATTTGGCACCATATTTTTTAAGGAGTGGTTGACACGAGATAAAGTGATACAAAAATGGTATAATAGACCAACATATACCCACTTATATTACGAAAAAAGCAGAAAATCTACCAACTCGGCTGGTACGGTTGGAACGAGGTACGAAGCGGTGCGCCAACGATAGTCTGACGCCAAAGAGCTACCAGCCATATGGTGAGTTACGGCTTCCCACTCTAAGTATATTTTTTTTACTCCATTGTGGGTTTGTAAATGGTGTTGGTTTACCTAACAAAATGCACGTATAACAAATTGTTGGGTACCATTCATCATTTTTTACCACGGCTTAAGCACAATGGCTTAGCGGTAACCGGAGCTCTTACGTTCCGAATGTAGCAGCATGATGGGCGGACTCACATGGGAGCCGGATGTGATACGAGCTACATCTTATTTTAAGTCCATGAAAGGTAAATTTTATATAAAATAGTGGTTTTTCACGACACCTGCAACACTTAGTTTTACGTAACGTGAGTCAACTTTATTACTAATAATCATAAACAAATTTGTTAAGTCGACGTTTAAGTGGCACACATCTTTCAAAATAGTTTATACAACAATATATATTCATATATTCATACATATAGTACAAGCTGTGATTGTCCCCTAATAAGCGGGGCTTATTTTTTTAAGGAGAATATTCGAATCTTACATACTGTTCAATTGGATGTCACTGTAAGCTCAAATAACTAATTACTAACTCGTCATTAAAAAAAGTACAAGCTGTGATTGTCTATATGTGTTACTTAGTATTTGGTATAATGTAATTAAAGAGGGAATAAAAAAGACTATTACTTTACGTTTATAAAATGTAATGATACAATGACTCATTCCTTTTTTTTTTATTACATTTTGTAATGGAATCTAATTACATAAACGTTATTTTAACTAACCACATTAAATAGACTTTATATCATAAACGGTTATTTTAGTCTTTTTATTATCGATTACATTACATGATCAAGCATGATTAATAAAACATGATTAATAACTGTAATGAATCATTCAATTACATTATTACATTTCATTATGTCGTACCAAACATATCAGGGAAGTAAACAAAATATGATGAAACAAAATCTGATGTAAATTAATGACACACTTAAGCATCAAATAGAGTTATACACCTTCATGAATGAATATATGATGAAAACAAGATCGAAATATATATTATGTGATTTAATTAACCAGTAAGCGCTTCCTCCTGGTGAGTCTCAATGGTAACATCACTTGTCGGGTAAGCATGGCATGTCAAGACCCACCCTTCAGCCATCTGATCATCATCAAGAAAGCTCTGGTCAGACTGGTCAATACTGCCAGACACAACTTTACCAGCACATGAAGAGCAAGAACCAGCTCTGCATGAGTATGGCAAGTCAATTCCTTCTTCCTCACACTGGTCAAGAATGTACACATCATCATCACATTGAATCTTCTGTTCGCCTTCAGGGGTGATAAGAGTCACTGTGTAAGTAGCCATCATGGTGACACCACCTGCACGTTTGTTGTTGGGCTTAAGTCCAAAAAGGGCTGTTGATGGTTTGAAGAAGGTGGTGGTGGTGGTGTTTTGGGGACGGAGGAAGGTGGTGCTTGCCATGGTGCCTGTGAGAGATGCGGTTGCTGCTGCCATTGTTGGAGACAAGTGTGTGAAAGAAGTGATGAGAATGAAGAAGATATGAGATATTGAGATGCATGGGCTTGTGGAAATAGTGTGTTTTTTGGATAGAATGTTTGCCACGTGGCATATTTTTGTGGTCTGGCTTATCTTGTTATCATCATCATCGTTGGTTGGTGTAGCTTTTTCACTCATTTATGTCTTTTCTAATAAAAATGTAGGGGTGTCATATGATATGGTAATGTTTTCGGAACATGGTTGATCCGGTCGGGTTAATCGGTTGACTTGATTACTGTAAAAAAAACGGGTGATATTGATTTATGTTTTATATTTTCGAAATCCAGCTTGACCTGTTGAGTTTGAGGTGACCTGAGTCAATCTGATTCTTTATATTCGGTTGAGTTTTAATTTTTTCAGATTTAAAAAAAAAATATGTAAATTTTATATAATTGTGATGAAATTTTATTTTTACATAATATACAGAAGTTTTTATAGTTTTATATATAATTTTTATTAATTATTACTACAAATATAAAAAAAATAGTTTTTTAAGAAAATCAGGTTAACCCGATTTGACCCGGGTTGACTTAAAACCGATCACTCAACTGAGTCGATTTAAAAATCGAGGTTTAAAACATTAAGTAAAAGTAAAACTGCACGAGTAGACCTAACCACCAAAACCATTTCAATTCTTGTGTTGTTCTATCATCCCACATAGGTTAAACGAAAAAATTGCCAATACGGGCAATATAAAAACTATAAAACATAATTATATTTTAAAAAATAAGTCATATAAGATGGTTAAAAAAAGTCATGTATTTTAGTTACAACGAAACATGCGAATTTTACAAAATTTATATAAGAGAATTAGAGTATACTAGACGAGTACCCGCGTTTAGCGTCACATAATTAACGATATATGATATTTTGTGTTAGAATTCTCACTATGTGACTGTGAAAGTGCCTAGCGGGTACTCGTCTAGATAAATGTGACTGTGGAAGTGGCTAGCGGGTACTCGTCTAGATAGACATGTATAAGAAAGAAATACAATATAAGAAACAAGGGCAATAAATCATTACTTAGGTTGCTCCCAACGCATCTCGTCGTCGACTCGGTCGACAGACGTCGAACTCGGTCGGTCCATTGCAACGACCAAGTCGAGTCGATCGATTTGGCGAAATCGGTCTCAGCCACGACCCATTTAGAAACTAGAAAAATCAAAATTCTTTTTAAACCCTTGACCGTTGCATGAGTTAAAAAAATAAAAAATTTTAAATTTAAACACTTTACTTTATAAATACCCAACCATTTGACCATTTCTCTCACACTTTCAAATCTTTATTTTAACATCACACAATTTTTATACCATCTAATAATAGGTTTTAAACTTTCGTGGACTGCCAATAAGAAGGTAGCTTTGTGTCAAGCTTGGGCATACGCTTCAGAGACGTTCCAGGACGAAGTCAGAAGACAAAATCGTTTTGGTCAGAGGTACTTGAGTACTTTCATATCAAAATGAGTGATTGTAAAAGAAGTTACGACTCAATTACCAAAAGCCTCTTTGCCCAACGGTATGTGAGTGACCCTCTAACCTAAAGGTTGTGGGTTCAAGTCTCGGTAGAGATATGCGAGATATAATTTGTGAGATAATTTGTGTGAGTTGTAAAAAAATTTGCGTTCAAAAAAAAGTTATGACTCAATTATCAAAAATGGAAATGTGCGATTCGTCTTCAAGCTGGTCAATTTTCTTCGACTTACAGTAATGTCTTACGTAGGCATCCAAATGAGACTTATGAAGATACTGTTTATCAGGAAGCCGCAATCGAATATCTCACTCTTCACCAAAGGGATTTTGCTTACTATGAATGTTGGAAAATTTTGAAACAAAGTCCCGCATGTAGCAAAATTGAATTGCTACGATTTGTTAATCGGGGATTTTAAGTTTTCAAGTTTCATTATTATTTTAGTTTTTTAATAAAATCACTTTTATTAAACATTCATGATGTTTACAAGAAATTAGTGGGAAGCCGAGATACTATTTGGGCCCCCACTCCTTTAGCTATATCGAAACTGATCCTATTAAAAAGGTGAATAGCAGCACGTGCTTCAATATCTTGAGTCACGGAGAAACTTCAGATCCGCTTTAGTAAGCTCACAACATCCTTCTCAAGTTCTCCAAAAGAAGAGAAAGAGAAAGGGAGAAAACCGTATCCAATATTCGCGCACTTAGCCTCATACTTGACACATTTACGTTGTGTCGCCTTAATCACCACACGACCTGGAACAAAATCAACCATCCCATATTGTGTCAAAGGAGATGACCCTTTGAGATCCACACATGTATCGATACCTCTATCCCACGAGTAAAGCAACATATCAGCTGGACGTAAGGGTTTGTCCCGGCCTCCACCCTATCCAATATCAACCTCTTTACCCACTGAAATCCCTGATGAAAACAAATGTCAACAAGGGTATCGCGCACAACGTTATGCCTATGTTTAATACCGACAATGCCAGCACATGATACAATATGATTATCATAAATATCCCATGTAAAGACCCTGCAACAAGCTGAGCACGGCTTCAGAACAGAGAATAAGGGAATACCTAACCGATAATATAATATGCACCGATTAGTCCTAGCGTTCATAGTATGTCCCAACCAAGAAATCGGAACCACCCTAAGCCAATAAGAAGTATGGTCCTCCATTTGAGAATTTCATAAAGCCATCTGTCGAGTAGATAATGAAAAAGTAGATTCAGCCATTTGCGTAACATGTGTGAAATATATATCTGCCAGTTTCTTCATAAGTATGGAGGCCGCGATCTCACTTGGATTACTCAAAAGATCAATCTTCATTTCCAAATTAATAGTACTCAATGCATCATCAAAGGCAGGCCCGGAGGTAATAATATTAGAATACCGGAGCAACATAGTTTGCAGGCTAGTAGATTGGAGTCTAGACGCAAGAAATGCATAGTTCAAAACATCACCTGTAGAATAAACACCAAGCCCCCCAAATGCAAAGGGTAAAGTGGCAAGTCTCCACTCCCAATCACTAAATCCAGACCCAGAAGCAGTAACTATACGCTCAAGAGCATAACGAAGAGCCACATCAAAATAAAACTGAGCCCGCTCGAAGACCCGAGGAGAACATGTACGCATAGCAAAATATAGTTTGGATAGACCTGCACAAGCACGGAGAGTAGCAACTAACATTGAGGATCATTAATCTTAGAAACATCGTCCATAAGCTCAACAGATTTGGCAACCCTCTTCATTACAAGCTGACTACTAAAAATCAAAATCCACACTAGCAGTCCCACCTAGTAATTTAACACCATGCAAGGGTCGAGAAATATTCGACGGGAAAACACCCACAAGTCTACTTCTGGAGTCTTCTTTTGGCCAAAAAACATTAGTTTTATCAACATTGAGATGCAAGCCACGATGAGGTCCATTGTAATAACCCAAACTTAAAATCAATATTTAAGCCTTGTCTTTCATTAAAAAAATAACCTTATATAAATTATTTCTTTGACGTCTAACCAACAATGATAAACCGTGAATGTTATCAATATATCGTTTATTTAAGTAACGTGTTAGGTTTTAAATAATATAAGCCCTAGTTTTAATTATCGAGATATTAACATCCTCTTATTGACGTCGTTTTAACTTCATATGGATCGATTATTTTTCGTATTTTACGTATAACTTTCAAATCGCATAACTTTTAAAATACCGGGCTTCGATAAAACCCGCTTTAACAAATTGTGGGGCAAGATTTATATTAAACCTCACCCCATTTTCACTCTACACATCCCATATACACACTTTTCATATCTTTGCAACACTTGTACAAACTATACACAATTGTATTCCACCAAAATATTTACATTCAAATTACACGTAACATAATAACATAGATCATATCAAATAAATAAATAAAAAAACTCACCCACCTCCCTTCCCTCTTCACCATTTTCGTGTATACCACCACCAAAACACCTTTACCATCATTTTTTGTCCATCATGCAATAATCATCCACAAATCACAAGATTAATATACACATTCTTGAAGAAAAATAGTAGTTTGAATCCAATTATTGAAGAAGATGAGATTTTCTTTAAAAATAAATTTAGGGGCTGATTTCATTGATCATTTGAATTGGTTTATATGAGGTATACATCACACAATGGTTGTGTATTGAGTCCCTATTGGTTTTCGATTTATAGAACCCAAATTGGTGATGTTCTTGTGCATAAAACCCATTGATCTACAACTAGTAAGCCTAGTTCTCTTTTGACTAATTTTATTTTTTGATACTGGGTTTTATTTATTGTTTTTTTCTACTGTAAAAGAGTGGTTTTTGATATGTGGATTGATTGGTGGAAGTGATATTGGCATTGGGAATAGATTAATCATGATAGAAAGTGGTTTGTGTTGATATTTGGGATAGTAGAATTGGGACAGCAGGTTCCTAGCTGAGTAACGAATTTATTTTGGTAATATTATTTTGGTAATATTCCTGTGAATAAAAAGAATATGGTATATATAACCCCAAGGCATATTGGGTGAGTTGGATGGCCCACCAATTCATCCGGATGGCCGAGATATGATCAAATCATTGAAACTAGCCCCGAATGAATGACCAGCAGATAGTTTGTGTTTTAACTGCAACAATTTGGCTTAAAGCCTACTGTATAATTACACAAATGGATAGGTTATAATCTAAAGTCAAATTGGCGAGTTGGATAGTTTACCAATTCACCTCGATGACCAAGATATGGTCAATTTAGTGTTACTAGTTTTACCGAAAGCCTAGAAAACTTAGTGCAGATAGTTTGTCACTTTGTAAAATATTTTTGCCTTATAGCCTACTTATTGTAACATGGATATATAGGTGATCACCTCAGCTCCTATTGGTGAGTCGGATGGTTTTGTAACTCATCCGTAAGGCCGATTTATGACGAAAACGAGTTTTAAACTAGAAATTGTGACTAGCTTTTAAAAGAAGTATAAGTCTCAAACTTTTTATACTTAGCCTTACTTTTGAAATCTAATACCTGTAGGAAATAAGTAAACTTAAAGGTGAGCCTTTGTTTGAGATTAAACGAAGTTATGAAATAGGAATTACACTAAAAACGCCTACAAATAAAAACATATTAAATAATTTGTTTTGACACTTAAGGTTCAATTGATAACTTCACTTAGGTTATGAATATTTAAGAGTGTTTGGCTTATAATGACAGTAAAATAGACTCATTAATCTCAATTTAGGATAAATCCGTTTATTTATACCTATCACGGATATTGAGATATGGTTTCATTAAGTCGGGGTTCGGGCAGAATTCCGTATTAACGTTATGTTTAAAACGGGTTAACGAGCGTAAATAAATTAAGTAAGGTAAATGATTATGACTTGAATATATATAATATTTTGCGGTAATTTACTCAGGTCCTTAAGTTATGTTTGGTTAATTCCTATTTGGTTAGTGATCATAGAATGCCATTACCATAATCATCGATCCTCATTCATCTTTTTGTTGTTTTTGTCATGTGAGTTCTATTTTCGTATTAATAAGTCACCATCCTTTCTAGGTGATACTTAGCGGCCGTCGATTGGCGTCGTCATTAATCTAACTTCAACACTTCTACATCATTGTTCTCATTGGCTTAAGGTGAGTTCATAGCCTCGCATTTAAATCTATTTATGTTTTACAAACCCGCGAGGGGGATACATGCTTGTTTTAGAAAATCGAACACAAGTAGTTTTATTAGGTGAACGTTGCTATGAGTGTTATGTTGTGGCCTTTCCTTCATGGACTATTAATTACCGATAACCGGTAAACGCTAGTACAATAATAATAGATCTATTTTGGCCTAACGACCTGTCTGGAGTATGTTTCTTGCAAGGAGCATACGAGGACATATTGTATTTAGTATTGGGAGTGTATCACTCCGGGTTGGGCACATGGTTAAGGTTCGGTTCGTGGCTCTAGCATCGTTTGATTGTTCTATGAATATAGTTTTTATTAAGCTTGTGCTCAAAGTTATTGTTTATAAACTCTATGGATTCACTCGACATTTTTGTTGACATTTTAGCATGTTTATCTCAGGTTTATATTAGCTTGCTTGGATGGGATTGGATGCGGATATCGAAGGATGTGGACTTGGTGAACTTTTTACATGGGATAAAATGTTTTAAAAAGATAAAAATTGTATATTGCAACTCATTTGAAAATAATTTTCTTAAGTTTATTGGGACCTTTTAACTCTGACTTTTTGATAAAATCAATATTGGTAAACGTGTCTTTTAAATTCGTTTACTGTGACTCGTGAGCTTGTATTATAAAGTAGCACCCTAATATTGTATTCCGCTGCGTTATAAAATTGGGGGTGTTAGAGATTGGTATCAGAGCTCGAGTCATAGCGAACTAGGTCGTTTTTCAAAACCTGGACTATGAATGTTTTCGAAAATTTTCACGAGTCGTTCACCAATGTTCGATATCCGCGTGTACAATCCTTCCCGATCCTTCATGTGCTTTGTGCTAGGCCTTTAATTGTATACTTTATACCAAATGCGTGGTATAAATTGTAATTATATACGTATGATACCCGTTCTTTGACGAACCACTATACCTCTATTTACGCCTTTCGATCATCCCTTCGGGCGTACTTTCGATTGTACTATTTATACTAAATAATGGTGTTTCCATTATGATCTGAGTTGATTAATTTTTTTGTATGTAATATATACGTACGATATTATATATACCTATGTATATGAAACATGGTTAGATTTTGTTTGTGTTATGATTTGGTTTTTCTCTTTTGAGCCGCGACTAAGGAACACAAGAAGGAGGAGAAACTATTTCCTCTCCGGTCTTTTTGGTAAATTATTTAAAGTAATCTATATTACTAATATAATCCTTGGTTTTACGACTTAACTTGTTGATAAATGCTTGTGATGAGATCTGTCGAAAACTTGCTTAGATTAGTTGAAAGAGTTGTTGAGAAATTTCACGATTTGAAACGCGTGTATACGTGGGTTTAACATGATATAAATTGATTTTTGGGTCAAATATAAACTTTGGCACATTTTATTACACGATCGTGAGTGGAAAATTAGTCACATATTTGGAGGTTTGAGATTTTGTAAAAAGTTATTGTTAATTTGAAAATAATATAAAAATTATTTTTACGAATATTTTAATATAAGATAGAGCTTGTGTCTTGTTATAATAAAGAAATTGGAGAAAATTCAAATATACACTTTTAGTGTAAATTTTAAACACTGGAAATTATTAGTTAAAAGTTGATATAAATTTTGAAAGAGCGATTCAAGCACTTTCGAGCCAGTTTTAGCCATCCGGCAAAACACGATTGTTGTTCGAAATTTCGTTTTACCTTGCTACGAGACTTGTAAAAAAACAATAATAGAAAAAGTCTGAAATAATGTTTTAATAAAATGTTTTTAAAGTCCGAGTCATGAAAATGTAATATAACGGGCTAGTTTTGAGGAAACATACATATATTTATTAAAAAGTCAAACGTTAATATTTAAAGTTAAATGTGCTAATTTAAGTCTTGTTGGATAGTTATAAAAAAAGTCTAATTATTTTTAATATATACATTTATATTATTTAAGAAATTAATGACGATAAAACTTTGACACAAGTATAGAAATTTTTAATTTTAATAATTTTATCGATTATGATAACTAAGCAATCGAATGTACACAAAGTAGTAATTTTCTCGAAATGATAATTTTTCAAAAATAAAAACTTTATAAAGTAAAACATGACAAAAATAGGAAGTTTTCAATGATGTAATCGCTTTTACAATAGGCTAAATGATATTAATTAGAACGCGCAAGTGGATTTCTTATCGCATGCATACTGGTATTATTTCTATTAAGGATATATTGGATATATATCTAATGTTCTAGGTATGTATGGTTCGATCATACGTTATCACTCCTTTGATTTTGTAATTCTACCATTGGGGACTTGAGTAGTCTTGTCATTTGTTCACCTTTGGTCTTCTCCTTGGTATAGGATCATTTTATATAGAGCGTTATTTTGCTAGTGCCTGTTAGTAAGGATATGTTACCTGCTGTATTTTGTTCCCTTTACGGACCCCGCAACCTTTCATTCTCTTGTTATTGGAAACTAAAATTGGTGGAATTTGCGTGTAACGCGAAACAGTTGAGATAACCTTTTAGATATTGAATGTATAATTGAGGAGCGCATGTACTACCCTTGGCTTCATTATGGAGATTATGATCGTTATTTTATTTTCGGTATTTGTGACGCTGCTCGATGTTCATATCATGATTTCTATAGATGTTGTTCTTACCCTGAAACTCTTGACATATCTTAGGAGTTTCTTGACTCCTAGTTTAAGTAATTTCTGTAGCAAATATATTGCTCGTTTACCTCATTCGATCTCACTGATTCTTGATTACTACTCTTTATACTTGCATTGATCCTTGATGCCAAACCACCTTAGTGTCATTTGATGAAAATATTATTCCAAGTATATATATTAATATATAAAGTATTTTCAACTATATATACCGAATAACGTTGATTTTTTTTTATTTTTTTACTTGAAGACAATTTTTTTTCCAAGAATGAATAAACAAATAGTTGATGTATTTCTCGAAATAACGGTAAAAATAATTTCCGATTTCTATGTCAAATGATTTATTTATTTTCAAGAATAAGTCAAAAACTTTCATAATCTTGTATGTTGTGCAATAATCATAAAGTTTCTTTTAGTAGTGTCGAATATGTCGTCTGTAACACCCCACTTGGATAAGTGGACCGTTACGTGTATTTATGGCATGTCATCAAAGCATAAGGTAAATGTCCTAAAACATTAACTGACCATAAAGGAAATACCGGAATCAAACATCAGCAATCCAAACATAAGCCCAAAACATGAAAAATAAAATACTGAAGGAAAGGACTAAACAATGTCCAAATACGCAGAATAATGTAAGAATGCATAAAGTAAGAAGTCTGGATAGCTTCCATCCAAAATGCACATGCTCTTAGAATCCTAAAAGCGTCCTGGTGTACCTGCCGTTAGAACATGAAAGGAACTACGGCTGAGCATAACGCTCAGTGAACGGATATAAAGCATGATAAGGAACTACTAAAATGAAACAGATGGTAAAATACTGGAGTTGTAAGGCTGTTAAGTAAAGTTGTAGCGGACATCTGTGCATAATCTGTAAAGTCTGATTTGTAAATAATAAAGCTGAACTGTTATCTGATAAATCTGAAAACATGCATTTACTGTATTTTAATTGCCAGAGCTTATATAGGTCACGTACTGTAACAACCGTGCATGAATAACTGGAGGGGTGACCTCGTCATGCTGTAGAGGGGTGACCTCTAAATAACTGTGCTGGGTGGAGGGATCAGCTCCAATGTGAAGGATGTAGAGCACACACCACATTCACCTGCTAAACTGTAAACTGTAGCCTAGGATGCATCCATACGCCCCACTAATAATAGTGATAAAAATGGCCAAGCTGAGCTGAGTGGGACGATGCAGGATATCACTCTCCTGCATGTGAGTCATGGCACCGGTGCCTCTAGTGCCGTGGTTACGGTACCTCCGTAACTAGTAAATAAACTGATCATGCTTGTATATAATGCTCAGGCAATTTATTTAGTTATTAACGTGATTACTGATAAGCCTAAACATATACTGGGGAAAAACATTTGGCTGCAGACGGGGAATCCTAAACATGCATAGGAAGGGAAGTCCTTACTGAAAGGACGGAAAATCCGTACCTCGTGTCCAGTCATGAAATCAGAATGAAGGCTGAAGGATCGACTCTGACTTCACAGATACTACATAAATAATGGACGGAAAATAAGTTGACTAACGTTTTTTTTTATTTACTGCTCTTACTGTTTTCGTTGGATTAAAGTTATTCTTGAAATACTGATCGTATATAATCTGATAGATTCTGACTGTTCGTAAATATTACTGATTTAATGTATTTGGTATTTCTGATTATCGTAATGTATACCCCGGTATTACTATACATAATACTCGTTATTACTAAAAGTTTCCTATCTTAAATTATTTCCAATTTAATATCTTTAAAATTAAATTATTTATAAATCAAAGGTTTTATATAGAATAATAAAAAAATGATAAAGCTAGAACTAATTAAATTTTATTAATTAGATTAATAAAATTGGACAATATAATTTATTTACTTATAAACTCATTTATAAAATAATGTATCCATTCAATTAATTTGTGGTTCCCACCGCTTGTTAAGTTCCCACTGCTTATACAAAGTTCCCACTGCTTATAGAAAGTTCCCACTGTTCTGTTTAAGTTCCCACTGTTAATACACACCCAAACACCCCTGCAGGAAACTGCAGTCCCAAACGCACCCTTGCTGGAACTGCAGTCCCAAACGCACCCCTGCTGTGGTAAAACTAAACCCCAAACACCCCTGCTGGTTTTCACGTCATGTTAAACAAACACCCCTGGTCGTTTTTGGCTACGACTGAAAGACCCGACACCAAGCCGCCCCTGTATGGGTCACGGCTGGCCAACATTCACCACACCGAGACCAACTGGTCTCGGTTTACAACTAATGATCAACACCGAGAGTCTAAGACTCTCGGTTTGCCTGAAGTCCGAGCACCACACAGCCCTCCCAAGATTTGGATTCGTGATTCAATAAACCAAGAAAGAAAAAAATATAAGATTTGATTACCCTTTGTTGTTCGTCGGCTGGAAGAAGGAAGGGAAAAAGAAATGGCGGGTTTTTTTTTTTTTTTTGTCTCATCTGTCGGCAGGAAAAAGAGGAGGCAGCAGCAACCCTAATTTTTTTGTTTTCCTTTCCCCTTTTTTTTTGTTCGTAGAGTGAATAAGGGGAACCCCCGTTTTTTTCTTTCTTACCCCAAATGGGCTTAGCCCAATTTCTTTTTCTTTTTCATTTCTTTCACAAACCGGCCCAAAAGCACAAATATTCTTTTCCCCCTTTTTTTTTGACATATAAATCATTTTTGCGTATAAGCGTATTTAATTTCCGCGTTCTAACTTTCTGAAAACGTAAGTCTTTTCTGTGTAATAACTTATATTTACGTCATATTTCCTGCAACTAATTAATTATTTTTCTGAATAATTAAGTATAGTTTATAATAAATCGAGACTACGGATTTAATATTAACGTTTAATTATTTCTGAAAAATAAATAGTTCATCTGTAATATTTTCCGAGACTAAATATTCATTATCTGAATATACTGTAATGTTTATAGTATTTAAATAAACTGGGATAGCGTATTAAATTTCTGCATTTATATCTCTGTCTAATAATTTATACTTATATAGTTCATTAAAATTAAACCGCGTATTTAAATATTCTGATTTTAAATACGGGTTTTACAATTCTTTCCCTCTAAAAACAATAATTCGTCCCCGAATTAAAGATACGACTATACTGGGTTTTACAATTCTTCCCCTCTAAAAAGAAGAAATTCGTCCTCGAATTAAAGGTAATAAGCTGATGAAGTTATAAGAACTGAAAGAACACGTAGACTGAAAAGACAATTAAGCTGAAGGATGAATTGTCTTCTAATTAAGACATAATGCTGCTGATAGGTATAAACCTGACATGACTGAAATGATCATGTAACGTGACATGGCTGAAAAGGACATGGAACGTAACCTGACTGAAAGAACTTAACTGGATTTATTGAAGAAAAGGATGAGAGGTCCGGATGGACTCCTCCGTTTCGAGTGGCCTCCCGCTCGAAACGATTTCTTCAAAGGTCTAACATAATAAATAAAATCTTGGTCCTGATGATGCTGAATAGCTTCTGGTTCCATATTTAAGATGGATTTTCTGAATCTGATAGGCTGAATAACTATAGCATGTATGATACATGAGATGATACGTGTAAATATCCCGAAAAGATAATATTCATAACTCGGAGCACACTGCTGACAATATATAGGGACGAACTACGTGAACAATTGTGAACGTGCTACGCGAGCGATTGTGAACGTGGTTCACGATTATATTAGGAATGCTGGGGATAGAATCTATTGTGCACGATGATACATGAAACATACCGTGAACGTAATGCTAGGATATATCATGAACGTATGCTGATTAAGGAATGAATGCCAACCGTTACGACCTGAGATGTGAAACGTCTGCCTGGTTATGGAATGGTTGTGCTAGCATGAGTCTAATTTCTCATGCTTTCTGTAACCGTATACGGTAATAAACTGAGAAACGTGTATCGTGAAATGGCACACGAGCTTGAACGTGAACAATGTTATGAACGCTAACGTGAGCTTAAATCACGAGATAGCATAAAAGATGAACTGAAACAGCATCATGCTGCGAATGAGACGTAAATGTGAAAGTGAAAATAAACATGAACTTAAAGTGAACGTAAACATACACGTGATCGTAAACATGAATTCTGTCTGATATGATGGTCAATGGAATGCCTTAAATTTGTACGATTCACAGCTGAATCTCAAAATTTTCTGCAGATTCGTACTGCGTGATCCTTTCGGATGAAAGAAACGCGCAGGCTGATTTCATGGTTGACGATAACTTATATAGCATCATACTTTCTCTGGGCATGTGGTAGCTGATAACAATTTCATGGAATTTCGTCTCATATCTGTTCAGAAATTTCTAAGGGTTGTAGTAACTCACTAACTTGACGGCGTTCTATCTTGAACCTGCAGTAGGTCAGGCATCTAGATATGAACATAGCTGCATTAATGTGTGATGCGGATTCTATTAAAGTTTTGTCTGGGATTATGGAACATTCTGGTGGAAATCTGGTTGAATAGTCATAGAACATTTTTTAGTGAGATCTATCGGCAATTTCTGCGGTAGTAGTCAATTGAGTTCTAGAAAATTGTACTTCGTTCACAGGCGTCAGTCGGGACCATCAGGTGATGGCCTTCACCTTCGCAGCATTGTTTGAAACTTCTTTCTGTTAAGGTAGAATGCTCAGAAATTCCACCTTGTTCAATTTGAATTCATATCTGGAAAGCTGTATATAAAGTTTTCTCCTATCGAAGATTTTGTACAACTGTGAGAAGATGATTCTCGTGTTCTTCTTTAAAAATTAGCAGATCAGAATGTGATCAATGAATATACTGACGATTTCGTCTGCGAAGTTGTAAAAGAAAGTTTATTCATAAATTCCATAATATAGCTGGAGCATTTAGGGAGCCCAGACGTAAGTCAAAATTTTATAGAGACTGTGACGTGTTCAACAGAAATCTGAAAAACATCATATTCTTCTCTCACCACTTCTGGTGGCATGGTCGCGAATTGTTCTGGAAATTATTAAGATATCGTAGCAGATCAGATAAACCTGCTATTTATGGAATGAACATTGATTAAGAATGGTGCTCTGGTAAAAATTTAGTGGTCGATACATGATCTCATGATACCGGTCCTCTTCCTGATAGACATAAACGGTGTACTTCCTAGTGGTACGCTAGGGTGAATAAGTCCTCGTTCCGGTAACCATCGCAGCAAATGTTGTAACTCTTTATTTTAGCTTAAGCCTGGCAATAAAGAGTTTTGAAAATAGGTTCCATTTTTTTTAGACTAACTCGATGTAAAATTATGTCTCGTGGTTAGGAAGGAATTTCTTGAAAACTTCCTGAAATTACATCTGGGAACTCTGGAATAATCTGTTGATCATGAATCTAGAGAACTTCAGAAGTGGATTATAACTGGTGGCTAGACAGTCTTCGTAGCTATGGACTGATAAGTCCCACGCTTGTAAGGTAGAATAATTTATATTGATTTTCCTGACAGAAAGTATAATGAATATATTCGGAATTTAGTAAAAACGGATCTCGTTATTAACTGAAAATGAGGCTTTAATAAATATGGTGATATTGTTGAGTCCTTTCTGGCGGAGAGGTAGGGGACTACCTGATTTAAGATAAAGCTGACATAGGAATACGTGAAGTAACGTGGCGACTTCCACTGAGGGGGTTCATCTGTAACCTCACATAATGATTACCGTGTGTTTAATCTGAATAATAATCTAGTGGTGGTGATTGAATTTTAATGGTCTGATTCATGTGTGGCATATTAGAATGGGTATACCCCTTTCTGAAGGGTACTGGAGTTATGAGTTCTGACTCGTATTTTGAGGAAAGATTTTCGTATGACTTGTACCATGACTGGTGCCCTGATATGTGTCTTCCGAAATGATACCTGAGAACTATGTCTTGACTGATGTCTTGGCACGTGTTTTAATAGATGAATATGAACAAGGCTGAAAAATTTTGGTAACTGCTAGGATTGGCGGACCGGTTAGATTGCTGACCTCTGTATTTCTGGTCACGTCCGTGCCGGAGTTCCGATGGTTACTGACTGATTAATTATAAGTACGATGGTTGTCACTACTGCTTTGTCTGTCAATTTATGACGGTCATTATCATGACCGTGATTCATGTAATTATTTTTGCTGAGTGGCCGGCTGGTTGCCAGTTCCCACTCTTCTGACAGAAAGATTAGCTGAGTGAAGTGTGACGTCTAACTGAGGAAGTAAAAACATGGAATAGGATGGTAGTGTCTGATGATTGAGATTTATTCTTTCCCGAAATTTTGAATTATAGTTTACGTCCTTATTCTGCAGAGTCTTCAAAGTATAAACGGCATCAGCATCTTGAGTAATCTCGAAAGTATTAGCAACATCAGCAATTGTGAGGTCTTCGGAGTGTTAGCAGCATCAGCATCTGGTAAAATCTTTAACTCACAAGCCGCATCAGCACCTGGTAGAGTATCGACATGTGGAAACGCCTGAGACGATTAAGGATCGATTAGCAATATCCATGGAGTAGGGTACCTGGAGTACACCTGGACTACTGTACATGAAGTACAAAATGAATATTGCACATGGAGCAAATCTGAGATACTATACGTGGAGTACACGTGAAATACTGTACATGGGGTATAACTGAGATACTGTACATGGAGTATAACTGAGATACTGTACATTAGGGGTGGCAATTTCTAACCCGACACGAAACCCGACCTGAAACCGACACGAAATTTAACAGGTTTGGGTTGAGCAAATTTAGATTAGGGTCAGGTTTGGGTCAACATATATGACCCGTTTATTAAACAGGTTAGGTTTGGGTTGAGAATAAATTAAATGGGTCGACCCGTCAACCCGTTTAATTTATTTTCTTACATTTCAAAATATTTATATTATATTATACGGGTTAAATGAGTTAAATGGCTAGGCCTACAAATATGTTTTAACTTGTTTAACCGATGTAATGTGTCAACTTCTATATATAAAACGAGTTAATTAGGTCAACCGAAACCCATTTTACCTATTCAACCTATTTAACCCGCCAACCTAAGTATATATACGGGTCAAATGGGTTAGGTTCGGGTTATGTGTAAACAGGTTAGGGTTGATAAAGCTGACCCGATTATTTAAATGGGTCGGGTTCGGGTTGAGGTTTTCTGACCCGCCAACCTGTTAACCTGAACACGCTAACCCGAACCCGACACGAATTGCCACCCCTACTGTACATGGGGCTGGTGGAAATTTTATGGGATGATCGATCCTGGTGTCGCTTGTCTGACATTATCAAAGAAATAAATTGATTCAAACGGTAGTAAGCTGAACTGAAACGGTTAACATGATAGGCTAATAATTTCTGCGTAGACTTAATGCTGGTTGTATCGAGGCTGAAAAGTATGATAAAATCAAAGTCCCAACGGTGGTCAGCATGAAGCATGATTAATGAAGGTCAATCATTATTTATCATAAAAACGGTTTACTGAAGTTCTTGTGTATCTTAACATGAAAACATCATTACCTTGTTGAAAACATAATCCTCGTAAGGAGACATGAAACTGAATCGTCATGTAGATGACATCAACGTGAGGGTATGAAAATTTTGACTGTTACAAGGAACATAAAAAAAAAAAATCAAATCAACTGAGGTGTAATATCAACTGATGTGGACGGCTATGGTTCAATCCACAGAATTCAAAGAAGAAAACATGAGACTAAGTATGGGCTATTCTGGTTAGATCCATACTGGTCAAAATTTTCTGAGAACTGTCATGTATAGAAATTTATAATCTCGGACTAAATATGGATGGCTGTAGTTCAATCCATACTTGTCAAAATTTATGAAATGTCCTGATATGACAAAGGTGAACAACTGTGGATCGGTTCACAAAACATCATTCGACTGAAAAGCATGAAATTTGACTTGAGAAATGGTGAACGTTTATGGCTGGTTCACCAAGTAATATTTGACTGAAAACATGAATCTGTCATGAGTAAGGGTAAACGCCTATGGTCGGTTTACCTATACAAAATCTGAACGGGCAAGGGTGAACGCCTATGGTCAGCTCACCAAAACGAAAATTCGCTAAAAGCACATGCGACTAAGTACGGCCAGTTCTGTACCAACCTTTTACTTAGTCAAAACTTTAAGAAAACTAACTGATAAATGAAGAAAACTGATTGAATAATCCATGAGAAACATGAAGATAACAACGCCAAAATCTGGGAATTTCCTGGTGACTACCCACTAGTCACAGGTCAAGTTTTAGAGCCTACAGGTCGAACCAGGCTCTGATACCATAATTGTAACACCCCACTTGGATAAGTGGACCGTTACGTGTATTTATGGCATGTCATCAAAGCATAAGGTAAATGTCCTAAAACATTAACTGACCATAAAGGAAATACCGGAATCAAACATCGGCAATCCAAACATAAGCCCAAAACATGAAAAATAAAATACTGAAGGAAAGGACTAAACAATGTCCAAATACGCAGAATAATGTAAGAATGCATAAAGTAAGAAGTCTGGATAGCTTCCATCCAAAATGCACATGCTCTTAGAATCCTAAAAGCGTCCTGGTGTACCTGCCGTTAGAACATGAAAGGAACTACGGCTGAGCATAACGCTCAGTGAACGGATATAAAGCATGTTAAGGAACTACTAATATGAAACAGATGGTAAAATACTGGAGTTGTAAGGCTGTTAAGTAAAGTTGCAGCGGACATCTGTGCATAATCTGTAAAGTCTGATTTGTAAATAATAAAGCTGAACTGTTATCTGATAAATCTGAAAACATGCATTTACTGTATTTTAATTGCCAGAGCTTATATAGGTCACGTACTGTAACAACCGTGCATGAATAACTGGAGGGGTGACCTCGTCATGCTGTAGAAGGGTGACCTCTAAATAACTGTGCTGGGTGGAGGGATCAGCTCCAATGTGAAGGATGTAGAGCACACACCACATTCACCTGCTAAACTGTAAACTGTAGCCTAGGATGCATCCATACGCCCCACTAATAATACTGATAAAAATGGCCAAGCTGAGCTGAGTGGGACGATGCAGGATATCACTCTCCTGCATGTGAGTCACGGCACCGGTGCCTCTAGTGCCGTGGTTACGGTACCTCCGTAACTAGTAAATAAACTGATCATGCTTGTATATAATGCTCAGGCAATTTATTTAGTTATTAACATGATTACTGATAAGCCTAAACATATACTGGGGAAAAACATTTGGCTGCAGACGGGGAATCCTAAACATGCATAGGAAGGGAAGTCCTTACTGAAAGGACGGAAAATCCGTACCTCGTGTCCAGTCATGAAATCAGAATGAAGGTTGAAGGATCGACTCTGACTTCACAGATACTACATAAATAATGGACGGAAAATAAGTTGACTAACGTTTTTTTTTTATTTACTGCTCTTACTGTTTTCGTTGGATTAAAGTTATTCTTGAAATACTGATCGTATATAATCTGATAGATTCTGACTGTTCGTAAATATTACTGATTTAATGTATTCGGTATTTCTGATTATCGTAATGTATACCCCGGTATTACTATACATAGTACTCGTTATTACTAAAAGTTTCCTATCTTAAAATATTTCCAATTTAATATCTTTAAAATTAAATTATTTATAAATCAAAGGTTTTATATAGAATAATAAAAAAAATGATAAAGCTAGAACTAATTAAATTTTATTAATTAGATTAATAAAATTGGACAATATAATTTATTTACTTATAAACTCATTTATAAAATAATGTATCCATTCAATTAATTTGTGGTTCCCACCGCTTGTTAAGTTCCCACTGCTTATACAAAGTTCCCACTGCTTATAGAAAGTTCCCACTGTTCTGTTTAAGTTCCCACTGTTAATACACACCCAAACACCCCTGCAGGAAACTGCAGTCCCAAACGCACCCTTGCTGGAACTGCAGTCCCAAACGCACCCCTGCTGTGGTAAAACTAAACCCCAAACACCCCTGCTGGTTTTCACGTCATGTTAAACAAACACCCCTGGTCGTTTTTGGCTACGGCTGAAAGACCCGACACCAAGCCGCCCCTGTATGGGTTACGGCTGGCCAGCATTCACCACACTGAGACCAACTGGTCTCGGTTTACAACTAATTGTTGGGAATAAATCTATGCTTACTTGTTTCCCCTGCTAGTTGATTATTCATACCCCTGCTAGAGTAAGTTCCCCCTGCTAAATAACAAAGGCAGGGGGATCCGTTCCCCTGCTGGAGTCAAAGGCCCTGCTGTCAAGATAAACATGGAATAGATTTTTACGCGTTTCAGTTATTATTCCTTAATACTTTCCATAGTTTGTTAGTAGTGATCTTGTACGTGGGTCCTTGTATCTATAAAAGGACTCACTAGGTTAACATGCAAAGGGTGTCTTTCTCATTTCGTTTTTCATTATTATTACTTTAAGGTTTTGTAAACCCTAATACCACTTTGGGTATTCGTATATCTTTGATATATTAAAGTTCAACGTTTGAATCTCATTTGTTCTTGTGCTAAACATTACATTCCGCATCTTGTTTAGTTACTTTGCTTTGCAAAGTTTCTCTAGTGTTAGATTGAATTCTTTCTCTCTATCACAACCCTTAAACAAGCTATTAAGGTTTAAGATCTGACTTTGGGATCAACAAGTGGTATCAGAGCTTGTTGAGAAACTTTGTCTAAATCAAGAACAAAATCCTCATAACAAACATGTCTTCAGATTCATCCACAAACAACAACAACCACAATACCCTCAAGTTACCCATGTTGGATCCTGAAAACTTTGAATTATGGGAATTCAGAATCCAACAATACCTGAAAATGGAACACTATGTTCTCTGGGAGATCATAGAGTTTGGTGATCAATTCAACAAAATGGTGGCAGTTGAAGAAGGCAAGGATGAAGGTGAAAGTTCCAAAGGTAAGGACAAGAAGAAATCTGTTGCTCTATGTGATAAGGAAATACTAGCTAGAAGGCATGATGTCAGGGCTCACAGCTCATTGCTGTTGGCCCTACCAGATAGACATCAACTCAGATTCAGGAAATACAAAACAGCTAAGGAACTATGGGAAGCCATAGGCACAACCTTTGGAGGAAATGAAGCCACAAAGAAGAAGAAGAAGAACCAAATGCTGGATGATTTTGCTTCTTTCAAAGCAATTGGTGATGAATTAATTGGAGCTATTTACAATAGGCTTCAAGACATGGTGGCCCACTTGGAATTCTTTGATATAGAGGTGTCAAGAGAGCAGGTGAATACCAGGTTTCTTAACAGCCTCCAGAAAGAATGGTTTGTCTATAAGGCAATCTGGCAGAATAAGGATGACTTGGACAACAAGAACATTGATGACATATACAATAACTTAAAAGTTTTTGAACCTATTGTCAATGAAATGAAGTCAAAAGGGACAATTCCCACCAAATCAAGTGGAATCATTGATTCCCCTGCTAACATGGCATTCATATCACAAAGCAGTGGAATCTCCAAGAACAGTGGAATAGAAGTAGCCCCTGCTACTTATTCCCCTGCTACCAGGTCTGGACCTTCCTATGATGAAGAAAGACCAGCCACATTCAGCCTTGACACTGCATGTGACTTTATAGCATCTCAAGGGCCACAAGGATCTACAGTGTTACATGAAGATCTGAGTCAAATCAGTAAGCAAGCGCTAGAAGAATTGGATATCAAGTGGAATATGGCTTTGCTCAGCATGAGAGCAAACAGGTTCCACAAGAAGTATGGGAAGAAGATCACAATTAATCCATCTGATGTGGCTGGGTTTGATAAAGCAAAAGTTGAATGCTACAATTGTGGCAAGAAGGGTCATTTTGCCAGGGAATGCAGAGGACCTAAGTCTGGAAATAGCCATAGAAAGGAAACAAGAGATGAGGATTCTGGTGCTAAAGCCATGGTAGAAATGCAGGGAATAGATGGAGCAAATGGATGGGACTGGAGTGCTATGACAGAAAGTGTGGAAAGAAATCAAGCTTTGATGGCTGAGGAAAAGGAAGAAGACTTTGCACTTATGGCCATGTCAAGTTCCAGCTCTGACAATGAGGTATATGATGACTCATACTGTACTAAAGCTTGTAGGAAAAATACTGAATCTTTAAATGATCAAATCAGAAAGGTAAAAGCTGACTATACCAATTGTGATAATGATCTTGATAATTACAAACGTGCTTTAGAACAACTAGAGTCCACCATAAGAGAGTATAGGCAAAGAGAAAGTGAGTATAGGGATCACATTGTGATTCTAGAAAGAGATGCCAAGGAGAATAACCAATCTATAAATGTTTTAACTGCTGAACTTGAAATTTTCAAAGCTAACCAAAAGATAGATGAGGAAACTGTTGAAAAATTTGGAAAAGCTTCAAAAGATTTAACCAAGGCATTTGAAATTGGTCAATCTCCTAAGGACAAAACAGGGTTTGGAATTAAGAATATGAATGCTACTATACCACCACCCCCTGCTAACATCCATGCTGCCTATCCTAGAAAAGACTTGTCATGGACTGGTCTCCCTTGTTTTGAAAAACAGGATGACATTGAGTTTGACTTGAGTGCTTATATACCTAATAACCTTGATACAGAAGAGTCTCTAGTTAAAACTAGTGTCATTAGGGATGTTAAACAGGAACAGGTTGGCTTAAAGCAAATTGACAACCCTGTTAGATTTTCAAAAGAAGGAATTTCTAGCAGCAATCCAAACTCTAAGAGCATCTCTCCCAAATCTAAGGCTAGGCCACAGTCTCCTAAACCTACCATTAAATATGCTGGTATGTACAGGAATGTCAGAGGTAATCAAAGAAATTGGAATGACCAAAAGTCTCATCAATTAGGAAAAGACTTTGTGATCAATACCAAGCCCTGCTTCACATGTGGCAGTTTTGAACACACTTATCAAGAGTGTAAGGCACCAATGGAGATGGTGGCTACAAATCCCTTAAAGGATATGCAACCTAAAGCCATTCTTCTAAATGCAGGGGCAAAATCCTTTTCCCCTGCCAAGTATGTTGCCCCTGCCTTGAGAAATAGAGTAACTGAGAAATATGTTGTTCCAGCCCTTAGAAAGGAAAATGATGTTCACCCAAAGCCCAACACTTCTGTGACCACCCCAACACCTTATACTGCATATAGATCTGGCCCAAGACCTTACCAACACATGAATAGAGGCCAAAACAAAAGGTGGGTTCCCTCTGCTAAGCATAAGGATTCCCCTGCTAAAACTGGGGTATCCTCTGCTAGAAAAGTTGTACATTCTAGGAACATGGGAAGATGGAGAAAAGCTGTGAAAGCCTCAGCTCGTTGGGTTTGGGCACCCAAAAGGGGTACTCAATCTAATGGTGTATCTCTAGTTTTCGATAAGCTATCCTACATTGATACACGAGGTAGATCCAAGTCTGTAATGGCTTGGGTCCCCAAGAAAAACTAATTTGTTTTTTCTTTTGCAGGTGACAAAGAAGACAAGGGATGATAGAGCATATTGGGATAGTGGATGCTCAAGAAGTATGACTGGACACAAAGCTTACTTGTCTAACTTTGTACCCCTGCATGACAATGATGGTGTTTCTTTTGGAGATGGGCATGGAACTATAACAGGAAAAGGAACTATTGTCACAAATGGGATGACTTTTGACAATGTGTATTTGGTGAAAGAACTCAAGTATAATCTCTTCAGTGTGTCACAAATGACTGATAACAAGAATTTTGTCTTGTTTACTGACACTGAATGCTTGGTATTAGGAAAGGAGTTTGTCTTGCCAAAAGACACTCCAATTGTTCTCAGAACACCAAGACAGAAGAACATGTACACAATTGATCTCAAGGACATATCTCTCCAAGACAATGAAACATGTTTCATTGCCAAAGCTTCAGCAGATGAATGTAAGAAATGGCATAGAAGACTTGGTCATCTTAATTTCAAGAACATGAACAAACTAGTAAAGCATAATCTGGTTCATGGTCTTCCTTCCAAGTCTCTTGCCACTGAACATACTTGTACAGCATGTCTGAAAGGGAAGCAACACAGAGCATCTTGCAAGTCAAAAACAAGTATGTCCACCACCAAGCCATTGGAACTACTGCATATGGATCTTTTTGGTCCTACTTCTGTGGCAAGTATAATGAAGAAATGGTACTGCTTAGTGATTACTGATGATTTTTCAAGATTTACATGGACATTCTTTCTATTTGAAAAGAGTGACACTGCTGATATACTCATTGGGTTCATCAATCAAATTGAACTGTCAAAAAGCATGAAGGTAGTTACCATAAGATCAGACAATGGTGGTGAGTTCAGAAATCAGAAACTGGATTCTTTTTGCATAAACAAAGGCATCAAGAGGCAATTTAGCATTGCTAGAACACCTCAACAGAATGGAGTGGCAGAAAGAAGGAATAGGACACTCATTGAAGCTGCAAGAACTATGCTGTCTGATTCTAAACTTCCAGTTATCTTTTGGGCTGAAGCTGTATCCACTGCTTGCTATGTACAAAACAGGGCCTTGGTTGTCAAGGCACACAACAAGACCCCTTATCAGCTGTTTAATGGAAGACCTCCCTTAATTGACTTTTTCAGACCTTTTGGGTGTCATGTTATCATCTTGAACACCATTGACAATCTTGGTAAGTTTAGTGAAAAGGGTGATGATGGATACTTTGTGGGTTATTCCTTAAACAGCAAGGGATATAGGGTCTTCAACAAGAAGACAAGCAAAATCACAGAAAATCTTCATGTGAACTTTCTTGAAGACAAACCTGAAGATGTTCAAACAGGTCCTGACTGGTTCTTTGATATAGATGTACTTTCCAAGTCCATGAATTATGTACCTGTTGTCTTGCAGAACACTAACATTTCAGGTACTCAAGAAACAATTGATGCTGAGAAGTCACCTCTGAGGTACATGAATGTACCCTCATTGTTTCCTAGTGAAGCTGATAAACAAGAAGATAATTCTGCTTTAGGAAAAGAACAGCCAATCTCATCCCCTGCTATGACTGAAGGCAGTGGAATGGCTGAAAGCAGTGGAATCCTGGATTCCCCTGCTAGATAAATTGATTCCTCTTTCACAAAGGATCATGATGCTAATGAGACTACTGATGCAGAAAGAGAATCCCCACTCATCTCATCATCTACACCCATAAATGATGGTCCTATCATATCCAGCAGTGGAAGCAGAATCATCAGGAGTGGAGGCCCTAGTTATTCAGAGCTTCATTCTACTCACAAGCACCCATCTTTAGGTCATGCTGTCTCATTTGGAAGTTCCTTTGAGGACTTCTTTCCTAATCAAAATAGCCCCATCAATTCTGATTTGGAAGAAGATGAAACAAAAGTCATCATGCAGCCTACCTATAGAATCAATAAGGATCATCCTATCTCTCAGATCACTGGCGATCCTGAAGCCCCCAGACATACAAGGTATACAGCAAAGGAGCACAACTTCATTGCTAACATCACCATGAAGTTCAATCATGACAACATGCAATGTTGTCTGTTTACTGCATTCTTGTCACAAGAAGAGCCAAAGAAGATTTTTCAGGCTTTAAATGACCCAAGCTGGGTTGAAGCTATGCAAGAGGAGCTCTTACAATTCGACATACAAGAGGTTTGGATTCTGGTTGATTGTCCCAAATGGGCAAGGCCTATTGGGACCAAGTGGGTACCTAGGAACAAAAAGGATGAAAGGGGAATAGTTGTCAGGAACAAAGCAAGGTTAGTAGCACAAGGGTATACTCAGGAAGAAGGGATTGATTATGAAGAGGTGTTTGCTCCAGTAGCAAGGATTGAAGCTATTAGATTATTTCTTGCTTATGCCTCATTCATGGACTTCACTGTTTTCCAGATGGATGTGAAAAGTGCCTTCTTATATGGAACCATTGATGAAGAAGTCTATGTCATGCAACCACCAGGGTTTGAAGATCCAGAACATCCTGACAAAGTATACAAAGTGAAAAAGGCCATGTATGGCCTTCACCAAGCTCCCAGAGCCTGGTATGGTACTCTTTCCAAATATCTCCTAGACAATGGATTCAGCAAGGGGAAGATTGATCAGACCCTGTTTACCAAGAAACAAAAGGGTGACCTTCTGCTAGTACAAGTCTATGTGGATGACATCATTTTTGGATCAACTAACTCCATGCTTAGCAAAGAGTTTGCCAAATTGATGCAGGATAAATTCCAAATGAGTGCCATGGGAGAACTAAACTTCTTTTTGGGGTTACAAGTTCAGCAGCGGAAAGATGGGATATTTATCTCACAAGACAAATATGTGGCTGAGATTGTAAAGAAGTTTGGCATGTCTGATGGGAAGAAAGTGTCCACTCCCATGGACAAGGATCATCCATGGGGCAAGGATGGTCCTGGAAAGCCTATTGATGTCAGGAATTACAGGTCTATGATTGGGTCTCTTATGTATCTCACTGCTTCAAGACCTGACATCATGTTTGCAGTCTGCTTATGTGCAAGATACCAGGTGTCACCAACAGAGTGTCACTTATTTGCTGTGAAAAGGATTTTTAGGTATCTAAAATGTCATCCTACCTTAGGACTCTGGTATCCAAAGGAGTCACCATTTGAGCTGATAGCTTATTTAGATAGTGATTATGCTGGTGACAACAATGATAGGAAGTCTACAACAGGGGGATGCCAATTTTTGGGGAGCAGGCTTATATCTTGGCAATGTAAGAAGCAGACTATCATGGCAACATCCACAACTGAAGCTGAGTATGTAGCAGCTGCTGCATGCTGTGGTCAAGTTCTTTGGGTGCAAAATCAATTGCTTGATTATAGGTACAACTTTCTTAAAACCAAGATATTTATTGACAACAACAGCACTATTTGCATCATAAAGAACCCTGTTTTTCATAGCAAAACCAAACACATTGAAATTAGACATCACTTTATCAGAGATTGTTTTGAAAAAGGACTGATTGTCCCTGAGAAAATTGATACAGAACTTAATGTTTCTGATCTTTTAACAAAAGCTTTTGAGGTAGGGAGGTTTCAGTATCTGGTTGCAGGTATTGGAATGGTTACTCCTTAAAATCTGATGTCTATTTTGTCATGTGTAATCAGGGTTACTTCACTGCTGTTGTTGTATAATTGTTAGTCAATTTTACCATTTCTTTCATTCCACTGCTTTTTAACACTGATTCCCCTGCCTGGGGTTCATTCCCCTGCCAAGAGGATTTTTCTCTTAAGCTGGGTGTGTTCTTTTTACAAAAGTGGTTTTATGTGGTTTTAGACTAACAATGCAGAGGTTCATATGGTGCATGCTATTCTTGTTGGTGAATCAGGTATATACTCTATGTTTCAGGGGAGGTTAGGTCACACCTTTAGGACTCAGGGTATCCTTAGGACGCTCATATATGATCTTAGATCATATCCACTGGTGAGTGAGGGTTCAGGTTAATGATGACTTACTGCAAAGCTTGTCAAAACTCTGAAACCTTGAGGCACTGTAGTGTGTACTTACATTTCTTTATTATAAACAGCTTGCTGTTCAAATATAGACCTGTGGCACACACTGCCAAGACTAACTGACCATAAGTAAGGGACAAGGTTGGGATGGTGACTGGGGTATGCATGATTTCTTGGGATTACCTGGTGTAGGGGGACTTATGTATTAACTTTTTGTATTGGGATCATTGCTGAATAGAGGACTCTTGAGATTCTATGTATCTATCTTGCGTATACAAGTGTGTGCATTAGAGCAGAGCTAGTTAGCATTAGTCCTTCCATGACTAGTTTAATACCCCTAGGAAAGTTTCCCCTGCTTTTATCTTTTATTCCCCTGCCTTCACAACATTCCCCTGTTTGACCATTGACCGACAATACCGTTACCCTGTTCATAGCCGTTGGGCCTGCTTGCTTATATTTTGGTTAGGGAATATTTTATTCTTTTTACAAGATATTTAAGGCGCTTTCTTCGTTGATTGGTAATCTTTTCCTTCTATTTCAAATATATTAATTTTTTTATCAAGATTTATCCTTGATATTTTTGCAATTTGAAAATTTTGGTCCAATCACAGCCCTTCAATTTGTCTATATAAACTTAATTCCCTTTACCAGCAGGTCCATAAATCTCTCTCGACCTAATCCCACTTACCTCCCATCTCTATAAACCTCTAAACTATTTTCCAAATTCATCATGACCCTTAAAATTGCTCCTAATCATAACCAAATTGCTTTGCTTCATGATGAACCAGCCGAGTTTGCTGAGGCTGTGGCCTTTCTAAAGTCTTCGTACTTCAGAGTGGCCCTTCTCATCAATCCTCGCATTTATACCTCACACATTCAACAGTTCTGGTCTAAAGCCATGACCAAAACAGTGAATGGAGAGGTCATAATTCAAAGCACAGTTGATGGTCATTCCAAGGTTATCACACTTGCCTCCATCAGGGAGAATCTTCTCCTTGATGATGAGGATGGAATAACCAACTTTTCTGAGGCTGAAATTTTTGAAGGTCTTGATAAATTGGGGTATAAACTTTCTGAAAATCAAAAATTAAAGTTTGCTAAAGGCCAGTTTGCCCCTCATTGGAAATTTTTGATTCATACTATTATGCAATGTTTGTCACCCAAAACCACTGCTTTTAATGAGGTTGGTAGTGAGATAGCTTCTGCCCTAATCTGCTTTGCAACAGGAAGGAAGTATTGTTTTTCTCAAATGATTTTTAAAGGCATGGTTAAAAATGTTTCAAGCACCTCAAAGTTTTGTATGTATCCAAGGTTTATAGAAGTTTTGCTGAATATGAGTGATCATGGTCCCATTACACACAGAAACTATTTTTCAGCAACCAAACACACAACCAAACTTTTCACCACATTACTTGCACCATCACCTTTGTTTTCTGGCAGAAACATTCCATTCACTTCAATTATGCTAGACCAAATCAGACGGGAAGAAGCCAAAAATCAAACAGCCATAAATCAACCTGCTGAATCCCCTGCCAAGAACCTACCACCTGCTGATCCACAACAAGAAAGGCGTTCAAAATCCAGGTTTGCCAGGTCTCCCTTGCCTGGTGAATCTTCACAAGCAGCAGAAAGGAGAGTCTCCAAGAGTTTGGAGCAACCTGGGGGTTTGGCTGCCACTACTGTCTCATCCTCAAGGGGTGAGCAGGATAGTGACACCATCAATAAGTCCTCTCCCCACTCCATGATATCCAACAAGGGGAGAAATTCCCTTCTAGGGTTGAGAGCAGTATGAAACCTTTGACAAATCTAGAATTGACGAAAATGTGCATGAGTCTGAAAAGGTAGAATGCACAACTAGTACAAGATGTCAAAAATCAAGGTCTAGTTATCTCTCACCTGGAAACCAGACTTGCTACTCTTGAGGGGAGGAGAAAGCCCAGACTGATTCTTTCCACAGATGAGGATGCTTCCAAAGGGGAGGAAATTCCACACACAGAAGGATCTACTAAGTATTATTCATATCCTGGTGGGGAGCATGGAAAGATAACAAGTGCTAAGAAAGGAATGGAGAGAGAAAGTGCTGATAAGGGAAGTGACAAGGGGAGTGCAACCAAAGATATTGCTCAAACATTGCTCACCATGGGCAATCAAGAAGAAGCCCCTGCTTCAAAAGTTTCCCCTGCCATTGCTGATCCCACTGCTGTAAGTTTATCCCCTGCTAAGAACATTACTCAAACATTTGTTAGGAAGAACAGAAAGCAACCAGCTCAGAAGGGGATAACAATCAAAGAACCTGCATCTAAAGCAAAACCAGCACCAGCAGTGGATCCAAAAGACAAAGGAAAAGGAATCATGGTGCAACAGCCCAAGAGAAAATACAAGCATCTGACTCCTGAACAGCAGAAGATCCAAGAAGCTCATGATGCACAAGTAGCTCTCAGGCTACAACAAGAGGAAATGGATATGCAGGATCAAAGGATGGAGAAGATGAGGCCCAAAGATATGCTAAAACAGGTTGAGATTATGCATAGGGAACTAGATGACAAGGTACCTCATGTTGGAGAGTTTCTTGATCAATGGGAGAAGGAGTTGAAAAATGCTCCTTTGGAAGACAGGTATGAGTTGACTTGCCTTGTTTACAAATATCAAACTGAATATCTGGAAAGAAGGGCAATGCAAATTCAGAGTGAGAAGTATAGAACGTCAGAGAAAGGGCAACTTGATCACTACAAAGTTCTGCTTAAAAGGCATAGAAAGTGGAAGGATGGTGACTTCAGAGATATGAGCTTTGAAGCCATAAAGAGAGCAGTCAGACCAGTTCTAAAGTTGTATGATGTGGAGGATTGGATGACCATCAACACTCCTGAGGAAGCTGAGTATCTTAGGAGACAAAGTGAAGTGCTACAGAAAGCTAGAGTAACAAAGAAAAGAAAAGCTGGAGAGACTACACAAGCAGGTGCATCATCCCAAGCAGGGGAATCACACCAAGCAGATGAAAGTTTTCCAGAAGTACTTGAGAAGTCGGTACTTAATGCACAAAGATCAGCAAAGAGACTCAAGAGAATGGAGCAAGTGGGCATAATCACTAAAGAGTCTCAAGGGCCATCAAATGATGAAATTGATAAACATCTGATTTTGCAGGAAAATGATGAAATCTCACCCAGTAAACTTGGAAAGAAGTTTGCTATTATAAAGTATGCTGTTTATGAACACAAAGGGAGAACTTGGTGGAAGCTTACAAGGGATGACAATACAGCACAGACATTTCTAAGCCTAGATGTCATGTTTCAAATTTTGTATAGTGAAGACTTAGAAGATCTGTGGAAAATATTGAAGAAAACGTTTGCTGCAAAACCTCCTACCATGGATGGTGTGGAGAAGGATTGGGTAATCTGGGAGTGCATGCATAGAATGTATGAACATGAATTATTTGATCCTCTATTTGATGCAGTGAATAAAGGAGATTTGGTGTATTGGAAGCTATTTACAAATTCTGGGGTCTATGAGGTAGTAATGGAAGGTGTGAGTGTTTATTTACTCAATCATAGGTATTATCCCTTCTCTCAGGAAACCTTGAAGAAGTTAGCACAGGCTAAGTTAATTGTTGATGCCAAAAAGCCTGTTGCTTATGATCTGGTAAGAATGGTTCATAGTCAGATTTGGCCAGAGAGTTTGTAAGCATCCTCATCAACTAGCATTTATTCAGAAACTTTTCTTTTAGGGGAAAGCACAAGTTTAGGGGAGGATTGTTGGGAATAAATCTATGCTTACTTGTTTCCCCTGCTAGTTGATTATTCATACCCCTGCTAGAGTAAGTTCCCCCTGCTAAATAACAAAGGCAGGGGGATCCGTTCCCCTGCTGGAGTCAAAGGCCCTGCTGTCAAGATAAACATGGAATAGATTTTTACGCGTTTCAGTTATTATTCCTTAATACTTTCCATAGTTTGTTAGTAGTGATCTTGTACGTGGGTCCTTGTATCTATAAAAGGACTCACTAGGTTAGCATGCAAAGGGTGTCTTTCTCATTTCGTTTTTCATTATTATTACTTTAAGGTTTTGTAAACCCTAATACCACTTTGGGTATTCGTATATCTTTGATATATTAAAGTTCAACGTTTGAATCTCATTTGTTCTTGTGCTAAACATTACATTCCGCATCTTGTTTAGTTACTTTGCTTTGCAAAGTTTCTCTAGTGTTAGATTGAATTCTTTCTCTCTATCACAACCCTTAAACAAGCTATTAAGGTTTAAGATCTGACTTTGGGATCAACACTAATGATCAACACCGAGAGTCTAAGACTCTCGGTTTGCCTGAAGTCCGAGCACCACACAACCCTCCCAAGATTTGGATTCGTGATTCAATAAACCAAGAAAGAAAAAATATAAGATTTGATTACCCTTTGTTGTTCGTCGGCTGGAAGAAGGAAGGGAAAAAGAAATGGCGGTTTTTTTTTTTTTTTTTTGTCTCATCTGTCGGCAGGAAAAAGAGGAGGCAGCAGCAACCCTAATTTTTTTGTTTTCCTTTCCCTTTTTTTTGTTCGTAGAGTGAATAAGGGGAACCCCCGTTTTTTTCTTTCTTACCCCAAATGGGCTTAGCCCAATTTCTTTTTCTTTTTCATTTCTTTCACAAACCGGCCCAAAAGCACAAATATTCTTTTCCCCTTTTTTTTGACATATAAATCATTTTCGCGTATAAGCGTATTTAATTTCCGCGTTCTAACTTTCTGAAAACGTAAGTCTTTTCTGTGTAATAACTTATATTTACGTCATATTTCCTGCAACTAATTAATTATTTTTCTGAATAATTAAGTATAGTTTATAATAAATCGAGACTACGTATTTAATATTAACGTTTAATTATTTCTGAAAAATAAATAGTTCATCTGTAATATTTTCCGAGACTAAATATTCATTATCTGAATATACTGTAATGTTTATAGTATTTAAATAAACTGGGATAGCGTATTAAATTTCTGCATTTATATCTCTGTCTAATAATTTATACTTATATAGTTCATTAAAATTAAACCGCGTATTTAAATATTCTGATTTTAAATACGGGTTTTACAATTCTTTCCCTCTAAAAACAATAATTCGTCCCCGAATTAAAGATACGACTATACTAGGTTTTACATCGTCACTCGGTCCTCAATTATGCATAGCCTAGCTAACTATGCATAATTCGGGAAGAGTAGTGCTGTATTATATGTGTCATCGCTCGGTCTTCAATTATTCATAGCCTAGCTAACTATACATAATTCAGGATGAGCCACGTCGTGTCAGATTAATCGTCGCCTTTAAAATAGTGGTTTTGGATAAATGTTTGGGCGAGAACACTTTTAGATAGTGGATGCTTATGCAAGTAATCCTATTCGATTCGATGCCGTAAGAACAAGTTCGCATTTTTCTTGTGTTCCTTGAAATCTTTTCTTTCTATTGGTATTGACTTAGAAAGTCTCCTTGATCAAATAATTCGGAAAAATATTTTTATGTGTCAAAGTGGATGAAAGCCGAGTTCGAGTAATTCCAAGGCAAATGAAGAATACTTCTCCTGCATTAAATGTATCTTACATTATTTTTCTCTCATTCTCCCGATATGTCAACTGGCGTTTGTAGCGGAAAGTGCCTTTTTCGTCAACCGTGATTGCCCTTATTGAAAAGGTCTGTAATCGTAGATAAGACAATTCTTCCCCCGAAACGTATGTTTTCGGTCAGCTAATGTCACGGACGAATTCTAGCAAACTCGAGTTTTGAACTCGAGGTGTTTGATTTGTTCTTATTCTGCCTTGTGAACTCGAATACCAACGTAGATTGGTGACTCGTATAACAACGTAGAGTCACACAAGGATGGTTAAAAAAGGAGAGCTTTCGGCGCGAGAGCTAAGCACAATGGTCGGATCCTACTGGATAAAAGTGGTGTCGTCCGTCATCATAATCTGTAGGGAATAAAACGGTACGCGATGGATAGTTGAAGTTTGCCGACCGCGCATCGGTAGATGAAAGACAATCCGGTTTGCTGTCTTCGTTTAATCAGTTGAGGAATCCTTGTGCTTGACTCGATCCCCTTTGATCGTCGATGGTCAAACGACGGATAGCCATAGTTGAAATTTATGTGCAAAACCTTTGCTTGTTATGTGTTTATGTGATATGTGATTTAGTCGAGTGGTCGTACGTTGTGCGAGCTCGATGCGGCATTGTAAAATGACGTCCGATCGTGGGTAATGCGTACCCTGTAATATCTTTTGGGTATGGATCCGTTGGTGAGCACCCTGTAATATCATTTGGGGTATGTATCCGTTTGTGAGCATCCTATAATATCATTTGGGTATGTATCCGTTTGTGAGCATCCTGTACTATCTTTAGGGTATGGATCCGTGTGTGAGCACCCTCCTATGAGAAAATATTTTTGGATATGAATCTATGGCTATCTGGCCAGTGAACATCCTTTAACGTGCAAACATTTCTTTTGACTGGACTTATCCGAAAATCCTGTCAAATATTCATATTTATCATGGCTTCGCTATTTAGCAAGCATGAGTTAACTTGATTGAACTGATTGATTTAGCATGGCTTGGTTAGTTTGCAAGCGTGTCGTAATGTGATTATATGTGCTTAGTGATAACATTCAGTGTTTTAGTTTATGACTTAGTGCGTTCGATGGAGTAATGTATATTCCGAATGATTTCCGCATTGATGAAATCTCATATGATGAAAGGATTTCCTGTTAGCGATCATGTGATTAGGTGATTTTGTACGATTAGTAACAATTGCCTTGTTTTGAGTAATTTTGTAACGCATTCGATGGAATTATATACTCTCGAGACGATTTTCTATGATGTGAACTCTTTTAACGAGACCCGCAGACAATATGTGTATCGATTTTAACGGTGTGATCACTGATGGTTTTGAATTGATTGTTGCTTTGAAAGTTTTCAAATGTGTTCACTCCTATAGATTCGTAATTTGTATATGGATTTTTTTTCTTTCTTTCAAATTTATATCGACCGCCGCAAGCTTGATGAGCTAGTAGTAATGCACCAAGAATCCTTCCAAGAAATGACGACTTGTTAAATGCACCAAGAATCTTTCCTTATAAGGATATCTATTACATTCAACCCGTTCCCTTATTCCCGTTACATATCAGCAGGTGCGTGGAGCCGGAGCCTGGCATGTTCGCCCGCTGGACCGAGTGTTCGTCCACTTTGGATTCTTTGCCTTTAGACTCGATAATGCTTTGAATTTTTTTCATCCAACTTTCGATTGGAACCTCGACGATGCCTTGTCTATCCTCACTTTTTCACCATTAAAACGATGACTAATCATATGAATTAAGCGCCGGGACGTCACTTCCTAAAGGAGTGAATAGTGTAATAACCCAAACTTAAAGTCAATATTTAAGCCTTGTCTTTCATTAAAAAAATAACTTTATATAAATTATTTCTTTTACGTCTAACTGACAATGATAAATCGTGAATGTGATTAATGTATCGTTTATTTAAATAACGTGTTAGGTTTAAAATAATATAAGCCCTATTTTTAATTATCTAAATATTAACATCCTCTTATTGACGTCGTTTTAACTTCATATGGATTGATTATTTTTTGTGTTTTAGGTATAACTTTCAAATCGCATAACTTTTAAAATACCGGGCTTCGATAATACCCGCTTTAACAAATTGTGGGGCAAGATTTATATTAAACCTCACCCCATTTTCACTCTACACATCCCATATACACACTTTTCATATCTTTGCAACACTTGTACAAACTATACACACTTGTATTCCACAAAAATATTTACATTCAAATTACACGTAACATAATAACATAGATCATATCAAATAAATAAATAAATAAACTCACCCACCTCCCTTCCCTCTTCACCATTTTCGTGTATACCACCACCAAAACACCTTTACCATCATTTTTTGTCCATCATGCAATAATCATCCACAAATCACAAGATTAATGTACATATTCTTGAAGAAAAATAGTAGTTTGAATCCAATTATTGAAGAAGATGAGATTTTCTTTAAAAATAAATTTTGGGGATGATTTCATTGATCATTTGAATTGGTTTATATGAGGTATACATCACATAATGGTTGTATATTGAGTCCCTATTGGTTTTCGATCTATAGAACCCAAATTAGTGATGTTCTTGTGCATAAAACCCATTGATCTACAACTAGTAAGCCTAGTTCTCTTTTGACTAATTTTATTTCTTGATATTGGGTTTTATTTATTGTTTTTTACTGTAAAAGAATGGTTTTTGATGTGTGGATTGATTGGTGGAAGTGATATTGGCATAGGGAATAGATTAATCATGATAGAAAGTGGTTTGTGTTGATATTTTGGATAGTAGAATTGGGACAGCAGGTTCCTAGCTGAGTAACGAATTTATTTTGGTAATATTCCTGTGAATAAAAAACATAAATAGGTAGATAGAACCCCAAGGTATATTGGGTGAGTTGGATGGCCCACCAATTCATCCGGATGGCCGAGATATGATCAAATCATTAAAACTAGCCCCGAATGAATGACCTGCAGATAGTTTGTGTTTTAACTGCAACATTTTGGCTTAAATCCTACTGTATAATTACACAAATGGATATGTTATAATCTAAAATCAAATTGGCGAGTTGGACGGTTTATCAATTCACCCTGATGACCAAGATATGGTCAATTTAGTGTTACTAGTTTTACCGAAAGCCTAGAAAATTTAGTGCAGATAGTTTGTCACTTTGTAAAATATTTTTGGCTTATAGCCTACTTTATTTTAACATGGATAGATAGCTGATCACCTCAGCTCCTATTGGTGAGTCGGATGGTTTCGTAACTCATCTGTAAGGCCGATTTATGACGAAACCGAGTTTTAAAACTAGAAATTCTAACTAGATTTTAAAAGAAGTATAAGTCTCAAACTTTTTATACTTAGCCTTACTTTTTAAATCTAATACCTGTAGGAAATAAGTAAACTTAAAGGTGAGCCTTCGTTTGAGATTAAACGAAATTACGAAATAGGAATTACACTAAAAACGCCTAGACATAAAAACATATTAAATAATTTGTTTTGACACTTAAGGTTCAATTGATAATTTCACTTAGGTTATGAATACTTAAGAGTGTTTGGCTTATAATGACAGTAAAATAGACTCATTAATCTCAATTTAGGAGAAATCCGTTTGTTTATACCTATCACGGATATTGAGATATGGTTTTATTAAGTCGGGGTTCGGGCAGAATTCCGTATTAACGTTATGTTTAAAACGGGTTAACGAGCGTAAATAAATTAAGTAAGGTAAATGATTATGACTTGAATATATATAATATTTTGGGGTAATTTACTCAGGTCCTTAAGGGATGTTTGGTTAATTCCTATTTGGTTAGTGGTCATAGAATGCCATTACCACAATCATCGATCCTCATTCATCTTTTTGTTGTTTTTGTCGTGTGAGTTCTATTTTCGTATTACTAAGTCACCATCCTTTCTAGGTGATACTTAGCGGCCGTTGATTGGCGTCGTCATTAATCTAACTTCAACACTTCTACTTCATTATTCTCACTGGCTTAAGGTGAGTTCATAGCCTCGCATTTAAATCTATTTATGTTTTACAAACCCGCGAGGGGGATACATGCTTGTTTTAGAAAATCGAACACAAGTAGTTTTATTATGTGAACGTTGCTATGAGTGTTATTTTGTGGCCTTTCCTTCATGGACCGTTAATTACCGATAACCGATAAACGCTAGTACAATAATAATAGATCTATTTTGGCCTAACGACCTGTCTGGAGTATGTTTCTTGCGAGGAGCATACGAGGACATATTGTATTTAGTATTGGGAGTGTATCACTCCGGGTGGGGCACATGGTTAAGGTTCGGTTCGTGGCTCTAGCATCGTTTGATTATTCTATGAATATAGTTTTTATTAAGCTTGTGCTCAAAGTTATTGTTTATAAACTCTATGGATTCACTCGATATTTTTGTTGACATTTTAGCATGTTTATCTCAGGTTTATATTAGCTTGCTTCGATGAGATTGGATGCGGATATCGAAGGATGTGGACTTGGTGAACTTTTTACATGGGATAAAATGTTTTAAAAAGATAAAAATTGTATATTGCAACTCATTTGAAAATATTTTTCTTAAGTTTATTGGGACCTTGTAACTCTGACTTTTTGACAAAATCAATATTGGTAAACGTGTAATTTAAATTCCTTTACTATGACTCGTGAGCTTGTATTATGGAGTAGCATCGCAATATTGTATTCCGTTGCGTTGTAAAATTGGGGGTGTTACATCCATCCTCCATAATAAGCTCTAAAACCAACCAAGGTATCTCCAATTATAGTGCCATCATCCAAATACCAAGCATGGAAGGAAAGGCTAAAAGAGTCTCTAATCTTACATATCAACGGATGTAACATTAAGGCAAAAAGCGGAGGTCCAAGTGCATCACCTTGCTACACACCTTGGCATGACAATAAGGTATGCTCCCCATAATACAGTCTGGCTGTGTTGGAATAACAAAATTCCACCAAACGTGAAATAGCAGGGAAACGAATGCGAACCTCCTATAGCATAACCTCACGATCGACCAAGTTGAAGGTGTTTTTTAAATCTACCAACAACATTGATAGACCTACATCATCTCCCTGGTCCTCAATAAACCGATTCACAACATGAAGGATAGGCCACCACCCGATACCCCAACACCAAACTGTATATAATTTATGTAACCATCCAACGAATGACCAATCATAACAACACAAAATTTAGAAACCAAACGCCTCCAAACAGCGCCCACAACAATGGGACGAATACCGCCCCTGGCTTGACGAATGGTGTGAGAGGAGCACTAGCAATAAACTCTCCCAACATCTTGGGACATTTACCTTCAAGAAAGAGATTATCAACTTGAGCAATAGAAGAGACTAACTCATTGGAAATAGCCATAAAAACACCACTCAAATAAACCAAAAGGTGTTGGGAACGCAAACCATTTCGTCCACATGATATACCACGAGGGAAACTCTTAAGCATATCTAGAACCACAACACTAGATGCAATGAGGTCATGATGATCAATAGGTGTGAATGGCAAGGAGGGAGCATGTTGGAAAGGATGCTTATACTTTAAATCTTCAAGAGTAGCATCCTTATAAGGAGAAATACCAGACGGAGAAAGTACTGTAACTGCAGCCGTATAATGGGCATCACAAATTTTACTTTTACACTTCTTTACATTTCTCTCACCTACATCTAGATTTTCCTCATCAATATTAGACCATAAAGGTGAGGATTCAGCTAAAGATTCCCTCAAAAGTTGCAAACTACCACCAGGCTTACTCCAAGATCGAATAGCACAAACAATACTCTCTTCCTGGCGCTGACGCTTAATACCAGACTTACTTTCAAGATTACTTCTCGGGCAAAAGGTTTTAAGGATACATAAAGGTAAAACTAACAAACTAACCCAACAAGAGATGTCATCGGGTGTGCAAATCACCTTATCAAGAGCCCCTTTTAAGACATGAGAAAACCCCAAACGACACTTGGGAGGGATGGATTTGACGGTACGCAACCCTTTAGAAAGAAAACTATCAAGAAGAGCCAAAGTAAAACCACCATGCTCGTCATGTAACAGGCCTTTAACATGATCAAGTTTCTCGGAACAAGAAGGGACTTGTGGCTTTATAAGGTCACAGAGCACAAACCGAATCACACCATCACCACAATCCGAGGTGGCACAGAATTAGTGCCATGACGACACTTCGCTTGGTGAGTGTGTGTTTTGAAACAAACACCACATAACCAAATACCCACACGCTTAAAAGTTACCTTAGCCCTCTAAAAAATAACCAAATCCGTAACAAGACATTGCTTAGTAATGTCTCTTGCCTCACCATTACAATGTCTATCACGAAGATGTGCGATCCTTCTCACATAGGAATGAATAGATCATAATTAAAATGTACCTGCAGGTCTTGAAGAATCTTTTCCAAAGCCCATGCTTTTTGAGGCCGATCAGTGGGAAACAACTTCCAAACATTGATACACCTTACAATGATTTTCACACCATCCAAGTCTAGGTTGATTTTTGCCAAAGTAGTAATATCTTGACTCATCCTTTCTACAAAAAATAAATAACAAAAAAGATCTTAATATCAATACATTATATCTAATGCGTATATATAAAAATATAACAAAAATTCTCAAGATTAAATCAAATAATCTTAACCTTGCGGATTACTGAAGATTAAGTGTGAGAGAATATTTTGTGATGTAAAACTTACAGGGTATAGATCTAATTTATATTGTCAGGATTAGGTTGGAATTATTTTTCAAAATTCAAAATCCTAACTAATTGATAACAAAAAAGGAAATTAGATATGATTTTAATTAAATTAGCTAAAATTAAAGGATTTTCTTAGTTGTATAGAACAATCTAGAATGAAGTCATAAAACTAAAATACTATCCACACATGAAAAAAAAACAAATGTAGCCTTTTAATCATACGGTGAAAAATAAATAACACAAACAACATAGCATTTCAGAACATATCCTATAATCAAAAGGTAAAAACTAATACATAAAAACTAAACGATTAATAAAGATTACCTGTAATCATTTTTAACGATCACTAATAGCATCATCATAGTTTTCATGTGTATAAAACAATTGATCTGGTGATATGGTCGAAAAATAAGGATCTGGTTGAAATTTAGGGACCTGGTTCATATGAGAATTAATAAGACAAATAGAAAAAGATCCTTTATTGATTTTAATATCAGAAATGTTTTATATCGGAATATGTTTTTTGTAATTTTTCTGTGAAAAATACTGGATCTGGTGTAAGTGTTCTTGTGTAAAGTTTTTGTGTGTTAACGTCTTTGAACAAAATGATACGGTGTTATGGTTAGTCATTGTTTTAATGAGATTAAATTAATTCTCATATTAAATTGTTTTAATGTGTTGACCAAATCCACGTGGCCAAAGACTGCCAATATTATTGTGGCGGGAAATCATGCTATTGGTCCATTGTATATAGGCTTTGACATGACATTATGCTGCAATTTGATCGGTTGGGCATCCTTCCTATATAAGAGTTTTAGATTAGATTTTTCTGTTTATAGAATAAAAAGAAATTCTAAACTTGGTCGCCTTGTTGTGGTAAATAGGTCATAGTAGGTCGCTGGAGAGAGAAAGCTGATTTGACAGAAAATGAAGGTCACACTAACTCGCTGTTGTGGGTAGCTTTAGAGGCCATGGTATGGTGGGTGGTGGCTCGGCTGATCACCATGACGCGAGCCCACGGTGCAGCCAATCGTACCGTGGGTGCGTTATGGGGGTTTGACTGGTACCTACCAGACGAAGTTATTGGCCATGGCGCGAGCCCACGGCGCGACAACTGCACCATGGCTCGCGCCATCGCTCATGTTATTTTTGTTATTATTTTTTGGGAATATTTGAATTTTAAACCGTTGGGTAACGGCTAGTTTTTGGCTAGGGTTGATTTTTTGACCGTTGGAACAAAAAAAAAACTCACTTTTTACCTATTTTTCATTATAAATTCTCTTTCAAACTACAAAAAAATCATACCAACTTCTATTATCACTACTACTAACTTTTATATTTTTTTACATCCACCATGAGTCAAAATACAAACCAAAATTCAAACCAATACCTGAATCAATAGATAAACAATTTTTTATCCAATCGAAAAAATCAAATTCCGACTACTCAACTAACAAATTCGTCAACTTTGTCTAACCTAGATATTCCCTCATCCACAACATCTAGCACATCAAGAAATAATCAATTTTCTTCATTTTCCTACTATAATCAAATACCAAATCCTTTTGCTAACTTCTCACAACAAATCCTGTTTATTAATTATACACCTTTTTTTATTTCGTGTACTTTTTTAAGATGTATTTTTATTTTTATTAATGAAAAATTAAGTTTTTAGTTAATAAATTGTTGTATTTAAAAAAAATAAAAAAAGAGTGGGGTCACGATAACACGAGAAATTATGGTGTTAACTAGGGAGGGTGTTTGTGAGGTTATGGGTTGTTTTAGTATTATAGGAAAAAATGATGATGTGATGTTTTTTCCCACGGCTTAAACCGTACGTAGACCTCTTAGGTATAATTATCCCAAAAGCGTAAAAAATCAAATGAAATAAAAAAATTACCATATGAACCAAGTATAGCTTGACTTGATATCAAAGCTAACGAATTCCAATCTGAACTTATCACGGTTTTTAGACCCGTGCTTCGCAACGGGGTGTTTGTTTGTGGAAGCTCGATGCGGTTCTTGTAAAGATTGTCTTGTCGTTCTTCGTTGTAAACTTTCGGGTACTTTTAGGCATTAATCTTGATCCGATAGCTGGCCGTCATTTCCCTGCAATTGACAGACATTTGTTGGCACAATTTTGCATATGCAAAAGCTAGCTATATATAGCACAAGTTAACCACGACAGAATTAAAGATTACATCAGAATTAAAGCTTTGACTGATTGGTACAAAATAGTTTAAAGCTGCTGTCTATTTAGTTTTGAAGAAAACCTAGTTGTAGATATAATATTGCTAGATGCAAGAACGATAGTGAAAATTAAATAGAAACAACGCTTCCGTAGAGCAGCAACGCTTTCGTCAACCCGGTCTTACAGCCTAAAGAATACAGACGGGACAGAGAATATTGACAAAATCCGCATTTTCACGAGACTTGGGTCTAAAGGGAACTCGATCGTTTTCCTTCCCATACTAGGTGTTGTTCAATGCGCCCAATACCCATAGTTGATACATGGAGTTGAGGATGTTATCTCGAGGTGGTGTTCTATGAACTCGAAATCCAATAGATTATCAACTTTTAACGATTTTTTATATTATAAATAAAAGAAGTCAAAGAAGTATTGTGTCACATGATGGAACAAGTCAAATGAACATAGTGGCAGTTAAAAGAGTAAACGTGTGAGAAACTACCCCTAAAGCCACGAGATTAAATAAGAGGTGAAAGAAAAATAGAAGGGAGTGAAGAATGATATGGTGACCCTCTCTTCCTGGTTTCTCTCTTCCTGGTTTCTCTCTAAAGTTACTTCTTCATCAATTATCATCAACTTTAGTAGTTCTTTCTTATTGTTATTGTAACACCCCATTTAATAGGATAGAGTGCTACTGTAAATTATGACGTATCATCAAAGCATGCAAGGTAAATGTCTAAACATTCATGACCATAAATAGATATACCGGAATCAAACATCGGTAGTCTAGTAACTCATAAACAAGCAATATAAGTACTGTAAAATGGAAAGGACTAAACAATGTCCAAAAGATGTAAAGTATGATAAAGTAGGAATAAATGCATAAGGTAAAAGAGGCCGGATAGCTCCCAATCCGAATGCACATACTTTGGATTTCCTACTTGCGTCCTTGGGTACCTACCGTTTGGGAACATGGAAAAGTAGACGGCTGAGCATAACGCTCAGTGCACGGATATATAATAAATCATAGAATACATAGATTATGGAAGCATATAAAGAGTATAAAGCATGAATGGTAGCGGAAATGAATAAGTCTTGGAAAACCTAGTTGTCTGTCATGTTAAGAGGTTTTAGTTCTGAAAACATAGCTTATGTTACTTATGAAAATCTGTATTAGTTAATGTACCATAATAGCCAATATAGGTCATGAAGTCAACAACGTGCATGAATACTTGGAGGGGAGACCTCATCATGCAATTAGAGGGGTTGCCTCTAATTAACTGGTCAATGGGTAGGAGGGATCAGCTCCTTGTGAAGGATGCAAGGCACACACCACATTCACCATGAAAATCCTAACTGAAACATGTAACTAGGATGCCCCCATACGCCCCACATGATAATATAATAATAAATGGCCAAATAACTGAAAAGGGATGCCACAAGCTATCACTATGCCGTGGTGAAGTCATAACACTAGTGCCTCTAGTGTTATGGTTATGGTACCTCCATAACTAGGTGAAACTGGTCATGCATGTATATGGCTAAGGTAACTAATAAACACAAGCATTTAATCTGTAACTACTAGGGAAAACAGTTGGCTGCATATGGGAAATCCTAATGAAGGAAGAGATTGTCCTTACTGAAGGACGGGAAATCCGTACCTTATGTCCAGTAGAAGCTAACGGAAACAATGAAGACTAATCCGCCTTGACGGATAACACTACATAAGAAATATGGACGTGTATGAGTTGTCTGATATATATGTGTTTTACTGGTTCCGTGTGTTATTAGCTTGTTATACGTATTCTATCATGTTTTACTGTTTAGTGTGTTAACTGTAGTTATTATGATGTTCTGTTGTGTATTATTCATGTATTAGTGTATTATAATACTTGTATTGTAATACTAAGTAACTTTCTAAAAATAGTAGGTTTTCCTAAATAGTAAGTTTCCAAAAATAGAAAGTTTCCAAAAATAGAAAGTTCCCAAAAAAAATAGTAAGTTTCCATAATTAGAATTAAGCTAAATTATAAATAATAAGTGAAGTTAAATTAGTACAATACAAGTCATGGTTATAGTTGGTTAATTAAATAACTGGTTAATTTAATTAAACTATATGTTATATGATTTTAATTAAAATACATGTTTAATAAAATAACTAAGTTTAAATACCTTAGGTTATACATGAATTAATTTTAATAAATTAATTAACCTAAAGTTTAATATGACATGATTTATAAAAATAGTTTTTATAAAAACCCGAATCCCGAGCCCGTGATTTAATGTAAGCCGAATCAAATAAGCTATAACAAAGTCCCATCGAGTCCTTGGAAAGAATCTCGGTTGAAACTACTTAAACAACTAACATGTAAATATACCCCGACTCGAAGTCGGGGTCCCTTTTTGTCTCGGGTCCGAATAAACAAAACCAACCGAGCACCCCTTGGGGTCTCGGTGGTGTCTCGGCTCCACCCTAAACCAAAAACAAACACACCCCGACCCAAGGTCGGGGTTCCCTTGTTGTGCCGACCGAAGACCAACCAAGCCGAGACCTTGTATGGTCTCGGTGGTGGTGATAAAAACAAACCGAACACCCCCCTTTGGGGGTTTCGGTGCTTCGACCGAACAACACCAACGCCAAACACCCCCTTTTAACATGATTTAATTAATCCCCTTTTTTTATTTACTTGTTTTATTGATTAATTAAATTTAATAACATGAAATCATAAGAAATTTTAAAAGAAAAGGAAGTGTTATGATTACCGACACGTGGAAAGAAAAGAATTAAAGATCACGAACAAGTAGACTCCAAAATCAAAGATAAAAATTGTCCGAATCTTCCTTGTGGTTTAATGTGGCCGGCGGCAAGAGCAAGAAGGAGGCAGGGAGCAACTTTTTGTTAAACCTAAAATTATGAAAAGGTTTCCTGGAGTTTTTCTTAACATATATTTAATTTGGGTCATGGGCCAAAGCCCACCCCTTCCTTCTTTCTTTTGTAGCCGCGGAACCAAGGGAGCCCACAGGGTAAGCCCGTAACTTTTCGTGTGTTAATTTATTAACGTGTGTGTTCGTGATTTAATATTCGTGATTTTAGTGTTCGTGATCGTGTCACATTTATAATATTCATGATTGTTCGTTATTTGTTGTCGTGACACGTGTATTAATATTATAAATGAAAAGTTTAAATTTTACCGTGTTTTCGTATGTTACTGTTCACGTGTACTGTTCATAGGTTTTTAATGCGGGTTTTACAACTCTTCCCCTCTAAAAGGATAATTCGTTCTCGAATTAGAGAAATGTAAACTGAAAGAAAACATACCCAAATTAGAACTGGAAATGAGGGTAAGAAGTCCGTATTGACTCTTCCGTCTCCCAAGTGGCTTCCCGCTCAGGATGATCCCTCCCGAGGATTTTGAGGAAAGGGGTCGTGTTCCTCCGCATGACACGATCTTGTCGCTCAAGAACTCTCTCGGGTTCTTCGACATATGAAAGATCCTCTCGAATCTGATCAAGTGGATACTGGACAACATGAACTGGATGATAGTTGTATCCTCTGAGTAAGGACACATGGAACACGTTGTGAACGTGTGATAGCTGAGGCGGTAACGCTAAACGATATGACACTTCACCAACGCGTTCTATGATGTCGAACGGTCTGATGAAGCGAGGACTGAGCTTCCCTCTGATTCCAAAACGTCTAACTCCTCGTGCATGTGATACCTTGATGAAAAACGTGATCACTTACGTTGAAAGACACATCTCTACGACGTTTATCAGCATAGCTCTTCTGACGAGCACGAGCTTCCTGAAGTTTTGCCTTGCCTTGGCGACCTTCTCATTGGTCACTTCAATCATCTCTGGACCTTCAAGCAGTCGTTCGCCCACTTGATCCCAACAGATTAGGGCGCGATACTTTCTGCCATACAACATCTCAAAGGGAGCACACTTGATGCTAGCGTGCCAGCTGTTGTTGTATGCGAATTCTACTAGGAATATATAATCATCGCAGCTTCCTGACCATTCTAGAGCACACGATCGCAACATGTCCTCCAATGTCTGAATGGTACGTTCCGACTGTCCGTCGGTCTGAGGATGAAAGGCAGTGCTAAGCTTAAGTCTGGTGCCTCAAGCTTTCTGCAGACTCTGCCAGAAACGTGATGTGAAACGGGGGTCTCTGTCAGAGATGATTTCTGATGGAGTACCATGCAATCTCATGATCTCCCTTTGGAATGTGTCTGCTAATTTGTTGACCGGATGCTCTTGCGAATCGGCAGAAAATGAGCAGATTTAGTCAACCTATCCACAATGACACAGATTGCGTCATTCTTCTTCTGAGTAACCGAAAGACCAGTAACAAAATCCATGGAGATTTTGTCCCACTTCCATGCTGGAATATCTAATGGTTTTAGTAAACCACTAGCACGTTGATGTTCGATCTTCACCTGTTGGCAGATCATACACTTAGAAACGAAAGTGGCAACATCCTGCTTCATACCACTCCACCAAAAGTGTTGCTTGATGTCGTGGTACATCTTGGTAGAACCAGGATGTATGGTAAATGGAGAACTGTGAGCTTTAGTCAACACAGCTTCTCTAAGAGTATAGTCATCAGGAACCACTAGTCTAGTGCCCTGCCATAAGATACCGTCGTCGTCAACACGAAACTCCGTCTGCTGATCAAGATTCTGAATGATAGACCAAATCTCACCATCGTCCTTCTGAGCTTCCTTGATCCTAGAATGTAAGTCTGGTTCCACTCTAAGATTAGCCCAATAACCGTGTTGTCCTCGTACACAAAACTCAATGTCAGTCATCTCTAGGTCAGGAATGATCTCCTTTGCAATCCAAATGCCAACAATCATACCTGACCTTCTGCTTACAGCATCTGCCACCACATTCGCCTTACCAGAATGGTACTGAATGTTGGTGTCGTAGTCCTTCAATAGCTCTAACCATCTCCTCTGTCTCATGTTCAGTTCCTTCTGGGTGAAGATGTACTTGAGACTCTTGTGGTCGGTGAACATGTCACATGATTCACCATACAAATAATGTCTCTAGATCTTCAACGCGAAAAAAACTGCTGCAAGCTCTAAATCGTGAGTAGGATAGTTTTCTTCATAAGGTTTCAGCTGTCGTGATGCGTATGCAATAACCTTCCTATGTTGCATGAGAACGCAACCTAACCCCTTTCTTGAAGCGTCACTATATATCTGAAATCCACCTGAGCCAGATGGGAGAGTAAGAATAGGTCCAGTCACTAACTTTTGCTTAAGATCTTCAAAGCTCTTCTCTCGCTCTTCCGTCTAGACGAATTTCTCTCCTTTCCTCATCAACTTAGTCAAAGGTAAGGCTAACCATGAAAAGTTCTCTACAAACCTGTGGTAGTAGCCAGCTAAACCAAGGAAACTTCTAATTCCTGTTGCAGATGTAGGTCTCGGCCATTTAGTGATAGCTTCAACCTTGTAAGATCCATTGTGATCCCTTCTGTAGATACAATATGGCCCAGAAATGCCACCTTGTTTAACCAGAACTCACACTTAGAGAACTTGACGTACAACTGTTTCTGACGAAGAATCTGTAAGACTGTACGAAGGTGTTCCTCATGTTCCTCCTTGGATTTAGAGAATATCAGGATGTCGTCAATGAACATAATAAAGAACTTATCCAGAAACTCATGGAAGACACGGTTCATCAAATCCATGAAGACAACTGGAGCATTAGTGAGTCCGAATGGCATGACTACGAACTCGTAGTGCCCATAATGTGTACGGAAAGCAGTCTTAGAGATATCCTGCTCTTTAACCCGTAACTGATGGTAGCCGGACCTCAGATCGATCTTGGAGAAATGCATGGCGCCCTGAAGTTGATGGAATAGGTCATCAATTAGCGGCAAAGGATAACGATTCTTGATCGTGATCTTGTTCAGCTCACGATAATCTATACATAAACGCATGTTGCCGTCTTTCTTCTTCACGAACAGTATCGGTGCACCCCATGGTGATGCACTGGGACAGATGAAACCTCTTTCCAGAAGTTCATGCAGCTGATCTTTTAGTTCCTTAAGATCTATAAGAGCCATACGGTAAGGAGCTTTGGAAATTGGCTCTACACCTGGTATGAGCTCGATTCCAAACTCGACTTTACGAACATGTGGTATGCCCGAAAGTTCATCTGGAAATACGTCAGGAAACTCTGACACAATAGGCTGATCTTGGATCGATGGAGACTCGGCAGAAATGTCATGAATATTGGCTATGAAGCCCTGACAGCCGTGTGATAGCAATGCACACACCTCCATGGGTGAAATAATCTGTACTGACCTCCCTGGTAGAAAACCACGGTGTATGCACTCTAAGGATTTAACATCACCGAAGATAACCCGATAAGTGTGGCAGTCAGTCGTGGCCTGGTGTTTGGATAACCAGTCCATGCCCAAAATCAAGTCAAAATCACACATGTCCAAAGGAAGTGCGTCAACTCTACGGATCTTGTCATCAAATTCTAGGGGAAGATCTCTATACACTTGAGTGATTCGTACAGAGTCCCTAAGTGGCGTGGAAACGCATAAGGCATTATCTAATGACATCGGGGAAATCCTAACACGTACATCAAAAGTAGTGGACACGACTGAATGCGTCACTCCAGTATCAAATAGAACGCATGCTGCCAAACCATTCATAAAGAGATTTCCGGTGATGGTACCTGAAGTCTTATTCGCCTGATCTCGAGTAGTAGTGAACATGCGACCAGAAGTAAGAGGTGGCTTGGTGTCGGAGTGTCCAGAGGTGCCTTCTATCTCACCCTGGCGATAGTCCTTCTGCTGATGGCCTTGTTGGCCACACTTGAAGCAACCACCAGTACCTCGACGACAAATACCTAAATGTCTGCGCGAACAAGTAGAACATATAGGATGCATGAATCCTCCAGCAGGCGTCCTAGTTATCTGAGAGCCTGTTCAAGGATTACATGCATGAGACATGATCGTGGTACATAAATATGATTACATAGAAGGTGTAAAATTTACTAGATGAGGTAGAACAGTTAGGCTGTGAACCCCTACGGTCCTGATCCCTGCCGTTACCATTGTTCCTGAATTAACAATTGTTGGAGTGTCAGAATACCATAACATAAAATAGTTGAACATGAGAGAAGGTTAATGTAGGGACCTGCTATTGTTCGAGTTGTTAGCGTTGTTACGGTAACTGTCGTTACCGCCACGCCTCTGAAAACCAGAACGGTCGTTAGTCTGACCGTTTCCCTTGGATGCTTGCTGCTGAGCGGCCGCAGGCTTACGGTCGTCAGTCTTCTGCCTGGAATATATATTGTTGAACAGAGGGTTATATGAAATGAATAATACTGATGGAAATGAATTGTTTGCAATTGATGAATGAAGATACCTCTTCACGGCTCTATCATCACTGAACTCCTCTCGTTCTTGAAGCATCTCGAGCTTACGGGCTACATCGGCCACCTGTGCCATTGTAGTGAAAGTAGCACATACCAGGTTGTTGGCAACCGAAGTGCCCAGAGAAACTTCTCAGCCTGCTCTGCAGCAGTTCCTGCGGCTGGACCCAGAAAACCTGCTAACCGGAGAAACCTTTGCATGAATTCATTGCTGTTTTCACCAACAATCTGCCGAATGTTGTGGTAGTCCCTCTTGAGCTTCTCTTGCTCAGCATGTGGAAAGTATTGATTAAGGAAGATCTCCTTAAACCGGTCCCATGTCAGCTGTGCAACCCAATTGTCACCACCGTTGGACTGCTTGACCGATTTCCACCACTATAGCACATCACCTTCAAACTTATAGCAAGCCAGTCTTGCCTTATAAATACCATCACAACCCATATCATCAAAAATCTTCTTGATGTGAGAAATCCAAGCTTCAGCCTCGTTGGGGCTGTCAGTCTGCTCAAACGAACGGGGTCGCTGTTTGTTGAATCTCTCCAACCAAGTCATAAGAGTAACTGGTGGAGGGTTAGGAGGATTGTTGTGATTACCATGAGCCTGGAATTCCGCCTGAAGTTCATCCCTGGTTTCATTGCGGAGTTGGGGAAGTAGGGCTTGCGGAGCTGCATTGACAGCTGCTGTCAAATCTGGAGTATTGCGATTGTTCACCATCTGACAGTTTAAACAACAAAATGCAATATAAATCATAAATCTGAAATGAGATAACATAAGAATGCATGAACAATGTATAAATCAAAGAATCCGTTTATAATGCATGAAACAATGTATAAAAAGGCATGATGCAGTTTATAAAACTTTTTATATGAACGAGAGTGAACGCCTATGGTCAGTTCACCCAAAACAAAAGACATGGCGCGGGGACGCCAATGGGTCGGTCCCACAGTTAAAAGTTTCGATAAAAGCACATGCGACTAAATAAGGCCAGTCCTGTACCAACCATTACTTAGTCATAAACCTGCTACAATGATATGAATGCATGAAATAAAATGAAAATGAATGAATGCACGAAAACCAACTGTCAGTTCTAGGAAGACACTGGTGACTACCCGTAAGTCACATGTCATTTTTACAGAGCTTCAGGTCGAAACCTTTGCTCTAATACCATAATTGTAACACCCCATTTAATAGGATATAGTGCTACAGTAAATTATGGCGTATCATCAAAACATGCAAGGTAAATGTCTAAACATTCATGACTATAAATAGAAATACCGGAATTAAACATCGGTAGTCTAGTAACTCATAAACAAGCAATATAAGTACTGTAAAAAGGAAAGGACTAAACAATGTCCAAAAGATGTAAAGTATGATAAAGTAGGAATAAATGCATAAGGTAAAAGAGGCCGGATAGCTCCCAATCCGAATGCACATACTCTGGAGTTCCTACTTGCGTCCTTGGGTACCTGCCGTTTAGGAACATGGAAAAGTAGACGACTGAGCATAACACTCAGTGCACAGATATACAATAAAGCATAGAATACATAGAGTATGGAAGCATATAAAGAGTATAAAGCATGAATCGCAGCGAAAATGAATAAGTCTTGGAAAACCTAGTTGTCTGTCATGTTAGCTGGTTTTAGTTCTGAAAACATAGCTTATGTTACTTATGAAAATATGTATTAGTTAATGTACCATAATAGCCAATATATAGGTCATGAGGTCAAAAACGTGCATGAATACTTGGAGGGGAGACCTCATCATGCAATTACAGGGGTTGCCTCTAATTAACTAGTCAATGGGTAGGAAGGATCAACTCCTTGTGAAGGATGCAAGGGACACACCCATTCACCATGAAAATCCTGATTGAAACATGTAACTAGGATGCACCCATACGCCCCACATGATAATATAATAATAAAATGGCCAAATAACTAAAAAGGGACGCCACGAGCTATCACTCCGCCATGGTGAAGTCATAACACTAGTGCCTCTAGTGTTATGGTTATGGTACCTCCGTAACTAGGTGAAACTGGTCATGCATGTATATGGATAAGATAACTAATAAACAAAAGCATTTAATCTACAACTTCTGGGGAAAACAGTTGGCTGCATACGGGAAATCCTAATGAAGGAAGAGATTGTCCTTACTGAAGGACGGGAAATCCGTACCTTATGTCCAGTAGAAGCTAACGGAAACGATGAAGACTAATCCACCTTGATGGATAACACTACATAAGAAATATGGACGTGTATGAGTTGTCTGAATTACATGTGTTTTACTGGTTCCGTGTGTTATTAGCTTGTTATACGTATTCTGTCATGTTTTATTGTTTACTGTGTTAACTGTAGTTATTATGATGTTCTGTTGTGTATTATTCATGTATTAGTGTATTGTAATACTTGTATTGTAATACTAAGTAAACTTCTAAAAGTAGCAGGTTCCCATAAATAGTAAGTTTCCAAAAATAGAAAGTTTCCAAAAATAGAAAGTTCCCAAAAAAATAGTAAGTTTCCATAATTAGAATTAAGCTGAATTACAAATAATAAGTGAAGTTAAATTAGTACAATAAAAGTCATGGTCATAGTTGGTTAATTAAATAACTGGTTAATTTAATTAAACTATATGTTATATGATTTTAATTAAAATACATGTTTAATAAAATAACTAAGTATAAATACCTTAGGTTATACATAAATTAATTTAATAAATTAATTAACCTAAAGTTTAATATGACATGATTTTTAAAAATAGTTTTTATAAGAACTCGAATCCCGAGCCCGTGATTTAATATAAGCCGAATCAAATAAGCTATAACAAAGTCCAAGCGAGTCCTTGGAAAGAATCTCGGTTGACACTACTTAAACAACTAACATGTAAATATACCCCGACTCGAAGTCGGGGTCCCTTTTTGTCTCAGGTCCGAATAAACAAAACCAACCGAGCACCCCTTGGGGTCTCGGTGGTGTCTCGGCTCCACCCTAAACCGAAAACAAACACACCCCGACCCAAGATCGGGGTTCCCTTGTTGCACCGACCGAAACCAACCAAGCCGAGACCTTGTATGGTCTCGGTGGTGGTGATAAAAACAAACCGAACACCCCCCTTTGGGGGTTTCGGTGCCTCGACCGAACAACACCAACGCCAAACACCCCCTATTAACATGATTTATTTAATCCCCTTGTTTTATTTACTTGTTTTATTGATTAATTAAATTTAATAACATGAAATCATAAGAAATTTTGAAAGAAAGGGAAGTGTTATGATTACCGACACGTGGAAAGAAAAGAATTAAAGATCACGAACACGTAGACTCCAAAATCAAAGATCAAAATTGTCCGAATCTTTCTTGTGGTTTAATGTGGCCGGCGGCAAGAGCAAGAAGGAGGCAGGGAGCAACTTTTTGTTAAACCTAAAATTATGAAAAGGTTTCCTGGAGTTTTTCTTAACATATATTTAATTTGGGTCATGGGTCAAAGCCCACCCCTTCCTTCTTTCTTTTGTAGCCGCGGCACCAAGGGAGCCCACGGGGTAAACCTGTAACTTTTCGTGTGTTAATTTTTTAAGTGTGTGTTCGTGATTTAATATTCGTGATTTTAGTGTTCGTGATCGTGTCACATTTATAAAATTCATGATTGTTCGTTATTTATTGTCGTGACACGTGTATTAATATTATAAATGGAAAGTTTAAATTTTACCGTGTTTTCGTATGTTACTGTTCACGTGTACTGTTCATAGGTTTTTAATGCGGGTTTTACAGTTATGCTTATATTTTCTCTTGTATTAAGTTGAGACGATTTACATTGCAATATAATCTGTTCTTATTAACCTATAATTTAAGATCATTACATTTGGTGCTTTCATTCAATCCATGGCTGAGCATTCGCGGTTGAAGGAACTTGCAACAACGGTGGAACGACTCGTTGAATTGAATAACCAACGTGATACTCGTGAGTTAGCCCACAATAATCGACTTCAACAGGTCGAAACTTCTCTAGAAAGCATTCAACGAACTCTCGATACTATAACACGTAGCATTCATAGACTCACCACTTCCCAAGCACAACCATAATTCAACAGAAACAATCAAAACTCAAATGCAAGTGCGTCATGATAAACTCGATTTTCCCTGTTTTGATGGCTCAGATCCTCTAAATTGGCTCTTTCATGCCGAGCAGTTTTTCACATATTATGATACCCCTGATGCGCAACGACTCACTATTGCTTATGTGCATTTTGAAGGGCCAGTGGTACCTTGGTTTCAAACGCTCCACAAGGCTAATCAAATACCAACTTGGGACGCGTTGGCTAGTGAGATTGAAGAGAACTTTGGCCCGTCACAGTATGATTCGCCCCATGCACAACTATTCAAGCTCTCCCAAACTACTGAGCTTCTTAGATTATCATCAATGCACTGTCATGGCTAATAGGGGTTATTACCAGAAGCCCTATTGGATTGCTTTCTTAGCGGCTTGAAAGACCATATCCGTCGAGAGCCCAAGTCATTGATCCATGCAGGTAATTTGTCTCGTTTATATGATGAAAAACACCAAGTAAGTTATCATCTTAAATATAAGTTTAGTGCCCCATCTATTGTCCCAACAACTTCCCTTGTTGACTCATCCACATGTACCTCCACCAATTATAGTTCCTACCCACCAGGCCAATCTTTCTTATCGCCACTATTACCCAAGACTCAATTAAAGCTATTACAACCAATTCAAAAGCTATCCCCAGCCAAAATGCAATTACGTCGAGAAAGGGGCTTTGTTTTACATGCGATGACAAGTTTACGTGGAATCACAAATGCCCAAACAAACAAGCTTTGATCTTAATGGCTACTAATGATAATCCTAATTTTACTCCTTTGATTGAAACTTGTGAGGAGCAAGTGAATGTTACCCCGGTGTCATAAAACACTATAAAGCCACATCTCAGCCTTCATCCATATCACAGATCGAATGAGGTGGCAACCATTCGCCTATCTGGATCTATAAATGGTACGAAAGTTCAAGTTACTTGATGGTGGTAGTTCTGATAATTTTATCCAACCTCGGGTCGCTAAACATGTAAGACTTCCTATTGAATCTTCTAAAATGTTTCGAGTAATGGTTGGAAGTGGTACTGTCATACATGTCGGGGTTTGATTACTTCAATTACTTTGTATGTCCAAAATGAACTCATCGACTTTTCAGCATATATTTTACCGATCTCGGGTGTAGATATTATCTTAGGAGCCGCTGGGTTGGCCACATTAGGGCCTCATATTGCCGACTATAGTTCCGCCACTATTAAGTTTTATCTTGGCGATAAATTTATCACCCTCACTGGTGATAAGTCTTTGTCACCCTCTTAAGACCAGTTTTATCATTTTATGCGCTTATCAGCTCAAGATGTTATGGCTGAAAAGTATAGTAGTCATTGTTTCTCCATGGATAACATACACGATGCTAGAGCTCAATTACCCGACACCGTTTAGGATATCGAAAACATGGTTGCTGATATGTTACAGGAAGGTTTCATAGAACATAGCTTGAGACCTTTTTCAGCAACATCAGTACTTGTTACTTGAACGAAGGACGGTACCTGGTGTTTTCGTATGGACTATCCTGCTTTAAATGCAGGTCGAAGACTCGTCTTCGCTGCCAATTGTAACATACATGTACCGTATTTTTACTAGCTCTTATTGGTCTCATATCTTTCAGTTGCAAACAAACCCAAACGCTTGGGCCCATTCTCGGCCATGGGCAGCATTATGGTCCAGTTCACCTATTGGTGACTATGTCTTTGTGAACTTACAGGCGCATCACCAGCACTCTGTCACACTTAAAAAGAATCAACAGTTGGAGTTGCTTGCTACAGGTCGTATACATTGGGGTTTTCAGGTTACAAATGAGTTGGACATTCTGGTTTACTGCGTTAGGCAAGCTGAGGATACATGGGACTCCTGGTGTCAACTACAACAACATTATCATAGCATAGACCTTGAGGACGAGGTCCTTTTTTATGGGGGAGGAATGTTATATAGTACTAGCATACAAATAAAAGAAGTCAAAGAAGTATCGTGTCATATGATGGGAACAAGTCAAATGAACATAGTGGCAGTTAAAAGAGTAAACGTGTGAGAAACTACCCCTAAAGCTACGACATTAAATAAGAGGTGAAGGCGAAGGGAGTGAAGAATGATATGGTGACCCTCTCTTCCCGATTTCTCTCTTCCTGGTTTCTCTCTGGTTTCTCTCTGAAGTTACTTCTTCATCAATTATCATCAACTTTAGTTCTTTCTTATTGTTATGCTTATAATTTCTCTTGTATTCTACTAAGTTGAGAAGATTTACATTGCAATATAATCTGTTCTTATTACCCTATAAGTTATGATCATTACAGATTTCAGCAGCCAAAGAATATTTCGGATTATAGTTCTCTGGAATTTTGGGACAGACTGTGGAACATTTCCTTTCTTAACGCGCTCTTTGTATAAACCTGGCCCCGTCCTACCTGCGTAACCTGTCTACTGGTTAGCCGATGTGTGGCTGATTGGGAACACCTGGAGAGCATTCATAACCATTGGGACCCATCTTCAAGTTTATAGGAAGATTCCAGCTTGCAAGTCTGCTAGAATTTGGGAGTACATCTAGAGAATTAACATGTTGGAAACTTTTTTACTGGTGTAAGAATTAACGAGCTATTTCATTTGCTCAAATCTAGCATAACAAGTTGCTTCGGTCTCTTTTTGACCCGTCATGAAGAGTAGTATGTCACTATAAATCTATAATATACAAATAATGATAACTATGCAATTATCTTTGAAAATACGTCTGATGGTTTTCTTTTGCCAAAACATTAGGTTTATTTTCTCAGGAAAAAAATCATCAACGAATAAACGAGTTTTTGATCACGTTGTAAAGTCTCATATTCTGACCCGTTGATCCCATTACACATGGCTTGCCATACAAAATGAGAACTTAGATCATGGTATACAAATCTACTCCTAATATTTTAGTTTGATAGTTTTAAATATAACTCGTCCATGTTTTAGTAGGATTGTGTAAAGATCCTTCGATTATGATCACATGGGATGGAATACATTATAGCAAAGCAGCTAGTAAATAGGTTTTCGATCAGGTTGTAAATGGGTCATATTCTGACTCGTCGGTCCCCTTACAGATCTATTTTTCCTTTGTTCTTCTTTTCTATTGGGGTAGTAGACTACAAAAGCCTCTTAACCCGGATATGAAACATGCTATTTATCATGGTCAAAGGATATGAATGGGGCGTTGTGTTATGCGCTTCAGATGAATTATTTAGAAGTTAATTTTGATGGAGTACGTGACTTATAGGACTGTATTGTTAGCGTATATTGTGAAGTGTTTCTGCTTGGAGTTGCTTGTGAATAAAACATGGGTAATGCAGTGTGAATGTTTTAATTATTCGAAATGCACTTGCATGTGAAATGTGAACTTATACCGCAAGGGCCTAGTTTCGTGGAATGCTATGCTTTCGGGCTATAGTTCCGAAGGAAGTTATTTATGGCCGAGGTGGTAGCGATGCCAACTTTTATTGAGATGATTAGACTTATAATAAACCTTGATTATGTTTAATTTCCTAGTGCTGTTTCATGCAAGAAACTTGGAGTTTGTGAAACAGATGCATAATTTGGCGATTAAAAATGAGATCATGATTCCTTATTCAATGTTTTGAACGACCTCCGTATATTCGAATTCTGAACAAATCAATGATATGGTGAATCTTAAATTAGCATGGTGGCCTACGATTTCTATAAGCGATCAACATGTTATGTACTGTTGAGAGCACACGGTCATCTGATTCACGCTAGCAATATGTGGGGCGAGAACATTATGGGAAACAAGGTCAAATGGTTCATAAAAAGTCTTAACTTATTACACAGAGTTAGCTGCTGGTTGCTTGCTAACAGTTTCATTGCCATGTACGTATGCCACCTTTGAGTCCATGAAAAGACGCGAATCGATGAAATGGAACATAGAGCGATAATTTCATATATATTAATCTCAGGGTTCACTTAAAGCAAGATGTTTCATATATGAGGGGAGCATGTTGAGTGGCGTGCCTTCTGAATTGACATCATTAAGAAGATATCCGGAGCTCTTGTTGACATATGTATATAAGACGAGCAATGATGATTAAGGAAAAGAATCAAGTGCAATCACATGAGCTCATTCAGGACATGGAGACTCGATCCGTACAAATCTGTAATGAACTTAAATTAAGAAATAAAGAAGCAATATAGCTACTTATTCTTTTGTTTGACCGAGCCAGCATGCAATATACGAGTGGCAGAAAACTCTTTAAGTCAAATCCCAAGCCGGGTCCTCCGACGAACCCATATTGCGGAGCTTGTATGTAAAATGCGCGGAAATGTGAAAACATGTCTCAGAAATAAAATATTATTGAAAATGGTTTGTGCAGAAAGAGAAGGAAAGGGATCACAGTCGGACATTTGACAAAAATATATGCAAATCTTGTGGGAACAAAAATTCGAATTCAATAAACAGAAGTCTTACAATAACTACAAATTTTTTAAGTAACGTAAAACATAAACAGAAGTTTTGCAATTTTCCTAACTGCCGCCACTGAAAGCTGGGAAGCATAGAGGACGTAAAGCAACCATCTCAGCATTCGCTTCAAAGTACTTGATGCGCCTTGCCATAATACCTGTTGATGAATGACACTGGGGTATTGGGTATGCCAACAGGATAGAACTTATAAAACCTCATGTTCTCAAATGTGTTTTGATCCATTTCCTTTTGAGTTTTTTTTCGCTTCTCCCTAGCCTCTCGATTAGCTATCTTTGCTTCTAGAACCTTTACCTTGACAAATTTCTTAAATTCATCCTCCTGATCTACAGTCAACATCTGCGAAGCAATGAGCTCAATGGTGAATTCATCAAGTTCATCCAACTCCCAATCAAACTCACAAATAACAGGCGGTTCTGCTGGAAATATGATATCCACAACAGTACTTTGTTCAATCTCATCTTCCCTAAAGGGGTTATAGAAATATGGTAAGCAGTATTCGAACTTCTTGACATGTTCCAGCTTCAGATGTTTTAAACCAGCCCGTCTTTGACCACAGCTTAGTATAAAGATTTGAGACTTTAGTCTTTCAACTGAAGCACCCCGTTTTCCAAACGGAATATATGGAACCCAATTCATTTTCATCTGCTTCATATCAACAATTTCTTCCTGTCTTTGCACCGAGTTGATTCCAATCTTATCAGAAGGTGGATTTGGAGAAACAACCGCAACCACTACCGGTATGCACGTTGCATCGAATTGAGAACGAGGTTCTGGAACACTGAAGAGGTAGACTTTCCTCCCGTGTAATACACCCCCCTCTTCGAATGCATCTTCAAGATTTTTGAAATTCCATTTGTATTTATAAATCATATCAAGCTGGTCCCAGTCTGCTCCAACAATGAAGACCTGCTTCCATAAATCCTCCAATTCACGATGGTCGTCGAAGTACTCAGGCTCAGATTCAACTCTAGCAACCCTGGGACGTTTAGGTCTCGTATCCTCTTCCTGCTGAGTAGTCGTTGCTTCTTCCTTACTTTCAGCAGACTTTCGTTTAGTTCCCTTCCTCATTCTCGTTTTGTTGTTTTTAGGGTTTCAAAACGATACCAGTAATAGAGGGGATAAAGAGTTGTATCGATTGAATGAGTTATACGTGGGATAGCATGTGTATTTATAATATATAAATAGCTTTGATAATAAGCACCGTCAAACATTAACCATAAATAAAAAGCTTTGATATTAAGCTACATCAACCAATAACCATAAATAAATAGCTTTCATAATAAGCAAAACGAGGCACTAACTATAAATAAATAGTTTCCATAATAAGCCACATCAAGAACTACCTATAAATAAATACTGTAGTTTTAATCCTCTCGATGTACAGCTCCTAGAATACTTTTAAGCAATATTTTTTTAACCCGGTTTTCAAATCAACCCGGCCGAGTCATCAGGTCCGGGTCAACCCGGGCGACCCGGGTTAACCCGGTTTTCTAAAAAAATATTATTTTTTTCATATTTTTAATAATTAACAAAAGTTATGTATAAAAACCATAAAAAAATCCCGTATATTGAAGATATAAATTGTTTACCAACCAATATAATATGTAAAAAATAAATTTTATCACAAATAAATAAAATTTACATATTTAAAAAAAAAACCTTAAAATATCAAAACCCGGCCGGGTCTCAAGAACCGGGTTGACCCGGGTCACACCAAACCCGACGGGTAAAGTCGGGTTTCGAAAATGTGAAACCCGGGTCAATATGACCCTTTTTTGGCCGGAACCGAGTCAACCGGTTGACCCAGTCGGGTTGACCCGCCCGGGTTTCAAAACATTGCTTTTAAACAATAAGGAAACTATTAAAAGAGATCGTCATTATAGAGCGAGATACACACTCATTAGTCAAGCAAGCAAGTATGTTTCAAGAGCTTTTCATCCGCTCATATGTACCATAGAGTGTGGTTGGATTTTACCCTTAGGTTACTGGCTTTATGAATGATAATTTCTGTTATGAGTATTATAATTTCCGTCATATGCTATGTCGTTATCATCATCACTTGTTATTTTAGTTTATGCCCTTGCTTTTGTAGATGCATCAACTATGACAATGCGTGCGGTGTGCAAGTTTGATGTTCAGTAATTGGAAGTGGATATTTGTGTAACAAAAACCAAAACTAGTAAAGTCAATAGAGTATTTGTTTTCGTTTATAACTTTTCTTTGAACAGAAAATCAATATAAAAACTAGCAAGACGCTAGAAAGGAATTACAATAAATTCATACAAGAAGATATTGGATCAACAGTTCAATCTATCCAATTGGGTACAAGATTCCTACTTCTATGACAAATCCAAGAATGTGAATAAACCATGATTTCATTCATGAGAGTACCCTTCCTTGGTGTTTTCGTTTATAACCGCGGTTATCTTGCATGAACAAAACCCTCTTAACCCGGGTATGAAACATGCTATTTCGCATTGTCTAAGGATAGGAATGGGTCGTTGTGTTATGCGCATCAGATGAATTATTTATAAGTAAGTTTTGATGGAGTATGGTTGTAAAACCCGCATGCTTTTACCATGAACAGTACACTAATAATCGCACGTACATGATTAAAAATGTTTCACGAATATTAATTACAAGAATTATGTACGTGTTATTACATGATAAGTATTAAATACGTGTTAGTACACGATAATTATTAACAATAATAATGATTGTCACGAACATAAAATCATGAACATGAAATCACGAACAGATAACGATGTACTTACGAAATTATTAATACGACGAATGTCGTTACGTACAAGTAATTATAATAACAGGAATAATTAATCATTACGTAGCATGTAAACACGAACATTTATCACGATTATTATAATTACGAATATCAAATGAACACGACAAGTAATTACGTATGTAATATTTACGTCTAACACGTACGAGGACAACTACGAGAATTTACGACATTTTAAAACACGAATTGCGTAAACATTATCGAGTCACGGAATTTATAGAAGTATAAGGGCCATTGTGTTGTATGGCGTTTAAATGGGACAAGACATATGGGCCGAAGCCCATGATGTGCTCAAACCGACTAAAACTAAGAAATACGGGAGGGAGTAATGTTTATTAAGACAAAACAAAAGAAAAAAAAAGAAACAGCAAACCTTAATCAGAAACAAAGGGCCGCCACATTTTTTTTCTTGATGTCCTCTCCCTGCCGACGGTTTAAACAACAAGAACAAGAACAACACTCGTGGTTCAGATCAAGGAATAGGAGTGGTTCGTGTTTTGTTGTTCCAAAACCCTAAAACAAAAGTAAGAAACCCTAATCTTATTTTTTATTCTTTTTCTTTTGTTAAATTGATCAAGAATCCAAGGTTTACGATCTAAAACTATGTAAATAACACGTTCAATATAAAGGGGTGTCGTTTGGGGGTGTTGTTGCGTTGCTTGGCCACAAACCGAGACCTTCTATGGTCTCGGTGATGATTTCTGACCACCAGCCGCAAACCTAATTGGGTGTTGGCTGGGTTTTGTTCTGACAGTGGCAACGGTGGCCTAGCAAGGGGAACCACTGGCTGCGGCCAGTGGTGGAGTTTAGCCTGTCAGTGGGAACCGGGAGTTTTAAACAAGTAGGGGGAACATAGAACTGCCAGGGGGAACTGGCAGTTAAGGGGTTGTTTGTTTTTGGGTTTATAAACAGTTAAGTGGGTGTTTGGCTGTCAGTTTCAAAAAGACAATAAGGGGCTGTTTGGTTCGGCTTATATGTAATAACAACACGGTTTTCACAGGTTCGGTTTATGACACGTTTTCATAAAATAATACACGGTTTCGGGTGATTATTTTTTTTACAAGTTTACTTAGCTTTATATGTATATTAATTACAAGGTAATTAAATTAATAATTCATGACTTATTATTACAAGATTAATTAAATTAATTTAACATGTTAGATAATTAATTTAATTAAAACATGGACTTAGGTTTATTATTATTAATTAATAATACATGATTTTAACCTAAGTATTTTATTATTTAATTTAGATTATAGTAATTAATTAATTATTAAACATGACTTATAATTAATTAATTATCATGACTTAGGTTATATTAATAATAATATTAATACATATTTTAACCTAAGTATATTATACACTTAATTTAATTAAATCATGTTTACATTTAATTAAATCTTATAACCTATAGTTTATGTAATTTATATGTTATAATTAATAAACTATACTATTTAATCACATAACTTAGAATATTAATTAGTAAAACTTAAGCTTATCTTATTAGCTTAATAATCCAACTTATTTCTAATTATGGGAACTTTCTATTTTTAGAAACTTATTAATCTATTTAGGGAAACTTTCTATTTTTAGAAACTTATCAATTTTAAGCAGTAAATCTATTTTTAGAAACTTTCTATTTTTAGAAACTTTCTATTTTAGGAAACCTGCTATTTTAGAAAGTTACTTATTATTACACAACAAGTATAATAATACAAGAAATACAAGTAATACTTAATCAGAATAGACAAAATACATGATAAACGCAGTCAAAAGCTAAAATCAATAAAACAAGACATGCACATATAAAACAAGCTAAGACATGATATAAAACCAGTTACGTACTCAGTAATCAGAATACTTATACACGTATACTATTTATGTAGCATTAGTGAGATCGAAGTAGGACTCTCTTCCGTTCGTCTTCTTCGTTCACTGGACTTAAGGTACGGATTCTCCGTCCTTTCAGTATGGACATTCTTTCCTTATTAGGATTTCCCGTATGCAGCCAACTGTTTCCCCAGTATATGTTTTATATGTTTTTGAGTTGCTTATGTTTAATTAGATACCTAAAGCCATATACATGCATGACCAGTTTCATCTAGTTATGGAGGTACCATAACCATAACACTGGAGGCACCAGTGTTATGACTCCACCACGCCAGAGTGATAGCTCGTGGCGTCCCTTCAGCTTTTGGCCATATTATTATTATTATCAGGTGGGGCGTATGGGTGCATCCTAGTTTACATGTTTTCAGCAGATTATTTAGGTGAATGTGGTGTGTGCCTTGCATCCTTCACAAGGAGCTGATCCCTCCTACCCAAACCAGTATATTAAATTAGAGGCAGCCCCTCTAATTTGCATGACGAGGTCACCCCTCTAAGTATTCATGCACATTGATAATTCATGACCTATATTGGCTAATGGTTAACATGTTAAACAGTTTTCATAAGATAAACATTAGGCTTTTCAAACTATGAAACCAGTTTTATGAACATGTTCCAGGTTTTTCAGGACTTATACATTTCTGCTGCTATTAAGTCTTTATTATGTTTCAGTCATTCATACTATGTCTATATCCGCGCACTGAGCGTTATGCTCAGCCGTTACTTTCCTTTCCATGTCCCAAAACGGCAGGTACCCTAGGACAGACTCGAGCATTTGGAGGACGTGCATAGGATGGAAGCTGCCATAAACTTCTTTTCCTTTTACCTTCATATATTTATGCTTGTGTAGTCGTTGTTCAGTTCATTTACTTTATTTATGTTTTGGGCTTATGTTTGGGAACCGATGTTTGATTCCGGTTTCCCTATGGTCATGTATGTTTTACTACATATTACCTTGCATGCTTTGATGACACGCCATAATTACGCGTAACGGTCCCCTTATCAAAGTGGGGTGTTACAATTATGGTATCATAGCCAAGGCTTCGACCTGTAGGCTCTAAAACTTGACATGTGACTTGTGGGTAGTCATCAGGAGCTTCCTAAGCCAACGCTTTTTATTCCATGTATTTATGTTTTCAGCACCTTGTTGTTTTAACCATGATGTTTTCATCAGTATTGCTTTCACTAATATGGACTGAACAACCGTCATCCATACTTAGTTATGTATCATTGTTTCATGCATGATGTTCCTCGTGAACTGTGACTAATGTGAACTGAACCCCAATAGTTCATAATTGGTCACATAAAATTTTTTCTTATAAGTTTTGACAGATAAGTTTCATTTATTATGTTTCATGTATCATTGTTGCAGGAATTATGACTCAGCAATGGTTGGTACAGGACTGGCCCTATTTGTCGCATGTGCTTTTAGCGAAACTTTTAACTTTGGGACCGACCCATAGGCGTCCCTCGCCATGTCTTTTGTTTTGGGACCGACCCATAGGCGTCCCCTCGCGCATATAAAGGTTTTTATAAACTGCATCATGTATTCATGCACTGTTTTCATGCATAAAGTTTTTCTCATGATTTATTGGCATAAATTTTTTTCATATCCCCTCATATGTCATTATGTTTTCATGCTACCATGGTTAACTTCAGTTTAATGCTGATTATGTTATACAACTTCAGTTTCATCCTTCATATTAAGTGGTTTCATGTTTCTCCATGATAATTTCGTCTTCATGTTGATTACGTCTTACGTCTCTTTTGTTATTGTTGGAATTTCATTTTATGTGACGACATTTAAGAATTCCCATTAGTTATCATAGTCACACACGCTTAGAATAGACTAGGAAACAATGTATAGATTAGGTGCGGTGTGTGACTATATATACCCCTCCAAGGCTTCCAAGGAGGGGTGTTGCTTGTGTTTCTTTTTTGTTTAATACACTTTTCTTATTTTCACACACAACTTTTTCTCTCTCAACTCATCCATGGCTTCCACCACCTTCCACCACCCACCTAGACCACCGGATTACTAAAAAGCAAATCCACAATTGGTATCAGAGCCACGGTTCATTCCTTGGATCGTCGTGTCTTTATTGTGTGATTCGGTGGGTAAAATTTTTTCTGGTCTTAATCTGTTACAATTTTTTTTGTCACGATGTTTTTTTATCTTTGTCTCACCTATCTTTGCTATGTTATTATGTCCATTTAAACTTAGTCCATCAAAACAGTTGGTTACACTGTCCCATCAGTCCATTGTACTGTCTGTCAAATGTTTTAATCCGTCCATTGGTTGTCTCTGTGAAAAATTATTATTATTTTTTGGGTCAAAGTTTGTGTTTTTTTTCATGGTCACAAATCATTAAAAACCCAGAAATCACAAATCAAAGTTTGCTTTTCTGAAAAAGTATTATTGGTCAAAGTTTTATTGGCTGAAGATGCTAAAAACCCAGAAAAACCAGATCCAAAAACTCATACTTGCCCAGAAAAACATGACCCTGAAAAAACGGAAAAAAGGACATCTCTTGGATAAGATCGCATTGACTGCGGTGGCTTGACTGCGATGGTACCATTGCGATGGAACCATTGCGATGGAACTATTGCGATGGAACCATTGCGATGGTGTCCATTGCGATGGTGTCCATTGCGATAGTGTCCATCTAGACTGCGATGGAAATAATTTTTAGACTACGATGAGTTTAAAAAGCTAGACTACGATGACCATATTACACATGTTGCGATGGGTTTTAAAAACTTGCTGCGATGGACTCACATTACGATGGGACTGCGATGGTTTCCATCAGGTTACGATGGAACCATCAAGTTGACAGGCAATATGACTGCGATGGCAACATGTATACGAGACCAGTTTAACAAAAACAAACACATACACCGGTTGTCTTGACAGAGACCAATCCATACCATCCTTTTAACTCCACAAAATATCCACATCTATACCTATCCCATCGTCTCCTAATCCCCCATCTCATCTAAGACTCGAACAAAAACAGAAATGTAAACTTGATCTCAGTTTTCATTCAATGTAATAAAATCTTTATAGATTTTATCTTTGAACAACATGCATCACAGATCCATTTATGTAGGTTTCACCCATCCTTGATTTTCGAAGATAAAGAGTGAATGATAACAACTTTGTCACATTCAATCTTTGGTTCGGTCGACATCACATATCATATACACGAAAAGATTCACCACAGATTCATGTTAATGGTATTATCCATTCTTTAATTTTCGACATCAATGATTTGATTTATAACAAGTGTGTTACAATCAATCTTTATTTCAATTTTATAACACATAAACAAATATGCATCGTATCTTAATGACCTACCCGAGACCCAATATCAGATCTTGAAGTCGAGTTTCATGCATTTGCATTAACTTCGATCATGTAGTCATTCACAGAAACTAAAAGGATCAAGGGTTCGTATGTTTTGATTTATTTGTGGGTTATTGTTGTCGATTAACACAAATAAAGGATGGTTACTTGATCCCATCGTGTGTTTCATTGGTTAAGTTAGATGAGATTGAAAATAGTAGATTTGTTATTTTGGTGAGAGGAAATGGGGGCGATGATATTTAGGTGGGAGAGAGATATGTTGCGCCTGATGAGAAGTGTGATTAGGTTTAGGGTATGTAAGTTTTATTAGGGTCTCACTGTTATATATATCCTACTCTAATTCACTTCACTGATTAACCGGGTGTATAAAATTGTGATGGGCCGAGTCGTGCAAGGTTTATGGGCCATGGACACACGAAAGTTTAACAATGCAAATTTGGGCCTATGTCACTCAGTTTTTTAAGTTTATCATGGGCTGAATGCATATATTGTTATACTCGAATTTCTGAGTTAAATCACATATATTCGGAGACTCACATTTTGTCTAAATTTTGGTTAACAAAATTTTGGATATATCTGGTTCATTCTATCAGTGGTCACTTCAAATTGCTTACAAGTGGGTTGGTAAAGATGGCCATGGAGAGTTTATGAGTAGAGAATTTCGATCAGCAGCTGATTCTCACAAAATATGTAATTCATCTTATTTATTATTCTCACGAGATTTCAGGTACATGTGCGTACGATTTATTGCTGGTTTCGAATTTTGAAACCATCAAGGGGGAAGAAGAAGACACATTAAACACACAACGAGTACACGTGATGAACTTCATACCTTCTTTTGATTTGAAGACATTTCGGGAAGACATTCGTCATAACCGCAGAGAAAATCAATGTTTTAACTCGTGGTGTTATCAATCTCTAAACGGTACACTACCAATTCGATGTTTAATTGTTTTGATGTTGCAATTATTCATCATCATTATCCTATATGGAGAGATATGCATTTTCGGGACTTAATTGACTCTGGTGCATCTTCGGAAGAAGATATGTGCATTTCCGGGACTTAATTGACTCTGGTGTTTTGATGTCAACTTCATGAATGGGATAAAGTGTCTACTTCAGTATTTGAGCTTCATACTTGGGATTGGTTTATTTTCTTCAACTATGTGGGGGAAGAAATGTCTTGATTCTTTCTAGTATGCATAACTTGAACGCTCAGGGGGAAGAAAAATTCAGAAGAATTATTCAAGCGTGAGAAGAAAAGTTGTTGATCTACTTGGTGTGCCCTAAACTTTCAATCCCTCATAGCAACATTATCATGTTATATGATGGGGTTTGCTTGTTAAATTCCGTTGTGCGCTTAATCATTCTAAGCTTTATTGAAAGCTTTGAAGTTACTTACGAGGATTGTCGGTTTAGGGGGAAGCTATTTAAAAGCTTCTACATCAAGTTTATGTGGCATGAATTAGGGGGAAGTTAATTCAGAAGCTTCTCCTTAACCAGAAGTATATGGATCACTTAGCTCGTGCCGTTACAGTATTTCTACTACAAGTTACTTTAAAAATGAGTCGTTTTGAAGTGAAGACTTGAAGTCAAAGGCCTCAAAAGACATCATCAGCATTGGACGCTTCATGGAAGCTTTTGTTGTTAATCATTATGTACTTGTTAGGAAAAATATTGTAAGGAATTCTACACGTCGTCCCATGGGGGAAGATTGTTAGAAATTCACTTTATGTGACGACATTTAAGAATTCCCATTAGTTATCATAGTCACACACGCTTAGACTAGACTAGGAAACAATGTATAGTTTGTTGGGTCCACTAGATGTGGATCTTGCAGCCTGTTAGGAACACTTCTGTAATCACAAGTCTATTCACAGAGAGAGTCTGTACAAATCACACAATATAAGTGCGGAATACAAATACTATGAACAAGAAGAACAGAATAACTATAATGACTTGATCCTTTTCTAAGGATTTCTAATATTAATATGAACTAGAATTATGTTTAATGAAGGTGTGTCAAACCCTTCTGCCTAAGGTTCCTTTTATACTACAAGGAAACCCTAATACATCATTAACCAAAACGTGTAAAACTGATATGCATATCATTTCCTAACATATCTCATGCATATCCTAACAGAATAATATTTAAATAATAAAGTTTGACTTTCTATAAGACCAGGAGCACGACTTGCTCCTACTACTACTATGACCAGGAGGAACTACATACCTCCTAGTCTACCAATTACAAATAACTATTCCAATGGTCCTAACAATCCTCCCCTAAACTTGAATTTGACCTGTTGAGTTCAAGTTTCCTGGTAAACCGTGCAACATAGCTTGAGGACTGGAACAACAAAAGAAACATCAGCATCAAAACCATCAGCATAAGGAACATAATGACCGCTACAACAATGAACACCTAGAAGCTTCTTGAAAGCTGGAAACAAATCTACATCTTGTTGAACCTTCACAGCAACATGAGCAGATTTTATGAGCCTTTACCAAGTAGCTGCTCGCTCTTGAGCTAGCCAGTCTTTATGGTGGAATAAGCATCACCCTGGGAGACCAGAAACCAGCCCAACTCTTAGAACGTGAATCAATGGTGAGCGGGAGTACCTTGATGATTTTAGTCAAACCATCACAGCCGTCAACAAATTTGATATGTCTTTACCAGAAGCCGTACCCTTCTGGACTCGCCAACTCTTAGCAATGAAGCATCGGTGAGTTGAAATAGCTTTGAGCAAGCTATTATAGCTATCAACGGATTTGATAAAATCTTTACCAAGAGACGTACCCCCTTGGATTAGCCACTTTCCAATCTAGGACCATGGCAAGTGAAAACCATCTAGTTTTGGGTAACTTGGCAACCATCAACGGATTTGACTATCACACCAGAGTCGTACCCTCATGGTGAATCAACTCTTTCTTGTCTGTAAGACATGGTGAGTTGAGCACCATTTGTTGTGTGGACCAGGTCCAACACCAGATGAAACTCCAAACCAGTACAAGTGTGAAACAGTCAAATGGAACCCAATGTTTGGAAAAGTATAAGCAGATATTATATAAAAAGTATATATATATATATATATATATATATATATATATATATATATATATATATATATATATATATATATATATATATATATATATATATTCTTTTTTTTAACTATAATGTAAGTCACCAATTACTGTACAAATTGGTGAAAAGAATGTCAGTATAAACACAAAAACATAAAAACATACCCATCACATACCAGACGCTGCCACCTTGTCAGCTTGCAACCGAGCTTGTATCCCTTCCACCAGAGTAGTAGCCATGGAAGTCTCATTCCCTGAAGGGGCATTGGAGATCTGCAAATGACGTGCGAGCATGGCCTCCATAGTAGCAATAGTCAACAGATAGTCCATATCCGTAAGCATGAACACTATGGCACCAGACTCCAACTCCAAGATATGCACTCCACAGCCAGCATACATCTTCCATCTCTTGATTACCCAGCGTGGCTGGTCTTTCCAGACACCAGAATGTGGAGCATGTGGAGGAGAGTTAAACATCATCTTTAAGTCAGCCCACATTGTCAGACCAGGCCAGTTGGCCACCTCACTAGGATGTGTAGGCATACCAGCATCCACAAACCCATACAACGACATAAGATCCCTACGATCCGCCCAAGTCAAAAAACCTTGCAAACCCGAAACATAACGAACATAACCGTCACTGATGGAAATCCGATGGGTGAAAGTACCAGGAATACTCGTGGATGGCTTAACCGTCCAAGCAGTAATAAAACCCGTACACATTAGCAATTCTGTGTCACTGTCTGAAGCTGCATCAATAAGGTTCTCAGGAGTACGCTTCTCATAAGGAACAGACTTACCACGTCTAGCCATCTTCTTGCGAATGGAACGACGAGGAGTTGGAACACCAGACGAGGTTTCAACCTTTACCTTCGCAGCAGGAATAGGATCAGCAGGAGTAGAATCAACACCTTGACCAACCAAAGGATCAAAGGTAGCTGCACCAGGAGAAGGGGAAGGTGGAGGTCCAGTCACGGGTGGTGAGGATTGGTCCATAACAGGAGTAGCAAGGGTGGTAGTAGTAGCATAGGTGGTGGTGGTAGGACCCGTAGATGAAACAGGATGAGCAACCGAAGGTGTGGGTGTGGAACCAACAGTAGAAGTATCAACAACAGATGGTATACAAGTAGAAACAAGAGGAACACCAGATGAAGAACCAGGAGCAACAGCAGGTTGAGAAGTGGACACCACTCTTGAAGGAGGACGATAGATGAAGTGCTCAGGAACCGGTGTGTTTTGACGCTTTATCATCCGCTGATAGAGATCCTTAAGCTCGTCAAAAGACAATCCCCTAACGCGATCCCATGTCCAACCAACTGTAAAGTGAGCACCCGACTGATATTTGACATACCTCTGCATTAACTTTCTCTCCTCGGTTCTTGTCAAAGGTCTGTTCCGACGCTTTTCACGCAGTTGAGCAGCAAGAGATAATTGTTGCTTACGCATTAATGCCATTGCCCGAGGGATACAATTCTACTCATTCACATCAGCACCCAAAAGATCAGTAAACTGCGAATAATCAGATGTAAGAATAGTAAGCACCCGCATCCAATCATTATCATCCCAATGCAGAGCATAATGCTGCAACGGTTCACGTCTTTGCTGCTGAAGAGCTTCTTCCTCAGCCCTAGCAGCTTGATCAATCTCCGCCTGCATTTACTGTGCAGTCTCCTCCCCCAACCCGTCTTCCTCAAGTTGTCTACGAGTACGCTTTCTAGGGGGTGAGGGTGCATCAGTCATAGGGGGTTTCCCCTTAGGATCATGAGACGGTCCAACAATTGGACCAACAATAGTACCAGCAGAAGAACCAGCAATATCCTCCGTTGGTCTAGGGGTAGCAGCAGTAGGAGGGATGCTTGATGGACTAGGAGGAATAGGCAAATCAGCATACGGCTTATCAGCAAATGCAACCTTCGCCAGCAAAGTCAAACCATCCTCCACAAGATCCTCAACATCCTCATCAGAATCAGAATGAACAACATGCTTCTTCCTCCTCCTCTGCTGTGTCTCCAAAGCCTTAATCTGGTTCGCCATTGGAAGAACAAATTACCTGGTAAGCTTGTGATGCTGATTCAAATCTGCCTCCAAAGAAATAATCCTTTCATGGTACATGTGCATGAGATCAAGCAAAGATGTCAGTGTAGCAGGTTCCTCCGCTTCCCCACCAAGAGGACTTGGATCAGGGAAAGCTTCATTGGAACCTGAAGTAATAAAGGGGTCAGCATTATGAGCACGAGAACTAGAGGGCTTCTCAGCAGAATTAGGGGCTGGACTAGAAGGGGAGTATCCACAAATGGGGACTTATGTGGCATAAAAGAGGTGGCAGCCTTGGAAGTGGATGGCATTTCAACCACCACTTCCTCAACTGGCTCTTCCACCACCACATGAGGCACACCACCAGCAGAATGCTCCTCCTCCATAGGATCATCTCCTAATGGAAGTTCCTCCTCGGCTTCAGCAGCCGGAGGAACAACATTAGGAGGACCTCGGGCAAGGCCCAACATAGCATCAGTAAGGGGCCTCCAAACCCCCTTAAACCCAAGAGCCATATTGGAGTAAACTTTAGAACTAAGCTTGGGGGTCTCATACTCCTACCTATCACGAGGTATACACATAAGTATCTACTGTAAGAACCTAGGATACATTAATAATTTCTTTCTAGATCTAGTACTACTAAGATTGCAAACCATCCCATCAAATAAGTAGCGAGAAAAATTAAACACTCGACCCTGTGCTATGCAGATCAAACCAATAGCCAAAGGAATGGGAAATGCATCCCAACTCCCAGACTTGGGGCTTAAGCAGTGAGTCAAGAAATGCGATAGAAGCTTCCACTAGGGGGAAAACCTATTCTTTTGGAAGTTAAACTTCCCCCATGGTTATAACCAAGATCTGTCATCCCATCCAAAACCTCAGAATTGGGGATGGAAACAACACCACCTTCATCTTGAAGATGAAGTGAACTCCTAATAGAAGCTTCAGAAACCACATAAGAACGTTCATCAATGGTAGCATGGAGTTCAAGTGGGAGACCCAAAACATCCACAAGATGTGCAGTGTCCCAAAACTGGCGAGTGACACTATCATAGACAATCTGGCAAACAGTAAAAGCATACCTGATGTTAGAAGCCTCAATAAACTTGATTACGTCTGTGAACTCGTCACGTTTAGGACTATCTCCCAGATACGCTACCTTATTGTGATCGGGTTTGTAGAATAGAGCAGCCATTGATGATGATTGGAAGTGATGGAGAGTGATTGATTAGAGATTGAGAGAGTAGGAGCGTGTGTGTGTGTTATGGTTGTGATGAATGAGTCAAGGGGGGGGGGGGTAATTGACCATAAATAATGGTCTTGTAACTGTTCATTGACTCCTAATAATCTGGGTTGCCCTTTCAAATTAGGCAGTTAATGCACAAATAACCACTTGCCCCTATTAACTTGATTTGCAAATCCCAATTACCAAAGTAAGATAATAGCATATATACCAGAAGTAACTTGCGTTGACTAAAAGTCAAAACGCATAAGGGTCAATACTAGAAGCACAATTTGGTCAACAGAAGTCAACGAAGTGAACAGTGACCCAAACCAAGACTAGAAGCCAACCATTAATGATAAGTAAGGATTTTTATCCACTAGAAGTTGAAGACTACCACCAGAAGTGATCAAAATTCTCCACTAGAAGTAGCACACACCGTAAATACCCATACAATATGTTGTTAAAAACTACCAATATGTTAATCTGTGCAAGTAAATATGTACACTAAGCCTCCCCTTAGGCTTAGCCTCCCCTCAATCCTAGGTCTCAAGGATTGACCATTCCAATGTGAACCACCAAGTGGTTGAACCGAGGACCATCAAAGGCTTTAGTCAATAGATCAGCAACATTATCATCCGTATGAACCTTAAGAACCTGTATCAACTTCTTCTCATTGGCATCCCTGATAAAGTGGTTCCTAATTTCTATATGTTTTGTACGTTGATGAAAAACAGGATTCTTCACAATACAGATAGTGCTTTGATTGTCAATGAAAATTTTGGTGTTCATAAAGTTGAACCCATAATCAAGCATCTGATTTTGTATCCATAAGACTTGTCCACAACAACTAGCAGCAGCTACGTATTCAGCTTATGTTGAAGAAGTAGCTACTATCGTCTGTTTCTTACATTGCCATGAGACCCAAAAACTGACAACCACCAGTAGTAGACTTTCTGTCATTATTAGCACCTGCATAGTCACTATCACTATATGCTTCAAGAACAAAAGGTGATTCTATAGGATACCACAAGCCTAGCTTGGGTTGAGCCTTGATGTACTTGAAAATATTCTTGACTGCATTCAAGTTAGAAACCGTTGGAGCCACCTGATGTCTAGACCAAGCACTTACTGCAAACATAATATCCGGACGCGATGCAGTCAAATACATGAGTGAGCCAATCATTGACCTGTACATGTGAACATTTACCAGAGGATCTGGCTCATTCTTGAGTTTAACTTTAGCTACTTCATAAGGTGTTGCTGCTGTTCTAAGAGGATCCATATCAAACTTCTGAAGGATCTCATGAACATATTTATCTTGACTAATGAAGATTCCATCCGACTGTTGCTTGACTTGAAGACCAAGGAAAAATGTAAGCTCTCCCATAGCACTCATCTGAAATTCGCTCTTCATCAGTTGTTCAAACTCATCACACCATTCCTTCTTAGTAGACCCAAAGATTATGTCGTCCACATATACCTGAACAAGGATAATGTCCTTGGTATTCCTCTTAAGAAATAGTGTTTTGTCAATTGTGCCTCTTCTATAGCCATGTTTCAATTAGAAAGTGGAAAGACGCTCATACCAAGCTCTAGGAGCCTGATGAAGTCCATAGAGAGCTTTGACCACCTTGTAAACTTTCTTGGGATGAAGTGGATCTACAAAGCCTTTAGGTTGAGTGACATAAACTTCCTCATCAATCTTGCCATAGAGAAATGCACTCTTGACATCCATCTGAAAACCGTAAAGCCCACATAAGAAGCAAAAGCCAAAAACAGACGAATAGCCTTAATCCTAGCAACAGGAGCAAAAACTTCAGTGTAGTCAATGCCTTCAAGTTGTGTATGACCTTGTGCAACCAACCTCGCCTTATTTCTCACCACAATACCCCTTGCATCTTTCTTGTTTTTGAGAATCCATTTGGTACCAATTGTTGTCTTTACATCTGGCAAGTCAACTAGGATCCAAACATTCTGAAACAAGAATTGCTGCATCTCCTCCTACATAGCCTCCACCCAACTTTGATCCTCAAGAGCATGAGAGACTGATCTAGGTTCCACCTGTGATAGAAAACAAGCAAACAAACAATGTTGAAAGTCCGTATGATTATTACGCTTTTGGTCCTCAATATAGCTCACAAGAGCATGATGATCAGACGTTTCTTTCTTATGCATTCTGCGAGTCTTGACAGTAGAGCCAGGATCTCCAATGATTTGAGTAGTAGGATGGTCTTTGTGTGACTGCAAAACTGGATTGGAAGCTACTTCTACTTCTGGTGCTAAGTTATTAAGATCCCCAACAAAGTCATCATCATATGAAGCAGGGTCGAAGATGCCATCTATTGGTTGCTTATGAATATAATCCAGCTTGGTAGAAGACTCCTTTTGATAGTTTCCCAGGTCAGAAGGACTAGAGAATCTAGTAGAGGAAGTGGAATCACTAGCCGGACTACCAATAGGTGTTAAACTAGCACTAGGAGTAACAACTGGAGTACTAGGAGTAGCTTTGTCAACAGAAGTATTTAAAGGAAACTCAAAGCCACCTTGAGCAGCTGTTGTATTAGCATCTAGTTGTTGCTTGAGCAATGTGTCAAGAGCTCCTTGTGAGTCCAAAATGTATCATGGAGTAGCATCACTTGGAGTAATATTGGCAGTAGGATAGACTGTGGTGGAATAGGATGGAACGACAAAAATATCATCCTCTTCATCTGAGTCTGAGAAACCAGAATGAGCACCTGTACTAGAAGTTTCAAACACTTGTGGACCTGCATCATGGTTAACTTTGAAACGAAAATATCCCAATGAATCACTAAGATTATCAAGACCAAAATACCATTCAGGACCCTTGCATTGTATGTTTGACTTCTCCATAAAATACCTGAGATTAATAGTTTCAGTGACTCGCTTGGCTTGGAGATTGTAGACACGATAAGCCCGAGAGTGAGCTGAATAGCCCACAATGTATCCTTCATCTGCCTTGCCATCAAATTTCCCCAAATAGTCACTAGTATTCAGAATGGTGACAGGACACCCAAATGGCTTCAAATGAGAAATGTTTGGTACTTTAGCTGTGAGTAGCTCATAGGGAGTCTTCTTGTGAGGATTAGTAATAGAAACTCTATTCAGAACATAACTTGCAATATTGACAGCTTCTGTCAAGAACATGGTTGGAAGCTTGGAATCGGCAAGCATTGTTCTCGCAGATTCTATTAGAGTCTTGTTCTTTCTTTCTGCCACGCCATTCTGTTGAGGAGTTCTTGCTGCACTATAATCTCTTTTGATGCCTTTAGAATTGCAAAGTGCTATGAGATCTGCATTTTTGAATTCCGTTCCATTAGCACATTGGATACCTTTAACCTTCTTGGACAACTGATTCTCAATAAGTGTAATAAAGTCCTTGAGAATTGAGTAGGTCTCACTCTTGGCAGCCATGAAGAAAACCCACGTGAACCTGCTATACCTATCAGTTACCACAAGGCATAATTGTTTGTGGTCAATGCTCCTAATAGAGGTAGGACCAAATAAATCCATGTGTAGTAGCTGCAATGGTTCAATTATAAGGCTGAGAGCAGTAATGGCCTTGAAGGATGCTTTATGTTGTTTGCCTTTGCTGCATGCAAGGTAATTGATATCATTTCTGAATGTTTTGGGAGGTAAACTAGAGACCAAATTCTGATTTGCTAATTTGTGAATGGTCTTGAAGTTCACATGTCCCATCCTTTGGTGCCATTTAGTGGCTTCATCTTCTGAGGCTTTAGCAACCAAACATGCTAGTTGACCAGTAGGATTGACTTCATTCAGCTTGATACTATAGAGGTTGTGTCTTCTAGGGATTCTGAGAAGAACCTGTGAGTCATCCGGGAGTTTAAAGTCTTTGGATAACACTAGTGCATCAGTATCCGTAAAGAGGACAAACTACTTCTTGTCACAAATCTGAGAAACAGATATCAAGTTGAAGTGTTGAAGTGCTTCCACATAGTAGACCTGCTCAAAGTTAAGATTAGGCGTCTGAATCGTTCCTTTGCCAGTGATCCTTCCTTCACCTCCTCCAAAATAGACCTTTCCGCCTTGAAATGGTACAAAGTTAGATAGGAAGACTTTTATTTCCTGTCATGCTCCTAGAGCATCCACTATCAACAATTCCTAGAGTAGGATCTTGGTATGGAATAACCTACAACAACAAGAAAAGATATATGCAAAAGTTAGTGTCTTAAGGGGACCCAAACCTTTTCAGGTTTGAGCCTGCCGTGTGGATCATTAGTAGATAGCCAAGAAGATTGATGAGATCCACCGTTGTTCTTAGATTGCCTATTCATCATACGGGTGTTATTGTTTGACCAAGAACAACCTGCTGAGGGCTTAACAGCAGTTCCTAGATTTCCCAACCCAAAATACATGTGGTCTAAATTAAATGCATAATTTGGATTAAAAGTCTGAAAATAGTTGCTGGTTGGTCTATTTGGTATTAATCTAGTGTTTCTCCAATGATCAGAAGCTAATGGAGAGGTCCTTCTAGAAGTAGAAAAAGATTGAGCACATGGGTTTAGTCTTTTATAAGAATATGGAACAACTCCTGGTGGACCTGGAGGAGGAAATGCTTGATAAACAGAAGAATGTTTGTCATAAAAATCACAATCTTTAATCAAATGAAATTCACTCCCACAAAACAAAACATGTTTTAAACGACCTTTTATTAGAATGAGATTGTTTCATACTACTAACTTTATTACACATAATTCTAGGAGAAACATTATTCCTAGGACTCAATAAACCAGAACTAGACACAGTTGAAGTAGAAGCAACTCTCTCTTCACTCTTCCTAGCACTAGTAGCAGCATGGTCATTTGACTTGGAGCTTGTAGGTCTCGACTCTTCACTTGAACCACATGATGCAGAGTCACTGACTTTGTCACTGAAAGTACACGAGACAAAGTCATTAGAATTAGTAGAACTTTTTGGGGACTCATGCATCTATGGTCCATCCAAGTCATTATGCCTAGTAATGGGCATGAAAGTTTCTGTAAGAGGTGGAGGGACAGCATGCATTGCTGCTGCTGGTTTAAACCTATTGTAGTTAGGTGTTCCCTCTTCCTCCTTGTCAGGATCAAAGATACTTGAAAAAGATAAATCAAACACATCTTCTGAATCAATATATTTATCAAATCCTAACCCTCTTTTAGTCCTACCAGACATACTACTATCAATTAATTTTGAAAGATTCTTAGGTGCCTTTTGCCATTTTTCAAATCTTAAAAGTGTAGCATCTAATTTTTCCTTCATGTCTTGTTTATCTTTGATACTGTCATCTTTTACCTTTTCAGTGTATTTAAGCATATTTGTTGTGTTTTCTAAATCAATGTTCAGAATCCTAATTTTATCCTCGTACTCTCGTTGAGTATCTTGAAGCCACCTCTTTTGTTGTTCTAATGTTTTTAAAGAAGCCTTATATGCTTGAACCTCTAAAAAATACTTATCATTCTGATCATTTAAGTCATTATATTGAGACAACAATTCTGAATATTTATCATGACAACCAAGAGGACAATGTTTTACCTGAGGTGAGATGCCCATAAGAGCAAACTCTTCTGCTTCCTCGGCATCAGACAGATTCCCAACAATCATTGCAAACACGTCAGTAGAAGGTTCAGCTGTTTCTAGGGTAGCATTCTGATGATCATTCCAGTTGACCATAGAGTCAACAGACACCAACGCCTTCTTGTCATCATTCACCTCCTGAATCTTGAAAGCTGAATACTTGCTCTTCTCCCGGTCATGCTTGTTAGAGCATTCCCTTGCAAAGTGACCTTGCTGCTGGCAGTTATAACATCTAACCTTGCTTCTATCAAACCTTGCTGGCTCTCTTGTGTTATAGTTAAATTTTCGACCGCCTTTCTTCTCAAATTTGTGAACCCTAAGAGTGAGCATGGCCATCTTCCATTTTAGATCCATTTCATCTAGGTCAAGTTTATCAACCTGTTTAAAGTCATCAAAAGCAAGTTGCTGTTGAGCATCAACGTAAGCAACAAAAGAGTGAAGAACAACTTCTACCATGCTACCAGACTTGGATTTTGGTTTAGGAGTAGAAGTATGCTGAAAAGTATGCTGAGAAGACACAATATTGCTTGGGCTACTAGTATAGGACATGGGACTAGATCCCATAGAACTTACAAAGGCAGAGTTAGCAGGAGTAGGAAAAGAATCACTTGAGTATCCCCTCACATGAGGTTCAAGGTTTTGAGCTTATGAAACAAATCATCAAAATTAAGATAGTCAAGCCCACCTTTTGCTTTAAGAGAGATTACCACCTGATTCCATGAGTAGGGTAAGACTCTAAGAAACCTTGCATTGATATCACCATTGTCAGGTTTCGACCGAAGTTGATTCAATTGACTCAATATCTTTTGGAACCTCTCATACCCTTGATGGATACCTTCAGTTTCTGAGATCTTGAAGTCTGTGAATTCATCTCTCAACATGGATCTTCACATTTTCTTTGACTCCTCATTCCCACCAAACCTTGCTTTTATTCCATTCCAGATTTCTCTAGCATCGTCCAGATGATAAAAATCACCCATGTGATCATCAGGAAGAGACTGAAGCAAAATAGTTTTTGCTTTGATCTCCTTCTGAACAGCTGTGATTTCTTCATGAGTTTTAGGGTCAAGAAGAATAATACTTCCATTCTTGTCTCTTCCAGTCAACTTCCTACTGTTTTTTTTTTTGGGTAAAGGGGAATGAATACCCCGGTAAAATATATTACACCAAAAAACCATTAAGTACAAAAGATATAGGTGAATCCTATATCAAAGCCCATTACATAGGCAACTACCAAGCACAACTGCTAACATCCAAACACCTACATAAAAGGACACTCCCTCTTATGACATCTATCAAACTACTTCCTACCACTATGCTGAAGAGAGAAATCACGGAACTCCTTAAGTTGTCCAGGCAAATCATAGATCTGGTCCGCATATTCATCACTAAACATGTCAAATTCATCTTCAAGCTGGTGGCCCCCTCCCATAGAAGACATATAAGCTGCAAACTCCTCAGGAGAAGCAAAAACCTCATCATCATCTGAATCACTAGGATTAAGAATATTAGAATATTCTAAACTTTGTTTACTTGATGACTCAGCCTTCTCCATAACACCAATATCCTTAGAAGTACTTGGAGATGTTGCATTTACCTTCTTTGGATCACCCTTATCATTATTCGTTGCTACAACCTTTTCAGCCTCTTCCAAAACCGCATCCATACTATTAAGTTTCTCAAATGAATTCTTTAACTTCAAACTCGAAATATCATCTTGTATTTGTTTAGTAGACGAAGTAGAATTCTTACCCGTAGAGGATTTAGATGTCGGTTTCATTACCCATACAGATTTAGGTTTTGTAAACCTAATTCCTTCAATTTGCTTAGGCTTAGCCGGCTGTTTTTTCTTCTTTTTGACTTCCACAAAATCGTCCTCCTGATTTGTACCCTGAATACTAACCTGTAGTTTATTAGGGCAATCCATATCAACATGACCAAAAATATTGCATGTACTACATCTAGGAGGCTTCCATTCGTATTCGACAGTGATAGTTTCAAAAGAATGCCCCTCTTCACCTTTAATAGGAATAGCCACAACAAAGGAATCAACAAGATCCCTATCCGCATTGACCTCAACAATTGCACGCGCATAATCACAACGTCCCCATGAATTCTTACACATTTCAGCCGTATGAGCATCCAACATAATAGGGGTACCAACCTTAGTGATGATCAAACTTAATCCATTGGAAGAATAAGCAACAACAGGAACATCATGGAATTACCCAAATTGGTACCTTCTTGATGTCATCTTTAATAAGCTTTTTAGTTGGATTCCAAATATTAAGCATAATAGGTAACGACCTAATCCGCCATGGACCATTTGCAAGAACTTGCTCCATACCTGTCTTTGATGAAAACTGAAAAAAGAAAAAACCATGATGAAACATGGTTCGTTTGATACCGTAGCGAGCCCAAACATTAGTGACATAGTTTTCAATAATGGGAAATGCGTGTCTCTTCCCAATAAAATAGCCATAAAGAGTATTAGCTAGTTTATCCGCTTTTTCATCGACTACTTCTCTTGGAATTTCAATATCAGCCCCGGATACCACATTATCATTAAAAAGACGCTTAAGCTGAACCATACTAGACGTAGATTCAGCAACAAACGTATCTTTGTGAGCATTATTATCAAGCTGCGAAACCCCTTCCTTCCCATCAGAAACACTCGAAACAACTACACCAGGAGTAGTAGCCTCATTACCACCACGTTTTAGAATAGACTTCAATGGTACAAGTTTCGGGTTATGAGGCTCAGCATCAGATTTAAGATGAGTATCAACATTATCAGAATTAGGTGTATTAAGAACACGCCTAGCCTGCTGCAATTTACCTGATGTAGCGATAATCTTACCATCAATATTACGACCTTGTTTGCCCAGTTCCTTTAACGTCACCTTAGGTTTGACAGCAGCATTCAAATTACGTGGACTGTTAAGGAAACCTTTTTCCATCTCTCACACCCCGCAGCCAAATAGAACACAGAAACCCTAGATAAAGATAAACATGAAGCGCCTTTCACCACACCAGGAACCAACCCTAAAAATATAACAATAAACGCACGAAGCAGTCACAATGATAATAGCCGAGCCCTAATAGATGTAGCAGTAACGATTACAACCAAACCCTAATTCCGAACAGTACAAAACCCTAATCAATTTCTTATTAAAAAACGTCACAACCAATCGTATATCATGAACAGGAGATCAATGTCTTAACGAATAAATCAAACCCTAGTGGATACCCGATTAAAAACCTAAATCAGAATTAATCCAAAATCAAAAGATTTAGGAAAACCCTAATCGTGGATTTAATACGATTACCCAAGAGAGATTCGAAAAAACAGAAAGATATAGATCAACTATTAATAATACGAATGAATATGATGCAAAGTAAAGAGAAAAAATTAAGGAGTTAGGCTGATCGGAAAAAGAAAGGATGGTGGCCGGAAATCACCATGGGATTTTTCACACGGTCTATAATCACCGGTTTATGTGGTTTTTTTGTCAACTTCCTACTGTTTCCATTCAGAATAATCTTCCAAAGGTCTTGATCAGTGTTGGTGATCCAGCATTCCATCTTCATTGCCCAGCTATCATACTCGTCCTTTTTCAGAAGAGGAAACTTACCATTTGTGTTTGAAACCGTAGCAATGATCTGCTGAGGTTGATGTGTTTTAGGGGTACTATCTTCTCCTATTTGAGTAGAACTTGAGGCAGACATAATTAAACAAAAATGTTAGTAATGAGAAAAAATGATTCTTCTTGTACAGAGACTCTCCCGGGCTCTGATACCACTTGTTGGGTCCACTAGATGTGGATCTTGCAGCCTGTTAGGAACGGTGAACAACTTCTGTAATCACAAGTCTATTCACATAGAGAGTCTGTACAAATCACACAGTATAAGTGCGGAATACAAATACTATGAACAAGAAGAACATAATAACTATAACGACTTGATCCTTTTCTAAGGATTTCTAATATTAATATGAACTAGAATTATGTTTGATGAAGGTGTGTCAAACCCTTCTGCCTAAGGTTCCTTTTATACTACAAGGAAACTCTAATACATCATTAACCAAAACGTGTAAAACTGATATGTATATCCTTTCCTAACATATCTCATGCATATCCTAACAGAATAATATTTAAATAATAAAGTTTGACTTTCTATAAGACCAGGAGCACGACTTGCTCCTACTACTACTATGACCAGGAGGAACTACATATCTCCTAGTCTACCTATTACAAATAACTATTCCAATGGTCCTAACATAGTTTAAGTGCGGTGTGTGACTATATATAACCCTCCAAGACTTCCAAAGAGGGGTGTTGCTTGTGTTTCTTTTTTGTTTAATACACTTTTCTTATTTTCACACACAACCTTTTCTCTCTCAACTCATCCATGGCTTCCACCACCTTCCACCACCCACCTAGACCACCGGATTACTAAAAAGTAAATCCACATAGTCTAAACAATTTAGTGTGTACAAGGTAGTATGAATTACATGTTGGTATTTTATATGTGTTCAAATCTTTGATAATCATCAGGTTTAACTTTGTGTACAAATAATGATACATGTGTCTTGATGAAACATATATGATACATCATGAATCATATATGATTCATCATGAATCATATATGTTTCATCAAGACACATGTATGACATCATGAATCATATATGTTTCATCAAGACACATATATGAATAATGATTCATACATGATTAGAGTTTTTTTTAAATCAGAGGTTTGTACAATTAGAGGTTTTTTGTACAATTAGCGGTTTGAACTTTGAAACATATATGATTCATGATGAATCATACATTTCATGATGAAACATGTATGATTCATGATAAATCATACATGATAGATGTGTCTTAATGAATCATACATGATAGATGTGTTCAAGTCTTTGATAATTACCAGGTTTAACTGTGTACAAAGAATGATAGATGTGTCTTGATGAATCATATATGATTCATGATAAATCATACATGTTTTATCATGAATCATACATGATTCATAAAGACACATGTATGAATAATCACACTTGCTTTTGAAGTTCATACATTTAGATTTTTTTTACCAATAATAATGTATGACTCTTGATGAATCCATCATGAATCATATATGACTCATGATGAAACATATATGATTCATGATGGATCATATATGTTTCATCATGAATCATATATGATTCATATCAAACACTTCCAAACACTTCAAATTAAAATGATAATGCAGAAATAAACATGTATGGTTCATGATAAATCATATATGATTCATCCCCAAACACTTCAAATTAAAATGATAATGCATAAATAATCAAGTATTAATTGAACTAAATATCAAAACAAAGTTGATTCAAATTAGATCCTAACCACCAAGTATAAAACTAAGTATAAAACAAAGTATTAATTGAAAAACATATTGAAAGTAAATATGACTTGAAAAAACATAGAATGATCAACAAGTTGTGTTTGTTGTTTGTTCTGTAGCAGCAACGTTTCCAGCTTCTGTAGCAGCAACATTTCCAGATTTTGCTTGAGCAGCTTCCATAAGCGTCAACTTTGCAATATACTTTGGATTTAATGGACATGTGTTCTTGGTATGTTGATTTGTCACTTGTTTGCAACATAAACATTTACTAGCCTGCTTTTTCTTAGGTTTTACAGCGATTTATCTTGCACTTTTTATACGTGCTCCTTTATGTGCTGCTTTACGTTCTCCTTTAAGACTAGCTTTGTTTTGAGCCCCTTATAGATTTCCTATGATCGGTTTATCAGCAGCCAGCTTTCCAATTGCATATAAATCTAGAATTACATCACTCGTTTTCTAGGAAGGTGGCTTATGAACTTGAACATGTATTTCCTTCTTAATTTTTTCCAATATTTGCACAAATTCTGCCAACTTTGCTTCGTCTTTACTCAACCAAAACAAGAATTCATCGACCATGTTGTTGGCGTCATTAGTTAACCTTTCAATGGTTTCGTTCTTTTCTCCGTATATGTTTGTCTTTCTTCTCAATCCAAGTGGTATTAAATCCCTTATCCAACGCCTTAGAATGTATTTTTCTGGAATCTTTCCAACATCACGGTTCTTCAAAACACAAAATACGTGTTGACACAGAAAACCATACCGAGTGAAATGTCTACAAGTACAATTAACTGAACCGTCTTCTGGATGACGCAGAACCTGATTATGAAACATTAAAAACAAAATTAATACTTGAGCATTTACCAAAATAATTATGAAACATGTATGATTCATCAGGAAACATGTATGATTCATCATGAAACATGTATGATTCATGATGAATCATACATCATTTTGGTAACAGTAATAACAGTTAATGATTCATTCACCATGAAACATATATGATTCATGATGAATCATGTATGTTTCATGGTGAATGAATCATACATGTTCAGCATGAATCATATATGATTCATGATGAAACATATATGATTCATCATGAATCATATATGTTTCAACAATCATATATGTTTCATCATGAATCATATATGATTCATGATGAATCATATACTATTTTGGAAACGGTAACAACATTTAATTGATTTCACTCACTAACCTTGTAGGTAGCAACCTTGTCTTCTTCCGGTACTCCCCTGCCCTCGTGTCTTTAGCATGAACCGTCTCAACTCCCTCTTTGGTTCTAAGCTCTACTATTTGACAACCCAAATCGATTCCATTATTTCCTTTTGAACAAGCATAAAATTGTCCTAGTTTAACACCACCAAATTTACACGTAGCGAAATGCATCTTTGGGTGCTAAACAATGATACAATAACACATAATTTATAAGAACGACTCGAAAAGAGATGTTTCAAATTTATCGTTCTTAAAACATTTATCAGAGTAGCGTAGTCCCAAGACATCGTAACCAAAGTACAACTAAAACAAAAGATTTAAATTGTTTTAAACAAAGGAACGATAAACATTGAAAGAGTTTATATTGCAAAAGCAGTGCACAACTTCATTCCCGTGACCTCCAAGCTTCACACTTATTGATTACCTGAAATACATGTGAGAAAATCATCAGCAAAATGCTGAGTGAAATCTATAGGTTTGTATAATCATTTTGAACACAAGCAAAAGTTATAATTTGGTGGCATACTTGAAGGCAACAAGCATAAAATAATAATTTTCATCAACAATAATAATTGTATATAGCATAAATTTGCATTAAGCTCATGGAACCGAGCCCTTAGACACTTCAATAGGTCTAATAAGACAAGAGATTTATTAATTGTCGATTACCTCCAGATTATTGGTACATTGCCGTATACCTGACTTCTCAATACAATATGTTCAAACAATGTGGAGGTTGGGCCTAAGCTTCTATGACAAGTCCACAAAAACTGAACCGGGGCGGCTTCTCCCATAGATCTATTAATTGTACTAGCGGTTAACCCATCATAGGTTAATTAACGGTCCATAATTAACAATGGCAATCACTTAATGCAATTTAAGGCAACCACGGGTCCATTCAGATAAGGACAAGCATACCATAAAAGACTTGTGTTCTAAGTTTATAAAACATGTATTCCCCCTCGCGGGTTTTAAAATATTTGAATGAGCTCAAATGAGGCTATAGACTCACCTTAGTATTTATAGTAGTTGAAGATGATCGCCAACGATAGTAGATGCCCGCTAAACACGACAACCGCAACCTAGCAAATAAGGTGCGTACATTAATAATAGACTCGAGAAATAAATCATACATAATAAAATCAACTCAAAATATAAAATCACGCCAAACTCGAGAGAAAACGATACAAGTGATTCTATTATACTTTTCTACACATTCATTTTATTATTCTATGCTTTTAGTAAAAATCTGCCGGAATATACCGAATGTCCAGGCTGTTTTCTCATATTTAGACACATCAAAATGTCATGATACTATCTGAGGAACTCACATACTATATGTAGAAAGTTCTCCCAAGAGCCCGTCAAAAGATTTTACTTCTAAAGTTCCCTGTCCGACACATCTTTGATTTACAAAATTCAGACAGTTTAGCGACCTTGACTTACGAAACCATTAAAAGATTTTACTTCTAAAGTTCCCTGTCCGACACATCTTTGATTTACAAAATTCAGACAGTTTAGCGACCTTGACTTACGAAACCATTTTGACCATTCTAAACAACTCCATTTATAAAATCGACACTCGATTCTAAAAATAGACTCAAAACAATAACTATAGAGCCTGAGAACAACCCTTGACTCCTTTTGAAACTCATTTTATAGTCCCCGATATTCGATCCAAATATCGACAACAATTTTCGGATTGTGTTAACACTCGTCTCCCGGTACACGAAAATCAAACTAACATATCTTCCACCTCGTTTGGAGTTGGAAGGCCTACTTTATATCAAATCGAAGCTCTCGAAATTCTCTACAACATGATCCCATCATATCAACCTATATTCAGACTTAAGACCTTCGAAAATGGCCTCAAACCCACAGCCCAAAATTAATTATTTGAAAACCATACAAAATCAATTTTCCAACACAATACCCATTTCCATACTCCTAATAACAACTAATAATCATCCTAATCAAAAACTAATAACCCTAGATCACTTGCAGGTCCAAATCTTACAAAATCCACATCAAAAATCTTACATGCAAACATCCCCACTTCTAATATAATGATAATAAAACCTACTTACAACCATAAAATAGATCAAAACAAGATGATCTTTCAAGAAAGAAATAATTTTGAGAAAAAATTCATGCATGTTGTAAATTTTTATACCTAAATGATCCAAATCATATTACAAACATGAGACTTGCTTCGGTTTTCAAGAATTCAAGCTAGAAATTAGAATCCAAGGGGTGTTTTGGCTTGAGGGTGTCGCGGCAAAAAAAGAAAAGAAAAGAGAGAAAAAAAATTAGTAGTGGTTTTTGTATGTTTTTAATTAATAGAAATCTTTTCAAAATTTCAAACACAAAAACTAACAAAATCAATGGATTTGATATAATATAATATAAAAACAATGATCATAGAACTATATACTTGATCAAAATTCACAAAATCAAAAAGTGTAATGCATGTAAAATTATAACAAAAATCAAAGATCAAAATACAACTTTTTAACATGAAAAGATGATGATCCTACCTAGATCATCACATGCATGATGATTTAAACATAAATCAACCATGGAAATCATAAAATCTTGAAAGTTGATGTATGTAGGAGATTTTTATACCAAAGTGTAGCTCTTGAGATTACCAAGATGGATCTTCAATTTCTTTTGGATTGATCAAGCTTGAAAATAAAAAATTTGGTGTTCTTGTTGGATGGGGGTTCACGGCACAACAAAGAAAAAAAAGGGTGGAGGTTTTGTTTTGATTTTTAAAATGAATGTATGTGTAAAAGAGTTAGTCGATTGTCAATTTATAGTCCAAGGTTTGGGTTAATTTTGACAAAAATGCATTCCTTTGGGCCATAAATGTAAATATCAACTTAAACAACGGGAAATGACTAGAAAGTTACTTTTGAAAATATTTACGGGACTCGGGTTTCGTAATTTTTTTTAAAGTTTAACGCACACGAAAAATAATAATATAACGACTCGATACATAATTAAAACAATATAGTCAAAAATATTAAATATCGAAACGGTCGATAATAAAATATAAAATTGCGGGCATCCGTCAGTATCGCGATCATTAGGAATCCTCGTTACTCGTCAAAATATTAAAATAAAATATTCAATATCGGTTTCAACTTAAACCATTAATCATAATAATATTTAACGTTATAAAATACTTCAAAAATATTTGAAAGATAGAATTAAATAATGACCTTATTTTTACGGGTTTTACACCTAGTATATATCTTAGCCGCATGTGTTTCCATCACTGACCTTGTATAAAGTTTTGAAGCTGCTTCAAATGTTTTAAAGTCTAAAAACTCTTGCCTGTGTCTTTGCCTTTCCATGGCCGCTTCATAGCACATCATGAAATTGAGTAATGTTGACCCATGATTCATGAAACATTTGAAAAATGCATTTTCACTCTCGAATCTGGAAGTGGTTCTCATTAAGCCAAAAAAAGGAGAGGTAATAAAGTATGCCGGTAACCACATTTCTCGAAGGGTAAACATCTTCGTCATCCACTTGTGGTCTTGCAATTTGAAGTCTTCGATTAATTTATTCCATTTTTCTTCAAACTCCTTAGGCTCTATGAACATATTCCACACAAGTTTGTTGAAACGTTCTTTGAAATTTTTTTCTTCATATGTTTCTTTGCATATCTGTAAAATAATCAGACGAGAATAATTAGATACATGATGGTTCATCGAGAATGATTAGATACATGGTTCATCATGAATCATATATGATTCATCATGAATCATATATGTTTCAGGATGAATCATACATGTTTCCTGATGAATCATATATGATTCACCATGAATCATATATGATTCATCATGAATCATATATGGTTCATAGTGAACCATACATAATTCTATAAGAAAAATACAGAATTATGTTAAATGAAATTCACCTTTGATGGAATTTTTTGCATGATGTGCCACATGCATAATCTATGTTTAGACCGCGTAAACACTGCTTCAATTGCTCTCTTCCTTGCTCCATCTTAATCTGTTACAACCGTATCGATTTCTTTGGGTGAGCAGTCAAGAATGAAGTTAATAGCCATATATAAGCATCTGTGTCTTCATATGAAAGCAATCCCGCGCCGACTGTCACTAACTTTCTTTGATTATCTATTGCGGTGAATGGAACAAAAACCATGTCGTACCTGCAAATTAAGTAAATCATAATCAGAAGAGAATGATTAGATACATGGTTCATTGAGAATGATTAGATACAAGGTTCATCATGAATCATATATGATTCACCATGAATCATATATGTTTCAGGAAGAATCATACATGTTTCCTGATGAATCATACATGATTCACCATGAATCATATATGATTGATCATGAATCATATATGTTTTATAGTGAACCATACAGAATTCTACAAGGAAAAATACATATGCTGATAGAGGACATAAAAAGTTTTTATTCAACAACTTACTTATTCGTTCTGAATATTGCGTCAATTGATATTACATCACCAAACTCATTTTAGTTGCATTTATCAACTTCATCTGCCCAAAAAAGTGCAACTAACACGCCGTCTTCAACCTTATATTGAAATGTAAAGTTTGGCGCAAACAATTTCCTATTTTCCATCTTTTCAATCAGCATATGTATGATTCATCATGAATCATATATGATTCTTGATGAATCATATATGTTTCATTCAATATACAAACAAGTGATTCATGATGAATCATATATGTTTCATTCAATATACAAACAAGTGATTCATAATGAATCATGATTCTTTTAAAATAGTTATTCTTTAAAACACTGTAATTGGTAAAAACTTCAAAAGAAAGTTGGATGAATCATGTATGATTCATCATGAATCATATATGATTTGTAATGAATCGTATATATGATTCTATGATTCTGTTAAAATAGTTATTCTTTAAAACACTATAATTGCTAAAAACTTCAAAAGCAAGTTGGATGAATCATGTATGATTCATGATGGATCATATATGATTCATCATGAATCATATATGTTTCATTCAATATACAAACAAGTGATTCATAATGAATCATATATGATTCTATGATTCTATTAAAATAGTTATTGTTTAAGACAGTGTAATTGGTAAAAACTTCAAAAGCAAGTTGGATGAATCATGTATGATTCATGATGGATCATATATGATTCATCATGAATCATATATGATTCATGATGAATCACTTGTTTGTATATTGAATGAATCATATATGATTTGCCTAGAGTTTGAATGATATTGGCTTCAACATTTGACTCTTCATTTTGATTATGAGGGGTTTTCATCTTCTTCGTATTGAACTATACTTGAATCTGCATTAATTGCATCGTCATCAGCCATATTTGTGGTAGTTGTGATCAGGGAAGAAGGTATGTGATTAGGGAAGGTAGTTGTGGAGGTTGAGGTCGCCTGAAAAAAATGGGATGGAGGTTGTTGTGGTGGTTAAGGTCGCCGGAAAAATTAAGGTTTATAGATCTCCACAGAAAACGAGATCTGTGATTAGGGAAGTTGTGATTAGGGAAGTTGTGGTAGTTGTGGTGGTTGAGGTCGCCGTAAAAATGGGGTGGAAGTTGTTGTGGTGGTTGAGGTCGGCGGAAAAAATGGTTATGGTGGAGTTGGAGGTCGCCGGTGATACATCAGAGAGAGTGTTTTTTTAAACAAAAAGATGAATTATTAATTGGTAAAATTCTATTTATATTTTACATTTTTGCCCTTGTGTGTAAAAAATGGGTGTAATCTTAACATTGAATGCAAAATGAATGGATGGTTCAGATTGTCTCATTTGATCTATGCTATATTTTGTTTTAGGGGATCTCAACTCTTGTCCCCCAAGATTAGAGAAGAAGAAGAAATGAAAAATATGCATGGTATACTTTTTTTACTTCTCCCCCTCTAGTTCATTCTGAATTTACATTATCATCCTCCTAAATATTATAAAATCTCCCTCAAAGGCCCAAAACCATAACGTACAAACCAACGCGTGACAATGTTTGCCTTTGGCTTTTGTTATTTGTCATAGCGAAACATACTTTGAATCTAGATATGTATTTGGTTTTTACACTACCAAGATCTATTTCTAGGCTCCAGAACTGTGGGAGATCTCTTCTAACCAAGAGCCGAGAAACTCTTGAGAAACCAACACTTCGTTTCCATTGAATTTCAGAGAGATCTCAAAAGAAATTGTAACTTGAGATTTTCAAACACTTTGCAAATGCGGTCAAGCATCTCACTGATTCTTCACTGTCAAATCTCTTAATTGTCAAGCTCCAAGATTGATAATAACTTCAAGTTGATTAATGATTTGTCCTCAATTCCTGAGTTGAAAGAATTCTTTAATCAAGTCACGTAACCATGTTAATCAGGGACTTTTCAATATAGATAGAGTCTATCTGATATAAAAAGATTTGCAAAGTTGTAAAAAGCATCAAAATGACAATATGATACTTCTTCACAAAAAAGCTTTGAAACTATGAAGTTAGATTCTTGATTTTACATATCATTGAAACAATCTTTTGATGAGGAAATCAAAAACAGATAGAGTAAAGCGTATGTGAAAATAAAAGAGCATCACTCATGTGCAAGAATATGCACGTACGTGAAAAGAAAATGAGAATAAATATGCTCATAAAAGGATAAGTTAAGTTAAGCGAAGAAATCAAAGTTTTATCTCACTCGTGGATTAGTAATAGGAGAAAGACTCCGGTTCCGGGTTGGTTAACTTAACTGTTTGTTCTTTTTTCTTTTCCTTTTTTCCTCTAGCTTCTTGCTAGAGTGTTAATAAAATCACCGTAAAAAAAATGCCCGTAAAAGAAATGACAGAGGATACAAAAATAAACATAATTCATCATGTCTCAACCACAACAAGAAGAGCAACATCTTCTCACCGCGGAGGAACTCGTTCCAGAAAACTAGCTGAGCTAAGTCTAACCATTTTATTCTCATTGATAACCTCCCGTGTGAAAAGACGAACCAAACAATTGTAGAAATCCCTAAAAGTCATCCAATCCTTCCAGCACTCACCTTATCAGCAACTGCCCCAACCATATACATACACCAATTCTGGCATACCGTCAAATATAATAGAAGTTGCAAGATTGGTCAACGGGAGGTTGGACTGGATCTTGAACTCTTTCGCACTATGTTGCGTTTACCTTGAAGGACTCACAATCAGAATCAAAACTTTTTACCAGACCCTACATTCCTAAAAGTTACAAACTTCATGCGTAACCTTGGATATGTATATATATTGAACGTGAAGGAGAACTTGCTCAGATTTCAGAGTTCAAAAGGAAGCACTCCGCAGCCTTGACAAACATTATTCACCATTATCAAATGTTCAACAACAGGGAAAGAGACAGGCACCACACGGGATGCAGCACACTTGGGCACTTTACAGATACTTCACATAGTAGTCTATGTAAGCTGCATAGATTACATCAAGCTTATCATTTATAGCTTGATGTACACACATCAAAGTATTGCAAGATAGGCAGATGAGCCTCAACATTTGGAAGATAATGCTAGTAACATATTGTTATTTTGTTCTGTGCTTACTATATTTTAGTTTTAACCAATGTCTATCAATACAGAATGCAACTCCTATGACCCTGAGACCCTAATACAACTATCATAACATTTGCAAAAGGTTGTGATACTAAACAATTGATTGACCATATTAGAAGACAAATGAAAAAAGATACAATCATTTCAAACAAGAATTACAATTTGAGAAAAAGCTAAACCTCATCATTACCAAAAAGACATGGTTTTGTCTATCTCATCATTTCCAAACTCTTGCCCTTTAATGTTTCCAGCTTTTATTACTAATTATATTTATAAAATATATTTCAGTATATGTGAAGGAAAATTATATGTATTAGTATGTGGTTATCTGCATTTTTCTTCTCCTTCTCATCTGGGAGTCAATTTATTGAAACATAATGCATAAATCATGACATGCACAACGAGCGGTAAAAAAAACGCTTAAAACTCATGAAAAAGTTAATTTTTACTTCAAACATATGAGGCTTTTAGTTTTAATCTATGCCACAAGAAGAGATACAAAATTTTATTTTTTTTCATAATTTAACGTATGTGTATTTTCGCTGAACATTTCAAGGAATTGTAAAAGGCTTATATAAGGTGGTAACATGTTTACAGTATCAGAAGTTTTATAAATTGGTAATTTGGCATAACATAATGAGTTCATAAACCTATAAAATGCCACAATTGTGAATGCTATATAGTTATACTATTTTCACAAAATTATTAAAAAATAACAGGTTAACTGTTACTGATATGCGAAAGTATATACATATATTCACATTATGATTACTCAATATCTAGGCTCTTTTACATCATCATTATGTCAAGTGAGAATATGGTTCCCAATGAAAATGGGGCAAAAACAAATCAACACTTTCCCTTTAATTAGTGCTAATATAATTTGACTATATATGTATCTTTTAAGCTTAATTCAAATTCTCCACACCGCACTACATCTGAAATTTCAATTACTTTAAAGTGGAATTAGTCTACAAGGTTTTTGTCTTAAAAACCCCTATGCAAGCTCTATTCTTGCACTCGATAAAGATTACATATCGGAAGTTTACAATGACATGATATTTGACTCAATAGACTTTTATTGTAACGATTAATTTACAAGGTTTAAAAGATTAACTAATTACAAGGTTTAAGAGATGAAGGGAAAGTGAGTTTACAAAAATCTAACATGACGATACTATAAACTTACGAAAATTAATATCAATGAAGGTACTGTAATTTTTACCTGCACAAAATGACTCATTTTAATTCAGGGCAACAATAATAGTGTTTCAATAGCTTGAAAAAACTTAAATGATTGATGTCAAATGTTTGTACATTAAACACATTGTATTCATATAGATGTATCGTACTATCGTACTACATTGCGAGACATATTCATAACTCATGTTGTTTCTCATGGACTCCAAAATGATGCAAGAGCTTTTTGAGTATATGAAGGTTTTCGAGGAATATGAGTTTTCAACACAAACAAACTCTACATGATACAATACATACACACCATGTTTGCAAGGAAATTGATACAATACACATATGTAAAGAAGGAGATCAAAACAATTATGATTCATGTCAATTCATGTTATAAACTTGACAACATAATGGATACAAAATCATGAAAAACACATTAATTAATATGTTACATCAATATAGAAACTTCATACACATATACTTCATTCTGTGTTTCAACTATCACAACAATAACAGTACCATTTTTATTCTTGATCATCATCAACGAGATATTTAAAACAAAACATAAGGAAACTACAAGCAATACACACGATAGCAAACGATTATATAGCGATACATATACAACAAAATAAGTAGGGTTTGTTTGATCTAATCAAACAATCGGACCAATATGCTTTCATTCCCTTTGAGGTCGATCGATCCAAGTGTAGAAGAAAGTTATAGAGATTAGAGAGAAATAGAAAGATGATTTCAAGGAAGAGATGAAAGAGTTGACCTTTTGAGCTAGCTAGGGTTTCCTTTTTTTCCTCTTCTTCAATGAACCCATATCTTGTTTCCACTTCTTGTTAATCTTTTTCTTAGTGTTCTTCTTAAAATCTATATAATCTCTTTTTCCTCACTCTCTTTAGCAATCTTTTTACTTTCGATTTCGTTCGTTTAATCGATATTTTCGGAGAAACTAATGATGAGAGAGAGGGGTTAGAAGACATGATCATTGCTTTTGGAGAAAGAGATGTATCTTAAAGTCTGACTTAATAGAATTTGAGTGATGTAACAAGGTACTGTATATTGTAGATGAAGTTTTTTTTTTCACTTGTTGTGTCCCTAGGCATTACTCACATAAAGCTTAGTTATGATGAAACCCATGAGACACCTAAAACACTTTTATCTCACATTTTTTACAAGTTTAGACATAGAAAGGTATTGCTGCTTTTAAGGAGAGTAGATTCATCCTTTTCTCATTTTATTTAGTTTAGAAGTATTAGCACTTGTTATAAATTGATAGAATCCTAACATCTCAAACACGAACACTATCCGTGTAAATTAATATTTTTTCTAAAGTTTGTAATATTAATTTCAATCAAAAATAATAAGTAAACTTAATAATATTGGAACATACAAGAAGGATTCATTGATTATAATTTTGAGAGAGTGAGTATCTCTTAAATCGTTAATTGTTGAACAAAAAATATTACAACTACTAGACGGACACTTAATGTATTTTCGTAACTTTTTTTTATCACTTTCATATTTTTAGGCATTTTTCTCTTCTTTTCATCGTTCAAACTTTCTTGAGAAATCATATGTGATTCAACACTTGTATTTCTGAATGGTTAAACAAGTAAAAATGAACATAAATTTTTCTACAAAATTCTAAGAGAAATGATTGTTCTTCCTACTTTTTGCTCCTACATATCCTCCTACTCATGAAATTAAGACAAGTGAAAAGATCAATAATTGAAATTAAGAGAGAGAACTAGTGCACTACACATGTTATATGATTGCATGGGTAGACATATATGTAGACACATTTGGTAGGATGATTTAGCATTACTCAAATTCTAAACAAAATGAACATAAATTTATATACAAATTCTAAAAGTTTCACCCTTTTTTCTCTCAAAATTAGACATTCATAGTGTTCCAAACATGTAAACACATTATATAAGTTTTATAAACAGTGAATGCAAAAGTCATCCATGTGCTATGTCGAAAAATCGAATTACATCCTTCGTTAGTTTTTTGGACAACAGTCATCCCCCGTTAGTGTGCGGGGCACAATACATCCCTTATGGACTGACGGTGCAAATGTTTTTCTCGTTAAGAATTAATAAGGTTTAAAATAAAGGGTATTCTTATCTTTTTTCCTTTTCCAAGGATGTATAGTAAACCTTATCATAACTAGTTTCAAAAAAAAAATATTTCCGAACAAAAAAGTTTTATTTTCGAAAAAAAGAGTTTAATTTTCCAAAAAAAATTTAATTTTCGAAAAAAAGTTTTAAAAAAAAAGACATTTTTCAAAAAAAAAGTCATAATCCTTTTTCGAAACAAATTATTTAAAAAAAATGTATAATTTTTTTTTCGAAACAAACTTTTTTTTCGAAAAAAGATTAAATTCTTTTTTCAAAATGTTTGTTTTGAAACAAGTTATTTAAAAAACTTTAGTTTTTGTTTTCGAAACAAACTGTTAAAAAAACATTTTTTTTCAAAAAAATGTTTTTATTTTTTTCGAAAAAAAGTTTTTTTGTTTTTTTCAAAAAAGATAAAACCTTTTTTCGAAAATATATTTTTTCGAAACAAGTTATTTCGAAAATAAAACTTTTTTTTCGGAAATAATTTTTTTTTCTAAAATAAAACTTTTATTTCGAAAATAAAACTTTTTTTTCAAAAATAAAACTTTTCTTTCGAAAATAAACTTTTTTTTCGAAAATAAAACTTTTTTTTTCGAAAATAAAACTTTTTTTTCGAAACAAGTTATGATAAGGTTCACCATATATCCCTGGAAAAGAAAAAAATAAGAATACTCTCTCTTTAAACCTTGTTAATTCTTAACGAGAAAAACATTTGCACTGTTAGTCCATGAGGGATGTATTTTGCCCCGCGCACTAACGGAGGGATGGTTGTTGTCCAAAAACTAACGAAGGATGTAATTCGATTTATCGACATAGCACAGGGATGAATATTGCACTTCACTCTTTCATAAATAAACTAGGATTGTAACACCTCATTTTAATAAATGGAATATCACAGGATGATTATGGCGTGTTATCAAAGCATGCAAGGTAAATGTCTAAAACATTAAATGACCATAAAGAGAAATACCAGAATCATACATCGGTAGTCCAACATAAACTCACACACATGAATATAAGTACTGAAAGGAAAGGACTAAACAATGTCCAAAAGAAATAATGTATGAAAATGCATAAGATAAAAGAGGCTGGATAACTTTCATCCAGATGCACATACTCTCAAGTTTCTAAGTGCGTCCCTGAGTATCTGCCGTTTGGAAACATGAAAAGGAAACGGCTGAGCAAAACGCACAGTGAATGGATATATAGTATAGTATGAATGGCATAAACATAATAAAGACTAATAGCAGCGGAAATGTAAAAGTCCTGGAAAACCTGGTACATGTTTATAAAACTAGTTTTATAGTTTGAAAAGACTTATGTATTTATATGAAAACTGTATTTTAATTAGCCAAAAGCCCATATAGGTCATGAGGTTTCACCGTGCATGAATACATAGAGGGGTGACCTCATCATGCAATTAGAGGGGTTGCCTCTAGTTATAACAATCTGGGTAGGAGGGATCAACTCCTTGTGAAGGATGCAAGGCAAACACCATATTCACCATGAAAATCCGGTAAAACATGTAACTAGGATGCACCCATACGCCCCACATGATAATATAAATAAATGGCCAAGACTGAAAGGGACGCCACGAGCAATCACTCCGTCGTGGGGAAGTCATAAAACTGGTGCCTCCAGTGTTATGGTTATGGTACATCTATAACTAGATGATGTGACATGCATGTAGGGGTGTCATTTTTTCCGACCCGACCCGAACCCGACCCGAGCCTATTCGGGTTGGGTTAGTCGGGTTGAAATTTCAATTCGGGTTAGTCGGGTCAACCCGACTAACCCGAATTCGAAATCGGGTCGGGTATCGGGTATAATATTTATGTCTAACTCAGGTTCGGGTCAACCCGACTAACCCGAATTCGAACTTTTTTAATTTTTTTTAATTTTTAAAGTTTAAATTTAATATAAATTGTATTAAAAAAAGTAAAAAAAATGTTTTTTTTTTTATAATTTACTCGAATTCGGGTTGACCCGAACCCGACCCGAATAGACCAACCCGAGTTCAAATCGGGTCGGGTTCGGGTAATCTATTTTTAGCCTCGACCCGACTTTGACCCGACCCGAATAACCCGAACCCGACCAACCCGACCCGATTCCCACCCCTACATGCATGTATATATAGCTTAGGCATTTAAAACAAAACATATGCATTCAAAACATATAAAATAACTGGGGAAAACAGTTGGCTGTAAACGAGGAATCCTAATCATACATACGAAGGAATGTCCATACTAAAGGACGGAATATCCGTACCTTTTATCCAGTGAACGATGAAAAATGAAAAGATGTAAATTCCTACTCCGACTTCACAAGTACTACATAAATAAGGGACATGTATAAGTTGTCTGATTACTGAGTGTGTTACTAGTTCTGTGTGTTCTAAACTTATTTTATATGTTCTTGTCATGTTTTACTGGTTTAAATGTTATCTTGTATTTATTCATGTATTACATGTATTCTAATTATGTATTTCATGTGTTATTGTATTACTGTACTTGTAGTGTCATAATAAGTAACTTTCTAAAAAATAACAGGTTCCCAAAATTAGAAAGTTTCCAAAAATAGAAAGTTTTCAAAAATAAAAAGTTTCCAAAAATAAAGAGTTTCCAAAAATAGAAAGTTTCCAAAAATAGAAAGTTTCCAAAAACAGTAAGTTTCCAAAACAGTATGTTTTCTAAAATAGAAAGTTTCCATAAATAGAAATAAGGTGGATTAATAAGTCTAAGATTATGAGCTAGTGCTTATTAATCATATGTTATAATTCATGATAACTTATTAGTAAAGTTTATTAAATTAAATACTTATGTTAAAGTTATTATTAATTAATAATGATAATTCATGGTTTATTAATTAATAAAATGTCATGGTAAATTTAATAAACTTTACCTTTAACAATTTAATTAAATTAAGTCATGTATTAATATAATTAAGTCAAATAAATACTTAGGTTATAATATGATTTATCTAATTAAATAAATTTAACCTAAGTCATGAATTAGTTAATTAATTACTAGTTCATGTAAGTTAAGTAAAATAATTAATTAATAAAACCAAAGTCTAGATAAAAATACTTAGGTTATAACATGAATTATTAATTTTAATAATATAACCTAAGTCATGGTTTTTAATTAAATAAATTAATTATTCATGTAAATTAATTTAATTAATTATTTAAATAAAATAATTTTACATAAAATATATCCCGAGCCCCGAACCCGAGAAACAAAACCCGACACCAACTCACCACCAACAGCCGTGGTTGTGGTGGTGGCCAGTGGCTGTGCAGCCGGCAGCTGCCGCTGCTGAGGTCACGGTTCACACCGGCCTCAGCCGGTGGTTCCCCCTGCCTTGCCTGCGTACCCACTACCGCACCAAGGTCACCCACTGTGGGGGCCTTGGTTGCCGCTGCTTGAACCAAAACCACACCAAGCCCCAATGGGGTCTCGGTTGTTGGTGTAAAACAGTCACCTCTTGTGCTCTCGGTTGGTGCGCCAGATCAAACCACATACCAAACAAACCTTTTCCCTTGATTTAATTATTCCATACATGTTTTAATTAATGATTTAACAACAAGTTCATGATCATAATTCATTAATTAAAAATAAAGATTAAAAGAAAGATATTATGGTTATACCAATTGCGTGATTGAAAAGGGAATTAAAACACGAACAGGAACACGTACTAATCTAGGATTAAAATCAACCGAATCGTCCTTATGGTGTTGATGGCTGTCGCGGCTACAAGACAAAAGGGGGCTAGGGTTTCTTATTTTTTTCTTGAAAATATGTTATGGTAAAATTCCCTGAATAATAATTGTTTTACTTGTTAAATTTCAAAACGGGTCTGGCCCTCCCTTGTTCCTCTTGTTGTCGCGGGTACACCAAGCCCAAGAGGCAAAATCAAATGTTTTTTCATGACTAAATATTTATTCGTGTATGTTCGTGTTTAACGTTCGTGATTCACTTATTATATGTAATAATTACCATGCATTAATAATATATGTAGTTCTTGGTATTTAATGTTCGTGAAATGTGTCTTATATTATAAATGCAAAACTTGTGAACCATTTTGACCTTGTTTCCCATATTGTTCCCACTACTACCCCACACATAGCTAGTGTGAATCAGCCTACCCTCTGCTCTCAACGGTACATAACATGTTGATCGCTTATAGAAATCATATATCTTAGTCCACCATGCTAATTTAAGATTCACCATATAATTGATTTGTTCAGAATTCGAATATACGGAGGTCAAAACATTGAACAAGTATTCATGATCTCATTTTTAATCGCCAAACTATGTATCTGTTTCACAAGCTCCAAGTTTCTTGCATGAAACCACACTTGTAAACGAAACATAATCAACGTTTATTCCAAGTCTAATCATCTCAATAAAATCTGTCATCGCTACCACTTCGGCCATAAATAACTTCCTTTGTAACTATACCCTAAAATCATAGCATTCCATGAAACTAGGTCCTTACCGTAAGTATACATTCCCATTTTGCGTACAAGTGCATTTGAAATAATTAGTCGGTCAATGAGTCGGAAATCACGGTTAAAAAAAAAAAAAAGAATAATTAGAACCTTCATATTGCATTCCCGTATTTTAATGACAAGCAAGTCCAAACATAAACACTCCACAATGTACAATAACAATACAGTCCTATAAGTTACATACTCCATCAAAACTAACTTATAAACAATTCATCTGATGCGCATAACACAACGCCCCATTCCTATCCTTAGACCATGAGAAATAGCATGTTTCATACCCGGGTTAAGAGGGTTTTGTTCATGCAAGATAACCACGGTTATAAACGAAAACACCAAGGAAGGATACTCTCATGGATGAAATCATGGTTTATTCATATTCTTGGATTTGTCATAGAAGTAGGAATCTTGTACCCAATTGGATAGATTGGACTGTTGATCCAATATCTTCTTGTATAAACTTATTGTAATTCCTTTCTAGCGTCTTGCTAGTTTTTATATTGATTTTCTGTTCAAAGAAAAGTTATAAACGAAAACAAATACTCTATTGACTTTACTAGTTTTGGTTTTTGTTACACAAATATCCACTTCCAATTACTGAACATCAAACTTGCACACCGCACGCATTGTCATAGTTGATGCATCTACAAAAGCAAGGGCATAAACTAAAATAACAAGTGACGATGATAACGACATAGCATATGACGGAAATTATAATACTCGTAACAAAAATTATCAATATCATTCATAAAGCCAGTAACCTAAGGGTAAAATCCAACCACACTCTATGGTACATATGAGCGGATGAAAAGCTCTTGAAACATACTTGCTTGCTTGACTAATGAGTGCCTATCTCGCTCTATAATGACGATCTCTTTTAATAGTTTCCTTATTGCTTAAAAGTTAGTTCTTGATGTTAACATCGAGAGGATTTAACTATTTATTTATAGTTAGTTCTTGATGTAGCTTATTATGGAAACTATTTATTTATAGTTAGTGCCTCGTTTTGCTTATTATGAAAGCTATTTATTTATGGTTATTGGTTGATGTAGCTTAATATCAAAGCTTTTTATTTATGATTAATGTTTGACGGTGCTTATTATCAAAGCTATTTATATATTATAAATACACATGCTATCCATATATGACTCATTCAATCGATACAACTCTTTATCCCCTCTATTACTGGTATCGTTTTGAAACCCTAAAAACAACAAAACGAGAATGAGGAAGGGAACTAAACGAAAGTCTGCTGAAAGTAAGGAAGAACCAACGACTACTCAGCAGGAAGAGAATACGAGACCTAAACGTCCCAGGGTTGCTAGAGTTGAATCTGAGCCTGAGTACTTCGACGACCATCGTGAATTGGAGGATTTATGGAAGCAGGTCTTCATTGTTGGAGCAGACTGGGACCAGCTTGATATGATTTATAAATACAAATGGAATTTCAAAAATCTTGAAGATGCATTCGAAGAGGGGGGTGTATTACACGGGAGGAAAGTCTACCTCTTCAGTGTTCCAGAACCTCGTTCTCAATTCGATGCAACGTGCATACCGGTAGTGGTTGCGGTTGTTTCTCCAATCCCGCCTTCTGATAAGATTGGAATCAACTCAGTGCAAAGACAGGAAGAAATTGTTGATATGAAGCAGATGAAAATGGATTGGGTTCCATATATTCCGTTTGGAAAACGGGGTGCTCCAGTAAACTCTCAAATCTTTATACTGAGCTGTGCTCAAAGAAGGGCTGGTTTAAAACATCTGAAACTGGAACAGGTCAAGAAGTTCGAATACTGCTTACCATATTTCTATAACCCCTTTAGGGAAGATGAGATTGAACAAAGTACTGTTGTGGATATCATATTTCCAGCAGAACCACCTGTTATTTGTGAGTTTGATTGGGAGTTGGATGAACTTGATGAATTCACCATTGAGCTCATTGCTTCGCAGATGTTGACTGTAGATCAGGAGGATGAATTTAAGAAATTTGTCAAGGTAAAGGTTCTAGAAGCAAAGATAGCTAATCGAGAGGCTAGGGAGAAGCGAAAAAAAACTCAAAAGGAAATGGATCAAAACACATTTGAGAACATGAGGTTTTATAAGTTCTATCCTGTTGGCATACCCAATACCCCAGTGTCATTCATAAATAGGTATTATGGAAAGGCGCATCAAGTACTTTGAAGCGAATGCTGAGATGGGTGCTTTACGTCCTTTATGCTTCCCAGCTTTCAGTGGCGGCGGTTTAGAAAAATTGCAAAACTGCTGTTTATGTTTTACGTTACTTAATAAATTTGTAGTTATTGCAAGACTTTTGTTTATTGAATTCGAATTTTTGTTCCCACAAGATTTGCTTATATTATTGTAGTAGAATAAATAGAGCAGTAGAGGCGACTGTTATCACAAACCGGCTTAGGCCAATGAACTAGTCGTCTAACACTAATGTGCTTGTTTTATAATATAATCTGGCGAGAAGAGTTTTTTTAAGCGGATATAAACAATAAACGAAAATACACTTAACAAGGACTGATTGAAGATATCTTAACTAGGAGTGTAACAAGGATGATGTGAAATAAGAGTCTCACCATATATATAGTTCGCCAATATGTAGACACAATGCTTGGAGAATTAAAATACAAATAGTTTGTGGCGAAGTCGTCCATACTCACTTTGCAGAGAGATTTGTTGTACTTGTTATCCTTGGCAATGGCAACCCAATTCCCGCTCAAGGTTGTGGATATACTTCGGGTTCTCAAGTCTTTAATATGATAGCGTGAGCGGGGGAAAGCGGTCACCTTCACCCACCCAGCTCCATCACTATTCAGCCTGCAAAGATCACCTGCCACCCACTCATAACTATCATCGTCGTCATCATCACCACCTCGATACACTGTATACACACAAGTGAATGCATCCATTTAGTACCACAAAATGTCCATAATAGCTTGATATACCACTATGAATTGGTGGATATTGTATAAAATTAAAGACTCCTGATAGATATCAAGCTTGAAGTAAAGACTTTGGCCTAAAGTAGCCTTCGACCAAAAGCAGCTGGGGTTTTCACAATAGATTGATATCGACATTAATGTTGATCTTTCTCCACGAATCATGAAGACGACAACATTTTGTAGGCACCAGTGTGTGGATTCCATAGCAAAACGCTTCATATTCCAACACGTTAAACATACCAATCCATCTAAGTTGGCTAAAGTATATTCGCTATTACGATCAAAGTGCTGAGAAGGTATACAGACCAAATCAGTGAGGGTTTCGCAATCAAGCGTAGAAAAACTCCTTGGTGGTTGTGAGTAGTCCAACGAATCAAATGATGGTTTAAGATCATAACAATTATAAAAACCCTAACATAGATCAAAGAGCATACAGCGGAAGCAGATTAACAAGATCTTTATATAACACAATTATAATTAATCAAGGCTAGGGTTACATACCTTTATCCTAGCAGAACGATTACTGGTAAAGATAGATCAAGAACACCACCAGGATGTAATCTAAAATAAGATCACACCACGATCTTGTACACACGTGATACGGTGAGCTAATCGTGAGTCTAGCACGAACAGAACCGAGCCTTCCAAGCCTATGGAAGATCTACCCAACAACCCTAGAGAGGGGCTAGGACTAGATCTAAAATAGCTTTTAGAAAATCAAAGATGAACCCTAATGGGTGTATATATGGCCGGCGGTATAGAGCTAGAAAGAAGAATAATGGAGTGAAAAATTATGAGGCCTTAAGGTTTGTTTATATACACCTTGGAAACTTATCTTCCAAGGTTTAAACAAGATAAAGCCTAAAACTTTTCATCCCTATCTTTGCCTCTTAGTTGGCCGGATATACATGTGCTCAAAAGAGGGTTTCCGGAACTTTCCGACACCTTCTTTTAGCTTCTTTAACATTCTATAACAATCGTTTAATACTTAACTTTTAATTACTTAACGATCGTTAGCTACAGTTTGATTTATAAAATATAATAAATATATTTAATAAATAAATTAACTCTTCACGTAATGTGTGCAATCCCGTGATCTCGAGTTCGATCCTATCACACGACTATCGATTTTAACGTCCATAAACTTTCATCAAATGTGAGGAGTTTATATAGTCCATGGTTGCTAGCTTCTTTTACTTGCAAAGGTGAATTCTTCCGAAATTGGGTGTCGACATTGCTTGCAAACACACCTGCAACAATCTATGAAATTGGCAGGATTTTGGTAATATCTCGGTCTGTATCACATCGAGAGGTAGCTCACCCAAACTATTCTTCTTCTTCTTTTGGGGTCCCTTTTATGATCGATTGGGTTATCAAACGATGTTGCTTTACCAAAAGCTGAACAAATAACATGTATATTAGGGTTTGGCGAACAATATAACTACGTACGTGCTGATAACACTACAACAATCCAGCCCTTCCCCATCGGGGTTTTCCCCAGCGACAACATGTCGCTGGGGAAAAGTCGCTAAACGACAAAAACTTTCTGACGTGGCAAACTTTCTCGAAAAAATTTTGACCAAAAAATAAAGAAACTTTTCCCCAGCGACATGTCGCTGGGGAAAAGTTGACTGAATTTTGACCAAACTGCTTCACAATTAATGCAAGCGGGAGATTAACCCGCCAACGTTTCCCCAGCGACATGTCGCTGGGGAAACTTTCTCCCACGTCTAATCCAAGTGATTAGCGTTAATGCGTTGTTTAATTTATGACAAAAGTTTTCCCCAGCGACAAGTCGCTGGGGAAACATTTAGGATTCCCTCCAAAGATATTCAGTTAACGCGCCTATTTTACAAAAAAACGAACAAATCTTTCCCCAGTGAGACAAATAGTTAATTTTCCCGCCAATGTTTTCCCGCCAAAAGTTAACATTCACTGATAATTGTTAACATTCATTGTTAATATTAATTAAAAAAATTTAACATTCATTGAGGCTTACAAACAGACACGCCTAAACCTAACTTTATTCTACACTGACACTTAAACACGCGCTTAATTAAACATGGATATTAAACCGATAATAGACTCATAAACACGAAAACAGATACATCGTAAACTAGTCCAAAAGAATGTTCCCCATGTCATCGTAAAGGTCGTGAAGTAGTGCAGTTGAATCCAATGTGTGCCTATCGGAGTTGCGGTACAACTCTATCGTACGCTCAAGTACCATTATCATTCCATTCAAGCGCACACAATTTGCACACGCTGAAGAGCTTGGAGAAGAAATTGGAATCGTTGAAGGTCTGGTAGAAGAGCTTGGAGGAGAAAAGCTCGTTGAAGGTCTAATACATTGAACCTATAATGTTGAACCCTATCTAATACATTGAACCTATAATGTTGAACCATATCTAATACATTGAACCTATAATGTTGAACCCTATCTAATACATTGAACCTATAATGTTGAACCCTATCTAATACATTGAACCTATAATGTTGAACCCTATCTAATACATTGAACCTATAATGTTGAACCCTATCTAATACATTGAACCTATAATGATGAAACGTATCTAATACATTGAACCTATAATGTTGAACCCTATCTAATACATTGAACCTATAATGTTGAACCCTATCTAATACATTGAACCTATAATGTTGAACCCTATCTAATACATTGAACCTATAATGTTGAACCCTATCTAATACATTGAACCTATAATGTTGAACCCTATCTAATACATTGAACCTATAATGATGAAACGTATCTAATACATTGAACCTATAATGTTGAACCCTATCTAATACATTGAACATATAATGTTGAACCCTATCTAATACATTGAACCTATAATGATGAAACGTATCTAATACATTGAACCTATAATGTTGAACCCTATCTAATACATTGAACATATAATGATGAACCCTATCTAATACATTGAACCTATAATGTTGAACCCTATCTAATACATTGAACCTATAATGTTGAACCCTATCTAATACATTGAACCTATAATGTTGAACCCTATCTAATACATTGAACCTATAATGTTGAACCCTATCTAATACATTGAACCTATAATGTTGAACCCTATCTAATACATTGAACCTATAATGTTGAACCCTATCTAATACATTGAACCTATAATGTTGAACCCTATCTAATACATTGAACCTATAATGATGAACCCTATCTAATACATTGAACCTATAATGTTGAACCCTATCTAATACATTGAACCTATAATGTTGAACCCTATCTAATATATTGAACCTATAATGTTGAACCCTATCTAATACATTGAACCTATAATGTTGAACCCTATCTAATACATTGAACCTATAATGATGAAACGTATCTAATACATTGAACCTATAATGTTGAACCCTATCTAATACATTGAACCTATAATGTTGAACCCTATCTAATACATTGAACCTATAATGTTGAACCCTATCTAATACATTGAACCTATAATGATGAAACGTATCTAATACATTAAACCTATAATGTTGAACCCTATCTAATACATTGAACCTATAATGTTGAACCCTATCTAATACATTGAACCTATAATGATGAAACGTATCTAATACATTGAACCTATAATGTTGAACCCTATCTAATACATTGAACCTATAATGATGAACCCTATCTAATACATTGAACCTATAATGTTGAACCCTATCTAATACATTGAACCTATAATGTTGAACCCTATCTAATACATTGAACCTATAATGTTGAACCCTATCTAATACATTGAACCTATAATGTTGAACCCTATCTAATACATTGAACCTATAATGATGAAACGTATCTAATACATTGAACCTATAATGTTGAACCCTATCTAATACATTGAACCTATAATGTTGAACCCTATCTAATACATTGAACCTATAATGTTGAACCCTATCTAATACATTGAACCTATAATGTTGAACCCTATCTAATACATTGAACCTATAATGATGAACCCTATCTAATACATTGAACCTATAATGGTGAACACTATCTAATACATTGAACCTATAATGATGAACCCTATCTAATACATTGAACCTATAATGTTGAACCCTATCTAATACATTGAACCTCTAATGATGAAACGTATCTAATACATTGAACCTATAATGATGAAACGTATCTAATACATTGAACCTATAATGTTGAACACTATCTAATACATTGAACCTATAATGGTGAACACTATCTAATACATTGAACCTATAATGATGAACCCTATCTAATACATTGAACCTATAATGTTGAACCCTATCTAATACATTGAACCTCTAATGATGAAACGTATCTAATACATTGAACCTATAATGATGAAACGTATCTAATACATTGAACCTATAATGTTGAACCCTATCTAATACATTGAACCTATAATGTTGAACCCTATCTAATACATTGAACCTATAATGTTGAACCCTATCTAATACATTGAACCTCTAATGATGAAACGTATCTAATACATTGAACCTATAATGATGAACTCTATTAATCACTTATTATTTTTAATTATATAAAAGTAAAATATACAATTATATAAAACTTATTATTTTTAATTATATAAAATTATAATAATACAATTATATAAAATTATTATTATTAATGATTTAAAGTAAATATCATAAATTGTTAAATATATAATTTTTATATAAATATATAATTATATAAAACGTATTATTATCAATCAAACTTATTATATAAATATATAATTATATAAAACGTATTATTATCAATCATTTAAAACTAATTTACATAAATATCTTATATAAAAAATATACAATTATATAAAACTAATTATTTTTAATTATATAAAAGTAAAATATACAAATATATAAAATTATTATTTTTAATTATATAAAAGTAAAATATACAAATATATAAAATTATTATTTTTAATTATATAAAAGTAAAATATACAAATATATAAAATTATTATTTTTAATTATATAAAAGTAAAATATACAAATACATAAAATTATTATTATTAATCATTTAAAAGCATATAAAATAATTTGTTTCCCCAGCGACATGTCGCTGGGGTAAGTTTCGTTTACCAATTTTAGAAATCCCTCCAAAAATTTTCATCAACGCGCTTCTTTCACAAAGCGACAAAACACAATTTTCCCCAGCGACATGTCGCTGGGGAAAAGTTCGTTAATTGCTAACGTTTATTAAACCAGCTGCGCAAGACGACAAAGTCTAGGGTTTCCCCAGCGACACGTCGATGGGGAAAAGTTCGTCATGAAAACGAAAGTTTCCCCAGCGACATGTCGCTGGGGAAACTTTTGCCCAGACCTTATCCTTATTCGATTTACAAAAACATCACTTATCTCCCCACACCAAATCATTCTCTCAAACCTGCGAACAAACTCACCAAACCTGCGAACAAACTCACCAACAATCATCACCACTACCACCAAATCATCATTCATCACCACTACCACCAAGAATCATCACCACCATTCATCTCCTCCATCCCCACCACATAACCCACCAAGAATCATCACCACCATTCATCACCACCAATCATCACCACCATTCACACCACCACCAGAATGTCTTCACCAACCATCCCCACCACATAACCCACCAAGAATCACCACCAACATCACCGCCAACACACCACCACCGAACGTCATCACCACCACCACCACCACATCACCCTCTTTTCTCTCTAACTGATAATTCTATTAACAAGTTTGTGGTGGTGGATTTATTTTTTCTGTTAATTAAAGGTATATTTTTCTTAATTGAGTTATTTATAATAATTAAAATTCGTTTTTATATAATTAAAATTAATTTTTATATAATTTCAGCGGGGTAGGCAGCGTAGGTAGCAGTAGTAGTAGGCAGCGTAGGTAGCGGTAGGCAGCGTAGGAAGCGGTAGGCGGCAGTAGGCAGCGTAGGTAGCGGTAGGCGGCGGCAGACAGCGGTAGGCAACTGTAGCAGCGACAAGCAGCGGGAAGGTATATTTTATATAAAAAAATTTCGTTTGGTTTCCCCAGCGACATGTCGTTGGGGATTTAAAAATGTTATTTTCTTGAGTTAAATTTAAATCCAAACACTCCTTATATATGATGCCTAACCGAAGAGAACACTTTATTTTGATATAAGTTGTTTTCCAACAGCTTATTCGTATAAGCTTATCAGAACAGCTTTTTCTGATAAGCTTATCAGAATAAGCTGTTTTCAAACATCTTATTCCGCTAAGCTTATCGGGATAAGCTGCTTCAAACAGCTTATCTTGATAAGCTTATCAGGATAAGCTGTTTGAAACAGCTTATCCTGATAAGCTTAGCGGAATAAGCTGTTTGAAAACAGCTTATTCTGATGTTATGCTAATTGTACCTGTATACAGATGACTGATGTTGCACGGGGCCACGACGGGGACGGTGGTGGCGAGGATCCTTCACGTCCACGTCCTCCATCATTCGGTTGTGGGGGTTGCTTCGTCAACCGGGGTAAGAATTTCTGGATTATTGTAATACAAATTTGATACACATATTTAACTTGTTTGCCTTAACTTTTATGACTTTATCACTCACTTGATTTTGTAGGAAAAGGAAAGAAAAAGCCCAATTTGGGCGGGAGGAGAGCCGGCAGGCAGAATACCCGGGAGAAGACCCGCTGCCTGAAATTACTGGATGCGGTGGCCGAGAATCAAAACCGGCCGGTCGAGATCGACTTTGTACCCGGTAGAGGTAACCTTGTTATACCTATCGGCCCCTACGCAGATCATTGAGGAAACTTATTCGGGTGTGTCGTTAGGGAAATACCTTTGTATTACCCTTCGTGGAGCAAGGTCCCCGAAGGGTACAAGGCGGCGGCCCGGGCAGCTATTGGGGTAAGTTATCATTTTATATTTATTTAATTATCGCGTTCATTTATTTAATTGTATATATTTATTTAAATTTGTTTTTTTTATTTATATCATATAAATAAATAAACAAATTTAAATAAATATATAAATTATATTGCTAACTCCGTTTTTAATGTGTTGTATTGTGTATATTTATTTAAATTCGTTTATTTATTTATATCATATAAATAAATAAACGAATTTAAATAAATATATAAATTATATTTCTAACTCTGTTTTCAATGTGTTGTATTGTGTATATTTATTTTAATTTATTTATTTATTTATATCATATAAATAAATAAAAAAATTTAAATAAATATATAAATTATATTTCTAACTCTGTTTTTAATGTGTTGTATTGTGTATATTCATTTAAATTCGTTTATTTATTTATATCATATAAATAAATAAACGAACTTAAATAAATATATAAATTATATTTCTAACTCTGTTTTCAATGTGTTGTATTGTGTATATTCATTTAAATTCGTTTATTTATTTATATCATATAAATAAATAAACGAATTTAAATAAATATATAAATTATATTTCTAACTCTGTTTTCAATGTGTTGTATTTGATTGCAGAAAAATTATAATCTCACGCCGTACATGAACACCCCTCGGTGGAAGAGTATTTATGATACCATTAATCACCAGCTACAAAAATCATACAACACCAGCAAGGCTAGTCTGAAGCGAGATTACTGTGTAAAAGACCCCGAGACTGGAGAATACGATTTGGATCAAATTAGGCGGAACAGACCCGACGAGCACACACCTGAAGTGTGGGAGAAACAGATAGAGTTTTGGACTGACGAAGCTAACATGAAGCGATCCTCAACAAACAGCCAAAATCGGTCTAAGGCAACACTTGTCTCCCGACATGGTTCTCGGTCGATCCCTCGTACTCGACATCTCATGGTAATTATTATTATTATTATTATTGATTTTACATTATTATGGTTTTTTTTATTTTTTTTATTTTATTATTATTATTTTTTTTTTATTTTTATTATTTTACTATTATCATTATTTAATTTACATACATATTATTATTGCCGCATTTAATTAGATTGATCTTACTTACGTGTGTATGTACAGCAAAAGGCGTCCGAAACCCAACAGGAGCCTACAGAGATCGACATGTTCTATCGTCTGCACACAAATGAAAATGGTGTATTTGTAGATGAGCAGTCTCTCCAGTTGTATGTAAGTATTCTTTTCAAAACACACTTTAATGAATCATTGATTAATAATCTAGCAACCCGACTAATATATTTACTATCTTGTGTTATTGTCACCACACAAGATCAGATGAGGGAGCTAGAGGCGACGGGTGAGCACACCACTGCCGAGATCAACAGGATGGTGCGAGGAGGCAAGTTTCGCGACCACCATCCTGGCGTGGGTATGGTATTGCCGGGATACACCAGTATTCCCCCGTGCTTTTCGCCACCACCCCCTGAGACTCGTCAGGATCGGGATGTTGATTTCATGATGGGCTTGTTCAGAAACGACCCCAGGTATGGCGATCTTTTTGCCGCATATGTGAGTGGTGGTGCCAGCGGGAGTGGGAGTCGCCCGGGTGATGATGCTGGTGCCAGCGGGAGCGGGAGTCTCCCGGGTGATGATGCTGAGGATCGGGAGGGTGGCGATGACGCGAGCTAGTGGTGTCATATATGTGTTTGTTAGTATGGTACATAGTTTCTTTATGTTCATATTGACTTGTTTCCCTATTATCCTAAATTAGAACGCTTGTTTCCCTAGTATCCTTAACTATCCCGACTTATTCCTAGTATCCATGTGATCATTAGAACGTTATATTATATTTTGGTGCAAGTTTGAACTTATTCCGCGTTTGTGTTGATTTGTATTTCAAGTTTACTTTATATGTGTCTTTTGGTGAGCAAATACAGGTTTTGGTAGATTTTTTCTGGAAAAATTCCGGAAAAAATCTGGAAACGCCTGCTGTGCAGGCAATTTTAAAAAAAAACCTGCAGACTCTTCCCCAGCGACATGTCGCTGGGGAAAAGTTGGTTATTCGTTGACAAGTCAAACGCAAAGCGTTGACAAGTCAAACGTACCAAGAGTTTCCCCAGCGACATGTCGCTGGGGAAACTTTGGAAAGCGTTGACAAGTCAACGGCAACGCGTTGACAAGTCAAACGAAAGGAAATTTTCCCCAGCGACATGTCGCTGGGGAAAATTTGTAATTAGCTAAAATGGTTAAGTTTAACTTAATTTTTTTTTATTTAATAAGGATTTTCCCCAGCGACATGTCGCTGGGGAAAACAGATGCCACCGTGGCATCTGTTCTTCCAGGAAAAGTCTGTGGGGCCCACGTGTCGCTGGGGGAAGTCGCTGGGGATACTTTTAACAACTAGCATACCCCAACGAATATACCCCAGCGACTTGTCGCTGGGGATATACTTCCCCAGCGACATGTCGCTGGGGAAACACCAAAAATATCGCTGGGGTAGGGCGCGAATGTTGTAGTGGTAATGTAAATTCGAGAACTAGTTATAAATACCGTGCTTTTTATTATACTGCCGCTAGATACAAACGATATATTTACGTCAGTTATCATGTTTCTTGATTTTGTTTATTACTGCAGATACAGACGATCTATTACACTGCAGGATTTTGTCGTTTAACGTCAGTTATCATGTATCTTATTATATCTCAGCTATTAGTAACTATATTGGTAATTTACTTATAATTTCTAATTATTCAAATCATCGTTGGTTAAATTTAATAGATAGCCACTGGAGATGGAATAACATCAGCTTTGAAGATGTTAGAGGTGAAAAAATGTGTACGTTAGGAAAGGGGTCGATCTAGTCATTATACCTTAGCTTTTGTGTATGACTAATAACTTATTTGTTAATTATGATTACAAATATATCTTATATAGACAATATCCTAAATCTTTCCGTTTAAGCATATTACAAAGGTTGTATGCTCTAACAAATAGACTTTGGACAATCCTCAACATGTTTCAATTTCAGTTACAACTTTTGATTTGACTCGTGTGATATAAACCACCACTGAAATATGTTAGATTATTAAGATCATAAGTACTTTCTGTTTGTATTTATGCACAGAAACAATATTATACTAAGGTATTTATATTTGTAATAGATTAAGACATTAAGTAACAGGCCCAAAAACAAAGCAAATAGCAGCCTGCCAGATTTATAAAGATGTCTGGCCCTTGTACCCGACATCATAGGACAGTTATGTCCGTTATCTGTTGAAAAGGTGTGAGTTTTCCTAAAGGTCACTTCATACCTTTTCATGGCGACGTTTCATAAAGTATATATATAGGTTCATTGTACAAAACAGATTCATATCAATTTATTTACATTATGTATCGTTAGTTTGTGTATCAAATCATAGTTTACCCATTTTCACCCACTGTAAACTCAATTCTCAAACACACAATTCCAAGTTATGGTGAATACAAATAAATTCCTAGACGAAAAGTGGCTATTAGATATTTGTCTTTAGTCATAAGGGTAGTTTGGTAATTTTGGTCGTAAGGGTAGTTTAGTCATATTGGTAGTTACTTTAGTATTAAGTAACATGTAAGAGTCGGTATCTCAGTGTTATAAAGAGTACCAAACTCGTATTTGTACTTGGACCTGTGATAATGGAATCCCAACTTTTGTCCCAAACACCCTATATCTGATCTTGTTCCTGTTTTGCTACTATATGATTGCTCTTTGCTGATGTTTGCATATGATTAGTAGCTCCATAATCCTAACAAATTGGTATCAAGAGCCATTCAATCTTTGAAGCAAGTTGAAATTGGTTGGGGTTTTTTGAATTCGTTTTGGGTTTCTTGATTGGTGAATTGGCTTCAGCTTCGGGTTGATTTCAAGAATCAGTTTCTTGATTTGGTGATTTGGTGGCTTACTAATTTGATAGAAATGCATCAGGTTTGCTATTTTGTTTTGTGGTTTTGGGGTATTCCCTTTTCAATCATTTGTTGCTTCCGTTATTTGATAGATTGAATGGGTTTGTTTTGAAAGGGTTTGTTGATTAGGATTTGGTAGTAATCAAAATTTTAGGTTTTGTGAATTAGATGTGGTTGGTTGCTTTAGGAGTTGATAACGAAGTTGTATGTTACATAGTGAACCCGGTTTGTTCCATAGATAGCAAATATAGGGCTTGGTACTTCTTTTGGTATGGTGGAGCGACCGATTCGATATTTGTGTATTCGTTGTTTGATATGTTCTCCCTGTTAGACTTATGATTTTGTTTGACTTAGGGAAGGACTTTGAATTTGGATTAGTGTTTGTAGTTGGAATTTTGCTATTTGTAGCGATATGGGTATGAGATCATCGATGGGTGGTGTTGGTTTCTTTGAATCGGTTTGTTTGGTATTCGAATTTGGGTTTGTTTGAATTTGATCCGTAATTCGTATTGTATACGTGGGCTATTAGTTTGGAATTTGAAGTTTGGACCGTAATCCTTATTGAATAAGTGGGTCGTTTGAAGTATTATCCGGATCATATTTGGGGCGTTTGAATTTGAGCCCGTTCGTCAAATTAGTCATTAATTTGAATTTGTTTGGTACGCATAATAAGTTTGAATTTGGGTCGTAATTCTTATTATATAAGTGTACCGTTAGAATTTGAATTTAGTATTTGGAATTTGAAGATCGATTTGGTGTTTGAAGACTTGATTATCATCATGTCGTTTGAAGTTTGTTCGATCGTCTGGAATTTGGAAATTTGGAAAATTGGATCTTCGTTTGTCGGGCGTTTGAAGTTGGTTGCCCGAATTTGACTGTTGAAGATCGTTTGGGCCGATTTGTTTGTTTGGTTAGCCAAGTTTGAATTTGCCGGTTAACATTTGATTGTTCGTTTGAAGTCATCGGCGTTTGTTTTGGTTTGGATCGTTTTCATATTCGTTCCATTTGGATTTGCTTTCGATCGTTTTCAGATTCGATCATTTGGATTGGTTTTGGATCGTTTTCAGATTCGATCGTTTGTTTGAATTTGTCTAGTATCTCTAGCGTTTGTAAATTGGAAACTTGAATTTGAATATGAATGATTCGTTTGATTTGAAGTTTCGACGGGAGTTGAAGTATGGTGCTACTTAGGAGCTAAAGTCAAGATGGAGATTGTTAGATATTTGACTTTAGTCATAAGGGTAGTTTGGTAATTTTGGTCGTAAGGGTAGTTTAGTCATGTTGGTAGTTACTTTAGTATTAAGAAACATGTAAGAGTCGGTATCTCAGTGTTATAAAGAGTACCAAACTCGTATTTGTACTTGGACCTGTGATAATGGAATCCCAACTTTTGTCCCAAACACCCCATATCTGATCATGTTCCTGTTTTGCTACTATATGATTGCTCTTTGCTGATGTTTTCATATGATTAGTAGCCCCATAATCCTAACAGTGGCGTGAAAGGAATAAATACACATGCCACAATCAACAAAATCTACCTGTTTATAAGATTAAGTCTAAATTCCACCCGCGTCGTCTATTATAAACCTGACACATGAGTCTGATATGCCAAACAAGACATCTTACAGTAAGGAGCGATGTTTACAGCTTGGGGGTTGTTCTTTTAGAGTTAATAACAGGAAGGAGGCCGGTCGATAAGACAAGAATCACGTGAAAAACAAAGCTTGGTGAGTTGGTGGACTGGGCTCGAACCAAGCTAGAAGACAAGTAAAAATATGTTACTACTAATTATTGACCAAGACTAGAAGAATAGAAGATCAGTACTCCATGAGAGTTGCTCAAAAAGCTTGCAAATTAGCATACTTAATACTTGGTTTTAATATGGGTTCATATTATCTCTCGATATCCTCTCGAATTGATCTCGGTTCTAAGTGGAATGATTTGTTCTTGGTTAATAAAAAGGTGTTGGTTTGTTTATCTATCTTGAACTAATGACAAATAATTAAGTGTCGAAGAGTAAAATTAAAGCTTTAAAAGATTAAACTAAAAGACGGGCTTAAAAATAAAAGTTTGAAAACTTAAAGATTATACTAAAAAAATAAATGGACATTCAATAAAAACTAACACTTGGAAATCTTTATAAAAATATGAACTTGGTTCAAAAAGACTAAAAGAAAGTAAGATCGGAACAAAACACCTCAAATCGGAATAATGAAAAAGAAATGCACCAATCGGAATATATTCCGATTGGGGTAATCGGAATATGGGGCAAGGTTCCAATCGGAATATAGTAAATTGAACCGATCGGAATATGGGGAAAATAAGTGCAATCGGAATAATTAAAACTTGCGACAATCGGAATATTTGAATCAATACAACAATCGGAAAAACTAAACTCTCACCGTCGGAATATGACAATACCACCAATCGGAATCTTAAAACCCTTTTCCGATCACTGCGATCGGAAAAAGGGGTGATGCTAGGTCGGAATACACAATCGGAAAAGGGCTTTGCCCTTTCCGAAATCTATGCTAATCCGAAACCTATGCTAGGGAAATAAGCTTATGGAATAAGCTAACTCCAAAACTAACTCGAATCCAACAATAAGCTGATCAAATAAGCACCAAGAACACTTTCTCTAGGCTTCAAATAAACAACTTTTAAATCAAATCAATAAAAAGATGAACTTTTCATAAAAACTTTAAAAAGTAAATAAGCTAAATCAATAAATAAGCCAATAAGAACAAGGATCTTAGAGCTTATTCGTGTATAAGCTTAAGGAAACATAAAAAGAAATCAACTTTTTAAGCACAAATCATTGATGAACAACACGGATCATACGAGATTTGTACCAAAATCAATCAAAATAAAAGAAAGGAAGGATGAGATTAAAGATTAAAAGATAAAAACTTGAACTTGATTAATGAAAGATAATACAAAAGTTTGAATTTGAAAGAGAAAAAGATGAAATCTAGTGAGAGAAAGTTTAGAACTTTCTCTCTCTAAAACTAAAAACTACCTAAAAGACTAAGTGTGTGAAATTTGTGAAGTAAGGGCCTTTATATAGGCGTGTCTTGTGGTGGTGGGCTTGTGATTGGGCTTTTGGCTTGGGCTTCTTTTTCTTCTTCCTTCTCTAGTCTTCACGCTTCTTTAAATAAACGTTTCCGACTTGGATTTGAGAAGTGTCGGTGAATAATTCCAGCTCGTCTTATAATCTTTTGTTTAATAGACTCGAGTTCTTCAACATATATGAATCTTCCATCTTTGGCTCTATTCTTCGATAAATCTTCAAATAGGCACAATGACTTCAAATCTTTTGCATCTCTTGGACAATAGACTTCGTCTTGAGTCTTTTTCCTTGATAAAACCCGTGCAATCCCATGTTTTCTTCAATATTCATCCGGTTGACTCTGAAAACACAATAAACACAAAAACCACGCATAATTCCAAACAAATGATATTAAATACGTGTTTTGGTATTGTTTTAGCCAGAATTAAGTGGTAAAAGGATGGGTGTTTTCACACCTATCAAATCCCCTACACTTAACCATTGCCATGCCCTCATGCAATGCTTAGTGACAAAGCACATTTACACTTTTCTCATGATCAATCAACCTTGGCCTTATTAAAATACTACTAAACAAAAATTAAAGTACTAAGAGAAATTAAAACTTTAAAGTAAACAGAAGGATAGAAAATAGCTATGTGGAAATAACTTGCAAAGAGATCGAGGACTTACATTAGGGCTTCAGTGCTGCGAAGATTTATCACCCTCAAGTTTCACGTTCCCCAAACTAAGCTTAAAAACGAGATCATTGTTATTATAAGTTAGTAAATCAAACACTTACACACATGGCTTAATTATATGCTTAATATCTCTTATTCCTAGGTGTATCTCTTATATTTTATTTTTGTCTTAGAATGATCAAGAAGATGCATTTTTGGACTTATTTCGATAGTTTATTTAGGCTGAAAGCAAAGTAGGACGATTTGATCAATAGTTAGCTAAAGGACAAAATCTCTTAAAACTGCTTCTCGGGATATCAAAAAGTTCATATCTTGGCATAACTTGGTTCGCGATTTGAGACCTTTCTCGGGCCGATATTTGGCATGTACTTCATACTTCATATCTTGAGAGACGTTCTTGAGATAATGGTCTTCTCATCGTAATAGAGTTTCTTCACTTGGAGACTTTGAGGGGTACTCCAACTTTGTTGACCACGGCTTCATGATTATTTCTTCAATCTCTAATTGGGATTTTGAGATACAACGATCCGCCTCCTTTTCGGACTTGGATCTATTTATCCTCATACCTTGTTAGGGTCTTTTCGGATAGACTTCTCCATGATCTTTATGGGAGTTGAGCTTTTCGTCGTGAGTCTTGATCCTTCATATCGATTTTGGGAATAATGCTTTTCACATCACTTTTGGATCTTCAGCAATAAAATTGAATCCTCATGCCTTGTTAGGGCCTTTTCGGACTCGCCAATCTTCGCGCCCCGCTTCATAAGTTATGCCTTGGCTATGAACTCTTATCATTACCGAGCAACTTTTAAACGATCTTGGGCTAGAAGCTAAGTAACTTTTCAAATCGTACAACCTTACTTATTGCAGATAAAGTATTAGCAAGTGATGGGAGAATAGGCAAATAATTACACCAAGTGAGCTTGTGCAAGAATACCGACTTATAATTGACTCTATCATCTCTCGTTCTCCACAATTTAAAATCTCAAGTAATGAGACTCGTGGATGCTTAGCCTAATAAACCAATTAAGGTCTACATGGTTAAGGATACTAGCTAGAATAAACTTAGATAAGTCTATTCGGGTTGAGTCAAAATAATCGCAACGGGCCTAATATGTCAAGGATTTCTAAACTAGCTACACCACTTTATTAATATTTTTGAATTTATTGCGGGATATATACATATGAAAGCAACAATAAAAATTTAAAAATTGCGACTAAATGGCCAAAGTTAATAAAAAATTTGAAAAATGTTGAAAAATAGGATTTTCTGGTTAAATGAAGGCATTTTAATGGAAAAGTTCACTTAAAACTTCGATAGAAGTCCCCCTACACTTAAGATAAACATTGTCCTCAATGTTTAAGCATGTGGGAAAAGTCTCCCCTACACTTATGACATTGTGCACGTTGGTTAACTCAAGTTAAGGAAGAGACGACTAAAGTGATCAATTTCAAATGTGAGTATGAAGAAAATTGAATCATGATAGTTGAGAGATAGAACCGGATTTCGGATAACACGGGAGCACGGTTCTTCAGAGAGTCCAAGAGTGCACTTATCCCTGTAATCACATCACCACACAAAGACAAACACCCTACAGAGGTCCCCCTACACTTAGGAGGTTAAAATATTAAAGGACAGAAACTCGGGTTGCCTCCCGAGGAGCGCTTGTTTTTGATAACCGAGTCACGAGCCTGACTCGACCCAAAATTAGTTTATGGGAAACGTGGTGAGGGATGGAATCATCTCCTGAGAGATGTCCTCACCAAAGTACAACTTCACTCGTTGGCCATTCACCTTAAAATTGGGCCCATTTGGCTGAGAAAGCTCAATGGTCCCATACGGAAAGACTTTGGTGACGGTGAATGGGCCAGACCAGCGACTCTTCAACTTGCCAGAGAAGATCTTCAACCGAGAGTTAAAAAGTAAGACTTGATCACCAACGTGGAACTCTCGGTTCTTGATTTTTGAGTCATGAAGGATCTTTGTCTTCTCTTTGTAGATCAGCGAGTTCTCATAAGCTTCATTCCTCAGTTCGTTGAGCTCGTTGAGTTGAATCTTGCGATGATCACCGGCTTTGTTGATGTCGAAGTTAGCCCACTTCAAGGCCCAGTGTGCCTTATGCTCCAGCTCGATGGGAAGGTGGCATGCTTTCCCGTACACAAGACGATAAGGCGTACAACCGATCGGGGTCTTGTAAGCAGTACGGAAAGCCCACAGAGCATCATCTAACTTATCAGCCCACGCGACACGATGCTCTCCCACAGTACGCTCCAAAATTCGCTTCAATCCACGGTTGGATATCTCGGCTTGCCCATTGGTTTGGGGATGATAGGCGGTGGAAAGACGGTGATTGACACCATACTTAGCCATGACTCTTGCAAATTGATCGTTGTAAAAATGAGTCCCGCGGTCACTGATAATAGCACGAGGAACGCCGAATCTAGCGAACAACGATTTCAAGAAGTTACAAACCACCCTTGCGTCATTAGTAGGTAAAGCTTTGGCTTCAACCCACTTTGAAACGTAGTCAACGGCTACAAGGATGTATTTGTTTCCTTTAGAGGAAGGGAATGGCCCCATAAAGTCGATACCCCAAACATCAAAGATTTCACATTCTTGTATGAAATTTTGAGGCATCTCATCTTTATGTGTGATCTTGCCTTGTTTTTGGCAAGCATCACATCGTTTAACCATATCGTGAGCGTCACGATAGATGGTGGGCCAATAAAATCCCGAATCAAACACTTTTTTGGCGGTGTAGTTGGGACCAAAGTGACCACCAGTGGGTCCTTTGTGGCAAGCATCAAGGATTTCGAAAGCTGCCGGTCCATCAACACATCGGCGAATAATCAAGTCGGCACATTGTTTGAAAAGATACGGGTCATCCCAAAAGTAAGTCTTGATGTCTTTGAAGAACTTTTTCTTTTGCCGGGATGTTAACCCGTCAATGAAAATTCCACCCGCCAAGTAGTTTGCAATGTCCGCAAACCACGGGGTTTCATCAGCAGTCGAGTTGATAGACATTAAGGTCTCCAAGGGAAAAGAATCATTGATTTCTTTGTTCGGATGATCCCCCTGGTAAGGATCCTCAAGTCTACTGAGATGATCCGCGGCTAGGTTTTCAGCTCCTTTTTTATCGCAAATTTCGATTTTAAATTCCTGGAGCAGTAAAACCCAGCGAAGAAGTCTTGGTTTGGAATCTTGCTTTGTCAACAAGTACTTCAACGCGGAATGATCGGTATACACAATTGTTGTAGAAAGGACAAGATAGGGGCATAATTTTTCAAAAGCATAGACAACAGCTAAAAGCTCTTTTTCGGTTGTCGTATAATGCAATTGTGCCCCGGTCATTGTCTTGCTAGCGTAATGGATCGGTTGGAAGTGTTTGTTCACTCTTTGTCCCAGAACCACTCCAATAGCAAAATCACTAGCATCGCACATCAACTCGAAGGGAAGCTCCCAATTAGGGGTAACCAAGACGGGTGCCTTAGTTATCTTATCCTTCAGCGAGTTAAAGGCTTCAAGACACTCTTTGGAAAAGATAAAAGGAGTATCTTTTTCCAAGAGGTGGGTCATCGGGCGAGCGATTTGAGAAAAATCTTTGATGAATCGACGGTAGAAGCCCACATGACCCAGAAAACTTCTCACACCCTTCACGGTTGACGGTGGAGGCAACTTGGCGATAACATCGACTTTAGCACGGTCTACTTCAAGACCGGCTTTCGAGATCTTGTGTCCCAGCACGATGCCTTCTTTTACCATAAAATGGCACTTTTCCCAATTCAGAACAAGGCGAGTGTCTTCGCACCGCTTAAGCATACGTTCCAAATTGGCAAGGAAAGAAGAGAAGGAATCCCCGAAGACCGAGAAATCATCCATGAAGACTTCCATGGTTTGTTCAACCATGTCATGGAAGATAGCTAACATGCACCTTTGGAAAGTCTCGGGGGCGTTACATAAGCCAAAAGGCATTCGTTTGTAAGCAAATGTGCCATAGGGACAAGTGAATGTTGTCTTTTCTTGATCTTGGGGATCGATGGGTATTTGAAAATAACCCGAGAAACCATCAAGAAAGCAGTAATATTTATTACCCGCTAATCGTTCAAGCATTTGGTCCATAAAAGGTAGAGGGAAATGATCCTTTCTCGTGGCATCATTGAGTTTGCGGTAGTCTATACAAACTCTCCACCCAGTAACGAGACGAGTGGAAATCAACTCGTTGTGTTCATTGGGAACAACGGTTATTCCGCCCTTCTTGGGCACACAATGGATTGGACTGACCCATGGTGAATCCGAAATAGGGTAAATCATACCCGCATCAAGAAGTTTGATAACCTCTGTTTTTATGACTTCATGTATTTTTGGATTCACCCTTCGTTGACTTTGAATTGTGGGCTTAAAGTCGTCCTCCATGAGAATTTTGTGGGTGCAGAAGTGAGGATCAATTCCACGAATATCAGAAATCTTCCAAGCAATCGCCTTCTTATGATCTTTCAACACAGTGATAAGTCGGGCTTTTTCTTCTTCCTTTAGGTCCTTAGCAATGATGACTGGCGACTTCTTCTCTTCTTCAAGGAATACATACTCGAGATGGGGCGGCAACTCCTTAAGTTCTAAATCCGGAGGATTTTCGACGGGAGGCGTTTTCAAAGTCGGAGTATCGATAGCAATAACCGTGGGAGATGGAGGAGAAGGATTGTCTTCGTTGAGAAGGCTTTCAAAGAAATGCATGTCTTCGTCCCCATCGGTAGGAGAATCATCAGTAGATAAGTTCACATCTCCCATGGTGTCTTCAAGATCATTCCAAAACAAATCACTATCTCCAAATAGAGACAATGATGAATCAATAGAGGCAACGGTTTCAACATTGGGAAGAGAGGTAGGAATACTTTTGCAAGCATTTTGGAAGTGTTCTTCACAAGCCTCATTGAGAACGTCAATACAATTAACACTCTCGTATGAATAAGGTTGTTTAGACAGCTTTCCCATGTTGAAGACTACTTTATCGTCACCCACTCTCATGATAAGCTCACCGGCTTCAACATCAATGAGAGTGCGACCGGTCCTCAAGAATGGACGACCAACAATTAGTGGCACACGAGGGTCCATCTCGTAGTCGACGACAACAAAATCAGCAGGGAAGGTGAATTTGTCGACTCCTACAATGACGTCTTCGGCTATCCCCACTGGATAAGCAACCGTACGGTTAGCTAATTCCAAAGTCATTTTGGTGGGGACTAGCTCTGGGAGAGATAATTGCTTCCAAACGCTTAGAGGCATAAGATTAATACTGGCACCTAGATCGGCTAGGGCTATGCAATTCTCTACTCCCAGGAAATTGCAAGGGATTAAGAAACGACCCGGATCACCAAGCTTGGTTGGCAATTTCCTTAAGAGCACTGCAGAGCAATTCTCATTAAGTTGGGTGTTGGCAATATTGAAGAGCTTTTCCTTGTCGCTCAGAAGATCTTTAAACATTTTCGCATATTTAGGCATGTGAGCGAGAGCCTCAGCGAAGGAGATATTGAAATTCAGTTGTTTAAACATTTTAAGAAAGTTTGAAACCTGAATATCGTCCTTGCTTTTGAGCTTCTCTTTCCTCAACCTAGATGGATAAGGTATATTGGAAGAAGATGAAGGCTTTAGGGGAATAGGATCACTCACAACCACGGGTGGAGGAGGGGTAGAAGGAAGAGGTGGAGAAATTGGGGAAGGAGAAGGATGAGCAAATAGGAGCAGGTGACTCGTTCTCCTTAGTCACAATCACCGGTGGAGGTATAGGAAGCTCGGGTTCCTTGGTACCTTTACCACTGCGAGTAGTGATTGCTTTCATCTCCCCTCTTGGATTCGCAACGGTGTTACTCGGAAGAGTACCCGAAGAAGAGGGTTGATTACCGTGGAAGAAACTAGCCATCATGTTTCTTAAGTCATTCGTTTGACTATCCATAGTGTTTTTCATATCAGCTCTCAGATCATTCCCTTGTTTCATCAGGTCTGCTTTCAAGTTGCGCACTTCCTGTTGGAGATTATCCACGATCACATCGTTAGTCCTTATGTAGGTTCCAATGTCTTGATGTGATGCGGGGGTTTGGTTGGAAGGAGCAGTGTATGCGGGTGGTTGATAAGCAGGTTGTTGTAAACTTGGTTGTTTCGTTGAGGTGGTTGTTTCTGTTTGTGAGGTGGGATGTATGGTGTACGAGGTTGTTGTTGTTGTTGAGGAGGGCGATTAAGGTTTTGTTGTTGGTTTGGGTTGGTAGGACGAAAACCAGGTGGTGAGAGGTAGTTGTTGGAGCGGTAGCTAAGCAAATTACGATCACCTTGAGGTCTAGCTTGATAAGCAGGTTGAGGATAGGTGCCATAAGCTGCATTCACATTCTCAGCAGGGTAGTCTTGGTGGCGGTACAAGTGGTGTAAGAGTGAGGACCACCGCATATCTCGCATGGTTGGCTAACAGCGTTAACTTGAGCGTTTTTAGCGTTGCTGCTGTTGTTGTTGCTGACGGTGTGGGTAACAAGCGATTCAAGAAGCGTAGTGATTTTGTCCAGTCGCTTGTCGGTTTCACTAGTGCTAGCACTAGCGACATTGGTCCGAACACTCTTGGTTTGCACACGAGATTTATTCTCAATGATATCCCAAGCAGCATTGGAAGTCTTAGCCAAAAGATTACCCCCCGAGGCACTGTTTAGTGAATCTTGGTCACTCATGCTTAAACCATTGTAAAAAGTATTAATTTGATGTACTTTGGTAAAACCATGTTGTGGGCATTTTCTTAAAAGATCTTTAAAACGATCCCAAGATTCACTGAACGACTCATCGTACTTTTGTTCAAAATTTATGATTTCATTCCGCAAAGCGGTAGTACGAGAGGGTGGGAAAAAGTAATTGATAAACTTGGTTTCCAAATCCGTCCACGAGAGAATACTCTATGGCGGTTCTTTAGCAAGCCAATGCCGGGCTTGTCCCTCTAAAGAAAAGGGAAAAAATTGTAACCTGATAACCTCTTGTGGAACACCATTGAACTTGACCGTGTTAGTGAGTTGCAAGAATCTCATGATGTGGTCATGTGGGTCATCAATGGTACGTCCCAAGAATGGTTGAGCGGAGACCATCTGGATAAAGCCTGATTTTAGCTCAAAGTTGTTGGGGCAATTGGAGGTATGACAATTGGATCAGTGTTGCCATCTACATGAGCTTGCAGCAGTTCAATCATCGGGCGATTATCCGGAAGAGGCTCATTGTTGTTGTTATTATTCATGTTATTGAAAGGCGGGTTGTTGTTGTTATTATTATTGTTTGGAGGTGGTATGTTGTTGTTGTTTTGTACACCGGACATGTCTAAGTTATCGAGAGGCTCGGGCTCTTGATAAGACGTGGATCGAGTGCGCATACACCTGCAAAAGAACGAACAAAGAAAAACAAAGCAAAAATATTTTTGGTTTTTATGTTTTTTACTTTTTAGGATTTTTGAAAATTTTATATTTTTTAGTGTTTTTGAAAATTTTTATGAAAAAGTAACGTTCACGGGGAACGGATCCCAAAATCCAAGTTCTCACAGAAAACTTTTGATCTTAACGAGAGGAGCCGGCAGCGGCGCCATTTAATACTTGGTTTTAATATGGGTTCAGATTATCTCTCGATATCCTCTCGAATTGATCCGGTTCTAAGTGGAATGATTTGTTCTTGGTTAATAAAAAGGTGTTGGTTTGTTTATCTATCTTGGACTAATGACAAATAATTAAGTGTCGAAGAGTAAAATTAAAGCTTTAAAAGATTAAACTAAAAGACGGGCTTAAAAATAAAAGTTTGAAAACTTAAAGATTATACTAGAAAAATAAATGGACATTCAACAAAAACTAACACTTGGAAATCTTTATAAAAATATGAACTTGGTTCAAAAAGACTAAAAGAAAGTAAGATCGGAACAAAACACCTCAAATCGGAATAATGAAAAAGAAATGCACCAATCGGAATATATTCCGATTGGGGTAATCGGAATATGGGGCAAGGTTCCAATCGGAATATAGTAAATTGAACCGATCGGAATATGGGGAAAATAAGTGCAATCGGAATAATTAAAACTTGCGACAATCGGAATATTTGAATCAATACAACAATCGGAAAAACTAAACTCTCACCGTCGGAATATGACAATACCACCAATCGGAATCTTAAAACCCTTTTCCGATCACTGCGATCGGAAAAAGGGGTGATGCTAGGTCGGAATACACAATCGGAAAAGGGCTTTGCCCTTTCTGAAATCTATGCTAATCCGAAACTTATGCTAGGGAAATAAGCTTATGGAATAAGCTAACTCCAAAACTAACTCGAATCCAACAATAAGCTGATCAAATAAGCACCATGAACACTTTATCTAGGCTTCAAATAAACAACTTTTAAATCAAATCAATAAAAAGATGAACTTTTCATAAAAACTTTAAAAAGTAAATAAGCTAAATCAACAAATAAGCTAATAAGAACAAGGATCTTAGAGCTTATTCGTGTATAAGCTTAAGGAAACATAAAAAGAAATCAACTTTTTAAGCACAAATCATTGATGAACAACACGGATCATACGAGATTTGTACCAAAATCAATCAAAATAAAAGAAAGGAAGGATGAGATTAAAGATTAAAAGATAAAAACTTGAACTTGATTAATGAAAGATAATACAAAAGTTTGAATTTGAAAGAGAAAAAGATGAAATCTAGTGAGAGAAAGTTTAGAACTTTCTCTCTCTAAAACTAAAAACTACCTAAAAGACTAAGTGTGTGAAATTTATGAAGTAAGGGCCTTAATATAGGCGTGTCTTGTGGTGGTGGGCTTGTGATTGGGCTTTTGGCTTGGGCTTCTTTTTCTTCTACCTTCTCTAGTCTTCACGCTTCTTTAAATAAACGTTTCCGACTTGGATTTGAGAAGTGTCGGTGAATAATTCCAACTCGTCTTATAATCTTTTGTTTAATAGACTCGAGTTCTTCGACATATATGAATCTTCCATCTTTGGCTCTATTCTTCGATAAATCTTCAAATAGCCACAATGACTTCAAATCTTTTGCATCTCTTGGACAATAGACTTCGTCTTGAGTCTTTTTCCTTGATAAAACCCGTGCAATCCCATGTTTTCTTCAATATTCATCCGGTTGACTCTGAAAACACAATAAACACAAAAACCACGCATAATTCCAAACAAATGATATTAAATACGTGTTTTGGTCTTGTTTTAGCCAGAATTAAGTGGTAAAAGGATGGGTATTTTCACACCTATCAATACTACTGCTTAAGCCACAATCCTAAAGCAAGACCATTAATGACCAATATAGTCTTGTCGATAATTAGTATCAGGAATCTTGGCACAAACCTACAAATTAGAAAACCTGTTGTTTGTAATACCATAAATCTCTTTGCCTAGCTGCAGACAATATAACAAAATGATGCATAATTAATCACAAAGGTGTGTTGAGTTATCAAGCACAAGATTGTTGGAAGTATAAAAGTTGATTTTGTTAACTTTATATTCTTCAGGGACTATATTGTAATGCAGTTGTGCCAAAGTTGGAAACATTCTAATTTTTGAAGGGTTCTTTGTGCCAACACTTCAAAGTTTTGGGATTGTGTTATATTAGCCATGGAGTTGCTCATTCTCTCTCATAACTTTACGATATTCAACACACATATTCTCTCTCGAGTTGTCAGGGTTTTCATCTAAGTTCTTGATCTTGTTAGCAATAACGTCTCGTGATTGAGAGTTTGGTTTGATCTGTTTAGAGTCTGTATCTTCTTCGTGTAGCATCCATTTTCGGGACTACACATTGTCTTTTGTATTCGTTGTGATAACATCCGTTTTGGGGACTATCCATAATAAAGATCGTTTAGAAAACTCTTGTTCTTGTTTTACTCAAACTGGTTTATATTTTTCACATGGTATCAGAGCTATTGGCTCGGTTATTGGGTTAATTATTTTTAAAATTGGTTTATTTGGGTTTTAATTAGTTGGATCTTGAAGATCTGCATCTTAATTGGATTTCTCAAAATTAGGGTTTTGAAATTTTTTGGGGATTTTTCGATTCTTGGCTTGGGTAAGTTTTTAAGGGTGTTAATTGTTTTAATTTTCATTAATTTCTAAAAAAATCCTAAAATCAGAAATTAGGGTTTTTCTCTAGTAAGTTGATATTGTGTTTTCTAACCTGTGTAGGTTGTTTTTTGGTATCCGCTGCTTGTTGTTTTGGTGTTTTGTTGATTAATTGATCTTCTTGATCAATTGTTTTGGAAGCTTGAGTTCTTTGTAATACCTCTCACACTCTCACACTCTCTTTATCTTTTATTGTTTAGAGGGATTAGGTGTCGAAGGGATCTTGATTGGTTGGTTTTGTGGAGTTACAAGGTGGTGATTTCTTGTGCTATTTGTTATTTTTCTTGTTTGTTAGTTTGTTAGTAGTTTGTTGGTTATATCTATTTTTTTGTTTTGTTTTGTTTTAGACCATCTTCAAGTCATCAGCTCTTGACCTGCCACCCATGAGTGGTTAGGAAGCCTGAGAACTATTTTTCGGCTTGATTTTGTGTTCTACGTATTTTTTGTTTTTTATGTTGTCATGGCTGGTCCTAGTGGTAGTGGTAATGACAATAATGCTACTGTGATTAATAGTCTAGATGCTGGTAATCCTTTACATTTACAAACTAATGATCATAGTAGTGGATCTTTGATTAATTTGAAATTGACTAGTTCGGAGAATTATAGAGTCTTGGCTACTACTATGAAAATTGCTTTACAAGCCAGGAATAAAATGAGCTTTGTTGATGGTACATGTGTTAAAGAAACTTATGTTAATATTGTTCCATTGTCTAATTAGTGAGATAGATGTAATGCTGTGGTTTTATCTTGGTTGTTGGGTAGTATTTCTGAGGACTTATATTTGAGTCAAGTTTATTTTGAGAATGCTGCTGAGGTTTGGGTTGAATTAAAAGAAACATATGATAAACTTGATGGGTCAATTTTGTTTAACTTGTTGCAAAAGATTAATGGTTTTAAACAAAATGGCCTTTCTGTTTCTGAATATTATCATAATTTGACCTCTTTGTAGAGAGAATGTGATATTCTGACTAAATTGACACCTTGTTCTTGTGAGGCCAGAGAAGAACTTAATAAGTATAATCAGTTAATGAAGTTAATGCAGTTTTTAATGGGATTAGATGATGTGTATCAACCAATTAGAAGTACTTTGTTAACTCGGACTGATTTACCTGATGTTAAAGATGCTTTTGTTATTGTTGGAAGGAAGGAGTCACATAGAGGTCTTGGTACTAGTTCTAGGGTTCAAAAACCCCAGGTTACCTCTTTTGTGGTTAGATCTGAGTCTAATAGAAGAAATTTTAATCGATTTAATAATAATGGGGTTAAAAGGGTCAAGGTAATAGCAATACCTACAATACTTTGTCTTGTAAGCATTATGGTATGAAAGGTCATACTATCGACAAATGTTTTGAACTTGCTGGTTATCCTAGTGGTTTTAAAAGGAATAATAATGGAAATGGAAAGAATGTTTCTAATAATAATTCTGGTGGTTCTACCTTTTGCTAATGATCAGATTAGTAAGCTTATGAGTCTTATTGGTGAAAATAATAATTATGGGGTTCATGCCAATATGGCAGGTATGGGGTTTACTTTCTTTAATGCTAATGTGTTTTTTAATAATCATTTTTATAAATTTTTCAATGCCAATATCAAATGGGTGGTAAACTTTTACATTTTGGATGGATTATTGATTTAGGGGCAAACCATCATATTACTTCTTCTACAGACAATATGACAAATGTTGTTGATATTTCAGATCTAGATATTACTGTAGGACACCCTAATGGGATTGTGGCTAAAATTAAATATGTTGGAAATCTTATGTTAACTAATAATGTGGTGTTATTTGATGTGCTGGTTATACCTGAATATACTCTAGTTTGTTATCTGTCAATAAAATGATTAAAGATAGTAAGCTTCACGTTGGGTTTAATGAAAATGATTGTGTTATTCAGGATTTGAGAAAAGAGATTGTTCTGGGGATTGGTAGTGAAACTGATGGTTTATATGTGTTTGATGTGAATTGTGAGTTTTCTAAGGTTAAAAGTAATTTTTCAATCATGTGTTGTCATATTTCTAAGTCTGTTTGGCATAATAGGCTTGGTCACCCTTCTGATGAAGTGTTAATGATTTTGAAACAACAATTAAAGTTAAGTAAACCTGGTCATTTTGAACCTTGTGAGATTTGTCATTTTGCTAAACAATCTAGAGAACCTTTTCTATTGAGTGAGCATAAATCTTCTGTTTTGGGATTATTAATTCATCCAGATGTGTGGGGACCCTATATGGTTACTACTAGGGAAGGTTTTCGGTTTTTTATTACTATTGTGGATGATTACAACAGGGCTGTGTGGGTTTATTTGCTTAAGTCTAAAGATGTGGTTTTCAAATACTTGAAGGAATTTCATAATTTGTTTCAAAGAAAATAAAGGTTATAAAGTCTGGTAATGGGACTGAGTGTTTGAATAATAATATGGCTTGCTTTTTAAGTGACCAAGGTATTAGTCATCAGACTACTTGTGCTTATACTCCTCAGTAAAATGGAATTGCTGAGAGAAAGCATATGCATTTTCTTAATGTAGCTAGAAGTCTGTTATTTCAGGGAGGTATTCCTCTTAGTTTTTGGGCTGATTGTGTATTAACTGCTACTTATTTGATCAACAGGCTTCCTTCCTCTGTTCTAGCTGGTCATTCTTTGTTTTTTAAGTTGTACAATATGGAACCTTCCCTTTCCGATATAAGGTCTTCTGGGTGTTTGTGTTTTTCAAGTATTTTGAATAATTATGATAAGTTTTCTTCTAAATCTGAAAAGTGTGTCTTAATTGGTTTTTCTTTTTCTAAAAAGGCTTATAAATTGTTGAGTATTCAAAGCAAAAATGTTTTCTTTTCTAGGGATGTCAAGTTATATGAAACTATTTTTCCTTTTAAAATGAAAGATGTTGATCAAAGACTTGAGTCTAGTATTTCTTTTTATGCTAATAATAATTTTTTTTGATTGTTTTGAGTTTGACACCCATGAGTCCTTAAGACCCAAGGATGATGGAAGGGACCATCTAATGAGGCAGGGGAGGTAACTATGGGTCATTTAGATGATACCGCAGAGGAGCAGTCATCTGGAAATACTCATGCTGCCTCATCAATGGATGAAAAATTCTTCATCGGAGGGCAATGTCCCTTGTTTTCCAAATCCGGTTCGTATTTTTAATGACAACATAAGAACAGTTGGAGAAGGTCTGATAGGATGTCTAAATTACCTGAAAAGTTAAATGATTTTATGTTAGACAATAAGGTTAGATATGGTTTGAATAAATATGCTAATCATACTGTTTTGTCTCATGATAATTGTTCCTTCATACGTAATTTGAATAGAACTGCTGAGCCTAATAGTTTTAATCAAGCTGTTAAAGATATTAATTGGGTTCAAGCTATGAAAAATGAAATGGAAGCTTTATATTTGAATAATACTTAGATATTGACTGACTTACTTGTTAATAGAAAAGCTATTCCTTGTAAATGGGTTTATAAGATAAAATATAAAGCTGATGGTGAGGTTGAGAGATATAAAGCAAGACTTGTTGCTAAAGGTTGTGGTCAGAAAGAAGGTGTTGATTATGATAAAAAATTTAGTCCTACTATAAAAATGAGCATTGTTAGATTTTTTATTAACATGGATGTTCAAAATGATTGGTGCTTATATCAAATGGATGTCAATAATGCTTTCTTATATGGTGAATTAGATGAAGAGGTGTATATGTTGCAACCTCCTGGTTATTGTGATTCTAGTGATAATAGAGTTTGTAAATTGGTTAAGTCCTTATACGGTTTAAAACAAGCTCCAAGACAGTGGAATAAAAAGTTAGTTGAAACTTTACTTGAAGCTGGTTTTGAACAAAGTAAGAATGATCATTCATTATTTGTTAGAAATGCGAATAACATTTTTATTCCTTTACTGGTTTATGTAGATGACATTGTGATTACTAGAAATGACATATCTGAGATTAATAAGATAAAAACTTTTCTTAATAACAAATTTAAAATCAAGGATCTTGGGGAGTTAAAGTTTTTCATGGGTATTGAGGTGGTAAAAATTAAAAATGGCTTATGTTTGAATCAAATGAAATATTGTATTGAATTGTTACATGAGTTTGGTTGTTAGTGTGACACCTGGTAATTTTTCCTACTTTGTAAAATGACTATTTTACCCTTTGACTTTTTATTTAGTCAACTATGTGATTTAACTGTGTTGGAACCGGGAAGTTATCCCGCGTTTTCTGAAAAACTGTTTGCTGACGAGTAATGGCCTGACTCTATGCTCAGTCATTATTCTGAACATTTTCTGTCAACCTGACCAAAGTGCTGAGACGGTCAATGAATTGACGATAATCCATGAGATTATTCGTTATCTGTGAATTATGTGCTTAACTGTTTAGTTTTAACAGCGTGATCGTATTTTCTTGAGCAACGTATTTAAATATTTCTGTATATGTTTATATATGCCTGTATTTTAGTATTTTTGCTATTTATAGTAATAAATCGTATTTACTGTGAATATTTAACTAACGTATCGCGTTTTCGTATTTTACGTCGTTTTTACGTTTAACTGTCGTTAACATGCATAAAATACTTTACCAATCATAAAATGTCAGTTTCCGTCGAAAAATCGTAAATTTAATATATTTCGTCAAATTTTTAAGTTTTACGTAATTTTTAACTTAACTATATACTTTTTGATATTTACCTAAAACTAACTAACCTTTTTACCTTAAACATTTTAACTAATTACCATAGTAAATTTTTTGAATAATTTACCCCCCATTGGGACCCCCATAACCGGCCACATGCTAAGCCATGTGCATGGCCTTACATTTTTCCATTTTGAGCTTAAGGTATATACCTTACACCCTTTAACTTATTAACCAAAACCCTTCCATTATTTACTTACACACTTCATTTCACCTCAAACAAAAAAAAAACACACACATCTCTTCCTCTCTCTCTCTAAACACACGGCACAAACACAAACCACATTCCACCATTGTTGATTTCTAAAAAGCTTCATTTTACCAAGATTTAACACAAAACAAATACACCCTAGAGCTTGTATAAGCATAAAGAAGAATGGTCTTTCTTGGTTTGATGATTTGAGTAGTTTTTGGGTTGAAGATTTAGAGTAGAGTTCTTGTTGATTATTAGTGGGTTATATTGTAGATCGGGTCGTTGTAGTTACGTAGAATCGTTACACAAGGTTATTTCTTAAACCTTTTTCATCTTTTCATTTTCCATGCATGATCTTTGTAGATCTATGCATGCATGTTACTCATCAAGTGTTTTTATGAAATAAAATGATGAAAATTATTTTTGGTCATGAAATATTTTAAGATTTGTGGAAATTATGTGTGGATCTATTAGATCCATACATGAAAATGGGTTAATTGAAAGATTTGTGAAAAACATAAGTATGTATATTATGGATTTGTGAACTTGAAGAAAAATCTTTGATTTTGTTGATGTTTATGAAAAATTAGAGGGAACTAGTTGTGTTACTACTAGTGGTTACGCTTGAAAACAGTCGAAAACGAGTTTTTACGGAAAACATACAATCTGTCCGACTTTTGTAAGAGGCGTAGAGAGTCGTAAAAATTGTTTTGACACTAGTTTACTTCGAGATTATGAAAATATAAGTTAATACTTTCGTTTCGATATGTTATGGGCTAAAAACGGAGCTAAAATAAGTAAGTTGTGGTCGTCTAAATTTCGTTGTCGGAAAACTTAATTTTTGGAGAACACTATAAGTGGTTGCTGTCCAGATTTTTAAAGTGGTTGAAACGACGTTTTCGAGTCAAACGGAGTTGTTTTAAGTGTCGAAATGGTTACTAAATGGTATGTATGAATGTTGGACTTGTTTTGTAAAAGCATGTTAGCTCGAAAAGTGAATACTTGTTGTACTATTGAAAGTTTGAACGTTGGAAGTGGAAATTGTTACGATTGTGAAAAATGAATTGTTGAATTGTTGGCGATTGAGAAATTGTTAAAAATAGGGGTTTTAGGACGAGATTTGAGTATTTACTAAAAATGGCAAATTTTTATGTGACGCCGAAAGGCTGCCGAATTTTCGTTAGAAATCGTATAGGAAAAATTGTTAAGATAAATTTTGGTAAATTAAAATTTACGCCGAAAGGCTGTCGAAATTTCGTCGAGTCAAAAATAAATATTTTTGCCTAAGTATATATATACTATAATGTTTATAACGATGTAACATTTACAAGTCACGATTTTAACAACAAAATATATACTTGATTGATGAGTAACGTACGTGATGAACTATTGTGACTTATTTGCTAGCGCCTAAACTATAGTATTATATTTAGGTTGTTGCTAGAGTTGTTCGCTACTATTTGATCTTACTTGTGCGGTTTGAATCATTGCATAAGGTGAGTTTATAGATCCCTATTAAACTATTTTTGTATGTTTAATGTTTTGGGATGTGATAAATGCTTTGATGACTTGCTTCTGGACGCAAGTAAAACTTGATTTCCGTGAGCGCTTTGTGAACACTATTTATGAGATAGCTTAAGTTGCTTTAGCCATGGTCCCCACTATCATGAATCGTTAGTTACTCTACTGGAGTAAGCTCTTATGTTATGGATAGATCTATTGAGGGTTGACAACCTCCACTCGGGCATTCTGACGTCGGACGAGTGTGTACCATTTGTATGAACGGAGTCATCTTGGCTAGGTACTCCATTGGGGCAATTTATGTATGCAATCTATTGTATGCACTGGATCACTAGTTTCGATGTCACGAGCTTAGCTATCATAAATATTGTGAACACCCAATTTATCCTACACTTGGCACTATATCTCCTATAGTTGCATGTGTACATGAAATGAAATCTGAAATTGAATGACTATGAATTTTTACTTGAAACCTATATTCTCACCAACTTTATGTTGACACAATTTAGCATTTATCTCAGGTAATTGATGATGTGTTGTACCTGCTGTGTGAAGTACTTGGAGTCCGCATGCATTTCTTGGCTATCTTCGAACATTTATTTACTTATGCTTTTGAACTATTATCTCGTTGATGTTTAAAACTTTTACATTCCGCTGCACTATCTTTTGAAACTGAGACCTTTGTACTGTAATGCTTTTTATTTAAATTCAACGAGGTATTTTTATAAAACGTCTCATTTAGAGTCGTTCTCTTGTACCTTGAACTATGATACAATGACGTAACAGCCCCCGAGCTTCACCGCTTCCGCATATCACATTTGGGGTGTTACAGAATTGGTTATCAGAGCCTTGGTTATAGAGAACTAGGTTTGCATCTTAGGCCTAGACTATAACCGATGTGGCAACTTGTTACTCTGTATATATATGTGTACTACGTAATGTATTACGTAGGATAACACTATAAGTAATATGTAATATATATTATGTAATACGTAATATGTATTATATACATATGCATTTCGTTGATTTGCATACTTTAATTTCTATACATGATTATTTCATGCATACCCTACAACTGCTTTAATACGCATTTTGGTTGTTGCAGGTTATGTCGTCATCTACTGTTTATTACCAGCCCGACTCTGCCGACGAAGAGTGGGAAGACGAGGTTGAGATGGTACCAGATCATGTTGAGCCGGAGAATGACCAAGAGGAGGCTGATCCTGAGGAGGAAGGTGCGGAGTATGACCCTGACGAGGATCCGGAGGAGGATGATAAGGGTGAGCCTGACGTGTTGTCTGATACTTCTGATGTTGTTGATGGGATGCCACCTATTGTGCATCGTACTTTGATCGAGTGGGTTAGTGGTAGTGAGGACGATGAGGATGACGTGGATGGTATTGAGGTAGATCACGAGGGTGATGAGGATATGGATGGACATGAGGTAGGTCATGAGGATGATATGGATGGTGTTGAGGTAGATCATGAGGGTGATGATGATATGGATGGATATGAGGTAGATCGTGAGGATGATGAGGACATGGATGATGAGATTGAGAGTGATACTGACGTTAGGATGGTTGTGACTAGTAGTGATAGCGAGGGTGCTGAGGCTGATGATGATATTAGGGTTGATGCTTTGACTGTTGTACCTGAGAGAGTTGAGCCTAGTAGAAGGAGTGAGATTAGGAAGACGTCCAACTTGAGGAAGAAGCCTAATGTTCCCTGTCAGCGATTTAGAGAGGAGATGGAAGCTTTATGGGGTACGCCGCCAGCTGAGGTTTACACTGATTCCGATGATACTGTACCACCTGCTGATGGAGTTGGACCATCCGGTGTTAGATCTCGAGCTTTGTCCGATTTTGATTCGTCATGCCCACGGAAGAAGATCCGTATGTCTGATTCACACACTACACCTGAGGCATCGCCTACTCATGAGATTCGAGCTACTACTGCTGTTTCTACACCACCTACTCATCATGGTGGAGAGCCCTCTAGACCTAGGTCATGTGTTGTTATGATAGGATCTGCTAGGGATTCAGATGCTGTTCGTTTTCGTCTACTTGAGGATGCGGTTTTTGGATTGTTAGAGGATAACGAGGATACCCGCGACTTGTTGGATACCACACTTGAGGAGGTTGCTAGGTTGAGGCGTGAGTTAGAGCCAATTCGTGGAGGAGACCGAGCTGTAGATGGAGACCCTAGGAGTGATTCACCGAGATGTGCTGAGTGTGATCGTCGTCGTCGCACTTAGAGATTCATCGTTATTGTGCTTAATTCTAGAGTAGATTGACATCTTTATCTTTTGGGTATTGTATCCACTAAACTAGAGTAGTACTCAGTTAGTTGGAGTAGACTAGATGTAATCATACTCTTATTTTATGACTATGTACTTGATATTTTGATTATGAATGGGAATTTAACTTTATGACCTTGACCAGAGACTATCCTTTTTATGTTTGTTGTACGGTTAAATTCTGCATTCTATTTTAGCATATGAAATATATAACGTGTATATTCATGCTTGAACCTTAATTGCATTGTTGTCTTAACGCAGAGAAACAATGGTGAACACACGTAACGGAATGACTGACGCTCAATTGGAAGCACTGATTACGCAACGAGTGACTGCTGCACTGGCAAACGTTTAAGCTAACAACAACGTGAACGAAGCACCACCGAACAATGTTGACAATCGACCGCCTAAGCCGTGTACTTACAAGGACTTTAGGAGCTGTGACCCTTTGACTTTTAATGGTACTGAAGGAGCTGTCGGATTAGCTCGTTGGGTCGAAAAGATGGAAGTCGTGTTCCGTGTTAGTGGATGTGCTGTTGAGAACCAAGTGACTTATTCTACTTGTACTTTAGCTGCTGGAGCGTTGACATGGTGGAACACACATGTGCAGACGGCTGGAGCCGAGGAGGCGTATGGAATTAATTGGGAGGAACTTAAGAAGTTGTTGACTAAGGAGTATTGTCCTCGTAATGAGATTCAGAAAATGGAAATCAAATTGTGGAACTTGACTGTGAAGAACAATGACATTGGTACGTACACAAGGAGGTTCCAAGAATTGTGTTTGCTATGTCTTGGAATGGTTCCGGATGAAGAAAAGAAGGTTGAGTGCTATATTTGGGGTTTACCGGGTAGAGTTCAAGGGAATGTGACATCGTCTGGACCGACAAAAGTTAGTGATGCTATAAGGATGGCTCACAGTCTGATGGCCCAAGTTGTTCGAGCAAATACTGGGAATGCCGCGGACAACAAGAGAAAGTGGGGTAATAACCAAAGGAACAACCATGGGAACTATCCGAATAAGAGGCAAGACACTGTGAAAGCGTACACTGCTGGTACTGGGGAAAAGGGAGTGTACAATGGGACGTTACCTCTGTGCAATTGATGCAAGCGTCACCACAATGGACAATGCAATGTACAGTGTCACAACTGCAAGAAAACTGGACACATTGCTAGAGATTGTAAGTCACCACCCAACACGAAAGCCAACGTCACTTGCTTTGAATGTCAGCAGAAGGGACACTACAGAAATGAGTGCCCAAAGAAAAAGAACAAGGACAAGGACCAAGGAAAGATTGCTAAAGCTGGAGAAGCTCGTGGTAGGGTCTATGTGATAGGAGGAGGAGAAGCGCAACAAAACCCCGACGTCGTGACGGGTACGTTTCTTCTCAATGGTCGTTATGCTTCCATTTTATTTGATACTAGAGCCGATAGGAGTTTTGTGTCGACTGCTTTTAGTGTTTTACTTGATGTGACCCCTTCGCCCTTAGACACTAAGTACACTATTGAGTTAGCTAATGGGAAGTTGATAGAGGCCGACACTATACTTCGTGGATGCACTTTAAATCTTCTAGGTCATCCTTCCGTAATAGACCTTATGCCTGTTGAGTTAGGGAGTTTTGACGTGATTGTCGGAATGGATTGGTTGTCGAGATATCGTGCTACGATTATATGCGACGAGAAGATCGTTCGTTTACCGTTTGGTGATGAAGTTTTGGAGGTACAAGGGGATACAAGTAACGGAAAAGGGAAGTCACGACTGAACATTATCTCGCGTGTCAAGGCTCAGAAGTTGTTGTCGGAAGGTTGCCACGTATTTTTAGCATGTGTTACTGAAAAGCAGACGGAATAAAAACGGTTGGAAGATGTACCTATCGTACGGGATTTTCTAGAAGTCTTTCCTGAAGATTTGCCTGGATTACCGCCGGCTAGACAAGTTGAACTCCAGATCGATTTAATACCGGGAGCTGCACCTGTTGCTCGAGCGCCTTACCGTTTAGCACCGTCGGAATTGCAAGAACTAGCAACGCAACTACAAGAGTTGACTGATAAAGGATTCATAAGACCGAGTTCTTCACCCTGGGGAGCTCTAGTCTTATTTGTAAAGAAGAAGGATGGGAGTTTTTGGATGTGTATCGACTATCGTGAGTTGAACAAACTTACCATTAAGAACCGTTACCCGTTACCTAGGATCGATGATCTGTTTGATCAGTTGCAAGGATCGAGCGTTTACTCGAAGATTGACCTTAGGTCTGGTTATCACCAATTAAGAGTCCGTGAGGAAGATGTTGCAAAGACTGCTTTTAGGACTAGGTATGGACACTATGAGTTCCAAGTGATGCCGTTCGGTTTGACAAACGCACCTGCTGTGTTTATGGACCTCATGAACCGGGTGTGTAAACCGTATTTGGACAAGTTTGTCATTGTGTTCATCGATGACATACTGATTTACTCAAGGAATGAGAAGGAACATGAGGAACATCTTAAGATAATATTGGAATTGCTTAAGAAGGAGGAATTGTACGCTAAGTTCTCGAAGTGTGATTTTTGGTTGCCAAGAGTACAATTTCTAGGTCACGTTATAGATAGCAAGGGGATTCATGTTGATCCTGCCAAGATTGAATTAATTAGGGAGTGGACTGCTCCTACGATACCGACTGAGATTCGCCAATTCTTAGGACTCGCCGGATATTACCGAAGGTTCATCGAGGGATTCTCGAAGATCATGAAACCATTGACGAAGTTGACTCAAAAGAAGGTGAAATACAAATGGGGAGATAAGGAGGAATTATCATTCCAAAAGTTGAAACAAATGTTGTGTAGTGCGCCTATTCTATCGTTACCAGAAGGATCGGAAGACTTTGTGGTTTACTGTGATGCATCAGCAAAAGGATTGGGAGCTATGTTGATGCAAAGGAAGAAAGTTATCGCTTACGCGTCACGACAATTGAAAACGCATGAGAAAAACTATACTACGCACGACTTGGAGCTAGGAGCGGTAGTATTTGCCTTGAAGTTGTGGAGACACTACTTGTATGGAACCAAGTGTGTCGTCTATACCGATCACAAGAGTTTACAACATATTCATGATCAGAAGAAACTGAACATGAGATAACGTCGATGGATCGAGTTGCTCAGCGATTATGACTGTGAAATCCGTTACCACCCTGGGAAGGTCAATGTAGTGGCGGATGCGCTAAGTAGAAAGGAACAACTGATGACACGTAGAGTTAGATCGTTAGCTATGGTTATCAATCCGAACTTACCTGTGCAAATTCGTGAAGCACAAACCGAAGCTCTTAAGCCCGAACATGTTGAAGATGAGAAACTAGGAGGGATGGTTACAAAGAAATTGGAGACTAGCAATAATGGAACGTTATGTCTGAATGGTAGAAGTTGGTTACCACGGTTTGGAGGACTAAGGGACGTGATTATGCACGAGTCGCATAAATCTAAGTATTCGATTCACCCAGGATCTGACAAAATGTATCAGGATATGAAGAAGCTATATTGGTGGCCAAATATGAAAGTTGAAATCGCTACTTACGTAGGGAAGTGCCTGACTTGCGCTAGAGTGAAAACAGAACACCAAAAACCATCTGGATTGTTGGTTCAACCTATAATTCCCATGTGGAAGTGGGAAAATATAACCATGGACTTCATAACTAAGCTACCTAAAACGACAAATGGATATGACACAATTTGGGTAATTGTGGATCGACTTACGAAATCTGCACACTTTTTGGCTATGAAGGAAGATGATTCAATGGATAAGCTTACGAGACTTTATCTGAAGGAAATAGTCGCAAAACATGGGATACCGATCTCGATAATTTCTGATAGAGATGGTAGATTTACTTCGGAATTCTGGAAATCACTTCAGAAAGCGTTGGGTACGCAATTGGACATAAGTACTGCTTATCACCCGCAGACTGACGGACAGAGTGAGAGAACTATTCAAACGCTGGAGGACATGTTGCGTGCTTGTGTGCTTGACTTTGGAAAGCAATGGGACAGACATTTGCCTCTAGTGGAACTCTCTTACAACAATAGTTATCATACCAGTATTAAGGCTGCACCGTTTGAAGCGTTGTATGGTCGTAAATGTCGCTCGCCTGTGTGTTGGAGTGAGGTTGGGGATAGTCAACTCACTGGCCCTGAACTCATCTGTGAAACGACTGAGAAGATTGTTCAAATCAAGAGCCGAATTCAAGCAGCCCGTGATCGTCAAAAGAGTTACGCCGACGTTCGACGTAAGCCTCTCGAATTTCAAGTGGGAGATAAAGTGATGCTAAAAGTATCGCCTTGGAAAGGTGTGGTACGTTTTGGCAAGCGAGGAAAGCTGAACCCCCGTTATATTGGACCTTTCAAAATTCTAGCAAAGGTTGGAACTGTAGCCTATCGTGTCGAATTACCGCAAGTGTTGAGCCGCGTACACAACACTTTTCATGTGTCGAACTTGAAGAAGTGCCTGTCTGATGAAACACTCGTTATACCATTGGAGGAACTCCGAATCGATGACAAGATGCAATTTGTCGAGGAACCTGTTGAAATCATGGACCGTGAGGTCAAACGATTGAAACAGAGTCGTATTCCTATCATCAAGGTGAGGTGGAATTCTAAACGTGGACCTGAATTCACTTGGGAGCGTGAGGATCAATTTCACAAGAAATATCCGTAACTCTTTGAAAATTCTAGAAACCGTGACACTCCTAAGCTTTGAGGACAAAGCTTCTCTATCAAGGGGATGATGTAACACCTGGTAATTTTCCCTACTTTGTAAAATGACTATTTTACCCTTTGACTTTTTATTTAGTCAACTATGTGATTTAACTGTGTTGGAACCGGGAAGTTATCCCCCGTTTTCTGAAAAACTATTTGCTGACGAGTAATGGCCTGACTCTGTGCTCAGTCATTATTCTGAACATTTTCTGTCAACCTGACCAAAGTGCTGAGACGGTCAATGAATTGACGATAATCCATGAGATTATTCGTTATCTGTGAATTATGTGCTTAATTGTTTAGTTTTAACAGCGTGATCGTATTTTCTTGAGCAGCGTATTTAAATATTTCTGTATATGTTTATATATGCCTGTATTTTAGTATTTTTGCTATTTATAGTAATAAATCGTATTTACTGTGAATATTTAACTAACGTATCGCGTTTTCGTATTTTACGTCGTTTTTACGTTTAACCGTCGTTAACATGCATAAAATACTTTACCAATCATAAAATGTCAGTTTCCGTCGAAAAATCGCAAATTTAATATATTTCGTCAAATTTTTAAGTTTTACGTAATTTTTAACTTAACTATATACTTTTTGATATTTACCTAAAACTAACTAACCTTTTTACCTTAAACCTTTTAACTAATTACCATAGTAAAATTTTTGAATAATTTACCCCCCATTGGGACCCCCATAACCGGCCACATGTTAAGCCATGTGCATGGCCTTACATTTTTCCATTTTGAGCTTAAGGTCATATACCTTACACCCTTTAACTTATTAACCAAAACCCTTCCATTATTTACTTACACACTTCATTTCACCTCAAACAAAAAAACACACATCTCTTCCTCTCTCTCTCTCTCTAAACACACGGCACAAACACAATCCACCATTGTTGATTTCTAAAAAGCTTCATTTTACCAAGATTTAACACAAAACAAATACACCCTAGAGCTTGTATAAGCATAAAGAAGAATGGTCTTTCTTGGTTTGATGATTTGAGTAGTTTTTGGGTTGAAGATTTAGAGTAGAGTTCTTGTTGATTATTAGTGGGTTATATTGTAGATCGGGTCGTTGTGGTTACGTAGAATCGTTACACAAGGTTATTTCTTAAACCTTTTTCATCTTTTCATTTTCCATGCATGATCTTTGTAGATCTATGCATGCATGTTACTCATCAAGTATTTTTATGAAATAAAATGATGAAAATTATTTTTGGTCATGAAATATTTTAAGATTTGTGGAAATTATGTGTGGATCTATTAGATCCATACATGAAAATGGGTTAATTGAAAGATTTGTGAAAAACATATGTATGTATATTATGGATTTGTGAACTTGAAGAAAAATCTTTGATTTTGTTGATGTTTATGAAAAATTAGAGGGAACTAGTAGTGTTACTACTAGTGGTTACGCTTGAAAACGGTCAAAAACGAGTTTTTACGGAAAACATACAATCTGTCCGACTTTTGTAAGAGGCGTAGAGAGTCGTAAAAATTGTTTTGACACTAGTTTACTACGAGATTATGAAAATATAAGTTAATACCTTCGTTTCGATATATTATGGGCTAAAAACGGAGCTAAAATGAGTAAGTTGTGGTCGTCTAAATTTCGTTGTCGGAAAACTTAATTTTTGGAGAACAACACTATAAGTGGTTGCTGTCCAGATTTTTAAAGTGGTCGAAACGACGTTTTCGAGTCAAACGGAGTTGTTTTAACTGCCGAAATGGTTACTAAATGGTATGTATGAATGTTGGACTTGTTTTGTAAAAGCGTGTTAGCTCGAAAAGTGAATACTTGTTGTACTATTGAAAGTTTGAACGTTGGAAGTGGAAATTGTTACGATTGTGAAAAATGAATTGTTGAATTGTTGGCGATTGAGAAATTGTTGAAAATAGGGGTTTTAGGACGAGATTGAGTATTTACTAAAAATGGCAAATTTTTATGTGATGCCGAAAGGCTGCCGAATTTTCGTTAGAAATCGTATAGGAAAAATTGTTAAGATAAATTTTGGTAAATTAAAATTTACGCCGAAAGGCTGTCGAAATTTCGTCGAGTCAAAAATAAATATTTTTGCCTAAGTATATATATACTATAATGTTTATAACGATGTAACATTTACAAGTCACGATTTTAACAACAAAATATATACTTGATTGATGAGTAACGTACGTGATGAACTATTGTGACTTATTTGCTAGCGCCTAAACTATAATATTATATTTAGGTTGTTGCTAGAGTTACTCGCTACTATTTGATCTTACTTGTGCGGTTTGAATCATTGCTTAAGGTGAGTTTATAGATCCCTATTAAACTAATTTTGTATGCTTAATGTTTTGAGATGTGATAAATGCTTTGATGACTTGCTTCTGGACGCAAGTAAAACTTGATTTCTGTGAACGCTTTGTGAACACTATTTATGAGATAGCTTAAGTTGCTTTAGCCATAGTCCCCATTATCGTGAATCGTTAGTTACTCTGCTGGAGTAAGTTCTTATGTTATGGATAGATCTATTGAGGGTTGACAACCTCCACTCGGGCATTCTGACGCCGGACGAGTGTGTACCATTTGTATGAAAGGAGTCATCTTGGCTAGGTACTCCATTGGGACAATTTATGTATGCAATCTATTGTATGCACTGGATCACTAGTTTCGATGTCACGAGCTTAGCTATCATAAATATTGTGAACACCCAATTTATCCTACACTTGGCACTATATCTCCTATAGTTGCATGTGTACATGAAATGAAATCTGAAATAGAATGACTATGAATTTTTACTTGAAACCTATATTCTCACCAACTTTATGTTGACCCAATTTAGCATTTATCTCAGGTAATTGATGATGTGTTGTACCTGCTGTGTGAAGTACTTGGAGTCCGCATGCATTTCTTGGCTATCTTCGGACATTTATTTACTTATGCTTTTGAACTATTATCTCGTTGATGTTTAAAACTTTTACATTCCGCTGCACTATCTTTTGAAACTAAGACCTTTGTACTGTAATGCTTTTTATTTAAATTCAACGAGGTATTTTTATAAAACGTCTCATTTAGAGTCGTTTTCTTGTACCTTGAACTATGATACAATGACGTAACAGCCCCCGAGCTTCACCGCTTCCGCATATCACATTTGGGGTGTTACAGTTAGCCTGCAAACCTGTTGCTACACCTATGACAGAAAATGGTATTCTTGCTCATAAAGAATCAGAAGGTGATAAGTTTCTTAAACATATTAATTCTTATCAAAAACTTGTTGGGAAACTTATATATCTTTGTAATACTAGACCTGATATTTCATATTCAGTTCATTGTCTTAGTCTGTATATGCATGCTTCATTGCAATCTCATTTAGATGCTGATTTAAGAGTGCTTAGGTATCTTAAAGGAGCACCTGGTGAAGGTATTGTTTATGAGAAAACTACTTGTAGAACTTTAAATGCTTATGCTTATTCTGACTGGGCTAAATGTAAGCTTACTAGAAGGTCTATCACTGGATATTGTGTTTATATCTTTGAAGGGTTGGTATCCTAGAAAATTAAGAAACAAGCAACTTTGTCCAGGTCATCAGCTGAAGCTGAGTATAGGTCCATGGCCTCTGTGGTTTATGAAGTGATGTGGTTGATTAAAATTTTAGTAGACCTGAATATTAAGAATATTCTTCCAGTCAGTTTGTTTTGTGATAATAGTTCAGCTATACAAATTGTTGCTAACCCAGTTATGCATGAAAAGACCAAACATTTTGATCTAGATGTGCATTTAGTAAGAGAGAAAGTTGCTTCAGGATTGATCAAAACTGTGAAAGTTGATTCTAGTGCACAGGTTGCAGATGTATTCACAAAATGTTTGGGAATAGTTCAGCATCAATACTTGTGTTCCAAGCTTAGACTTAAAAATCCGTTTAAGTCATAAGCTTGAGGGAGGATGTTGGAGGTATAAAAGTTTAGTTTGTTAACTTTATATTCTTCAGGGACTATATTGCAATGCAGGTGTGCCAAAGTTGGAAACATTCTAATTCTTGAAGGGTTCCTTGTGCCAACACTTCAAAGTTGTGGGATTGTGCTATATAAGCCATGGAGCTGCTCATTCTCTCTCATAACTTTACGATATTCAACACAAATATTCTCTCTCGAGTTGTTAGGGTTTTCATCTAAGTTCTTGATCTTGTTAGCAATCACGTCTCGTGATTGAGAGTTTGGTTTGATCAGTTTGGGTCTGTTTAGAGTCTGTATCTTCTTCGTGTAGCATCCATTTTGGGGACTACACATTGTCTTTTGTATTCGTTGTGATAGCATCCGTTTTAGAGACTATCCATAATAAAGATCGTTTAGAAAACTCTTGTTCTTGTTTTACTCAAACTGGTTTATATTTTTCACAAAGATGATGGTGGTTGTTCCTTTCAAGTCTCTTTCAAAATCGCTATTTAACTAAAAAAGATGCTCAAAAAACTATAAGTTCATCATGTCTCAACCACTAAATAAAATACATAAGCAAAAGTATTCAACTTGAAGCTTGTCCTATTATATAACCTACAAAATAAAATACATAAGCAAAAGTAATAAACTAGGCATCGGCCCCAATGTGGATATAACTATGACTCGATTTTTGGGTAAAGGAATTGAAACCTACTGATGTTGATGCTTTAATGGTTGCTCTTTTGGCTGCTTGTGCTTCAATGGCTGCTCTTGCGGCTGCTAGCCTTGCTGTAACGGATTAAGCTTGTGAGTCAAGTTGTTCGGGATGAAAAGCTCAACGGTCGGATAGTATGGATTCCCACCTTATAAAACACTGATAAAAGTATAAACTTTAAAATGAAAAAGGCAGTTTCGGGGGTTTGGCAAGAGAGGTCAATGACTTTTTCTTGTCCCAACGCTTTGCTAGTTGAAGGTGGAGTGTTCTATGCTAAGCTTTATTCAATAATTTGATCATTTGTTAATGGAAGACTCATGGCCTAGCTTTGCAACATGTTGTTCAATTTAGTTTGGAAATAAGTACAGTATTAATCTTAAAAAGTAAGGTATATAGTAAGTACTAATTAATAAAGGGGTGCGAAGGAAATGGAACCTGCTGATGCTGGTGCTTCAATGGATGTGCCTCCGCTTCAATGGCTTCTCTTGCAGCTGCTAGCCGTGCTTCAATGGATTTAGCTTGTGCGACAAGTTGTTCAGGAGTCTTCTTTGGGGGAAAATCTACGTATATACAAAAAACTAGAATTAGTTGTTAAAAGAAAGAAAGATTGACTAGGTGTGGTGAGGTAAGGTAGTAATGTAAGTACTACATACCACCAGGAGGAGGAGGAGGAAGTGGTTTGACGTAGTGCATTCGATTTTCTGGATGATCGGAGAAGGTTTCAGTTGAATAACCAGGGCCCTTGATAACACCTATATATATACAATTAACAACCAAATTTCAATATATAAGGGGTTTTTGTTTGGGCGTCTTATGGCTTATTTAGGGTTTTGGGCTAATGCTTCATAAGCTCGGCTCATTTTGAAGCTTTTAAACTTAACTAAGTTTATTATTAACACCATAGAAAGTTTTAAAATAAGCTGGCACAAAAAGTGAGGTTATGAACTTATGATACATAAGGCGAAAACCAAATAATCCATAAGCCGGCGAAAACCCTAACAATATAATTAGAATGAAATAGATCTAATCTAAAACTTGACGCAATTATTATTAGTATTATTTACGTGGTGGTGCTGGTGATGTATCTATGGGCATCATCATCCTCTTTGGTACTATAATGTATAAGAAAGTTAAAAACCAGTTAGTATCAGTTAGAAAGAAAGAAACAAAGTTCGAGAAGAAGAAGAAGAAACAACATACATCTAACTATAAAGTTAGAAGGGCTTGTAGGTTGTGCTGCCAATCTATTAATAGTTTTTTCACTCAAATTCAATCGACCACAACAACTAGGCATGTCGATTTAGTCGATTATCATTGGATCATCATATGGAATTATTATTCACCTTCCATTGATTTTTCTTCTTTTTTTGTTTATTTGATTTGTGTGTGTCTGTGTCTCAATTAAGGTGGGTTAATATTGTCCCCCAATATTAGAGAAGAAGAACAAAGGAAAAATATGCATGTGTATACCTTTTTTTGTTTAACTTTTCCCCTGCAAATTGTTCTCATTTTACATTATCATCCTCCTAAACATTATAAAATCTCCCTCCCCTTTAAATATTATGCCCAAACCAGGCCATAACATACAAACCAACGCGTGACAATGTTTGCCTTTGGCTTTCCACAAAAAGGTGAAGATTGGCGGGAACACCTTAACCCCGGGTGCCTTTTGGCACCAGCCATTGTCCACCCCACAAGGAATAGCTCCGGCAACTCTCCTGGCCCAGAGGAGCAACACCTGGAGTGAGGCGAGCCGAGACTCGACCCTCGATCTCTTATTCCACAAAGTCTCTCCAGTGTGCCCATAGGTTTTGCGGAGGCGGGTATCTATTTGAAACAAATGCCAAGGATGGGAATTGAACTTGGGTCATTTGACTCAAGCACAAGAGCTCCACCCATTGGACTAATGCTCCAATGGTGTTTGCCTTTGGCTTTGTTATTTGTCATAGCGAAACATACTTTGAACCGAGAGATATGTATTTGGTTTATACACGACCAAGATCTATTTCTAGCTAGGCTCTAGAACTGTGGGAGATCTCTTCGAACCAAGAGCCGAGAAACTCTTGAGAAACCAACACTTCGTTTCCATTGAATTTCAGAGAGATCCCAAAAGAAATTGTATCTTGAGATTTTCAAACACTTTGCAAATGCGGTCAAGCATCTCACTGATTCTTCACTGTCGAATCTCTTAATTGTCAAGCTCCAAGATTGATGTTAACTTCAAGTTGATTAATGATTTCTCCTCAATTCCTGAGAATACGAATTCTTTAATCAAGTCACGCCGTAACCATGTTAATCAGGGACTTTTCAATATAGACTGAGTCTATCTGATATAAAAAGATTTCCAAAGTTGTAAAAAGCGTCAAAATGACAATATGATACTTTTCCACAAAAAAAGATTTGAAACTATGAAGTTAGATTCTTGATTTTTCATATCATTAAAACAATCTTTTGGTGAGGAAATCAAAAACAGATAGAGTAAAGCGTATGTGAAAATAAAAGAGCATCACTCATGTGCAAGAATATGCACGTACGTGAAAAGAAAATGAGAATAAATATGCTCATAAAAGGATAGTTAAGTTAAGCGAAGAAATCAAAGTTTTATCTCACTCGTGAATTATAATAGGAGAAAGACTCCGGTTCCGGGTTGGTTAACTGATGTGGCTCGATAGTGATGACAATGGATAAGAAAATGAGAAAAGAAGCACAGATAGAATTGAGAGAAGTATGTGGAGCAATTTTCTGTATATATCCCAAACATAAAAACCTGTCCCTTTTTAAGAGAAACCAGGCACATACCACTACTTCCTAAAATGAAGAAAAACATGAAACATGGAAACGTGGGCATCCCCACAATCTCCTTTATTCTAGCACAATGTAACTTACTTGCAAAAGAGAACAAAAGCAACAATTAAAATAGAATCCTTAACTGCAACAGCCCACTACTACTCAATGCCTGGGCATGGACATGTAACAATCCACCCCACTTACGCTCGCCTTGTCCTCAAGGCGAAAGTTAGGGTAAGAACGAGCAAACCGCCATTTCGTTTCCCATGTTGCATCTTCACGAGAGCACCCTACCCACTTGACCAAAAGTTCTGTCTTGGGTCGAAACTTCCCCTTTTGAACCACACGCTCATCCAAAATGCATTCTGGTTGAGGTGTGTGTGGTACATCAATGGTTGCTGGAATTGGGTCAATAGCTTCTCCAAAGCATTTCCTTAGCAAACTGACATGGAACACGTCGTGTATGAGTGACCCAGGTGGCAACTCAACCCGGTATGCCACTGGTCCTACCTTTTCGAGAATCCGGTAAGGCCCAAAGAATCGGGGACTGAGTTTATTGGACCCCCGAAAGGCCACAGACATCTGTCGATATGTTTGTAACTTTACGAAAACCAAATCACCCACAACAAACTCCAAATCCCTCCTGTGATGATCTGCTTGAATCTTCATGCGATGTTGCGCTGCTAGCAAATTAACACGTAATTCCTCAATAACTCATCCCGGTCACGCAGGTACTCATCAACAGCCTCAACGTTTGTCGTGCCCGGAACATAAGGTATCAACTTAGGTGGAGCCCGACCATACACAGCCTGAAAAGGTGTCATCTTAGTAGAAGAGTGTACCGAGGTATTGTAACTATACTCCGCCCAAGGTAGCCATTCGACCCACTTTTTTGGTTTATCACCAATAAAACATCTTAGGTATTGTTCCATCGTGCGATTGACAACTTCCGTTTGCCCATCGGATTGAGGGTGGTAACTTGAACTCATACATAAACCCGTGCCTTGCAGTTTGAAAAGAGCTTGCCAAAATGAGCTAGTAAAAACTTTGTCTCGATCACTCACCACCGTGGAGGGAACACCATGAAGGCTTACAATATTAGACACAAACTCACGGGCGATGGTGGCTGCAGTGAACGGATGTCGTAAGGGTACAAAGTGGGCATACTTTGAAAGCCTGTCGACTACCACCATGACAGCGGTGAACCCGTTCGAGTTGGGCAAGCCTTCCACAAAATCCATGCTTACATCTTCCCAAACCCGATCTGGAATAGGTAGGGGTTGTAATAACCCAGCAGGTTTCATACTATCAGTTTTAAACCGCTGACAAGCCAAACATTCACGAATAAACCGTTTCAGCCGTTCTTTTAATCCAACCCACCAGAAACTCTGCTTGACTTTAGCCAAGGTTTTGTGAAACCCAAAATGGCCTCCTTCTGGTGACGAGTGACACATCTCCAATACAGTAGGTAATAATGGAGAAGTGGGACTAAGCAAAATGGCCCCTTCTCGAAACCATATTCCATCTCGAATTACCACACCCTTCTGCGAATTACTAGGTAGTGAAGATGGTAAACCAGAATAATATGGAGCGGTCCTAACTTCTTTATGAATTTCAGCCCAAATAAGTGAACACGGATGAGACATAGCTAAGAAATGGCACTCGGGTTGTCGAGAAAGTGCGTCCGCTCCTATATTTGACACCCCTTTTTTGTACTCTATTTTGTAATCATAACCCAATAGTTTTGGTAACCAGCGTGCTTGAGCCGGTGTAGTGAGACGTTGTTCCAAAAGATATTTTAGGCTCATATGATCTGTCTTGACCACCAAGGGTCGCCCCAGTAGGTAATGCCTCAATTTACGAACCGCCTTTACCACTGCCAACATTTCTTTCTCGTAGGTAGACCAAGACAACATGGTACCCTTTAACGGGGCACTAAAATAGGCTAGGGGTCGTCCATTTTGGGTTAAAACAACCCCTATTCCCACTCCACTTACGTCACAGTCGAGAGTGAATGGAAGGGACCAATTGGGTAACCCCAAGGTAGGTGCTGTAGTGAGGGCCTTTTTTAAGTCCTCGAAGGCTAGATTGGCATATTCATCCCACTGGAATGGAGCCTTCCCAACTAACTTGTGCAATGGTGCTGCCATACTTCCAAATCCCTTTATAAACTTGCGGTAATACCCAGCCAACCCGAGAAAACCCCGAACCCCTTTTGCATTGGTAGGCGTAGGCCAAGATAACACGGTCTGGATTTTATCCGATTCAACCGCCACCCCATCAGATGAGATAACATGGCCTAAGTAGTTAACCTGTGTGACACCGAAACAACATTTGCTAGCCTTTGCAAAGAGCTGGTTAGCTTCAAGAATTCCCAAAACAGCTTGTAAATGATTCACATGTTCTTCAAGATTCTTTGAATAAATTAGGATATCATCAAAAAAGACCAAGATAAACTTACGAAGGTACGGTCGAAACAAATCATTCATTAGGCACTGGAAGGTGGCAGGGGCGTTGGTGAGACCAAAAGGCATCACTACAAATTCATAGTGGCCTTCGTGGGTTTTAAAAGCAGTCTTGTAAATGTCCTCGTCGCGGACTCGAATTTGATGATACCCGGAACGTAGATCGAGCTTTGAGTAGATACGAGAACCATGTAACTCATCTAGTAGTTCATCAATCATGGGGATGGGGTATTTGTCCTTTACAGTGAGATCATTCAAGGACCTGTAATCGATGCAAAACCTCCATGTGCCATCTGATTTTTTTACCAGCAAGACCGGCGAGGAGAAGGGGCTATGACTTGGTCGAATCAATCCTTGCTGTAGCAACTCACGAACCTGTTTCTCGATCTCAGCTTTTTGTAAATAAGGTTGTCGGTAGGGACGAGTGCTCACCGGTTTGGCTCCTGGAAGTAAAGGAATCCCGTGATCTTGGAACCGCTTAGGTGGAAGGGTAGTAGGACTTTGAAAAACCTTAGCAAACTGGGACAGGACCCGCTGAATAACTGGACAAAGAGTTTGTTCAGGTGGGTCGTCGATAGAAATGGCGCTGATTTGGAACAACAAGGCGGTTTCCTGTATCCCCATCAACTCGTGAGCCTTCAACGCCGTTAGGTCAGACCCCTTTAAACCTTGAAGCTTATGTGAAGAGATAGCCATGTTGAACCCTATCGTTAGCTGATTATAATCAATCTCAACAGGTCCTAAGGTTTTTAGCCACTGAACCCCAAGCACGATCGGACATGCCGCTACAGGAAGCACAAAAAAATCGGTGGAGACGACATACCCTTGAATGGTGATTGTCAAATTACGTACCCGTCCGGTGCAAGAAACATGTTCCCGGTTGGCGACCACTACCTTAAAGGGCGTATCTCTCTCCACCACTAGACCAAATCGATCGACCAATGCCTGGTCAACAAAGTTATGTGTACTGCCCCCATCAATTAAAACCACCACTTCTCTATTTTTTATTTTTCCAGGCAGCCGAAGAGTCTGAGGGGTAATGGAACTGGAGATTGCGTTGAATGAAATCTCTGCGTGGGAGTCATCTTGGGTTTGTTCCTGGGAATCACCAGTTGGTTCCTCATGATCATCCTCTAGAACGTCGCTGATCATGAATAAGTGTGGTTTACTACATTTATGACCTGGAGTGTACCGATCGTCACAGTAATAACATAGCCCTTTCTCCCGTCGTTCTCGTGCCTCGCTTTGTGACAGCCTTCGAACCGGGGTTGGTGCAGGCAAGGCGAGTCGTTGATTTGGACTCGGGCCAAGAATTCCTTGGGTAGTCGTAGGCCGGCTTGGAGCAGGAAGAGCCACTGATCTCTGACTCACCGAAACCCGACGTTGTAAATTGAGTTTCTCCTCCACCAGAAAAGCCATGCCGATTGCATCTGTCAAACTCTTAGGTTTTTTAAGTTTAACTTCCAGTCAGATTTCCTCCTTCAATCCCCCAATGAAACACCCCACCAAGAATGCCTCTGGTAACCCGTCCACTTGGTGCGAAATTTTCTCGAACGCCTCTTGATACAAAGACACTGTGGTAACTTGCTTAAGCCTCGATAACGCCTCTGCTGGGTCATCATAATCGGTAGGTCCAAATCTTCCCAAAAGAGCCTGTGAGAATTCGGTCCATGTCATGGGGCCACGAAATTTGGTGATCCATCTATGCCACTGGAGTGCAATCCCATCGAGATGAAACGACGCTAACTGAACCTGGTCTTCTGCCTCAACCCGTTGGAATTCAAAATATTGTTCAGCCTGATAGAGCCAACCTTTAGGATCCTGGCCTCCGAATCGCGGGAAGTGCAATTTCAGATAGGGTTTTATGCCACCTGTCGCAAAACCTGATGGACCTACAATCCGTTGGTCCTGGTTGGTGGTAAGCTTTTGCAACTCAGCCATGATTTTTTCAAACATAGCTTCATGCTTCGCAAATCGTTCGTTGGTTTCTTGTTGGAATTCAGTTTGAGTTTTTTTCGCCATAGATCAACACCGCTCTGATACCACTGATGTGGCTCGATAGTGATGACAATGGATAAGAAAATGAGAAAAGAAGCACAGATAGAATTGAGAGAAGTATGTGGAGCAATTTTCTGTATATATCCCAAACATAAAAACCTGTCCCTTTTTAAGAGAAACCAGGCACATACCACTACTTCCTAAAATGAAGAAAAACATGAAACATGGAAACGTGGGCATCCCCACAATCTCCTTTATTCTAGCACAATGTAACTTACTTGTAAAAGAGAACAAAAGCAACAATTAAAATAAAATCCTTAACTGCAACAGCCCACTACTACTCAATGCCCGGGCATGGACATGTAACATTAACTTACTGTTTGTTCTTTTTTTCTTTTCCTTTTTTTCCTCTAGCTTCTTGCTAGGGTGTTAATAAAATCACCGTAAAAAAAAAGTTATATATGTCAGTAAAAGAAATGACAGAGGATACAAAAACAAACATAATTCATCATGTCTCAACCACAACAAGAAGAGCAACATCTTCTCACCGCGGAGGAACTCGTTCCGGAAAACTAGCTGAGCCAAGTCTAACCATTTTATTCTCATTGATAACCTCCCGTGTGAAAAGACAAACCAAACCATTGTAGAAATCCCTAAAAGTCATCCAATCCTTCCAGCACTTACCTTATCTGCATCTGTCCTTACATTATCGACATACCTGGAAGTTCCTAACTTCATGTGTAACGGTGGATATGAATATGCGATGAGCCTGAAGGAGAACTTGCTCAGCTTTTAAAGTTCAAAAGGAAGAACTTACCGCAGCCGTGACAAACATTATTCACCTTCATCAAATGTTCAACAACGGGGAAAGAGACATGCGCGGATGCAGCACACTTGGTCACTTGACATGCGCGGATGCAGCACACTTGGTCACTTTATAGATACTTCACATAGTAGTCTATGTACGACGCATAGATTACATCAACCTTATCATGTATAGCTTGATGTACACTCATCGAAGTACTGCAAGATAGGCAGATAGGAGATGAGCCTCAACATTTGAAAGATAATGCTAGTAACATATTGTTATTTTGTTAGGTGTTCACTATTATTTTAGTTTTAACCAGTGTTTATCAATATAAGTATACATGGTTTTTAAAGCTTCCTTTTCTTTTTCACAAGCAAGGTTGGCGGTATCGGAATCGTATTTGCTTCGACTTGAAACCGTCAAGAAAGGATACTCTTTTGGAAGAAATCAAGGTTCTTTCGTATCGTTGGATAGTTAATAGGAGTAGGAAGTCTAATATCGATTGGTTTCAATAGATCTTTGATCCTAAAATTTCATGTAAAAACACCATGTAATCTTTTTTCCCCTGCATCTTGCTAGTGTGTTAATCAAATCGCCGTTAAAAAAAATCCAATACAAGTATACAACACCTTATGACCCTGAGACCCTAATACAACTCTCATAACATTTGCAAAATGTTATATGAATTTTCTGAAGAGGGGTATTACTGGCAAGAAATTGGATGATACATAGTAACTAGAAATATTAAACAAGTGATTGACCATATTAGAAGACAAATGAAAAAAGATATAATCATTTCAAACAAGAATTACAATTTGAGAAAAAGCTAAACCTCATCATACCAAAAAGACATGGTTTTGTCTATCTCATCATTTCCAAACTCTTGCCCTTTAATGTTTCCAGCTTTTATTACTAAAATATATTTATAGTGAAGGAAAATTATATGTATTAGTATGAGGTTATCTGCATTTTTCTTCTCCTTCTCATCTGGGAGTCAATTTATTGAAACATAATGCATAAATTATGACGTGCACAATGAGCGGTAAAAAAAAACTTAAAACTCATGAAAATTTTTACTTTTACGTCAACCATATGAGGCTTTTAGTTTTAATCTATGCCGGAAAAAGAGATACAAAATTCCAAATTTTTTTCATAATTTAATGCAAACATTTCAAGGAATTGTAAAAGGTTATAGAAGGTGGTAACAGGTTTTTTCTTGGAAAATAAGTTTTTTATTTAAAAAAAAAAGTTTTTGGAGAACAAACATTCGAAAAAGAATCGAAAGAAAATTCGAAAACTAAAAAATTCACAAAAAAATTCAATGTAAAGAAAAATGTTTTTAATTTAAACAATTATTAAAATTTATATGCTTTTTGTTTTGAATTTAAAAAAAAAATCGAATATTTGATTTCGAAATATGTTAAAAAACAAAAAAAAATTTGAAATTGTCTTTTTTGGAGAAAAATATTTTAAAACGGACTAACGTTGCATATATTTTTAAATGGCCATTTGTAATTAATGACTTAAACTTTATTTTAAATAGCTTTTTCAGTTTAAAATATAAGATAATTAACAGGTTAATTGTTACTGATATGCCAAAGTATATACATATATAAATCCACATTATGATTACTCAATATCTAGGCTCTTTTACATCATCATTATGTCAAGTGAGAATATGGTTCCCAATGAAAATGGGGCAAAAAAATCAACACTTTCCGTTTAATTAGTGCTTATTTAATTTGACTATATATGTACTAGTATCTTTTAAGCTTAATTCAAATTCTGCACAGTCCACACCACATCTGAAATTACAATTATTCTAAATCCGGCAAAGATGAATTAGTCTACTAGGTTTTTTCTATCTTAAAACTCCTATGCGTGTACTCTATTCTTGACAATATTACGACTGGGATAAGTGCACTCCGATAAAGATTACATATCGCAAGTTTACATTTTACAATGACATAACTCGATCAATAAACTTTTTATTGTAACGATTTATTTAATTACAAGGTTTAAACGATTAGCTAATTACAAGGTCTAAAAGATGAAGGGAAAGCGAGATTATAAAAATCTAACATGACGATACTATAAACTTACGAAAATTAATATCAATGAAGGTACTGTAATTTTTACCTGCACAAAATGACTCATTTCAATTCATGGCAGCAATAATAGTGTTTCAATAGCTTGAAAAAACTTAAATGATTGATATCAAATGTTGGTACATTAAACACATTGCATTCATCTAGATGTATCGTACTATCGTACTACATTACGAGACATATTCATAATTCATGTTGTTTCTTATGAACTACAAAATTATGCAAGCGAGCTTTGAGTACACGAAGGTTTTCGAGGTATGTGACTTTTCAACACAAACAAACTCCACCATGATACAATACATATGCAACATGTTTGCAAAGAAATTTATACAATACATATATGTAAAGGAGATCAAAACAATTATGATTCATGTCAATTCATGCTATAAACTCGACAATATAATGGATACAAAATCATGAAAAACACATTAATTAATATCTTACATCAATATAGAAACTTCATACACATATACTTCATTCTGTGTTTCAACTATCACAACAATAACAGTGCCATTTTTATTCTTGATCAACCATCAACAAAAAATTTAAAATAAAACATAAGAAAACCCAAAGCAATAGCATACAAACGATAGCAAACGAGCGATACATATATATATAACAAAATAAGTAGGTTTTGTTTGATCTAATCAAACAATCGGACCAATATGCTTTCATTCCCTTTGAGGTCGATCGATCCAAGTGTAGAAGAAAGATATAGAGATTAGAGAGAAATAGAAAGAGGGTTTCAAGGAAGAGATGAAAGAGTTGACCTTTTGAGCTAGCTAGGGTTTCCTTTTTTCCTCTTCTTCAATGAACCCATATCTCGTTTCCACTTCTAGTTAATCTTTTTCTTGTTGTTCTTCTTCTTGAAATCTATACAATCTCTTTTTCCTTACTCTCTTTAGCGATCTTTTCGCTTTGGTCTTCATTCAATCAATATTTTCGGAGAAACTAATGATGACAGAGAGCGGTTAGAAGACATGATCATTGCTTTTAGAGAAAGAGTTATATCTTAAAGTCTGACTTAATAGAATTTGAGTGATGTAACAAGGTACTGTATATTGTAGATGAAGTTTTTTTTTCCACTTGTTGTGTCCCTAGGCATTACTCACATGAAGCTTAGTTATGATGAAACCATGAGACAACTAAAACACTTTTATCTCACATTTTTTACTGGACCGTAGACATAGAAAGGAATTGCTACTTTTAAGGAGAGTAGACTATCTTTTTCGCTTTTAAATTAGTCGATAAGAGGCTTAAGTACGGTTCAAGGCAAAAAGTGGTGCCACATCATCACTTTTTTTCATAACACCAAAAGCCCTTATAATCCCACAAACACCCTCTCTAGTTAATACTATACTTTCTCGTGTTATCGTGACCCCACATCTTATATATTTATTTAAAAAATATTTATTAGTTTTAAATAAATATTTAAATTTAAATCAAATTGTTTTAAAAAAAGTTTTAAATCAAATTTTTATAAATAAGTGTATTGATTAATATTGCTTATTTCTCTAACCCAAGCCCAACCCAGACATATAAACCCTATCCTATCTTCATCCCTCTCTTCGTGCTGCAACAAATAAACGCACTATCAACACAACATACAGATCTGCAAGAAAGAAAAAGAAGATTAAAAATCCATAACGCAACCGACGGCGCGAGACACGGTGCAGTTGTCGCGCTGTGGGCTCGCGCCGTCGGCCGTAACATCGGTTGGTAGGTACCAGCCAAACGACGATACCCACGATACGGTTGGCTGTGTCGTCGGCTCGCGCCGTCGTGGCCCGCCGAGCGGCCAGCCACCGTACTGTGGCCTCTAAGTATTAGCACTCGTTATAAATCGATTGAATCCTAACATCTCATTTTGCAAGGATTAAAGGTGAAAGTTAACGCGAACACTATTCGTGTAAATTAATATATTTTTTAAAGTTTGTAATACTAATTTTAATAACAAGTAATAAGTAAACTTAATTATATGGGAACATACAAAAAAGATTCATTGACTATAATTTTGAGAGAGTGAGTATCTCTTAAATCGTTAATTTTAGAAAAAAAATATTACAACTACTATATTGACATTTAGTTATCTTTCAACAGACGCACACTTTAATATATTTTCGTAACTTTTTTAATCACTTTTTCATGTTTTTAGGTATTTTTTTTTTCTTTTCATCGTTCAAACTTTCTTGAAAAATCATATGTGATTCAACACTTGTATTTTCGAATGGTTAAATATGTAACAAAATAAACATAATTTTTTCTGCAAATACCAAAAGCTTCACCATTTTTTTCTCTTAAAATTAGGCATTCAGGGCCTGTTTGTTTAGTTTTTTTATTAAGTCTTGTAAAATTAAAGTGTCTGTAAAAATATATGTTGTCTGTTTGTAGATGAATATATAACTGTTTGTTTTAAATGCTGAATATAGTGTCTGAATCTGAGAAATTTACTATTATGTCCTTTTAAATTAAATAAATGAAGAAGTTAAAGGGTAAATATGTAAAATAATAATAATAAGTCATGACTTAAGATGGAAAGCCTTCTCTTCCTGGCTTTTTCTAGAAAGACATCAGTTAATTTTAAGCACAAAACAAACAAGTTATTGATGACTTAATTTATATCCTTATTTTCTTATTAAGACTCTATAAGTCCTTATCAAACACTACCTTAGTGTTCCAAACATATAAACATATTATTTTTCGAATTGTAATTTAGTACATTTAATTTATTGGATAAAACACATAAATCACATGTGAGTTTTACCACGCATTATCTGGTCACATGTGATTTTTTCAAAAATATTTATATAAGTTTTATAAGTGAATTGGGATAATCTGTAATCTAAATACATTCTACAATATATGGTTGTGAAGTCATGAATGTGTGTTCTCCATTGCAAAAGATGACAAAAGTCTGTTATTTATACACACATACTTATGTCGATTTTGATACAAATATTTACAATGTGATATTCCATATTAATGTTAAATCACTGGTAATATAATATGTTATACGAATCTAATGTAAAATTAGAACGTAAGAAAATAGAAAACATAATTTTCCAAAAGTATACGAAAGTGACCGTCTATATTGTGGCGATATGATATCTTTTGCAAACGATTAACAGTTCATGAGAAATTTATAAATAAAAAATTGTTGTAATTGCATTTTTAATTAAAGTATTATTTAATTTCTCCATTGTTAACTTCAATAATGAATGCAAGGATGTTCAAAAAATCCAAGGAAGCAAAAGAACCGCGGAACCGTGCCACTGCCGACTAGGAACTTTTAAACCATGGTTTGGTTCGTGGTTCCTAAAAATCTAAATTTTCAGTTCTTGGTATGGTTTTGTTTAGTGCGTAAAATTCTCGTTGTTTCTCGAAAAGAACTAACTCTTTTAAAAATATGAGACTGTATAAGGTTTGTTTGGAATACATCATACATTCAGCCTTTTAAGAAAGAAAAATGATAATTGTGCCTTAATAACTAATAACATGCCTACAAATATGATTGGTTACTTTTCCTAAAATTATGTAGACATTTTATGAGATTCCTAATTAAAAATATTTACCTTATCTTCCTAAAGCAATTTGGAACCGCTCTTTGACTGTTACCATAGATCACATGATCCCCATCATCTGTGAAACTATAATTTCATAACACATGCTTCTTTTTAAACTAGATCATGCACACAAACTAACGTATAGGAACCCAAGTGATACACAATTATTTATTTTTTGATGCATTAATCCTACGATAGATCCATATGAATCAAAGTAAACAATATATATTTCATGATAGACATACTAAGGATAATTGATTGAACTGAGAGTCGTAGTAAGCGTGTGGAGTCTGATCCAGTTATGAGATCGAAGATGAAGTAACACTATGTATTTGATGTGCTTACATTGCATTTTATTCTTAGATCATGTTTTAAAAAATTCATTATTGTGTGGTACTTTGTTTATGGTACTTTGTTTCTTGTTTGTGGTGTGTTATAAGTATAAAAGCTCAAGATATCTCTCCATTCATATAAGCTCTGCTACCAAAATAAGCCAAAAAGGTCTGGTTTGGATGTAAGTCAGTCAAGGTAAAGCTTTGAACTCCACTTTCTTTTTTATTCTGTCAATTATGCTTGTTTCAGTGTGCTTATGTGTTTTTTCGCTTATGTGTTTATCTGTTATCTTATATTGCTTATTTCCCTTTATTTGATTATTATCTTCATGTTCATTCTTGTTTTTTTCTTTAAATTGCTGTGATTCATTAATTTTATTTGTTAAACTTATTTCTTGCACCAAAAGGGTGTTTGGGGTAAGCAGTAAACTTAGGCTCAACTGGCTTTTAAGGTTTGATAGTTTGCAGGCATTCTCATTAGGTTTAGCTTAGAGTAAAACAACCTTTTAATTTAGATTGGTAGTAAAAAATTCATATTTGAAGTTTTTGTTAACTTTTTGTCATAGGTTAATCTTTGTGTAGAGTTTCAATTTTTTTGTGTTGTCTGATATGCCTCATGGTTGAATATCTTGGTCATCTGTGTTTCTAAGTTGTCGGATAAGCTTTGGATTAGATAACACTTAAGAAATCAAATTGTGCACAAAAACTTGCAAAAAAGTTGCCCTTTTGTGGTCAAGTATATCAGCTAGCCCATTGCTTGGATTTGAGGTTTCAAGTTTTTAGTTGTGGATTGGTTGATCATGCTTTTGATGTTTCTCTAAGGGCTCTCCCCGTTGGTAAGTTTACTTGGTTAGTAATAGTAAGGTTTACATGCTTACTCATATGTCTCTAAATGTGTTAGTGAGTTTTCTTTGTCATAGTTCCTTGCAATGATTAACGAACCAATGATTGTATATTGCTACAATTGATTTTGCGCATGAGTAACACTATTTTTGGAACTTCAGGTCGGGAGATCTTTTGTATATTAAAGTTAACCAGACAAAAATATGCTTGAATCAGACAGTAGACATTATAATGCATTCGCCACAAGTGCACATTTTTATTAATGTTAACAATATGGTTTTGGACAAAGCGGCACAATTGGTGTAAATTAGTTAAGTAATAAACAATGAATGAAATGCGTCACTGTAGTAATTTCGATTGGAAATTATCCTCTTTGAACATGTTGAATTGCAACAAAAGGTTTAGTCAAAATCGCTTGTGAACCCCCGATGGCGGGGATTACGAGTGGGTCGCATAGTGTTGAAATGGAAGCAGAGAGGAAAAATCAAACGAAAAAAGAATATAAGAAGCAAACACCAATTGTAGGCATACCTATTTTAGATGAGAAATCATATTCATCTTAAGAGGAGGAAGATCCTACTCATGTCGAGGCACATTCTAAAGGTAATGATGCTTGAAGCTGAAGTTTATGGATGAATCTAAAGCAGCGTGAATTTATAATTTATTCAACTTTATGCTATGTCAGTTTCAAAGTCAAAGTCGACTGTATACTCCAAAGGCTATAAGAAAATTTCAAACTAGGTATATTTAAGTTGTTATGTGTTTATGCCTAAAGTTGTATACCATCGATTAATTGTTTCAAACACATGATGTGGTGAACTATCAGGAGGAATGAGAAAATAAATATTGTATTAGAATGAGCCCCTTCTATGACTCTAGCGATGAAGATATAGTTGCTCAAGTTGATGCTTCCAGACCAAAGCACACTCCCAAAGCTCAATCCTCTCAAGCTAAATAAACTGTTGCAGACGTGAGCAAGAGCAACGACAAAAGGAAGGTCTGATGATGATGTCAGTTCAACCTATTTAATATGTTTTCAAAACAAATGTTTTTTTGCTATGTTATTAGATGTCTTTCAGTTGGTTTGTTTCCCATTTTGTCTTTGTTGGTAACTTAAAAAAGTGTGTATTTAGGAGATGAATGGAAAATGGTAAAAGAATATAATGTTGCTTGTAATTTTAACAGCCACACATTAGTTTATAATCAGCTAAAATTATTATTCAGCATCTTGTGTTTGTGTTTTTTTTGCTTGCTTATCTAGATAATATTAAATATTTAGGTCCATCGCTTAACTCATGTTGTTCAGGATTACAAAAAAGAGGCAAGTGATTGATAATTATACTTCTTGGATATGATTGTGTGGTTTTTTAACCATGACTATGTTAATCTTTGAAGTAAGCATTGTCATAATTTTTCATTTAGGTGGTATTTGGATTTAATTAAGTTTAGTATGATTATTTTGTCATATTTTCAAAATCTGTTACAAATTATAAAAAAAAAGCAACTAATGACGTTAATTTTTGGAAACACATTTAACACACTTTAAACACATCCAAATGATGTTAATTCATAGTAATTTACATAAATTAATTACATGCATGAATATGCATTTGATGTATGCATGTAATCTCACACTTGGTATTCTATCCTTAGTGTATATAAACAAGGATTATCTAATGAAATAATAATTCAAAACTAATATCACACAACTAAATACATACACATATTTTTTTTAAATTCACAAACAATGGCTTCATCATCAAAAAGGAGTTCTACTGTCGCTGGATTTGAAGTCCCTGAAAACAAGTATTGTATCTAATATTGTGTTTAATTTTTTTTTGTCAATAAATAGTACTAATAGTTACTCTACCATGTTTTAGGAAGCCGTGTGTAGAGTCTACAAAAGCCATAGTAGATGAAGATGTAAAGCCTATAGATGTTGTCTCAACAAACAAGGATAAAGTTGTGGCGAGTAATGATGATCCTTATGATGAGTACGGATACTATGTTATGGAAGCTGAAAACCACCTATAATGGAAACTTGAAGATGAAGAAAATGCCCGGCTGGAACAATACCGCCGGGCTAGGAGGAAGCTACTTCTTTAAGAAGGAGGCAAGAGGAGGAACAACATCGCTGGGAGGAAGCTGCTTCTTTAAGAAGGAGGCAAGAGGAGGAACATCATCAAAGGATTAAAGAGGAGGATGATGAATACGAATCTGAGCAGGAAATCGACGAACAAGAAGATGAGTTCGGAGAGTCGTATGATTACGATGAACTTCATCTCTCGTTTGATCCTGAGAAATCTCCCAAGTGGAATTTCTAAAAAATGTAGGAATGCTTTTATTTTGAAAATGTAATCCCTTTGTTTAATGAATGAAGTTAAGCTTTTAAAGTTTTCATTTTCAGTTTCATTATACTTCAGTCGTTTCAAAAGAATTTTCATTTTCTATTTGATTAATAATGAGAATATGAAACTAATGTCCAATTCACCAAGTCTAAAAGACTTGTATTTATCCTATTCATTGTTAAAAACCAAACTAAAAGGTTTTTCTTTCAATGATAAATAGCTATTAAAAAGACTTTGTAAAATGATAAAAACTCTTTAAGAGCTTTTACCATTGTAGATGCTCTAATTCCAGCATCATATAATAAACTAACATAATTAAAATGAATAAACATTACCCAAGTTCTTACACCATTAACACTAATGTCATTATAAGTATATGATGAAACTACACAACCGACGTGTTCATAAACCATTATACATAAATGGTATGAAATCAAAATGTATTTGAAAGAAATTAACAATCATAAATATACTACTAAAGTTATAATTTCAACCACAATTAACATCTGACCCAAAATATGCAACATTTTTATAAGTCTAGGAATTCTCTATCAAACGTCAAATATTGGGCAATCATCTTCTTCATCATCACTGTTGTACACCTCAATTTTTCACATACTTCACCCTAAGCATCTTATAATAGTGAAACTTACTTGCCTTTCCAAACTCCCTCCATTTTCCTTCCATATTGACATGGTTAATCCTTGATAGATTCTCCGGCTACAAATTTTTTTAATACCCAATGAACTATTTACATCAAAAGCATTGTCTCGCAAGTCGCAATATAACAAAATATTCCACCGCAGAGTTTTCTCGTGTCAAATGCACACAGTATTTACATTGTAGTAACAGATTATGAAAATGTTTTTAGGAATGAGTTCCCATACAGTTCTTCACGAAGCTTCCCGTCTAAATAATGGAAATGTGTGTTTTAAGTGTTAACGAATAGTTGTTCACTAGAATGATAACCTCTTATTTGCCTATCAAGTTCATAGGTTACTTGTAATATGTGATGGAAACTTGTTTAGGATGCATTTAAGTTAAAAGCGAGTTTTGAAAATGATGATGCACATTTTAATAATATGAGTCTAGCTAATCTGATCAGATGAGGAAAAAGAAAAGGCTTCAAGAAATACAGTTACTCACTAGCTTCGGTATCACATGTCTGCTCTCAAGAATTACAACTCCACATAAACCACATCGTAAGCCCGTTTTCTGTTCAAGGTAGATATCTCCATGATTCCCCTTTTATAATTGGAATGTGTTGCTTTATTATCATGGTCCTCATAACAATCTTTGTCTTGATTCTCAACCTTCATAAATAGAAGTTAAAGTAAGGATTTACACTTGAAAAAGTGTATTTCTAACGATATAAACAGGCTAATTTCTGTTACTAAATGCAACACAAGAAAAGAAACTAACCTTCGGGTCTTCAAACTGGAGCGCCTGTTTAAACACCCACTCAATAAACTTCACAGACTCTAACCAACCGTATACATATACAATATGCGTAAAACCGCTCAAGAAACTTATTACAACCACCAAAAAATGTCCTAAATACGAAGACCCTTACACCATCACGAAGACACTCAATCTCAAATTATGGCATAACATTGGGGCTTATGGTGGGGGTGTTTGTTTAAGCCCCGCCATTTAAATTTCTACCTCATTTGATTTATCTCCTCACATACCTATAATAAAGACTACCTGACTCCATAATAAGCACTACCTTTAACAACAATAATCATTTTCTATAGATATCACGCCTCAAACGTATAACATATCACATACATGCCTAAATCTAAACAAAAGTTAAAAAATTAACCTCAAGAAATCGTAAGTTACGCTATTTATCACTAACATCTAATGATTTAAAACCACCGAAAAACACAAATCACATTGAAATCATATAATCATACAAATTAAATGAAGATATAAAATAACAAAAGCCCTTAGTGAATCGTGTATAAAAATAATCAAATACAAACAAATTATTTTACCTAAGCCGGATGTTCTTTCATGATGAAAAAGTAAAGAAGTGAAGAAGATGAAGATAAAGTGTTGACTTAATAGCGTGAGATAAAGATATGGTTAAAAGGTATAGATCGAATGTTAAATTTACCCAATTTTAACATTAGTTGTCATATATTAGTAGTTGTCAATTATGCATTGTACTTTTGTCCAAGTCAAATGATCGACAAAAAAAAAAATATAAAGTTACCAAAAAAACCAGTTGCCCATAAATAGGTTGGCACAAAATACGATTTTCTCGTAAAACATTGTATTAAAAATACATGACACAACATAGACATGTGGCAACCTCTGAGCTAGGGGGTTCCCGGAGATGCACGGGAACTCGATGAAATTTTGTCGCGTAGTGTATATATTTGCTAAAAATCTCTATTTTTCAAAATGAACCCGGTCCCAAAATCATGTACTATATAGATACTCGTATTAAAACTTTTATGCACCCGATAACTTTATAGTTTGGCTCCACCCTTTGCACCTATTCTTCCAAATTGCCTTGATTTCCCTAGTTCTTTTTGCAAAAAATCTTTATTTTGGACCCATTGTAAACTATGATTTGATGATCTCTTTTTGCAATTTTCACATAAATTTACCATACTTGCTTGCAAGACTAATGAGTGCCTATCTCGCTCTATAATGACGATCTCTTTTAATAGTTTCCTTATTGCTTAAAAGTATTCTAGGAGCGGTACATCGAGAGGATTAACATGTTGGAAACTACAGTATTTATTTTTAGTTAGTTCTTGATGTTGCTTATTATGAAAGCTATTTATTTATGGTTATTGGTTGATGTAGCTTAATATCAAAGCTATTTATATATTATAAATACACATGCTATCCCACGTATAACTCATTCAATCGACAAAAGTCTTCACCCCTGGTATCGTTTTGAAACCCTAAAAACAACAAAACAACAATGAGGAAGGGAACTAAACGAAAGTCTACCATAAGTAAGGATGAACCAACAGCCGCTCAGCAGGAACAGGATACGAGACCTAAACGTGCCAGGGTTGCTAGAGTTGAATCTGAGCCTGAGTACTTCGATGATCATCCTGAATTGGAGGATTTATGGAAGCAGGTCTTCATTGTTGGAGCAGACTGGGACCAGCTTGATATGCTTTATAAATACAAATGGAATTTCAAAAATCTTGAAGATGCATTCGAAGAGGGGGGTGTATTACACGGGAGGAAAGTCTACCTCTTCAGTGTTCCAGAACCTCGTTCTCAATTCGACTGCAAAGACAGGAAGAAATTGTTGATATGAAGCAGATGAAAATGGATTGGGTTCCATATATTCCGTTTGGAAAACGGGGTGCTTCAGTTAAAAGACTAAACTCTCAAATCTTTATACTGAGCTGTGCTCAAAGAAGGGCTGGTTTAAAACGTCTAAAACTGGAACAGGTCAAGAAGTTCGAATACTGCTTACCATATTTCTATAACCCCTTTAGGGAAGATGAGATTGAACAAAGTACTGTTGTGGATATCATATTTCCAGCAGAACCACCTGTTATTTGTGAGTTTGATTGGGAGTTGGATGAACTTGATGAATTCACCATTGAGCTCATTGCTTCGCAGATGTTGACTGAAGATCAGGAGGAAGAATTTAAGGAATTTGTCAAGGTAAAGGTTCTAGAATCAAAGATAGCTAATCGAGAGGCTAGGGAGAAGCGCAAAGAAACTCAAAAGGAAATGGATCAAAACACATTTGAGAACATGAGGTTTTATAAGTTCTATCCTGTTGGCATACCCAATACCCCAGTGTCATTCATAAATAGGTATTATGGAAAGGCGCATCAAGTACTTTGAATCGAATGCTGAGATGGGTGCTTTACGTCCTCTATGCTTCCCAGCTTCCAGTGTCGGCGGTATAGAAAAATTGCAAAACTGCTGTTTATGTTTTACGTTACTTAATAAATTTGTAGTTATTGTAAGACTTTTGTTTATTGAATTCGAATTTTGTTCCCACAAGATTCACTTATATTATTGTATTAGAATAAATAGAGCAGTAGAGGTGACTGTTATCACAAACCGGCTTAGGCCAATGAACTAGTCGACTAACACTAATGTGCTTGTTTTATAATATAATCTAGCGAGAAGAGTTTTTTTAAGCGGATGTAAACAATAAACGAAAATACACTTAACAAGGACTGATTGAAGATATCTTAACTAGGAGTGTAACAAGGATGATGTGAAATAAGAGTCTCACCATATATATAGTTCGCCAATATGTAGACACAATGCTCGGAGAATTAAAATACAAATAGTTTGTGGCGAAGTCGTCCATACTCTTTGCAGAGAGATTTATTGTTCTTGTTATCCTTGGCAATGGCAACCCAATTCCCGCTCAAGGTTGTGGATATACTTCGGATTCTCAGGTCTTTAATATGATAGCATGAGCGAGGGAAGCGGTCACCTTCACCCACCCAGCTTCATCAATATTCAGCTTGCAATGATCACCTGCCACCCACTCATAACTATCATCCTCGTCATCAGCACCACCTCGATACGCTGTATACACACAAGTGAATGCATCCATTTAGTACCACCAAACCTCCAGAATAGCTTGATATAACACTATGAATTGGTGGATATTGTATAACCTTACAGACTTCTGCGTTGACATAAAAAGAAATAGCCTTAACCCTGTCCCCATTGCCACCCCAAATGCTATATGCAGAAGTTTGTAATTATTTGAGGAGTCGATATAGAAACCAATAATTCCATCACTAGATCAAATATATTATAAGGCAACATTTTATAGGCACCAGTGAGTGGCTTTCAAAACAAACTGCTTCATATTCCAACACCTTAAACATACGAATCCATCTAAGCTTGCTAAAATCTATTCTCTATTAGGATCAAAGTGCTTAGAAGGTATACAGACCATATTAGTCAGGGTTTCGCAATCAAGCATACAAAAACTCCTTCATGGCCGTGAGTAGTCCAACAAATCAAATATGAGGAGTTTAGTCCATGGTTGCTAACTGCTTTTACTTGCAAAGGTGAATTCTTCCAAACTTGGGTGTCGATATTGCTTGCAAGTTGCAAACACACCTGCAACAACATACGACCTTGGCAGGAAGTCTTGGTAATATCTCGGTCTGTATCAAATCGAGAGGTAGCTCACCCACACTGCAGCTAGATACAAACGATATATTTACGTCAGTTATTATGTTTCTTGGTTTTGTTATACTGAACTGGAGACAGAGTGCTGCTTTTCCTCTATTATGAACATTTGAGTATACAGCAGATACGGACGATCTATTACACTGCAGAATTTTGTCGTTTTACGTCAGTTATCATGTATCTTAATGTTTATCAGCTATTAGTAACTATATTGGTAATTTACTTATAATTTCTAATTATTCAAATCATCGTTGGTTAAATACTAAAATTTAACAGGTCTCCACTGCAGATGGAATAGCATCAGCTTTGAAGGTGTTAGAGGTGACAAGATATGTGGGTTAGGTAACAGGTCGATCTGACCAGATTATGTCAGTAAACACTTTTTTAGTCATTATATCTTAGCATTTGTATGAATAAGCTTATTTGTTAATTATGATTACAAATATAGCTTATATAAATAATATCCTAAATCTTTCCGTTTAAGCCTTACAAAGGTATGCTCTAACAAATAGACTTTGGACAATCCTCAACTGTTTCAATGTCAGTTACAACTTTTGATTTGACTATATAAACCACAACTGAATTCTACCTGTTCATCAGATTAATTCTAAATTGCCACCTGCGTCGTTTATTGTAAACCTAATACATGATTCTTATATGCCAAACAAGAGACATCTTACCGTAAGGAGTGATGTTTACAGCTTGGGGGTTGTTCTTTTAGAGTTAATAACAGGTTCGAGGCCGGTTGATAAGACTTGGTGGACTGGGCTCGAACCAAGCTAGAGACAAGAAAAAATATGTTACTAATTATTGACCAAGACTAGAAGAATAAAATATCAGTACTCCATGCAGCTCAAAGCTTGAAACCTAGCTAGCATACTACTGCTTAAGCCACAACCCTAAAGCAAGACCATTAATGACCGATATAGTCTTTCCAATAATTAGTATCAGGAATCTTGGCACAAACCTACAAATTAGAAAACCTGCTGTTTGTAATACCATAAATCTCTTTGCCTAGCTGCAGACAATATAACAAAATGATGCATAATTTATCACAAAGATGTCTTGAGTTATCAAGTACAAGATGATGGTGGTTGTTCCTTTCAAGTCTCTTTCAAAATCGCTAATTAATTAAAAAAAATGCTAAAAAAAAATAAATCGCTAATTAATGTAACGTACTGAAATGCAATCACGACCATATAAGAAAAATGCAGAGCCAAAAAGGCATAAATAACTGACTATAGAATCATGAAACATTGCATTTAACAAGTAAAAACTAAGCAAGTCTTATCATACCTTTTGCGTTCAATCATACATTCTGAAATCTGTTTTCTGTTACCTGAAAACTATCAAGTTCGGTTTTATAGGAAGAGTAGCTTCAATCTTTACCCATGATTCTATAGCAGGGTGGCCCTGAGCCGCTTATTGAAACTTCCGACTACTTCTCTAGCCGTATCTGGCTTAGAATTTTTCACGAATGCACTGACAAGAAGCTTTGGCTTCAAAAGGAGGAACCCACTTCATCCGTACAAAATCTTTGCATAATATCACGGCACCATCAAATTCACCCTCCTAAACCATATATGCTTATGTATAGTATAATGAACAAAACAAGCTAACTTTTCAAAACCATTACTCACCGTTTGTTAAGAACCTTTTGTGCATTTAACAAATCACCAACATTCGGAACCCTAATAGTAGTATGAATACGATCTTTTAGGAAAAAGAGGTATAACCGTATAAGTGGTAAGTATTAAGTGTACGTTTAGGAAAACGTAAAACACTTATGACCCAATGTGTGAGTTCGTTCACCAAGGAGGATAATTGTGTGAGTTAAACTTGTAATGTTTTGGATTAATATTGATGAGATGAAAAAACTCTAAAAGTAATTACACTAAAAATTAAGCTATGACGTACAAAACGTAAAATCATAAAAATCGACAAAATAAAAACTTCACCTAAAAATTTCCAAAAAATTACAATAAATACCTAAAAAAGTCTAAAGTTTAAAAATATGTAAAACTTCTTGTAACTTTTTAAATTAACTAATATTTAATTTTTAAATATTATTTAAACCCCTAAAATTTAAATAAATTAACAAAAAGCCCAAACTAAGATTTTAAAACTTGTAAACCTCAAAAATATTTTAGCTAAACTAAAAAGTATTTTTGCAAAAATTTAAATTAATTCTATTTTTAAACCCTAAAAACAATTTTTTAATTAAAAACATAAAATAAAAAACGTGACGAAAAATTAAATTTACCTAAAAAATTAATAAATTCACCAAAAAGTCTTAAATAATATTATTAAAATATAAAAACCAACAAAACTTTTTTAAACCTTTTACATAATTTTATATTAATTTTTAAAGATTAATAAAAGCCTTAAGAATCAAATAAAATATTAAAAAGTCCAATTAAAGTTTTCATAGTTTGTAAACCTTTATTATACTAAATAAAGTCTAAAAAGTATTTTTTATAAATTTTTAAAACCCTAAATCTATTCTTAAATGAATTGAAATTAAAACATGACACAAAAATCCTAATAATTAATTTAAGAAAAAATTTCATGTTTGGTCCCTATCGTTTACACCAAATATCAAGTATGGTCCCTATCTCAAACTAAGTGCACAGATCGTCCCTATCGTTTACACTTTGGATCAAAAATGGTCCCTATCTTGGATGGGTGTTAATTTTGACTGTTAACTTTTGGAAATAGAGGGGTATTTTTGTCTTTTCATTTTAATTAAATAAAAACTTAATAGTCCCTATATTTGTCTTCACCAAATCGTCTCCCACTTTCAATCAGTCACCAACTTTCACAGTCATATCTCTCTCCTCCTCCTGATTCAATCAAAAAACCAACTTTCACAATCATATCTCTCTAATAATAACCCACCACACTTGCTTGGTCGTTGCCACCGTACAACCACCAACAGCCACCCATCTTTCGTGGCTCCATCACCACCACAGCCCCATCATCATCTCATACTCCAATCGCCACTTTATACATCATTAAGGGTGTTTGTCTCGGATTCATACCCCAGCCGCCACCCTTTTCCTCCTTCGTGGCCACCACAGCCACCATCGCAGCCTCCTGCTGCCACCACCCCAGCCACCATGTCCACTGTTGTGGTTTTACCCACAACCATCATCACAACTGTGACCTCTAGCCACCATCTCCATTCGCAGCCACATGCACCATCGTCACCATCTTCATCTACTCCAGCCGCCACCCATGGCCACCCTACACCACGACCACGGCCACCGTGGTCATCCTTTGTGTTTCTCCACTGACGTGACAACCACCTCCACCAACAGATGGCTGCCGCCACTGTCTACACATTAAGGGGGTGTTTGGATATGCTGTTTACAACAGCATAAGGGGGTGTTTGGATCTACCAATTAACAGCCGCATATGGAGTATTTGGTTTTAGGCAGAAAGTGCCTAAGGATGCATTGGGTTGGCCAAAATCCACATGAAGGTGATGGGATCTGCTGTTGGAAGCCACATGCGGGGCCGTTTATATGTTTTTTTGCATTTAAGGAGAGAAAGAGGTGGTTTTGGTGAAGAAAAGAATGTGTTTGGATCTGTTTTTATTATTTGGTGGTGACGGTGGGTAATATTTTCTTCACCAAACACATTATGGAGAGAGTTGAGGTTTTTGTTTCAGTTTCAAGAGGATTGGTGGAGAGAGTTGGGTTTTGATTTGAGAGAGATATATCTGGGTTTCTGGATTTGAGAGAGAGGGAGATGAGAGAGAGAGAGAGGGGTAGATATAAATAAGATAGAGAGAGGGATGAAAGGGGTGTATGTTTGATCCTGTGGGATGAAAATGGTGGGTGTTTGTATTAAATGAAGTCAAAATAAGTAAAAGACCGAAATGCCCCTCCTCTCTCAAGACTTAACCAGCAAAACTAACACCCATCCAAGATAGGGACCATTTTTGATCCAAAGTGTAAACGATAGGGACGATCTGTGCACTTAGTTTGAGATAGGGACCATACTTGATATTTGGTGTAAACGATAGGGACCAAACATGAAATTTTTTCTTAATTTAATAATGGGAAAAATCCCAAACTTTCACAAAAAGTATAAAACTATGTAAGAATAAGGGGAAATGAAATAAGCCAGAAAAATGCACCCAATAAGCTGTAATAAGCTATTTCAGTCACGGCTTAATATGAATAAGTCAAAACCAAGTGTGTGTATATAACAAACAACTCTCCCTTTGGACAGTAAATCCCTTGGGCGGGTTGTGTGTGTGGGTGTTAAGTCGTTGATAGGTTGAACTGGGGTTGAGGTCGAGGGTTCAAACATCAGGGATCCCCTTGACCTCCCCTTGAACCCTTTCTTTTTTTTTCTTTTTAATCCAACACTTAAACACAACTCCTTTTAACTAGTTACTTTTTAACCAAGATTACACCACAAATCACGAATCAAATAGACTACAGTACCAAAAAAATGAAGAACAAGTAAATGCTTTGAATATGATATTGGGGGTTTTGGATGAGCCCAATTTTGGATTGTGGTGATGTTTCCTGTGCTCAGAAGGCACCCTTACAACCTTTTGGTTGTGAGGAGTCAACAATAACACACAAACTCAAACTCACAATCAAAGATTAACAAACACTCAAACAAAAAAAATACTTCATTGTAACCTATGTGAATCACATAATACAGACGCAACAAACGATTGATGACAGACTTCATACCAGTTGTGGTATCGACTCAGATGTTGAGAATACAAGCTGCAGATATGAGACTCCAACGCATAGTTCAGGGAATGATGACAACAACTCTAGGAAAGACAACAGCAGCTCTGGCAAACAACACATCGACTCTGAGAATGTTATCAGCAATACACCTTCCTATGATAATGGTCCTGTTTTTGATTCTGAGCCATTGGAAGAGGTACACTATGATGAATATAATGTGTTTGGAAATGCTAATACGCATGAGCATAGTGATCAACCTCAAACCATTATTCCCACATGTATAACGGAAAAGGTTGATAGCAATACCATACCTGATCCATTAGACACGTGCAATCATTCGTCTGACAATGATCAACATGCAAATGAGTATGATGACGAGGAGCGTGTTGCGCTAGCCAATTTAATTGCTACTTTACAAAAAGATGTCAGAGAAAATAAAAAGAGTCAAAAGGAATTAAAGAAGGCAAACGCAACACTCACTCAAAATTTTGAAGAATGCAAAGCTGCTCTAATTAAGTCTAGTGAAACTATAGATAGCTATAGAGCGGAGCTTCTTCAGAAAACCAAAGAGCTTGAGGGGTACAAGGGAAGTGCGTTAAAAAGTCAAAAGGACGATTTTGAAAACAAATATAATACAACTCTTGAGTTATTAGCTAAAGAGAAGCATCAATATAATGTTTTCTTAATGGATGAACGTCAAAAAACGTACCTTGCCAATACCAAAGTTAATGAACTTGAACAAAAGCTCTCTATGACCACTACCGATTCTGCTAAAATTCTAGAGGATAAGAAACAAGAGGTAGATGCGTTAAAACAAGACTTCAAAAGTAGATATGATAAAGAAACCGAAAAAGTTACGAAACTAGAAGCACAAGTCGACCTTTTGAAGAACGTTGTTTATAAAACGCATGATTCTATTCAATCCGTAAGAATGCTAGCACCTCCATCGATGTTTAAGGGTCAAGCTAGCTTTGCAAGTCCTGAGTACCTTGCCAAAGCTCAAGCTGCGAACCCGCATCTTTATCTTGATGAGACTGAAAGGACAGATCTTGATTGCATGCCTGTCAGTGCCAATAGTGAAGAGACTGCCCTTTGGGATGATGATAGTCAACCACTTGTCAATAAGGAGTTTGTGAAACCATATAATTATGCTTATGAGAATAGTCTTTATGGTCTTTTCAACAAACAAACTCAGAAAACTCGTGAGGAAGTGTTTCTAGAATGCAAACAAAAGAGAATTCAATGGAAGAAAGCATTTGCCCCTAAGAAATCTAATGTTTACAAATACATAAACTACCTCCCTCTAGATGAATCTAAAAGCAAGAGTAGGAAAACATTAGGTATTCTTAAACACCACATAGATAATGTTAAATCTATTGTTAAAAGAGACTGGGCCAAACGTGAAAATGCTGAGTGGACACGTCCAATTCCTCAAGATATTACCTTGCTTGTGAAAGAACTCTTAATTCCTAACACGGCGTTGATTAAAGAAACTGTTCTTCAACTTGAGGAGTTCATTTGGACTGAAATGTTTGATGATTTAAAATATGTTGAATCTATTGAGAAACATATTGATTATCTTCAAATGGAGAAGTCTGATTTCTCAGATGAATATGATTTACTCTTGCAAGAATGCGTTTCTAAAGATGTTATGTGTGCTTATTTTACATCTTGTGCTGATATTGATGAATATTCTGAAGTTGCATGCCAATATCTTGATAAGATCAAAGAATGTGAACGTCTTGAAATTGAGCTTTCGAAACGTAAAGAAAATGTTGACAAAAAGGCTTTTGAGTTACTTCAACACAAAACTGATTTCCTTCAAAAACATTGTCATTCACTTGAACTTGCTCTGCAAAAAGAAGTTGGTAGTTTTCCACATGATAATAAATTGCAAGAAAAACTTTCCCAAACATTTCGAGAAATGAATGAACAGAATTTGGAAATTAAAGGGTTGAAAGCTCAATTACAAGACAGGGACAGAGCAATAGCAGAGTTGCAGAAACTCGTTGCTAAAATGGGTGGGAAAATCGTGGAACCTAGCATTAAGAAACCTGTTGTTCGACAACCCAATGCCTACAAGGATCCAAAGCCGTCTATCTTAGGAAAACCGACTCCGTTCTCCAATTCTTCTCATATGAAATCTAGGTTACCCCCTAAGACTGATGTGCAACCAAGTGTTCCAAAACCATCAATATCACCCTATGTTCCTCCATTTAGAAAGCACACTGTTGCTAAACCCGACCATGTGAATGCACCTAGCACTTCTAGGACTCCTCCAAAACATGTGACATTCACGTCCACAAAGGAATCTATAGGTTCAAATGACCTCGTTCATACCCACAACCTAGAGGATGCGAAACAAAAAGGGAAGATTCAGAAAGACAAACCAGTGTATGAAAAACCTAGTTCACCAAATCCCGCTAGAGTTCTACACACTCCTAATGGTAGTCAACCAAAACCTAGGATTCCTCTTCAGCAATCTAGGAATTGGAAACCATCCATGAATAGTCGTGTTTCAAACACTACGCCTGAACGATTTGGAAAACAAAGGAATACAAGTACTTTCGTGAATCCAAAATTCCCTGTATGTCCCACTTGCAAAAAGGGCATTCACAATGGAAATCATGACCATTGCATTTTGCAATACCTCTATGAGGTCAAATCTCGTTCCTTTGAACGGAGATCGAATACAGAATCCCATAAGACAACAAGGAGATACAAACCCGTCGTAAAGAAAAACAACCACACCAAATCTGAGACGTGGATTCAAAAAGGACATAGTTTCTCTCCAAAGAAGTCTTCCGCTGTGCAAGAGAAAGCTACTCCTAAATCTAGTCTTCAGTGGAAACCAACGGGTCGGATCTTCACAGAAGTTGGTCTTAAGTGGATTCCAATAGAGAAGAGTGATGACACCTGCACCAGCACTAATGCTACTGTTCTACACGCTGAAAAGGAATTTGTTACTCCTAATTCTAGTATTTGTGTAAACTCGTCTTCTGTGATTGCAGGTACAACAGCGGATTCTGAACCCACTTCTCCTTCTTCAAAGAGTTCCAATTCTGTATATTCGATATCACCTTCTGCTGCTGTACAAAAGTCTATTTTGGATTATTTTCGAAAAACTTGAGAAAACAAAAAAAAATATAATAAAACGTAAATATCCATAGAAAAACAAATTAAAAAAATGGAAAAACTTTCAAAATACCAAAAATATTCCTCTCGACATGTCTTTCAGTATCGATAATATGGACGTACCTAGAAATGTCGCTCAATAACGACACGGGTGTGTACATAAAGCTCGAATGAAAGTTGTAAATATTTTTCAAAACATGTCATTTCAATGATTTACAATTATCTCAGATTGTGACTCGTACTTCCAAGAAAGGAAAGTTGATCATGAATGATAACTTATCCTTAACAACGGGAAAATAAATTTTCTCGGTCATGAGCTCTCATTAAAAACATTCAAAGTTTTTAAGCTCATGTAAACGACTTACAGTTAAATGTCAGACTGTAACTCGGACCTCAAATAAAGGAAAGTGTATCTTTAAAGATACCATATCCTAACAAACGGGTAGAGCAATCTATCACGGGTTGAGCTTGTCGCAAAACATTCAACGTTTTGAGCTCAACACAATGGCTTGTAATTACTTTCAGATTGCAACCCGGAACTATATTCACGGGGGAGTGTACGATTTCGTGCTCTTACCCTTAGCAAAAGAAGTTAAATCTTCTTACACTTGAGTGGATTCGTCAAGACATTCAAAGTCTATGAACTCAAGTTTATGCTTTAGAAAAACCTTTCGACAAAAAGAATTGATTTTTCAAAAAGCGTTGAACACAAGTTTTTTTTTTCAAGAATTTTTCAATGATATTCAAAATCTTTCAAAAATTGTGTGTTCAACAACTCCCATCCTCAAAAAGCGAAATGTGGATCATATTCTCACAATGACAATTCCATTGGATCAATTTTTGAGGGGGAGCAATTCAACTTCATGCAAAAGAATAGCACATCTTTCTCCCGAAGATTTTAAAGACTATTTTTCACAATATATTTTAATCAAATTTGGTATCTCTAAGACTCATGCACTTTAACTCTTACCTACATGTGCGAAACACTTTCGATTATCGATGCACATGTGAAGGGGGAGCATTTCTAAAACGACAAAACTAGCAAGGTGTTAAATGTTTTTCAAACACCTTGTTAGAATTTAAAGTGGTTTTCATGGTTACGATCAAATGCCCACAACATCTTTAATTCACGACGTTATTGGTGTCAAAAGGGTGGTTAGGTTTAAGTCCTATGATCCAACCAGAACCGGAGGGATCTTCCCAGGGACAATCCAATAGATTATTAGAAGTCCTTAGGAAAGATGGAGTAGAATGTGAACGTAGCTTAATACCGACTAAGTACTGATGATAGCACTGGAACAATCACAACAAGGTGCTATTATTGATGTCTTGGTAAGCATTGAAGGGGTTGAAGAATGAAAAAGAAATGTAAGGATAAAGGGTCTAAAGAAAGAAGCCCTCCATACAACTTAGGCAGAAACCGGGTCAACACATCATGAAGACAACTCATCATGGACCCAGTGATGTGAAGCACAACCCTTTCCTAGCTACTCAGACTTCTCTCAAAAGAAGTTTGTTTTATTGTCACGGAGATCAACACGACTTCTATTGACTTTCTCACTCCGAGATAGTTTATATTGAATTGGTGGCATCTGCTCCAGCCTCCGACCACAAAAAGTGCACAAATCGAGTCTAGAGCCAAGAGATCAATCAAATCTCGTTAGGACACACGGATGAAGATCAAGAGAGTCCTACGCTATATCCTTGTGATATTGCTAGAACACTCAGAGTGATACTACTTAGTATTCACGATGATGAGTGGAAATCCTTCCAGTGTTAACATCAAACAGCACTGCGGTAGGTCATATGCAAGATTCTTTATGAATTGAACATATGTAAAACTGAAAAGCAACAGTGGTTTGATTCTGAATTGATTCAAACTCGTTTCAGGTTTCTACGCAATATCTTTATGGTCTTGCCAGAACATTCAGAGTGATATTCATTAATATTCACAGTGACGAATGGAAATCCTTCTAGCGTCAACATCAAACAGCGCTACGGTAGGTGACTTGTGAGATTCTTATGAATCAAACTTGTGTCAACTGGAAAGCAACAATGGTAAGATTCTTAATGAATCAAACTTGTTCCAGGAATTTGAATTGACGACTTTAATCAAGCGGATATTTATCCAATTGATTCACTCTTTATGTTCGCAGTCTTGCTTTGAGACGGTCGAGTAAAGAGAACGGCTAGTACAGCCGCGAAACCCTGTCAAGGAGATTCTTAATTGAATATACCTGATCACAGGTACGATATTTAATATCGTATAACGGTCTTCACCGACCGGAGGTAAAACGCTACCGATTTAGGACGAATGTCAAAGCCATTCAGTCCGTGTCTATGTTTTGTCTCGAGAAGGTGGCGTCACGGTGTACTAAGCAAAGTCAAAGATTCACAACCACATATTCATACCCAAAGACCTATCCAACAATTGAGAGTGTGAGCATGTGGATAAAGACACAAGATCGCAAGATGGCAATGACAAGTCAAGGATGATTTGAAGATCTCAAGACTTAAAGACAAAGTCGAAAGACAACGACAAAGGCTCAAAGATCACAGCATGAAGGAACAAAACTACTGTTACACGTTCAAGACTCATTTATGACGAAATTCATAAATCTCCATTGGAATCCAAATATCAAAGAGGAATGACCTCACATTGGGGGAGATTGTTAGCCTCAAAATATTGAGTCAAACAAGAATGTTCGGTCATAGGTTTCGATTGTAATATTTGTTAGAACGTTTTAATAAGTAGTTATTTAGTCGTGGTTCACGGGCTTGGATTTAAACTAATTAAAGTCCAAAAGACAAGCCCGGCCCAATATATATTCCATTAAAGCCCGCATGTGGGTGGACTATATATACTACCCTCCTAGCATGTTAGGAGGGAGGATGGTCATTTGTAACAAATTCTTTTCTTAATCTAATCTCACCAAGTTAATCATCTCCTCTCTACTTTCTCTCACTACTTTCTCTTTCTAGGAATTCATCTCTTCTTCATCTATTTTCTTTCTTTCTTCATTGCTTAATCATCACAAATATATGGGACAACATTTTTATACTCCAAATCTTAAACCAAGCATAAAAATAACCTGAGACTACCCTATGTGACTAGTCTAAACTAACTTCAATTCAAAAAATGTGACTTCTACTATGTTAAATGAACAAAGCCAAACACCACTTAACAATTTTTTTTAAACAACTTTTTCAAAGAGCTTTTGTGTAAAATACTTCAACCATGCAAAATTCCGACTGAATAAGACCTAAGAATTAAAAATGAACAGATTGCAAGCATAATACTTCAACCAAATAGTATCTATCACAGATTCACATAACATTTTTTAACAGAAAAATGCAAAAGAGAAAGAAAGAGTTTGAACCTTCCTTATGTAACATCCTAGCAAGGCCAGATAAGCTCCCCTAGGTGCTCAATCACAGCTGAAGGGCCCTATGGGTGTCTTGGAATGATGAAAAATGATGTGGGGTTTGCAGATAAGGCTACAACAGCCCTAAACCCCAAAGAAAGAAGGATGATGTGATATTTTCTTCTACCTGCTTAAACACAACAACAACCCAATATCAAGTAACAAGATCAATTGATATTGCTACAATAAGTGATGATGAAAGCAACAGAATACTTGGACAGTTTTTTTTTTACTTTTCTTTGTTGGAAAACCTTGTTAACTTTTATAAAAGTGAGTATGCTAAGTAACTCTTACCCCATAAAGTTGGCTACCCAAACCTGAGCTCTCACTTTCCCTTGATATCTCCAAGATATCAGGGAAGTATGATCAAACTAGGCTCAAATAACAAGTTTGTTTAGGGCTTGTTGTGACTTAAACCTTAGAATCTTGAAACATAAAATCTTTTAGAAAACGTATGAATGTAAAACACAACTTAAACACTACAAATAATCTAAATGGTACTTGATTCTTCAATGAACAACACCAAATTTTTCATTAACTAAGAAAAAAGGAATTGCATGTCATTGAACAAGGTGTTGGGTATTTTGCAAAGCAAGTAGTGAAAAGTAAGATATGTATGATTCTGCAGATAAGTTTTATTGAGTGATAAGTGGCCTATATATAGGCTTTACAGTGCAACGTCTATAAAAGAAGATAACGTTAACAATCCTATAAAAACCCAACAAACCAGACTTCTCTTCTAGTGGCATAAGACTAGCACTATAATACTTATTCAACTTTGACTATTCAAAATAACTAAAGTCACGTGAGAATGAATCAAACTTCAACACTCCCCCATCATTCGAACGTTGAGACTCCGAGATGTGCCATAAATTCAGCATGTTTTGCTTGTGGTAGAGCTTTGGTTAATAGGTCTGCTACTTGCTCACTGGTTCTGCAACTCTCTAGCCTGATCTCTCTTTTTGCGATCAATTCGCGTATATAATGGTGCTTTATTTCCATGTGTTTTGTCCTACCATGAAGAATAGGATTTCTTGCTAACATAACAGCTGATATATTGTCACACATGATAGTGGTAGCTTCAACTTGCACTTGTCCCAAATCAGCGGGGATTCTTCGTAACCAAACAGCTTGGCATGCAGATTCAGTAGCAGCGACATACTCGGCCTCTGTTGTAGACAAGGCCACAGTTGCTTGTTTTTTTGATCTCCAGGATACTATTGTTGTGCCAAGAAGAAAGCAATAACCCGACGTGTTGCGGTCTATCTTCAATTGAGCCTGCCCAATCACTATCACAAAAACCTCTAAGAACAAATTTATCATGCCTGCGAAACCAGACTCCATGATCTTTTGTTCCAGCTAAATACCGTAAAACACGTTTGGCAGCTCCAAAGTGAGTCTTTGATGGATTATGCATGTACCTAGACAAAACTCCAACAGAGTATGCTACATCTGGACGTGAGTGGGTAACATAAATTAACCTACCAATTAGACTCCTGTAGGTTTTTACATCCGTCAAACCTGTGCCATCGTCAACTCTGAGTTTCTCATCAATGTTCATAGGTGTTGGTGTAATCTTGCAGCCAGCCATATGAAATTTATTTAGGGTGTCTTCAACATATTTTTGTTGTGTCATAAATATTCCACCACTAGTCTGAATAATTTCCAACCCCAAAAAATACCGAAGTTCTCCTAAATCAGTCATATCAAACATCTTCTTCATAGATGCTTGAAAATCAAGAATAAGTTGCGACGAAGAGCTAGCATAAACCATATCATCAACATAAAGGCTAACAATTAGTATATCAGTACCTTGCCTTTTTACATATAGCGTTGGCGCGTGTTGACTCTTGATAAAACCGCTATTGTGGAAGAATTCATCAATTTTGCTATACCAAGCACGCGGTGCTTGTTTGAGCCCGTATAACGCCTTGTGCAAACGAAACACCTTATTTGGATGACTCGCACTTTCGAAACCAGGAGGCTGGCAAACATAAACTTCTTCCTTCAGATCTCCATTTAAAAATGCAGATTTGACATCAAATTGATATAGCTTCCATTGTTGTTGTGCAGCAACCGCTAGAATTATACGAATCGTTTCAAAACGAGCTACCGGCGAGAAGGTTTCTTGGTAATCGATACCATGTTGTTGTGCGTACCCTTTAACAACTAACCTAGCTTTGTGATTTTGAATGCTTCCATCAGCCAAGTATTTTGTCTTAAATACCCATTTCAAACCGATTGGACACTTACCAGCTGGTAGGTCAACCAACTCCCAAGTCTTGTTCTTTTGAATGGCTGAGAGTTCTTCTTGCATAGCCATTTTCCATTCGTCTTCTGCAAGGGCATCTTCAACAAGAACTGGATCACCGACAAAGAGAGCTAGATTATCATCCTCATCATTGATGACTTGTTCCTCTTGAGGCGGTGAAGCCTCTCCTTCAATCTGAAAACGAACTCGAGGAATTCTTCCGCGCTCACTTCTGCGAAGATGTACCGATTCCCGTACCGGTGTTACAATGTTGTTGCTGTTGTTGGATACAGGTGACGACATGATAGGGGTTGTAGGTGAGCTTGTTGGACTTGACACAAACCGCGATGGACTCGTAGATGTACTCATGGAAGATGAAGTATCTTGACTATCGATAATGAATTCATCTTGGGATTTGAATGATGCCTTCTGATCATCCCAATTCCAACACGAATCTTCGTCGAAAACCACATTTCTGCTAATGTTAATTTTCTTACTTATAGGTTCATATAACCTGTAAGCTTTTGATTGGTTACAATAACCAATAAACACATGCTTTTGTGACTTTCCAGCAAGTTTATGTCTCTCACCTGCAACAAGGACATAACAAATGCATCCAAAAACTCGTAAATGACTTACCGATGGTTTGTTACCATTCCATGCTTCGTATGGTGTTTGATCCCAAACAGCTTTAGTTGGGGAAATGTTGAGAATATAAACAGCTGTTGCAACACCTTCGGCCCAAAATGAATCTGGCATACCCTTTTGCTTGAGCATGCATCGGGTCATTTCAACAACAGTACGATTCTTTCTCTCCGCGACTCCGTTTTGTTCGAGAGTGTATGGGGCTGTAAGCTGCCTTAGTATTCCATGTTCATCACAAAAATCATTGAATTCTTTTGATAAGAACTCGCCTCCACGATCGGTCTGAAGCACTTTAATATTTCTTCCACTTTGCTTTTCGACCAGGGCCTTAAACTTTTTAAAGCAATCGAATGATTCAGATTTGTACTTTAAAAAATACACCCAACTCATCCTACTAAAGTCGTCAGTGAGAAGCATGAAGTATTTACTTCTGGAGAGTGATTCGGTTCTCATCGGACCACACAAATCCGCATGAATAAGTTCTAAGACATCTTCAGCCCTTTTTGATTTTCTTGTAGGAAATGAGTGTTTTGCTTGCTTGCCCACGATACATCGTTCACAAGTGTTTTCCAACAATTGTATCGTAGGAAGGCCGGTCACCATATCCTTACTTTGCAAAAGCTGTAACCCTTTTACATATAGATGGCCATATCGTTGGTGCCATAACTCGCTTTCTGCAATAGTTTTGCTTACCAAACCTGATTTTATTTTGTTAGAAAAATCAAGTGGAAACATACGATTTGGAGTCATATAAGCACATGCAATAATTCTACCAGTAGCCTTGTGTTTTACCACACATTTTCCATCGTCAAATAATAACGAATGACCTGTTTCCATTAGTTGGACTACACTAAGCAAATTATGGGCTAATGACGGAGCATAACAAACATCTTGAATAAATGTTTTCTTATTTCCTATAGAGATTTCAGTTGTACCTTGACCTTCAATTCGGAGTTGTTTATTGTCTCCAAGTCGTACTTGCGATTTGAAAGCTTCATCAATACCATTAAACTTTGTTCGATCACCAGTCATGTGATGTGAACATCCGCTGTCTACATACCACGGATCATTTTTTTCTTTCCGTTTTGTGCCCATTGTCATAAAAAGAAAATTATCATCATCTTCTTCCTCTTCGACATACTTTGCTTCTTCGGGTTTGTACTGTAAAACCCGCAAAATAAGGTCATTATTTAATTCTTACTTTTCAAATATTTTTGAAGTATTTTATAATCTTAAATATTTTTACGTTTAGCGGTTTAAGTTGAAATCGATATTAAATATTTTAATTTTATATTTTGACGAGCAACGAGGACTACTAGTGATCGCGATACCGACGGATGCCCATAATTCTATATTTCATTATCGATCGTTTCGATATTTAATATTTTTGACGATATCGTCTTAATTACGTATCGAGTCATTATATTTTTATTTTTCGTGTGCGTTTAAACTTTTTAGTATTTTTACGAAACCCGAGTCCCGTAAATATTTTCAAAATTGACTAGTTACAATTCCCACCTTTTTAAACTAGCTATTTACAAATTGTAACCAAACTTTTGCCAAATTGCACAAAAGCCCTCACCCCACTAACTAAAATTTAAATAAAATAAAACACACACACACACACATTATTTTACTTCCAAAATTTTTCTCTCTCTCTCTTTCTTTCTTCTCTTTGCCGAAACCCACACACACCCACCAAATCCATTCATTTTTCAATTTATCTTGAGTTTGAGGTTGATTCAAGCTAAACCAAGCATAGACCCATCTTTATTTTTGATCAAGGATCACAAAGGTATAAAAATTTTACACATGCAAGCACTTTTTATTTTTATGATGTTGGTAGGTGGAAGCCATGGTCATGCATGGTGTTTTTAGCATGATCCATGGTGGTTCTTGCTAGAAATCTTGTTAAAAATTATATTTTGATCCAAAGATTTTTATTTTTGTTATGATTTTGATGTTATGGTGGATGTATGATGATATTAGAGTATAGGAATGATCATTTTTATGGTTGGTTGTGGTCAAAAAGTTGATTTTGTACAAGTTTTTGGTACCCATTTTACAACAGTAAGTAAACTGAGAAATCCGAATTTTTATGTTTTGAAAATGACTAAACTTATAGTCTAGGGTTGTAGATAATTTCCTTAGCTTCGATTTGATATAAGGTAGAGCTTCTAACTCAAAACGAGCGCGAAGTTATGATGTTTTGAATGATCGTGTACCGGGAGACGAGTATCGACACTACATATAGTTGTTGCCGATATTTGGATCGAATCCCGGGGACTCTAAATAGAAGTTTTAAAATAAGTAACCTACTGATAATGAGGTATTTATATATTAGGTTGAGTTTACTTTAAAACCCGAGTGTCGTTTTGTTAACGGAGTCGTTTAAATAAGTTAAAGCGGTCGTAAGAAAAATTAACGCAAATCTGTCCGGATTTTGTGGTTTGAAAATGAGTCGAGTAAAGGACTTTAAAAGTAATTTCATTTGATAAACTTGTAGGAGGACTTTCTATATATAGTAAGTTAGCTTTTTGAGTCGTTTCATAAACGGTCGACAAGTTTAAAAAGGGTAAATAAGCTAGTACATGTAGTATGTACCGGCGGATTTTGTTAAAAGTATAAAATGGTAAAGTAAATGAGTAGTGAAGTATAATAAAGTTATTTATATCGTTTACTTGCGAGTGTATTGTGGTTTTATGAGTTCGAGTTTGATTTTATTAAGTATCGTTTATTCTCGAGTCTATTATTAAAGTACGCGCCTTATTTGCTAGGTTGCGGTTATCGTGATTATCGGGCATCTACTATCGTCGGCGATTGTCTTCAACTACTATAAGTACTAAGGTGAGTCTATAGCCTCGTTTGAGCTCATTCAAATATTTTAAAACCCGCGAGGGGGAATACATGTTTTGTAAACTTAGAACACAAGATTTTTATGGTATGCTTGTCCCTTTATGAATGGACCCGTGGTTGCCTTTAAATTGCATTAAGTGATTGCCTTTATTAAAACCTCAATTATGGACCGTTAATTAACCTATGATGGGTTAACCGCTAGTACGATTAATAGATCTATGGGGGAAGCCGCCCCGGTTCAGTTTTTGTGGACTTGTCATAGAAGCTTAGGCCCGACCTCCACACTGTTTGAACATATTGTATTGAGAAGTCAGGTATACGGCAATGTACCAATAATCTGGAGGTAAATGACAATTAATAAATCTCCTGTCTTATCAGACGTCTTAAGGGAGTGTCTAAGGGCTCGGTTCCATGAGCTTATTGCAATTTATGCTAAATACAATTATTATTGTTGATGCAAATTATTATCTGATGCTTATAAGCATGCCACAAACTTATAATCTTGGCTTGTGTTCAAAATGATTATATAAACCTATAGATTCACTCGGCATTTTTGCTGATGATTTTCTCACATGTATTTCAGGTAATCAAGAAGGCTGAAGCTTGGAAGTCACGGGAATGAATGTTGTGCACTACTTTGTATATAAACTCTTTGAATGTTTGTCGTTCCTTCTGTTCAAAACAATTTAAATCTTTTGTTTTGGTTGTACTTTGGTTACGATGTCTTGGGACTACGCTACTCTGACAAATGTTTTGGGAACGATGAATTCAAAACGTCTCTTTTCGAGTCGTTCTTTATAAATTATGTGTTTTGTATCATTGTTTAGCACCCAAAGATGTATTCCGCTGCGTGTAAATTTGGGGGTGTTAAAGATTGGTACCAGAGCCATGAGTTATAGAGAACTAGGTCTTTTTCTAAAAACCTAAACTATAACTGTCGGTTTTTATTTTTCAAAGAGTCGGTGCACATGATTTCGCGTGACTTCAGGTTCAAGCTACTTCTGGGATTACAACTTTAGTATACATTATTATGTATGCCTTATTGCTAAGTATTTCTAAATAAATACTATAATCCTTTATCGATATATATATTGATATCGTTAAACTTTTTGATAAGAATTATCATTTATTAATGATTTACTTAAATATATTTCTGGAAATTTTCCTGTAATTATTTTGAAGGTTTCTCTTCATTTATTTAAATTTTTGGAAATTATTATATTTCATTTATTATGACCTTATACCTATTTTGTGAAATTTACCACCGTCAAATTACGTCTTCGATGAGGAGGAAGCAGGTTTCACTGCTGCAAGCGAGTCACAGTCAACTAAGACATGTGGATCCCCACGTGACTAGTGTTTATTATTTAGTGTCGTTGTACTCTATTTGTCTTTAAGATCATTCCTTGTTGATCGATGATAATAGTTTCCTTTGATCCTTATAATGATTGTGAATCCTTGTATTGATAATGTGTATGCATTTGATGATTGATTTTGTACATGATATGACTATACCATGAATACAATTAACTCATTCATTTTATCGTTTCTCTTTGTGATGTGACAGAATCATGCCACCAAGGAGAATGACAAATGATGCCATTGCAAGGCTAGTTGCTGAAGAGGTTGCGAAAGCATTAGCTGCGGATAGAGCTGCGCGTGTTAACACTGAAGGAGCAGGTGGCTCTGGAGGTGCGGGTACTGAAGGTGAAGGTGAACCTGCGGGACCTGATGCAGCTGCTGGAGGAGCAGGTGCAGCTGAGAATCCTGCAGATGAGGCTGCTGCTGTGGTTAAAGAATGTACTTTTGCTGGGTACATGAAGTGTGGACCTACTGTATTTCAAGGAACTGGTGGAGCACTGGAATTATTCAGATGGATTGAGAAAACGGAAACAACATTTGAAATTAGTGATTGCTCAGAAAGGAACAAGGTTAAGTTCGCAGTTGCTACTTTTAAGGATCGAGCTTTAAGCTGGTGGAAGACTCAAGTTGCTACAGTTGGTTTGGAAGCTGCAAACAGGAAACCTTGGGATGAAATTAAAAGGTTGTTGAAAGAGGAGTTCTGTCCAGAAGAAGAGTTATCTGCTTTGGAGGATGAGTTGAGGCATCTGAAACTGAAAGATAATAACATTGCTGCATATACTAGTCGATTCAATGAACTGGTTTTGTTGTGTCCAGATGCTTTTGCTACTGAGAAGAAAAAGATGGATCAATACATCAAAGGGTTGCCTGGGTACATTAAAGGTGAGACAACTTCATCTCGACCCAAGAACTTTGTTGAGACTGTAAGAATGGCTCATACACTCATGGGGCAGAAAGTTCAAGATAGGGCTGAGAGAGCTGCTGAAGGTAGTAAAAGGAAATGGGAGAATTCGCAGAGTGGTAATCAAGGTAGTAACCGCCATAAGCAGTACAATCAGAAGAGAAATGATGGGGCTAGAGCTGCGACTAACAAGAATGATAATACTGACCAAGGGGGACCAGCTCAGAAATGTAAGAGTTGTGGTGTTTGTCACTTTGGTAATTGTCCACCAAGGTGCACTAAGTGTGGAAAGGTTGGTCATGTTGTGGATAAATGTAAGACAAGGGTTCCTGCTACTGGAGCGAATGCTATTCCGATCAAGACTTGCTTCGAATGTGGAGAGCGTGATCATTTTCGTCCTCAATGTCCAAAGTGGAAGAACAGGAAAGCAGGTGAAACTGCTGGGGCAGTTTATGTTGTTAAGGATGCTGATCAGGCACAAGGTCCAAATGTGGTGACGGGTACGTTCTTACTCAACCATCGTTATGCTAGTGTGTTGTTTGACTCAGGATCTGATAGGAGCTTTATAAGCACTTCCTTTAGTCGTTTAATAGATATTGAGCCAACAAGCCTAAATTCTAGTTATGAGGTCGAGTTAGCTGATGGACAATTAGTTAGTACTACCACTATATTTAAGAAATGTCCTTTGAAATTAGCAAATCATTTGTTTGAAATTGATTTAATGCCGATAGATTTGGGTTCGTTTGATGTGATTGTTGGTATGGATTGGTTGGTTGCTCATGATGCGGTAATTGTATGTGGGGAGAAAGTTGTTCACATACCGGTTAAGGGTAAGGTGTTAGTAGTTAAAGGTGATGTCGGTAGATCTCGTCTGACGGTGATATCTTGTATCAAGGCGAGGAAATATGTAGAAAGAGGTTGTCACCTGTTCTTGGCTCAAGTAGTGGAGAAGGAACTACCGGTTAGGCGTGTGGAAGATGTTCCGGTTATTCGTGATTTTCCTGAAGTATTTCCCGATGACTTGCCAGGGCTTCCGCCTCAGCGAGAAGTCGAATTCAAGATTGATCTAGTGCCGGGAGCTGCACCGGTGGCGCGTGCACCCTATCGTTTGGCACCGTCTGAGTTGAAGGAGTTGGCAGATCAGTTAAAGGAGTTAATGGAGAAGGGGTTCATTAGACCAAGTTCGTCACCTTGGGGAGCTCCAGTGTTGTTCGTGAAAAAGAAGGACGGATCGTTCCGAATGTGCATAGACTACCGAGAGTTGAACAAGTTAACTATCAAAAATCGTTATCCACTTCCTAGGATCGATGATTTGTTCGATCAACTTCAAGGTTCGTGTGTGTACTCGAAGATCGACTTGAGGTCGGGTTATCATCAACTTCGTGTTAAAGAGGAGGACATACCTATTACAGCTTTTCGGACGCGTTATGGACACTTTGAATTTCAAGTGATGCCGTTTGGGTTAACTAATGCACCTGCGGTATTCATGGACTTAATGAATCGTGTGTGTAAACCATATCTCGACAAGTTTGTGATTGTATTTATCGACGATATCCTGATTTATTCCAAAAGTCGGGAGGAGCATGAAGGTCATTTGAAGATTATTTTGGAGTTGTTGAAGAAGGAGAAGTTGTATGCAAAATTTTCTAAGTGTGATTTTTGGTTGGATTCGGTCCAATTCCTTGGGCACGTGATCGATAGTAGCGGTGTTCATGTTGATCCTTCCAAAATTGAAGCTATTAGAGATTGGGCTACGCCTACGACCCCGACTGAAGTTAGACAATTCCTGGGATTAGCTGGATACTACCGGCGGTTCATAGAAGGATTCTCTTTAATTTCTAAACCTCTTACTAGACTTACCGAGAAAAACAAGAAGTATGAATGGGGTTCAGAAGAAGAAGAAGCATTCCAAACTTTGAAGCGGAAGCTGTGTTCTGCACCAATTTTGGCTTTGCCCGACGGAGCTGAAGACTTTGTGGTATATTGTGACGCATCGCGTAAGGGTTTTGGTGCTGTGTTGATGCAAAGGGAGAAAGTGATCGCGTATGCATCTCGTCAATTGAGGAAGCATGAGGAGAATTATACTACACATGATTTGGAATTGGGAGCTGTTGTCTTTGCTCTTAGACTTTGGAGACACTATCTCTACGGTACGAAGAGTGTGGTATATACCGATCATAAAAGCCTGCAACATATTTTGGATCAGAAGGAGCTCAATATGAGGCAGAGAAGATGGGTAGAATTGTTGAGTGATTACGACATTCAAATTTGCTATCATCCCGGCAAGGCGAATGTAGTTGCCGATGCACTTAGTAGGAAGGACAGAGAAATAACCAAAAGGGTTAGAGCTTTAGCTATGAAAACTTATTCTAATTTATCTAATCGAATACTTAAAGCTCAAACTAAGGCGATGGAGGAAGAGAATGTGAGAAATGAAGACTTGGGTAGAAGGATGACACCTATATTCGAAATTCGTGATGACGGAATTCGGTATTTCGAGAATCGTGTGTGGTTACCGGTGTATGGAGGACTGAGAGATCTAATTATGCACGAATCTCATAAGTCTAAATATTCGATTCACCCAGGATCGGATAAAATGTACCAAGACTTAAAGAAATGTTACTGGTGGCCGAATATGAAGGCTAACATTGCTACTTATGTTAGTAAATGCTTGACGTGTGCGAAGGTGAAGTTTGAGCACAAGAGACCTTCGGGTTTACTGCAACAACCTGAAATTCCAGAATGGAAATGGGAGAGGATCACTATGGATTTTGTTTCGGGACTTCCGAGAACTTCTAGTGGTTATGATACGATTTGGGTGATTGTTGATCGGTTGACTAAGTCGGCTCATTTCTTGCCGATAAAGAAAACTGATGACTTAGACAAACTTACTCGGTTGTATTTGAAGGAAGTTGTTTGTAGACATGGAGTTCCTTTGTCAATTATTTCTGATCGAGATAGTCGGTTCACATCTGAGTTTTGGAAATCGCTTCAGCGAGCTTTGGGGACTCAGTTGGATATGAGCACTGCGTATCATCCGGAAACGGACGGACAAAGTGAGAGGACTATTCAGACCTTGGAGGATATGTTACGAGCGTGTGTAATGGATTTTGGAGGTAGTTGGGATCGACACTTACCTTTGGTGGAGTTCTCATACAACAACAGTTATCATGCAAGTATTAAGGCTGCGCCTTTTGAAGCACTTTACGGGCGAAAGTGTAGATCACCAGTTGGTTGGTGTGAAGTTGGAGAAAGTCAGTTGACGGGTCCTGAATTGATTAGAGAAACGACTGAGAAGATCGTGCAAATCAAGAATCGTTTATTGACAGCTCGTAGTAGGCAGAAGAGTTATGCGGATAAGAGGAGAAAACCATTGGAGTTTGATATTGGCGATATGGTTATGTTGAAAGTATCACCTTGGAAAGGAGTAATTCGATTTGGCAAGCGAGGAAAGCTTAGTCCACGTTATATTGGTCCATTCAAGATTATTGATCGAGTTGGTCCTGTGGCATATAAGTTGGAATTGCCAGAGAAGTTAAGTGCTATTCACAATACTTTTCACGTTTCTAATCTTAAGAGGTGTTTGGCGGACGAGAATTTGATAATTCCACTTGAGGAGATTCAACTGGACGACAAGCTGCATTTTATTGAAGAACCGGTGGAGATTATGGATCGAGAGGTGAAACGGCTTAAGCAAAGTCGGATCCCGATAGTGAATGTGCGATGGAATTCCCGACGTGGACCCGAATACACTTGGGAGCGTGAGGACTACTTCAAGAGCAAGTATCCACATTTATTCGTAGATGGACCTAAGGAGAAGTAAGCCCCGGGACGGTGCTCTCCTAAGGTGGTGAGGATGTAAAACCCGCAAAATAAGGTCATTATTTAATTCTTACTTTTCAAATATTTTTGAAGTATTTTATAATCTTAAATATTTTTACGTTTAACGGTTTAAGTTGAAATCGATATTAAATATTTTAATTTTATATTTTGACGAGCAACGAGGACTACTAGTGATCGCGATACCGACGGATGCCCATAATTCTATATTTCATTATCGATCGTTTCGATATTTAATATTTTTGACGATATCGTCTTAATTACGTATCGAGTCATTATATTTTTATTTTTCGTGTGCGTTTAAACTTTTTAGTATTTTTACGAAACCCGAGTCCCGTAAATATTTTCAAAATTGACTAGTTACAATTCCCACCTTTTTAAACTAGCTATTTACAAATTGTAACCAAACTTTTGCCAAATTGCACAAAAGCCCTCACCCCACTAACTAAAATTTAAATAAAATAAAACACACACACACACACATTATTTTACTTCCAAAATTTTTCTCTCTCTCTCTTTCTTTCTTCTCTTTGCCGAAACCCACACACACCCACCAAATCCATTCATTTTTCAATTTATCTTGAGTTTGAGGTTGATTCAAGCTAAACCAAGCATAGACCCATCTTTATTTTTGATCAAGGATCACAAAGGTATAAAAATTTTACACATGCAAGCACTTTTTATTTTTATGATGTTGGTAGGTGGAAGCCATGGTCATGCATGGTGTTTTTAGCATGATCCATGGTGGTTCTTGCTAGAAATCTTGTTAAAAATTATATTTTGATCCAAAGATTTTTATTTTTGTTATGATTTTGATGTTATGGTGGATGTATGATGATATTAGAGTATAGGAATGATCATTTTTATGGTTGGTTGTGGTCAAAAAGTTGATTTTGTACAAGTTTTTGGTACCCATTTTACAACAGTAAGTAAACTGAGAAATCCGAATTTTTATGTTTTGAAAATGACTAAACTTATAGTCTAGGGTTGTAGATAATTTCCTTAGCTTCGATTTGATATAAGGTAGAGCTTCTAACTCAAAACGAGCGCGAAGTTATGATGTTTTGAATGATCGTGTACCGGGAGACGAGTATCGACACTACATATAGTTGTTGCCGATATTTGGATCGAATCCCGGGGACTCTAAATAGAAGTTTTAAAATAAGTAACCTACTGATAATGAGGTATTTATATATTAGGTTGAGTTTACTTTAAAACCCGAGTGTCGTTTTGTTAACGGAGTCGTTTAAATAAGTTAAAGCGGTCGTAAGAAAAATTAACGCAAATCTGTCCGGATTTTGTGGTTTGAAAATGAGTCGAGTAAAGGACTTTAAAAGTAATTTCATTTGATAAACTTGTAGGAGGACTTTCTATATATAGTAAGTTAGCTTTTTGAGTCGTTTCATAAACGGTCGACAAGTTTAAAAAGGGTAAATAAGCTAGTACATGTAGTATGTACCGGCGGATTTTGTTAAAAGTATAAAATGGTAAAGTAAATGAGTAGTGAAGTATAATAAAGTTATTTATATCGTTTACTTGCGAGTGTATTGTGGTTTTATGAGTTCGAGTTTGATTTTATTAAGTATCGTTTATTCTCGAGTCTATTATTAAAGTACGCGCCTTATTTGCTAGGTTGCGGTTATCGTGATTATCGGGCATCTACTATCGTCGGCGATTGTCTTCAACTACTATAAGTACTAAGGTGAGTCTATAGCCTCGTTTGAGCTCATTCAAATATTTTAAAACCCGCGAGGGGGAATACATGTTTTGTAAACTTAGAACACAAGATTTTTATGGTATGCTTGTCCCTTTATGAATGGACCCGTGGTTGCCTTTAAATTGCATTAAGTGATTGCCTTTATTAAAACCTCAATTATGGACCGTTAATTAACCTATGATGGGTTAACCGCTAGTACGATTAATAGATCTATGGGGGAAGCCGCCCCGGTTCAGTTTTTGTGGACTTGTCATAGAAGCTTAGGCCCGACCTCCACACTGTTTGAACATATTGTATTGAGAAGTCAGGTATACGGCAATGTACCAATAATCTGGAGGTAAATGACAATTAATAAATCTCCTGTCTTATCAGACGTCTTAAGGGAGTGTCTAAGGGCTCGGTTCCATGAGCTTATTGCAATTTATGCTAAATACAATTATTATTGTTGATGCAAATTATTATCTGATGCTTATAAGCATGCCACAAACTTATAATCTTGGCTTGTGTTCAAAATGATTATATAAACCTATAGATTCACTCGGCATTTTTGCTGATGATTTTCTCACATGTATTTCAGGTAATCAAGAAGGCTGAAGCTTGGAAGTCACGGGAATGAATGTTGTGCACTACTTTGTATATAAACTCTTTGAATGTTTGTCGTTCCTTCTGTTCAAAACAATTTAAATCTTTTGTTTTGGTTGTACTTTGGTTACGATGTCTTGGGACTACGCTACTCTGACAAATGTTTTGGGAACGATGAATTCAAAACGTCTCTTTTCGAGTCGTTCTTTATAAATTATGTGTTTTGTATCATTGTTTAGCACCCAAAGATGTATTCCGCTGCGTGTAAATTTGGGGGTGTTAAATGTACCAATAAAAGTCATCAGTATGCCCAGGTTTCTTACAGTGTGAGCACTTTAATGTATTGTTTCGACCTCGGCCTCTTCCTCGATAGCCGCCTCTAGCTCTTCCTCTTCCGCGTTGACTTGAATAATCATGCTCACCCTTGATTTGAAAGGCCTTTTCTTCATCTTTTACACTCGTTCTGTTTATCCAAGCTTCATGAGCTTGCAAAGAACCCATTAACTCGTCAAATGAAAACTTAGATAGATCCTTGGACTCTTCGATCGCTGCTACTACATGGTCAAACCTCGGGGTCAGACTTCTTAAGACCTTTGCCACCACAGTCTCATCTGAAATTTTCTCTCCATAAGATTTCATGTGACTTACCACTGTTGAAACTCGTGCCAGGAAATCTTGCACAGATTCGTTGCTTTTCATGGCAGAGGTTTCGAACTCCCGTCTTAGTGACTGCAATTTGACGGTGATTACTTTGGAAGAGCCTTGATACTCGGTGCTGAGAATAGTCCATGCCTGCTTGGCTGTAGCTGCTGATGCTATTCTTGAAAAAATGGATTCATCAACTGCTTGTTGGATGAAAAAAAGTGCTTTGGCGTCTTTCTTCTCATACTCATTCGTTTGGGCTTCATTGCTTGATTCGCCATCGTTTTCGATGTGATCCCATAGATCTTGGGATCTGAATAGGGTCTTCATCTTGATGCTCCAGAATTCATAGGAGTCCCATTTGAAGATGGGAATTTGTGGCTGGGACACATTGATGTTGTTTGCACTCGTAGCCATTAAAAAAAAGAACGCCCAGTTTAGAAAGAACCTTGCTCTGATACCAAATTTGTTGGGTATTTTGCAAAGCAAGTAGTGAAAAGTAAGATATGTATGATTCTGCAGATAAGTTTTATTGAGTGATAAATGGCCTATATATAGGCTTTACAGTGCAACGTCTATAAAAGAAGATAACGTTAACAATCCTATAAAAACCCAACAAACCAGACTTCTCTTCTAGTGGCATAAGACTAGCACTATAATACTTATTCAACTTTGACTATTCAAAATAACTAAAGTCACGTGAGAATGAATCAAACTTCAACACAAGGAACCAAAAACAAAAAAATGAGAAGTCCTACAAATGCCTTATATACTAGCTTACATCTCTTCTAGAATCAATAAGAACTTAAACCCTAGTTGGTGAAGTTTCAAACATGCCCTTGGAATCAATGTATGTGTTGGTTTGATGCCAAATTCAAATTGTGTCACATGTGATCTTTGGATGTTTTCATGTGATGACTAAAGTACTGAGATGATCTGGTGCGTCCAAATGGTCTTTGTAAACAAGAAAAGTCCCTGGTTCTTTGATTTGTTGACACCTCTTTGGAAGGTTGCTACAGAGCACATGGGTGTGGGCCACAGGGATGTTGCGGGGGACGTTTTGGGGGTTGGGTTGGGTTTACTTGAAGGTTAATCAAATATATGCACTTCCATTAACCCTAATTCATCATAATTAAAAAGTTAGGTTTTTTCGGTTAGTGTTCTTGAGATGGGGATAAAAGGGGTGTTTAATCGTGTTTAAGGGAATAGTGCTAGTTAGACGCCCAAATTTATTATATTAAAACAGGTTTGAAATTGTTTTAATATTATAAATGTTGTTAAGTGGATTCTGATGTGGAGGTGGTGACGTGGTGGGGGGAGTTGATGTGGGAAGTGGGGATTGGTTGGAGGTGGTGATGTGGCAGGGTCTAGTTAGGTATTAATGGGCTGTTAGGTAAATAGTTTGGGCCTTTGACAGTTTCAGTCCCCCTATTAATAACATTCCTTTTTAAATTTTGCATCTAGGGTCCTTTTGTTGTTATCACCATTAGTCCTTTTGTATTTGCACCATCAGTCCTTTAATTAACAAAAGGATAATAAATGTAACTTCCATTAACTTCAAGGGATGTTGTTGACACTTCTTCAATCTTTGAGGATAATATTGTACAAAATGATTCTTGGAGGGTCATTTGTGACAAGTCTTTAATAGTTTAGGGACCAAACTTGACAATATTCAATTCTTCAAGGGTCTTTTTGGAAAATTCTACACTCGGGTCCGGTTCATTGTGTGGCTTCGTTTCCTGTATTCATTTTTTCCTTTTTTCTTGTAGTCTTTTGTCTTTTTCTCGATATTCGTACCTAAAATACACATTGAACAAACACAAGCATATATTTGGCACTTTTAATGATATTTTTACCGTTTTAAGCCCGTTTTGGACGATGAGATTATGTATAAATGGAGTCTCATCACTCCCCCATACTAAACCATCGCCGCGCCCTCACGTAATGCTAGAATAAAGTATCTTAGCATCTCCAAAGTTCATTTTTATCGACATTTATTGAAACGTAAACTTACTAAACTACTACTACTTGTGTTTTAGACATAATGTAGGATTTTCATCGCAAAATGGGACTTTTAGGTTCATAGAATAAGAACACGTGAATGCCTCATAGAGATAAGTTCGTCGTCCTCGATTTTCACCCAATTCCATGTTAAGCATGTAACGAGATCATTGTCTTTATAAGTTGGTAATGCTAAAATTAATCATATGCCCTAATCACGTACTTAGACTCCCTTAATCCTAAATTGTATCTCTTATATTTTATGTTCGTCTTGAATGATCATGATGATACATTTTTTACTTTTGCGTGATAAAGATTAAGGTCCAAAAATAGAGTCTAAACGGTGTAACCATAATCATCGAATTAATAACATCTCCTAATAGACAACGATGTCAAAAAATTAAGTCAACAAGTAAGATTCGATAAACACGGTTTTTTAACGGTTTTGAACATGAGACTTATTACCAAGACTTTTATACGCCCCCTAAAGGATGGGCCTTATTATCATAGGTTTACCTCCGCTTTTTAGGGCCTCGGTCTTGCCTTGCCTTTTATTTAACCTCGCCATGAGGTGTTTATTATGGCCAAAGACGTAAACCCTCACCGTAAACGTAATTTTGGATCTTTAAAGCTTCAAAGTTTAAGGCTTTCACTTTCAATTTTGCATACATTTTTCGGCCTTATGAGCTTGAAAGTTTTGCTTGATTTAGGTGACTGAGCACTTAAAATTTTTATTGGGTGAAGCTTTAGATTATTCGGGTTGCCAATACTTCAAAACCGTGACGCTGACGATTCTTAAATGTTTTTCCAATTTAATTACATGGGAGCTACTAGAATCAATTAGAAACCAACAATTATGACTAAACCGCTAAGTCAATATTTATTAGCAAAATTAATATTCAAGTGAGGGGAGAATAAGCAAACAATTTAAACACATGAGTTTTTGAAAGAATATAAATAATCTACGTTTAACATAGTAACTTATAATTAACGCTATCATTTCTCGTCCTCATTTAAGAGACTTAGCCAAATAAAAGTTAAGGAATCGTAGCTAAGTGCTCAACACGCACGGTCGAGTCAAAAATTACTCTTATTCTCGCCATCGGAAAACCTACATTCGTGTCTTAAACACTTACGGAAAACATGAGAAAATTTTAAAAATTTAGCCATTTTTAGCCTTATTTGCAATAAAACGATAACAAAACGATAAACTTTGGAAAGCATGAAGGTTTAGAAAGGTCGAGAATCTATTCATCCACATACTAAAGTTAAACATTGTCCTCAATGTTTCGAGTCTAAGGGTGGCACACCCCATACTAGAGAAGAAAAGTCGAATGCTTAATCTAGCATGGAAAGGGTAATTAACAATTAAATTTTAAGCCGTTTATGAAGTGTGCTAAAAGACCTATTGTTAGAACAATAAAGAATATATCATCGGATATCGGAAAATCTTCTTGGAAAATGATCGAAGCTCGAGTAAAACGAACACGAGAGGCTTCAATCGTGAAGATGATGATCTAATTAACCACAACTCACAAACAACCACGGAAACAACGAGTTGGAAGGGCACAAATCCCCCCACATTAAATTACATTAGAAAGCGATAATATGTACTTGGATAAGCATGGGATCTCCCCCACGAAGCACCTCATTTTTTAATACCGTGTCATGAGCTCGACTCGATCCCCTCAACACTAATTATCATTGGGGAAGGTGACTTGGTCGAGGTCGTCCAAAGAAAGGACTTCCCCAGCAAAGTATTGCTTAACCCTATGACCATTCACCTTGAAGTTAGGACCATCATTTTAAGCTAGCTCGATGGTCCCATATGGAGACACTTGGGTGATGGTGAACGGTCCGGACCAACGGGATTTCAAATTGCCGGAAAATATATTCAATTTTGAGTTAAAAAGCAACACTTGATCTCCATTGTTAAAAACCTGGTTTTTAATTTTAGAATCATGAAACTTTTTAGTTTTCTCTTTGTAAATCAATGAGTTTTCATAAGCAATGTCTCTCAATTCATCTAATTCATTTAATTGCATTTTCCGGTATTTTCCTGCGGTCTCAATGTCATCATTACAATGCTTTAGGGCCCAATAAGCTTTGTGTTCGAGTTCAATTGGCAAGTGACAATTCTTTCCATACACAAGCTTATAAGGAGTGCTCCTAATGGGCGTCTTATGAGCGGTACGAAAAGGCCATAAAGCATCGTCAAGTTTGTCCGACCAAGATTGTCGGTTCTCTCCTATCGACCTTTCCAAAATCCTTTTTAAAGATCGTTTTGAAACCTCGACTTACGCACTCGTTTGTGGGTTCTTTAGAATATTTTTCGAAATGGTCGTTACAAAAATGGGTTCCACGATCGCTTATGATAGCACGAGGGGTTCCAAACCGAGAAAACAATTGCTTCAAAAACTTGACTACCATACGAGCATCATTAGTGGGCAAAGCCTTAGCTTCCACCCACTTAGATAGGTAGTCAACGGCGATAAGGATGCACTTATTACCACGAGATGATGGGAACGACCCCATAAAGTCAATGCCCCACACGTCAAAGATCTCACACACTTGGATGATATTTTGTGGCATTTCATCATTTTGTGAGGTTTTTCCTTGACGTTGGCATGAGTCACACGACTTGATAAGTGCATGCGCATCTCGGTAAATAGTAGGTCAAAAGAAACCGCATCAAAAACCTTCTTCGTCGTGAGATTAGCACCATGGTGACCACCCGTTGGTCCCTCGTGACAAGCTCTAAGGATGTTAGTAGATGCGGTGCCAAACACACAATGTCGAATGATTTGATCCGCACAAGTTCGAAAGAGATAAGGGTCTTCCCAAAAATAGAGCTTGACGTCACGAAAAAATTTTCATTTTTGTTGAGTCGTCATACCCTTGATGATGAAGTTGCCTGCATGGTAGTTTGCAATGTCCGCAAACCATGGGGTTGAAGAATCTTCCTTAGAATTCACTACACCAAGCGTCTCGAGAGGACAATAATTTATGTAATTATTATTAGCATGAATATAAATATCAAAATGAATGCATTACCTTAGACATCGGTGTAAGATGAAAATAAATAGACGGAATCTACATATTACAACAATATGTATTTTTTTAAAGTCGTTATGTGTTACTAAAGACACAATGTCTAGAAAATGATAGCGAACATTTCAGTTAAATAAAGTCAAATCATTTGTGCAACAAATATTTATACAAAATATCAATTAATATTATCACATAATGAATAATTAAGTAAAACTCATGGGTCCATAAGTATCGTAACTATTTAAGAATTAAAAAATTAATATAGTTTTATAAAATAATATTAAGCATTACAAAATCAAGAATTTATAAATCGTGTACATGTAAGGTTGATGTAAATAGTTTGTTGATGAATAATTAAGATATAACTATTTAGAATAAAATATCAAAAGTAAAAGAGTATGAAATTCGAAAAATAAAAAATTAAGGTGAATTTATATTAATTTATACGTGCACAGTAAAACAATTAAATAATAAAACATATAAACATTAGATGTTTTAAAAAAAAAACATATATAATATATACATAAAATCACAATGACGAAATTATTACTTAATTTATCATTTACGTTCAAGTCCCGTGTATGCACGGGCTTTAAAACTATGTACATGAACGTAAAAAACAATGAATAAATATGTATCATCATTTTTTGGCTAAGTTAATCACATTTGGTCGTTGACTTAGTCAACTGTGGTTTAAACTTTTACCAAGTTCTGGTGAAATTTCAAATTATCAGACTTTTCCGAGTTTTAACTTTCAACGAGTATCAAAATTCTACCGAAGTTTATGATAGTTTTCGAAAATCCTTGTTCAGCTTCAACTATTTCAAATCTTGAAATATATTACTCGCTTATACACTGTTGAGATATATTTTCTCTTGAAACTAACAACACATTCTTAGTTGACTTGGAATCATAGAAATGTCGAGTTCTTCTCGTTTATAGAGAACCGAGATATGTATTTGGTTTATACACGACCGAGATCTATTTCTATCATCAAAATATTGCAAGATAGGCAGACAGGGCACATAAGCCTCAACATTTGGAAGATAATGCTAGTAACATATTGTTATTTTGTTCTGTGCTTACTATATTTTAGTTTTAACCAATGTTTATCAATACAGGATGCAACTCCTATGACCCTGAGACCCTAATACAACTCTCATATAACATCTGTAAAAGGTTGTGTGGATTTTCTGAAGAGGGGTATTACTGGCAAGAAATTGGATGATACATAGTAGCTAGAAATACTAAACAATTGATTGACCATATTAGAAGACAAATGAAAAAAGATATAATCATTTCAAACAAGAATTACAATTTGAGAAAAAGCTAAACCTCATCATACCAAAAAGACATGGTTTTGTCTATCTCATCATTTCCAAACTCTTGCCCTTTAATGTTTCCAGCTTTTATTACTAAAATATATTTATAGTGAAGGAATAGTGAAGGAAGATTATATGTATTAGTATGAGGTTATCTGCATTTTTCTTCTCCTTCTCATCTGGGAGTCAATTTATTGAAACATATAATCCATAAATTATGACATGCACAACGAGCGGTAAAAAAAAAGCTTAAAACTCATGAAAAAATTTATGTTTACTTCAACCATATGAGGATTTTAGTTTTGATCTATGCCACAAGAAGAGATAAAAAAAATTTAATTTTTTTTTCCTAATTTAATGCATATGTATTATCGCTGAACATTTCAAGGAATTGTAAGGATTATAAGTTTTATAAATTGGTAATGTAGCATAACATAATGAGTTTATAAACTTATTAAAAAATGTCCACAATTGTGAATGCCTCTTAGTATACTATATTTATAAAATTATTTTAAATAGTTTTTTCAGTTGAATATATAAGGTTAACTGGTTACTTGTTACTGATATGTAAAAGTATACACATATCCACAATATGCTTACTCAATATCTAGGCTGTTTTACATCATCATTATGTCAAGTGAGAAAATGGTTCCCAATGAAAATGGGGAAAAAATCAACACTTCCCCTTTAATTAGTGCTTATTTAATTAGACTATATATGTATCTTTTAAGCTTAATTCAAATTCTCCACAGTCCACACCAGATCTGAAATTACAGTTATCCTAAATTCAATAAAGAGGAATTAGTCTACATGTTTTTTTTAATCTTAAAACTCATCTGGTATATTTATCTTTGCCTCTAGTTTCTTTATTTTTTCCACCAAGAACTTACAATTTGAGCATTATGTTTTTCCATGGCTAGCCATACGCGATGGAGAAGCATCCTTATAAAAAGATGCATACTAATCATAAGTTTCATCATCTTACTCTTCAAGAATGGCCACACGTGCTCTATTCATGATAATATTACGACTGGAATAAGTGCACTCCGATAAAGATTACATATCGCAAGTTGACATTTTACAATGACATAACTCGATCAATAAACTTTTTTTGTTACGATTAATTTATAAGGTTTAAAGGATTAACTAATTACAAGGTCTAAAATATGAAAGAAAAGTGAGTTTATAAAAATCTAACAAGATGATACTAGAAACTTACCAAAATTAATTTCAATGAAAGTACTATAAGCTGTTATCTGCACAAAATGACTCATTTCAATTCATGGCAACAATAATAGTGTTTCAATAGCTTGAAAAAACAGAAATGATTGATGTCAAATGTTGGTACATCAAACACATTGTACTCATAACATTAAATGGATTTATCGTACTACATTGCGAGACATATTCATAATTCATGTTTTGTTTCTTATGGACTCCAAAATGATGCAAGAGCTTTGAGTATATGTAGGTTTTCGAGGTATATGAGTTTTCAACACAAACAAACTCCACAATGATACAATACATATGCAACATGTTTGTAAGGAAATTGACACAATACATATGCATAAAGAAATTTGTATAATACATATACAACATGTATGAGTTCTGATATGCAAAAGCTTGCTAGATCAACCATTTTTCTAAATCGCAAAACAACTATAAATTCATGTCAATTCATGGTATATTCTTCACAATGACATATTCAAAATGATGAAAAACACATCAGTTAATATCTTACATCAATATAGAAACCAGTCCTGATAGAAACTTCATACACATATACTTCATTCTGTGTTTCAACTATCACAACAATAGCAGTACCATTTTTATTCTTGATCATCATCAACGAGATATTTAAAACAAAACATAAGGAAACTACAAGCAATACACACGATAGCAAACGATTATATAGCGATACATATACAACAAAATAAGTAGGTTTGTTTGATCTAAGCAAACAATCGGACCAATATGCTTCCATTCCCTTTGAGGTCGATCGATCCAAGTGTAGAAGAAAGTTATAGAGATTAGAGAGAAATAGAAAGATGATTTCAAGGAAGAGATGAAAGAGTTGACCTTTTGAGCTAGCTAGGGTTTCCTTTTTTTCCTCTTCTTCAATGAACCCATATCTTGTTTCCACTTCTTGTTAATCTTTTTCTTAGTGTTCTTCTTCTTGAAATCTATATAATCTCTTTTTCCTCACTCTCTTTAGCAATCTTTTTACTTTTGATTTCGTTCGTTTAATCGATATTTTCGGAGAAACTAATGATGAGAGAGAGCGGTTAGAAGACATGATCATTGCTTTTGGAGAAAGAGATGTATCTTAAAGTCTGACTTAATAGAATTTGAGTGATGTAACAAGGTACTGTATATTGTAGATGAAGGTTTTTTTTTTCACCTGTTGTGTCCCTAGGCATTACTCACATAAAGCTTAGTTATGACGAAACCCATGAGACAACTAAAACACTTTAATTTCACATTTTTTACGGGACTTTAGACATAGAAAGGAATTGCTACTTTTAAGGAAAGTAGATTCATCTTTTTCTCATTTTATTTAGTTGATAGCTGTTATGAATCGATTGAATGCTAACATCTCAATTTGCAAGACTAAAGGTGAAAGTTAGCACAAACATTGTCCGTCAAAATTTACTTATACAAAAATTAATACGTGTCAAAATTATTTTTCACCGATAAAAATCGCACAGTTTATGAAAAACATAATTATTACTGATTTGCCTATTTTACTTTTTATAGAATAATAATTTTACTTTTAATTAATTAATATCTTATTTAAAATTTGTAATAATGTTAATTTCAAACAAAGGTAATAAGTAAACTTGATCAAATTTTTTATTTATTTTTAGTAGGGGACAATTGAATTGGCACATTCAAAAAAAAATCGTTGATTATAATTTTAGGACAGAGTGAGTATCGCCTAAATCTTATTTGTTGAACGAAAAAAAGTTACAAATACAGTGAAGAACATTTAGTTATCTTTCAATAAATGGACAGTTGAGATATGTGATCGTTTAGCCATCAGTAAATGCGTGGGCCTATCGGGGGCAAACACTCAACACGAAGAACACACTTTTATTATTACCTCTATTATTTATTATTAAACGTTTAATAAAAACTTCAATTGTATTTAATTAACGGTAGTTAAATAAATTAATAGGATTTATTTAATTTATTGTGAGTGCGTTATTTAAATTTGAGAGAACAAAATCGATTCTAGAATGCTCGATAGGCCTAGTCGGCCGAATTTCCCATAAAGGGGTTCTAGAAGATTTTTTGTTTGTTAATTAAGCTAAGCAATTACCTTAATTAAGATTTCTTGGAATAGGCCCAAGTTTTGAGGAGGTGGAGATTAGTACAAATACACATCTCCATACCACATAATTTTTGTCTCTCGCCTTCCTCCCTTGTTCGACAATCGGCCAAGAAACCTACACAAACCAAACGATTTTTCCTTAAAACCTAAAAATCAAATAAAGTGTAAACCTTTGCAAGATCAACTACCTTTTGGTACTTTCTTGTGAAGTTTCTAGCTTATACTAAACCCTTGATCCTCGTATTAAGATTTTAGTCTTGTTTTGGTTCCCCTTGTGGTGCGTCCGAGTATAAACCCTAAATTAGGGTTTCGGGTGATTTTTTCAAGTATCTTGTAACGTTCTATAAACCGATCCTTACGTAATCCCAATTAGGGTTTTGGATCTAGGGTTTCTAGTTACAAGATAACTTAAAGTGAAGTTACTACTAGCATCGTAGTGATTGTTCGTTTGATGTGTTGTGTGAGCAAACGATAGAGGCGGTTATTTAACCGTTGATGTGTTGTGTGAGAAAATGATAGAGGCGGTTATTTAACCGTTATAGTTCAAGATCAAGATTCATTAATTCATTGCTTCAATTAATTCAAGTTTGATTTTAAATTGTTTTTATTATCTGTTAATCATGTTTGTTTAACTAGATCCATTCCGTTACGTACTCGTAGTTAATGGTTTAACTAGCTTTCAAATCCTAACAGTGGCATCACGAGTCACTTCGTGTGGCATTCATGGGTTACACATAGAATAAAACATGCTTGCTTCACTTTAAAATATCTTTTATTTAGGTTTCTATGGCAATTACATACATACTTGCCATAAAGTTTTAAACTTGATCTAGATCAATGGTTAAAATTGGGTAGGTTAAATTGAAATGGTTAATAATTAAGATTATTTTTATTATCCGTCAAAGCCATTAGAATATCATTTTTGTGATTCATGCAAGTCATCAAGTACCTTGCTCGAAAACTTGATGAGGATCTTTGGTCCTCAATTTGGAGAAAGTCTCGTTCGAGACTTGTATCTTATATGTTACTGCTTTCATATAGAGTATGTCTTCTACTTTTACCCCCTTCTAGTCTATTTTTATGAGCTTATTTGTTTTCCATTATGAATTGCAAAACATAATAATTCAAGATTCTAGGAATCATAAAAACGGATCTCTACTTATATCGAAACTAGCTTTAAAAGTATCTCATATTAATAAACCATATTTTCCTTACGAATCGGCTATGTGTTATTTCTTGTGTTTTTGAACAAATCTTAATATTGACATAAGATCTATGAAACTTATTTTTATTATAATCTAACTGTTTTGGGAAATTATATTTTCACTCAAGTTGGGTTTATACCGTAATTGTAAAACTCGCATGCTTTTACCATGAACAGTACACTAATAATCGTACGTACAAGATTAAAACTTTCCTTTTATAACATGAAAACGTATCACGAACATCAATTACAAGAATTACGTACGTGTTATTACACGATAAGTATTAAATATGTGTTAGTAAACGATAATTATTAACAATAGTAATTATAATCACGAACATAAAATCATGAACATGAAATCACGAACATAAAATCATGAACATAAAATCACGAACATATAATCATGTACTTACGTGTGTTATTAATACGATGAATGTCGTTGAGTACAAGTAATTATAATAACATGGATAATTAATAATTATGTAACACGTAAACACGAATAATGAACACGATTATTTTCACGTTTGTTAAATCAAACACGATAAGTCATGACGTACGTAATATTTACGTCTTAAAAGTAGCAGGATAACCAAGGAAAATTACGACGCTTTAAACACGAATACACGTGACTTTATTAGACGCGAATTATATTGTATAAGGGCTTTTGAGCCGTTTATACAAGACAAGACAAGACAAACATGGGCTCTAGGCCCATTTGGGTGTAGTTCGGCTTAAAAAGAAAAAGGACGAGGGGTAGGTTGTATTTTGGACAACACACACAAAATCTAAAAAACCCTAAAACATAGAAACATGGCCGTCACTTTTTCTTTCCCTTTTTCTTTTCCTGTCGACGGTTTTCATCACCAAAGACCAAAGAAAAAAACAGCCATGGGTGATCTAGAGCAAGAGTGGTGATTCGTGGTTTTGTTTACTAAACCCTAAACGAAAAGTAAGTAACCTTGTTTTATGTTTCTTTTAATTAAGACATTAATTGATCATGAACACATTAAAAAGAATTAATAACGACTTATGAGCATGTTAATGGTCAAGGATTATTGAGGGTTTCAGGTGGTGGTTGGTTTCGGGTTTGGATTTCACACAAACAGAGAGTCCCAGACTCTCGGTGGCCATTCTGCCTCATCAGCCGCAAGCCCCTGCTGCCAGCAGGGGTGCGTTTGGGAAAGCTGGCAGTGGGAACCGAGAGCCTAGAGCTCTCGGTGGTAACCAGACACCCAGCAGGGGGACGCTGGGCCAGTCAGGGGGAACCAGGCAAGCAGCAGCGGTAACCCTGGCTAGACCAGAGGCTGCGCTGGCTAGTCAGTGGCAGCCAGCAGCAACACAGGGAGTGTTTGGCTGTTAGTTTTAGTCAGAGGGTGTTTGGTTCACAGCTTAGTACAGTTTAGGAGGCTGTTTGTTTCGGCTTATATGTAAACACGACACGAGTTTTCACGGGTTCGATTTACGTCACGTTTTAATAAAATAATACACAGGTTCGGGTTATTATTTTTACAAGTTTAATTAGCTTTACACGTATATTTATTTACAAGTAATTAAATTAATTTATCATGACCTATAATTAATTTAATTAAAACATGGACTTAGGTTTATTATTATTACTTAATAATACATGATTTTTACCTAAGTATTTATTATTTAATTAGACTACAGAATTAATTAATTATTAAATCATGACATGTAATTAATTAATTTTCATGACTTAGGTTATATTAATATAGATATTAATACATGTTTTAACCTAATTATTTTTATACACTTAATTTAATAACATCATGTCTATATTTAATTAAATCCTATAACCTATAGTTTATTTAATTTACATGTAATAATTAATAAACTATACTATTTTATCACATGACTTAGAATATAAATCAGTAAACACTTAAGCTTATATTATTAGCTTAATAATCCAGTTTATTCCTATTTATGAAAGCTTTCTATTTTTAGAAACTTATTTAATAAAGGCAGCTAATCTATTTTTGGAAACTTTCTATTTTTGGAAACTTTCTATTTTAGGAAACCTGCTATTTTTAGAAAGCCACTTATTATTACATAACAAGTATAATAATACAAGAAATACAAGTAATACTTAATCAGAATATCCAGAATACGTGATAAACACAACATAACGTTAAAATCAGTAAGACAAGACATGAATATATAAAACAAGCTAAGACACGATATAAAATCAGTTACGTACTCAGTAATCAGAATACTTATACACGTATATTATTTATGTGCATTAGTGAGATCGAAGTAGGACTCTCTTCCGTTCGTCTTCTTCGTTCACTGGACTTAAGGTACGGATTCTCCGTCCTTTCAGTATGGACATTCTTCCTTATTAGGATTTCCCGTATGCAGCCAACTGTTTTCCCCAGTATATGTTTTATATGTTTTGAACTGCTTATGTTTAATTAGATGCCTAAAGCCATATACATGCATGACCAGTTTCACCTAGTTATGGAGGTACCATAACCATAACACTGGAGGCACCAGTGTTATGACTCCACCACGGCCGAGTGATAGCTCGTGGCGTCCCTTAAGCTTTTAGCGATATTATTATTATCAGGTGGGGCGTATGGGTGCATCCTAGTTTACATGTTTTCAGCATATTATTCAAGTGAATGTGGTGTGTGCCTTGCATCCTTCACAAGGAGCTGATCCCTCCTATCTAAATAGTTATATTAATCAGAGGAATCCCCTCTAATTGCATGACGAGGTCACCCCTCCAAGTATTTATGCACGTTAATATTTCATGACCTATATTGGCTAATGGTAAACATGTTAAACAGTTTTATAAGATAAACATAAGGATTTTTAAACTATAAAACTAGTTTTATTAAGTTATATCAGGTTTTCCAGGACATATAAATTTCCGCTGCTATATGTTTTACATGCTTATGTTATTCATTCCATGCTTGTATATCCGTGCACTGAGCGTTATGCTCAGCCGTTTTCCTTTCATGTTCCCAAAACGGCAGGTGCCCAAGACTCGAGCATTTGGAAGACGTGCATAGGATGGAAGCTGCCATAGACTTCTTCCTTTGCCTTCATATACCTATGCTTGTTAAGTCGTTTCTTATTTCCTTTATTTTATTCTGTTTTGGGCTTATGTTTGGGAACCGATGTCTGATTCCGGTTTTCTCTATGGTCATGTATGTTTTAGTACATATTACCTTGCATGCTTTGATGACACGCCATAATTACGCGTAACGGTCCACTTATCAAAGTGGGGTGTTACAATTATGGTATCAGAGTCAAGGCTTCGACCTGTAGGCTCTAAAACTTGACCTGTGACTAGTGGGTAGTCACCAGGAGCTTCCTAAGCCAACGCTTTTTATTCCACGTATTGATGTTTTCAGCACATTGTTGTTTTAATCATGATGTTTTCAGCACCTTGATATTTAACCTTGATGTTTTCATCGATATTGTTTTACTAATATGGATGAACAACCGTCATTCATATTTAGTTACGTGTCATTGTTTCATGCATGATGTTCCTCGTGAACTATGACTATGTGGACTGAACCCCAGTAGTTCATAATTAGTCACATAAAAAATTTTCTGATAAGTTTTGACAGATGATTGTTACTTATTTATGTTTCATGTATCATTGTTGCAGGAATTTTGACTAAGTAACGGTTGGTACAGGACTGGCCCTATTTAGTCGCATGTGCTTATATCGAAACTTTTAACTTTCGGACCGACCCATAGGCGTCCCCTCGCCATGTATTTTGTTTTGGGTAAACTAACCATAGGTGTTCACCCTCGCGCATATAAACATTTTCATAAACTGCATTATGCATTCATGCACTGTTTTTATGCATAAAATTTTTCTCATGATTTATTGGCATATTTTTTTTTCATGTCCCCTCATAAGTTAATATGTTTTTATGTCAAGTATGTTTTCATATTGTCATGGTTAACTTCATGCTGATTATGTTATACACTCCTTCATGATAGATTGTTTCATGTTTCTTCATGATGACTTCGTCTTCACGTGATTATGTCTTACGTCTCTTTTGTTGTTTTTGCTTTCATGCAAGACACTGTTGGAATTCATGTAAATTCTGCTTTCATGATAGTCATGGTTGGTTTTCTTTAATCATGCTTTCAGGAAAATCATCGTTGAAATTCGTTTAAACACACGTTAGCGTTTCTCTATGCAAACAGAATGAGGTATATACTGGCATTGCCAGGTTATCATGATGGTCTTTCTAACCATTTAATCAGTTATTTTCCTTTAAAATCATGTCAGATGATCGACCCCATACCAATCATTTCATGTACATTCCATGTGTACTCCATATACCGTATCCCATGTGCATATTCCACTTGCTGATATTCTACAAGATTGTTGATGCCACTCATGACTTGGAGACGTTACTAAAGGTTGATGATGTTGATGTTTGGAGACCCTACAAGATGCGGATGCTGTTCACAACCCGGAGATCCTACGAGACGAAGACAAAGGCGTTAGAGCAAAGCAATTGGACGAGAAGATGCTTCACCATCGGACGATTTTCATCAATCATTGTCCCTAATTCTTAGTTACATGCCACACGTTATACAGTTTTCGTTTCAGTAATATGAGTGCAAACCGGTACCAGTCGGCCACTCAGCTGAATAGTTACATGAATCACAGTCATGAGAATGACGGTCATGGAACTGACAGACAAGACGATAGTAACCACTACTATGACAGCAACTATCCTAGCAATCGCAACCGAAGCTCCGGCTGCGGACGTGATCAGAAATATAAAGGATCAGTAGTCAAACCGATCCGCCAATTCTGGCATAATAACCTAATATTTGTAGTTCTATTTGTTTCACATCTCGAGACGTTATACTCACCTGTTTTCCTTTCATGTTCCCAAAACGGCAGATACCCAGGACTCGAGCATTTGGAGGACGTGCATAGGATGGAAGTTGTCATAGACTTCTTCCTTTGCCTTCATATACCTATGCTTGTTTAGTCATTTCTTATTTCCTTTATTTTATTATGTTTTGGGCTTATGTTTGGGAACCAATGTTTGATTCTGGTTTTCCCTATGGTCATGTATGTTTTAGTACATATTACCTTGCATGCTTTGATGACACGCCATAATTACGCGTAACGATCCACTTATCAAAGTAGGGTGTTACAGTAATGATGCCTTATAAACTATCTTCTCAACGACGTAATTTGCAAAATTAATTGGTTGTAAATACTTAAAATTACAACACCGTTTTGTGTTTTACTAATGATGGACTTGCTATTGCACTACGTGCTCTAGTCAAGCTATCTAGGGTTTGAATGATCTTTAATCTTTTCCAGTGTCTCATAGGTGTTTTGGCACTTGTTTGATAATTATCCCAAGCACTTGCGTCTTTGGGCGCATGATATAACACACCCAAATTACCACGCAGCGGAATACCACTTTGGGTGTTACTTCATAGCACATCACACACAATCATAGAAAAGGACCTCAAAAGAGACGTTTAAAATAAACATAAAAGAATATTTACAATCATTGTGTAAAACATTTCCATCCCCAAAATAAAGTTTTCATCAGAGTAGCGTTACTTGTCCCCAAAGATCTTAACCAAAACACAACAAGTTTTTACCACAATATGACAATAATTAATTTAATAAAAAGGGAAGGAAATCTATAATTTTAGACCAAATAAGCACCAACTCCCTCCATGCATGCTCCGCTGCTATCAATCTTGATTACCTGAAACACATGCTTAAAATCGTTAACACAACGGTTGAGCGAATCTATAGGTTTATCAAATCATAAGTTGAATCCAAGTATTAAAACCAATCATGATCATTCAATAGCATTGTCGTACTCACAATCTATTATTCAAGTATTTCATATTTAGCAAAGCTAATTGATTTTATTTAAGCTCATGACACCGACCTGTTAACTTAATCACCCGCTCCACATTTGTCGACGTGACCAAATTGAAACCATTGCCCCTCTTAGGTATTCGTTCCCAAATTTATACCTTATCTCTTATCACAAGTTATTCGTCCGCAGAGGTTACTTAACGTACTAGCTCTCGTCTCGGATAGGGTCGTCAACCCCATAGTTCAATCAATTGTATAAGTGGATATTTCCAACCCACACAAGGGCAAGACAATAGTTAACGGTTCATGAAATTAGGGCCTTTAGCAACAAGGTACTTAATACAATCCAAATAACATTCGGGTCCAAACAATCATTCATGACTTGTGTTCCATTTATTTCAAATAGCATGTATCCCCCTCGCGGGTTAAAATCATTTAAAACAAGTATAAAGCGAGGCTATAGACTCACGTTAAGTAATAATGTTAGTGGTAGTAGCGAAGACGTAGACGAAGACAATCACTGACGATGAGGATGCCCCGGGAAATCAAATACAACACCTAACAACAAAACGCGAAATGAATCAACTCATTCAAGTAATATCAAGTACTATATATATAATTAAAGTCACTCAAAGTTTGTATAAACTCACGCCAAAAAAAATCCAAACAAGTGATATTTACTAGACACGTTCATTTCTATACGTTATTAAGACTATTGCTCCCAACACAATTCTGTCAGTACATACCTAATGTACGGACTGAACTCCCATACTTAAACACCACGAAATTTTACGAAACTCGTTGTAGACCTCACTTGCATCATGTAGAAAGCTCACAAAAAATTTCACAAAAATATTTACTTTTAAGTCTCACTTCCCAACACATTTCCAACCTTGAAAATCCATGCAGATTTGTAGCCTTACATTGTAAGACCATGTATTGTATCTAATATTGTTTTTAATTTTTTTTTGTGTTAATGATTAGTACTAATAGTTACTCTACCATGTTTCCAGAAACGTGTGTGGAGTCTACAAAAGCCATCGTAGATTAAGATGTAAAGCCTATAGATGCTATCTCAACAAACAAGGATAAACTTATGATGAGTACGGATACTATGTTATGGAAGCTGAAAACCAGTTATAATGGAAACTTGAAGATGAAGAGAATGCCCAGCTGGAACAACACCGCCGGGACTGGGAGGAAGCTGCTTCTTTAAGAAGGAGGCAAGAGGAGGAACAACAACGCTGAGAGGAAGCTGCTTCTTTAAGAAGGAGGCAAGAGGAGGAACATCATCAAAGGTTTAAAGAGGAGGATGATGAAGACGAATCTGGGGAGGAAATCGACGAACAAGAAGATGAGTTCGGAGAGTCATATGATTACAATGAACTTCATCTCTCGTTTGATCCTGAGAAATCCCCAAGTGGAATTTCTAAAAAAATTTGGAATTTTTTATTTTGAGACTGTAATCCCTTTGTTTAATGAATGAAGTTAAGCTTTTCAAAGTTTTCATTTTCAGTTTCTTTATACTTCATTTGTTTCAAACGAACTTTTCATTTTCAGTTTGATTAATAATGAGAATATGAAACTAATGTCCAATGCACCAAGTCCAAAAGACTTGTATTTACCCTATTCATTGTTAAAAATCAAACTAAAAAGTCTTTCTTTCAATGATAAAAAGCTATTAAAAAGAATTTGTAACATGATAAAAACTATTTAAGAGCTTTTACCATTGTAGATACTCTAATTCCAGCATCACATAATAAACTAATATAATTAAAATGAATAGACATTACCCAAGTTCTTACACCATTAACACTAATGTCATTAAAAGTAGATGATGAAACTACACAACCGACGTGTTCATAAACCATTATACATAAATGGCATGAAATCAAAATGTATTTGAAAGAAATTAACAGTCATAAATATTCTACTAAAGTTATAAGTTCAACCACAATTAACATTTGGCCAAAAATATGCAACATTTTTATAAGTCTAGGAATTCTCTATCAAACGTCAAATACTGGGCAATCTTCTTCTTCACCGTCACTGTTGTATACCTCAATTTTGCACGTACTTCACCCTAAGCATCTTATCATAGTGAAACTTACATGCCTTTTTAAACTCCCTCCATTTTCCTTCATATTGACTTGGTTAGTCCTTGATAAATTCTCCTTATCGGGCTGCAAACGTTTTTAATACCCAATGAACTATTTACATCAAAATCAATGTTTCGAAAGTCGCAATATAACAAATATTCTACCACAAAGTTTTCTCGTGTCAAATGCACACAGTATTTACATTGTAGTAACAGATTATGAGAATGTTTTTAGGAATGAGTTCCCATATAGTTCTTCACGAGGCTTCCCGTCTAAATAATGGAAATGTGCGTTTTAAGTGTTAATGAATAGTTGTTCACTAGAATGATAACCTCTTATTTGCCTATCAAGGTCATACGTTGCTTGTAATATGTGACGGAAACTTGTGTAGGATGCATTTAAGTTAAAAGCGAGTTTTGAAAATGATGATGCACATTTTAATAATATGAATCTAGCAAATCTGATCAGATGAGGAAAAACAAAAGGCTTCAAGAAATACAGTTACTCACTAGCTTTGGCATCACATGTCTGCTCTCAAGAATTACAGCTCCATATAAACCATATCGTAAGCCTGGTTTCTGTTCAAGGTAGATATCTTCATGATTCCCCTTTCACAATTGGAATGTGATGCTTTATTATCATGCTCCTCATAACAATCTTTGTCTTGATTCTCAACCTTCATAAACAGAAGATAAAGTAAGGATTTACACTAGGATTTACACTTGAAAAAGTGTATTTCTAATGCTATAAACAGGCCAATTTCTGTTACTAAATGCAATACAAGAAAAGAAACTAACCTTTGGGTCTTCAAACTGGAGCGCCTGTTTAAACACCCACTCAATAAACTGCACAGACTCTAACCAACCGTATACATATACAATTTGCCTAAAACCGCTCAAGAAACTTATTAAAACCACCAAAAATATGTCCTAAATACGAAGACCCTCACACCATCACGAAGACACTCAACATTGGAGCTTTTGGTGGGGGTGTTTGTTTAAGACCCGCCATTTAAATTCCTACCTCATTTGATTTATCTCCTCACATACCTATAATAACCACTACCTGACATAATAAGCACTACCTTTAACAACAATAATCATTCCCTATCGATATCACACCTCAAACGTATAACATATCACATACATGCTCAAATCTAAACAAAAGTTAAAAAATTAACCTCAACAAATCGTAAGTTACACTATTTATCATTAACATCTAATGATTTAAAACCACCAAAAAACACAAATCACATAATATAATCATACAAATTAAATGAAGATATAAAATAACAAAAGCCGTTAATAAATCGTGTATAAAAATAATCAAATACAAACAAATTATTTTACCTAAGCCGGATGTTCTTTCATGATGAAAAAGTAAAGAAGTGAAGAAGATGAAAATAAAGTGTTAACTTAAAAGCGTGATATAAAGATATGGTGTAAAGGTATAGAAGAATATTAGATTTACCCAATTTGAACATTAGTTGCCATATATTAGTAGTTGTCAATTGTGCATTGTACTTTTTTCCAAGTCAAATATTGACAAAAAAATGTAAAATTACAAAAAAGAAACAGTTGCCCATAATAGGTTGACACAAAATACGATTTTCTCGTAAAACATTGTACTAAAAATACCTGACACAACATAGACACGTGGCAACCTCTGCACTTATTCGCCCTGATTGCAAAAAATCTTAATTTTGGACCCATTGTAAACTATCCTTTTAATGGTCTCTTTATGCAATTTTCACATAAATTTACCATACTTGCTTGCTTGACTAATGAGTGCGTATCTCGCTCTATAATGACGATCTCTTTTATACTAGTAGTTAGTTCTTGATGTTGCTTATTATGGAAACCATTTATTTATAGTTAGTGCTTGGTTTTGCTTATTATGAAAGCTATTTATTTATGGTTATTAGTTGATGTAGCTTAATATCAAAGCTTTTTTATTTGTGGTTCATGTTTGACGGTGCTTATTATTAAAGCTATTTATATATTATAAATACACATGCTATCCCATGTATAACTCATTCAATCGATACAACTCTTTATCCCCTCTATTACGGGTATCGTTTTGAAACCCTAAAAACAACAATGAGGAAGGGAACTAAACGAAAGTCTGCTGAAAGTAAGGAAGAACCAACGTCCGCTCAGCAGGAAGAGGATACGAGACCTAAACGTGCCAGGGTTGCTAGAGTTGAATCTGAGCCTGAGTACTTCGATGATCATCGTGAATTGGAGGATTTATGGAAGCAGGTCTTCATTGTTGGAGCAGACTGGGACCAGCTTGATATTCTTTATAAATTTTTTTTGAACAGATATTCTTTATAAATATAAATGGAATTTCAAAAATCTTGAAGATGCATTCGAAGAGGGGGGTGTATTACACGGGAGGAAAGTCTACCTCTTCAGTGTTCCAGAACCTCGTTCCCAATTTGATGCAACGTGCATACCGGTAGTGGTTGCGGTTGTTTCTCCAAATCCACCTTCTGATAAGATTGGAATCAACTCGGTGCAAAGACAGGAAGAAATTGTTGATATGAAGCAGATGAAAATGGACTGGGTTCCATATATTCCGTTCGGAAAACGGGGTGCTTCAGTTGAAAGACTAAAGTCTCAAATCTTTATACTAAGCTGTGGTCAAAGACGGGCTGGTTTAAAACATCTGAAGCTGGAACATGTCAAGAAGTTCGAATACTGCTTACCATATTTCTATAACCTTTTTAGGGAAGATGAGACTGAACAAAGTACTGTTGTGGATATCATATTTCCAGCAGAACCGCCTGTTATTTGTGAGTTTGATTGGGAGTTGGATGAACTTGAGGAATTCACCATTGAGCTCATTGCTTCGCAGATGTTGACTGAAGATCAGGAGGATGAATTTAAGAAATTTGTCAAGGTAAAGGTTCTAGAAGCAAAGATAGCTAATCGAGAGGCTAGGGAGAAGCGAAAAAAAACTCAAAAGGAAATGGATCAAAACACATTTGATAACATGAGGTTTTATAAGTTCTATCCTGTTGGCATACCCAATACCCCAGTGTCATTCATCAACAGGTATTATGGCAAGGCGCATCAAGTACTTTGAAGCGAATGCTGAGATGGGTGCTTTACGTCCTCTATGCTTCCCAGCTTTCAGTGGCGGCAGTAAGGAAAATTGCAAAACTGCTGTTTATGTTTTACGTTACTTAATAAATTTGTAGTTATTGCAAGACTTTTGTTTATTGATTTCGAATTTTTGTTCCCACAAGATTTGCTTATATTATTGTAGTAGAATAAATAGAGCAGTAGAGGCGACTGTTATCACGACCGGCTTAGGCTAATGAACTAGTCGTCTAACACTAATGTGCTTGTTTTATAATATAATCTAGCGAGAAGAGTTTTTTTAAGCGGATATAAACAATAAACGAAAATACACTTAACAAGGACTGATTGAAGATATCTTAACAAGGACTGATTGAAGATATCTTAACTAGGAGTGTAACAAGGATGATGTGAAATAAGAGTCTCACCATATATATAGTTCGCCAATATGTACACACAATGCTCGGATAATTAAAATACAAATAGTTTGTGGCGAAGTTGTCCATACTCACTTTGCAGAGAGATTTGTTGTTCTTGTTATCCTTGGCAATGGCAACCCATTCCCGCTCAAGGTTGTGGATATACTTCGGATTCTCAAGTCTTTATTTAATATGATAGCATGAGCGGGGGGAACCTTCACCCACCCAGCTCCATCACTATTCAGCCTGCAAAGATCACCTGCCACCCACTCATAACTATCATCGTCGTCATCAGCACCACCTCGATACACTGTATATACACAAGTGAATGCATCCATTTAGTACCACCAAACGTCCAGAATAGCTTGATATAACACTATGAATTGGTGGATATTGTATAACCTTAAAGACTTCTGTCCCCGTTGCCACCCCAAGCGCTATATGCAGAAGTTTGTAATCATTAGAGGAGTCGATATAAAAACGAATAATACCATCACTAGAATTAAAATATTATAAGGCTAACATTTTGTAGGCACCAGTGAGTGGATTCCAAAGCAAACTGCTTCATATTCCAACACGTTAAACATACCAATCCATCTAAGCTTGCTAAAATATATTCGCTATAAGGATCAAAGTGCTTAGAAGGTATACAGACCATATCAGTGTGGCTTTCGCAATCAAGCGAACCAAAACACCTTCGTGGCGGTGAGTAGTCCAACGAATCAAATATGAGGAATTTATAGTCCATGGTTGCTAACTGCTTTTACTTGCAAATTAGCATACTACTGCTTAAGCCACAACCATAAAGCAAGACCATTAATGACCGATATAGTCTTGTCCACAATTAGAAAACCTGCATAAATCTTGGCACAAACCTACAAATTAGAAAACCTGCATAAATCTCTTTGCCTAGCTGCAGACAATATAACAAAAATGCCTAATTTATCACAAAGGTGTGTTGAGTTATCAAGTACAAGATGATGATGACGGTTGTTCCTTTCAAGTTTTCAAAATCGCTAATTAATTAAAAAAAATGCTCAAAAAAAATAAAAATTGCTAATTAATGTAACGTACTGAAATGCAATCACGACCATATAAGAAAAATGCAGAGCCAAAAAAGGCATAAAATAACTGACTATAGAATCATGAAACATTGCATTTAACAAGTAAAAACTAAGCAAGTCTTATCATACCTTTTGCGTTCAATCATACATTATGAAATCTGTTTTCTGTTATATAGGTTTGTTGGAGGACCCAGCTTGGGATTTGACTTAAAGAGTTTTCTGCCACTTGAATAGTGTTGGCTTGGTCAACCCGAATAAATAAGTAGCTATATTGCTTTCTTATTTCTTTGTTTAAGTTCATTACAGATTTGTACAGAGTCTCCATGTCTCGAATGAGCTCATGTGATTGCACTTGATTCTTTTCCTTAATTTCATCTTTGCTCGTCTTATATACACATGTCAACAAGAGCTCCGGATATCTTCTTAATGATGTCAATTCAGAAGGTGCACCACAACACGCTCCCGGCCCTTCATTGAGTTTTAAGTCTGGCGGGATAGAGATTGTTGAAACATCTCTTGTTTAAAGTGAACCCTGACATCTTCTCAATGATGTCAATTCAGAAGACGCACCACTCGACTCAAAGGTAGTATACGTACATGGCAATGAAACTGTTAGCAAGCAACCACCAGCTAGCTCTGTGAAAAAAGTTAAGACTTTACGCAAAACTTGTGAACCATTTTGACCTTGTTTCCCATATTGTTCCCAACCCACGTATAGCTAGTGTGAATCAGCCTACCGTCTGCTCTCAACGGTACATAACATGTTGATCGCTTATATAAATCATATATCGTAGTCCACCATACTACTTTAAGATTCATCACATCATTAATTTGTTAAGAATTCGAGTATACGGAGGTCGTTCAAGACATTGAGTAAGGATCCATGATCTCATTTTTAACAGCTAAACTATGCATCTGTTTCACAAACTCCAAGTTTCTTGCATGAAACCGCACTAGTAAATGAAACATAATCAAGGTTTATTTTAAATTTTTAAGTCTAATCATCTCAATAAAAGTTGGCATCACTACCACCTCGGCCATAAATAACTTCCTTTATGACTATATCCCGAATGCATAGCATTCCACGAAACTAGGCCCTTGCTGTAAGTATACGTTCACATTTCACATGCAAGTGCATTTCGAATAATTAAAACATTCACACTGCATTCCCCGTATTTTAATCACAAGCAACTCCAAGCAGAAACACTTCACAATCTACGCTAACAAATTCCTATAAGTCACGTACTCCATCAAAATTAACTTCTAAATAATTCATCTGAAGCGCATAACACAACGCCCCATTCCTATCCTTAGAACATGATAAATAGCATGTTTCATAACCGGGTTAAGAGGGTTTTGTTCATGCAAGATAACCACAGTTATAAACGAAAACAAATACTCTATTGACTTTACTAGTTTTGGTTTTCGTTAAACAAATATCCACTTTCAATTACTGAACATCAAACTTGCACACCGCACGCATTGTCATAGTTGATGCATCTACAAACGCATGGGCATAAACTAAAAATAACAAGTGATGATGATAACGACATATCATATGACGGAAATTATAATACTCGTAATAGAAATTGTCAATATCATACATAAGGCCAGTAACCTAAGGGTAAAATCCAACCACTGCACTGTATGAGTGTATGGTACGTAAGAGCAGATGAAAAGCTCGTGAAACATGCTTAATAAGTTGTAGAAGCATGTTTCTTCTTGAGGACGAGCACTTTTTTAACTTGAAGCTTGGCCTATTATATAACCAACAAAATGAAATACATAAGCAAAAGTAATAAACTAGGCATCGGCCCCAATGAGGATATAACTATGACTCAATTTTTGGGTAAAGGAAATGCAACCTGCTGATGCTGATGATTTAATGGCTGCTTGTGCTTCAATGGCTGCTCTTGCGGCTGCTAGCCTTGCTGTAATGTATTTAGCTTGTGAGTCAAGTTGTTCGGGATGAAAAGCTCAAGGGCCGGATGTTATGGATTTTTATTTTATAAAAACAGAAATTTTAAATTGCAAAAGAGAGTTTCGGGGATTTGGCAAGAGGGGTCAATGACCAGCTCTTGTCCCAAATCATTAGTAGTTGAAGAAGATTGTGCCCTATGCTAAGTTTTATTCAAAGTGTAAACTGGGAATTTGTCAATGCAAGACTCATGGCCTTGCATTGAAACATGTTGTTCGATTAGCAACAAGGAGTGCTTAGTTTGGAAATAAGTATTAATCTTAGAAAGGTAATGTCTATAGTATGTAATAAAAAAGGGGTGCAAAGGAAATGGAACCTGCTGATGCTGGTGCTTCAATGGCTGCTCTTTCTTCTGCCTCTGCTTCAATGGCAGCTCTTGCGGCTGCTAGCCTTGCTTCAATGGATTTAGCTTGTGCGACAAGTTGTTCGGGAGTCTTCTTTGGGGGAAAAGCTACGCATATAAAAAAACTAGAATTAGTTGTTGTTGGTAAAAGAAAGAAAGATTGATGAGGTGAAGTGAGGTAGTAGTAACGTAAGTAACGTAATACATACCACTAGGAGGAGGAGGAAGTGGTTCGACGTAGTGCATTCCATTTTCTGGATGATCGGAGAAGGTTTCAGTTGAATAACCAGGGCCCTTGATAACACCTATATAGGGCCCTTGATAACACCTATATATATTAACAACCAAATTTCAATATATAAGGGGTCTTTGTTTGAGCGGCTTATGACTTATTTGGGGTATTGGGCTTATGTTTCATAAGCTCAGCTCGGCTTATTTTGAAACTTTTAGACTTAAATAAGTTTACTAGTAATACCACAGAAAGTTCTAAAATAAGCTGGCACAAAAAGTGAGTTATGATACATAAGGTGAAAACCAAATAATCCATAAGCCGGCGAAACCCCTAACAATATAATTAGAATGAAATATATATCTAGTCTAAAACTTGATTAGTATTATTTACCCGGTGGTGCTGGCGATGTATCGATGGGCATCATCATACTCTTTGGTACTATCATTTATAAGAAAATAAAAAACCAATTAGTATCAGCTAGAAAGAAAGAAACAAGGTACGAGAAGAAGAAGAAGAAACAACATACATCTAACTATAAAGTCAGAAGGGCTTGTAGGTTGTGCTGCCAATCTAGCAAGAGTTTTTTCACTCAAATTCAATCGACCATAATAACTAGGCATGTCGATGTAGTCGATTATCATTGGATCATCATATGGAATTATTATTTCACCTTCCATTAATTTTTCTTCTTTGTTTGTCGATTTGATTTGTGTGTGTCTGTGTCTCAATTAAGGTGGGTTACTATTGTCCCCCAAGATTAGAGAAGAAGAACAAAGGAAAAATATGCATGTGTATACCTTTTTTTTTTAACGTTTCCCCTGCAAATTGTTCTCATTTTACATTATCATCCTCCTAAACATTATAAAATCTCCCTCCCCTTTAAATATTATGCCAAAACCATAACATACAAACCAACGCGTGACAATGCTTGCCTTTGGCTTTTGTTATTTGTCATAGCGAAACATACTTTGAACCGAGATATGTATTTGGTTTATACACGACCAAGATCTATTTCTAGGCTTTAGAACTGTGGGAGATCTCTTCTAACCAAGAGCCGAAAAACTCTTGAGAAACCAACACTTCGTTTCCATTGAATTTCAGAGAGATCTCAAAAGAAATTGTATCTTGAGATTTTCAAACACTTTGCAAATGCGGTCAAGCTTCTCACTGATTCTTCACTGTCAAATCTCTTAATTGTCAAGCTCCAAGATTGATAATAACTTCAAGTTGATTAATGATTTGTCCTCAATTCCTGAGTTGACAGAATTCTTTAATCAAGTCACGTAACCATGTTAATCAGGGACTTTTCAATATAGATAGAGTCTATCTGATATAAAAAGATTTCCAAAGTTGTAAAAAGCATCAAAATGACAATATGATACTTTTCCACAAAAAAGCTTTGAAACTATGAAGTTAGATTCTTGATTTTTCATATCATTGAAACAATCTTTTGGTGAGGAAATCAAAAACAGATAGAGTAAAGCGTATGTGAAAATAAAAGAGCATCCGTCATGTGCAAGAATATGCACGTGAAAAGAAAATAAGAATAAATATGCTCATAAAGGTACGTTAAGTTAAGCGAAGAAATCAAAGTTTTATCTCACTCGTGGATTAGTAATTGGAGAAAGACTCCGGTTCCGGGTTGGTTAACTTACTGTTTGTTCTTTTTTTCTTTTCCTTTTTTTCCTCTAGCTTCTTGCTAGAGTGTTAATAAAATCACCGTAAAAAAAAAAGTTATGCCAGTAAAAGAAATGACAGAGGATACAAAAACAAACATAATTCATCATGTCTCAACCACAACAAGAAGAGCAACATCTTCTCACCGCGGAGGAACTCGTTCCGGAAAACTAGCTGAGCTAAGTCTAACCATTTTATTCTCATTGATAACCTTCCGTGTGAAAAGACGAACCAAACCATTGTAGAAATCCCTAAAAGTCATCCAATCCTTCCAGCACTTACCTTATCTGCATCTGTCCTTACCTTATCGACATACCTAGAAGTTCCTAACTTCATCATGTGTAACCGTGGATATGAATATGTGATGAGCCTGAAGGAGAACTTGCTCAGATTTTAAAGTTCAAAAGGAAGAACTTACCGCAGCCGTGACAAACATTATTCACCTTCATCAAATGTTCAACAACGGGGAAAGAGACATGCGCGGATGTAGCACACTTGGTCACTTGACATGCGCGGATGCAGCACACTTGGTCACTTTATAGATACTTCACATAGTAGTCTATGTACGACGCATAGATTACATCAACCTTATCATGTATAGCTTGATGTACACTCATCGAGGTACTGCAAGATAGGCAGATAGGAGATGAGCCTCAACATTTGGAAGATAATGCTAGTAACATATTGTTATTTTGTTAGGTGTTCACTATTATTTTAGTTTTAACCAGTGTTTATCAATACAAGTATACATGGTTTAAGCTTCCTTTTCTTTTTCACAAGCAAGGTTGGCGGTATCGGAATCGTATTTGCTTCGACTTGAAACCGTCAAGAAAGGATACTCTTTTGGAAGAAATTAAGGTTCTTTCGTATCGTTGGATAGTTAATAGGAGTAAGAAGTCTAATATCGATTGGTTTCAATAGATCTTTGATCCTAAAATTTCATGTAAAAACACCATGTAATCTTTTTCCCCCTAGCATCTTGCTAGTGTGTTAATCAAATCGCCGTTAAAAAAAATCCAATACAAGTATACAACACCTTATGACCCTGAGACCCTAATACAACTCTCATATAACATCTGTAAAAGGTTATGTGGATTTTCTGAAGAGGGGTATTACTGGCAAGAAATTGGATGATACATAGTAGCTAGAAATACTAAACAAGTGATTGACCATATTAGAAGACAAATGAAAAAGATACAATCATTCCAAACAAGAATTACAATTTGAGAAAAAGCTAAACCTCATCATACCAAAAAGACATGGTTTTGTCTATCTCATCATTTCCAAACTCTTGCCCTTTAATGTTTCCAGCTTTTATTACTAAAATATATTTATAGTGAAGGAATAGTGAAGGAAAATTATATGTATTAGTTATCTGCATTTTTCTTCTCCTTCTCATCTGGGAGTCAATTTGTTGAAACATAATGCATAAATTATGACATGCACAACGAGCGGTAAAAAAAAGCTTAAAACTCATGAAATTTTTTATTTTTACTTCAACCATATGAGGCTTTTAGTTTTAATCTATGCCGGAAGAAGAGATACAAAATTCCAATTTTTTTTCATAATTTAATGCATACTAGCATGGTACCCGCGCAATGCAGCGGCGCGTATCCGATAACTAATTTTTAGCGAACAAATATTACATTTCAACTCATCAAATATATATTCAAAGTAAAAAAATTAAATCAAATTAAAATAAACTCAATATGATTCAAAAATTTAAAATTTAACAAAAATATATTAAAATGGATGTTAAATTAAATAGCTCGAAATTTTAAAAAATATAGCGAAATTAGATTTTAAAAAAGATAAATAAATAAAAAGATATTATAATTTAAAAATAATTTTTTTAAAATAGTTTGTTACAATATTGTTACAAAAATTGTTACAAAAGTTTGTTTCAAAAAATGAAGGGATGAGATTAATTTATCAAATATGATCTAATGGCTTAAATATAACAATCTTATATTAATTTTTGGCTTGGAGTTAGGTTTGGTAATTTTAGGTTCGAGATTAAGATCGGAGTTAGGTTTGGAGTAAGCCTCTTTATATAATAGTATAGATATAGATATAGATATAAATGTATCCATGAACATTTCAAGGAATTGTAAAAGGTTATAGAAGGTGGTAACAGGTTTTTTCTTGGAAAATAAGTTTTTTATTTAAAAAAAAAGTTTTTGAAGAACAAACATTCGAAAAAGAATCGAAAGAAAATTTGAAAACTAAAAAATTCACAAAAAAATTCAATGTAAAGAAAAATGTTTTTAATTTAAACAATTATTAAAATTTATATGCTTTTTGTTTTGAATTTTTTTAAAAAAAATCGAATATTTGATTTCAAAATATGTTAAAAAAACAATTTTTTTTTCGAAATTGTCTTTTTTGGAGAAAAATATTTTAAAACGGACTAACGTTGCATATATTTTTAAATGGCCATTTGTAATTAATGACTTAAACTTTATTTTAAATAGCTTTTTCAGTTGAAAATATAAGATAATTAACAGGTTAATTGTTACTGATATGCGAAAGTATATATAAATCCACATTATGATTACTCAATATCTATGCTCTTTTACATCATCATTATGTCAAGTGAGAATATGGTTCCCAATGAAAATGGGGCAAAAAAATCAACATTTTCCCTTTAATTAGTGCTTATTTAATTTGACTATATATGTATCTTTTAAGCTTAATTCAAATTCTCCACAGTCCACACCAGATCTGAAATTACAACTATTCTAAATTACAACTATTCTAAATTTGATAAACAGGAAATAGTCTACAAGGTTTTTTTTATGTTAAAACTCCTATGCGTGCTCAATTTTTGATAATATTACGACTGGGATAAGTGCACTGGGGATAAAGATTACACACCGTAAGTTTACACTGACATGATATTTATCTCAGTAAACAATTTACTGTAACGATTAAGTTACAACTTACAAGGTTTAAACGATTAACTAATTACAAGTTGAAGAGATGAAAGAAAAGCGAGTTTATAAAAACCTAACATGACGATACTATAAACTTAGGAAACTTAATATCAATGAAGGTACTATTGACTCATTTCAATTCATGGCAGCAATAATAGTGTTTCAATAGCTTGAAAAAACTTAAATGATTGATGTCAGATGTTGGTACATTAAACACATTGTATTGATATAGATGTATACATTGCGAGACATATTCATAATGCATGTTGTTTCTTATGAACTCCAAAATTATGCAAGCGAGCTTTGAGTACATGAAGGTTTTCGAGGTACATGAGTTTTCACACAAACAAACTCCACAATGATACTACATATGCAACATATTTGTAATGAAATTTACACAATACATATGCATAAAGAAATTTATGTAATACATATACAACATGTATGAGTTCTGATATGCAAAAGCTTGCTAGATTAGCCATTTTTCTTTTGGCAAAACAATTATGAATTCATGTCAATTCATGCTATATTCTTCACAATGATAGAATTAAAATGATGAAAAACACATCAATTAATATTTTACATCAATATAGAAACTTGATACACATATACTTCATTCTGTGTTTCAACTATCACAACAATAACAGTACCATTTTTATTCTTGATCAACCATCAACAGAATATTAAAAATAAAACATAAGAAAACCAAAAATAATAGCATACACACGAAAGCAAAGGATTATATAGCGATACATATATAACAAAATAAGTAGGGTTTGTTTGATCTAATCAAACAATCGGACCAATATGCTTTCATTCCCTTTGAGGTCGATCGATCCAAGTGTAGAAGAAAGTTATAGAGATTAGAGAGAAATAGAAAGATGGTTTCAAGGAAGAGATGAAAGAGTTGACCTTTTGAGCTATCTAGGGTTTCCTTTTTTTCCTCCTCTTCAATGAACCCATATCTTGTTTCCACTTCTTGTTAATCTTTTTCTTATTGTTCTTCTTCTTGAAATTTATATAATCTCTTTTTCCTCACTCTCTTTAGCGATCTTTTCGCTTTGGTTTTCGTTCGTTTAATCGATATATTCGGAGAAACTAATGATGAGAGAGAGCGGTTAGAAGACATGATCATTGCTTTTGGAGAAAGAGATGTATCTTAAAGTCTGACTTAATAGAATTTGAGTGATGTAACAAGGTACTGTATATTGTAGATGAAGTTTTTTTTTTTTTCACTTGTTGTGTCCCTAGGCATTACTCACATAAATTTTAGTTATGATGAAACCCATGAGACACCTAAAACACTTTTATCTCACATTTTTTACAAGTTTAGACATAGAAAGGTATTGCTGCTTTTAAGGAGAGTAGATTCATCCTTTTCTCATTTTATTTAGTTTAGAAGTATTAACACTTGTTATAAATTGATAGAATCCTAACATCTCAATTTGCAAGGACTAAAGGTGAAAGTTAACACGAACACTATCCGTGTAAATTAATATTTTTTCTAAAGTTTGTAATATTAATTTCAATCAAAAATAATAAGTAAACTTAATAATATTGGAACATACAAGAAGGATTCATTGATTATAATTTTGAGAGAGTGAGTATCTTTTAAATCGTTAATTGTTGAACAAAAAATATTACAACTACTAGACGGACACTTAATGTATTTTCGTAACTTTTTTTATCACTTCAATATTTTTAGGAATTTTTCTATTCTTTTCATTGTTCAAACTTTCTTGAGAAATCATATGTGATTCAACACTTGTATTTCTGAATGGTTAAACAAGTAACAAAATGAACATAAATTTTTCTACAAAATTCTAAACAAAATGAACATAAATTTATATACAAATTCTAAAAGTTTCACCCTTTTTTCTCTCAAAATTAGACATTCATAGTGTTCCAAACATGTAAACACATTATATGAGTTTATAAACAGTGAATGCAAAAGTCATCCATGTGCTATGTCAAAAAATCGAATTACATCCTTCGTTAATTTTTTGGACAACAGTCATCCCTCGTTAGTGTGCGGGGCACAATACATCCCTTATGGACTGACGGTGCAAATGTTTTTCTCGTTAAGAATTAATAAGGTTTAAAATAAAGGGTATTCTTATCTTTTTTCCTTTTTCAAGGATGTATGGTAAACCTTATTATAACTAGTTTCGAAAAAAAATTATTTCCGAACAAAAAAGTTTTATTTTCGAAAAAAAGAGTTTAATTTTCCAAAAATAATTTAATTTTCAAAAAAAGGTTTTAAAAAAAATTAGACATTTTCCAAAAAAAAGTCATAATCCTTTTTCGAAACAAATTATTTAAAAAAAATGTATAATTTTTTTTTTCGAAACAAACTTTTTTTCGAAAAAAGATTAAATTCTTTTTTCAAAATTTTTGTTTTGAAACAAGTTATTTAAAAAACTTTAGTTTTTGTTTTCGAAACAAAATGTTAAAAAAAACATATTTTTCAAAAAAATGTTTTTATTTTTTCGAAAAAAAGTTTTTTTGTATTTTTTGAAAAAGATAAAACCTTTTTTTTCGAAAATATATTTTTTCGAAACAAGTTATTTCGAAAATAAAACTTTTTTTTTCGTAAATAATTTTTTTTTAAAATAAAACTTTTATTTCGAAAATAAAACTTTTTTTCAAAAATAAAACTTTTCTTTCGAAAATAAATTTTTTTCGAAAATAAAACTTTCTTTTTCGAAAATAATTTTTTTTTTGAAACAAGTTATGATAAGGTTCACCATATATCCCTGGAAAAAAAAATAAGAATACCCTCTCTTTAAACCTTGTTAATTCTTAACGAGAAAAACATTTGCACTGTTAGTCCATGAGGGATGTATTTTGCCCCGCGCACTAACGGAGGGATGGTTGTTGTCCAAAAACTAACGAATGATGTAATTCGATTTATCGACATAGCACAGGGATGAGTTTTGCACTTCACTCTTTCATAAATAAACTAGGATTGTAACACCCCATTTTAATAAATAGAATATCACAGGATGATTATGGCGTGTCATCAAAGCATGCAAGGTAAATGTCTAAAACATTAATGACCATAAAGAGAAATACCGGAATCATACATCGGTAGTCCAACATAAACTCACACACATGAATATAAGTACTAAAAGGAAAAGACTAAACAATGTCCAAAAGAAATAATGTATGAAAATGCAGAAGATAAAAGAGGCTGGATAGCTTTCATCCATATGCACATACTCTCAAGGTTCTAAGTGCGTCCCTGAGTATCTGCCGTTTGGAAACATGAAAAGGAAACGGCTGAGCAAAACGCCCAGTGAATGGATATATAGTATAGTATGAATGGCATAAACATAATAAAGACTAATAGCAGCGGAAATATAAAAGTCCTGGAAAACCTGGTACATGTTTATAAAACTGGTTTTATATTTGGAAAAGACTTATGTATTTATATGAAAATTGTATTTTAATTAGCCAAAAGACCATATAGGTCATGAGGTTTCACCGTGCATGAATACATAGAGGGGTGACCTCATCATGCAATTAGAGGGGTTGCCTCTAGTTATAATAGTCTGGGTAGGAGGGATCAACTCTTTGTGAAAGATGCAAGGCACACACCACATTCACCATGAAAATCCGGTAAAACATGTAACTAGGATGCACCCCTACGCCCCACATGATAATATAAATAAATGGCCAAGACTGAAAGGGACGCCACGAGCAATCACTCCGTCGTGGGGAAGTCATAACACTGGTGCCTCCAGTGTTATGGTTATGGTACATCTATAACTAGATGATGTGACATGCATGTATATATAGCTTAGGCATTTAAAACAAAACATATGCATTCCAAACATATAAATAACTGGAGAAAACAGCTGGCTGCAAACGAGGAATCCTAATCATACATACGAAGGAATGTCCATACTGAAGGACGGAATATCCGTACCTTTTATCCAGTGAACGATGAAAAATGAAAAGATGTAAATTCCTACCCCGACTTCAAAAGTACTACATAAATAAGGGACATGTATAAGTTGTCTGATTACTGAGTGTGTTACTAGTTCTGTATGTTCTAAACTTATTTTATATGTTCTTGTCATGTTTTACTGGTTTAAATGTTATCTTGTATACATTCATGTATTACATGTATTATAATTATGTATTTCATGTGTTATTGTATTAATGTACTTGTAGTGTCATAATAAGTAACTTTCTAAAAAATAACAGGTTCCCAAAAATAGAAAGTTTCCAAAAATAAAAAGTTTCCAAAAATAAAAAGTTTCCAAAAATAGAAAGTTTCCAAAAACAGTAAGTTTCCAAAATAGTATGTTTTCTAAAATAGAAAGTTTCCATAAATAGAAATAAGGTGGATTAATAAGTCTAAGATTATAAGCTAGTGTTTATTAATCATATGTTATAATTCATGATAACTTATTAGTAAAGTCTATTAAATTAAATACTTATGTTAAAGTTATTATTAATTAATAATGATAATGCATGGTTTATTAATTAATAAAATGTCATGGTAAATTTAATAAAATTTACCTTAAACAATTTAATTAAATTAAGTCATGTTTTAATATAATTAAGTCAAATAAATACATAGGTTATAATATGATTTATCTAATTAAATAAATTAACCTAAGTCATAAATTAGTTAATTAATTACTAGTTCATGTAAGTTAAGTAAAATAATTAATTAATAAAACCAAAGTCTAGATAAAAATACTTAGGTTATAACATGTATTATTAATTTTAATAATATAACCTAAGTAATGGTTTTTAATTAAATAAATTAATTATTCATGTAAATTATTTTAATTAATTATTATATAAAAATAATTTTAAATAAAATATATCCCGAGCCCCGAACCCGAGAAACAAAACTCGACACCAACTCACCACCAACAGCCGCGACTGTGGTGGTGGCTAGTGGTTGTGCAGCCGGCGGCTGCCATTGCTGAGGTCACGGTTCACACCGGCCTCAGCCGGTGGTTCCCTCTGCCTTGCCTGCATACCCACTGCCGCACCAAGGTCACCCACTGTAGGGGCCTTGGTTGCCGCTAATTGAACCAAAACCACACCAAGCCCCAATGGGGTCTCGGTTGTTGGTGTAAAACAGTCACCTCTTGTGCTCTCGGTTGGTGCGCCGGATCAAACCACATACCAAACAAACCTTTTCCCTTGATTTAATTATTCCATACATGTTTTAATTAATGATTTAACAACAATTTCATGATCATAATTCATTAATCAAAAATAAAGATTAAAAGAAAAAGATTATGGTTATACCAATTTCGTGATTGAAAAGGGAATTAGAACATGAACAAGAACACGTACTAATCAAAGATTAAAATCAACCGAATCGTCCTTATGGTGTTGATGGCTGTCGCGGCTACAAGACAAAAGGGGGCTAGGGTTTCTTATTTTTTTTCTTGAAAATATGTTATGGTAAACTTCCCTGAAGAATAGTTGTTTTACTTGTTTAATTTCAAAATGGGTCTGGCCCTCCCTTGTTCCTCTTGTTGTCGCGGGTACGCCAAGCCCAAGAGGCAAAACCAAATGTTTTTTTCATGACTAAATATTTATTCGTGTATGTTCGTGTTTAACGTCCGTGATTCACTTATTATATGTAATAATTACCATGCGTTAATAATATATGTAGTTCTTGGTATTTAATGTTCGTAAAACGTGTCTTATATTATAAATGCAAAACTTGTGAACCATTTTGACCTTGTTTCCCATATTTTTCCCACTACCACCCCACACATAGCTAGTGTGAATCAGCCTACCGTCTGCTCTCAACGGTACATAACATGTTGATCGCTTATAGAAATCATATATCGTAGTCCATCATGCTAATTTAAGATTCACGATATCATTGATTTGTTCGGAATTCGAATATATGAAGGTCGTTCAAAATATTGAACAAGTATTCATGATCTCATTTTTAATCGCCAAACTATGTATCTGTTTCACAAGCTCCAAGTTTCTTGCATGAAACCACACTTGTAAACGAAACATAATCAACGTTTATCCAAGTCTAATCATCTCAATAAAATCTATCATCGCTACCACTTCGACCATAAATAACTTCCTTTGTAACTATACCCTAAAATCATAGCATTCCACGAAACTAGGTCCTTACCGTAAGTATACATTCCCATTTTGCGTACAAGTGCATTTGAAATAATTAGTCGGTCAATGAGTCAGAAATCACGGTTACAAAAAAAAAGAATAATTAGAACCTTCATATTGCATTCCCGTATTTAATGACAAGCAATTCCAAACATAAACACTCCACAATGTACGCTAACAATACAGTCCTATAAGTTACATACTCCATCAAAACTAACTTATAAATAATTCATCTGATGCGCATAACACAACGCCCCATTCCTATCCTTAGACCATGAGAAATAGCATGTTTCATACCCGGGTTAAGAGGGTTTTGTTCATGCAAGATAACTAGGGTTATAAACGAAAACACCAAGGAAGGATACTCTCATGGATGAAATCATGGTTTATTCATATTCTTGGATTTGTCACAGAAGTAGGAATCTTGTACCCAATTGGATAGATTGGACTGTTGATCCAATATCTTCTTGTATGAACTTATTATAATTCTTTTCTAGCGTCTTGCTAGTTTTTATATTGATTTTCTGTTCAAAAAAAGTTATAAACGAAAACAAATACTCTATTGACTTTACTAGTTTTGGTTTTTGTTACACAAATATCCACTTCCAATTACTGAACATCAAACTTGCACACCGCACGCATTGTCATAGTTGATTTATCTACAAAAGCAAGGGCATAAACTAAAATAACAAGTGACAATGATAACGACATAGCATATAACGGAAATTATAATACTCGTAACAGAAATTATCAATATCATTCATAAAGCCAGTAACCTAAAGGTAAAATCCAACCACACTCTATGGTACATATGAGCGGATGAAAAGCTCTTGAAACATACTTGCTTGCTTGACTAATGAGTGTGTATCTCGATCTATAATGACGGTCTCTTTTAATAGTTTCCTTATTGCTTAAAAGCAATGTTTTGAAACCTGGGTCAACCCGGCCGGGTCAACCGGTTGACCCGGTTCCGACCAAAAAAGTGGTCATATTGACCCGGGTTTCACAATTTCGAAACCCGGCTTGACCCGTCGGGTTTGGTATGACCCAGGTCAACCCGGTTCTTGAGACCCGGCCGAGTTTTGATATTTTCAGGGTTTTTTTTAAATATGTAAATTTTATTTATTTGTGATAAAATTTATTTTTTACATATTATATTGGTTGGTAAACAATTTATATCTTTAATATACGGGATTTTTTATGGTTTTTATACATAACTTTTGTTAATTATTAAAAGAGTCCGGTTATTTTGGATCTCTTGTATCCTTTGGATACAAGGGGAACAATCCCCACCTTTCATCTAATCTTGATCAAAGGCTCACATTAAATCTTATTTTCTAATTAAAAAAAAGCGGAGGGGTATTTTCGTCATTTTACCCCTCCCACCTAACACCACATACCAATTTCACATCTCAGATCTGGATCGAGGTTTTCATTTTTTCTTCTTCTCTCCAAAACACACAAAAAACACACACACTTACGCATATTCAGGTCTTAATCAATCATCACAAACATCAAATCCATCGATCATCACCTTCGTAAATCGACCATCCACTTCATAAATAAGGTAAACTTAATTCGATTTATTTTGATTCATCTTTTTTTAGCTTATTCGATGTGAATAAGCTTATATGTCATCTTATTTTTTATAGCTTATTTGAGAAACTACGTGAATTTAAAGCTAAAAGCTTTATAAATTATCATCATCTTTATTATGATGAATTATAAGCTAACTTATTAGCTTATTTTCGTGAATTATAAGGTTTTATGGCTTAATCTCGCTGAACAGATTTAGTATGACTTGCTAGTGACATATCATATATGATATGCTATATCATATATGATATAAGCTAAAATATCATATATGATCAAATATATCATATATGATTAGTGCTTGAAAATTGAATTAAATCTTTTTTTTTTTGTGTAGAGCAAGCTGTTTACAAGGCATGTTGAATATTACAAGCATCCAAAAGGCGAAGAAGCTTAGTGAAGAAGCTCATGAATTTTTTACGTTTATTGTTTGTTTTTTCTTTGTAATCTCCTAATGGAGTTTTGAAGTATATGGACGATTTTATAATCCATTGGTATCTAGTACATCGTCTTGTTAATATTATTAACTTTCTTGGTATTATGTCATGATGGTTTGATAAAGTAAGCCATATATGATAATGCAATATCATATATGATAATGCATTATCATATATGATACTAAAAAAAAACTTGGATATATTAAGCAAAAAATCTGATGAATTCATGATTACAACAAAAAGTATGCACAATTAATAACTAAACACTTGTTCATAACATAAAAAATGTACTTTTGAACATAATCATATATGATAATTCAAACAGAGCATAACCTAATGTGAACCCATATATGATATACATCTGATATCATATATGATAACCATTTATACAAAATCAAAAGGTGCGAACAACATTATTATTGAAACTACTCTTCTTTTTCAATAATACACTATTCTTAAAACAAATTATCAAATGATGAATTCATGAACAACGCATACTCCGTCTTGATCCTTAAAACATATCCGTGCACATCCTCTTGTTATAATCAACATTCCTCTCTCCTTTGCTCCAAATAGGGCAATCACATGATCACTGTTTGACTGCATTTATAAAAGAAAAAAAGAACATATTATGCAAAATTTTAAATACAAAATGAATTACTCATATATATGATAGAAGGCAGGTTTAAATAGTTTATACAGATTTTCTAAAAGATACTCATACAAAATCTGTTTTTTCTTATGATTTGTTTGATATATCATATATGATATATTTTATCATATATGATATATCATCACTTATCATATATGACATATCTATCATATATGATAAGAAATGTACATCATATATGATAAAAAAAAAATCATAATAATACAGCTTATTAACATGAAAATAAGCTTATTCATAACTATCTTATTCACAAAAACGTATAACTCATTGAAATAATCTAATAAGCTATCTTATAGTGCTACACAATAAATTCAAATCATTTAATTTACAAAGCTTATTCATAACTCTACTCTTATTAAAAAAAAACTTATTCATAAGCTTATTCAAACTAACTAGCTTATTAATCCAACTTCATAACTTATTCATAACTTCTCATCTAAGAACTTAGCTTATAAATAAGAACAATCAATCCAAAAAGATTCGTTCACAATAACTAATTAAAAGCTAATGATAATGCATTAATAAGCTTATTTAAACCAAATAAACTAAAAATAATAATACATATTAATCAAACCTGGTGATGGATGAATCAATTCGTGATTATAGATGTTCGCGATGAATTCATCATGATCGCGTTTTGATGGATTCATGATTAATTAGTGATGGATTAATGGTGGATCGGGGGTAGAGAGATAAAGTGAATCAGGGGTAGAGAGAAAGAGAGTCACGAGGTGTGTTTTTTTGTGAGAGAAGAAAGAAGAAAAAACATTATATAGTAGATGGTGAAATGACCGAAATACCCTTGCAGTGTAAATTGATGATTTAGTCTTAGTCATTGGATGAAAAAAAGATGAAGGGTGGGGATGAGTCCCCCCATATCTTAGATAAATTTGCTATCCAAATGAACTTAAATCTTATTAAAAATATAAAAAATAATATTTTTTTAGAAAACCGGGTTAACCCAGGTCGCCCGGGTTGACCCGGACCTGGTGACTCGGCCGGGTCGATTTGAAAACCGGGTTAAAAAAATATTGCTTAAAAGTATTCTAGGAGCTGTACATCGAGAGAGGATTAAAACTATAGTATTTATTTATAGGTAGTTCTTGATGTGAATTATTATGGAAACTATTTATTTATAGTTAGTGCCTCGATTTGCTTATTATGAAAGCTATTTATTTATGGTTATTGATTGATGTAGCTTAATATCAAAGCTTCTTTATGTTTGACGGTGCTTATTATTAAAGCTACTTATATATTATAAATACACATGCTATCCATATATGACTCATTCAATCGATACAATTCTTTATCCCCTCTATTACTGGTATCCTTTTAAAACCCTAAAAACAACAAAACGAGAATGAGGAAGGGAGCTAAACGAAAGTCTGCTGAAAGTAAGGAAGAACCAACGACTACTCAGCAGGAAGAGGATACGAGACCTAAACGTCCCAGGGTTGCTAGAGTTGAATCTGAGCCTGAGTACTTCGAAGATCATCGTGAATTGGAGGATTTATGGAAGCAGGTCTTCATTGTTGGAGCAGACTGGGACCAGCTTGATTTGCTTTATAAAAACAAATGGAATTTCAAAAATCTTGAAGATGCATTCGAAGAGGGGGGTGTATTACACGGGAGGAAAGTCTACCTCTTCAGTGTTCCAGAACCCCGTTCCCAATTCGATGCAACGTGCATACCGGTAGTGGTTGCGGTTGTTTCTCCAATTCCACCTTCTGATAAGATTGGAATCAACTCGGTGCAAAGACAGGAAGAAATTGTTGATATGAAGCAGATGAAAATGGATTGGGTTCCATATATTCCGTTCGGAAAACGGGGTGCTTCAGTTGAAAGACTAAACTCTCAAATCTTTATACTAAGCTGTGGTCAAAGACGGGCTGGTTTAAAACATCTGAAGCTGGAACATGTCAAGAAGTTCGAATACTGCTTACCATATTTCTATAACCCCTTTAGGGAAGATGAGACTGAACAAAGTACTGTTGTGGATATCATATTTCCAGCAGAACCGCCTGTTATTTGTGAGTTTGATTGGGAGTTGGATGAACTTGATGAATTCACCATTGAGCTCATTGCTTCGCAGATGTTGACTGTAGATCAGGAGGATGAATTTAAGAAATTTGTCAAGGTAAAGGTTATAGAAGCAAAGATAGCTAATCGAGAGGCTAGGGAGAAGCGAAAAAAAACTCAAAAGGAAATGGATCAAAACACATTTGAGAACATAAGGTTTTATAAGTTCTATCCTGTTGGCATACCCAATACCCCAGTGTCATTCATAAATAGGTATTATGGGAAGGCGCATCAAGTACTTTGAAGCGAATGCTGAGATGGGTGCTTTACATCCTCTATGCTTAATTCCCAGCTTTCAGTGGCGACGGTTTAGGAAAATTGCAAAAATGCTGTTTATGTTTTACGTTACTTAATAAATTTGTAGTTATTGCAAGACTTTTGTTTATTGAATTCGAATTTTTGTTCCCACAAGATTTGCTTATATTATTGTAGTAGAATAAATAGAGCAGTAGAGGCGACTGTTATCACGAACCGGCTTAGGCTAATGAACTAGTCGTCTAACACCAATGTGCTTGTTTTATAATATAATCTAGCGAGAAGAGTTTTTTTAAGCGGATATAAACAATAAACGAAAATACACTTAACAAGGACTGATTGAAGATATCTTAACAAGGACTGATTGAAGATATCTTAACTAGGAGTGTAACAAGGATGATGTGAAATAAGAGTCTCACCATATATATAGTTCGCCAATATGTACACACAATGCTCGGATAATTAAAATACAAATAGTTTGTGGCGAAGTTGTCCATACTCACTTTGCAGAGAGATTTGTTGTTCTTGTTATCCTTGGCAATGGCAACCCAATTCCCGCTCAAGGTTGCGGATATACTTCGGGTTCTCAAGTCTTTAATATGATAGCGTGAGCGGGGGAAAGCGGTCACCTTCACCCACCCAGCTCCATCACTATTCAGCCTGCAAAGATCACCTGCCCACTCATAACTATCATCGTCGTCATCAGCACCACCTCGATACACTGTATACACACAAGTGAATGCATCCATTTAGTACCACCAAACGTCCAGAATAGCTTGATATAACACTATGAATTGGTGGATATTGTATAACCTTAAAGACTTCTGTGTTGACATAAAAAGAAATAGCCCTGTCTCCGTTGCCACCCCAAGCGCTATATGCAGAAGTTTGTAATCATTTGAGGAGTTGATATAGAAACCAATAATACCATCACTAGATCAAATATATTACAAGGCAACATTTTATAGGCACCAATGAGTGGCTTTCAAAACAAACTGCTTCATATTCCAACACGTTAAACATACGAATCCATCTAAGCTTGCTAAAATCTATTCTCTATTAGGATCAAAGTGCTTTGAAGGTATACAGACCATATCAGCCAGGGTTTCGCAATCAAGCATACAAATACTCCTTCATGGCCGTGAGTAGTCCAACGAATTAAATATGAGGAGTTTATAGTCCATGGTTGCTAACTGCTTTTACATGCAAAGGTGAATTCTTCCAAACTTGGGTGTTGATATTGCTTGCAAGTTGCAAACACACCTGCAACAACATACGAACTTGGCAGGAAGTCTTGGTAATATCTCGGTCTGTATCAAATCGAGAGGTAGCTCACCCATACTGCAGCTAGATACAAACGATATATTTACGTCAGTTATCATGTTTCTTGATTTTGTTTTACAGAACTTGAGACAGAGTGCTACTTTTCCTCTATTCTGAACATTGAGTTTACAGCAGATACTGACGATCTATTACACTGCAGAATTTTGTCGTTTTACGTCAGTTATCATGTATCTTAATGTTTATCAGCTATTAGTAACTATATTGGTAACTTACTTATAATTTCTAATTATTCAAATCATCGTTGTTAAATTTAATAGGTAGCCACTGGAGATGGAATAACATCAGCTTTGAAGATGTTAGAGGTGACAAGATGTGTGGGTTAGGTAACGGGTCGATCGGACCAGATTATGTTAGCAAACACTTATTTATTCATTATATCTTAGCTTTTTGTATGACTAACTTATTTGTTAATTATGATTACAAATATAGCTTATATAGATAATATCCTAAATCTTTCCGTTTAAGCATTACAAAGGTTGTATGCTCTAACAAGTATACTTTGGACAATCCTCAACCTGCTTTAAATTTCAGTTACAACTTTTGATTTGACTCGTGTGATATAAACCACAACTGAATTCTACCTGTTCATCAGATTAATTCTAAATTGCCACCTGTACGTCGTTTATTGTAAACCTGATACATGATTCTTATATGCCAAAAAAGAGACATCTTACCGTAAGGAGTGATGGTTACAGCTTGGGGGTTGTTCCTTTAGAGTTAATAACAGGTTCGAGGCCGGTTGATAAGACTTGGTGGACTGGGCTCGAACCAAGCTAGAGACAAGAAAAAATATGTTACTAATTATTGACCAAGACTAGAAGAATAAAATATCAGTACTCCATGCAGCTCAAAGCTTGAAACCTAGCATACTACTGCTTAAGCCACAACCCTAAAGCAAGACTATTAATGACCGATATAGTCTTTCCGATAATTAGTATCAGGAATCTTGGCACAAACCTACAAATTAGAAAACCTGCTGTTTGTAATACCATAAATCTCTTTGCCTAGCTGCAGACAATATAACAAAATGATGCATAATTTATCACAAAGATGTCGTGAGTTATCAAGTGCAAGATGATGGTGGTTGTTCCTTTCAAGTCTCTTTCAAAATCGCTAATTAATTAAAAAAAATGCTCAAAAAAAAAATCGCTAATTAATGTAACGTACTGAAATGCAATCACGACCATATAAGAAAATGCAGAGCCAAAAAGGCATAAATAACTGACTATAGAATCATGAAACATTGCATTTAACAAGTAAAAACTAAGCAAGTCTTAGCCCTTTTGCGTTCAATCATTCATTATGAAATCTGTTTTCTGTTACCTGAAAACTATCAAATTCGGTTTTATAGGAAGAGTAGCTTCAATCTTTACCCATGATTCTATAGCAGGGTGGCCCTGATCGCCGCTTCTTGAAACTTCCGACTAATTCTCTAGCCGTATCTGGCTTAGAATTTTTCACCAATGCACTGACAAGAAGCTTTGGCTTCAAAAGGAGGAACCCACTTCATCCGTACAAAATCTTTGCATAATATCACGGTACCATCAAATTCACCCTCCTAAACCATATATGCTTATGTATAGTATAATGAACAAAACAAGCTAACTTTTCAAAACCATTACTCACCGTTTGTTAAGAACCTTTTGTGCATTTAACAAATCACCAATATTACGGAACCCTGATAGTAGTATGAATACGATCTTTTAGGAAAAAGAGGTATAAGTGGTAAGTATTAAGTGTACGTTTAGAAAAACGTAAAACTACCCAATGTGTGAGTGAGTTCACCAAGGAGGATAATTGTGTGTGTTAAACTTATAATGTTTTGGATTAATATTGATGAGATGAAAAAGCTCTAAAAGTAACTACACTAAAAATTAAGCTATGACGTACAAAACGTAAAATCGTAAAAATCCACAAAATAAAAACTTCACCTAAAAATTTCCAAAAAATTACAATAAATACCTAAAAAAGTCTAAAGTTTAAAAATAAGTAAAACTTCTTGTAACTTTTTAAATTAACTAATATTAAATTTTTAAATATTATTTAAAGCCCTAAAACTTAAATAAATTAACAAAAAGCCCAAACTAAGATTTTAAAACTTGTAAACCTCAAAAATATTTTATATAACTAAAATACAAAAACCAACAAAACTTTTTTAAACCTTTTACATAATTTATATTGATTTTTAAAGATTAATAAAAACCTTAAAAATCAAATAAAATATTATAAAGTTTTTATAGTTTGTAAAACTTTATTATACTAAATAAAGTCTAAAAAGTATTTTTTATAAATTTTTAAAACCCTAAATCTATTTTTAAATGAATTAAAATTAAAACGTGACACAAAAATCCTAATAATTAATTTAATAATGGGAAAAATCCCAAACTTTCACAAAAAGTATAAAACTATGTAAGAATAAGGGGAAAATGAAATAAGCCAGAAAAATGCACCGAATAAGCTGTAATAAGCTATTTCCGTCACGGCTTAATATGAATAAGTCAAAACCAAGTGTGTTTAAATAACAAACAACTCTCCCTTTGGACAGTGAAGTCCCTAGGGCGGGTTGTGTGTGTGGGTGATAAGTCGTTGATAGGTTGAACTCGGGTTGAGGTCGAGGGTTCGAACCTCAGGGATCCCCTTGACCTCCCCTTGAACCCTTTCTTTTTTTTCTTTTTAATCCAACACTTAAACACAACTCCTTTTAACTAGTTACTTGCTTTTTAACCAAGATTACACCACAAATCACGAATCAAATAGACTACAGTACCAAAAAATGAAGAACAAGTAAATGTTTTGAATATGATATTGGGGGTTTTGGATGAGCCCGATTTTGGATTGTGGTGATGTTTCCTGTGCTCACAAGGCACCCTTACAACCTTTAGGTTGTGAAGAGTCAACAATAACACACAAACTCAAACTCATAATCAAAGATTAACAAACAAATCCGACCAAATCAATAAAAATGGCAGACAAACAAGGCCTGGTGATTTTTTGTGGCTATACAGTGAGTTTAGATGATCTAAAAACAATAAAAAGTTACCGCCAACAAACCTACACTAGACAAACCTAAATGATCTTAATTCCTAGCAAACCTACAGGCTAAAAACCACCAAACACCAAATATTGAGCAAAAAATAGACAACATACAGTGAAAGGCAAGATATTACAATCCTTGGTCTACCTAAGATCTAGAAGTCAATCAATTTTTCAAGGCTGAAAACACAACACATGCCCCAAAAAACCACTGATATGCTCTGCACACAGAATGATGTATTTTGCTGGTTCATATGACCATTAGGTGAATTTTGGCTATACAAATATTGATTTTAACTTGAAAACCTTACAAATTTTATCAACTCAGTTCTAATAGTCTAACTGTATGCAAAATTTCAGCTTCCAAAACTCAGGTTTAAAGATTAAAAGGCCAAGTATAAAATTTTTTGGCAGTTAAAACAAGAACTTCAAGTTTTTATACTCCAAATCTTAAACCAAGCATAAAAATAACCTGAGACTACCCTATGTGACTAGTCTAAACTAACTTCAATTCAAAAAATGTGACTTCTACTATGTTAAATGAACAAAGCCAAACACCACTTAACAATTTTTTAAACAACTTTTTCAAAGAGCTTTTGTTAAAACACTTCAAACATGCAAAATTCCTACTGAATAAGACCTAAGAACTAAAAATGAACAGATTGCAAGCATAATACTGCAACCAAATAGTAGCTATCACAGATTGACATAACATTTTTTAACAGAAAATGCAAAAGAGAAAGAAAGAGTTTGAACCTTCCTTGCGTAACATCCTAGCAAGGCCAGCTAAGCTCCCCTAGTGCTCAATCACAATTGAAGGGCCCTATGGGTGTCTTGGAATGATGAAAAATGATGTGGGGTTTGCAGATAAGGCTACAACAGCCCTAAACCCCAAAGAAAGAAGGATGATGTAATATTTTCCTCTACCTGCTTAAACACAACAACAACAACCCAATATCAAGTAACAAGATCAATTGATCTTGCTACAGTAAGTGATGATGAAAGCAATAGAATAATTGGACAGTTTTTTTTTACTTTTCTTTGTTGGAAAACCTTGTTAACTTTATAAAAGTGAGTATGCTAAGTAACTCTTACCCCATAAAGCTGGCTACCCAAACCTGAGCTCTCACTTTACCTTGATATCTCCAAGATATCAGGGGAGTATGATCAAACTAGGCTCAAATAACAAGGTTGTTTAGGGCTTGTTGTGACTTAAACGTTAGAATCTTGAAACATAAAATCTTTTTGAAAACGTATGAATGTAAAACACAACTTAAACACTGCAAATAATCTAAATGGTACTTGATTCTTTAATGAACAACACCAACTCTTTCATTAACTAAGAAAAATGGAATTACATGTCATTGAACAAGGAACCAAAAACAAAAAAATGAGAATTCCTACAAATGCCTTATATACTAGCTTACATCTCTTCTAGAATCAATAAGAACTTAAACCCTAGTCAGTGAAGTTCCAAACATGCCCTTGGAATCAAAGTATGTGTTGGTTTAATGCCAAATTCAAATTGTGTCACATGTGATCTTTGGATGTTTTCATGTGATGCCTAAAGTACTGAGATGATCTGGTGCGTCCAAAGGGTCTTTGTAAACAAGAAAAGTCCCTGGTTCGTTGATTTGTTGACACCTCTTTGGAAGGTTGCTACAGAGCACATGGGTGTGGGCCACAGGGATGTTGAGGGGGACGTTTTGGGGGTTGGGTTGGGTTTACTTGAAGGTTAATCAAATATATGCACTTCCATTAACCCTAATTCATCATAATTAAAAAGTTAGGTTTCTAGGGTTAGTGTTCTTGAGCTGGGGATAAAAGGGGTGTTTAATCGTGTTTAAGGGAATAGTGCTAGTTAGACGCCCAAATTTATTATATTAAAATAGGTTTGAAATTGTTTTAATATTATAAATGTTGTAAAGTGGATTCTGATGTGGAGGTGGTGACGTGGTGGTGGGAGTTGATGTGGGAAGTGGGGATTGGTTGGAGGTGGTGATGTGGCAGGGTATAGTTAGGTATTAATGGGCTGTTAGGTAAATAGTTTGGGCCTTTGGTAGTTTCAGTCCCCCTATTAATAACATTCCTTTTATAATTATTGCATCTAGGGTCCTTGTGTTGTTATCACCATTAGTCCTTTTGTATTTGCACCATTAGTCCTTTAATTAACAAAAGGATAATAAATGTAACTTCCATTAACTTCAAGGGATGTTGTTGACACTTCTTCAATCTTTGAGGATAATCTTGTACAAAATGATTCTTGGAGGGTCATTTGTGACAAGTCTTCAATAGTTTAGGGACCAAACTTGACAATCTTCAATTCTTCAAGGGTCTTTTTGGAAAATTCTACACTAGGTCCGGTTCATTGTGCGGCTTCGTTTCCCGTGTTCATTTTTTGCTTGATTCTTGTAGTATTTTGTCTTTTTCTCGATATCAGTACCTAAAATACACATTGAACAAACACAAGCATATATTTGACACTTTTAATGATAGTTTTACCGTTTTAAGCCCGTTTTGGACGATGAGATTATGTATAAATGAAGTCTCATCACTCCCCCATACTAAACCATTGTCGTGCCCTCACGTAATGCTAGAATAAAGTATCTTAGCATCTCCAAAGTTCATTTTTATCGACATATATTGAAACGTAAGCTTACTAAACTACTACTACTTGTGTTTTAGACATAATGTAGGATTTTCATCGCAAAATGAGACTTTTAGGTTCATAGAATAAGAACACGTGAATGCCTCATAGAGATAAGTTCGTCGTCCTCGATTTTCACCCAATTCCATGTTAAGCGTGTAACGAGATCATTGTCATTATAAGTTGGTAATGCTAACACTAATCATATGCCATAATCACGTACTTAGACTCCCTTAATCCTAAATTGTATCTCTTATATTTTGTGTTCGTCTTGAATGATCATGATGATACAGTTTTTACTTTTGCGTGATAAAGATTAAGGTCCAAAAATAGAGTCTAAACGGTGTAACCAAAATCATCGAATTAATAACCTCTCCTAATAGACAACGATGTCAAAAAATTAAGTCAACAAGTAAGATTCGATAAACACGGTTTTATAACGATTTTGAACATGAGACTTATTACCAAAACTTTTATACGCCCCCTAACGGATGGGCCTTATTATCATATGTTTACCTCCGCTTTTTAGGGCCTCGGTCTTGCCTTGCCTTTTATTTAACCTCTCCATGAGGTGTTTATTATGGCCAAAGACGTATATCCTCACCGTAAACGTAATTTTGGATCTATAAAGCTTCAAAGTTTAAGGCTTTCACTTTCAATTTTGCATAGATTTTTCGGCCTTATGAGCTTGAAAGTTTTGCTTGATTTAGGTGATTGAGCATTTAAAATTATTATTGGGTGAAGCTTTCGATTATTCAGGTTGCCAATACTTCAAAACCGTGACGCTGGCGATTCTCAAATGTTTTCCCAATTTAATTACATGGGAGCTACTAAAATCAATTAGAAACCAACAATTAAGACTAAACCGCTAAGTCAATATTTATTAGCAAAATTAATATTCAGGTGAGGGGAGAATAAGCAAACATAGAACACATGAGTTTTTGAAAGAATATAAATACTCTACGTTTAGCATAGTAACTTATAATTAATGCTATCATTTCTCGTCCTCATTTAAGGGACTTAGCCTAATAAAAGTCAAGGAATCGTAGCTAAGTGCTCAACACGCACGGTCGAGTAAAAAATTACTCTTACTCTCGTCATCGGAAAACCTACATTCGTGTCTTAAACACTTATGGAAAACATGAGAAAATTTTAAAAATTTGGCCATTTTTAGCCTTATATGCAATAAAATGATAACAAAACGATAAACTTTGGAAAGCGTGAAGGTTTAGCAAGGTCGAAAATCTATTTACCCCCATACTAAAGTTAAACATTGTCCTCAATGTTTCGAGTCTAAGGGTGGCACACCCCATACTAGAGACGAAAAGTCGAATGCTTAATCTAGCATGGAAAGGGTAATTAACAATTAAATCTTAAGCCGTTTATGAAGTGTGCTAAAAGACCTATTGTTAGAACAATAAAGGATATATCATCGGATATAAGAAAATCTTCATAGCAAACGACCGAAGCTCGAGTAAAACGAACACTAGAGGCTTCAATCGTGAAGATGATGATCTAATTAACCACAACTCACAAACAACCACGGAAACAACGAGTTGGAAGGGCACAAATCCCCTCACATTAAACTACATTAGAAAGCGATAATATGTACCTTTTTTTTGAATACCAAGTCATGAGCTCGACTCGATCCCCTCAACACTAATTATCATTGGGGAAGGTGACTTGGTCGAGGTCGTTCAAAGAAGGGACTTCCCTACCAAAGTATTGCTTAACCCTATGACCATTCACCTTGAAGTTAGGACCATCATTTTAAGCTAGCTCGATGGTCCCATATAGAAACACTTGGGTGATGGTGAACTGTCCGGACCAACGGAATTTCAACTTGGTGGAAAATATTTTTAATCTTGAGTTAAAAAGCAACACTTGATCTCCATTGTTAAAAACCCCGGTTTTTAATTTTAGAATCATGAAACTTTTTAGTTTTCTCTTTGTAAATCAATGAATTTTCATAAGGAATGTCTCTCAATTCATCTAATTCATTTAATTGCATTTTATGGTATTTCCCGCGGTCTCAATGTCATAATTACAATGCTTTAGGGCCCAATAAGATTTGTGTTCGAGTTCAATTGGCAAGTGACAATTCTTTCCATACACAAGCATATAAGGAGTGCCCCCAATGGGCGTCTTATGAGCGATACGAAAAGGCCATAAAGCATCGTCAAGTTTTTCCGACCAAGATTGTCGGTTCTTTCTTATCGCCCTTTCCAAAATCCTTTTTAAAGCTCGGTTTGAAACCTCTACTTACCCACTCGTTTGTGGGTGATAAGCCGTAGAAAGACGTTGTGTAACCCCATATTTCTTTAGAATCTTTTCGAATTGGTCGTTACAAATATGGGTTCCACGATCGCTTATGATAGCACGAGGGGTTCCAAACCGAGAAAACAATTGCTTCAAAAACTTGACTACCATACGGGCATCATTAGTGGGCAAAGCCTTAGCTTCCACCCACTTAGATAGGTAGTCAACAGAGACAAGGATGCTACCACGAGATGATGGGAACGGCCCCATAAAGTTAATGCCCCACACGTCAAAGATCTCACACACTTGGATGATATTTTGTGGCATTTCATCGTTTTGTGAGGCTTTTCCTTGATGTTGGCATGAGTCACACGACTTGATAAGTGCATGCGCATCTCGGTAAATAGTAGGCCAAAAGAAACCGGCATTTCATCGTTTTGTGAGACTTTTCCTTGACATTAGCACCATGGTGACCACCCGTTGGTCCCTCGTGACAAGCTCTAAGGATGTTAGTAGCTTCGGTGCCAAACACACAACGTCGAATGATTTGATCCGCACAAGTTCGAAAGAGATAAGGTCTTCCCAAAAATAGAACTTGACGTCACGAAAAAAATTTCGTTTTTGTGAGTCGTCATGATGAAGTTGATGAATAATTAAGATATAACTATTTAGAATAAAAATATCAAAAGTAATAAGAGTATGGAATTCGAAAAATAAAAAATTAAGGTGAATTTATATTAATTTATACGGTGTACAGTAAAACAATTACATAATAAAACATATAAACATTAGATGTTTTTAAAAAAATATATAATATACATAAAATCATAATGACGAAATTATTACTTAATTTATCATTTACGTTCAAGTCCCGTGCATATACGGGCTTTAAAACTATGTACATGAACGTAAAAAAACAATGAATAAATATGTATCATCATTTTTTGGCTAAGTTAATCACATTTGGTCGTTGACTTAGTCAACTGTGGTTTAAACTTTTACCAAGTTCTGGTGAAATTTCAAATTATCAGACTTTTCCGAGTTTTAACTTTCAACGAGTATCAAAATTCTACCGAAGTTTATGATAGTTTTCGAAAATCCTTGTTCAGCTTCAACTATTTCAAATCTTGAAATATATTACTCGCTTATACACTGTTGAGATATATTTTCTCTTGAAACTAACAACACATTCTTAGTTGACATGGAATCATAGAAATGTCGAGTTCTTCTCGTTTATAGAGAACCGAGATATGTATTTGGTTTATACATGACCGAGATCTATTTCTAGGCTCTAAAACGGTGGGAATCTCTTCTAACCAAGAGCCGAGAAACTCTTGAAAAACTAACACTGCATTTCCAATGAATTTCAGAGATCTCAAGAGAAATTTTGTCTTGAGATTACTTTGTAGTTCAAACACTTTGCAAATGTGGTCAAGCATCTCAATGACAACAAGAAGAGCAACATCTTCGCACCACGGAGGAACTCCTTCCAGAAAACTAGCAGAGCTAAAGTCTAACCATCGTGTTCTCATTGATAATCTCCCGTGTGAAAAGAAGAACCAAACCATTGTAGAACTTGCTCTGATTTCAAAGTTCTAAATGAAGAACTTACCACAACCGCGACAAATATTATTCACCATTATCAAATGTTCAACAACGGGGAGAGAGACAGGCGCGGGATTCAGCACGCTTGATCACTTTATATATACTTCACATAGATTACATCAACTTATTATTTATAGCTTGATGTACACACTCATCAAAATATTGCAAGATAGGCAGACAGGCACATAAGCCTCAACATTTGGAAGATAATGCTAGTAACATATTGTTATTTTGTTCTGTGCTTACTATATTTTAGTTTTAACCAATGTTTATCAATACAGGATGCAACTCCTATGACCCTGAGACCCTAATACAACTCTCATAACATCTGTAAAAGGTTATGTGGATTTTCTGAAGAGGGGTATTACTGGCAAGAAATTGGATGATACATAGTAGCTAGAAATACTAAACAATTGATTGACCATATTAGAAGACAAATGAAAAAAGATATAATCATTTCAAACAAGAATTACAATTTGAGAAAAAACTAAACCTCATCATACCAAAAAGACATGGTTTTGTCTATCTCATCATTTCCAAACTCTTGCCCTTTAATGTTTCCAGCTTTTATTACTAAAATATATTTATAGTGAAGGAAAATTATATGTATTAGTATGAGGTTATCTGCATTTTTCTTCTCCTTCTCATCTGGGAGTCAATTTATTGAAACATAATGCATAAATTATGACGTGCACAATGAGCGGTAAAAAAAAAACTTAAAACTCATGAAAATTTTTACTTTTACTTCAACCATATGAGGCTTTTAGTTTTAATCTATGCCGGAAAAAGAGATACAAAATTCCAAATTTTTTTCATAATTTAATGCATATGTATCCCTGAACATTTCAAGGAATTGTAAAAGGTTATAGAAGGTGGTAACAGGTTTTTTCTTGGAAAATAAGTTTTTTATTTAAAAAAAAAAAGTTTTTGGAGAACAAAAATTCGAAAAAGAATCGAAAGAAAATTCGAAAACTAAAAAATTCACAAAAAAATTCAATAATGTAAAGAAAAATGTTTTTAATTTAAACAATTAATAAAATTTATATGCTTTTTGTTTTGAATTTTTTTTTAAAATCGAATATTTGATTTCGAAATATGTTAAAAAACAAATTTTTTTTGGAAATGTGTTTTTTTGGAGAAAAATATTTTAAAACGGACTAACGTTGCATATATTTTTAAATGGCCATTTGTAAAAGGACTAACAAATAACTATTTAATGACTTAAACTTTATTTTAAATAGCTTTGTCAGTTGAAAATATAAGATAATTAACAGGTTAATTGTTACTGATATGCGAAAGTATATATAAATTATGCTCTTTTACATCATCATTATGTCAAGTGAGAATATGGTTCCCAATGAAAATGGGGCAAAATAATCAACATTTTCCCTTTAATTAGTGCTTATTTAATTTGACTATATATGTATCTTTTAAGCTTAATTCAAATTGTCCACATCCACACCACATCTGAAATTACATCTATTCTAAATCCGGCAAAGATGAATTAGTCTACTAGGTTTTTTTTATCTTAAAACTCCTATGCGTGTACTCTATTCTTGACAATATTACGACTGGGATAAGTGCACTCCCATAAAGATTACATATCGCAAGTTTACATTTTACAATGACATAACTCGATCAATAACTTTTTCTGTAACGATTAATTTACAAGGTTTAAAGAATTAACTAAATACAATGTCTAAAATATGAAAGAAAAGTGAGTTTATAAAAATCTAACAAGATGATAATAGAAACTTACCAAAATTAATTTCAATGAAAGTACTATAAGTTGTTATCTGCACAAAATGACTCATTTCAATTCATGGCAACAATAATAGTGTTTCAATAGCTTGAAAAAACATAAATGATTGATGTCAAATGTTGGTACATCAAACACATTGTACTCATAACGTTAAATGGATTTATCGTACTACATTGCGAGACATATTCATAATTCATGTTTTGTTTCTTATGGACTCCAAAATGATGCAAGAGCTTTGAGTATATGAAGGTTTTCGAGGTATATGAGTTTTCAACACAAACAAACTCTACAATGATACAATACATATGCAACATGTTTGTAAGGAAATTGACACAATACATATGCATAAAGAAATTGATATAATACATATACAACATGTATGAGTTCTGATATGCAAAAGCTTGCTAGATCAGCCATTTTTCTAAATGGCAAAACAATTATAAATTCATGTCAATTCATGCTATATTATTCGCAATAATGGATATAAAATGATGAAAAACACATCAATTAATATTTTACATCAATATAGAAACTTCATACACATATACTTCATTCTGTGTTTCAACTATCACAACAATAACAGTGCCATTTTTATTCTTGATCATCATCAACGAGATATTTAAAACAAAACATAAGAAAACTACAAGCAATACACACGATAGCAAACGATTATATAGCGATACATATATAACAAAATAACTAGGGTTTGTTTGATCTAAGCAAACAATCGGACCAATATGCTTCCATTCCCTTTGAGGTCGATCGATCCAAGTGTAGAAGAAAGTTATAGAGATTAGAGAGAAATAGAAAGAGGATTTCAAGGAAGAGATGAAAGAGTTGACCTTTTGAGCTAGCTAGGGTTTCCTTTTTTTCCTCTTCTTCAATGAACCCATATCTTGTTTCAACTTCTCGTTAATCTTAATTTTCTTATTGTTCTTCTTCTTGAAATCTATATAATCTCTTTTTCCTCACTCTCTTTAGCAATCTTTTTATTTTCGATTTCGTTCGTTTAATCGATATTTTCGGAGAAACTAATGATGAGAGAGAGCGGTTAGAAGACATGATCATTGCTTTTGGAGAAAGAGATGTATCTTAAAGTCTGACTTAATAGAATTTGAGTGATGTAACAAGGTAGATTGTAGATGAAGTTTTTTTTCACTTGTTGTGTCCCTAGGCATTACTCACATAAAGCTTAGTTATGATGAAACCCAAGAGACAACTAAAACACTTTTATCTCACATTTTTTACGGGACTTTAGACATAGAAAGGAATTGCTACTTTTAAGGAAAGTAGATTCATCTTTTTCTCATTTTATTTAGTTGATAGCTGTTATGAATCGATTGAATCCTAACATCTCAATTTGCAAGACTAAAGGTGAAAGTTAGCAAAAACATTGTCCGTCTAAATTTACTTATACAAAAATTAATACGTGCCAAAATTATTTTTCACCGATAAAAATCGCACGGTTTATGAAAAACATAATTATTACTGATTTGCCTATTTTACTTTTTATAGAATAATAATTTTACTTTTAATTAATATCTTCTTTAAAATTTGTAATAATCTTAATTTCAAACAAAGGTAATAAGTAAACTTGATCAAATTTTTTTATTTATTTTTAGTAGGGGACAATTGAATTGGCACATTCAAAAAAAATCGTTGATTTTAATTTTAGGACAGAGTATCGCCTAAATCTTATTTGTTGAACGAAAAAAAGTTACAAATACAGTAATGAACATTTAGTTATCTTTCAATAAATGAACAGTTGAGATATGTGATCGTTTAGCCATCGGTAAATGCGTGAGCCTATCGGGGGCAGACACTCAACACGAAGAACACACTTTTATTATTACCTCTATTATTTATTATTAAACGTTTAATAAAAACTTCAATAGTATTTAATTAACGGTAGTTAAATAAATTAATAGGATTTATTTAATTTATTGTGAGTGCGTTATTTAAATTTAAGAGTGTGAAATCCTAAGATTCACGGATCTTTTAAGCAACTAGGAACGCATCATGTTCATATGATTAGATAATCAAAGCGAAATTAAAACACGACACATTAACAAGGTGTTTAGGCACAAAGAACATTAATTAAAACAAAAGGATTGCTAATTATATTAATAATCAACAATCACTAGACGTGTATGCATTGAATCTCACGTCTAGTCGACACACGCTTTAGGTTTACATTGTATATGAAAGTTATATAAAACCTAATAACCCTTGGTTCCTTTTATAGTGTAAGGATTAGAGTTTTACAAGTGATAAGAATGAATAAACATGTAAATCTTCTATTTAAATAAACTAATACAGAATATATTCTGCATACTTATCTAAATAGAAGCTTCCAAAGGCTTCTTGTCAATGTTTCTGTCAATGCTTAGATTGCATGTGACAATGCTTGGATTGCACTTGACAATGCTTGCTTCTGTCAACGCCTGATTTGTTCTTGACAACGCCTTGAATACACTTGTTAACGCTTAGACAAATGCCTTCATGTTTTCTTCGTTTTTGAGTTTCTACCACATCAACTTTTTGACCCAACAATCTTCCCCTAGTTGATGTCGGCAAAACTATTGTGAAATCCTAAGATTCACGGATCTTTTAAGCAACTAGAACGCATCATGTTCATATGATTAGATAATCAAAGCGGAATTAGAACACGACACATTAAGAAGGTGTTTAGGCACAAAGAACATGAATTAAAACAAAAGGATTGCTAATTATATTAATAATCAACAATCACTAGACGTGTATGCATTGAATCCCACGTCTAGTCGACACACGCTTTAGGTTTACATTGTATATGAAAGTTATATAAAACCTAATAACCCTTGGTTCCTTTTATAGTGTAAGGATTAGGGTTTTACAAGTGATAAGAATGAATAAACATGTAAATCTTCTATTTAAATAAACAAATACATAATATATTCTACATACTTATTTAAATAGAAGCTTCCAAAGGCTTCTTGTCAATGTTTCTGTCAATGCTTAGATTGCATGTGACAATGCTTGGATTGCACTTGACAATGCTTGCTTCTGTCAACGCCTGATTTGTTCTTGACAACGCCTGGAATACACTTGTCAACGCTTAGACAAATGCCTTCATGTTTTCTTCGTTTTTGAGTTTCTGCCACATCAACTTTTTGACCAACAATCTTCTCCTAGTTGATGTCGGCGAAACTCTTTGTGTATCTCTTGTAAGTTTTACATGATCTTCAAATTGCTTCCCCTCAATTGTAGCATGTATGTCTTCCCCTTTTTGTCACATCAACAGGGAAGTAAACAATGTATGTAATCTTGAAGATTCTCCAAATGTAGGCTCTGTGTAATGATTTTGAAGAAAAATAACTATAATATTCTTGATGTAGAAGTAGAATAACCCAAACCTATGTTCCATATCTTGTACGATGTGATGAAGTGTGTTGCAGATACAAAAATCCTCATCCTTTGTGAGACACTGAGCACGATAATGTAACTCCTTCAAGTGATAGAAAATATGTGCATAGAGTACCATAAGAAAAATCACATATTCCTAGATCTTGTATCACTTCATCAGTAACAATGTAAGCACAAACAAGTTATCTTAAAAGTCCATGACTGGAAGTGCACGACTTTAAGATATGATAGAACACAAACTCGCGAAAACCTTCTTCATGAGACTCAGATCGAAGATCCCTTCGGTGAAATCCTATACACAAGTGTCAAGAACCTACAGATCGAATTTCACGACGATCCAACGGTTAACGAAGGATAAATCGCGTTTTTACTATTACTGTTCACAGAAAACAGCATATGACCACTGCTGACTTTGACGCTTAATAACTTTTTCTTGGGGATAGATCTCGACAATCCCTCTGGTGGATATCTAGATATATGTGTATAGAAAACATACAAACAATTTCGTGGCGATCCAGTGGTTTAATAAAAAGTTATGGCCTTCTGAATGCTGCTGCGCTCACAAAAACGTCCAGAAAAACCCTAGACGGATTTTCTTCTTTTCACCATACACGAACACCTTTTTGGTCCTAGCATCACGAGCCACGAGGCTCTGATACCAATTGTGGAATCCTAAGATTCACGGATCTTTTAAGCAACTAGGAACGCATCATGTTCATATGATTAGATAATCAAAGTGGAATTAGAACACGACACATTAAAAAGGTGTTTAGGCACAAATAACATGAATTAAAACAAAAGGATTGCTAATTATATTAATAATCAACAATCACTAGACGTGTATGCATTGAATCCCACGTCTAGTCGACACAAGCTTTAGGTTTACATTGTATATGAAAGTTATATAAAACCTAATAACCCTTGGTTCCTTTTATAGTGTAAGGATTAGGGTTTTACAAGTGATAAGAATGAATAAACATGTAAATCTTCTATTTAAATAAACTAATACATAATATATTCTGCATACTTATCTAAATAGAAGCTTCTAAAGGCTTCTTGTCAATGTTTCTGTAAATGCTTAGATTGCATGTGACAATGCTTGGATTGCACTTGACAATGCTTGCTTCTGTCAACGCCTGATTTGTTCTTGACAACGCCTTGAATACACTTGTTAACGCTTAGACAAATGCCTTCATGTTTTCTTCGTTTTTGAGTTTCTACCACATCAACTTTTTGACCCAACAATCTTCCCCTAGTTGATGTCGGCAAAACTATTGTGGAATCCTAAGATTCACGGATCTTTTAAGCAACTAGGAACGCATCATGTTCATATGATTAGATAATCAAATCAGAATTAGAACACGACACATTAACAAGGTGTTTAGGCACAAAGAACATGAATTAAAACAAAAGGATTGCTAATTATATTAATAATCAACAATCACTAGACGTGTATGCATTGAATCCCACGTCTAGTCGACACACGCTTTAGGTTTACATTGTATATGAAAGTTATATAAAACCTAATAACCCTTGGTTCCTTTTATAGTGTAAGGATTAGGGTTTTACAAGTGATAAGAATGAATAAACATGTAACTCTTCTATTTAAATAAACTAATACAGAATATATTCTGCATACTTATCTAAATAGAAGCTTCCAAAGGCTTCTTGTCAATGTTTCTGTCAATGCTTAGATTGCATGTGACAATGCTTGGATTTCACTTGACAATGCTTGCTTCTGTCAACGCCTGATTTGTTCTTGACAACGCCTGGAATACACTTGTCAACGCTTAGACAAATGCCTTCATGTTTTCTTCGTTTTTGAGTTTCTGCCACATCAACTTTTTGACCCAACAAAGAGAACAAAATCGATTCTAGAATGCTCGATAGGCCTAGTCGGCCGAATTTCCCATAAAGGGGTTCTAGAAGATTTTTTGTTTGTTAATTAAGCTAAGTAATTACCTTAATTAAGATTTCTTGGAATAGGCCCGAGTTTTGAGGAGGTGGAGATTAGTACAAATACACATCTCCATACCACATAATTTTCGTCTCTCGCCTTCCTTCCTTGTTCGACGATCGGCCAAGAAACCTACACAAACCAAACGATTTTTCCTTAAACCCTAAAAATCACATAAAGTGTAAACCTTTGCAAGATCAACTACCTTTTGGTACTTTCTTGTGAAGTTTCTTAGCTTATACTAAACCCTTGATCCTCGTATTAAGATTTTAGTCTTGTTTTGGTTCCCCTTGTGGTGCGTCCGAGTATAAACCCTAAATTAGGGTTTCGGGTGATTTTTTCAAGTATCTTGTAACGTTCTATAAACCGATCCTTACGTAATCCCAATTAGAGTTTTGGATCTATGCACTACAACAAAATCAATGTTTAGGGTCGAAAATTTCGACCCTAAATTAAGGTGGGGGCCCACAATTTTTCAACCCAAAAGGGCTGGTCAAAAAGCAGGTGGGGTCTAAAAATTTAGGGTCGAAATTTCGACCCTAAATTTAAAATTTTAAATAATTTTAATTTATGTATTATATAATATATTTTTAATAATTAAAAATAATTTAAAAAAAAATTATTTTTAAACTTAATATTTTATGGTCGAAATTTCGACCCTAAATTTAAAATTTTAAATAATTTTAATTTATGTATTATATAATATATTTTTAATAATTAAAAATAATTTTAAAAAAAATTATTTTTAAATTTAATATTTTAGGGTCGAAATTTCGACCCTAAATTTAAAATTATAAAAAATTTTCACGAAAAATTTAAAATTTCACACCAAAAATTTTCACGAAAAATTTAAAAAATTCGCGGTTTATATTTAGGGTCGAAATTTCGACCCTAAATTATCAAATATATTTTTAAAATTTTCTTTTAGTCTGACTGCTTTTAAAATATTAATATATGTATATATTTAAATTTTAATATATGTTTTTATTCAATGGTAATGTGTTTTAATTGCAAAAAATATTTTTTTTCATAATTAATAAAATAAATTTTGAATTATTATTATTATTATTATTATTATACTTATATATAACGTATGTAACTTTTTTGTTAGAAGATACGAACAAAACGCCTAACGATACATTTTATTCGATACGGGGACTTAAAGTCATTAGACTTTACGAACAGTTGCGACGTTTATATAATAAAAATGAGACATTTATAAAACAAATATTTATTTATTCCAAATATTACATAAAACCTTTTGTAATATCACATGAGAGACTTACAGACAAACACTCCTAAACATAATTTTATTCGTCACGTACACTTAAACACGCGCTTAATTAAACATGGATATTACTACGATATTAAACTCGTAAACACGGAAATGAACCAAAATCATACACCAAAACACTAGAACGAAACGGAGTAGGTACTAGGACAGATAATGCAGTAATAGCTAAAAATAATTAAGTCTAAGCAGAACTAAAGCTGTGCAAACAACTTAGCAACTACAAGAACATAACAAGTTCATCAATTACACCACAAATCCAGAAAGATCAAGCTGGTTACCACTATGAAAAACCAACTAGACTACAAATGACTCTACCTATTGTGTATCCATTGTTTTTGTGCTTTCATTAGTCCTACTATTGATGGTACTAGTTTTAGTGCTTTCATTATGTACCCATTGTGAACAGGAAGATGATAATAGATGTATGTGTGCCATCCATATTGGGTAGTTGTTTTGCTATTTAATGGTTTGTAGTTTGCCTCCAATTATCACTCTCTCAGTTTTCCAATACTCAAAAAAAACAATAATGGCCTGGTTAGGAAGGTTAGAAGAATTAAAAGAAGTTGCTGGTTCAGATAATTGGACTGATCGAATGGTAGCATATTTTGAACAATCTGCCGAAGCGGACAAACGTTTTGGTCTGAAACTTGAACGTTTACATGAGGTTTTAGATGAAGTTGTTGAAGAAAGACAACAGTTTATCCAGGAATTAGAACGTGCTGGAGATATATATCTCTTAAAGAAATGTGCTAAAGTATTGAAAGATACTCAAAAGAAGGATAAGAAAACCTCAAGTCGGTTGAAAGGTTTAATTAAAGATACAGCAGCAAGAATGACTGAGAAGGAGGAATTCGTTAAGAAAATGAAGGATCAATAAATAAGCATTCGTAAATGCTTAGAAGGAGCCTTTATTTATGAGTTTGAGCAAAGTTTAATGAAGGAATTCGTTAAAACTGTGTCTCTTTAATCTAATTAATAATTGTTGTTCAGATAGAATAAGAACCATACTAACACATGTTGTTGTGTATAATGATGCTTCTGCATCTTTTATGGTTTTTGTGTTTGAAATGTACTTGTATGTTTGTATGAATAAAAAAGGCTCCTTTATTTATGAGTTTGAGCAAAATTTGATTGAAGTAAAATGCTTTTTTGACTGAACTTTTGACTGCAAAACCTAACACAACAGACTTAAACTAAATTTTGTGACTCAAACAAACTAAATTCTCACAATGATTCAAGCTAGAATACTAATTACTCACAGAACCAAACACTCCTAAACATAATTTTATTTGTCGCGGACACTTAAACACGCGCTTAATTAAACATTGATATTACAACGATATTAGACTCGTAAACACGAAAAAAACACATCACAAACTAGTTCAAACTAAGGTTCCCCATGTCATCGTAAAGGTCGTGAAGTAGTGCAGCTGCATCCAATGTGTGCCTATCGAAGTTGCGGTACAACTCTATCGTACGCTCAAGTACCATTATCATTCCATTCAAGCGCACACAGTTTACACACGCTGAACAGCTTGGAGAAGAAACTGGAATCGTTGAAGGTCTGGGAGAAGAGCTTGGAGGAGAAAAGCTCGTTGAAGGTCTTGAAGAAGAGCTTGGAGGAGAAAAGCTCATTGAACCTCCAAGAGAATTGATTAGTAGTTGGACGCGTTCGTCTTTCCATAAAATAATCTGCATCCATATGAAACTGGAGGTTGAACCCGTGAACGTGGACAAGCATAGTATAGTCTACCAAAGTTTTTAGTTGTCCACGATTCTCAAAGAACTACATCTCCATATTGACGCATATCATGTAATACGATACCATATTTACTCATATCATGTAATACGATACCATATTGACTCATATCATGTAATACGATACCATATTGACTCATATCATGTAATACGATACCCTATTGACTCATATCATGTAATACAATACCATATTGACTCATATCATGTAATACGATACCCTATTGACTCATATCATGCAATATGATACCATATTGACTCATATCATGTTATACGATACCCTATTGACTTGCTAATATTTTAGTGATACTTATTAATTTTTTATATAAATAAAATAACTTGTTAATATTTTATATAAATAATTTAGTAATTATAAACTGTATTTATTAATGTTTTAAAACATTTTAAAATTAAAATTATTCTCGTTTCGAAATTTACTATTTTAAAACGTAATTATTGTAATTTATAAAATAAATTTACATAAATAAAATATATTAGTGATACTTATTAATTTTTTATATAAATAAAATAATTTGTTAATATTTTATATAAATAATTTAGTAATTATAAACTCTATTTATTAATGTTTTAAAACATTTTAAAATTAAAATTATTCTCGTTTCGAAATTTACTATTTTAAAACGTAATTATTGTAATTTATACAATAAATTTACATAAATAAAATATATTAGTGATACTTATTAATATTTTATATAAATAAAATAATTTGTTTATATTTTATATAAATAATTTAGTAATTTAAAAACTCTATTTATTGATTTTTTTTAAAACATCTTAAATTTAAAACTATTATAGTTTCGAAATTTAGGGTCGAAATTTCGACCCTAAATTTGGCACTAAAACTTTTAACTTTCAAAAAATTTCACGAAAATTTTAAAATTCCATACCAAAATTAAAAATTTCGCGGTTTATATTTAGGGTTGAAAATTTCGACCCTAGATATTAGGGTCGAAATTTTCGACCCTAATTTTCAACCCTAAATACTATCCTTAATTTAACCCACAAGACATCATTCATTCTTCATCTTTATTAAAAAAAAACGGGAGCAACCATTCATTCTTCATCTTCACCACTCCGAACCGTATACTCGATCCGTCCCACCACCACCACTCCTTCCCACCACCACCACACCTTCCCACCACCACCACTCCTTCCCACCACCACCATTCCCATCACCACCGACAGCATGACCCACCATCCGTTCGACTCACCATCCGATAATTGATTTAATTTTGTTTAATTATACTAAATGTTATTGTTTGTTTGATTTTAAATTTTGTTTAATTATTAATTTTGCTAAATGTGACTTTTTGGCTAGCAACCACCACCACCACCGTGGCAGCAGCAACCGCCACCACCACCATTCCCATCACCACCGACAGCACGACCCACCTTCCGTTCGACTCACCATCCGGTAATTGATTTAATTTTGTTTAATTATACTAAATGTTATTGTTTGTTTGATTTTAAATTTTGTTTAATTATTAATTTTGCTAAATGTAACTTTTTGGCTAGCAACCACCACCACCACCGCGGCAACAACAACCACCACCACCACCGCCGACATCAGTAGGTGCAGTAGCCACCACCACCATAGGCAGCAGCAGTAGCCACCACAGGTTATATTTAGGCTTATGAGCTTATTTTATTTTGCTAAATTTTGTTTAATTATATTTAGACTTATGAGCTTATTTAATTAGTGTGATTTCGGCTTAATTTTGAATTATATATGCGCTTATGATTTTGGCTTAATATAGGGGCTTATGATTTCGGATTATATTTAGGCTTAATTGATTTTGGCTTATTTAGGCTTAGTTGAGGCTTAGTTGATTTCGGCTTAGTATAGGGCTTAATATATATATAGGCACAAATTTAATTTTTTTTGATATGTTTGTCGTAGCCGAGACCCGAGTCACAACCGAGTTAGCGGGGAACCGAGCCAAGAACCGAATTCTCGAGTCACAGTCGTATAAAAGGTAATGTTTTTTTTTGAAATTGTTTTAGTGTTTGTTTCAAATTAGATAAAATCTCGGAAACCAACTAATTTAGATTTTTTTATTTTATGTTTGTGTTTGGTTAGCACCGGGACAGTCGGGACAAGTTCCTCATCCGGACATTTTTTTCTATCTTTCCATCTTTGTTTATTTCAGCCGTGACCGAGGTGTGTAATTAATATTATGCATATGTTTATTATATTATATTATGTGTTCATGTACTTGTAATTAATATTGTGTGTTCATGTACTTGTTATATTACAGATGGCGTGTGTAGGTGGTAGATCACACGGTGGGGATGCTGGTGGTACTCCACCTAGACGACCTACAAAGTCCGTACCTGGAAATTGCTAAAGTAAGAAATTGTGATTTATTTTTATTTTATGTCAACTCTTATTGTTATTTTTTTTGCTTGAATTTTCATGAATCAATAACTTCAATAACTAATCTTTGCAAGTGACCCGATACCACATATGGTTACGGTTAATACGAGCCTAAGGAGGGCGCATGGAGGACCTCTGCCAGTTTCATTTGATATTTATGATCTTAATAGCTTCCATCCGTTAGGCATTCATGCTGCGATGTTGAGCTCTCTGATGGGGGAAACAGTCCGACCACTTTTACTTGCTTGCGAGTGGGAAGAGATACCATTGCACCTCAAAACCCATACCTTTCCTACACTTGAGGTATTAATTGTTTGCGTTACATCTAGTCTTATTAACTGTTTTGGTTGAAAATTGTTTGTTTATTTAAATGCATATGTTTACATGCAGACCTATTTCAACCTGACGGGTTGGTTGGATAGTCGTGAAAGTGTTACTTATGGCGGGAAAACATATGTAGTGGGAGAAAGGATAAAAACTGGAATTAACTGTAAGTTGAGGCTACTTTGGCGCAAAAATAAGAACAAGCTAAAGGCTGACTATTATTCTATCCATGATTCGCCCGAGGAAGCAGCGCTTGTACTGCCTCCATCGAGTTCTACGTGGGGCAACAGATCAGCAAGGGAGTGGAATGATTTGTGCCGGTATTGGTCCCACCCGAGTCGGGTGAGGAGAAGTGAAGTTAATACAGTTAACCGCTCGAAAAACAAAGTTTCTACACATCAAGGTAAAAAATCATTCGCTCAAGGAAGGAACGAATATGTAAGAATCGTTACAGTTTTTGTGATCATTTAAAAGTTTTTATATTGTTTATTTGTATCTTGTTATTAATTTTTTTTGGTAAAGATCTTGTTATTAATTTATTTGATATTGTACAGAAAGTCACGCATGGGGCTTACGAGGACCTTATACAAACTTGGAAGAGGGCACGCACAAACAAGAATGGCATTATGTCCGAGGAAAATCAAGACAAATATGTATGTAATTTAATTTATACATGCTTTAATAACATATTTTTATTAGTTTTTAACTTCTTTTTTTCTCTTTCTTTTTCACAGTCGAAAATGATGGTCATAAAAGAAGCGATTTCTTGCGGTGCTGAGCAGTACAAAAGTGATCAAGAAATAATGATCTAGTAAATCCGAGCCGCAACACTCAAAATATCGTCGGCAGGGGCAGGAAGTTGTCGGGTGGTGGTACCTCATATGGATGCGGGAGTAGTTCTTATAGTGAGGGAGTGACTCGAGAACAACTCTCGGAGGTACTTAGGATTCATGAGCAAGAAAAAGAGCTGTTGATGAAGCAAACTGAGGAGGCGCAGCAACGGGCTAATTTGGCCCATATGTATGCTAGTGTGGCGCAACAAAATGCTGAGGTAAACAACGCCCGCTTAAGTCATTTAATTTCTCATTATACTTCACATGTGAGTCGAGGGTATACCGGACCTAATAACCCTTTTGTACCGCCACCCCAATTCTCTTTTATGCCTGGCATGTCTCAGTTTCCTGGTATGCCTCAGTTCCCTGGTATGCCTCAGGTCCCTGTTATGCCCCAGTTCCGTGATATTCCTCCCCCTCCCGGATTTCCATATAATGCTCCACTCAACCCACTCCAACCTCCATTTACCCAAAATAACAGTTTCAACAACTGTAATCGACCCGTTGTCAACACCACTGGCCCCTCGAGTTCTAACTCTCGGGAAAGTCCCAACTATACCGTCAGCCTAAATCCTCATCAAAATGATACTCGGACCATCGACGAGTTGGCTCAAGATCTTGAGAATGCCAACAACATGTCCGATAATGAGCTAATTAACTCAGATGCTGATGAGGGGGATGATGAGGGGGATGATGATCAGGCCGGGGACTATTCAGATTAGGAGTTGTTGTTGGTTTTAGACTTTTTATTATGTGTAATAACTTAAGACTTGTTAATTGTGAAACATGGATTTATTGTGATGTGTAATAATTTTAGACTTGTTACATTTGTGAAATAAGGATTTGGTGAAATGTATTCTAACGTTTTGGCTATTTAACGTATTGTAAATTATTAGTATTGTACTGTTTAGTGATTTGTAATATTGTGGATTTGTTGAAATATAGATTTTTTTCCAGAAAAAATACCGGAAAAAATCTGGAAACAAGCTGCTCAATGCAGTTTTTTTTTGCCCAGGCAACATTTAGGGTCGAAATTTCGACCCTAAACTTATAGTTAGGGTCGAAATTTGACCCTAAACATATAGTTAGGGTCGAAATTTCGACCCTAAGTCTTAGGGTCGAAATTTTCGACCCTAAATTTTGACCCTAAGTTTAAACCTGCACACATGATTCTGTCATTAAAATTAATATAAAATGTTTAGGATCGAAATTTTCGACCCTAAACTTGAAAAAAGTTTCGACCCTAATTTAATAAATTAAAACAAATAAAAACGTTTTCACACTGTTTTTTTAATTTACACGTGGATAATATTTAGGGTTGAAATTTTCGACCCTAAATTTGAAAGAGGGTTCGACCCTAATTTAATAAATTAAAACGAATAAAAACGTTTTCACAATATTTTTTTTATTTACACGTTGATAATATTTAGGGTCGAAATTTTCGACCCTAAATTTTGTTCAAAAACTTGGCTGAAAAGTGGTGGGCCCCATTTTTTTGACCCTAAAATACATAGTGTATTTCGACCCTAATTTTTTAGGGTCAAAATTTTTGGGTCGAACGTGTAGGGTCGAATATTTCGACCCTAAAATTTAAGGTCGAATACCCTTCATATTTAGGGTCAAATTTTTCGACCCTAAACCTTGATTTTGTTGTAGTGAGGGTTTTAAGTTACAAGATAACTTAAAGTGAAGTTACTACTAGCATCGTAGTGATTGTTCGTTTGATGTGTTGTGTGAGCAAACGATAGAGGCGGTTATTTAACCGTTATAGTTCAAGATCAAGATTCATTAATTCATTGCTTCAATTAATTCAAGTTTGCTTTTAAATTATTTTTATTATGTGTTAATCATGTTTGTTTATACTAGATCCATTCCGTTACGTACTCGTAGTTAATGGTTTAACTAGTTTTCAAATCCTAACAGTGGCATCACGAGTCACTTCGTGTGGCATTCATGGGTTACACATAGAATAAAACATGCTTGCTTCGCTTTAAAATATCTTTTATTTAGGTTTCTATGGCAATTACATACATACTTGCAAAAAAGTTTTAAACTTGATCTAGATAAATGGTTAAAATTGGGTAGGTTAAATTGAAATGGTTAACAATTAAGATTATTTTTATTATCCATCAAAGCCTTTAGCATATCATTTTTGTGATTTATGCAAGTCATCAGGTACCTTGCTCGAAAACTTGATGAGGATCTTTGGTCCTCAATTTGGAGAAAGTCTCGTTCGAGACTTGTATCTTATATGTTACTGCTTTCATATAGAGTATGTCTTCTACTTCTACCCCTTTAGTTTATTTTTATGTGCTTATTTGTTTTCCATTATGAATTGCAAAACGTAATAATTCAAGATTCTAGGAATCATAAAAACGGATCTCTACTTATATCGAAACTAGCTTTAAAAGTATCTCATATTAATACACCATATTTTCCTTGCGAATCGGCTATGTGTTATTTGTTGTGTTTTTGAACAAATCTTAATATTGACATAAGATCTATGAAACTTGTTTTTATTATAATCTAACTGTTTTGGGAAATTATATTTTCACTCAAGTTGGGTTTACATACCGTAATTGTAAAACTCGCATGCTTTTACCATGAACAGTACACTAATAATCGTACGTACAAGATTAAAACTTTCCTTTTATAACATGAAAACGTATCACGAACATCAATTACAAGAATTACGTACGTGTTATTACACGATAAGTATTAAATATGTGTTAGTACACGATAATTATTAACAATAGTGATTATAATCACGAACATAAAATCATGAACATGAAATCACGAACATAAAATCATGAACATAAAATCACGAACATATAATCATGTACTCACGTGTGTTATCAATACGATGAATGTCGTTGAGTAAAAGTAATTATAATAACATGGATAATTAATAATTATGTAACACGTAAACACGAATAATGAACATGATTATTTTCACGTATGTTAAATCAAACACGATAAGTCATGACGTACGTATTATTTACGTCTTAAAAGTAGTAGGATAACCAAGGAAAATTACGACGCTTTAAACACGAATACACGTGACTTTATTAGACGCGAATTATATTGTATAAGGGCTTTTGAGCCGTTTAGACAAGACAAGACAAGACAAACATGGGCTCTAGGCCCATTTGGGTGTAGTTCGGCTTAAAAATAAAAAGGACGAGGGGTAGTTTGTATTTTTAGACAACACACACAAAATCTAAAAAACCCTAAAACATAGAAACATGGCTGTCACTTTTTCTTTCCCTTTTTCTTTTCCTGCCGACGGTTTTCATCACCAAAGACCAAAGAAAAAAACAGCCATGGGTGATCTAGAGCAAGAGTGGTGATTCGTGGTTTTGTTTACTAAACCCTAAACGAAAAGTAAGTAACCTTGTTTTATGTTTCTTTTAATTAAGACCATTAATTGATCATGAACACATTAAAAAGAATTAATAACGACTTATGAGCATGTTAATGGTCAAGGATTAATGAGGGTTTCGGGTGGTGGTTGGTTTCGGGTTTGGATTTCACACAAACCGAGAGTCCCAGACTCTCGGTGGCCTTTCTGCCTCATCAGTTGCAAGCCCCTGCTGCCAGCAGGGGTGAGTTTGGCTTAACAGTGGCGTTCAACAGGGCAGCAGGGGGTGTTTGGGAAGGCTGGCAGTGGGAACCGAGAGCCTAGAGCTCTCGGTGGTAACCAGACACCCAGCAGGGGGACGTTGGTCCAGTCAGGGGGAACCAGGCAAGCAGCAGCGGCAACCCTGGCTAGACCAGAGGCTGCGCTGGCTAGTCAGTGGCAGCCAGCAGCAAGACAGGGAGTGTTTGGCTGCTAGTTTTAGTCAGGGGGTGTTTGGTTCGCAGCTTAGTACAGTTTAGGAGGCTGTTTGTTTCGGCTTATATGTAAACACGACACGGGTTTTCACGGGTTCGATTTACGTCACGTTTTAATAAAATAATACACAGGTTCGGGTTATTATTTTTACAAGTTTAATTAGCTTTACACGTAAATTTATTTACAAGTAATTAAATTAATTGATCATGACCTATAACTAATTTAATTAAAACATGGACTTGGGTTTATTATTATTACTTAATAATACATGATTTTTACCTAAGTATTTATTATTTAATTAGAATATAGAATTAATTAATTATTAAATCATGACATGTAATTAATTAATTTTCATGACTTAGGTTATATTAATATAGATATTAATACATGTTTTAACCTAATTATTTTTATACACTTAATTTAATTAAATCATGTCTATATTTAATTAAATCCTATAACCTATAGTTTATTTAATTTACATGTAATAATTAATAAACTATACTATTTTATCACATGACTTAGAATATAAATCAGTAAACACTTAATCTTATATTATTAGCTTAATAATCCAGTTTATTCCTATTTATGGAAACTTTCTATTTTTAGAAACTTATTTAATAAAGGCAGCTAATCTATTTTTGGAAACTTTTTATTTTTGGAAACTTTCTATTTTAGGAAACCTGCTATTTTTAGAAAGCCACTTATTATTACATAACAAGTATAATAATACAAGAAATACAAGTAATACTTAATCAGAATACATGATAAACACAGCATAACGTTAAAATCAGTAAAACAAGACATGAATATATAAAACAAGCTAAGACACGATATAAAATCAGTTACGTACTCAGTATTCAGAATCTTATACACGTATATTATTTATGTAGCATTAGTGAGATCAAAGTAGGACTCTCTTCCGTTCGTCTTCTTCGTTCACTGGACTTAAGGTACGGATTCTCCGTCCTTTCAGTATGGACATTCTTCCTTATTAGGATTTCCCGTATGCAGCCAACTGTTTTCCCCAGTATATGTTTTATATGTTTTGAACTACTTATGTTTAATTAGATACCTAAAGCCATATACATGCATGACCAGTTTCACCTAGTTATGGAGGTACCATAACCATAACACTGGAGGCACCAGTGTTATGACTCCACCACGATGGAGTGATAGCTCGTGGTGTCCCTTAAGCTTTTGGTGATATTATTATTATCAGGTGGGGCGTATGGGTGCATCCTAGTTTACATGTTTTCAGCATATTATTCAAGTGAATGTGGTGTGTGCCTTGCATCCTTCACAAGGAGCTGATCCCTCCTACCCAAACAGTTATATTAATTAGAGGCAGCCCTCTAATTGCATGACGAGGTCACCCCTCCAAGTATTCATGCACGTTGATATTTCATGACCTATATTGGCTAATGGTAAACATGTTAAACAGTTTTATAAGATAAACATAAGGATTTTTAAACTATAAAACCAGTTTTATTAAGTTATACCAGGTTTTCCAAGTCATATAAATTTCCGCTGTTATATGTTTTACATGCTTATATTATTCATTCTCTGCTTGTATATCCGTGCACTGAGCGTTATGCTCAGCCGTTTTCCTTTCATGTTCCCAAAAAGGCAGGTACCCAAGACTCGAGCATTTGGAGGACGTGCATAGGATGGAAGCTGCCATAGACTTCTTCCTTTGCCTTCATATACCTATGCTTGTTAAGTCGTTTCTTATTTCCTTTATTTTATTATGTTTTGGGCTTATGTTTGGGAACCGATGTTTGATTCTGGTTTTCCCTATGGTCAGGTATGTTTTAGTACATATTACCTTGCATGCTTTGATGACACGCCATAATTACGCGTAACGGTCCACTTATCAAAGTGGGTTGTTACAGTTATGGTATCAGAGCTAAGACTTCGACCTGTAGGCTCTAAAACTTGACCTGTGACTAGTGGGTAGTCACCAGGAGCTTCCTAAGCCAACGCTTTTTATTCCACGTATTGATGTTTTCAGCACATTGTTGTTTTAACCATGATGTTTTCAGCACCTTGATGTTTAACCTTGATGTTTTCATCGATATTGTTTTACTAATATGGATGAACAACCGTCATTCATATTTAGTTACGTGTCATTGTTTCATGCATGATGTTCCTTGTGAAATGTGACTATGTGGACTGAACCCCAGTAGTTCATAATTAGTCACATAAATTTTTTTCTGATATGTTTTGACAGATGATTGTTACTTATTTATGTTTCATGTATCATTGTTGCAGGAATTTTGACTAAGTAACGGTTGGTACAGGACTGGCCCTATTTAGTCGCATGTGCTTATATCGAAACTTTTAACTTTCGGACCGACCCATAGGCGTCCCCTCGCCATGTATTTTGTTTTGGGTAAACTGACCATAGGTGTTCACCCTCGCGCATATAAACATTTTCATAAACTGTATTATGCATTCATGCACTGTTTTTATGCATAAAACTTTTCTCATGATTTATTGGCATAATTTATTTTTTCATGTCCCCTCATAAGTTAATATGTTTTTATGTCAAGTATGTTTTCATACTGTCATGGTTAACTTCAGTTTCATGCTGATTATGTTATACACTCCTTCATGATAGATTGTTTCATGTTTCTTCATGATGACTTCGTCTTCACGTGATTATGTCTTACGTCTCTTTTGTTGTTTTTGCTTTCATGCAAGACACTATTGGAATTCATGTAAATTTTGCGTTCATGATAGTCATGGTTGGTTTTCATTAATCATGCTTTCAGGAAAATCATCGTTGAAATTCGTTTAACCACACGTTAGCGTTTCTCTATGCAAACAGAATGAGGTATATATTGGCATTGCCAGGTTATCATGATGCTCTTTCTAACCGTTTAATCAGTTATTTTCCTTTAAAATCATGTCAGATGATCGGCCCCATACCGATCATTTCATGTACATTCCATGTGTACTCCATATACCGTATCCCATGTGCATATTCCACTTGCTGATATTCTACAAGATTGCTGATGCCGCTCATGACTTGGAGACGTTACTAAAGGTTGATGATGCTGATGTTTGGAGACCCTACAAGATGCGGATGCTGTTCAAAACCTAGAGATCCTACGAGACGAAGATAAAGGCGTTAGAGCAAAGCAATTGGACGAGAAGATGCTTCACCATCGGACGATTTTCATCAATCATTGTCCCTAATTCTTAGTTACATGCCACACGTCATACAGTTTTCGTTTCAGTAATATGAGTGCAAACCGGGTACCAGCCGGCCACTCAGCTGAATAGTTACATGAATCACAGTCATGAGAATGACCGTCATGGAACTGACAGACAAGACGATAGTAACAACTACTATGACAGCAACTATCCTAGCAATCGCAACCGAAGATCCGGTTGCGGACGTGATCAGAAATATAAAGGATCAGTAGTCAAACCGATCCGCCAATTCTGGCATAATAACCTAATATTTGTATTTCTATTTGTTTCACATCTCGAGACACATGTCAAGACATCAGTCAAGACACGTATCTCACGTATATTTTCTGAAGACACATGTCAAGACACTAGTCAAGACACATGTCATGCTTATATTTCCAAAACACGAGTCAAGACACATGACTCACGTCAAATTCGAGAACATCCTTAAGAAATTCAGGGTACCCTCCAAAGGGTATATCCATTTTGTTGTGCCATGTATTAGTTAGGCCACAAGAATTCCAGTACCATCACCGGCGTATCAGTAAGATCTATCACGTTGCTCGATGACACTTTCGTTTCTTGCACCTATATTTCATATATTCATGACCATAAAGGACACCATTCGTATTCCCATGTATACGAAGGTTTTCCTTCATCCTAATGATGAGATCCAAGATGCTAGCACGTTACCTCGGACAGACACGAGTTGAATTTAATCCTAATTATGGACTACGAATAACACACCCAGCTACGATTCATGATTTTGTACAGTAATGTTCAGGCTCCTGAAAACATTCAGCATGGTTTTCCATCAGGAAAATCTGTATAAATTATCTATGCTTTCCAAGCACGTGCTTTGTTAGCCATGACTGCTAAAATTTTCTAGCTGTCGGTTAAGACATGACCACTGAAGTTCCTTTTACGCATAACCAGACGAGTATTCCAAAATCTTCCCATGCATTCTAGAAGAACCTTCAAGGAGAAGGACGGTAACATGAGATTATGTGTCGACTACCGTCGATTAAAAACAAATCACCAGTTATAACCGTTATTCTCCTCCACGTATTGACAACATGTCCAATCGACTTTAGGGTGTTAATCACCTTTCCAAGATCAGACTCATGATCATGCTGCCAACAGTGGTGAGTGAAAGAACAAGACATTTCCATGACTGCTATTCGTACACGATTCGGTCATGCTAGATGCATGATTTTGCATTCGTCTCATAAATGAGTTTCCATGAACTCATAAACAAATTCATCAATGTTTTCATCGAGGACAACCTGATTTCCTCTAAGTCTAGAGAAGAGCAATAAGACCATATTTGCACTATGTTGCAAATTCTATGACAAGAGGAATTTAACCCTGAAATTTTTAATATAAATTTTGGTTGATTACAGTGACACGCTGAATCACATGGATTCTCATGGTTAATCTTAACATGACTCAGCTTATGCGTAAAGATGAGAACCCTACACTACGTTAAGAGTTCAAAGAAAATCCTACGCTAAGAAAAGTCTAATTTCGGAGACTCGTAGTTTCGCAAATATCTATGTATCAAGTTTCTACGAAGCAAGATATAATTACGTTCATATCTAAGTACCTGACATACCAACATGCTAAGATAGAACACCAACTGACTAGGATGTCTTCCAACATCAGGAATTTTGAATAGAAATGGGACAAGATCTCCATGGATTTTGTTACCAAATTAACGCAAACTCAGAAGAAGCATGATGCTATCTGGGTTATTGTCAACAGTTTGATCAGGTCTGCAGAATCCTTACATCCGCAAGGATTTCAGAACCAACAGATTGATCGGACATGTTCCAGCCAAGGCTCATCCGATCACTTGGTAATCCATCAGCTATCGGTCCAGACAAAGGTTCACATTTGTGCTCCTTATTTACGTTCATGTCCTTATTCTAATTTCACGACTTGCTTTCACACTCACGTTCATGACACTATTCACGTTCATGATCGTATCTTGGCTTACGATTTTTCGTTCATCTTCGTTCTGGGAAGTTTTGCAAGAACTGGAGAGACCAGACTCAAGTTTAGTATAACTCTCTATCCTCAGATATACGTGTCACGTCACATTCCACGTCTTACCTTATAGCGTTTGGCGTTACCGCAGTTGTATCCCATGTTCACGATATGTTTCACATGTCATGTTCATTCCACGTTCCTCATATCACGTTCATGATATGTTACACGTATCATGGATCACAATATGTTTGCTCATACTACACTCACTATATCTTCACGTATCACGTTCAAAATTTTTCACGTATCACGTTGGAAATTTTTCATGTAATACGTTTCAATATGTCTCGCGCATCGTTGCTAATTATCAGTTAGGTTAGATTATTTTGTATCGTAATGTTTCAGTTCCCCTTGCATGTTATTTCTGTCTATCGTACGTAGATGACAATGAACTCTTCGTGTTTTCAAGTCAAGGTCAGGAGGACCAAGATTTATCATTGGGTCAAGATCTTGAGAAGGAACCGCTCCAAGAGGGAAGCCACTTGAAAACAGACAAGTTCATCCGGACTTCTTATCCGTTCTTCTATTATCGATTAGATACACTCCATGTCCCTTCAAGACATGTCACGTTCCATGTCCTTTTTTTAAGCTATGTCACGTTCCACGTCCATATTCTCTTTCAGTTTATGTTACCTATAATTCGGGGACGAATTATTCTTTTTAGGGGGGAAGAGTTGTAAAACCCGCATGCTTTTACCATGAACAGTACACTGATAATCGTACGTACAAGATTAAAACTTTCCTTTTATAACATGAAAACGTATCACGAACATCAATTACAAGAATTACGTACGTGTTATTACACGATAAGTATTAAATATGTGTTAGTACACGATAATTATTAACAATAGTAATTATAATCATGAACATAAAATCATGAACATGAAATCACGAACATAAAATCATGAACATAAAATCACGAACAGATAATCATGTAATTACGTGTGTTATTAATACGATGAATGTCGTTGAGTACAAGTAATTATAATAACATGGATAATTAATAATTATGTAACACGTAAACACGAATAATGAACACGATTATTTTCACGTATGTTAAATCAGACACGATAAGTCATGACGTACGTAATATTTATGTCTTAAAAGTAGTAGGATAACAAAGGAAAATTACGACGCTTTAAACACGAATACACGTGACTTTATTAGACGCGAATTATATTGTATAAGGGCTTTTGAGCCGTTTAGACAAGACAAGACAAGACAAACATGGGCTCTAGGCCCATTTGGGTGTAGTTCGGCTTAAAAAGATAAAGGACGAGGGGTAGGTTGTATTTTTGGACAACACACACAAAATCTCAAAAACCCTAAAACATAGAAACATGGACGTCACTTTTTCTTTCCCTTTTTCTTTTCCTGTCGACGGTTTTCATCACTAAAGACCAAAGAAAAAAACAGCCATGGGTGATCTAGAGCAAGAGTGGTGATTCGTGGTTTTGTTTACTAAACCCTAAACAAAAAGTAAGTAACCTTGTTTTATGTTTCTTTTAATTAAGACATTAATTGATCATGAACACATTAAAAAGAATTAATAACGACTTATGAGCATGTTAATGGTCAAGGATTAATGAGGGTTTCGGGTGGTGGTTGGTTTCGGGTTTGGATTTCACACAAACCGAGAGTCCTAGACTCTCGGTGGCCTTTCTGCCTCTCAGCCGAAAGCCCCGGCTGCCAGCAGGGGTGCGTTTGGCTTAACAGTGGCGTTCAACAGGGCAGCAGGGGGTGTTTGGGAAGGACGACAGTAGGAACCGAGAGCCTAGAGCTCTCGGTGGTAACCAGACACCCAGCAGGGGGACGCTGGGCCAGTCAGAGGGAACCAGGCAAGCAGCAATGGCAACCCTGGCTAGACCAGGGGCTGCGCTGGCTAGTCAGTGGCAGCCAACAACAACACAGGGAGTGTTTGGCTGCTGGTTTTTGTCAGGGGGTGTTTGGTTCACAGCTTAGTACAGTTTAGGAGGCTGTTTGTTTCGGCTTATATGTAAACACGACACGGGTTTTCACGGGTTTGATTTACGTCACGTTTTAATAAAATAATATACAGGTTCGGGTTATTATTTTTACAAGTTTAATTAGCTTTACACCTATATTTATTTACAAGTAAATAAATTAATTTATCATGACCTATAATTAATTTAATTAAAACATGGACTTAGGTTTATTATTATTACTTAATAATACATGATTTTTACCTAAGTATTTATTATTTAATTAGACTATAAAATTAATTAATTATTAAATCATGACAGGTAATTAATTAATTTTCATGACTTAAGTTATAATTATATAGATATTAATACATGTTTTAACCTAAGTATTTTTATACACCTTAATTTAATTAAATCATGTCTATATTTAATTAAATCCTATAACCTATAGTTTATTTAATTTACATGTAATAATTAATAAACTATACTATTTTATCACATGACTTAGAATATAAATCAGAACACTTAAGCTTATATTATTAGCTTAATAATCTAGTTTATTACTATTTATGGAAACTTTCTATTTTTAGAAACTTATTTAATAAAGGCAGCTAATCTATTTTTGAAAATTTTCTATTTTTGGAAAATTTCTATTTTAGAAAACCTGCTATTTTTAGAAAGTCACTTATTATTACATAACAAGTATAATAATACAAGAAATACAAGTAATACTTAATCAGAATATCTAGAATACATGATAAACACAACATAACGTTAAAATCAGTAAAACAAGACATGAATATATAAAACAAGCTAAGACACGATATAAAATCAGTTACGTACTCAGTAATAAGAATACTTATACACGTATATTATTTATGTAGCATTAGTGAGATCGAAGTAGGACTCTCTTCCGTTCGTCTTCTTCGTTCACTAGACTTAAGGTACGGATTCTCCGTCCTTTCAGTATGGACATTCTTCCTTATTAGGATTTCTCGTATGCAGCCAACTATTTTCCACAACATATGTTTTATATGTTTTGAATTGCTTATGTTTAATTAGATACCTAAAGCCATATACATGCATGACCAGTTTCACCTAGTTATGGAGGTACCATAACCATAACACTGGAGGCACCAGTGTTATGACTCCACCACAATGGAGTGATAGCTCGTGGCGTCCCTTCAGCTTTTGGCCATATTATTATTATCAGGTGGGGCGTATGGGTGCATCCTAGTTTACATTTTTTCAGCAGATTATTCAGGTGAATGTGGTGTGTGCCTTGCATCCTTCACAAGGAGCTGATCCCTCCTACCCAAACAGTTATATTAATTAGAGGCAGCCTCTCTAATTGCACGACGAGGTCACCCCTCCAAGTATTCATGCACGTTGATATTTCATGACCTATATTGGCTAATGGTAAACATGTTAAACAGTTTTATAAGATAAACGTAAGGCTTTTTACACTATAAAACCAGTTTTATAAGTTATACCAGGTTTTCTAGGACATATACATTTCCACTGCTATATGTTTTACATGCTTATATTATTCATTCCATGCTTGTATATCCGTGCATTGAGCGTTATGCTCAGCCGTTTTCCTTTCATGTTCCCAAATCGGCAGGTACCCAGGACTCGAGCATTTGGAGGACGTGCATAGGATGGAAGCTGCCATAGACTTCTTCCTTTGCCTTCATATACCTATGCTTGCTTAGTCATTTCTTATTTCCTTTATTTTATTATGTTTTGTGCTTATGTTTGGGAATTGATGTTTGATTCCGGTTTTCCCTATGGTCATATATGTTTTAGTATATATTACCTTGCATGCTTTAATGATACGCCATAATTACGCGTAACAGTCCACTTATCAAAGTGGGGTGTTACAGTAATGATGCCTTATAAACTATCTTCTCAACGACGTGATTTGCAAAATTAATTGGTTGATAATACTTAAAATTACAACACCGTTTTGTGTTTTACTAATGATGGACTTGCTATTGCACTACGTGCTCTAGTCAAGTTATTTAGGGTTTGAACGATATTTAATCTTTTCCAGTGTCTCATAGGTGTTTTGGCACTTATTTGATAATTATCCCAAGCACTTGCGTCTTCGGGCGCATGATATAACACACCCAAATTACCACGCAGCGGAATACCACTTTGGGTGTTACTTCATAGCACATCACACACAATCATAGAAAAGGACCTCAAAAGAGACGTCTAAAATAAACATAAAAGAATATTTACAATCATTGTGTAAAACATTTCCATCCCAAAAATAAAGTTTTCATCAGAGTAGCGTTACATGTCCCCAAAGATCTTAACCAAAGCACAACAAGTTTTTACCACAATATGACAATAATTAATTTAATAAAAGGGGAAGGAAATCCATAATTTTAGACCAAATAAGCACCAACTCCCTCCATGCATGCTTCGCTGCTATCAATCTTGATTACCTGAAACACGTGCTTAAAATCGTTAACACAACGGTTGAGCGAATCTATAGGTTTATCAAATCATAAGTTGAACACAAGTATTAAAACCAGTCATGATCATTCAATAGCATTGTCGTACTCACAATCTATTATTCAAGTATTTCATATTTAGCAAAGCTAATTGATTTTATTTAAGCTCATGACACCGACCCGTTAACTTAATCACCCGCTCCACATTTGCCGACGTGACCAAATTGAAACCATTGCCCCTCTTAAGGTATTCGTTCCCAAATTTATACCTTATCTCTTATCATAAGTTATCCGTCCGCAGAGGTTACTCAACGTACTAGCTCTCGTCTCGGATAGGGCCGTCAACCCCATAGTTCTATCAATTGTATAAGTGGATATTTCCAACCCACACAAGGGAAAAACAATAGTTAACGGTTCATGAAATTAGGGCCTTTAGGAACAAGGTACTTAATACAATCCAAACAACATTCGGGTCCAAACAATCATTCATGACTTGTGTTCCATTTATTTCAAATAGCATGTATCCCCCTCGCGGGTTAAAATCATTTAAAACAAGTATAAAGCGAGGCTATAGACTCACCTTAAGTAATAATGTTAGTGGTAGTAGCGAAGACGTAGACGAAGACAATCACTGACGATGAGGATGCCCCGGGAAATCAAATACAACACCTAACAACAAAACGCGAAATGAATCAACTCATTCAAGTACTATCAAGTACTATATATAAATAATTAAAGTCACTCAAAGTTTGTATAAACTCACGCCAAAAAAATCCAAACAAGTGATATTTACTAGACACGTTCATTTCTATACGTTATTGAGACTATTGCTCCCAAAACAATTCTGCCGGTACATACCTAATGTACGGACTGAATTCCCATACTTAAACACCACGAAATTTTACGAAACTCGCTGTAGACCTCACTTGCATCATGTAGAAAGCTCACAAAAAATGTCACAAAAATATTTACTTTTAAGTCTCGCTTCCCAACACATTTCCAACCTTGAAAATCCAAGCAGATTTCTACCCTTACATTGTAAGACCATGTATTGTATCTAATATTGTTTTTAATTTTTTTTGTGTTAATAATTAGTACTAATAGTTACTCTACCATGTTTCTGGAAACCGTGTGTGGAGTCTACAAAAGCCATCGTAGATTAAGATGTAAAGCCTATAGATGCTATCTCAACAAACAAGGATAAAGTTGTGGCGAGTAATGATGATCCTTATGATGAGTACGGATACTATGTTATGGAAGCTGAAAACCAGTTACAATGGAAACTTGAAGATGAAGAGAATGCCCAGCTGGAACAACACCGTCGGGACTGGGAGGAAGCTGCTTCTTTGAGAAGCAGGCAAGAGGAGGAACAACAACGCTGAGAGGAAGCCGCTTCTTTAAGAAGGAGGCAAGAGGAGGAACATCATCAAAGGTTTAAAGAGGAGGATGATGAAGACGAATCTGAGCAGGAAATCGACGAACAAGAAGATGAGTTCGGAGAGTCGTATGATTACAATGAACTTCATCTCTCGTTTGATCCTGAGAAATCTCCCAAGTGGAATTTCTAAAAAAATTTGGAAATTTTTATTTTGAGACTGTAATCCCTTTGTTTAATGAATGAAGTTAAGGTTTTCAAAGTTTTCATTTTCAGTTTCATTATACTTCAGTTGTTTCAAACGAATTTTTCATTTTCAGTTTGATTAATAATGAGAATATGAAACTAATGTCCAATGCACCAAGTCCAAAAGACTTGTATTTACCCTATTCATTGTTAAAAATCAAACTAAAAAGTCTTTCTTTCAATGATAAAAAGCTATTAAAAAGACTTTGTAACATGATAAAAACTCTTTAAGAGCTTTTATCATTGTAGATACTCTAATTCCAGCATCACATAATAAACTAACATAATTAAAATGAATAGACATTACCGAAGTTCTTACACCATTAACACTAATGTCATTAAAAGTAGATGATGAAACTACACAACCGACGTGTTCATAAACCATTATACATAAATGGCATGAAATTAAAATGTATTTGAAAGAAATTAACAGTCATAAATATTCTACTAAAGTTATAAGTTCAACCACAATTAACATCTGGCCCAAAATATGCAACATTTTTATAAGTCTAGGAATTCTCTATCAAACGTCAAATACTGGGCAATCTTCTTCTTCATCGTCACTGTTGTATACCTCAATTTTGCACGTACTTTACCCTAAGCATCTTATCATAGTGAAACTTACATGCCTTTTTAAACTCCCTCCATTTTCCTTCATATTGACTTGGTTAGTCTTTGATAGATTCTCCTTATCGGGATTCAAACTTTTTTAATACCCAATGAACTATTTACATCAAAAGTAATGTTTCGCAAGTCGCAATATAACAAATATTCTACCACAAAATTTTCTCGTGTCAAATGCACACAGTATTTACATTGTAGTAACAGATTATGAGAATGTTTTTAGGAATGAGTTCCCATATAGTTCGTCACGAGGCTTCCCGTCTAAATAATGGAAATGTGCGTTTTAAGTGTTAATGAATAGTTGTTCACTAGAATGATAACCTCTTATTTGCCTATCAAGGTCATACGTTGCTTGTAATATGTGACAGAAACTTGTTTAGGATGCATTTAAGTTAAAAACGAGTTTTGAAAATGATGATGCACATTTTAATAATATGAATCTAGCATATCTGATCAGATGAGGAAAAACAAAAGGCTTCAAGAAATACAGTTACTCTAGCTTCGGCATCACATGTCTGCTCTCAAGAATTACAGCTCCACATAAACCATATGTAAGCCTGGTTTCTCTTCAAGGTAGATATCTTCATGATTCCCCTTTCACAATTGAAATGTGATGCTTTATTATCATGCTCCTCATAACAATCTTTGTCTTTATTCTCAACCTTCATAAACAGAAGATAAAGTAAGGATTTACACTTGAAAAAGTGTATTTCTAATGCTATAAACAGGCCAATTTCTGTTACTAAATGCAATACAAGAAAAGAAACTAACCTTTGGGTCTTCAAACTGGAGCGCCTGTTTAAACACCCACTCAATAAACTGCACAGACTCTAACCAACCGTATACATATACAATTTGCCTAAAACCGCTCAAGAAACTTATTAAAACCACCAAAAATATGTCCTAAATACGAAGACCCTCACACCATCACGAAGACACTCAACATTGGGGCTTTTGGTGGGGGTGTTTGTTTAAGACCCGCCGTTTAAATTCCTACCTCATTTGATTTATCTCCTCACATACCTATAATAACCACTACCTAACATAATAAGCACTACCTTTAACAACAATAATCATTCCCTATCGATATCACACCTCAAACGTATAAAATATCACATACATGCTCAAATCTAAACAAAAGTTAAAAAATTAACCTCAACAAATCGTAAGTTACACTATTTATCATTAACATCTAATGATTTAAAACCACCGAAAAACACAAATCACATTATATAATCATACAAATTAAATGAAGATATAAAATAACAAAAGCCCTTAATAAATCGTGTATAAAAATAATCAAATACAAACAAATTATTTTACCTAAGCCGGATGTTCTTTCATGATGAAAAAGTAAAGAAGTGAAGAAGATGAAAATAAAGTGTTAACTTAAAAGCGTGAGATAAAGATATGGTGTAAAGGTATAGAAGAATATTAGATTTACCCAATTTGAATATTAGTTGCCATATATTAGTAGTTGTCAATTGTGCATTGTACTTTTTTCCAAGTCAAATATTGACAAAAAAATGTAAAATTAAAAAAAAAAAAAAGAGTTGCCCATAAATAGGTTGACACAAAATACGATTTTCTCGTAAAACATTGTACTAAAAATACCTGACACGACATAGACACGTGGCAACCTCTGCACTTATTCGCCCTGATTGCAAAAAATCTTTATTTTGGACCCATTGTAAACTATCCTTTTAATGGTCTCTTTATGCAATTTTCACATAAATTTACTATACTTGCTTGCTTGACTAATGAGTCTATAATGACGATCTCTTTTATAGTTAGTTCTTGATGTTGCTTATTATGGAAACCATTTATTTATAGTTAGTGCTTCGTTTTGCTTATTATGAAAGCTATTTATTTATGGTTATTAGTTGATGTAGCTTAATATCAAAGCTTTTTATTTATGGTTCATGTTTGACGGTGCTTATTATTAAAGCTATTTATATATTATAAATACACATGCTATCCCACGTATAACTCATTCAATCGACAAAAGTCTTCACCCCTTTATTACTGGTATCGTTTTGAAACCCTAAAAACAACAATGAGGAAGGGAGCTAAACGAAAGTCTGCTGAAAGTAAGGAAGAACCAACGACTACTCAGCAGGAAGAGGATACAAGACCTAAACGTCCCAGGGTTGCTAGAGTTGAATCTGAGCCTGAGTACTTCGACAACCATCGTGAATTGGAGGATTTATGGAAGCAGGTCTTCATTGTTGGAGCAGACTGGGACCAGCTTGATTTGCTTTATAAATACAAATGGAATTTCAAAAATCTTGAAGATGCATTCGAAGAGGGGGGTGTATTACACGGGAGGAAAGTCTACCTCTTCAGTGTTCCAGAACCTCGTTCTCAATTCGATGCAACATGCATACCGGTAGTGGTCGCGGTTGTTTCTCCAATCCCGCCTTCTGATAAGATTGGAATCAACTCGGTGCAAAGACAGGAAGAAATTGTTGATATGAAGCAGATGAAAATGGATTGGGTTCCATATATTCCGTTTGGAAAACGGGGTGCTTCAGTTAAAAGACTAAACTCTCAAATCTTTATACTGAGCTGTGCTCAAAGAAGGGCTGGTTTAAAACATCTGAAACTGGAACAGGTCAAGAAATTCGAATACTGCTTACCATATTTCTATAACCCCTTTAGGGAAGATGAGATTGAACAAAGTACTGTTGTGGATATCATATTTCCAGCAGAACCACCTGTTATTTGTGAGTTTGATTGGGAGTTGGATGAACTTGAGGAATTCACCGATGAGCTCATTGCTTTGGAGATGTTGACTGAAGATCAGAAGGATAAATTTAAGGAATTTGTCAAGGAAAAGGTTCTAGAAGCAAAGATAGCTAATCGAGAGGCTAGGGAGAAGCGAAAAAAAGCTCGCAAGGAAATGGATCAAAACACAGAGACTGCATTTAAGAACATGAGGTTTTATAAATTCTATCCTGTTGGCACGCCCAATACCCCTGTGTCATTCATAAACAGGTATTATGGCAAGGCGCATCAAGTACTTTGAAGCGAATACTGAGATGGGTGCTTTACATCCTCTATGCTTAATTCCCAGCTTTCAGTGGCGGCGGTTTTGGAAAATTGCAAAAATGCTGTTTATGTTTTACGTTACTTAATAAAATTGTAGTTATTGTAAGACTTTTGTTTATTGAATTCGAATATTTGTTCCCACAAGATTTCCTTATATCATTGTATTAGAATAAATGAACTAGTCGACTAACACTAATTAATGTGCTTATTTTATAATATAATGCGAGAAGAGTTTTTTTAAGCAGATATAAACAATAAACGAAAATACACTTAACAAGGACTGATTGAAGATATCCTAACTAGGAGTATAACAAGGATGATGTGAAATAACACTAATTTTTGTTCGCCAATATGTAGACACGATGCTCGGAGAATTAAAATACAAATAGTTTGTGGCGAAGTCGTCCATACTCACTTTGCAGAGAGATTTGTTGTTCTTGTTAACCTTGGCAATGGCAACCCATTCCCACTCAAGGTTGTGGATATACTTCGGGTTCTCAAGTCTTTAATATGATAATGTGAGCGGGGGAAAGCGGTCACCTTCATCCAACCATCTCCATCATCATCCAGCCTCCAACAATCACCTGCCACCCACTCATAACTATCATCGTCGTCATCACCACCACCTCAATAAGCTGCATAGACACAAGTGAATGCATCCACTTAGTACCACCAAACGTCCAGAATAGCTTGATATACCACTATGATTTGTTGGATATTGTATAACCTTAAAGACTTCTGTGTTGACGTCAAAAGAAATAGCCCTAACCCTAATTCTCGACCCAAGACTAGAAGACTAGAAGACTAGAAGATCACTACTTAATGAGAGCAGCTCAAAAAGCTTGCTACCTAGCATACTACTTCTTAAGCCACAACCCTAAAGCAAGACCATTAATGACCCCATATAGTCTTGCCGATAATTAGTATCAGGAATCTTAGCCCAAACCAACAAATTAGAAAACCTGCTGTTGTTTGTAATACCATTAATCTCGTTGACTAGCTGCAGACAATAAAACAAAATGATCCGTAATTTATAACAAAGGTGTGCTGAGTTATCAAGTACAAGATGATGGCGGTTGTTCCTTTCAAGTCTCTTTCAAAATTACTAATTAACGTAAGGTACTGAAACGCATTCACAACCATATAAGAAAAACGCAGAGCCAAAATTGAACGAAATAGGCATAAAATAACTGACTATGGAATCAGTATGAAAACTTTGCATTTAACAAGTAAAAACTAAGCAAGTCATAGCATACCTTTTGCTTTCAATCATACGTTATAATATCTGTTTTCCAGCAAAACCAAAACAACCGCACAAAGCGATTGCTCCTTGAAATCCCATGGTTTTCATTAAAACTTCATTTACTAGTTATAGTCTGAGTAGGAGAGATTGGTATGTTATTTACTTCTATTTATAACCAGTTTATGTTTGAGTTCGAACCAAATTCATCATAACTTTGTCAAATGTCCAACAGCGATCCCTTTCCTTCTCTTTCTGCACAAACCATTTTCAATAGTAATATTTTGTTTCGGAGACCCGTTTTCCCATTTCCGCCCGTGTTACATACAAGCTCTGCAATATGGGTTAGTCAGAGGACCCGGCTTGGGATTTGACTTAAAGAGATTTCTGCCACTCGATTATTGCATGTTGGCTCGGTCAGCACAAATAAATAAGTAGCTATATTGCTTCTTTATTTCTTTGTTTTAGTTCATTACAGATTTGTATGTAGTCTCCATGTCTTGAATAAGCTCATGTGATTGCACTTGATTTTTTTCCTTAATTTTATCTTTGCTTTTCTTATATGCATGTCAATAAGCGCTCCTGATACCTTTCTTAATGATGTCAATTCAAAAGGCGCAACTGCCAGTCAAACAGCCAACACTCTCCCCTCATTGAGTTTTGAGTCTGGCGGGATAGAAATTGTTGAAACATCTTGTTTTAAGTGACCCCTGACATCTTCTTAATGATGTCAATGCAGAAGGCTTAAAACTCTATCATGTCAATAAGAGCTCCTGATACCTTTCTTAATGAAGTCTTCTAAAAGATGTTTCAACAATCTTGTTTTGGGATTGTTGAAACATCTTGTTTTGAGTCTGGCGCAACTGCCACTCAGCAGCAACACTTCACAATGTACGCTAACAACACAGTCCTATAAGTCATGTACTCCATCAGAACTAACTTCTAAATTATTCATCTGATGCGCATAACACAATGCCCCATTCCTGTCCTTAGACCATGAAAAATAGCACGTTTCATATCCGGGTTAAGAAGGTTTTGTTCATGCAAGATAACCACAGTTATAAACGGAAACAAAAATACTGTATTTATTTACTAGTTTTGGTTTTCATTACATAGATATCCACTTTCAATTACTAAACATCAAACTTGCACACCACATGCATTGTCATAGTTGATGCATCTACAAAAGCAAGGGCATAAACTAAAATAACAAGTGATGATGATAACGACATAGCATATGACGGAAATTACAATACTCGCAATAGAAATTGTCAATATCATACATAAAGCCGGTAACCTAAGGGTAAACTCCAACCACTGCACTGTATGGTACGTATAAGTGGATGAAAAGCTCTTGAAACATACTTAATAAGTTGTAGAAGCATGTTTCTTCTTGAGGACGAGCACTTTTTTAACTTGAAGCTTGGCCTATTATATAACCAACAAAATGAAATACATAAGCAAAAGTAATAAACTAGGCATCGGCCCCAATGAGCATATAACTATGACTCAATTTTTGGGTAAAGAAAATGCAACCTGCTGATGCTGATGCTTTAATGGCTGCTTGTGCTTCAATGGCTGCTCTTGCGGCTGCTAGCCTTGCTGTAATGTATTTAGCTTGTGAGTCAAGTTGTTCGGGATGAAAAGCTCAAGGGCCGGATGTTATGGATTTTTATTTTATAAAAACAGAAATTTTAAATTGCAAAAGAGAGTTTCGGGGATTTGGCTAGAGGGGTCAATGACCAGCTCTTGTCCCAAATCTTTAGTAGTTGAAGGAGATTGTGCCCTATGCTAAGTTTTATTCAAAGTGTAAACTGGGAATGTGTCAATGCAAGACTCATGGCCTTGCATTGAAACATGTTGTTCGATTAGCAACAAGGAGTGCTTAGTTTGGAAATAAGTATTAATCTTAAAAAGGTAATGTCTATAGTATGTAACAAAAAAGGCCGGTGCAAAGGAAATGAAACCTGGTGCTTCGATGGCTGCTCTTTCTTCTGCCTCTGCTTCAATGGCTGCTCTTGCGGCTGCTAGCCTTGCTTCAATGGATTTAGCTTGTGCGACAAGTTGTTCGGGAGTCTTCTTTGGGGGAAAAGCTACGCATATAAAAAAACTAGAATTAGTTGTTGTTGATAAAAGAAAGAAAGATTGATGAGGTGAGGTGAGGTAGTAACGTAAGTAACACATACCACTAGGAGGAGGAGGAAGTGGTTCGACGTAGTGCATTCCATTTTCTGGATCATCGGAGAAGGTTTCAGTTGAATAACCAGGGCCCTTGATAACACCTATATATATATATATATTAACAACCAAATTTCAATATATATGGGGTCTTTGTTTGAGCGGCTTATGACTTATTTGGCGTTTTGGGCTTATGTTTCATAAGCTCAGCTCGGCTTATTTTGAAACTTTTAGACTTAAATAAGTTTACTAGTAATACCACAGAAAGTTCTAAAATAAGCTGGCACAAAAAGTGAGGTTATGATACATAAGGTGAAAACCAAATAATCCATAAGCCGGCGAAACCCCTAACAATATAATTAGAATGAAATATATATATCTAATCTAAAACTGGATTAGTATTATTTACCCGGTGGTGCTGGCGTTGTACCGATGGGCATCATCATCCTCTTTGGTACTATCATTTATAAGAAAATAAAAAACCAATTAGTATCAGTTAGAAAGAAAGAAACAAGGTACGAGAAGAAGAAGAAGAAACAACATACATCTAACTATAAAGTCAGAAGGGCTTGTAGGTTGTGCTGCCAATCTAGCAAGAGTTTTTTCACTCAAATTCAATCGACCACAACAAGTAGGCATGTCGATGTAGTCGATTATCATAGGATCATCATATGGAATTATTATTTCACCTTCAATTCCATTGATTTTTTTGTCAATTTGATTTGTGTGTGTCTGTGTTTCAATTTAAGGTTGTGTTAGACGTTTGTTATTAGACTTTATGTTATTTGACGGACAATAATTTATATATGCCGGTTAGTCGGTTACTACCCCAATAGAGAAGAAGAACAAAGGAAAAATATGCATGCGTATACTTTTTTTTACTTCTCCTCTTTCCAATCCATTCTCATTTTACATTATTTTTCATAGCTAAACATACTTTGTACCAAGATATGTATTTGGTTTATACACGACCAAGATCTATTTCTAGGCTCCAGAACTGTGGGAGATCTCTTCTAACCAAGAGCCGAGAAACTCTTGAGAAACCAACACTTCGTTTCCATTGAATTTCAGAGATCTCAAAAGAAATTGTAACTTGAGATTTTCAAACACTTTGCAAATGCGGTCAAGCATCTCACTGATTCTTCACTGTCAAATCTCTTAATTGTCAAGCTCCAAGATTGATAATAACTTCAAGTTGATTAATGATTTGTCCTCAATTCCTGAGTTGACAGAATTCTTTAATCAAGTCACGTAACCATGTTAATCAGGGACTTTTCAATATAGATAGAGTCTATCTGATATAAAAAGATTTCCAAAGTTGTAAAAAGCGTCAAAATGACAATATGATACTTTTTCACAAAAAAGCTTTGAAACTATGAAGTTAGATTCTTGATTTTTCATATCATTGAAACAATCTTTTGGTGAGGAATTAAAAAACAGATAGAGTAAAGCGTATGTGAAAATAAAAGAGCATCCGTCATGTGCACGTGAAAAGAAAATAAGAATAAATATGCTCATAAAGGTACGTTAAGTTAAGCGAAGAAATCAAAGTTTTATCTCACTCGTGGATTAGTAATAAGAGAAAGACTCCGGTTCCGGGTTGGTTAACTTACTGTTTGTTCTTTTTTTCTTTTCCTTTTTTTCCTCTAGCTTCTTGCTAGAGTGTTAATAAAATCACCGTAAAAAAAAGTTATGCCAGTAAAAGAAATGACAGAGGATACAAAAACAAACATAATTCATGATGTCTCAACCACAACAAGAAGAGCAACATCTTCTCACCGCGGAGGAACTCGTTCCGGAAAACTAGCTGAGCCAAGTCTAACCATTTTATTCTCATTGATAACCTCCTGTGTGAAAAGACGAACCAACCCATTGTAGACATCCCTAAAAGTCATCCAATCCTTGCAGCACTTACCTTATCTGCAACTGTCCTTACCTTATCGACATACCTAGAAGTTCCTAACTTCATGTGTAACCTTGGATATGAATATGTGATCAGCCTGAAGGAGAACTTGCTCAGATTTTAAAGTTCAAAAGGAAGAACTTACCGCATCCGTGACAAACATTATTCACCATCATCAAATGTTCAACAACGGGGAAAGAGACATGCACGGATGCAGCACACTTGGTCACTTTACTTCACATAGTAGTCTATGTAAGCCACATAGATTACATCAAGCTTATCATTTATAGCTTGATGTACACTCATCAAAGTATTGCAAGATAGGCAGATGAGCCTGAACATTTAGAAGATAATGCTAGTAACATGTCATATTGTCATTTTATTCTGTGCTTACTATATTTTAGATTTAACCAATGTTTATCAATACAGTATACAACTCCTAAGACCCAGAGAACATTAGACCCTAATACAACTCTCATAAGATTTGCAAAAGGTTATATGAATTTTCTGAAGAGGGGTATTACTGGCAAGAAATTGGATGATACATAGTAACTAGAAATATTAAACAAGTGATTGACCATATTAGAAGACAAATGAAAAAAGATATAATCATTTCAAACAAGAATTACAATTTGAGAAAAAGCTAAACCTCATCATACCAAAAAGACATGGTTTTGTCTATCTCATCATTTCCAAACTCCTGCCCTTTAATGTTTCCAGCTTTTATTACTAAAATATATTTATAGTGAAGGAAAATTATATGTATTAGTATGATTTTATCTGCATTTTTCTTCTCCTTCTCATCTGGGAGTCAATTTATTGAAACATAATGCATAAATTATGACGTGCACAATGAGCGGTAAAAAAAAACTTAAAACTCATGAAAATTTTTACTTTTACGTCAACCATATGAGGCTTTTAGTTTTAATCTATGCCGGAAAAAGAGATACAAAATTCCAAATTTTTTTCATAATTAATGCATATGTATCCCTGAACATTTCAAGGAATTGTAAAAGGTTATAGAAGGTGGTAACAGGTTTTTTCTTGGAAAATAAGTTTTTTATTTAAAAAAAAGAAGTTTTTGGAGAACAAACATTCGAAAAAGAATCGAAAGAAAATTCGAAAACTAAAAAATTCACAAAAAAATTCAATGTAAAGAAAAATGTTTTTAATTTAAACAATTATTAAAAATTATATGCTTTTTGTTTTGAATTTTTTTTTTAAAAAATCGAATATTTGATTTCGAAATATGTTAAAAAAACAATTTTTTTTTCGAAATTGTCTTTTTTGGAGAAAAATATTTTAAAACGGACTAACGTTGCATATATTTTTAAATGGCCATTTGTAATTAATGACTTAAACTTTATTTTAAATAGCTTTTTGGGTTGAAAATATAAGATAATTAACAGGTTAATCTATACTACTTTATAAAATATTTACACCCTTTCTAAAAAAGGAAGTCTTAAAATATTAAGCCTAAAACATTTCTATAAAAAGTAATTAAGAAAATTTACATTATATTATCAGAAACTTAATGTTTGTTCCGAGGAATTAAAGCATGCATTATAACACCCATTTAATATTCAATTTCAAAGTTTGCTCAAGTTTTATTGCATACATTTTTTAAAACAATATAAACTTGTAACTGCTAACATTTATATGTGTATTCAATTCGGTCAAGTCAAAATTGTAACCACAAACATTGATATAGCTTATTTTAAAAGCTAACATTATAACATTAACATTGATATAAAATCAAAAAATTACACTATAAAATAATAAACCATTTTCTCAACTACACAACTAATCTTTTTCAGCCGCCACTGCCCCATCCTCGCTGAAATCATTAATTTTTATAGTTTCAAGTATGTGTGGGGTTGGTTTTAGATCTTGTGGTTTTGATGGTAGATCGGCATATAAACCTGAAACATAACACAAAAACACACGTGAACCATTTTACTATGCTACCTCTAAACAAAAACATCTAACATCTACGAATTACATCAGCCATCGCGACCAGAAATCCATTTCTCTCACTAACAACACACCCATTTCTGCCACTACCGTCATTACCGTTTGCTGACCACCACAATCGTTGGGTTTTATAGGCTGTTTCCTGGTCTAGGTGGTTTATGATGGTTTTGTTGATTTCATTTTGATTTTTTAGGCTTTTTATTACGACTTTACAATGGTTTTGTTTACTTCATTTGTGTATAGTGGTTTAGATTTTCGGAGATAAACATATACATCTCTAGAGCGACTGATTGATGGTAATAGAAGGAGAAAATGAGAGATGGAAGATGGTAGTCGGGAGAGGCGAAGGCAAGGCGAAACATATAAGGGCATTGCCCTCAACATTTTCCCTAGCAATGATTATATAGAGTAAATTTTTTAATCATTGGGCTCTACCCAACATAAAAAATATCTAATTGTTATAGTAGAATAGTACTATTTAAATAGTCGAGCCATCTTTTTGAGTTTTAACTATTTTAACTTTTTGATAAATATTGCACTTTGTGTTGTGAGACTCGGTTTTAATATTGATAAGAAATAGCAACATCATTGGAAAGATAAAAATAAATGACTTTTTTATTTATATGAGTAATCTATAATACATGTGTAGCATTTAATGGTTATTGTTTGTTTTGCAAACTCTTTTATTGCATAATAATAGTATTAGATTGTAAATTTAATTGTGTAATTACAAATTTTCTACTTTTGTTTTTATCTTCTGTTTATAGAATGACGCAGTATATCATCTTACATGATTTTTAAGGTTCTTTTTTTTATCGAATTTTATGAATATTGTCTTCCCATGCCTTCATTTTCTGACTCCGCCACTTGAGTCAACGATAAACAAACCGTTTTAAAACTCAAATCAATACAAACTAACCCCATATAAATAACCTAATTAATAAAATCTTTTGTGATCAAGGGGTGTAGCATGCGAATATATGATAGTTGATGAGCCTACGCTTTCGAATATGTTCATGTGGTGAATTGACGTAACATAAGGGCCACTAGATCTGTGACGGTCGGAAAATAATTAAATTTTATATCACTTAAATAAATGGTTTGCGATAAATTTATTTCTTGAAAAATATTGTGATGCGTAAAGTCCTTAAAATATATGCAAAGAAAAACATTGTTGGCTAAAAATATAATTACAGGGTACCCGCCGCCGCATTGCGCGGGTGCCCTGCTAGTTGTTACTGATATGCGAAAGTATATATAAATCCACATTATGATTACTCAATATCTATGCTCTTTTACATCATCATTATGTCAAGTGAGAATATGGTTCCCAATGAAAATGGGGCAAAAAAATCAACATTTTCCCTTTAATTAGTGCTTATTTAATTTGACTATATATGTATCTTTTAAGCTTAATTCAAATTGTCCACATCCACACCACATCTAAAATTACAATTATTCTAATTCCGACATGAATTAGTCTACTAGGTTTTTTTTATCTTAAAACTCCTATGCGTGTACTCTATTCTTGACAATATTACGACTGGGATAATTGCACTCCCATAAAGATTACATATCGCAAGTTTACATTTTACAATGACATAACTCGATCAATAACTTTTTATTGTAATGATTAATTTACAAGGTTTAAACGATGAAAGAAAAGTGAGTTTATAAAAATCTAACAAGTAACAAGATGATACTAGAAACTTAGGAAAATTAATTTCAATGATGGTACTATAAGTTGTTATCTGCACAAAATGACTCATTTCAATTCATGGCAACAATAATAGTGTTTCAATAGCTTGAAAAAACTTAATGATTGATGTCACATGTTGGTACATTAAACACATTGTATTGATATAGATGTATCGTACTACATTGCGAGACATATTCATAATGCATGTTGTTTCTTATGAACTCCAAAATTATGCAAGCGAGCTTTGAGTACATGAAGGTTTTCGAGGTACATGAGTTTTCACACAAACAAACTCCACAATGATACTACATATGCAACATGTTTGTAATGAAATTTAGACAATACATATGCATAAAGAAATTTATGTAATACATATACAACATGTATGAGTTCTGATATGCAAAAGCTTGCTAGATCAGCCATTTATCTTTTGGCAAAACAATTATGAATTTATGTCAATTCATGCTATAAACTTGACAATATAATGGATACAAAATCATGAAAAACACATTAATTAATATCTTACATCAATATAGAAACTTCATACACATATACTTCATTCTGTGTTTCAACTATCACAACAATAACAGTACCATTTTTATTCTTGATCAACCATCAACAAAAAATTTAAAATAAAACATAAGAAAACCCAAAGCAATAGCATACAAACGATAGCAAACGAGCGATACATATATATAACAAAATAAGTAGGTTTTGTTTGATCTAATCAAACAATCGGACCAATATGCTTTCATTCCCTTTGAGGTCGATCGATCCAAGTGTAGAAGAAAGATATAGAGATTAGAGAGAAATAGAAAGAGGGTTTCAAGGAAGAGATGAAAGAGTTGACCTTTTGAACTAGCTAGGGTTTCCTTTTTTCCTCTTCTTCAATGAACCCATATCTTGTTTCCACTTCTAGTTAATCTTTTTCTTGTTGTTCTTCTTCTTGAAATCTATACAATCTCTTTTTCCTTACTCTCTTTAGCGATCTTTTCGCTTTGGTTTTCGTTCGTTTAATTGATATTTTCGGAGAAACTAATGATGAGAGAGAGCGGTTAGAAGACATGATCATTGCTTTTGGAGAAAGAGCGATGTATCTTAAAGTCTGACTTAATAGAATTTGAGTGATGTAACAAGGTACTGTATATTGTAGATGAAGTTTTTTTTTTCACTTGTTGTGTCCCTAGGCATTACTCACATAAAGCTTAGTTATGATGAAACCCATGAGACAACTAAAACACTTTTATCTCACATTTTTTACGGGACTTTAGACATAGAAAGGAATTGCTACTTTTAAGGAGAGTAGATTCATCTTTTTCTCTTTTTATTTACTACCTAGTTGATAAGTAATAGCACTCGTTAACATCTCAATTTGCAAGGAATAAAGATGAAAGTTAACGCGAACACTATCCGTGTAAATTAATATCTTTTCTAAAGTTTGTAATATTAATTTCAAGAAGGATCCATTGATTATAATTTTGAGAGAGGTGAGTATCTCTTAAACCGTTAATTATTAAAAAAAAAATATTATTGTATTGAACATTTAGTTATCTTTCAATAAATAAACACTTTAATATATTTTCGTAACCTTTTTTTATTACTTTTCATGTTTTTAAGTCTTTTTTCTATTTTTTTCATCGTTCAAAGATAATAAGTAAACTTAATTATATTGGAATATACAAGAAGGATTCATTAATTATAATTTTGAGAGAGTGGGTATCTATTAAATCGATAATTATTAAACAAAAATATATTACAACCGTATTGAACATTTAGTTATATTTCAATAAACGGACATTTTAATATACTTTCATAACCTTTTTAATCACGTTTTCATGTATTTAAGTCTTTTTTTTTATTCTTTTCATCGTTCAAACTTTCTTGAGAAATCATATGTGATTCAACACTTGTATTTTCAAATGGACAAACAAATAACAAAATCAACATAAATTTTTTTACAAAATTCTAGAAGTTTCACCATTTTTTCTCTAAAAATTAGACATTCATAGTGGTCCAAACATGTAAACACATTATATTACTCCCCTTATTCAATAAGGAGAATGATAAATTAGATCCACTGTTGAAAATAGGTATGGGTTTTAAAAAAAATCCTTTTCTAACCGTAGATTTGTGCTTACCCCATATCCTTTTGTCTGCATTTCCCCTCTCACATGTTGGATAAAAAAACCCATACCCTCGCATATAACAAAACAGCAGCCATGACAACCCCCTCACATTATTGATCTGAATCCTTCATTTTTTTCACAAACCAATAACCGTTTCCCAGTGATCAAATCAAGCGCAACCCTCCTATTTTCTGATGAATCCTTCGTTATCACATCAGCGAATACAAAAAAATCTCATCAACATCAATAAACCCGATTAGACAAGAACAACGGGTACTGATAATTAAGGTGTGTAGTGCTTTCTTAGTTTGCTATTTCAGATTTATAGTATAATTAGGGGTTATAGATGGTTATATTCAAATCTAATGTTTTCCTCAATCTTTTTTATGATGATGAAGACTATGCTACTTATGTCAACAAAGAAGAAGATGCACCTATCGAGGTTCAAATTTTGAATTTTCTGATATGGGTTTTTGTTTTTAATATTATGTTTCATAATGAATTTGTTTTTTTAATTCTGTACAGGAAATCATGTAATAAGGTGGAGAAAGAATAAAGCACAAATGTAAGTGATCTCAGATTTTTGTTGTGGTCTTCTTTTTGGTAGCTATGTTCTGTTTCTTTGTTTTCGATGATGGATTACATTCTATATACTTTTGAAGCTCTTATTTTATAGATGTAGTATGTAATTTCAATCCATTTATATAGATGAATCCTGTAAAACCCAAAAAAAATTGGTTTGTATTTTATTTAATCATTTTGAATATAACCTAACGTTTTAAAAAAAATCTAGTAATTATTTTTCGCTCATACGACTATAATTCTTTCGAGCTATCAAGAAATACAAGTATGTCATTTGATATTTTAGTTCTAAAATTGTGAAATACTCCAATATTAGCAAATATGGAAACTAATAAATGAAACGTGTCTATATTGATAGAGTCGATATCTCATTCCTGAAATCACGGGCATAATTGCCTTGTTAACCGACCCATGATTGTTTATATTTATATTTAATTGTGTTTCCTTTCTCATAAGCTTAACATTCGCTAATTTTATTTTACCCATGCTAATATGTAAACAAGATTCATGCGTACTAATCTCCTTACTATACGTTCGGCCCATTAGATGATGTATATCTTCCCTCATCTTGCCACTGTAAAGAAAATAATAAAACTCATAAACTTCCAAATGCTATCTTAGAGAAAAACGTGTGAAAACATGGCATGATCTATATCTTATTTTATTTCAGCCTTGCTCGAATTCTTAATATATGTTCACATCGAAACGGAGTTCTCTTTCATGATCACGTAAGAGGTATTGCTTACTTTGTTTGTTGGGGTTGTAATCTGATTATTAGTTCACATCATGTTAGAGTGGTGTGGTTTCAATGTGTCGTCGTCTTGCTCTAATAATGGTGAAAGGTCATGCGGATCGAATTCGATTATTCATTTAGGCTGCGTTCTTTTTATACATGGTGACCTCAATGTAGTCTTGGTTCGAGTTTTGGGTCTGCTCGGTTTAAGAATGGTTGTGACGGTTTGAGCTCTGGTTTCTGAGTGATGCATCTTCATGTTTGGTGTTCCGCATCAATCAGTTTACATGCAACCAGTTTGTGTTCGGTTAAGGGGTGTTTGCATCTTTCATCAGAGGTTCATGTTCCGGTTTTGTGTTTAGCTTCGGGTAGATTGACTACAAGTACACGTCTTTGGATCCATGTTTAGTCTCGAATTTGATCTACTCCTATTTCTGCTTAGAGGTACCACTAAAGCCATAATTCACTCTTATACAATTCACAAGTACAGTAATACCTAATATGACTATATAATGGTAGAAACAAGATTAGAGAACACCTAAACTATAAGTTCATGAATTAACGAGAGAACTTTAAGAAATACACGTTTTTGTTAATATGATGGTCATGAGTTTTGAGAAACCCTAATGCAGTTGTGAAACATGCAGTTTGTGGCTTGGATAAATGTTATTTTACGTATACTAAAACCATGCAGTTTGTGGCTTGGATAAATGTTATTTTACGTATACTAAAACCAAACAAGAATAAAGATGATAAAACCATGCAGTTGTGAAACATGCAGTTTGTGGCTTGGATAAATGTTATTTTACGTATACTAAAACCAAACAAGAATAAAGAAACTTTGCTGCATATGAATAGCTTATATAATGGGTATATATGCGAACAAGGATGCGTTATTTTGAACTTCACAAAAATCACGCATGCATTTAAGTAGAGAAACATGAGAACATGTTTTTATTTTAATATTTTATAAAACTTGAACACAAATGGGCAATATCAGTTATAGTAAATGAATATAAGGTTGTAAACTAATACCATGATGAATAATTATGCTCTATAATAATTAGTAGTCGTAATTTATGTAGATCATTTACGGAAAATAAGTTTGGAGTTTCGTTAAGTGTTACAATTTGGCTAAGGTACGGATTTCCTATCTTTCTACTATTATTTGTCTCTTTCGTTACGATTGATCGTACGGATTTTCTGTCCTTTCAGTAAGGACTTCTTTTCCTATGCATGATTAGGATTCCCCGTCTGCAGCCAATGTTTTTTCCAGTATATGTTTAAGCTTATCAGTAATCATGTTAATAACTAAATAAATTGCCTGAGCATTATATACAAGCATGACCAGTTTATGTACTAGTTACGGAGGTACCGTAACCATGGCACTAGAGGCACCGGTGTCGTGACTCACATGCAGGAGAGTGATATCCTGCCTCGTCCCACTCAGCTTAGTTTGGCCATTTTATCAGTATTTTTAGTGGGGCGTATGGATGCCTCCTAGGCTTATCAGTTTACAGTTATCAGGGTGAATGTGGTGTGTGCTCTACATCCTTCACATTGGAGATGATCCCTCCACCCTGCACAGTATTTAGAGGTCACCCCTCTACAGCATGACGAGGTCACCCCTCTAGTTATTCATGCACCGTTGTTACAGCACATGACCTATATAAGCTCTGGCAATTAAAATACAATGAATGCATAACAGTTCAGCCTTATTATTTATAAATCAGACTTTACAGATTATACACAGATTTCTGCTGCAACTTTACTTATCAGTCCTACAGCTCCAGTATTTTATCATCTGTTTCATTTCAGTAATTCCTTATCATGCTTTATATCCGTTCACTGAGCGTTATGCTCAGCCGTAGTTCTTTCATGTTCTAATGATAGGTACATCAGGACCCTCTTAGGATTCTGATAGCATGTGCATTGAAGGAAGCTATCCAGACTTCTTACTTTATGCACTTCTTACATTATTCTGCTTATTTGGACATTGTTTAGTCCTTTCCTTCAGTATTTTACTTTCATGTTTTGAGCTTATTTTTGGATTACCGATGTTTGATTCCGGTATTTCCTTTATGGTCAGTTAATGTTTTAGGACATTTACCTTATGCTTTGATGACACGTCATAAATACACGTAACGGTTCACTTATCCAAGTGGGGTGTTATAATTATGGTATCAGAGCGCAAGGTTCGACCTGTAGGCTCTAAAACTTGACCTGTGATTAGTGGATAGTCACCAGGAATTTCCCAGATTTTGGCGTTGTTATCTTTCATGTTTCTCATGGATTATTCACTCAGTTTTCTTCATTTATCAATCAGTTTTCTTAAAGTTTTGACTAAGTAAAAGGTTGGTACAGAACTGGCCATATTTAGTCGCATGGGCATTTAGCGAATTTTCATTTTGGTGAACAGATCCATAGTTGTTCACATTTTTCATATCATGACATTTCATTAAATCTTGACAAATATGAATTGGACTACAGCCAACCATATTTAGTCCCATATTATAAATTTCCATACATGACAGTTCTCAGAAAATTTTGACAAGCATGGATCGAACCAGGATCGCCCATACTTAGTCATATGTTTTGTTCCTTGAATTCTGTGGATTGAACCATAGCCATCGACATCAGTTAATGTTAAACCTCAGTTGATCATACTCTTATAGTATTTATAACAATCCAGTTCGCACAATCTCAAGTTGATGTCGCTTCCACGCTGTTTCAGTTTCATGTCTCCGTGCGAGGGTTTTATATTCAGTAGAATGATAAATGTCTCCATGCTAAGACACAAAAAGAATTTCAGTAAAACCCGTTTTCATGATAAATCATGATTGGCCTTTATTGATCATGCTTCATGCGGACCACTGTTGGGACTTCGATTATATCATACTTTTCAGCCTCGATACAACCAGCAGTAAGTCGACGCAGAAATTGTCAGCCTATCATGTTACTTATTTCAGATCAGTTTACTACCATCTAAATCAATTTATTTCTTTAATCATGTCAGACAAGCGACACCAGTATCGATCATCCCATAAAATTTCCACTAGTGCCATGTATAGTATTCCATATGTACCCATGTACAGTGTCTCAGTTATACTCCATGTACAGTATTTCATGCGTACTCCACGTATAGTGTCTCAGATATGCTCCATGTGTAGTATTCATTTTGTACTTCATGTACAGTAGTCCAGGTGTACTCCAGGTACCCTACTCCATGAATACTGCTAACCGATCCTCAATCATCTCAGGCATTTCCACTTGTCGATATTCTACCAGGTGTTGATGCTGTTTGTGAGTTGAAGATTTTACCAGATGCTGATGCTGCTAACACTTTAAAGACCTCACAAATGTTGATGCTACTGATACTTTGGAGATTCCTCAAGATGCTGATGCCGTTTATACTATGAAGACTCTGCAGAACAAGGACGGAAACTATTAATTTGAAATGTCTGACAAGAATAAATTTCAACCATCAGACACTACTATTCCATTCCATACTTTTACCTTCTCAGCTAGATGCCATGCTTCACTCAGCTAACCGTTCATTCAGAAGAGCGGGAACCGGAACCCAGCCGGCCACTCAGCAGAATAGTTACATGAATCAAGGTCATGATAATGACCGTCATAAAGTGACAGACAAATCAGTAGTGACAACTATCGTGCTTATAATTAATTAATCAGTACCCATAGGAATTCCGGAACGGACGTGACCAGAAACACAAGAGGTCAGTAGTCTAACCGGTCCGCCAAATCTAGCAGTTACCAAAAATATTCAGCCTTGTCCGTGTTCATCCACTAAAACACATGTCAAGACAACAGTCAAGACACAGGTCTCAGGCATCATTTCGGAAAACACATATCAGGACATCAGTCATGGTACACGTCATACGAATATTTTCTCAAAATACGAGTCAGAACTTATAACTCCAGTACATTTCTAAACCAGGCCCTCGGTAATTCAGGGTACCTTTCAGAAAAAGGGTATACCCATTCTATTATGCCACGCATGAATCAGATCATTTAAAAATTCAGTCACCACCACTAGAGTATTACTCAGGTTAAACACGCAATATTAATTCTGAGAGGTTACAGACGGACGCATTCAGTGAAAAAAATTGCCACGTTTGCTTCGCCTATTCATATGTTAGCTTTATCTAAATCAGGTATTACCTACATCCTAGCCAGAAAAAACTCCACAATATCACCCATATTTATTAAAGTTTTCTTTTCAGTTAACGACGAGATCCGTCGTACTAAATCCCTAATATATATTCATTATGTTTTCTGCCGAAAAATCAGTACAAATTGTTTCTGCCTTACAAGCGCGTGACCTATCAGTCCATAGCTACGAAGACTGTCTAGCCACCAGTTATAATCCACTTCTGAAGTTCTTTAAATTCATGATCAGCAGATTATTCCAGAGTTCCCAGATGTTATTTCAAAAAGTTTTCATGAAATTCCTTCCTAACCACGAGGCAGAATTTAACATCGAGTTAGTCTCAAGAACGAAACCTGTTTTCAAAACTCTTTATTGCAGGGCTTCATCTAAGTTAAAGAGTTGCAACATTTGCTGCAAAAGTTACAGGAACGAGGCCTCATTCGCCCTAACGCACCACCAGAAAGTGCACTATTTTGTCTATTAGAAAGAAGGCCGGTAACATGAGATCATGTATCGACCACCAGAAAATTTACCAGATCACCATTCTTAATCGATATTCATTCCACGTATAGAAGGTTTACCTGACCTGCTACGATATCTTAAATATTTTTCCCAGAACAATTCGCGACCATGCCACCAGCAGTGGTGAGAGAAGAAAATGATGTTTTCCAGATTGCTGTTGAACACGTTACAGTCTCTCTAAAATTTTTGACTTATACGTCTGGGCCCCCTAATGCCCCAGCTATAATAGGAAATTTATGAATAAATTTTTTTATGACTTCACAGACAAAATCGTCAGTATGTTCTTTGATAACATGCTGGTCTCCTAAATTCTAGAGAAGAACATGAGAATCATCTTTTCACGATCCTGTAGATTTTCTGATAGGAGAAAATTATATACGCAGCTTTCCAGATGTACAAGGTGGCATTTCTGAGCCACCCTATTTCAGCAGATTAAATATTAGACAATCCTGCGAAGAAGAAGGCCATCACCAGATGGTCAAGATCGACGCCTGTGTCTAAAGTACAAAATTTTCTAGAACTCAGTTGACTGATAATGAAGAAATTGCGGACTGTTCCCACGATTAGCTTTCCATGACCAAGCTTACGCATAAAGGAGATGATCTACACTAACATTTTATATTCCATAAGATCCTATGCTAGGAGAGAGCTAACTTACTGAGACTCAAAATTCTTTCATGACTATTCACCAGATTCCACAAGAATGTACCATAATCCCATGCAGAATTTTGATAGAAGCAGTGTAACACATTGATGCAGCAATGTTCATATCTAGATGCCTAACATACCACAGTTTCAAGGTAGAATGTCGTCATGTTAGTGAGTTATTACAACCATTAGAAACTTCTGAACAGAAATGAGACAAAATTTCATTGAATTGGTTATCAGTTACCCCGGACTCCGGAGAAGTATTATACTATCTAAGTCATTGTTGACCAATTAACCCAGCCTATACGTTTTCTTTCATCCGAAAGAATTACGCAGTAGCAGATCTGCAGGAAATTTAGCAATAAATCTTAAGATTCCAAGGTATTCCATCGACCATCATATCAGACAGAAATTTATGTTTACGATCACGTGTACGGTTACGTTCACTTTCACGTTTACGTCTCGCGTTCACATTATAATATTATTTCAGTCCGTATTATATACTAGTTCATGATATAAATTCACGTTCGCATTCTTGACACTATAAAGAAAATAATAAAACTCATAAACTTCCAAATGCTATCTTATAGCAAAACGTGTGAAAACATGGCATGATCTATATCTTATTTTATTTCAACCTTGCTCGAATTCTTAATATATGTTCACATCAAAACGGAGTTCTCTTTCATGATCACGTAAGAGGTATTGCTTATTTTGTTTGTTGGGGTTGTAATCTGATTATTAGTTCACATCATGTTAGAGTGGTGTGGTTTCGATGTGTCGTCGTCTTGCTCTAATAATGGTGAAAGATCATGCGGATCGAATTCGATTATTCATTTAGGTTGCGTTCTTTTTATACTTGGTGACCTCAATGTAGTCTTGGTTCGAGTTTTGGGTCTGCTCGGTTTAAGAATGGTTGTGACGATTTGAGCTCTGGTTTGTGAGTGATGCATCTTCATGTTTGGTGTTCCGCATCAATCAGTTTACATGCAACCAGTTTGTGTTCGGTTAAGGGGTGTTTGCATCGTTCATCAGAGGTTCATGTTCCGTTTTTGTGTTTAGCTTCGGGTAGATTGACTACAAGTATACGTCTTTGGATCCATGTTTAGTCTCGACTTTGATCTACTCCTATTTCTGCTTAGAGGTACCACTAAAGCCATAATTCACTCTTATACAATTCACAAGTACAGTAATACCTGATATGACTATATAATGGTAGAAACAAGATTAGAGAACACCTAAACTATAAGTCCATGAATTAACGAGAGAACTTTAAGAAAGACACGTTTTTGTTAATATGATGGTCATGAGTTTTGAGAAACCCTAATGCAGTTTGTGGCTTAGATAAATCTTATTTTACATATACTAAAACCAAACAAGAATAAAGAAACTTTGTTGCATATGAATAGATTATATAATGGGTATATATGCGAACAAGGAGGCGTTATTTTGAACTTCACAAAAATCACGCATGCATTTAAGTAGAGAAACATGAGAACATGTTTTTATTTTAATATTTTATAAACCTTCAACACAAATGGGCAATATCAGTTATAGTAAATGAGTATAAGGTTGAAAACTAATACCATGATGAATAATTATGCTCTATAATAATCAGTAGTCGTAATTTATGTAGATCATTTACGGAAAATAAGTTTGGAGTTTCGTTAAGTGTTACGATTTGGCTAAGGTACGGATTTTCCTATCTTTCTACTATTATTTGTCTCTTTCGTTACGATTGATCGTACGAATTTTTCATCCTTTCAGTAAGGACTTCTTTTCCTATGCATGATTAGGATTCTCCGTCTGCAGCCAATGTTTTTCCCAGTATATGTTTAAGCTTATCAGTAATCATGTTAATAACTAAATAAATTGCCTGAGCATTATATACAAGCATGACCAGTTTATGTACTAGTTACGGAGGTACCGTAACCATGGCACTAGAGGCACCGGTGTCGTGACTCACATGCAGGAGAGTGATATCCTGCATCGTCCCACTCAGCTCAGTTTGGCCATTTTATCAGTATTTTTGGTGGGGTGTATGGATGCATCCTAGGCTTATCATTTTACAGTTATCAGGGTGAATGTGGTGTGTGCTCTACATCCTTCACATTGGAGCTGATCCCTCCACCCAGCACAGTATTTAGAGGTCACCCCTCTACAGCATTTAGAGGTCATCCCTCTATAGCATGACGAGGTCACCCCTTCAGTTATTCATGCACCGTTTTTATAGCACATGACCTATATAAGCTCTGGCAATTAAAATACAGTAAATGCATGTTTTCAGATTTAACAGATAACAGTTCAGCCTTATTATTTATAAATCAGACTTTACAGATTATACATAGATTTCCGCTGCAAGTTTACTTATCAGTCCTACAGCTCCAGTATTTTATCATCTGTTTCATTTCAGTAATTCCTTATCATTCTTTATATATGTTCACTGAGTGTTATGCTCAGCCGTAGTTCTTTCATGTTCTAACGGTAGGTACATCAGGACGCTCTTAGGATTCTGATAGCATGTGCATTGAAGGAAGCTACCCGGACTTATTACTTTATGCACTTCTTACATTATTCTGCTTATTTGGACATTATTTAGTCCTTTCCTTCAGTATTTTACTTTTCATGTTTTGAGCTTATGTTTAGATTACCGATGTTTGATTCCGGTATTTCCTTTATGGTCAGTTAATGTTTTAGGACATTTACCTTATGCTTTGATGACACGCCATAAATACACGTAACAGTCCACTTATCCAAGTGGGGTGTTACAAATCCTTCCAAGAAAATTAAGCTAGCTACTTTGGTCTATAGTATAGTAACTAGTTGGGACAAAAAATAGAGTTGCGGAGAACTATATAAGTGAATTAGGATTTAGGATAAATGTTCTTGCATTCGTGTTTTCAGACTTTTAGAACTAGATAATGATGACGCCGATGTTGAAAGAAAAACGTTTCTAAATGGTATCGCTTTGGTTCGGCTATACCTTTGGTGATGAAGCAATCTGGTTGTAGGACGAGTCTTTGTTTACTGTTTCTTATCGATGGTTTTCTAATGGCATTGCATTTGCGAAGTATATTACACACATGTAATGTTTGGTTTTTGCACAAAAGTATCAAAATGCGCTAAAAGTAGGAAAACAAGAGATGGCAAACAAAAAGAAAAATCAACTATTCTTGCTTATTCAGAACAACTATATGCTAACATTCAAATAATACTTTGGGCACACGCTAATCTAATGTACAATTTTTACAATGATGTTATTGTAGGTATCTGATATGGGCAAAATTGATGCGCTAATTAACAGTGTGTCTGCAGTAACAGGTCGCACGGTGGTATTAGTGCTACATTAGGAAATACGACCAAGGATTATCGGACGTGGCACATGTATGGCACAATTTAGGGAAGCGATTGGCTAGGTGCATCCTTTTATTATTGTGAATGCTTATTTTTCTACTTATACATGTTTGGATTGTCAAAGGAGTTAAAAATCTATGCAAGAGAGTACAAACACCAAATTATTGTAAAAAAATGATTGCAGGTGTCGACACCTCCAACGAACATTTACTGAAGCGCTGCTTAAAGAACAAGGTATGGAAAAAAACAACTTTCTTTACATTTTCGTGTAGTTTAGACGAATTCATGATGTGGGTATTTATTAAAATGAGAGGGTGAGGCCATTCGCGTAGTGTTTGGATAACCCTGATGATAACTTAATTTCCTAGAGAGAAACCCATATAAGAGCAGGTTGTGATAATATGACATGTACTTTTACAAAACATGATAACTACTTACCATTGGACCATCGGTGATGTAGAATGTGATTCTTTCTATGGAATCATAAACACTTTCATTACCGTAACTTTTTTAGGAGATTTTATCCTGTCATTCTTGGCATACCATAATCCGTAATACTAACTAAATTTATCTGTGGGCCTGTTTAATTTCTATTCACCAAATATAAAAATTGAATTTTCTTAAAAGAATACGTCAATTAAACAATTGAATCTGTTGGTGTGTTACTATAATGCATGCTACCAGAAGTAATGTGCTTACAGATACAATGTAGGTCGCATGGTTGGGCTGAACACGTCGATGGAACTACTGCCATTAATGGTGCGGGATCCCAGAGTTATAATGTTGAGCGTCCAGGAGTGACGTTTGGTCCTTCCAAGGGTAAGTATCATCTGTCTTGCCCTTTTTTAAAAAAAAATTGTTAATATGAGATGTTCTGGGTTGGTCTATCCCATCTATAAGTTGGCGTGACAAAGAAAGCTAATCGACAGACCCCATGAATGTGTTTGGAAAATGGTCATTAGTTATGAACTTAAAGTGTAGAATCATGTAAATTGGATATCGGTAGTGACTATTGTAACCGGTATTTGCAAGTGTGGGTGACATATCAGTAAGAACATGATGACCACGTAAGGAGCTTATGTATGCGACCAGCAATGTAACATGGTGTCGTACTATTGCATTGTACGTGGTGAGCAATATGCCTGGACCAAGTTTTCATACTCTTTCTAACAACTTTCTAACAAGGGTAAATATTGTTGCTTCTTTTATTTGATTTTCCCCATCTGTTAGTGATGCGATCGTGATAGTATAGTGATAATTAGATTACGTTATAGGGTAAATTAGAAAATTGCCTTTAGGAAAAAGTAATAGACTAATATTACCAAAGACGAATTTAATTAAACACGTGATGAACCAAGTTCGTTGTACACGAAGATCGGGTGAATTTGAGACGTTTTGATTCGATTTGGACAATTGATTTGAATTGGTTTTCGGTTTTTTAAACTACAAATTAAATTCAACAATTTTAAACCTATTTAAATCCTAAAGTGCATGAATCGTAAACTCCGAATTATTTTAATCTAAATCAATTACTTAAAATAAAAGACTATTAAAATTTAAACTATTTTAAACAATTTATAAAAATTAATCTATTTAATTTAAATAACTTTTAATCTATTTATAGAAATCTAATTTAACTTTTGAAACTAATTAATTTACCCTATAACGTAATCTATTTTTTTTATTACTATTAATTATATTTAAATCTAAAAATTACTTTAGTAAAATTACTAATTATATTTTATCTAAACGAAAATTTATTTGAAACAAAAACTTTAATCAAAATCTACTAGAAGCAATGATACGTTATTAATTAAACTGACTGACATTAAACATAAAAGAGCTTGCAGCTCAGATGGTAAACATGTTGGGTATTGAGCATGAGGTCTCGAGGTCGAGCCTCACTTGGGACATATTTTTGTTAATAATTCCTTTTTGACAAATAAAACTAACAGTCACAGGAGGTGACTTTTATTCTTTTGACAGTTATAATTTTACTGGAAAGTTAACAACCAAATTAAATATCAGTAACCAAACAGTTCATTTGGGTACCTATTATTAGCAGAGTACATATTACTACTTCTATAATCCAAAAACGAATACAAATGCAGCAATTACATCAAGATCTAAATCACTCAAAGCTTCACGAGTATAGCTACTTAAAACTGAATCCCAAACACTCAGCAAATTACTCAATTAACAGATTATCTACTACAGGCATACAAACAATTAAGCAAAACAGTAACTATAATCAGATTAATAAAAATAAAGATGCACAGAAGACTATTATCAAACAAAACTCATCAGCCTAAACTAAATCAAGTTTTGAATAAACATTAGAAATCCAAAATGATACATTACTTATATAGCAGCATAAATTAAACTAGTAAGCAATAATACTAAACTGAAAACCATGTATCAGCAACTGCATCAGACTCATTAACAAAATCAACTCATCCATAATCAAAAGCGTTCAAAACTCGTGTTCAAAAACAGTCTCAATGCAGCAGATACAATATCAGCAAACTAAAGGTTAAAACCAAACCCTTTTATAACAGACTACTTATAATTCAAATTTAACCATCATTTTCACGTATCAGTTAAATGAAACTAACACATTAAAGCAAAAAGCAGTTTTAACTTTTCCAGCTTGTATTAAAACCTATCTTATAAAAGCAGCCTAATCAACAAATTCTAACAAGCAGATATAATTATCCAGTCTAATGATAATCAAACAGAATCATTACCCTAAAACATTTCAAAATAAACTTCAATTAAATCACAAATACTTAAGAAAAGTAAAATCATAAAGTAAATAGTAGTTAAAACCTTTTGTAGTGTTCCTTTGAGAAGAAGGAGAGCGCTGAGCTTCCTTGTGAACCAGAATCTACACCACCATCAAATCACCACCACCAGCATCGAATCATCATATTTGATCCAGTAACAGTAACAAATTATAACTTATCCAGTTTGGATAAATCTTTCCCAAATATTACTTTAAATCATTCGATACAAGCTATTTCTTAGCTTGATTAAATAATTTTCATATAATTTCAAACAGATTATAGAAATAATTATAATAATAAATTTGGACAGTAAATAAGACAGATTACCCAAACTCAACTTTTATTAATCACTGGAGAAAATGATTACAATACTTTTAAAAATAAAATACAATATTCCTAAATCTATTTTGACATTATAACTAGAAAGTAAAAATGGGATGATGAATTACAGGAAAATAGAGGGTTTTTATAGCCATCCCAAAGGCTGTTGAGGGAGAATATCTGAATCTTCAATAGCATATTCCATCTTCAATATTGGCCCTTAGATCAGTATCTTGATCTTCTCTCTTATATTGGTTTTGATCGTTGGGCTGATAATACACAACTAGCACACGGATTGCCAACGTGGCATCCTTTTGTGCTAGTTGTGTTAGTTTGATGCTGATTTGGCCTCCTCTTATTGGTGGTTTGAGGAGGATGAGGTGTTGTCTCTAATAAACCTTTGCCACGTAGCTTGTTCCTTCCACTTCTGCCTTCCGAAACTTTGGGGATTTAATTCCCCAAAGTGTGAATCGCACGTGGGAGTGAAAAACCCCAATTTTTGTGATGATTTATTAATTAGGGATTTGGATGAATAGTGGCTAGGGTTACTAGTTTATTTTGGGTAGGAGAAGAAGAAAAGTGACATAGAGAGTATCGACATTTATTTAATTGTGTGTGAATGGGAAAAACGTGTGAAGTGGGTGAGAATAAATAAAGGTGAGTGGGTGAGGGGACGTTTTATTTATTTGTTGTGTAACGTGTATGGTGATTTGTTGACTGATGGTGAGATAACACAAATGCACATTCGTTTGTAAACCCTAATGGGTTTAAAGGCCCAAACATACTCTTTTATTTGCAAGTAATCCATGATATGGGCTATCACTCTAATCCGATTTTGCTTGTTTAAGGATTTGTAAATGGGCTCTTGATCCAAATAGTAAACTTAACTTTCACAATTGAACTTTCAGGCCCAATAAGAACATGTGGGACCCACTTGGCCCATTTAACTTCATAAACTTGAATCCTCGAATAAAACGAACTCGTCTTTTGGCTTTGATGATCTTTCTCTTCAAACTCGTGTCGTTTTCGCCGGTTTTTCGTGATCTTGGTACCTACACACATTAAAACAAGAAACAAACATATACAAGGCATTTTCATAAATTTATTGCATATATTAATTGTTTTAAGCTACAAATGATATGAGTAATATCACTCATATCAAACTCCTCCTTGCTAAGCAATTGACGTGTCCTCACGCAATGATAAAATAAAACACTAACTACACCTTTATTTGACTTTTGACAACTTTATTTTGTAAAGACATAATGTATTGCTTTCATTATTAGAAAAATAACTTTTAGGATCATAAAACTCAAATAGATTCATCGTCCCCGACTTTTCACTTTTCCAAGCCAAGTGCAAAAACAAGATCATTGTCAATCATAAGCCCCAAAGTTAAACCAACTCATACAAGTAATTTGTGTTAAACTCAATCTCCTATTATTCCTAATTGTATCTCTAGATTTTATTTGTCATTCACCCAAAGGCTCATTTGACTTTATTTTGATATTTATTAGTCCAAAAATGAAGGCAAGAACGGTGTAAACTCAACTCTTAAAACCTAACCTCGACTTCAAAAACCGTTGTCACTAAAGAAAGCCCACATCAAGGATAACTTAACACGATTTGAGGGATAAATACCTGGACTCGAAATTTGGCTAATATGGCTACTTAAAAGCAAAAATAAAAACCTCCAAAGTCAATTATGACCTTATTAATGGAGTTAGCAACAACTACATCATATCACCTTGTGGCTCTTTAAGATGCAATTGTGCTCCTTATTTAAAATCCACACCCTAAGGCTCCTTGGACAAAAATAAGGGAATTGACTTCACCATCCCACCCTATGGCTCATGATGATGAAGTAATTTTTATTCAACACGTCCCCTCGCCATACACCCTAAGGCTCTAATGACAAGGTTAGTGCTACATGACTCCCACCCGAAGGCTCCTAGAGAACATGTTTTTATTTATTCTTCTTTATTAATATGATATTTATAGTAAGCCAAATTTCTGCAATCCCATGATCAAAAGTCCATGACGCTGACACCCTTAATGTGTTCTCACTTTAATTACAAGGGAAGAAAAAGAAGGAGTTACGAGTTAAGATATCAAGCCTAAACCGCTAAAAACTTCATTTATTAAGCAATTATTATTCAAGCGTGGAAAGTAAATACGAGGAGATTAAATCAAACACAAAAATACTTGCACAAAGAAGAGTTAATTCTAGAAACTTATGATTGAACTCTATCATCTCTTGTTCTCTATATCGAAAATTTTCAAAAATGTGAAATCAATGGATAGTTAGCCTATTAAATCAAAGTTTTGGATTTTCAAGTCATCTATAGGATCTTGCATCTTCTTATACTTTTTCAAGTTTTAGAATTTACGTTTTAAAGTTCCCTTGATAAACGACTTTCTAGGATCAATTATAGGAACTTGGGAAAAGTTCTTGTTCTTAACCCGTATGAATTAAGACTTTCGCGTTTTAAAGCTCCCTATATAAAAGCCTAGAAAAACTTAATTCAAATACGTTAAGGAAAAGCTAAGGTTAAAAACCGAGTCGAGTCAAAAACTATTTTTATTTTCACCAACGGAAAGCCTACATTCGTGTCAAAAGCACTTATTTTATTTCTTAAAACTTAAAAATAACACAAAAAATTCAAAATTTTATTGAAAATTGAGAAAAACAATTACGTTTGGACACGACAAAAGCAATAGCAAGCGATTATATCGATTGACTCCCCCATGCTAAAACCAAACATTGTCCTTAATGTTTCTTAGCTCAAGAGTAACACCCCCTTGCTAAAATACGAAGAGTCTAATGCAAAATCCTAGCATGGAAAGAGCACGCAAATCTATAAGCCGTTTATTAACTATGCCTCAAGATAAAACGTTAGTCGATAAAAATCAAGGGATAAAGAGTGTGCCCCTTCTTGGCATTCAAAGAATGGAAGATCAAGTGGACCGGCAAAAACCGAACACGAGAGTCTTCAAATATAAGGGTCATACCTAAGATTCACAACACAACAAAACACGAGCACGAGCTTGAAGGATCAAGCCTTATTAGTGTTAGAAAATAGAAAGAAGATAGAATGTATGGGACTCCTCCACAAGGCACCTCGTTTTTGTTAACCGAGTCATGAGCTGGACTTGATCCCCGCATTCATTTGTCCTTAGGGAAAGTGGTGAAAACATGAAGTACGATGTCGGGGTCAAGTATTACATCCTCGTTGTCGGATGACAAACGAAAGGATAGAACTCCAACACAAATCTCCAAAAAGAGATGGTAGTCACAAATAATGGTATGGATGTAGCATGCTCCCCGAGATAAACTCGCACCAAGATGATTAAAAAGTCTTTCAATTATTGCATCGGTGAAAGGCCGAGATTTCCCTAAATCAACGATTCCGGGGTCGAATACCTCTTCCTCGGTGGAGAAAGGAATAGACAACACGGTGTCGTTCCCCCATGCTAATCCTAAATCATATAAAGCACATGGCAATGGTGTGGTATCAACTTGCATGACTTTGTTGACCTTGTCACTCTTAGAAATGTGAACAAAGGGGTCATGATACTCAAAATGAGTCGCATGAAAAACCCGCACATTAAGATCAAAGCGAGTGGGAAGGATAATTGGAGCAAAAGTAATTTCCCCCTCTGGGTCAACATTATCATCATCATAAATCGGGTGATCAAACCAAGTATCTTCATCACCGTCATTAGACTCTTCCTCAAATTACGAAGGAATGTCTATGGAAAGTAACTTATCAAACTCCTTAATGAAGAGCTCATCATCACAAAGGTTGTGAGATGTAGGAGGTATGATGCTCTCAAAATCCTCTTGAAACAATGGATTATTGTTCATTGAAGCTTCAAAGAGAGGATTTGAGTAAGTCACAAAAGTGTCATCAATCTTGTCATCACAAGAGATATCCGACAAAGTATCAAGTGTATCACACTCGGATACAAGATCATCATTCTCATTCGAAGGAAATTCATCGGTGAATTCCTCGAGAATGGTAGGTAAAACACGAGAATCACGCTCGATCTCGAGATCGATAACGTCTTCACTTCCCCGTGGAAGTGGATCAATGATAGCAAAAAGTTCATCGATGAACTTATCACATGAGTAGTCACTAACCTCACTCGGAGTGAAGTTAGGAATCAAAGGCTCTTCAACGGAAGATTGTGCCTTAGGAACATCAAATTGATCCTTCGAAGAGAGTGAAAATGAGTCCATTTTCAAAGATTGTTCAATTAAAGCAATATCACTCTCGGGATCAAAATTCTCACTATTAAACTCACTAGCATCAAATGGCTCACTTAGGTAATCATCAATTTGTTTTTCAATCTTAGAACTATCATCCTCGTGTGGAGTGAGTGTAGATGAGGAAAGATTACAACATGATTCAACAAAGCAAGCTTCTTCATTTGAATTTAACTTTTCATTTTCACAAAATGGAGTTTCAAAAATTGGAAAAACACCTTTATCGAAAAGAGCTTTCTTATTACTTTCCAAAGTCTCAACAAGTTTAACACTTTCCACTTTTTTAGAAGCAAATCTTGGAATCTTTTCCGGTTTGAAAACAATACTTTTATCTCCATAAAACAGTTTAATTTCCTATTTCCTCATATCAACTTGAATTTGAGCCGTGCACAAAAATGGACGTCCTAAAATAATAGGCACACGAGGATTCGTCTCATAATCAACTATAGCAAAATCGGCTAAGTACAAGAAATTTCCCACTTTAACAATGACATTTTCCGCTATACCAACCGGTCGAGTGGTGGTACCATTAGCAAGCTCAATGGTCATTCGAGTGGTACTAAGTGGTGCATAATCAATAGTTTTCCAAATGGCTAGGGGCATTAAGTTAATGCTAGCTCCTAGATCGGCTAGGCCTTTGCAAACCCCAAGCTCATTGAAAACACGAATTGACCCGGATCTTTATATTTCTCGGGAAAGAAATCAAAGAAAACCGAGGTACTAATCACATTTAAAGTAACCTTGGTGACATCTAGAAAAGTTTCCTTAGGTGGAGGATTAAACTCAATCACTTCAACTTCTTCTAAATTCTCACAATCATCATAAACGGTTATGGCCTTAAGCTCTCGCTTCGGGTTTGGAATGGTGTTACTAGGTAAGCAACCCGAAGAAGATGATGGTTTAGACATAAATCCCTCAAACATCGAAAGCAATTTATTTTGACCTTGTTCCAAACTTTGTTGCATACGATTATGACTTTGCTCTAATCTTTGCTCAAAACGGTTTTGGTTTTGTTCAAGTCTTTGTTGATTAAGCTCAATCTTGTTATTTTGCCCTTTAATCGTATTTTGAAACTCGTTTTTCAAAGTCGCCATTTGTCCGTGAAGATTATTTTGAAAAGCTTTCAAATTTGCCTCATTTGACTTGATATAGCTTGACAACTCATTTTGGTTATTGCTTTGAAAACCTTGATTGTTTTGATTAGCATTAAACCCATTTCCTTGATTGTAATTCCCTTGGTTACCACGGTTAAAATTATTCCCATTATTTCCATTGTTGTACCTATTTTGAACCGGTGGAGCAACATGATTTTGACGAGGAACTTGACCGTTGGAGCCATATGTTCCCGTCGCGGCAAAAGCACTAGCTTGAGCAAACCCCGTGGTTGAACAAGCATAATTAGGATGTGCTTTACCACATGATACACAAACATTCTCAATCATATTAATCGATCCATGAGGATTCTTCCTAATCTCATTCAACAAAGTCGCAAATCCATTATCAATCTTAGAGTCCAATCTAGCAATCTCGATATTAGATGAATTCACATTGGAAGCACTCGGTGTGTTTCGTGAATATTGTGCTCTAGACTTATTCTCAATTATGCACCACACGTCTCTCGGAGTTTTTCTTAAAAGATTACCACCCGCGGCGGCATTTAACGAATCTTGTTCAATCATATTAAGCCCATTATAGAAAGTATTTATTTGATGCAATTCCGAGAAACCGTGGTGTGGACATTGTCTCAACAAATCTTTAAATCTTTCCCAAGCAACCCCAAACGATTCATGCACTTTTTGTTCAAATCTAGTGATCTCGTTCTTAAAGTGTGTTGTCTTAGATGGTGGAAAGAAATAATTCATGCACTTAGACACTAAATCATCCCATGTCAAAATCGAACCCGGTGGTTCTTTCTCATACCATATCTTAGCATTACCCTCGAGCGAGTACGGAAAAAGCATGAGCTTAATCGCGTCATTCGGCACATCTCTAAACTTGAGAGTCGAGGTAATTCGAAGAAAATTCCGAATGTGAGAATGCGGGTTATCGGTCTCATTGCCACGAAATTGGTCGGCACGAATGAGCGATAAAAGACCCGTCTTAATCTCATAATGATCCGCCAAAATAGCCGGCACAACGATTGCTTCCCCATACCCTTCGGTGGGTGCACGGAGCAATTCCTCCATTGTTCGGTTATCAGCCATCTCTACAACAATAGGTGGAAGCTCGGGTTCCACTATTCGTTGTTGACGATTTCTATTTCTACGAGGAATATTTTCAAGCCTATTAAAATCAATCACAAGACGAGAAGAACGTAATTGCATACACTACAAAGACGAGAATTTAGAGGATTGAAGAAAAGAAATTAGACAAGAAGAAGATTATTTTTGGTATTTTATTTGGTATTGCTCAATATAAAATGATTGATAAAAAACAAGAAATAAGGATAACTACTATGTAAGTAAATTACCCTCGGTCGACTTTGAAACGATAGGTGAAAACCTAAACGTCTCGAGGTTCAATAAGTAAACTACAAAAATAAGATTTATTACTACTTGAGTCGCAAAACAATAATAGGTCGTCCCTCTCAATATACGCACAAGCAAACGGGAAAATAAGGTGGCACAAAGCACTTAAAAACCTTTTTCCTTAGACGGCTTTTTATAGCACGTCGCCTTATACCCACCTTATAGTTTGTATAAATCGAGCTCAAACTTCTTATTAGTATTTATCTATTTTGCCTTTTATTTTTGTTTTGGATTCGACTACAATAGCTAGGTGATGAAATCCCAACTAAGGCCTTATTTGAAAAGCATGTAAATTTATTGTTTTACGTAATACAATATATAATTCACAAAAAACGAGAAAAACGATACATACTATATAATAGAAAAATAACAAACTTTCCGAGGACGGAAAGGGTCTTCAAATCAACGATCAACAAATCTCAACGAAAACGAATCGTACACAAGATCCCCGGCAGCGGCGCCAAAATTTTTGATGTGATCGTGATAGTATAGTGATAATTAGATTACGTTATAGGGTAAATTAGAAAATTACCTTTAGGAAAAAGTAATAGTCTAATACTACCAAAGACGAATTCAATTAAACACGTGATGAACCAAGTTCGTTGTACACGAAGATCGAGTGAATTTGAGACGTTTTGATTCGATTTGGACAATTGATTTGAATTGGCTTTCGGTTTTTTAAACTACAAATTAAATTCAACAATTTTAAACCTATTTAAATCCTAAAGTGCATGAATCGTAAATCCCGAATTATTTTAATCTAAATCAATTACTTAAAATAAAAGACTATTAAAATTTAAACTATTTTAAACAATTTATAAAAATTAATCTATTTAATTTAAATAACTTTTAATCTATTTATAGAAATCTAATTTAACTTTTGAAACTAATTAATTTACCCTATAACGTAATCTATTTTTTTATTACTATTAATTATATTTAAATCTAAAAATTAATTTAGTAAAATTACTAATTATAATTTATCTAAACGAAAATTTAATTGAAACAAAAATTTTAATCAAAATCTACTAGAAGCAATGATACGTTATTAATTAAATTGACTGTCATTAAACATAAAAGAGCTTGCAGCTCAGATGGTAAACATGTTGGGTATTGAGCATGAGGTCTCGAGGTCGAGCCTCACTTGGGACATATTTTTGTTAATAATTCCTTTTTGACAAATAAAACTAACAGTCACAGGAGGTGACTTTTATTCTTTTGACAGTTATAATTTTACTGGAAAGTTAACAACCAAATAAAATATCAGTACCCAAACAGTTCATTTGGGTACCTATTATTAGCAGAGTACATATTACTACTTCTATAATCCAAAAACGAATACAAATGCAGCAACTACATCAAGATCTAAATCACTCAAAGCTTCACGAGTATAGCTACTTAAAACTGAATCCAAAACACTCAGCAAATTACTCAATTAACAGATTATCTACTACAAGCATACAAACAATTAAGCAAAACAGTAACTATAATCAGATTAATAAAAATAAAGATGCACAGAAGACTATTATCAAACAAAACTCATCAGCCTAAACTAATGAACAAAATCAACAATCAAGTTTTGAATAAACATTAGAAATCCAAAATGATACATTACTTCTATAGCAGCATAAATCAAACTAGTAAGCAATAATACTAAACTGAAAACCATGTATCAGCAACTGCATCAGACTCACTTAACAAAATCAACTCATCCATAATCAAAAGCGTTCAAAACTCATTTTCAAAAACAGTCTCAATGCAGCAGATACAATATCAGCAGACTAAAGGTTAAAACCAAACCCTTTTATAACAGACTACTTATAATTCAAATTTAACCATCATTTTCACGTATCAGTTAAATGAAACTAACACATTAAAGCAAAAAGTAGTTTTAACTTTTCCAGCTTGTATTAAAACCTATCTTATAAAAGCAGCCTAATCAACAAATTCTAACAAGCAGATATAATTATCCAGTCTAATGATAATCAGACAGAATCATTACCCTAAAACATTTCTAAATAAACTTCAATTAAATCACAAATACTTGAGAACAGTAAAATCATAAAGTAAATAGTAGTTAAAACCTTTTGTAGTGTTCCTTTGAGAAGAAGAAGAGCGCTGAGCTTCCTTGTGAACCAGAATCTACACCACCATCAAATCACCACCACCAGCATCGAATCATCATATTTGATCCATTAACAGTAACAAATTTTAATTTATCCAGTTTGGATAAATCTTTCCCAAATATTACTTTAAATCATTCGATACAAGCTATTTCTTAGCTTGATTAAATAATTTTCATATAATTTCAAACATATTATAGAAATAATTATAATAATAAATTTGGACAGTAAATAAGACAGATTACCCAAACTCAACTTTTATTAATCACTGGAGAAAATGATTACAATACTTTTAAAAATAAAATACAATATTCCTAAATCTATTTTGACATTATAACTAGAAAGTAAAAATGGGATGATGAATTACAGGAAAATAGAGGGTTTTTATAGCCATCCCAAAGGCTGTTGAGGGAGAATATCCGAATCTTCAATAGCATATTCCATCTTCAATATTGGCCCTTAGATCAGTATCTTGATCTTCTCACTCATGTTGGTTTTGATCGTAGGGCTGATAATACACAACTAGCACACGGATTGCCAACGTGGCATCCGTTTGTGCTAGTTGTGTTAGTTTGATGCTGATTTGGCCTCCTCTTATTGGTGGTTTGAGGAGGATGAGGTGTTGTCTCCAATAAACCTTTGCCACGTAGCTTGTTCCTTCCACTTCTGCCTTCCGAAACTTTGGGGATTTAATTCCCCAAAGTGTGAATCGCACGTGGGAGTGAAAAACCCCAATTTTTGTGATGATTTATTAATTAGGGATTTGGATGAATAGTGGCTAGGGTTACTGGTTTATTTTGGGGTAAGAGAAGAAGAAAAGTGACATAGAGAGTATCGACATTTATTTAATTGTGTGTGAATGGGAAAAACGTGTGAAGTGGGTGAGAATAAATAAAGGTGAGTGGGTGAGGGGACGTTTTATTTATTTGTTGTGTAACGTGTATGGTGATTTGTTGACTGATGGTGAGATAACACAAATGCACATTCGTTTGTAAACCCTAATGGGTTTAAAGGCCCAAACATACTCTTTTATTTGCAAGTAATCCATGATATGGGCTATCACTCTAATCCGATTTTGCTTGTTTAAGGATTTGTAAATGGGCTCTTGATCCAAATAGTAAACTTAACTTTCACAATTTAACTTTCAGGCCTAATAAGAACATGTGGGACCCACTTGGCCCATTTAACTTCATAAACTTGAATCCTCGAATAAAACGAACTCGTCTTTTGGCTTTGATGATCTTTCTCTTCAAACTCGTGTCGTTTTCGCCGGTTTTTCGTGATCTTGGTACCTACACACATTAAAACAAGAAACAAACATATACAAGGCATTTTCATACATTTATTGCATATATTAATTGTTTTAAGCTACAAATGATATGAGTAATATCACTCATATCAGTTAGCTTATTGTTATTGCTACCGGTCACAAAAATCATTGCTGCTACTGATACAGATTACTGCTGATGCACCCGTTTGTAATAATGATAACGCCCTCCTACGTAAACCATTGTGCTAAATATATTTTTGTAATTTGAGATTCGGAAACCGCTAGGTTCACTCCAAGCCATTATAACATCTATTTAAACTTCCCCTAACATGCATTAGAAGAATAAACCCACGAAAACGCGCGAGCAGCAATCCTAGTAAGTTTCATAAATAAACTAGGATAATCTGTAATTCAAATACATTGTGTAATGTATGGTTGTAAAGTCATGAATGGGTGTTATCCATTGCAAAAAAAGACAAAATTATTTATATACACAAACACTTATGTCGATTTTTTATTACAATTATTTATCGTTTCAACTTTCATATTAGTGTTAAATCATACGTGGTATGTCTTTCGTTTAATGTTGAATTCGAACGTAAGAAATAGGAAAAATAATTTTTCTAAAGTATATGAAAGTGACCGTCTATGTTGTAGTGGTACGATTTTTTTTACAAACGGTTAACGGTTAATGAGAAATTTATAAATAAGAATAGGTGTAATTTCATTTTTAATTAAAATATTGTATAATATCTTCATTGTTTTTATAATTTAGAGAGAAGCGCAAAAATCATCCATGTGGTATATCGAAAAATTGAAATACATAATTCGTTAACTTTTTGGACATCAACCATTCCTCCGTTAGCGAACGGCACAATATATCCCTCCGGTAGCGAACGACGCACAATACATCCCTCTGGACGGATGATGCAAATTGTTTTCTCGTTAAGTACTAACCAGGTCTATAAAGAAGCATATTATTGTCTTTTTTGTTTTACAAGAATGTATGGTGAACGTTTTTTAATAAATAATTAAAAAAATATTCTAAATTTAAAAATAAAATCGAAAAACTGTTTTAATTTAAAAAATTATTTTTTCAAAAATTAATTAATTTCTTTTTGTGAAAATAATCATTTGTTTTCGAAAAAAAAATTTAAAAATTAATAAATCCACATTTTCCTTCTAAAAAAAATTTACAATTTTAAAATTTTTAAACGAATTTTAAAAACTTTTAGTTTTTTCAAAACTATTTTTTTCTTTTAATATTTTAGATAAAAAATTTATTACTTTTAACATTTAAAAGTTACAAAAAATTAAAAAATTTAAGCTTTTCTTCGAAAAATTTTAATGTTTTTGTAAACTAAATCATTTTTCCGTAAATGTTTTTTTCAAATTAATATATTTTTTAAAAAGAAATTATTTTTTTCTAAAAGAAATTAATTTTTTTCAAAAAGAAATTAATTTTTTTCAAAGACAATTATTTTTTTTGAATTAAAACATTTTTCGAATTTTTTTAAATTAAAACATTATTTTATTTTTTATTAAAAATGTCCATTATACATCCCTGTAAAAGTAAAAAAGACCAAGATACATTTCTTTACAAACCTCGTTAGTATTTAACGAGAACGCAATTTGCACCATTTGTCCAGAGGTATGTATGGTGCACTGTTCACTAACAGAGAGATGTTCGGTGTTCAAAAAGAATAACGAAAAATGTATTTCGATTTTTCTACATACTACAAGAATGATTTTTGGACTTCTCTATAATTTAATAAAGAATGTATAGGTGTCCAAAAAATCGAATAAGTAAAGGAACCGAAAAACCGTATCAGAGCGAACTGTAAATTGAATCATATATTTAAACCATGATTCGATTCTTGGTTTCTCAAATTCCAAATTACTAACTTGTTACAAAATAAGTCTAAAACCTAAAACTGCATAATAAATTATAACCTTAGTGTAAGGTTCTTTTCAGAATTAATAAAATGTACAGAACTGCGAGAATCACATTTTATTCTTAATAATGCATATATATTTTGTAGAAACTAGAAGAGGGGTTGAATAGTTTCTTAAAATTTACTTGTCAAAAGATGGTTTTTAAAAATCCTTTTCAAAAACTTAGACTTGAGTGATTATATGAAACCTTCTTATACACAATATGAACAAGGTATAGTGCAACTAAACTAATAATCACAAGTATAAAGAATAATTAATGTAAAGAGATAAGGAAAAGAAAGATCAAACCAAACACCAAGGATTTATAGTGGTTCGGCAACGGAGCTCACTCCTCGTCCCTACTCCACTCCTCGAGTACTCCTTACTCGAGAGTTCACTAATCAACAAGCTCCTTAAGGAGGAGAAACCGTACACAACGTTGCTTATCCAATTTCCGACTCTAAGCTAAAAGTCGAACCCTAATCTTAGCTAGGACCAATCTACACTAGTATGCTTTAAGGACCAAGTATAAACCTTAGTACATACACAACTTCTAAATAGACACAACTACTTGGATCTTCACAACTATGACACAACAATGACTAAATGAGATTTGATCTTCAATGGATCTTTGAGGTAGACACAACACTTCAAGGATGAAAGTGTTCTTCTCTTTGCACTTGGAGAGGAAGAGATCGGAGAAGAAAGATTCACTTCTAAACAAAGTAGTAATCAACCAAATGACCAAGGATTTGAGTGATTTTAGAAGAATGAAAGAATCTGGAATTATATGTGCAAAAGAGGTGAAGAGAAAATTTGAGAATGGTCCACTATTTATAACACAAGGCTCCATCGGCTATATCTGCCCGCGGTTCTTTATTGCAGCTCGCGGTTCCTTATCGATAAGGAACCGCATAGGCACTTAAGGAACCGCCGGAGTAGACTCCGCTCCTTTTCGTCTTTAAGTGGTATGGTTCGAATATGGTGATTAAAATATCCTAAAAAGGATATTTTAAACCAAGATAGAATATGCCATTTTCAAATTTTCAAATTTTCAAATAATTAATTTAATAAAACATTTTCTTAATAAGAAAGTTTAATAAAAACTTGTCACACTTAATAAAAAGTGAGTTTTAAGAAAATATTAAATCCTTAATCACTTAATTAGGATGAGTACTTGTTTGTACATACCTTAAGTGATAATGGTTGAAATGAAAAATACTTGAACTCAAGAATTCATTTTTCGTTGTTTTCGTAAATGCTTGTTTTATATATTGTCGTAATCAAAACAAAGCGAGACCGAAAAATGCAAGTAACGTTTTTAGGCATCATTGCATTAACATATTTTTCTCGTAATGTTTAAATTAGACGTTTAATAATTGTTTTATTGGTTATAAATCCGAGTATGATGAGCGATATGAAGAGTACACATGTGTTTTTATATTATCCATCGAGAAGGTAGTTATGATACAGATGAAACAAAATACATGTGCATGTTCGTTGAATACATATATCTAATGACCTAACACGATGAGAATCCATGCACGTCTACATTGTGAACTAACACTATAAAAATACACGTGCATTTTAAGAATAAAAAGGCGATTCTCGCAATTCTATACATTTATTTGGTCCTGAGACCCTATAACCCTAGCCATTTATCAATTACAAATAACATCAAACTATTAGTCTTAAAATGACTAGTATCATTCAAAAAAAGTCTAAACATTATCAACATCACTATACTGAACACATGAAAGCAATTTTTTGATAATTTTTTTTCCATTTTAATGTGAACATAATTGATTAGATACCATAACAATATTACAATGTGACGAGATCAATAATAAAGATTCGTAAATTAACATTCACTTACTTTGATAAACTAAAATATCAATTTTCATGGTTTTGAGACATTGTGTGTGTTTATATTGTTATAACATGTCCTTTTATTATCGAAAATTAGATGAATTTTATAAACACATTGGTACTCGTCACGAGTACATCGAAGAACTTGGACGGTTCTTGATTTCACATTTTTTCTTATTTTCGATTCTTGGTTCTTTACAGTTCCGTCTGGCTCGAATGTCCTCATGAACACCCCAAAATGAGTGACTAAAATTCTTACTTAGTATGGAGTAATTTTTTTTTATTTTTTATATGTAGACGATTTCTCCATAATGTAATAGGGGTAAGGTTTGGAGGTTGGAACCGGAATCAGCCTCGTTATCTTATATAGGGTAAAAATGCATCTGTCTCAACTTTCACCATACATTATAGAAGATCGTATTCGAACCCATAATCGTGAAAGACGACATTGAAAGTTTTCCACAATGTAAATATGAAAATCAAAGTAACCAAACCAATTAAGAACATTTGACTAAACACTTTTTAGTTTTTAGTACCTTACTATTTACTCGTAATGGGCCAATCTGTAAATGCCTAAAACTAAATTTACATGGATTCGATCGGCTACATTCTGATCAGACCTAAATTTTCATTCTTTCAAAAATAAAACTCGATTTCTTATTCCTATATTCGTTTGTTTTACGATGTCAGTAACAGCTGCTTTAAATTTTGGTGTTGTAGAATTTAAGGGTAATATAGGTCAAACAAAAGTGAAAAGATATCGGCCTGGTAAAGCACCTGACTGGTCAGATTATCATGCTAATGATCATGAAGACAACTACGATATTCAAATGTCGGGATCAGTCGTGTTAGAAAAAGGGTATGATCGTAGGTTGTCTAGGTTGCCAAAAAATAGGTTCCATGATAAGGAGGAGATGCGGGCTTATCGTAAACGTATTAGACAAGCCGAGATTGTGTCGTTAATGAGGATACTACACTGACTTGAATAATCCGTAAGCACTTTATCCTAGCTATCTTTTAGTGTTAATATACAGTCTTTTGGTGTATGAGCTTGATTTGTTGGCATATTGATCTCCCAACTTAACTTTTGCTTTCAAGTGCTACTCCTATGTTTATTTTTTAGGTAACCATGGCTTTCAATATTTTGGCCGACTAATCCACGGGGGGTTTCAACTCACCGCCACACATACTCAAATCAGGTAAGGGCCTCCCTTTTCAAGAGGTTGGTTTGGCCACTCCAAGGTTGTTTGCACCTAATACTTGAGACCTCACACATTTTATATTGATAGTCACAAGCCGTTTTGCAACTAGACCAACCTTTGAGTGGTTTATACTTAGGCTAATTCTTGAAATGCCCTAAAATGTCACCTTATTTCCCTTTTTGCACTCACCAAATGAAAATTTCCCAAAATATCTTATGCAACATATGCAACTTATGCGACTTTTCCAAAAATAGAAAAAAAAATTCAAAAATTTTTCAAAATTTTCCCAAAATTTTACCATTTTTGAAAAAGTCGCATAAGTCGCATAAGTTGCATAGGTTGCATAAAACATTTTGAGAAATTTTCATTTGGTGGGTGCAAAAAGAGAAAAGGGATAACATATTGGGGCATTTCAAGAATTAGTCCTTATACTTTATACCTTTGCTTAAACAGTTAACGTTGGTTTATAACTTTTTTTATGTGATATGCAGGCCTATAAAATCATAACTTTTTTTAGTAACACTTTAGGCCTATTCTGATCCATCAAGCTTCATTGCTAGTGATCCGTGTTTAATTTAGATGTAAGTTTATTAGTGTAATTGTTTAAGTTTAGAAATTAAAGCTCAAATGTGAAAGCCCATCTGAACCTCTGATATTTTCAAAACCCCTAAAACATGCTTATAATCTTTTGTAGTTGGACATACAATAATACACTTCGAGTCTTCGAGCAAAGTACTACGCAGGTATGAATGCACAAATCGCAAAACCGAAGGGCCAAAAGATGAAGGATTGGGAATCTTGCTGAGGCTGTGTGTGTGCCTGGCATAATGGATATATGAGCTTTTCTCAATCGATCATCGGTATTTATTGGTCATTTGCAGTACCTTAAAGTAGTTGATCATCTTTGCAAAAATATACACATGCTTTAATCATTTATTTGCAGTACCTTAATTTGTTGCTTCATGCCGTGTTGATCCTGTGTCAAATTATTTGGTTATCTTATCTTTTGTTTTTGAGAATCTTATCACTTTTTAGTTATTTTACCGTGAATGCAACATGAGGACTTCCCAGAGGGAACAACATTCATAGAAAAACGTTTGCAAGAAACCAAAAATTTGCAGGCTATTTTTGATTATGAGTTTATGATCATATGCTGCTAGCAAGCCGCCACGGGGGCCGGGACATTCATAAACATGTTAGTGCATTCACAATAATTTGTGTCTAAGTTGCAAATTAGGCTTCTTTAAAGCTGCCTATGCAATTCGATTCTTAGGTTTATGTCAAGCTAATGATGACATGCTATTTTTACCAGTAACCAGCTCTGAAAGTTGTTAATATGTTGTTAGGATGTTTTGGCATTTCACTTCAAAATGGCCGACATAATGTTAACGGAGAGAACACTATTTCGGAGATACTAGAGTTATGTTATGCTCGTATGTAATATACATGTTCGACGAGGATAGTTAAAGGCCTAAAGTCGTACGTAGAAACCCTTGAAAAGTGGAAGTTTTGATGGACCAAAGCAAACGGATGGACTTTTAAAGTGTGCGGTAAAGGTTACAGTAATAGTTAGCACTAAAACCAATTTGGCAGGTTAAAAAATTCCTTTTTCCCTTATGCAACCCTATATATACTTAGCACAACTTAGAGTTGATAGAAAGAGCTACCCCTCTTCGATCTCACTTGCACAACGTTGTTGAATCTGCGTACTAACGTGCTGAAACACATTCTGGATATTGGTTACGAGGAGACGTAATTTACAATTGTACCTGATGATGAGACGCGGCTTAAGTTCTGAGGCTATCATAATATGTTACACGGGTATGAATTGAAGCACCGTGTGATTGCTTCCTTAAAGGTTCGAAGTCTGATGCAGTGAACTCCAGGTAAGTAACACAAGAGGTAAATATCTTCTGGTCTTGCACAATTACAGGCACGTATGTGAGGTTATAATTAGGGATGAGCATGGTATTGGTACCGTACTAATTCCGTACCGAATTGGTGGTACCGATTTTTTTTCGATCATAAATTAATTGTACCGGTATCGTACTGAGCGGGATTCGGATATCGGTACCGATATCGGGAAATCGGGATTTCGAATTTCCTGAGGTCCCGTACCGAATTAGCGGTACCGAAATGTTTTCCATTTTATTTTATAGTATCGGTACCGTATCGAACAGGATTCACATACCAGGAATCGGTACGATTCCAGTATAGTTCAAGCTCGATTTCAAGATTCGGGACGAAATGCTCCTACTACTTATAATTGTAATAAACCCTATTAGGGATGGTAACGGGTCGGGTTTGTGTCGGGTTTTAATGAACCCGTACCCGCACCCGTTTATAATATCCAAACCCGCATCCGCCCCAATACCCGACGGGTACCCGATTAGAATTACCCATCGGGTTTTCGGGTTTTATCCGCGGGTATCGGGTATCCACAATTAAATTTCGTTGGACATAATTGTGCGTATAAAGTTAGAAAAACCAATGAAAAATGATCAAAAGTACCCTAATATATTTTTTAAGTTTAAAAAAATAAAGAATATTAGTTCAATATTATATCATGCGATTTAATATATCGAATAAATCGTTGTTTTACTTTAAAGTTACGAAGATCGCCAACATATTAATACATATAAAATATACCTAATATGAGTATTTCGTTTATTTAATAATCTTCATTTAATATTTCGCATAAATTTAAAACTTATATAAAATAAAAATAAAAGTGGGTACGGATTTTGGTAAACGGGTACGTATACGGGTAAATGGGGTGGATATTACTACCACCCGAACCCGAACCCGTACCCGCGAAAAATAGAAAATCCCAACCCGAACCCGCATCCAAGCCCGCCAATCCGACTCCAAACCCGACCCAATCGGTTCGGGTTTCGGTTTTCCCCATCGGTTTCGGGTGCTTTTGCCATCCCTAAACCCTATGGAATGCATGTGTGTATTTTGTTGGGCTTACAAATAAGATAAAAATAATCAAATAATGGATTTTAAAACTATGCAATGGGAGCCCATAATCATTGGAGTTATACCATAAAAAACCCAATAATAAAAAATCGATCTTGTTGTTCAGTAATATGAACAATTTTCAATATTTGAAGATAAAAACATTCATAGCGGTTTTGCTAAACTTAATACCATTACTATTACATTTTTTAAACATGTCGTGGACCAATATCATCGACACCGAATATGAACTCAACAATCTCACGACGTTCTAAACATCGTCTTACTTTTTCCCGATGGAACGCGTGAGTAACGCTCTAGTCTCAAATGATATACATGTTCTCATTTCGGACAATAAATTATTATGGAGTTGGTTATAGTTAATTAACTGATCCTGAACCCTACTACTGCTTTTAAACGTCACGAACATTTTGGTTTATGTAGTTATATCAATTTCTTAGAAGCAATTTGTATTTAACAATGTTATCTCAGTGTTCATTCCACGACTAAAAGAAAAAAAGGTTTCTAATGACAAAAATATGTCCACATAACTTTGGTCTAATCAAGTGGTTAGTTTTAATCATATTTAAAAAAAATTATATTTTATAAAGATACGTATATATTATGAAATATTAAGTCTTGTATACAGACAAATCAATATTACAATAGTGAGTTAAAATAAAATAATTTGGTGTTAAAAATTTATGATCGATTGGTCAGTCAAAACATGATATATTTTAAAACCGACTCTTTTAACCATTGCAAGCTAGTTAGGAAATGCAAATGGCTAAAGGACTGATAGCCGCGGGTATGGGTTATATAAACCCATCCTACGAGCTAGTTTTGAGGAAACCCTAATATACAGATATCATCAATCCCAAACTATTAAACTGACCATAAGCGTGCAATCATAGTCATACATATATTCATTCATTCTCAAAGCCACGATCCAAACGAACTATTAGGAGATGTTTGGTATCCGATCATCAGCTAAAGACATGACTTTGGCTATATATCTTTTGTTTGGTTTGAGAAAAAAAATAAAAGCGAGTCCACCAAAACCAAACAGTCGAGGCATGTGCAAAAGTGCACCCATACCCCAGTATTAGAAAAGCATAATGAATATAGCTTGACGTTGCTACGTGGTAGAATCTGGACCATGCACATATAATAATTTAATATATTTTTTATTTTAATGAGCTTTTTTATAATATTTTGTTTTTATTTATATATTAAAATATTTTTAACATTTATCAAATCAAACATTATTTTTCATTTAATACTATTTTATCTTAACCCACTTTATTTATAAACTTAAATTTAAAATAAAACCTGATTTTAAACCAAATGAACCCTTAGACTTTTTGATACATACTTCCATCAATGACAATTTAACCTCATTACTCATCATGATTATGGGTTTGAAAAGATCATAACGAGCCCCACACTAGCTACGGCAAGCTGGAGCTAAAGAGTAGGATAAGATCCGGTAAAGCTCGTGAAATTTGTCGAATACAAAACCAGATAACGTATATGGTTAGTTAGAATATGAATATCAAAAGTGAGAATCATATATACTAATTAACAGCGTTGTTTTTAAGGGAGTGTAAAAAGTACGATTAAGCGTCACTAAAATTCATGTCTTTTTTTATTATGTATAGGCAATATATGATTCTCGAGTATAATTAGTTTATGCACTATTCATACATATGTATTTTGTGTTTGTATTTAAGGGCTTCTCAGCGGTGATGCCACGGGGTCACTAAAATTCATAAAATGGCTCTGCTAATTAAGTGAGTGTGGGTGTCGATTGGCTCGGTTTTCGGGTTGTTTAGGTTATTCGATTCGGTTATTTGAGTAAAAAAATTGGTTCAACTTGAAAACCAAACAGAACTAAACCGAAATAAAGTTCAACTAAACCGAACCAAAATCCAAATTAAATTTGGTTTGATTTTTTAGATTGACCCGAACTATTTGAATTACACTATTTTTAAAAAGGATATATACTAGTTTTAATACCCATGCACGCACGAGACTTGAATATAAAAAATAAAATAAATAATAATTTCTTTATTACGATTTTATGTGTATTTATGTTTTTAAGAACATCTAATATTTATATGCTTAATTATATTGTTGCTTTACTATGCACCATATAAATTAATAAATACTCAAATCAATTTTTTTTTTTCGAATTTCATATTTTTTTTATTTTGGTATTTTTATTCTAAATATTTATCACTTATTATCAATCAAGAAACCATTTACATCAACTTTACACAATTACACGTACACGGTTTATAAATTCATGAATTTTCAATGTTTAATATTATTTTATAAAACAGTATTAAAATTTTAATGATTAAATAGTTACGATCCTCATGTACCCACGAGTTTTACATGATTTTTCATTATATGATACATAGTATTATTAATTGATATTTTGTATAAATATTTGTTGCATAAAGCATTTGACTTTGTTTAACTTAAATGTTAGCTATTATTTTTCTAGACATTGTGTTTAGTAACACGTAAAGATCTTGAAAAAATATATGTTGTTGTAATATGTAAAATTTCCTCTGTTTTTTAATCTCACACAGTTATATGCATTCAATAATAATTTACGTAGATTGTATTGCTTGAATTAATTAAGTGTCAAAATAGAATAAACAATAATTTGTTTTTATATGAATATTTATAATCATGTGATTTGTTGATTTTTAATATAACTTAATGTTCTATTTTTAAAATGAGGTTTGCTACATCCACAAAGGATTCACAAACAAAAATTTACAAAGAGTATGTGTAATGTTTTGATTGGGTTAATAAAAAAGAGAACGACAAATCATTTAAAAAGCCACCAATTAAAACATGACACATAATCTTTGTGGATTTTTGTTTGTAAATCCTTTGTGGATATAGCAAATAGTCTAAAAGGTATAAAGTTTAAGGGTGTATTTTATTTATTTTATAGAAGTTACTAAAAAATATGAAAAAATATAAGTTTACACCTAAGTCTATCTAATTTATTTAAAGTTCAACCACTAAAGTTTTATTAATATTCTCCTCCTTATTTAAGTTTTTATTTTTTTAATTTGACACATATATCTTTGTGTATTTTCATTAAATTCTTCCACCAAAATTTTTAATTTTGACTAAATGGAATTCAATTTTGACTTTTTTCAACCAATCACATTGCACTATTTTGCTTATGTGTCAAAATTAAGCAATTTGATTGGTTCAATTAATTTTTCTACAAACTTCACTTTTCACTAAAATTCTCAAATAATCTAATTCTTTTATTATATAAAAGATATATAATTTTATCAAAAAAAGGATATATATAATCATATAATATTTAGAGAAAAAAAAATTAATATAAAATGTGTTTTCTATAATGAGGATTAAATTTTAACAATCATAATACATATAAATATATATAATATATATTTGTATAAGTTCGATTTTCAGTCCCAATTGACAAACCAATATCTAACTCGAGAATCGAATTTATAATTAGATTATATTTATTTATGGCTCAAAACCTAATTTTATATTCAATTCGATTTGGTTTTTAATTTTTGTGAGTCATATTCAAAATATAAACACCCATATAAATGAGCTTACATTCTTATTCCACGTTGAACGTGACATATAACGACTCCATCGTGTTATTAAACGATCACGTTACCATTAATACTAAAATAACATATAATTATCTCAATTTTCTCCATTTACTATTGGATTTGTCTTCTTTTCTAATCTAAATATGAAAAAAAGAACAGAATGTCATATTTAAAGTAAATAAAATTTACTTTCTACTTTTCTTATGGGCTAATAACTTGATAATGTATATAATACTTGTTATAATTTTTTTTAAATTTAAACTAATTTTTTTGCTATTCTATGTTAGACTTTCATTTTTAGGTTTTTAATGTATTTTATTACTATTTTACCCCTCCGATGATAGTAATAAAGAGTAAAATGGTCATAAAATACATTAAAATAGATTAAAAATGCAAGTTTAATTTATTGAATAGAAAAAAATTAGTTTGATATATATAAAAAAAATTATAACAAGTATTATACATTAATATGCCATTAGCCCTCTTCTTATACCACTAGTTAGGCTACCGTTATGTAGCCAAAAACGAAGTTACGGAGATATAATTTTGTGGACCGTGCTCGTGCATAGTTAAGTCCCATAGATACGTTAAAACCTGTTGGTTATTTTAGTGTTATCAACCATATTTTAAGTAATTATATTTATTAAAGACTAATGCGTAGAAGAATCTCGAATTGGTGTGCAACAGGTGTAATCGTACATGTCCACCTTAAGAGGGCCACATTCCTATTACTTTTGTATATAATACGTATGATATTAACATGTAAGAGTTATATAATTTAATTTCACATGCAACTTATTTTTATTTAACGCGCGTAAAAATGCCCCTTTGTTGTTATTGCCTAAGACGAAAAAAAACAACGAGACGGCCTGCTAATGTGATTTCATATTCGATTTTGGTACGAGTTAAAAAAGTATGAAGTGCACATTTGTTGGGCTAATACGTTTTCGACCACGATAAATATGCAGAGGTCAAAGGGCTTGCGCCCTCTTGCGAAGTCAAAAAACAGCGCCTCTTACAAGGTCAAGGGGCATAGCTCCAAATGGTATATTTAGTGTACTAAATTACCGTTTTTCCCTCGGTTTTAAACCATTGTGGCAGTAGAAATACAACAGTTGTGCATGTTGGTTTTATAACAACTAAAACTATGTTTAACTGATTTTAACGGTCAATATGAATTTGTATATTAACCGATACATATTAGTCTCAAGAACATTCGAAAATACTTCAATCCTTTTTGTTCCTGCTTAGTTATCTTTGTTTCCTAGAAACTAAATGTTTTTTTGATGTTCATAATAAGCTATGGTCGATCACGTATAAGCTCATGTATTACACGAGTCATTATTGGCCTATGGGCTTTGAGCCCATTAGGGTTTAGGTTTATGTTAGCTTATTGTGTAAGCCATGTTCTATTATAAATAGATATGATGTGTTTTTAATAGTCATTCAATCAATAAATCATTTGTTATTTTACATGGTATCAAGAGCAGGTTAGATTCACAAAAAAAATTGCTATCCTCCGGTCATCGGCTACATGTCGGTGATCCGGAGGGATCCTCCTTATTTTCCGCTTTATTGTTTTTTCTTTTATTTTAGATTTTATTTTCGTATGTTATTCATAAACCCTAACCTAGCCGTTAAAAATGTTGAGTTGCTATCAATCAACTATATATAGTTTTTCTCTTCACCATCTATTTGTTTTTATTGTCAAAGATCATTGTTGTTGATAACAAAAGTTGATCATCAAATTGTCGCTCCCTTAAGCAATAACCAACTATGCAGCCAAATACAATGCTTCTGCTCAATCAAAACAAAAAAGGTGAAGAAAAGAAGATGCGACTTTCCATTCATTCCAGTTTGTCCGTCCGAATTTCTCCCGTTCAAACTGCGGAGCAGTATTAGACGAGTCATTATTGGCCTGTGAGCTTTGAGCCCATTAGGGTTTAGGTTTATATTAGCTTATTGTGTAAGCCATGTTCTATTATTAATAGATATGACGTGTTTGTAATAGTCATTCAATCAAAAATCATTTGTTATTTTATAGTATCATGATTTGACAAAAGTTCCCTAAGGAACATGCATCCAAAAAAGAAAAAAAAGAAGCAATCATAACCCTTGATTTCAAACTCAATCTAACGGTTGAGATCAAATCCCACTTCCACCCACATATTTCATTTCACAGTTACACATACAACCCTAATCACCCACCACCACCATCGTCTCCTCCAAAAGTCGTAGCACCGTCGTCGCACCCCACCAATGCCATCCACCACCAGCAGTCGCACCTCAACGCTGCCATCCACCACCATCAGTTGCACCCTCACCAGCCCCAAAAATCTCCGTTCACCATAACCACTACCACCACCATTACAGCCACCATCGCCTATTCAACCACCATACACTCACTCACCTTCCGCCGCCACACCAATTAGATATTTTTATAAAGAAGACTATGACGGATAACTTACAAAACATAACAGTGCAAATCACAATGTATCAACCATGGAAGATATTGTGCTCCAGATCCCCAGCAAGATTTTAGTAAAGGGTATGATGGGAAAGATGTTGTGGTTCAAAATTTGAGGCAAGCTTGTTTTTATAAAGTGAACAAATGAATCTGGAAAACCTTGGCTTTGGTGGGATTATGTTACTGATTTTTCTATCGGGGGTCCGATGAAAGACCAAAAGTACACAAAAGAGAGAGGAAGTTATTAAGTCACTTGGTGTTGATTTCAAGAAAATAAATGTGTGTCGGTGATACAGAAACGGATGTTGATAACGCAGTCCGCAAGGCTGAGCAAGAAGCACAGATAGGCAAAGGGTCACGCGGAGATGTCACTATACTACCAACTCTTGTGATAAACAACAGACGAAATAGGGTTAGAGGTGAGTTCTATAGGGGTAAGCTTGCAAAACAAGCAGTTCTAAAGGCCATTTGCTCAGGATTTGAGGAGACGAATGAGCCAGCCGTATGTTTGAGTGATGATATACAAATAAATGAGTGCCTAGATAACAATGGTGGGTGTTGGATGGACACATGCAGCTGCTAATATTACAGCATGGAGGGATACTTTCCGTGGCAGAGTTTGTGAATGCCAAGTTGTGAGGGGTGTGTCAAGTTTGTCGGTGATGGTTATAAACACTGTGAAGCTTCGGGGGAACTCCGCTATGAAGTTAACAATGGATAGGCTGCTGGAAAAACTTTAAACTCGACATAACCTACTCTGCTTGCACCGATGATGACTACACCAAAGGTTGTAAGTTTACACCAGGGTTCAAGGTAGATGGAGTTAACACTTGTGAAGATGTTGATGAATGCAAAGAGAAGACACCGTGTGTAACACCCCATTTTGGAAATGGAAATATCACAGTAATTATGGCGTGTCATCAAAGCATACAAGGTAAAATGTCTAAGCATTACTTGACCATATAAAGGAAAATACCGGAATCAAACATCGGTAGTCCAAAAGTAAAGCTCATCACACACAAACATAGTATAGTAAGGAATAAGGACGAAACAATGTCCAAAGCATAAGTATCATAAAGAAAAGAAATGCATAATGTAAAGAAGGATAGACAGCTTCCAGTCCATATGCACGTACTCTTAGTGTCTACGAGCGTCCCTGAGTACCTGCCGTTTTTGGGAACATAGAAAAGGAAAACGGCTGAGCAATACGCTCAGTGCACGGATGTACAATAAAGCATGAATAGGATAAGCATATAACATAATAATAGCGGAAGAAACTAAGTCCCGAGTAACCTGGTAGAGTCTTAATAAAACTGGTTTTATAGTTTGAAAGTCTTATGTTTATCTTATAAAAACTGTTTGTCATATTTTACCATTTAGCCAATATAGGTCATGAATATCCACCGTGCATGAATAATTGGAGGGGTGACCTCATCATGCAAATTAGAGGGGCTGCCTCTAATTTAATATACTGGTTTTATGGGTAGGAGGGATCAGCTCCTTGTGAAGGATGCAAGACACACACCACATTCACCATGTAATCCTGAATAAAAACGTGTAACTAGGATGCACACATACGCCCCACATGATAAATATAAATAAATGGCCAAAAGCTGAAGGGACGCCACGAGCAATCACTCCGCCGTGGTGAAGTCATAACATCAGTGCCTCTAATGTTATGGTTATGGTACCTCCATAACTAGGTGAAACTGGTCATGCATGTATATGGCTATAGGTAATCATATTTAAACATAAGCAATCAAACTCATACTTATACTACGGGAAAACAGTTGGCTGCATACGGGGAAATCCTAATAAGGAAAGAATGTCCATACTGAAAGGACGGGAATCCGTACCTTATGTCCAGTGAACGAGAATGATGAACTGCGAGAATCCTACTTCCGAAACACTAGTGCTACATAAATACGTACATGAAATAAGTATCTGCTTACTACATACATAGCTGGTTTTATATCATGTCTTAGCTTATTTTATGTGTTCTTACTATTTACACTGTTTAAAGCCTTAAACTGTGTTAAATCCTATATTCTGTTCATTCTGATTAAGTATTTCTGACATTTCATGTGTTATTATACTTACTGTGTAATAATAAGTAACTTTCCAAAAATAGCAGGTTTCCTTAAATAGAAAGTTTCCAAAAATAGAAAGTTTCCAAAAATAGAAAGTTACCAAAAATAGAAAGTTTCCAAAAATAGAAAGTTTCCAAAAATAGAAAGTTTCCAAAAATAGATTTACTGCTTAAAATAGATAAGTTTCTAAAAATAGAAAGTTTCCATAAATAGATTAGCTGCCTTAATTAAATAAGTTTCCATAAATAGATTAGCTGCCTTAAATAAATAAGTTTCTAAAAATAGCTGGTTTCCATAAATAAAATAGCTGCCTTATTTAATTAAGTTTCTAAAAATAGAAAGTTTCCATAATTAGAAATAAGCTGGTTAATTAAGCTAAGTAAATAAGTCTAAGTGTTTTCATGATTATATCCTAAATCATATGATATATTATATAGTTTAATAATTATTTCATGTAATTTAATTAAACTATAGGTTCTAATATTTAATTAAAGTATGACATGTTTTTAATTAAATATATATAATACTTAGGTTAAAATATGTATATTAAATGCTAATAATATAACCTAAGTCATGTTTAATTAATTAATTATATCCATGGTTTTTAAAATAATTAATTAATTATAAGTCTTAATAATATAAATACTTAGGTTAAAATAATTCATGTTTATTAATAATTAGTTAACCTAAGTCATGTTATTAAATTAATTACATCATATTAATTTAATTCTTAACATAAGTTTATAACATAAACAACTAACATAATCATGATCCGGATCTAAGCTTAAAAACATGCACCGGATATGAACAAACACCGTACCCCAAACCAAATCGGGGTACCCCCTTGCTGCCGTGGGACCCACACGCACCGACCAAGACCTTAAGGTTCTTGGTGGTGGTCGGCTAAAACAAACCGAGCCCCCCTTTGGGGTCGGTTGTACCTGCGGCCCAAAACAAACACCCCTTAGATCCACCCCTTTGATTAATTAATGAGCAAAACATGTTAGATCTAGGTTTAATTAATATGTTTTTATGAAAAACATCACGTGTTCTTAATTAATATAAGATTAATTAAAAGAAAAACAAGTTAAAAAGGTTTTACCGTATTCGTGGATCAAAAGGGTGAAGAACAAACACGAACAAACACTAATTAAACAAGATCCAAGATCAAAGAAATCACCTTATTGGTGATTGTAGGTGGCGGCACACCAAGGAGGAGGAGGAAGGGTTTTTAGGTTTTCTTGAAATTCTTCTGTAAAAATAATTTGAGTAGTGAAAATTAATTAACCCCCCTTAAGTAAAAATTAACAATGGGCTTGGCCCATTGTTCTTGTTTGGCCGCGGGTAGGGACTCCCTTGTGGGGGTCCCGTACCTCGTTTCGTGTCTTGTAATTTCGTACACGTTTACGTTTAATTATGTTCGTGTTTTAAATGTTCTCGTTACGTAAATACCATACTCTTATATATTTAATTACGCTCGTATTAAATATATATACGTAATTAATAATATCTCGTGTTTTAAATACGCTCGTGATCTCGTGATCGTATGTTCGTGATTAATTATTGCTAAATAATTATTACGTGATCGTTCATATAAAATACTTATCGTGTTCTAACACGTACGTAATACATAAACTCCTAATACGTAATCGTAATCATGCTATATTAGGAAAGTTTTTAACTAGTACGTACGAACTTAAGGTACTATGCATGGTAAAAGCATGCGGGTTTTACAACTCTTCCCCCCTAAAAAAGAATAATTCGTCCCCGAATTATAGATAAAGTAAACTGGTAAAGAAGAACATACCCGAATTCAAAATATGAAATGAGGGTAAGAAGTTCGGATAGACTCCTTTGTTTCCCAAGTGGCTTCCCGCTCGGTATGATCCCTCCATAGAATTTTGACGAATGGAATCGTCTTCTTTCTCATGACTCGTTCTTGCCTGTCAAGAACTCGTTCGGGTTCTTCTATAAAAGTGAGATCTTCACGAATCTGATCCAGTGGATACTGAACCATGTGAAGGGGATGATATTGATACCCTCTGAGTAAGGACACATGAAACGCATTGTGCACATGCGAAAGCTGCGGAGGTAACGCCAATCGGTAAGATACTTCACCGACTCGTTCAATGATATCAAACGGTCCGATGAAATGAGGACTGAGCTTCCCTTTAATCCCGAAGCGTCTAACACCACGTGCCGGCGAAACCTTAAGGAAGACGTGATCTCCTACGTTAAAGTGTAAATCCCTACGATGCTTGTCGGCGTAACTCTTTTGACGTGACCGTGCCTCCTAAATCTTCTGTCTAGCTACTGCGATCTTCTCGTTTGTCATCTCTATGATTTCGGGTCCTTCAAGTGTTCGCTCGCCAACCTTATCCCAGCAGATTGGGGCGCGACACTTTCTGCCATACAACATCTCAAATGGAGCACACTTGATGCTCGCGTGCCAGCTGTTGTTGTACGCAAACTCCACCAAACAGATGTATTCGTCCCAATCACCCGTCCATTCCAACGCACATGATCTCAACATATCCTCTAATGTTTGAATGGTTCGCTCCGACTGTCCGTCCGTTTGAGGATGAAAAGACGTGCTAAGCTTAAGTTGTGTTCCCCAAGCTTTCTGCAGACTTTTCCAAAAGCGCGAAGTGAATCGAGGATCTCTGTCTGAGACGATGCTGGATGGTGCACCGTGTAGTCTCATGATCTCTCGTCTGTACGTATCTGCGAGTTTACTTACCGGATCTTCCTTGCGGATCGGTAAGAAATGAGCTGATTTGGTAAGTCGATCAACGATAACCCAAATTGCATCGTGCTTCCTTTTGGTAGGCGGAAGACCGGTAACAAAATCCATGGTGATTTTATCCCACTTCCACTCTGGAAAGTCTAACGGTTGAAGGAGACCGCCAGATCGTTGATGCTCGATCTTAACCTGCTGGCAGGTAAGACATTTGGAGACGTAAGTTGCCACATCCTGCTTCATACCACTCCACCAAAAGTACTGCTTGATGTCATGGTACATTTTAGTTGAACCAGGATGTATCGAGAATGGGGAGCTATGAGCTTCTGCTAGCAAAGCTTCCCGGAGTTCTTGGTCATCAGGAACACAAAGTCTAGTGCCCTGCCATACGATACCATCTGCATCTACTCTGAATTCTGTCTGCTTCTCCAAATTCTATATTATCGCCCATATTTCTCCGTCATCCTTCTGAGCTTCCTTGATCTTAGATAGTAACTCGGGTTCTACTCTAAGATTGGCCCAGTAACCGTGCTGTCCACGTACCATGATCTCGATGTCTAGTCGCTCCAAGTCTCTTATGATTTCCTCTTCGATTCTAATGTTGTTGATCATTCCGGACTTCCTGCTAAGGGCATCTGCTACTACATTTGCCTTTCCGGGATGATACTGTAGATTAATGTCATAATCCTTCAACAGCTCTAACCATCTCCTCTGCCTCATGTTCAATTCACGTTGAGTGAAGATATACTTCAAGCTCTTGTGGTCCGTGAAAATGTCACATGATTCTCCATATAAGTAGTGTCTCCATATCTTCAATACAAACACGACTGCAGCAAGTTCCAGATCGTGCGTGGGGTAATTCTCTTCATAAGGATTAAGCTGCCGTGAAGCGTATGCGATCACTTTCCCATGTTGCCTGAGAACACAGCCAAGTCCCTTCCCCGACGCATCGCTGTAGATTTGAAATCCACCCGTACCAGATGGTAGAGTAAGAATAGGTGCAGATACTAGCTTCTGCTTCAAGTCTTCAAAGCTCTTTGATAGGTGTGTAAACACCCATCCTTTCACCACTTAATTCTGGCTAAAACAAGACCAAAACAAGTATTTAATATCATTTGTTTGGAATTATGCGTGGTTTTTGTGTTTATTGTGTTTTCAGAGCTAACCGGATGAATATTAAAGAAAACATGGGATTGCACGGGTTTTATCAAGGAAAAAGACTAAAAGACGAAGTCTATTGTCCAAGAGATGCAAAAGATTTGAAGTCAATGGGCCTATTTGAAGATTTATCGAAGAAAAGGACCAAAGATGGAAGATTTACATATGTCGAAGAAACTCAAGTCTATTTAACGAAGAAATTAAAAGACGAGTTGAATTTAATCGACGACAAATCCCGAATCAGAATCGAAAACGTCAACTTTTCTGAAAAGACGAGAAGACAAGAAGAAAGGGAGAAAGCCCACTCACCAACCAACCACTAGGACTATATATAGTTTCTTCCTTCACACAATTAGGGAGTTAGCTTTCATTTTCTTTTTCCCAGTTTCTTTGTTTCGTAGCTTCACCAACACCATTAGGGTGTTTGGTGATTTTCATCTTTTTCCTTCATTCTTGTAAGTGTTTTAATCATTACTCTTGTTACCTTTTCATTAATCTTTCAATCCAACCTTTCTATTCATCTTGTTCTTCATCATCTTTATATTGCAAGTTCTTAAGTTCTTGCGTGATTGAGTTTGATCTTAAATAGTTGTTGATTTAGTGTTTTTATTGGTGGGATTTATTACTTATGGTATTTAAATGTTTATTGGTTGATTTGGTAAAACCTTTTTGCTTATTTGGTTCGATTCGGTTTGATATCATCTTCCCAGTTCTGCTACTGTTCTTCGCTTCCCAGAACTTTCCGAACAGAGCCTTTATTCCGAATAGACGATTTCCTATTTCCCGTATTCGGAATTTTGGATATTCCGAATAGGGCTTTTAATTTTCTCTTACTCGGAATAATTTATTCCGAATAGCCAATTTTTCCGCATAGTGATTTTATTCGGAATAGCTTGATTTTTCCGCATAGGCAATATTATTCCGCTTAGGCAAATTTTCCGAATAGGGTTTTGTTTTCCGAATAGAAACCTTTTTCCGAGTAGAACTTATTTTTCCGCATAGACCATTTTTCCGCATAGGCATATTTTTCCGAATCGGACTTATTTTCCGAATAGCCAATGTTTTCCGAATAGGGCCAGTTTTCCGCATAGGGGTTATTTTCCGTTTAAGAGCACATTATTCCGAATAGAAAACATTCCGCATAGGTTTGTGTTTTTCCGTATAGGATTTATTCCGAGTAGGATACTTTTTCAGTAGGGTATTTTCCAGTTTTAATTCGAGTGTTGTTTGTTTTAATTGTTGATTGTTTCAAGTTTAAGTCTTTTTTTATTGATTTCCCTGTTTAGTAGATTAGACAACTAAACCTCCTTTTTGTCACCAAGAACAAATCATTCCACTTTTAACTGAGATCAATTCGAGAGGATTCCGAGAAAACGAACTTTTCAGCATAATAAAATCATGTATCAAATGGCGCCGCTGCCGGCTCTTCTCGTTAAGATCAAAAGTTTTTTGTGAGAACTTGGATTTTGGGATCCGTTCCCCGTGAACGTTACTTTTTCACAAAAATTTTCAAAAATCCTAAAAAATTTAAAATTTTCAAAAATACAAAAAAAATTAAAAAACATAAAAACCAAAAATATTTTCGCTTTGTTTTTCTTTGTTCGTTCTTTTGCAGGTGTATGCGCACTCGATCCACGTCATATCAAGAGCCCGAGCCTCTCGATAACCTAGACATGGCCGGTCTACCACCTCCAAACAATAATAACAACAACAATGAGCCCCTTCCGGATAATCGCCCGATGATTGAATTGCTGCAAGCTCATGTAGATGGCAACACGGATCCAATTGTCATACCTCCAATTGCCGCCAACAATTTCGAGCTCAAGTCAGGCTTTATCCAGATGGTCTCCGCTCAACCATTCTTGGGACGTACCATTGATGATCCACACGACCATATCAAGAGATTCTTGCAACTCTCTAACACGGTCAAATTCAATGGTGTTCCACAAGAGGTTATAAGGTTACAACTTTTTCCCTTTTCTTTAGAGGGACAAGCCCGGCATTGGCTTGCTAAGGAACCGCCACAGAGTATTCTCTCGTGGACGGATTTGGAAACTAAGTTTATCAATTACTTTTTTCCACCCTCTCGTACTACCGCATTGCGGAATGAAATCATAAATTTTGAACAAAAGTACGATGAGTCATTCAGTGAATCTTGGGATCGTTTTAAAGATCTTTTAAGAAAATGCCCACAACATGGTTTTACCAAAGTACATCAAATTAATACTTTTTACAATGGTTTAAGCATGAGTGACCAAGATTCACTGAACAGTGCCTCGGGGGGTAATCTATTGGCTAAGACTTCCAATGCTGCTTGGGACATCATTGAGAATAAATCTCGTGTGCAAACCAAGAGTGTTCGGACCAATTTCGCTAGTGCTAGCACTAGTGACAGCGACAAGCGATTAGACAAAATCACTACGCTTCTTGAATCGCTTGTCACCCACACCATCAGCAACAACAACAGCAACAACGCTAAAAACGCTCAAGTTAATGCTGTCAGCCAACCTTGTGAGATATGCGGTGGTCCTCACTCTTACACCACTTGTACCGCCACCCAAGAATACCCTGCTGAGAATGTGAATGCGGCATATGGCACCTATCCTCAACCTGCTTATCAAGCACGACCTCAAGGTGACCGCAATTTGCTAAGCTACCGTTCTAACAATTATCTTTCACCACCTGGTTTTCCTCCAACCAACCCAAACCAACAACAAAACCTTAATCGCCCTCCTCAACAACAACAACAACCTCGACAACCATACATCCCTCCTCACAAGCAGCAACAACCACCTCAAAGAAACAACCAAATCTACCAGCAACCTGCTTATCAACCACCCGCATACACTGCTCCTCCCAACCAGCCTACCGCTCTACTCCAAGAAGTGGAAACTTACATGAGGACAAACGATGTGATTGTGGGAAATCTTCAGAAAGAAGTGCTCAACTTGAAGGCAGATTTGGTTAAACAAGGGAACGATTTGAGAGCCGATATGCGAAACACGTTGGATATTCAGACGAATGACTTGAGGAACATGATGGCTAGTTTCTTCCAAGGTAATCAACCCTCTTCCTCGGGTACTCTTCCGAGTAACAGCGTTGTGAATCCAAGAGGGGAGATGAAAGCAATCACCACTCGAAGTGGCAAAGGTACCAAGGAACCCGAGTTTCCTATACCTCCACCGGTGGTTGTGACTAAGGAGAACGAGTCACCTGCTCCTATTCCTCATCCTTCTCCCTCCCCAATTTCTCTACCTCTTCTTTCTACCCCTCCTCCACCCGTGGTTGTGAGTGATCCTATTCCCCTAAAGCCTTCCTCTTCTTCCAATATACCTTATCCTTCAAGGTTGAGGAAAGAGAAGCTCAAAAGCAAGGACGATATTCAGGTTTCGAATTTCCTTAAAATGTTCAAACAACTGAATTTCAATATCTCCTTCGCTGAGGCTCTCGCTCACATGCCTAAATATGCTAAAATGTTTAAAGATCTTCTGAGCGACAAGGAAAAGCTCCTCGATATTGCCAACACCCAACTTAATGAGAATTGCTCTACAGTACTCTTAAGGAAATTGCCAACCAAGCTTGGTGATCTGGGTCGTTTCTTAATTCCTTGCAATTTCCCGGGAGTAGAGAATTGCATGGCCCTAGCCGATCTAGGTGCCAGTATTAATCTCATGCCTCTAAGTGTTTGGAAGCAATTATCTCTCCCAGAGCTAGTCCCCACCAAAATGACTTTGGAATTAGCTAACCGTACGGTTGCTTATCCAGTAGGGATAGCTGAAGACGTCATTGTAGGAGTCGACAAATTCACCTTTCCTGCTGATTTTGTTGTCGTCGACTACGAGATGGACCCCCGTGTGCCACTTATTGTTGGTCATCCATTCTTGAGGACCGGTCGCACTCTCATCGATGTTGAAGCCGGTGAGCTTATCATGAGAGTGGGTGACGATAAAGTAGTCTTCAACATGGGAAAGTTGTCCAAACAACCTTATTCATATGAGAGTGTTAATTGTATCGACGTTCTCGATGAGGCTTGTGAAGAACACTTTAATGATGCTTGCAAAAGTATTCCTACCTCTCTTCCCAATGTTGAGACCGTGTCCTCCATTGATTCATCGTTGTCTCTATTTGGAGATAGTGATTTATTGTGGAACAATCTTGAAGATACCATGGGAGATGCGAATTTAGCTACTAATGATTCTCCTATCGATGGGGATGAAGACATGAATTTCTTTGACAATCTTCTCAACGAAGACAATCCTTCCCCTCCATCTCCCACTGTCATTGCTATCGATGCCACGACTTTGAAAACGCCTCCCGTCGAAAATCCTCCGGATTTGGAACTTAAGGAGTTGCCGCCACATCTCGAGTACGTGTTCCTTGACGACAACAAGAAGTCGCCCGTCATTACTGCGACGGATTTGAAAGATGAAGAGAAGACTCGCCTCGTAGCCGTGCTGAAAGCTCATAAGAAGGCTATTGCTTGGAAGATTTCGGATATTCGTGGAATTGATCCTCACTTCTGCACGCACAAAATTCTCATGGAGGACGACTATAAGCCCACTATTCAAAGCCAACGAAGGGTGAATCCAAAAATACATGAAGTCATCAAAACAGAGGTTATCAAACTTCTTGATGCGGGTATGATTTACCCTATTTCGGATTCACCATGGGTTAGTCCAATCCATTGTGTGCCCAAGAAGGGCGGAATAACCGTTGTTCCCAATGAACACCACGAGTTGATTTCCACTCGCCTCGTTACTGGGTGGAGAGTTTGTATAGACTACCGCAAACTCAATGATGCCACGAGAAAGGATCATTTCCCTCTACCTTTTATGGACCAAATGCTTGAACGATTAGCTGGTAATGAATATTACTGCTTTCTTGATGGTTTCTCAGGTTATTTCCAAATACCCATCGATCCCCAAGATCAAGAGAAGACAACATTCACTTGTCCCTATGGCACTTTTGCTTACAAAAGAATGCCTTTTGGCCTATGTAATGCGCCCGGGACTTTCCAAAGGTGCATGTTAGCTATCTTCCATGACATGGTTGAACAAACCATGGAAGTCTTCATGGATGATTTCTCAGTCTTCGGGGATTCCTTCTCTTCTTGCCTTGCCAATTTGGAACGTATGTTAAAGAGGTGCGAAGACACTCGCCTAGTTCTGAATTGGGAAAAATGCCATTTTATGGTAAAAGAAGGCATCGTGCTTGGACATAAGATCTCGAAAGTCGGTCTTGAAGTAGACCGCGCTAAAGTCGATGTTATCGCAAAGTTGCCTCCACCTTCAACCGTGAAGGGTGTGAGAAGTTTCCTGGGTCATGCGGGCTTCTACCGTCGATTCATCAAAGATTTTTCTCAAATCGCTCGCCCGATGACCCACCTCTTGGAAAAAGATACTCCTTTTATCTTTTCCAAAGAGTGTCTTGAAGCCTTCAACTCGCTTAAGGATAAGCTTACTAAGGCACCCGTCTTAGTTACCCCTAGTTGGGAGCTTCCCTTTGAGTTGATGTGCGATGCTAGTGATTTTGCTATTGGAGCGGTTCTTGGACAAAGGGTGAACAAACACTTCCAACCGATCCATTACGCTAGCAAGACAATGACAGCGGCACAATTGCATTATACGACAACCGAAAAAGAGCTTTTAGCTGTTGTCTATGCCTTTGAAAAATTTCGCCCCTATCTTGTCCTTTCCACCACCATCGTTTATACCGATCATTCCGCGCTGAAGTACTTGATGACAAAGCAAGATTCCAAACCAAGACTTCTTCGCTGGGTTTTGTTGCTCCAGGAATTTAAAATAGAAATTCGCGATAAAAAAGGAGCAGAAAACCTAGCCGCGGACCATCTTAGCAGACTTGAGGATCCTTACCAAGGGGATCATCCGACCAAAGAAATCAATGATTCTTTTCCCTTGGAGACCTTAATGTCTATAAACTCGAAGCCGAATGAAACCCCGTGGTTTGCGGACTTTGCAAACTACTTGGCGGGTGGAATTCTCAAGGAAGGGTTGACGTCCCAACAAAAGAAGAAGTTCTTCACCGACATCAAGACTTACTTTTGGGACGACCCTTACCTATTCAAACAATGTGCAGACCTGATTATTCGCCGATGTGTTGATGGACCGGCAGCGTCTGAAATCCTTGATGCTTGCCACAAAGGACCCACTGGTGGTCACTTTGGTCCCAACTACACCGCTAAAAAAGTGTTTGATTCGGGATTTTATTGGCCCTCCATTTATCGTGACGCTCACGATATGGTTAAAACATGTGATGCTTGCCAGAAACAAGGTAAGATCACACATAAAGACGAGATGCCTCAGAATTTCATTCAAGAGTGTGAAATTTTTGATGTTTGGGGTATCGACTTTATGGGGCCATTCCCTTCTTCTAAAGGAAACAAATACATCCTTGTAGCCGTTGACTACGTTTCAAAGTGGGTTGAAGCCAAAGCTCTACCTACTAATGACGCAAGGGTGGTTTGTAACTTTTTGAAAGCTTTATTCGCTAGATTCGGTGTGCCTCATGCCATTATTAGTGATCGTGGGACTCATTTTTGCAATGACCAATTTGCTAGAGTCATGGCTAAGTACGGTGTAAATCATCGTCTTTCCACAGCCTACCACCCACAAACTAATGGCCAGGCTGAAATATCCAACCGAGGACTTAAGCGAATTCTGGAAAGAACTGTGGGAGAGCATCGTGCCGCATGGGCTGATAAACTCGATGATGCTTTGTGGGCTTTTCGTACCGCTTACAAGACCCCGATCGGCTGTACGCCTTATCGTCTTGTGTACGGGAAAGCGTGCCACCTCCCCATTGAATTGGAGCACAAGGCTTACTGGGCCTTGAAGTGGGCTAACTTTAATATCATCAAAGCCGGTGATCATAGGAAGCTTCAACTCAATGAGCTGAATGAACTCCGTAATGAGGCTTATGAAAATTCTTTAATCTATAAGGAAAGGACTAAGCTCATTCACGACTCTAAGATCAAAAACCGAGAGTTCCATGTTGGAGACAAAGTCTTACTTTTTAACTCTCGGTTGAAAATATTTTCGGGCAAGCTCAAATCTCGTTGGTCCGGCCCATTCACCATTGCCCAAATTTTTCCATATGGTACTCTCGAGCTCGCTCAACCTAATGGACCAAATTTTAAGGTGAATGGCCAACGAGTAAAGTTGTACTTTGGTGAGGACACCTCTCAGGAGGTGATTCCATCCCTCACCACGTTCCCCATGAACTAATTTTGGGTCGAGTCAGGCTCGTGACTCGGTTATTAAAAACAAGCGCTCCTCGGGAGGCAGCCCGAGTATCTATCCCTTTAACCCCCTAAGTGTAGGGGAGGACCTATCTTGGTCGTTTGTGTTTGTGTGGTGATGTGATTACAGGGATAAGTGCACTCTTGGAAACTTTGAAGAACCGTGCTTCCGTGTTATCCGAAATCCGGTTCTACCTCTCAACTATCGTGATTCAATTCTCTTCATACTCACATTTGAAATTGATCACTTTAGTCGTCTCTTCCTTAACTCGAGTTAACCAACGTGCACAATGTCATAAGTGTAGGGGAGACTTTTCCCACATGCTTAAACATTGAGGACAATGTTTATCTTAAGTGTAGGGGGGACTTCTATCGAAGTTTTAAGTGGACTTTTCCATGAAAATGCCTTCATTTAACCGGAAAATCATATTTTTCAACATTTTTCAAATTTTTTATTAACTTTGGCCATTTAGTCGTAATTTTTAAGTTTTTATCGTTGCTTTCATATGTATATATCCCGCAATAAAGTCAAAAATATTAATAAAGTGGCGTAGCTAGTTTAGAAATCTTTGACATATTAGGCCCGTTGTGTTTATTTTGACTCAACCCGAATAAACTTATCCAAGTTTATTCTAGCTAGTATCCTTAACCATGTAGACCTTAATTGGTTTATTAGGCTAAGTATCCACGAGTCTCATTACTTGAGATTTTAAAATTGTGGAGGACGAGAAATGATAGAGTCAATTATAAGTCGGTATTCTTGCACAAGCTCACTTGGTGTAACTATTTGCCTATTCTCCCATCACTTGCTAATAATTTATCTGCAATAAGTAAGGTCGTACGATTTGAAAAGTTACTTAGCTTCTAGCCCAAGATCGTTTAAAAGTTGCTCGGTAATGATATATAAGAGTTCATAGCCAAGGCATAACTTATGAAGCGGGGCGCGAAGATTGGCGAGTCCAAAAAGGCCCTAACAAGGCATGAGGATTCAATTTTAGTGCTGAAGATCCAAAGTGATTTGAAAAGCATTATTCCTAAAATCAATATGAAGGATCAAGACTCACGACGAAAAGCAATCAGCTCCCATAAAGATCATGGAGAAGTCTATCCGAAAAGACCCTAACAAGGTATGAGGATAAATAGATCCAAGTCCGAAAAGGAGGCGGATCGTTGTATCTCAAAATCCCAATTAGAGATTGAAGAAATAATCATGAAGTCGTGGTCAACAAAGTTGGAGTACCCCTCAAAAGTCTCCAAGTGAAGAAACTCTATTATGATGAGAAGACCATTATCTCAAGAACGTCTCTCGAAGATATGAAGTATGAAGTACATGCCAAATATCGGCCCGAGAAAGGTCTCGAATCGTGAACCGAGTTATGCCAAGATATGAACTTTTTGATATCCCGAGAAGCAGTTTTAAGAGATTTTGTCCTTTAGCTAACTATTGATCAAATCGTCCTACTTTGCTTTCAGCCTAAATAAACTATCGAAATAAGTCCAAAAATGCATCTTCATGATCATTCTAAGACGAAAATAAAATATAAGAGATACACCTAGGAATAAGGGAGTTTAAGCATTTAATTAAGCCATGTGTGTAAGTGTTTGAATTGCTAACTTATAATAACAATGATCTCGTTTTTAATCTTAGTTTGGGGAACGTGAAACTTGAGGATGATAAATCTTCGCAGCACCAAAGCCCTAATGTAAGTCATTGATTTCTTTGCAAGTTATTTCCATCCTTTCGGTTAGTTTAAAGTTTTGATTCCTATTAGTACTTTAATTTTTATTTAGTAGAATTTGAATACGGCCAAGGTTGATTAATTATGAGAAAAGTGTAAATTTGCTTTATCACTAAGCATTGCATGAGGGCATGGCAATGGTTAAGTGTAGGGGATTTGATAGGTGTGTAAACACCCATCCTTTCACCACTTAATTCTGGCTAAAACAAGACCAAAACACGTATTTAATATCATTTGTTTGGAATTATGCGTGGTTTATGTGTTTATTGTGTTTTCAGAGCTAACCGGATGAATATTAAAGAAAACATGGGATTGCACGGGTTTTATCAAGGAAAAAGACTAAAAGACGAAGTCTATTGTCCAAGAGATGCAAAAGATTTGAAGTCAATGGGCCTATTTGAAGATTTAACGAAGAAAAGGACCAAAGATGGAAGATTTATATATGTCGAAGAAACTCAAGTCTATTTAACGAAGAAATTAAAAGATGAGTTGAATTTAATCGACGACAAATCCCGAATCAGAATCGAAAACGTCAACTTTTCTGAAAAGACGAGAAGACAAGAAGAAAGGGAGAAAGCCCACTCACCAACCAACCACTAGGACTATATATAGTTTCTTCCTTCACACAATTAGGGAGTTAGCTTTCATTTTCTTTTTCCCAGTTTCTTTGTTTCGTAGCTTCACCAACACCATTAGGGTGTTTGGTGATTTTCATCTTTTTCCTTCATTCTTGTAAGTGTTTTAATCATTACTCTTGTTACCTTTTCATTAATCTTTCAATCCAACCTTTCTATTCATCTTGTTCTTCATCATCTTTATATTGCAAGTTCTTAAGTTCTTGTGTGATTGAGTTTGATCTTAAATAGTTGTTGATTTAGTGTTTTTATTGGTGGGATTTGTTACTTATGGTATTTAAATGTTTATTGGTTGATTTGGTAAAACCTTTTTGCTTATTTGGTTCGATTCGGTTTGATATCATCTTCCCAGTTCTGCTACTGTTCTTCGCTTCCCAGAACTTTCCGAACAGAGCCTTTATTCCGAATAGACGATTTCCTATTTCCCTTATTCGGAATTTTGGATATTCCGAATAGGGCTTTTAGATTTCTCTTACTCGGAATAATTTATTCCGAATAGCCAATTTTTCCGCATAGTGATTTTATTCGGAATAGCTTGATTTTTCCGCATAGGCAATATTATTCCGCTTAGGCAAATTTTCCGAATAGGGCTTTGTTTTCCGAATAGAAACCTTTTTCCGAGTAGAACTTATTTTTCCACATAGACCATTTTTCCGCATAGGCATATTTTTCCGAATAGGACTTATTTTCCGAATAGCCAATGTTTTCCGAATAGGGCCAGTTTTCCGCATAGGGGTTATTTTCCGTTTAAGAGCACATTATTCCGAATAGAAAACATTCCGCATAGGTTTGTGTTTTTCCGTATAGGATTTATTCCGAGTAGGATACTTTTTCAGTAGGGTATTTTCCAGTTTTAATTCGAGTGTTGTTTTTTTTAATTGTTAATTGTTTCAAGTTTAAGTCTTTCTTTATTGATTTCCCTGTTTAGTAGATTAGACAACTAAACCTCCTTATTGTCACCAAGAACAAATCATTCCACTTTTAACTGAGATCAATTCGAGAGGATTCCGAGAAAACGAACTTTTCAGCATAATAAAATCATGTATCACTCTTCTCTCGATCTTCAGTCCAGACGAATTTCTCCCCTTTCCGCATCAGTTTGGTCAATGGTAGTGCTAAGCGGGAAAAGTTCTCCACGAACCTACGGTAATAGCCAGCTAAGCCTAAGAAACTACGGACTTCCGTCGCTGATGTCGGCCTTGGCCACTTAGTGATGGCCTCAACCTTCGCTGGATCCATAGTGATTCCTTCTGCTGATACAATGTGACCTAAGAATGCCACCTTGTCTAACCAGAACTCACACTTGGAGAATTTAGCATACAGCTGCTTCTGGCGAAGAATCTGTAGTACTGTACGAAGATGGTCTTCGTGTTCCTCCTTGGACTTAGAGAAAATCAGGATGTCATCGATGAAAACAATGACGAATTTGTCCAGAAATTCATGGAAGATTCTGTTCATCAGATCCATGAACACTGCTGGAGCATTTGTCAGGCCAAATGGCATAACTACAAACTCGTAGTGGCCATAACGAGTACGAAAGGCAGTCTTAGCAATATCCTGCTCCTTGACTCGTAACTGATTATAACCTGACCTAAGATCGATCTTGGAGAAGTGTTTGGCCCCTTGGAGTTGGTCAAACAGATCGTCAATGCGTGGTAGTGGATATCTATTCCGAATGGTAATCTTGTTGAGCTCGCGATAGTCTATGCAAAGACGCATACTGCCATCCTTCTTCTTAACAAATAAAACCGGTGCGCCCCATGGAGATGCGCTCGGTCGAATGAAACCTCGTTCGAGAAGTTCTTGCAGTTGATCCTTCAGCTCCTTCAGCTCTATGGGAGCCATGCGATAAGGAGTCTTGGAGATTGGTTCAGCTCCTGGAACCAGCTCGATACTGAATTCCACTTCTCGTGCAGGTGGTATGCCCGGAAGTTCTGCTGGAAACACGTCTTGGAATTCCGACACTATTGGTTGATCCTGAATCAACGGAGATTCAGCATCCATGTCGTGAACCGTAGCTAGATAACCCTCGCAACCATGTGACAGGAGTGCACGCGCTTGCAGGGTGGATATGATTTGTACAGACCGTCCGGGTATGAACCCATTATGAATGTACTCTGGTGCATTGACATCACCGAAGATAACCCGATATGAATGGCAGTCTATGGTAGCATGATACTTGGATAGCCAATCCATGCCCAAAATCATGTCGAAGTCATTCATGTCCAGCGGAAGTGCGTCGACAGGTCGAACCTTATCGTCAATTTCTAGGGGAAGACTCTTGTATACATGGGTGATTAATACAGAGTCCCTCAAAGGCGTGGAAATAGTAAGCCTATTTTCTAGTGGCAAGGGAGGCATCCTAATGTTCTTAGCATAAGCAGTAGAAATAACCGAGTGAGTAGCACCCGTATCGAAAAGAACACATGCAGCGCGACCATACATATACAAGATTCCAGTGATGGTACCTGTAGACTTGTTGGCCTGGTCTCGAGATGTCGTGTAGACACGCCCGGCAGTAGGAGGCGGCTTGGTATCAGCATGTCCTGATGTACCCTCCATCTTGCCCTTACGGCAATCCTTCATAATATGGCCAGGAAGACCACACTTGAAGCACGCATCAGTATTACGGCGACATGGTCCTGGGTGCCTACGGTGGCAAGTAGAGCAAAGAGGATGAGTGTATCCTCCAGCAGGTGCTCTGGCTGGCTGAGGACCAGTGATAGCTGGACGGCTAAGCTGCGAACCTCTCTGGTTCTGGTCCCTACCGTTTCCATGGTTCCTGCTGTTGCTGGATTGCCCGGCGTTGTTACGGTAATTGTCATTACCGCCACGCCTATCCATAGCAGATCGGTCATTAGTCTGACCATTTCCTTTGGGCTGATGAGGCTGCTGTTGAGTAGCCGGCTGAGACCGGTCCCCAGTTTTCTGCCTCTTGTCGGGTCTTTCAGCTTCCCCGAACTCATCCCTCTCCTGCAGCATCTCCAGTTTTCGTGCTGCATCGGCCACTTGTGCTACAGTATTGAACGTAGCACACCCCAGATTGTTTGCGACCGATGTGCGAAGAGCCCATCTGAAGTGATGTGCCTGCTCTTCTGGAGTACCTGCTGCCGCACCAAGGAAACCAGCCAAGCGAAGAAAGCGCTGCATAAACTCGTTGCTATTCTTCCCAGCCCTCTGACGGATCCCATGGTACTCTCTCTTGAGTTTGTCCTGTTCGGCCTTGGGAAAGAACTGCTCCATCACCCTTTCCTTGAACTGAGCCCAAGTCAAACCAGCAACCCACTCATCACCACCTTCAGATTGCATCAAAGCTAACCACCAGTTGAGTACATCGCCTTCGAACCGATAGCATGCCAACCTCGCCTTGTATGCGGGGGTCACAACCCATAGCGTTGAAGATCTTCTCATTGTGAGCCAACCAGATTTCAGCATCGCTGGGGCTATCTGTCTTCTCAAAAGCTCGAGGGCGGAGCTTGTTGAATCTCTCCAGCCATACTGCTAATGTCACTGGAGGAGGAGGAGGAGGTGCCTGATTCTGCTGCTGATTGTTGGCAGCTTGGACTTCAGCACGGATGTCATTCCTCAGTTGAGGAAGCAAGGCTTGCATGGCAGCCTGAATTGCAGCATTGAGCTGCTCCTGCTCGCGTGTGAGAACCATCTGACAGTATAACATAAAACAACAGTTCAAAACATAAAACATAAAATATATACATGAAAAAAAAATTATACTAAAAAAAATTTTCAGGAGAAAAATTTTATGCAAGAAAATTTTGTATGAATGCATGATGCAGTTTTATGAAAACTTTGGATGCTCGAGAGTGAACGCCTCTGGTCAGTTCACTCAAAACAAAAGACATAGCGAGGGGACGCCTATGGGTCGGTCCCAAATCTAAAAGTTTCGATAAAACACATGCGACTAAATAGGGCCAGTCCTGTACCAACTATTACTTAGTCAAAACCCTGTAACAATGACATATATATGTATGCTTAAAAATGATGAATGCATGAAAACAACTGTCAGTTCTAGGAAGACCGTAGTGACTACCCACTAATCACAGGTCATATTTAAGAGCCTACAGGTCGAAGCCTTGGCTCTGATACCATAATTGTAACACCCCATTTTGGAAATAGAAATATCACAGTAATTATGGCGTGTCATCAAAGCATACAAGGTAAAATGTCTAAACATTACTTGACCATATAAAGGAAAATACCGGAATCAAACATCGGTAGTCTAAAAGTAAAGCTCATCACACACAAACATAGTATAGTAAGGAATAAGGACGAAACAATGTCCAAAGCATAAGTATCATAAAGAAAAGAAATGCATAATGTAAAGAAGGCTAGACAGCTTCCAGTCCATATGCACGTACTCTTAGTGTCTACGAGCGTCCCTGAGTACCTGCCGTTTTTGGGAACATAGAAAAGGAAAACGGCTGAGCAATACGCTCAGTGCACGGATGTACAATAAAGCATGAATAGGATAAGCATATAACATAATAACAGCGGAAGAAACTAAGTCCCGAGTAACCTGGTAGAGTCTTAATAAAACTGGTTTTATAGTTTGAAAGTCTTATGTTTATCTTATAAAAACTGTTTGTCATATTTTACCATTTAGCCAATATAGGTCATGAATATCCACCGTGCATGAATAATTGGAGGGGTGACCTCATCATGCAAATTAGAGGGGCTGACTCTAATTTAATATACTGGTTTTATGGGTAGGAGGGATCAGCTCCTTGTGAAGGATGCAAGGCACACACCACATTCACCATGTAATCCTGAATAAAAACGTGTAACTAGGATGCACCCATACGCCCCACATGATAAATATAAATAAATGGCCAAAAGCTGAAGGGACGCCACGAGCAATCACTCCGCCGTGGTGAAGTCATAACATCAGTGCCTCTAATGTTATGGTTATGGTACCTCCATAACTAGGTGAAACTGGTCATGCATGTATATGGCTATAGGTAATCATATTTAAATATAAGCAATCAAACTCATACTTATACTACGGGAAAACAGTTGGATGCATACGGGGAAATCCTAATAAGGAAAGAATGTCCATACTAAAAGGACGGGAATCCGTACCTTATGTCCAGTGAACGAGAACGATGAAATGCGAGAATCCTACTTCCGAAACACTAGTGCTACATTAATACGTACATGAAATAAGTATCTGCTTACTACATACATAGCTGGTTTTATATCATGTCTTAGCTTATTTTATGTGTTCTTACTATTTACACTGTTTAAAGCCTTAAACTGTGTTAAATCATATATTTTGTTCATTCTGATTAAGTATTTCTGACATTTCATGTGTTATTATACTTACTGTGTAATAATAAGTAACTTTCCAAAATAGCAGGTTTCCTTAAATAGAAAGTTTCCAAAAATAGAAAGTTTCCAAAAATAGAAAGTTACCAAAAATAGAAAGTTTCCAAAAATAGAAAGTTTCCAAAAATAGAAAGTTTCCAAAAATAGATTTACTGCTTAAAATAGATAAGTTTCTAAAAATAGAAAGTTTCCATAAATAGATTAGCTGCCTTAATTAAATAAGTTTCCATAAATAGATTAGTTGCCTTAAATAAATAAGTTTCTAAAAACAGCTGGTTTCCATAAATAAAATAGCTGCCTTATTTAATTAAGTTTCTAAAAATAGAAAGTTTCCATAATTAGAAATAAGCTGGTTAATTAAGCTAAGTAAATAAGTCTAAGTGTTTTCATGATTATATCCTAAGTCATATGATATATTATATAGTTTAATAATTATTTCATGTAATTTAATTAAACTATAGGTTATAATATTTAATTAAAGTATGACATGTTTTTAATTAAATATATATAATACTTAGGTTAAAATATGTATTATTAAATGCTAATTATATAACCTAAGTCATGTTTAATTAATTAATTATATCCATGGTTTTTAAAATAATTAATTAATTATAAGTCTTAATAATATAAATACTTAGGTTAAAATAATTCATTTTTATTAATAATTAGTTAACCTAAGTCATGTTATTAAATTAATTACATCATATTAATTTAATTCTTAACATAAGTTTATAACATAAACAACTAACATAATCATGATCCGGATCTAAGCTTAAAAACATGCACCGGATATGAACAAACACCGTACCCCGAACCAAATCGGGGTACCCCCTTGCTGCCGTGGGACCCACACGCACCAACCAAGACCTTAAGGGTCTTGGTGGTGGTCGGCTAAAACAAACCGAGCCCCCCTTTGGGGTCGGTTGTACCTGCGGCCCAAAACAAACACCCCTTAGATCCACCCCTTTGATTAATTAATGACCAAAACATGTTAGATCTAGGTTTAATTAATATGTTTTTATAAAAAACATCACGTGTTCTTAATTAATATAAGATTAATTAAAAGAAAAACAATTTAAAAAGGTTTTACCGTATTCGTGGATCAAAAGGGTGAAGAACAAACACGAACAAACACTAATTAAACAAGATCCAAGATCAAAGAAATCGCCTTATTGGTGATTGTAGGTGGCGGCACACCAAGGAGGAGGAGGAAGGGTTTTTAGGTTTTCTTGAAATTCTTCTGGAAAAATAATTTGAGTAGTGAAAATTAATTAACCCCCTTAAGTAAAAATTAACAATGGGCTTGGCCCATTGTTCTTGTTTGGCCGCGGGTAGGGACTCCCTTGTGGGGGTCCCGTACCTCGTTTCGTGTCTTGTAATTTCGTACACGTTTACGTTTAATTATGTTCGTGTTTTAAATGTTCTCGTTACGTAAATACCTTACTCTTATATATTTAATTATGCTCGTATTAAATATATATACGTAATTAATAATATCTCGTGTTTTAATTACGCTCGTGATCTCGTGATCGTATGTTCGTGATTAATTATTGCTAAATAATTATTACGTGATCGTTCATATAAAATACTTATCGTGTTCTAACACGTACGTAATACATAAACTCCTAATACGTAATCGTAATCATGCTATATTAGGAAAGTTTTTAACTAGTACGAACTTAAGGTACTATGCATGGTAAAAGCATGCGGGTTTTACACCGTGCCAGTGTTCTAACTGTAAATGCAAGAATACATGGGGCAGTTACGAGTGGAGTTGTTGTGGTAATCTGATGTACATGAGAGAACATGTGATAATTATGTGTCTTCTTGTAACAGTTCGCCCAATGATACAAGTACAAAAAGACAGAAAGAATGTAAACAACAAATTGGCTTCTGAATTTCATGTGATTTTTTCTTAAATCACATGTAATTTTGTTTGATTTACATGTAATTATGTTGGTATTAACTACCTAGTGACAGTGAATCACCTAGCATTGTCTGATCCTTGTTGTTGACAATCAACATTATGGTATTTTTATTTGTCAATCACATGTGATTCACACATAAATTACATGTAAATTTTGCTTGAATTACATGTGATTCAAGCATTTTAGACTTTAAATTCTTTTAAAAACCACTTCAGATGAATCACATGTGATTTTTTTAATCACATGTAGTTCCATCAATATATAAAAATGTCACAATTTGGATTCTGTTTACATGTGATTTTGTTTGAATCATATGTAATTTTGCATGAATTACATGTGATTCGATGATAATTACATGTGATTTTGTTTGCATTACATGCGTTTCAAACATTTCAAAACCTTAACTTCTATTAACAAACTCACTTTAGATGAATCACATGTGATTTAGTTTGAATCCCATGTAATCTTTTTTACTTATCATCTGACCAGTTAACCTAAAAATATGTCAATTTTATTCAAGTAAGTAACATAGTAAACTCAAATCTGATCAAGTAACCATCCGATAATACATAGATATCAAAAACCAAAAAAATAAACATCAATAATGAGTGTCGTCTTCTTCTTTTTCTTTGCTTTTAGATAATTTGGACAAGTTGTTTTGGTATGCTCGTTCGTCTTCACTTTATAGTATCCTTCAACTTTTCTCAACTTTCACTTCGTCCAATATATTGATCCAACAGGTGTTTCATTATGCTCATATATAATTGCTCTTGTTGTTTTCATACATGTACATCAAGAAATATAATCACATGAATATATCACAAAATAGCAACTCAATCACATGTGATTAGACACAATCACATGTGATTCATACATAATTACATGTAAATTTCATTTATTAACAAACAAAAATTTCATACCAAATTACAGGTTCACTTAAATCACATTTAATTTTCATTTATTAACAAATACATGGTTATATAGAGAAATCACATGTAATTCCAGAAAAATTACATGTGATTCAAGTGAATCACATGTAACTTTCGCTTACTAAAATAGAAACAACTACATGGACAAATTAGCACGCAATTCCATAGAAATTACATGTGATTCAAGTGAATCACATGTAATTCAAAATCAGTACGTTTTGGTTTCCCCCTTAGTTGCACGTAATGTACTTGTAATTCACTTATTATTTCAACTTACTAACAAAGCAATTTGAGACTAAAAATCACATGTAATTTCTTAGAATTGTCACAAATATAGCAATCTTAAACAAAAAATTACATGTAATTCATCAGAATTACATGTGATTTACATTTATCACTAACAAAGCACTTACAAGCCGAAAATCACATGTAATTCATCAGAATTACATGTGATTTGCATTTATCACTAACAAAGCAATTACAAGCCGAAAATCACATGTAATTCATCAGAATTACATGTGATTTACATTTATCACCAGCAAAGCAATTCCATGAAAAAAATCACATGTAATTCATGAAGATTACATGTGATTTACATTTATCACTAACAAATCGAGAATTATAAGCCAAAATCTACCTGTAACACCTTCTTTTGTTACTTTTTTCGCAACACCTTCTATGATGCAACATCCTTGTTTAATTCGAGTTGTGAAACCTCTTTCATAACATCATGTAACTCATATTCATCCATATTCTAGCTGATTTGGGTTCCGACAAGGGTTCCGGTGGGTACTTTATTTTCCGGCGAGGTTGTAGATGTTTATTGTATGGTTTTTTTTAAATACAGAGATTATAGATTTGTGATTAGAAGGTTTCCAATGAGGTTTGCCGTGATTTTTCTTCATTCCGGTGAGTTTCTAATTTTCCGGCGAGGTGGAACTGGTGGTTTTCTAGATCGGGGGAGAAGACTTTTTGTAGAGAGAGAAAGTGATCCAATGTGTGTGTTTTTATTGTATGTTTTATTATTTAAATATGGTTAACATATTTTATTTGAATCGTTAGATGATGATGAAATAGATGGACAAGATTAGTTCCTTTTTTCTTTTTTATGTGTCCATTCTATATAGATCTCACCTCATCATGATTTAGTGTGCGGGTGTATGAGTTATTTCTAGTGTATTTTGAGTAGAGAATTATAACATGTTTGCTAATACAAAACTTTGGGTTTCGAGATTTTAACCAATAAAAAGAATACAAAATAATATTATCAACTAAGTCTCTATTCTGCATTTTCGTCTAATCAAATATGATTGAATATCAATATCCCCGTAAAAACCAACACACGTTAAAACACCTATAACCTTCATTTATACTTTACAATTTTGAACTTTAAGATTGTGATATAGGGGTAGAGGTGGCAAATCTTGCCCATTTGGATACATATGGGCACTTTTTGCCCATTTTCAAAAAAAGATGGGGCACTTTTTGCCCATTCTTTATAATGGATGGGCTAATAGGGCGCATATGTAAGAAACTATATGGGCTTAACGGGCGCACTTGTAAAATACAAATTAATATACTCGACAAATATTTTTATTAAATTTTTTATCCCCGGCTTTCAAACAAGTATTTTTATTTTTTAATTGTAGGTTTTTATATGTTTTTTCCCTTTTTTACCTTGCGCCCGTTTAGCCCGCCCATTTTGCCCGCCCGTTTCGCCCGTGCCCATTTAGCCCGTGCCCGTTTAGCCCGCCGCCCGTTTAGCCCGTTGCCCGTTTAGCCCGCCGCCCGTGCCCGCCCGCCCGCCCGTTTTGCCACCTCTATATAGGGGTGTAAACGAGTCGAGCTTTTAACGAGCTACTCGAGCTTGACCTCGTTTAATTTGAGTTCGAACTTAATACTTTCGAGCTCGAGCCGATCTCGAACAAATATTAGTGTTCGTTTAATTTGACGAGCCGAGCTTTGAAAACTAATATTAAGCTCGGCTCGTTCGAAAACTCGTTTAATTTTCTCGAGCCGAACGAGCTTAACGAGCTCGAACAAGCTATTCGAGCTTAACGAGCCGAACGAGCTATTCGAGCTTAACATGTTAGTGATAAATATATAAGCATATAAGTTATATACACTTTAGCTTACGCATTAAGTATTAGTATCATTTTAATTAAGTATTAGTATCATTTTAATAATCATAAACGAGCTTCCAAGCTCGAGCTTGAGTAATTAACGAGTCTATCAAACTATATCTTTTATACAAGAAGTTAGTCTTAATAAAGTTAAAAATCGTAAACGAGCTTCGAGCTTAAGTTTAAACAAAAAAAAACATTCGAGTTCGAGCTCGAGCTAGATTATAAAATTTTATTCGAGCTTAAACCGAGCTCAAGCCAGATTGATAATAAACTAACCTAGCTTATTTAGGTAAAAACTTGACTCGACTCAGATCATTTACACCCCTACTGTGATCAATCCAATCAAGCAACTCAGGGTGATCAATCAAAGTAAACTTCATAATATAAGCTTTGTGTAGCAAACAAAAGTTATCAAAGATGTTAGAAAAAAGCTCACATAATCTATTAAAAAATCAAATTCTACTTAAACATATACCCTATTTGTGACTGAAGTCTTGCCAATTGCCAAACATTTTTGAAAAACAATAATTAAAAGAAATAAAAAAAAGGAAAAATTGTAGGCAGATAAGAAACAACGAAAGCAAAACCTCATCATATATGATTACTTACATTGTTTAAGTAATCAACATATATAGATTACTTAAACCATTTCTTTTCTTTTTTTCCTATCCTAAATTTCTTTTGTATTAGTGTCAAGTCTAGTTAAGGTATGCGATAACTGCAAAACCTCATCATATATGATTACTTACAGTGTTTAAGTAATCAACATATATCGACTTATACGTTTACATCAACATTCCCAACTGTAAACCATTTCTTTTCTTTTTTTCCTATCCTAAATTTCTTTTGTGTGTATCGATTGTCAATGATTGTGAAATACTTTACAATACTAAGAACAAGACAAATAAATATAAACCCTAATTCGACACATAAAAGAAAGTTTTGCATGAGCTCGTGAGCTTATACGTGATCGACCGTACCTTATTATAAAGATCAATAAGCTCATGATATTAGACGAGTCATTATTAGCCTATGGGCTTTGAGCCCATTAGGGTTTAGATTTATTGATTGAATGACTATCACAAACACATCAATAAACTAACATAAACTTAAACCCTAATGGGCTCAAAGCCCATAAGTCAATAATGACTCGTTTAATAGATACAATAAAAAGAACAAATATGTTTGAATTTTCGATATTGTACCGATGTATTCTCGTGACTGTTTCCGGTCATTTTTCTGGCCAAATGGTTTTGAATTTGCGTCACATAACTCAAGATATTTGTTAATTAGGTTTAGAAAGAACAAATTAGTGAAAACGAGCAAAGTCGTCATGGCCAAAAAGACGAAGGAATGTTATGCAACTTGACGAGGATAATGTTAAACTTACTTTATATGCTTTGACTCTACTGAACAAATCTTGTCTCCATACCTTTGTAGCTTTCATATTCAGATCCTTGCCATAGTGCAAAATTTTCATAAATTTTTTTTTTTATTATTTTTTTTTTTTATAATTTAGTTTAAAATGAATTTTTTTTAGAACAACAAATTTAGTGTTAAGTGGGTCGAGTCGTGCAATGATATTCAAACGGTAGAATATCTTCTTTGAACCCTCGTCTAGTTATATTAAGCTCATTATCCGTTTCACCTGAAAGAAAAAGTTTTAGGCAGTTTTTGAACCCAATACTTTCAAAAAACATCCCCAAAGAGACCACTTAATAAAATCTTTGGCCAACTAAAATAACCCAAATGATTTATTTTCAAATGCATTACATTAGTTTAGTTATTTGGCTTTTTTTCTTATACATTAATTGATTAATTTTAACTATTCATTATTTAATATTAAATCTTATAAAAAACATGAGCGATTATTTTTGATAAAATATATAAATATATATAAAAATGACGAAAAGACTAATTTAAAAAAAAGGTAAAAACTAATTATCAAATATTTCATTAGTGATAAAAGCAATGAACTCATTACTAACAAATAATCTTTTGTCATATTTTTATCTTTAATCGCTCTGCTCGTTTTTTAAAAAAATTTAAATATTTTGACAAAAATAATTCTTTCATGTTTTCTTTTAAATTTTATATTAATTCTTTTTTTGAAAGGCAACATTAAATCTTATATTAAATCTTATATTAATATTTACCATTAAATTAAAACAAAGTGGTGAAAATTTATCTCACAACATGTAAACAAAAAAAAAATGTAAATTAACTTATATCTCAATTATATTAGTTCACGAATGAAGTCGGTTAAAAAGTGAAAACTACTATTAAAAAGTGTTTCTTCACATGTCTAGATTAGAGTAGATTAAACTAGAATTAAACACACTTTATTTTTTAACTATAGGTTTTAAACACATCATCACTAATTCACTATACTTGTAATCATTTATGTTAATGACTCGACAATTTAAGCTAACGTGTTTGATTTTTCTCATTTTATTCAAAAGTAACTTAGGTGATATTCGATCAAAAAAGTGGCCCCAAAAGTATGTATAATGAAGGATCCAAATTGGCAACTTGCAATGTGAGCCTCATATCATATCCACAAGAAATGATGAAACAAAAGTGACAAAAAGAATGAGTAAATTTCCAGAGGATCCGAATTTTTAACAGTGACAATTCATGAAGCTTTTTTATGACATTGTCATAAATCGTACCGAATGAAACTCACAAGTTTTATGATTAATAACGGCAGGAACTGTGGTTCTCGAAATACTCATAGATTTTATAGGGATATTGGGTTGATTTAGTTGTTTAACCGATAATCCGGATTTGGTGGCTGAGATGGTAACCCAGACTCGACCGGATTGACTCGATTGTCGAACATTAATCTAGTGATTTTACGAGGTTAATTCAGTTATCGAACTGGTAATCTGATGATTCGACTTGATTAATTTGGTGATTAAACGTGTAACATATCGATTCGAATGGATGCATCGAATGATTTGTTTAATGATTCTTAGATAATTTTAATTTTAATATAATTAAATATTTCAATGAGATCAGGGCATTCATTATCGTAGTTTATATTTAGGTTTATAAAATTATGAAAATGTCTAAAAACTTATAAACTATAGTAGAAATTTTAAGCTTATATGACATGAATATGTGTAAGATTTTGAACTTCTTCATAATTTAATTCATTTGAATTATTAAAAGTTTATAAATTTAAAAGAGGTTTATACATAGTGAAAGTATGTTTATAAAAAAAAATAAAAAGAATTGTAAATTAACATTATAAACCACTAAAAAAGTTTATTATAGTAGATGCTGTGAGATACACCCGTTATATGTCATGTAGATTACTACCTAATCAATAGCTTCAGTTTTAATTGATGGTAAAGTTTTTAATTTGGTGTAACTTGTAAACACACAATTTTGAAAAAAAATCTAAAATAATAACTACGCGTTTTTTTTACAGGAATAATAACATGTTCTTTCAAAATCGATTAGTCATATCATGTAACAAACTTTTCTTTTTTTGTTCAAACATTGATGAGTATATCTTTGATTTATCAGTGATTAATCCATGCTTTACTTTCCTAATTCACACTCAAATCAATACTTTAGTAAAAGCATGTATCTACTTAAATTTCTTGTGTTAGGGGGCAATAAGGAGGATAACCTCATTGTTGGATTTGTTGATAGTGGGAAAACCATGTGATGTGTTTTATTAGGATTGTTTAGAAAATTGCCACTAGCATATCAGATTTTGTAAAGTAATTAACTAAGATATTATGGTGCTTAATTATGCTTTAAATAACTGAAACTTTATATTAAAAATGACCCATGAATGATAGATTATGACTTGCAAGACGTTGTCCGTTGAATTAAAACACAAATAAATAAGATTAATAAACACGTGACTCATGTTAATTATCATATGATATTGTTTAATGTAATGTTTTAAAAATCGGGTTTTTAGTTGACTCCATCTAGTAACTGATTCACGGGTCAATCAGTTCAACTGGTTGAAACGTCGGGTCAAATCGATTTTATATATATGAATATTTTTTATATATTTAATATATAATATTATATAATCTTATAATTTGTTTTACGTCAAGTTAAAACGATTAAAAATATTTAAATTTTTCAGTTTAATATTTATAAGTTTATAACAAATGTATGAAAAATAATTAGTTTATATTTATAATTTGTATTAAATTATAATAAAATGTTATTAGTTTGTGTGTTAAGTTAGTTTTAATTTTTTTTAACTAATAATAATCATTAATACTTAAATTTATCTTTAAAATTTAGAAATGTTTATGAAAATAAAGCTTTTGAAATTATTTTTTAATAAATAATGTGATTCGGCAGGGTTTATCAAACCGGGTCAACCCGGATCAACGAAAAACGGACAGTACAATCCGGTTCTCAAATAAATAAAAACTCGGTCACATCTGACCGGATCTTGAGTCGGTTTTCGGTTTAACCGACCGATTCAACTCGGTCTTTAAAACATTAGTTTAATGAAAGATAGTCAAGTTAATACAAAGCATTTTAATGTTGTAGCTTTTGAAACATCTAAACAAGTTTGATTAAGGATTAGGTTGGCCTTAAAAATGCAAATTTCAAAAGGTTAAAGTGTAGTAATCATGGGCTTAAAATATGAATAGAAATTAAGTTGAAAAGTTAAACAAACTATTTGTATGATGGCGAAAAGCCTTAGATTAATTTAGCACCATAATTCACACTTCTAGATACCTCAGTCAAATTAATACAAACCATTTTAATGTCGTAGCTTTTGAAACATCTAATTAGTTTGATGAAGGATTAGGTTAAATTATACGAGCGAGTATTAGTGTATAGTAACGGAATTTGTAGGTTAAATTATACGAATATTAGTGTATAGTAACGGAATTTGTAGCGTATTTGGATGATTTTGTGGTCTAACCGATAATTTGGTGATTTGATCAAATTGATTTGATGGTCGAGATGATCGAATCTGGTGACTCGATCGGATTAAATCGATAGTCGAACTGATAATTTAGTATACAGAGCTAATTTAGTGATCGAACTGGTAATTTTAATGACTCGATCTGATTAACTCGATAATTAAACCCGTAACATGTTGATCGGAGTGGGGTGTATTGAATGGTTTTTTAATGATTTAATAGTTTTCTTACATAATTTTAACAGATTAAATGTTTTAATGATTTCTTAAATAAGATTTTTCAATCACGACATATGCTATTTAAATGTAATTAGCAGGGTATTCGCGTGATGTGACGGCGGGTATCTTATGATTCGTAGAAAAAAGTAAAAAAATGCTTCGGACATGCCTGATTCGCTTGTTTGCATAGGTTTCGGCTGGCTTTCTCCCGTTTTCGATTAAACTCGTTAATCTGGTCCGATTTTAAACCATATATACCACCAACTTTTCAGTTATATGAAGTTTTTTTATGTTTTAATAGTTATACAATATGTATAATAAAATATATTATTTATTTTAAGGTATTTTTAAAATATTATTAATTAGATTGTTTAATATATTAATTAACGTGTACTTGTAACATATATTTTATAGCATGTATTAATTAAAATTAATTTTAATCTTCGTTTTCCTTTCAAGTTAAAGGCGCTCTTGGAAAATGTGTTTTACGTCTCATGGCGGTTGATTTGGATCTTTCGAAACAAAACCATTTTTTGTCTAATCACCCGCTTCGAGCTCGTCTTTTTGATGACGTTGTTAGGTTCTTATTTATCTGGTGTAATTCTAGATGTAAGTTTAACTTTAGTTGGATTTTTTGGTTGAGAAACTCGATTCTTGTTTTTTCTAATCTTGTTTAGCTTTTTGCTAGTGCCTTTTTTTAATAAATTCGTCGTTAAAAAAAATTAAAATTAATTTTACAAAAGTGATGATAACATTTAGATTTAAGTTCATTTGAATATCAAACTTTATGTGGATACTAAGGGATCAATCTCCATTTTCCATATTCATTTTTAAACAATAGGTAAGATTAAATACAAAATATATTTTCACCCTCAAACATCAATATCTTTTAGACCGTTAATCGTTATACAAAAAAAACATACCGTTACGAAGAGCATTTAATTATCTTTCTATAAATATGCTATATGATACACTTTGGACAAAATTTTTTTCACTTTTTTCACGATTTCAGAAATTATCGTATTATACTAGAGTAAGGTTATTTTCACAACCAAATAAATATACAGAACTGCGAGAAACACATTTTTACTCTTAAAATGCACATATATATACATCGGGTTAGTTCATTAAATAGAAATACATGAATTTTCATTGTCGTAGGTCAATAGGAATACGTATCATAGGACCATGCACATGTATTTGTTTTATATGTATCATAACTATCTTTTCGTTGACTAATATGAAAACACATGTGCATTATTCATATCGCTCATTATACTCGGATTTTTAACCAATAAAACAATTATTAAATGTTAATTTAAACATAATAATGAAAATACATATGCATTTTTATAAGTATAAATGTGGTTCTCGCAGTTATGTACATTTATTTGGTTATGAAAATAACCTTACATTATGATACTAATATCATATATAGTGTATCACCAGTATCATATATGATATAATCTATCATACATGATAGAAACCAATATCACAAATATGATTTAACACTGTTATCATATATAATGAAACAGTATTATCATATATGATATTTCATGTGAATTTTAACAAGAAGAAAAAAACAAATATTTTTTCTTTGAAAGTATATCTTAGTGCATATTGATAGAAAGATAATTAAACGCTCGTCGCGCTTGTATAATTATTTCGTTTAACAATTTACGGTTTAAAAGATATTTAAATTATAAAAAATAGGTGAAAAATAAAATATACTACATATTTAATTTTACCCATTAGATAAATGAGATGGATAGTGGAGATGAGTCCTCTCATATCAAAGAAAAATATGATATCTAAAATAACTGGTTTAATACTTAATTGACTTGTATAATATGTTTTAAAAATTTTATTACTTCAAAATTTATTGATGAAAAAATGCGTAAAATAATTTATAAACCATATTTAATTGACTTATATGATATCCTTTAAATTTGGTATTATTTAAAATTTTAATGAATGAAAAATGTATAAAATAGGGGTATGATAGAAATTGATCTTGAAAATACAAATTTCAAAAAGTTAAAAGTGTAATCATCGGCTTGACCTAAAATATGAATAAGAAATTAAGTTAAAAAGTTACACAAATTACTATTTGTATGATGGCAAAAAGCCTTGATTTCAAAAAAAAAAAAAATTAACACCATAATTCACACTTCTAGATACGTCAAAGATGTTCTCAAACCATCTAAAAGCGTTTATTAAATGTTGTCCGCGGTAAAAAAAAATTGATAGATAGAAATGAAATCAGAATTAAATATTATCGGTTGTATAAAAAAATTAAACTGTAACATAAAAAAAATATTTTGCTGGATCTAATACATTTTTTATAAAAATTAACATTAAGTTAAAAAATTCATAAAATTATCGAGCATCCGTAAATACCCCAGATTCCGTCGTGTTGGTAGAGAATGGTTAATTAAAGTAATATTTACATCCATACGTACAATGATGTCGATTGATACCAAGTTAAATAGGGAACATTTGAATGATCACCATGTCGATATAATTATTTAGACCCTCAAAATTATTCAACTACTTTAATTACAAGCCATCCAATGGAAATATCTTGTGAACTTTTAACTTTATTTGGGTCACCAAAGATATATACCAACGACTTGGAATAACTTGGTCGACTTCAAGTTTTGGCTTGGTTAATTATGAATTTAACTTACTATTTTATATGGTGTCGCATAATGAACCAACTGTTTTAGCACATTTGATCATCTGATTTTTTTCTAAAACTTGTGGAGGGATTAGTCTTTCAAGAGAAAAAAAACTCAGATTTCTTCTCATGTGAAGTCGTGAGTTATAGGATTCGGTTTGTTTTAATTTTTGATTAGTTTTGCTTGGTCCGAATTAAAAGTTCTTTGGTTGGTATGGTGTCACTTAGTGGACTTTATACAATTTGTGCATTTGGTCGATGATAGATACAAGACTAATTTATTGTGGGCTCGTTATTGATGTAAATTTTAGTCGATAAAACCTAACCGGACATGAGTGTCTTTAGGCTTCTTTGACAAATGATGATATTTTACCCAACAACAACAACAATGTATGTACGTTTTATGTTGATAGCTTGATGTAAACGTTTCTAGTATCGTTTTCCTATTATTATTATAGGAAAGATGACTTGAAAAGGCTTAGAGGGTGTTTGGTTAAGCTTATGAGTGGGCTTAGGCTTATATTATATAAGCCATTTATGGCTTATATATTATAAGCATATAAGCCTATGTTAAGTGTTTGGTTAGGCTTATTAAAATTAATAAAGTAAAATGACAAAAAAAAACATATGAATGTTAAATTATGTAGTTATTAAATGGGGGTATAAAAGTCTTTTTATATGTAATAGTTATATAAGCCTACCTTTTGTTATAAAAGCCTCAAATGTTTGGCTTACCAAAACCCCCTTATATAAGCTTATAAGCCTACTTATATAAGCTTAACCAAACACTTAGTTTCGGCTTATAAGCTTATATAAGCTAATAAGCTTATAAGCCTACTATATAAGCTAAAACAAACACCCCCTTAGACATATGACTAATTCTATGTCTAAATTAATGTGAGAATTGTAAATGATTTGTAAAGAAGTAAGTTCATTTATTGTTATTAACAAGATAATAACATATAGGATTAGATATATATTTAAACATATCAATCAATATTCTAATAAATAAAATGCTTGTTTAAAAACTATTAAAATGAAAGGTACAAAATTAGAAATGGACTCTTACATTATATTCCTTCAAATATCAAGTATATTTTTCTTTAACTGTATGTATTTTACTATAAGATACACTAATAATTTTGAAACGAGAAAAGTATACGTATAAGTTATAGGTTTGAAGAAATAATTGACATAAGTTATTATATGCATTAAACATTTAATAATTAAAATTTTAAACGACACTTTAAACTTTAACGGTTATAATCATATATCTCTATTACTTATAAACAATTTATATATTTATAACATCTTAAATCTTTTAACTCAAATTAACCTAATATAGCTAGGTTATCAGTATTCCTTACTAACTAAAGAGGTTTTAATAACTTTTTAAAAACAGAAACTATATTAATGTTAAAAAAACATAAACTAAAGTTACGATTTTAAAAGTATAATTATTTATCAGCTACTACCTCCGTCTCATATTAATACTCCATATTATTATTTTGGGACGTCTCAAATTAATAGTCCGGTCCAAAAATTGATAAAAAATGTAGATTAATTTTACCACATTACCCTCACTAGTGAGGGTATTATTACAAACAATAAAGAAGTTGTAAATTAAATGGTTAAGGACAAAATTGTCATTGTGTAAAAAGTAAGAGAGAAAGCTAAAAAAGTGATGTTTTTATTAATATGCGTGTTTTTGGTCGGTGGACTATTAATATGGGACGAAGGGAGTATAATTTGTTGTTTTACACGATTATTCGTCTAGTATTAAAAATGTATTTAGCCTTAAATTTATTTATTTTTAACCAAAAATATATTTTTTTAAATGTTATTATAAAATAAAAAATAAAAAAATAAAAATTCCATATTTTTTTTTTGAACATATTCTATATCTTAACTGTAAAGTACAACCCACTTCTCCATTTCCCACTAACCTACGCCTCTTTCACACTAAAATACGCCGCCACCCCATATATAGTTATATACCCCTTCAAAACCCTCCAAATTTTCCCAACCGTCATCCACCTCCGGTCACCGGAATATTCTCTCCGGCGATAATGGGAATTTTTCCATGCATACCCTCCTCATGCACATTATCCAAAAACCAGTCGTCCAAAAACGACAACCAGTACAAAGATAAAGATAAAGATAAAGATAAAGATATATCAGAGTCGCAAAGATTCCATTTCGACACCAAATCTTTGTCCTCACAACCTAGTCTACCATCAGTTCCATCCTTAACTTCCCATGCACAACCTATATCCACTACCACTAACTACCATTACATAACAACGTTAAAAAACCACACCTCTCCTATATTCGCACTAGCTTTAACGTCGAAAAACGTCATTTCGGCCTCTTCTGATAGCCAAATTAGAATTTGGTCACGTGACACTTCATCATTAACATCATCCGAGGTAGTTGCTTATGGATTTACTGCGGTTAAAACGATGGTGATTCACGGTGAGAAACTATTTACGGGACACCAAGATAATAAAATACGTGTATGGAAGATAAATGAGAAGCAAAAAGTGGTTGCATGTGTTGCGACTTTGCCTACGTTTGGTGATCGAATAATGAAGATTGTGTTTTCGAAAAACTACGTTGAGGTAAGGCGACATAGGATGTGTACATGGGTGCATCATGTGGATGCGGTGTCGTGTTTAGGTTTGTCGAAAGACGGCACGATGATTTATAGTGGTTCGTGGGATAGGACGTTTAAGGTGTGGAGAACATCGGATTATAAGTGTTTGGAGAGTGTTTGGAATGCGCATGATGATGCGATTAATGCTCTTGTGGTGTCTCATGATTGGTATGTTTTTTTACCCATATTTTTCTGACTTTTTAGCTAAATATACTTGACGGAGTTTGTCACAAACGTTAAGTTGACCGGTTAAAATAAGTTTGATGACCGAAAAACTCTTTTAAACTGTGATTGGGTGACTCGACTGAGTTGATTAAAACCTAATTTTATAAAATTTGAGTCTACATGTTTTCTTACACAATGATAAAACTTGGGATGAAGTTTTCTCGATATCTTTATTGATTTTTGGGACATTGAGGTTAACCAAGTATTGTCGTTAAATGTTGAGTAAATTCCAAGTTTGGTTTAGCCAAATTACATGTTTTTAGGAATGAAAAAAATCTCAATTAGGAGGGATAATACCCATCGAGGTACCGAGCAAGTTTCCGCGAGAGATTAACCCACTCGTCTTAAAGGCGGTAGGAACTCTTCGTAGTAGACAAAAAAAAAATAAAAAAAATTGCATATTTCGTGCTTATGGTTTAAAAAGTGCACGCGACATCTTTATGAAAAAATCGGGTTTAGTTTCGTTCTTAATTAAACTGAAATGACTAAAATACTTTTATTTAAAATCTCGAAAGTGAAAATATAAGAGTATTTTAGTCTTTTCGGTTTAGTCAACCACGAAATCGAAACCAAAAAACGACGCTTGCACTTTTAAATCATAAAAATGAAATGTATAAGTTGGCCAAATTATAAAAACGATTTTCAAAATATTTACTCTTAAATATATATCAGCTATATGATCTTAATCTAATTGTAAAAATATGCACGAATGTCTTAAATTTAAAAGGCTCCTAATTAGTCATGTACTAATGAATTTTTTTAGAAAGTTGAGTGACTTTATCTAGGCAACACAATTATAATGTTACCGTACAATTTACATGTATGTTTTGCAGTGTCTACACGGGTTCCGCGGACCGAAAAATCAAAGTCTGGAAAAAACCCGACGGCGAAAAGAAACACAAGCTAGTCGACACATTAGAAAAACACAAATCCGCGGTTAACGCTCTAGCATTAAGCACGGACGGGTCCATATTATATTCGGGTGCATGTGACCGGTCGATAATCGTGTGGGAAAAGCCCCGGGGAAGTAACGGTGACGCGCAACACATGGTGGTGGCGGGGGCACTTAGGGGGCATAGTAAAGCCATTTTGTGTATAAATGTGGTGGGAGATGTTGTGTTTAGTGGTTCAGCTGATAAAACAATTAGAATATGGAGAAGAGGTATTGATGGTAAAAGCTATTTGTGTTTGGGTATATTGGAAGGTCATAAAGGTCCAATAAAATGTTTGGCTGTTGCATTGGATAGTGGTACATCAAGTAGTAATGGTGGTACATCTTATCTAGTATATGGTGGGAGTTTGGATTGTGAGATAAAGGTGTGGAGCTTATGGGTACCACTTATTTGAACTTATTAGGTTTTTGATACAAGTTGGTGTGGTTTAGAATTTTAGATGCTTTTTTTGGTCATTTCATAAAACTTGGTTTTTGTAAATAGGATTAGAGTGATAAGGTACCTATACTATATACATGGTTAGTTAATGAATTGTATTTCATATAATTTTATTAGTTTTTTTTTTTAAACCGATAAATGTTAATGGTTAGTAGTTCGAGTCGTACAATGATATTTTAAGCGGCAGAATGTCTTCTTGAAACTATCGCCTAGTTATGTTAAACTGCTTATCCGCTTTCCTTGAAAGCGTCATTTACAGGTCTTGAACACAAAACCTCCAAAAAACCTTCCCACGAAAACCACTTATTGTAACATTGATGGCTAATATTGTTTGGTTTATTCGATTTGATTATCTCGGTTAATTTCGTTTTTGGTATAATCGAAAATCAAAACAAACCACATTAAAATTGGATTAAAAACCAAATTTAAACTCGGTTTTATTTCTATGTTGACTCAAATAACTCGAGTCATATTATTTAATCTTATTTTTTATTTAATTATATATCTTTTTTATTTTAAAATTCAGTTATAAAGAAATGTTATATGTGTAATAAAAGGAAAAAGTGGTTTGCATGTTAATATAATATAATGCAATTAATTTACACAATTTCTTTTTATTGGGACATTTATTTTCATGCATTTCAATAGTTGCACAATACTCGATACAAGTGATATTATCAATTAAGTATAATGAAATGTGAATGAGATACCAAATTAATCTCAAGCAACGTTTAAACTACTACTGCTAGAGTGACAAACCACTCGGCAACAAATAATTATCTATGTGAATTTGGTTTTCGATTTGATTCGGTTTACATTTTATGTATATCTAAACTGAAAACCGAGTATCTAATTTGATCTTATCTGGTTTCTATAAATTCGGCTCAGTTACAAACTCGGCTCAGTTACAAACTCGGTTCTGTTTGGTATCGATCAGTTCCTGGTTCGTGCAAGTGTTGCCCAATTTGTGGAAACTTAATGGGCTCCCTTTGCATAGCTTACAGGTATTTGATTATTATTTTTATCTTCCTTGTAAGCCCAACAGACAATACATATTGCAATTATAAACCTCACATACTGGAGTTTATCTTACTTGTAAGCTGAAAACTAACTGGATGTTCAGTGAACATTTCATGAACCACTTAATAAAAAATTCATTTATATTCGTTTATTTATTAAATAAACGAATATTAACAAAATTTTACGTTCGTTTAATTAAATGAACAAACATGAACAACAGTCACGTCCGTTCATTTATGTTCGTGAACGTTCGATTATGCGTTCGTTGACGTTCATTTATGTTCGTTTATATGTTTATGTTCGTAAATCATATCTTTTAACTATATATTTTTAAAACTGACGTGCTTAAACAAAATAACACTTATAAAACAAGTTGTAATGCATATTTTGATCAATTTTATTTTCTTTTCTTCGTTCATTTATTTTCGATCATTTATGTCCGTTTAAAGTTCGTTTAGTTTCTTAATGAACGAAAATAAACGAACATGAACAACTTATTTTCTTAATAAACGAACATGAACAAGAAAATTCGTTTGTTTAAGTATTCGTGTTCGTTTATTTGACCGGTTAAAATTAAATGAACGAAAATATACAGCCCTATGTAAGCCCAACAAAAAGAGTTAGTTAGTTAAGTCCATAGCCCTACAGCATATTTTCAAAAAATAACTTTCATCTCGATAATTTAGTACTCCGAAAAAGAACATTACAAGTAACAAAACTTTTGAATTTTAACAAATATTATAGATTTCGTCATAATTCGCTTGTGACCGGTTGAAGTTGTAAAAATATTTTCTAACATTTTTAGTTATTATCTTTTGAAGTTTTACTTATTTAAATTTTATGGGTAAAAAGTTACGGACAGATTTCGTGGATAAAGGTCAAAAGTTCTAGTCTCGGCTCCTATATTCCAATTGATGCCCCACTGGATCATAAAAGTTGCTAGAGCTATTTCTTTTGGGACAAATAATAGCTGATGCCAAAAAATACTTTTATTTTTATGTGGCATTTTTCTTGTTTTTGCACTAGTTGACTAGCCTATATTAAGCCCAATGGATTTTTTTATTTTGTTTTGAGCTATGGGAAGCTTTGGAAAGTTATTTAAAGCCCAAGCAATGTCACAAGATTATTTCATAAAACGACATGATATTTGTATGTAATTTAATAATAAATTTTGTATGATGCCGGTCATGGCATGTGTTTTTAGTTTTTGTTTAGAGCAAACTTTTCTCTATCAACAAAAAAAAATATTAGAAAATGTCTTTCTTTGGAACTATCGAACTATCATGATTCATGATTGCATAAAGGCGTTTCATCTCGATTAATAGATTTTGACCTTTACAGAATGGACAAAAACACAACCATGAATCCATGATACCATTTCTTTCAATGTTTTTTAATTGATTTGGACGAACTATCGAGTAACGATTCAAGCGGTTTAAATGGCAGTTCAACTAGTTCAGTCGTCAGTTCAACCGGATTTTTTTCTTAAAACCAATGTCAGGTCATCCGACCGGATCATGGACCAACCGGTTTCACCAGTTGAGTCGACCCGAGTTTTAAAACATAGTTTCTTTTAATTTTAATATCAGAAAAATAACGATTTCAGCTGAATTAGATTTTTATGATGTTCTCATCTATAGCAATAATTTCATTTCAGATGCTTTTTGGCACACGAACATTCAATCTTTTACAAAATGTCTCAATTAAATACATAAAATTTTCGAGTCAAAACTCTTTTGGTATTTTAGTCGTATACCTGACATTAATATTTTCTTGAACAAGTCCTTATAATTTATTGGCCACCTATTTTATGTCATTTTCAGTTTAAGAGTCAAATAAGGTGCACTTGCTATGCTTTACACGTTTTTAAGGACCTTTTCAATTCTAGCTCGAATAATAAATCTTATTCGCCTCAATAGTTATTTTAAATGTCTCTTTACTATTAAAGCAATAACTTTTTTCATCAATAAATTATGGATCCACAAATCATTTGACGATTGATGACTTGAAGAGTTTCCTCTCAAGTTGTATTCTTATCATATTAGTAAAATAACAAAAAAAAAGCTTTTAATTCGGTTTATTTTAAGTCAACTGATCAACAAACCAGTTTAATTTAAACTGGATCAGTTTAAAATCGATTTTTGGTTATATTTATCTTATTTTCAATCAGATCGGACCGGATCAGTTTTAACCGGTCTTAACCTGATCGGTTTGCTTTTATCCTGTTTATAATTCGATCCGGTCATTTTATTATATTGGTTACGAACAACTGAATTGGATTAAAAAAAACCGTTTTAAAAAAATCGATTTTTCTTAAAACCAGTTTCGATGTTTTGCTCTCGGATCGAAGCATAAATCGGTTTTTTCTCACAAGCTGTTTTGTTTGATAAGCTTATCTTAGAAAAACTAGTGGTTTGTGAAGTTTTTGCATTGTGAATGTATAAAATAATTTTTATTTTTTTTTACAATAGAGGTTCATCTGCATTGATTTCAAGTTATAAAAAAGATAACGTTAAATAATACTTTCTCCGTTTTAAAATACATGTTCACATTTAATTTTGAAAGTTTTTTCTTCAAAATTTTGACATTAACTTGACAAAAGTTATATTAATAAAAGGTTATTTAAAACTCTATCTATTACTAATTTATATAAATTATTATTTAACACAACAAATATAATTACGTTTAAAATTAAAAAAAAGACTTTTAAAATTAAAAATAAACATTTATTTTTGAAATTCGTTTTGTAATATCGAAACAGAAAGACAAGAATAAATAAAGTCATACGAATAAAAGTTGTAGTGTTAACAATTTTTTTATTTACAATATACAAAATAGAGAATATACATACCCCATAGTCAAAAATACAGCTACACTACACCCCTCAATAATTAAAATAAAATAATCATTTGGGCCAATTTTTAAATCACAAAATCAATTAAAAAATATCAACTATCTTACAAAACAAATAAAAATAATATCAACCCAAAAGCCAAAAATAAATTTCCAACTTTTTTACCATTTGACCCATTATTATCCCTCTCACGTAAAGCAGGTCCAGTTGTAGTCCCATTGTTATTATCAGGATTCGAACCATACAACACTTGTATACCTTCGACATCGTCTTGTGCTAGTTCGACTTTTCGTACACCCGACGATATCGTTGGGAACATGATTGCGTCCTCGAATGATGAGTGTCCTAGGCCTAGTAAGTGTCCGATTTCGTGGACTGCTACGGATTCTAGGTCCATTGCGGCTGAGGATGTGGATGTGGTTATGTCGTTTATTAGCCATGTCTCGTCTATGTCGAGATGGAGTAGGCCTCGTGGTGGCGCGAATGCGTGTGCTAGTGTTCCTGATGATAATTGGAAATGAATTTGGTATTAGTACAACTTTATTAATGAATATATCACCCAACTAATCCTCGTGCAACTACCCTTTTAGATAGCTCAGAGTTATCGATAACAGGTGAACCTATATGGCCATCCCCAAATGTACTTATCGAGTTACATTATGTATCAAAGTAGCCAGATAATTTCAGAAAATAAGGTTTTTTTCGACAAAAATGAACACAAGTTGATATCTTGCAACCAAACTGATTATCTGCAAATGTGATCTTTATGGAACAAAAAACGATTTTAGCGAAAAGAAGCAATTAGTCGCGACAACAAAAGGGCGTTTTTCGCAAGGATACTCACTAGGCAAACTTATGTATTGTAGAGATCCTAATCAAGTTTAGGGTGTTTAAGCTTATACATGGGCTTATAAGCTTATTTGATTTTGGCTTAAATTTTATAAGTCCTAATTTTTTTCTTATTTTGAGACTTCTGTTCAATAAATTTATTTATAACAGAAGTCTCAAAATTAGCCGGGGCCGAAAATCAAATAAGCTAATAGATACCTATAGCTATTCCTAAAACAAAAAACTCAAATGCTTTATAATATAGTACAGAACGTTACCTAAAACTCCGTCAAAGTTTTCACCATCGCCATGATCACCACTATAAAACCCGATCCTCAAATCCGCCCTACCATAATCACTCACCTCAGTAAACGTCAAAGGGGTCCATTCAGACCACCTCATAAACGCGTTACCAAAGACCGTTTTCACCTCAGCACTTAACTCGTTACGCGGATCAAACGCGTAAGTCAAGTCCTGTTTCCTGGCAGGCCATCTAGGCCTGCCAGGAAAAAACGAATAATGCATGACATTATTCCCATTCCCATTATTACTATTACTACCACCAACTTTACCACTATTCATAGTACTAGTTCCATTAACTATATCTGCAACACCACATCTAGGTTTAAGTATTTGATCAAGTGTAGATTTGTCTAATTCTCCTGTTTCATTTAGGTTAAAGTTTTTTTGGTATGTTCTAACTGCGGATTCTAGTAACATGTCAAACTCATCACTAGTGTCATTGTTGGTTGGAATGTATCCAAAGTGATGGAAATAGGTTTTAAGCTTTGAAATTCCTGGGAGTTTTTGGCCAGTGTGGCAGCCCGAAAGGTTCGCGAAAGGGTGCCATGGGCTGTTTGTGGTGTTAGGGAGTAGGGATTTTGGTATGGATGAAATGTTTGGGAAGAAATGTGGGAGGGCTTGTGATGAGACAATGAGGATTTGGAGGACTAAAATTAAGGTTAAAAAGTGTGAGATTTTATTCATGGTTTTTGGTGTGTGTTTTTGTGAAATGTTTTTTTTTTTAAGGTAATGATGAGATTTATGTTTGGATTTATGGGGTGTGTGATTAAGGAATGGTCAAATGAAGTTGCAGGCAAGGAAGAAAGAAAGAAATAATGGAAAGTGTAGTTGTCAAGTTGCATTTGAATATTTATTTTTAGTCAATAATAATATAGACGAGTGGACCTAGTGTGCAATGGATCTGAAAATTAAACTCTGTAGATACGGTTATGTATGGTTAAGTTTTAAGACAAAAGTTAGTAAGTTGAAATAGTGAATATAGTTGACTTGATCTTGACTAGAGGTGGCAAAATGGGCGGGTGGGTGGGCACGGGCGGCGGGCTAAACGGGCAACAGGCTAAACGGGCAGCGGGCTAAACGGGCGTGGACTAAACGGGCACGGGCGAAACGGGCGGGCTAAACGGGCGCAAGCTAAAAAAGGAAAAAAAAACATATAAAAACCCACAAATAAAAAATAAAAATACTTGTTTGAAAGCCGGGATAAAAAATTTAATAAAAAATATTCGTCGAGTATACTAATTTGTATTTTACAAGTGCGCCCGTTAAGCCCATTTAGTTTCTTACATATGCGCCCGTTTAGCCCGTTCATTATAAAGAATGGGCTAAAAGTGCCCCATCCTTTTTTGAAAATGGGCAAAAAAAGTGCTCATATATATCAAAATAGGCAAGATTTGCCACCTCTAATCTTGACCTCCTAGGTAAGAACTTGGTTCGTTAACCGAACAACTTTCATTTTAAGGAACTGACCTTTGTTATGCTTGGCAAACTAGCTCTAAGAGCGCACGGTACGGTTCAAGCCGTGGGTAAAAAGTTGTGCCACATCACTATTTTTTTTATAACACTAAAACACGCATAATCTCACAAACACCCTCCTTCGCTAATGTCACAATTTCTCGTGTTATCGTAACCTCACCTTTTTTTTAAAAAAAAAATCAACAATTAATTAATTAAAACTTAAGTTTTTCATTAATAAAAATAAAAATATAATTCATTAAAAAAAACAACACGAAATTAAAGAAAAACAACACGAAAAAAAAACTTTTTTAAAAAAATACAACTTAAAAATTAAAATACTTTGCACGCGTCGCGTCTTTGAGCTTTTCGATCCTCGTCACGTCTTCAACACTCATTCCGGTTGTGTCGAACCGAAGGATTTGCAATTTTTCGTTCCTTTTTTGAAGCTCAACCTCTTCTAGTCTTGCCGCCACCTCTCGTTCCATTCGGTCTTTTTTTGCATCACGATCCGATAGTATTTGTTGTTGTAGCATTTCGACCAATTGTTCTTTTTGAGACCCCGAAGTGACGAATGAGCTTGTGGAGCGTTGAACCTTGGACTTTCTTGGAGCATCGGATGGACGGGGGATCTCATCATCATTGAAAAGATCCGGATCTTCAACGACTATCTTCCCGCGTTGACCGTTGACGTCGTGTTCAAGTTGAATCAGAATTTTTCTATTTATACTTGTATTTCAAAACAAGCCAAGCATTTTGTAGAAACTAGAGGGGGGGGGGGGGGGGGGGGTGAATAGTTTCTCATCGATTAGTCACATAATTAAAATTACTTTCAATTAGGTTTGTATCAAAACTATCTTTTACTTGAAGCTAAGTTGCATAATGATTAGGTTCAGTTCAAATGCATTAGCAATGGTAATAGGTAAGTATAATGATAATGAAATAAGTAAAGAGTAAGGAAAGAGACAACCTAGTGACAAGACACCAAGATTTATAGTGGTTCGACAACGAGGCTCTACCCTCGTTTCTACTCCACTCCTCGAGTACACCTACTCGAGATTTCCACTATATCTACAAGCTCCCTTCTTGGCGGAGAAAGCCTTACATTGTCGCTTACATTATTTTCCGACACTAAGCTAAATGTCGAGACCTAATCATTAGCTAGGACCAATCTACACAACGTTGCCTACTTCACGATTTAACGACACAAGGCTAGATGTCGAGTTCTAATCTCAAGGTAGAACTAATCTTCACGACGTTGCCTACTTCACCATTTTACGACACAAGGCTAGATGTCGAGTTCTAATCCAAAGCTAGAACCAATCTTCACGACTCTTCACTTTGAAGCTAAGTGAGAACTTCACACAACACAACTACTAATCACTTTCAAGTTTAGTGAGAACTCACAAGACATAACCACATCACTTTATAATTTAGTGAGAACTACTACAAAAATCTATTACAACTCAACTAGACATATCCAAGTACACACATGTAGCTTGGATCTACACAACACAAATCCAAGCAAACACATATGCAATGGATGTACACAACAAATTCAAGTATTCACAAATAGCTTGGATGAACACAACTAGTCCAAGTATTTCATAAATACAAATGGATCAACAAAAATAAAAAGGCTAACATGATAAACATGACTAATTCATGGATTCATCTTTATCACAACACTAGTGAGTGAGTGATCTTCTCATTGGACAAGGTAAAGGAGGGGATCAAAAGGATAATAATATGTAAACATACTTAACACATTGAGTGATTATTTACTAATGATTATGCTATAGAAAAGAGAAAGGGGGCTGAGAAAAACGTCTAAGAGGCTTGTTGGAAAATGAGATTCGATCCACTATTTATAGAAGACAAAGTCCAACGGCTAGCTGGGCGCGGATCCTTATCTAGCCAGCGGTTCCATATCGCTAAGGAACCGCCTAGCTATTTAAGGTACCGCCCAGTAGAGTCCGCTCCCTTTTTTGTCTTTTAGTGGGGTAGGAATATATGAAGTTTTTTAAACCTTCAAAGGATATTCTTATGACATATGGAATATGCCATTTTCAAATTTACATTTTCTATTTTAATAAAACATTTTCTTAAAGAGAAAGTTTATTAATAAATCTTTTGTCATATTAACAAAAGTGAGTTTTAAGGATAATCACTTTGATGATCACTAAGTATGATTAAGAAAAGTTAGTGATATGATTATTACCTTGATGATAGTGTTAGTTAAATAATTCGTTTTGTGTTTTACACTAAATGTGTTGTATAGTTTGTTGTGATCAAAACTAAGAAAAATTAGTTAACACTAATAATGTTTTTAGGCATCACTTGCGTTAACACACTTTTATGTGGAATCTCCTTGTTCTCATTTTCATCTCGATACAAACTCATCACACGAGTCATCAAATTTTCTTCATTTTCGCCACTCAAAAGTTTGGTTTTATCATAAAATTGATTAAACTTGAAGACCTCGCGGTTCAACGTCGTCCACTTCCCGGTCAACATATCTTTGTAATAGAGCTTTAAAACCCTCATCCTTAAGCCGATCGTTATACAAATCAAGAATTTGGTACCAAAACATATCGTGTGGTTGATCGATCCCAACCTTCGGGTCTTTGGAAACTTCAGTGCAACACTCGGCCAAAACTTCTTCTTCATGTTGGGTCTAAAATAAACGGTCAGACTTCGGTTTTGCTTAGTAACACTTTTTTTCTCCCTTATTTCTTCGAAAGCCCCGTGAGTTGTTCTTCGGGCGCATCAGGCTCTTGGGGTTCTTGAGACGAGTGTTGAGGAAAGTTTTGGTAATTTTGTTGTTGTGATTGTTGGAAAACTTGTGATTGTTGAGATTGTTGGAACCATAAATTGAATGCATCGGGTGTACAATTAACAAATAGGTTTTGTTGCGGGAAGTTAGCGAAAGGATTTGGTAGTTGAGTATAGTTGGCGAATGAAGAAAATTGATTAGTTCTTGAAGTGTTAGATGTTGCGGATGAGGGGGTATTCGGGTTGGACGAAGTAGACGAATTTGATAGTTGGGCAGTTGGAATTTGATTTTAAGGATCCATTAAAAATGTGTTTATCCATTGATTCGGGTATTGGTTTAGATTTTGACTCATAATGGATGTAAAAAAATATGGAAATTAAAAGTAGTAATAATAGAAGATTGTATGATTTTTTTAGTTTGGAAAGGGATTTATAGTAAAAAAATTAGGTAAAAAATGAGGTGTTTTAATGTTCAGACGGTCAAAAAATTACCCATACCAAGAAAAGAGCCGTTTTCCACCGGTTATAATTTCAAATTTTCGAAAAAAAAATACTAGTAACGCAAGCCATGGTATGGTTGGTTGCGTCATGGTGTGGCGCAATGGTACATAACGTCGGCTGGCAGTTGTCAGCCGAAGCACCATAACGCAAGGCATGGTGTGGTTGGCAGCGCCATGACGTCGCGCCATGGTGGGCACCCGAACCCACCAGTCACCGTACCCTGCTCTCTAAGATTTATACTGTAAGTTGTTAATTATAAAATTGTTAATATATAAAAATATTTTATATATTAATTGTTAACTGTAAAATTCGAATTTAAATAATTTAAAAGAACATATTAAATAAATTATAATATAGTTAGAGAATATATATCAATAATTTACTAACAGCTCTCGTTTAAAAAACTTTATGAATCATGTTTTCATTTAAAAGCTACTACTTGTTTAAAATAAAAGTTAAAAGCTTTTGAAAAGTTGTTGTGCCAAATATAGTTACTTATTTTAAAGTAGATTATTTTTATAACAAAAAATTAATAACTCTACAAAGCTTTAAAACAGCTTTTATCAAGTTAGTTAGAACGAGCGTGCATTTTATATCCTCCTGACTCGCCTGTAAGGTTTACTTGATTAAATCATTGATCTCGAGTATATCACAATTACACAAAATATATGTGATGACACAAAAATCACCAACAACGACCACACCGCATTAATACACGGTTAAGATCACCTCACAATGTCGTTTCTAGAATATATATACTTTGCAATAGTGAATTGACCCGGTTAGAACAAATGGAACACCATGTCGAAATTATGATCTTACAATATTTTACAATGCCGTACTTTGAAAATTTATCCGCATACGTAATCACTTAGTTAATTAACTTGAAGAAAGTTGAATTTTGGGAATTGAAATGTTCATACAAATTTGTGGAAATGGTCTATGTTGATCTCTACATTATTGACATTTGCTTACCAACTAAATAATAAGTTTCCAACATGTTATAATTTTTCAAATATTATAAAACTTGGAAGAATCAAGATTACGTATGATGTGAATTAGTCATGGAATGTTCCAAAAAGTAATGAAAACAAAATTTGAATTATACCCAATTCATATTACTAAACATCTTTTTAAAAAGTTTTTTTTTTTCGTGTTTCACACTTCATAAGCTGAACCGCTGAACATCGGTTCAAAACCGAATTGAAACTAATCAAAAACCGACTAAGAAGAAAACGTAAACAGAAAACCTAACCAAAAAGAACCGACTATCGAACCGAATATGAACCGAGAAAAAAAACCGAAACAAATATATAGTTTACACGCAGGGACGAAGCTAGGATGATATATTACCGGGTGCACAATTTTTTTTAACCATAATATAACAGATATAAAAAGTGAATTAAAACGAATGGTAGAAAAACACGTTTTGAATGACTGGGTGCATTTAAAATGCATTTAAAAAAATCGGTGTTTTTTTTCACAAATTAACACTATACATAAAAAAATCCATAGGGTATCACCGTCACCGGCGGAAACCCCTAGCTCCGTCCCTGTTTACACGTATTTTTTGTTGGTTTTGACCTTAAACCGAACCGCAAAAAACCGAAAGGGAGAACCAAAAATTGTCTGGTCGTGAGTAGAGATGGCAACGGGGTCGGGTTTGCGGGGAATGGTTGCTACCATCCCCATCCCCAAAGTTAAATATATATCCCCATCCCCGTCCCCATCCCCATCGGGGATTACAAACTACATACCATCCCCATCCCCAGCGGGGAACGGGGATCCCCAATAGGGAATCGGGGATTTATTCCCCGGTTACACAATTAGCATTTAAACAATGTTTCAAATGACGCGACCATTGCGAATAACACAATACGGTAATATCAAACAAAATTAACGAGATTAACATTCATGCGATCATGCTCATTATTAATAATAACAAAATTAACACAAAAGAGCTCATCCTATAAGATTAGTGTCAAAAGAGATATTAACAATCGATTGATAGTGTTTCAAATATCCAATTGATATTTGAAATATACAAGATATATAAATATATATGTTGAATAAAGATATTCGGGGGCGGGTTCGGGGACGGGTTCGGGGAACCAAGGTTATTACCATCCCCGCCTCCATACCCGCTTTTTACTAACGGGGAATCCCCACCCCCATCCCCATACCCGGTCAACTCGGGGAATCCCCGGTCAAATCAGATTCGGGTATCAGATTCTCCGTCGGGTTCGGAGTTTTTTGCCATCTCTAGTCGTGAGGAATTAAAGATAAAATTTATTATTACTGTAAAAAAAAAATAGAATCTATTATATGCAACTTTAGTACTTGACTATATGCAACTTGACTTATGTTTATGGTCAATTATTCGAATCGTGTATCAAATAATGATCACACATTCGTATAGAGAAGATTCTTCGAATGTTATTAAAAGAGGTAAGCTACCAAAACCGCCCTTGTAGTTCGACAAAATTGCAGGTATAGTCAAACCGGTTTTTTTGAAATGATCCGATGGTTCATACTTCATAGCGGAAAATGGCCAGAACCGATTAAAAATTGATGAAAAACCGATTCGATCCGGTTAAAAACAAGTTAAATCTATGTTAAAAAAAGCCGGTTTCAAACCGATCCGGTTTTATGTCAAACGGGTATGTTGACTTGTTGACACAAACCGAAACGGTATTAAAACCGATACAGTTAAAAAAACGGTTAACCCACCTCTAGAGCATCGTCCCTATAGGAAACTTTGTTGTGCAATTACCGTCTCATAAGTTTTTGTGTGGTTCAACAAACCTACGAAACTTGCAAAACAACCCTTGACATGGTTCAAGTCGATATGTAAAGACGGAACTCAAAAATTTCTAGTGAGGGCCGACAGTCTGAAACTACCGACAAACTACTGAAAGTTCAAAACAAGTAGTATTACACAAATTATATTTGAGAGGGCCGATCAATATCTCTTGAGAGAACCAAATACAAAATTTCTCAAAAATACCCTCACGTCTTAATATAATTACAATAACAACCCTGAATCTTCGAGGGCCACAGCCCGCCGGGTCCCCATGAAGATCGTCTATATCAATACGTCAAAAAAGGTGCTAATACCTAATGCTGGGCGTGTTCTAGAATGGAAAATGGGCATGCAGAATGAGCCGCAAATGTAAAAAGGATCACAAGTATTGAACTATGGATTTGTCGGATGAGCGAGGATACAAGAATGACACAATGTACATAAAGGGGCTAGAAATGAATAAACCATGTATCGAAAAAGAATAACTAAAAAAATTTACTTAAAAGAGTTGCATCAAATGTGTCCGATGTTACTCTCCGTCGCAGACGCCTAATCAACCTTTTTCAACCCCCTACATGATGCTACCATACTGCCTATTTAACCTACTTTTCCACCTGTACTCCTAACCGTTCACCACATACAGTCGCTGTTATACATCCTTAAACACAGTTCATATATCATGATCAATTTCCAGTACCCAGACAAAAGATATCATCAGAAACCAAATATGAAAATTATCGACATAATATAGATTGGTGTATGTCATAAAATTTCATTGAAACTACAAGTTGAGAATCATATATACAATAACAGATTGATGATAACAAGTGGAAGAAATTACTTACGCGTACTCCCTTCTCTACTTTGAGTATGTAGTTATGTAAAGAAACAACACAATACATCGGTTTAGACGTACACAATATACGTGAAAAGTGAAAACTTACAACTTTAGAATATTAGCAATGCATAGGCCTCTCATAAGTTGGAGGAAGAGAAGGACAGTACTCATTCATGTTGGCATATGGCTCTAAGGTGTTGTATTGAGGTAGTTCCATACGATACTTACCAAGGATTTGACAGAATGGGAGTTTATCGTCACCATTGGTGCACCAATTTGGTAGTCGTGTCTGGTTATTCTCAAAGATTTTGAGCATATAAGCATCACGAATCTGTTAAAACAGCAATGGAGTAGCTTTAAATTTCAAGATTGATAATAAATTTAATATTAACCGAGTTATCATCTGATTTCCGTTTTGAGTAGCACACAAATGGTTGAACTGTTAAAAAGTTTTCATTTAGGCAAGTCTGTAAGTTAGGATGTCGCACCACATCACCAAAAAAAGTCAACATGGTCAAACTTACTGACACGCCGCCACATCGGCTGTCAGACGTCATTCTTGACAGAGTTGCACTCGCAAAAGGTCAAAACTTTCAAAAGTTCAAAACTTTTACAAAGTTCTCATTTAAGGTAAGCTTAACATTTTATTTAAGGATAAAAGGTCAGACTACCAACATTTTGGCTGTCACGACATCATTCTTGACACGGTATTCAGGTCAGACTACCTTACATCAAAAATTTTACGTGTGAATAAAAGACGATTCCCAATTTTGAATTTGAAATATTAGAATTTGACCTCAACACTTTGAGTTATAGAGTATAGACGAAGATCCTTACAGTGAACTCGGTTACTTGAATAGAATCAGCAATATGGCCGAAAACACCTGCAGCTTTATATATTTGCAGAATGAAAGCAACACACGTTGTAGACTTGCCATCACTATAAACCCATTCATCGTTCTCAGGAATTGTGAGCAATTCATCAAATGATATGCCTCGCTTTTCCGTCTCATCTAAAATTCCGTACAAGTCCAACCCCTGTAAGTAGAGGTCAAAACTAATTCAATTAAAAGAGACCACAATCAAAACTAGTCTATAGCTAGGTTAGTGGTTACAAAAATATTAAGGCTATGTTTGGCAAAACTAGCTGTAAGCTGTAAGCTGTTAACTGTAAGCGGTAGGCTGTTAACTGTAAGCTGTTTGCTAAAAAGCTGTTATTTTTAATAGAAGTGTTTGCTATATTAGCTGTTAACTGTAAAGGTAAGATGTAAAATGACTTAAAAGGACATCTTTTAATAAATTATAATATGGTTTGAGGTTATATCAGTACTTTACAGCTTTAACAGCTCTTGACAATCTAAAAGCTGTATGGAACAACTTTTTATTTAAGAGCTATTTGGTTAAAATAAAAAGCTAACAGCTCTAAAAAAAATGTTGTGCCAAACAGAGCTATTAGATTATTTTTTTAACAAAAAAGCTAACAGCTCTATAAAAGCTTTAGAAAAGCTCTTACCAAACATAGCCTAAGTATAACATACTGTAGCATTTTGTAATACTGATCAAATCCTTTTCACGTTTAGTTAATTTTCTTAATTTGCCAATTTGAGATACAGCACAATAAACATGGACTCATGACGGAATTCTAAAAGCAAAACGAGTTTAGCAACAGCAGAGCAAATATGAACTTCAAGAATGGCAGAATTACCTCAGTCCCTAGACGCATATTTAGGGCTTCGTTCCACATGTTGGCAGCGTATGCTGGCTGCATTCTAGCCCACATAGACATGACAGAAATTACCTGTGCAACGTATCACACTACTTAAACAACAGTGACATAGACCAGAATTTTATATAAGCTAAAAAAAGTTACTAAACGTACCAAGTGAGCATCAATGGGTGGTGGATAATTTTCACCAATGGTGTCAATCCAGCTAAAAATCATGTTATGGTAACCATAAGGCTTCCCTGACATGCTCAGAGCATATTCCCATGCTGCGGTATTGTTCCACTTTGCACGTACTTCAGGATGTAATGGTAGCAAAGCTATTTGTGGGTTAGAATCATCTCTAAGCGCCAACTCCCACCATTCATCCCAAGGAATTACGACAATAATTTCCTCGCCCTACAAGAGGATGAAGAGCCAACATAAATATAGAATATGATCTATGATTCTGATGCGGCATTTGGATTTGTCATGTTGAACTGATTATTCAGTTATTGATGAAGTCGGCTTTTAATGGTAGATACCTGATTATCTAGGGGTTATATAATTAGTTTTGTATACTTAGGTTTATATAATAAAGCCTTTACCTTCTCATTCTCGTGACCTGATTCACCAACCCAAAGATTTCCTTGTTCATCCTTCATACAAACTGCTGTATGACCAGCAAATGCCCCGGTAACCCATTTCTCCAATGTTTCAAACCCACCCCATCGTCCACGAATCTTTGACACTGCTAGAAAATCACCAGAATGGACATCATTTGGATCGATAGTTGCAGTCCATGGCTGAGCTCGTGTCTCAAAAGTAGCACCCATGTGATCCTTTAGAAAAGCCAGGTTAGCATTTTGGCCATATTTCGTGTTGGAAAATAGGGGCAGAACATCAACTAAAGAAAGCAGTGTTCCCAGCATTCCAGAAGGCATTAGAAATACGGAGACTCCATGTTGCTTCACCTGCATATCAATAACACACAAATGGTTAATTTAGGTTATGACACTAGATGGGATGGGTAACAGATCAAAGCGAGCTTTGGAATGAAATAGGCCATCTTTGAGCACGCATAGATATGGGATTGGTGGGGTTAGACAACACGCACTTTTCTGCCCATATTCTAACAAGCGCTCCTATATGATTGCAGTTAAAGAGGTTGTATACTTGTATGCATAAGAACAAATTTTCATAGACATTCAGTGACTTTGAAAATGTTTCCCATTTAGTTTATGGCCCGCTTGAACTGTTTCAAAAAATACAAATTGCCCCATTCATTATCACGGGTCAAAATTGCCACCTCTAAATCACAAAATCTATACAAAAAGATCATATATGAAACTAAAGTAGGCATAACGTACATATTCCAACTCTGCAGGTTCCTCCCAGGATTCAAACGCTAAAGTATGTTCACGTGCAGTGAAGTAGTAGTCCCACGTAATCCTGTAGGGTGTAGCGAAAACATAGAGATCCATACATGTCCAACTGTGGGCTTCACCAGTCTGCATAATGAGAAGGGGGAAATAAGGATCAGAGTTAACAAAACTAGGATTCTAATTTCATGTATCTGGTCATGTACCAAATTTTACATTCACAAAGAAAACTAGTGTTATGTCACTTTTTGATTAGAGTCAAGAATTATTATCAAAGAAAGGGGTATACAAGCTTCTAAATTCGGCTGCTTTAGTTCAATGCTTCAATGTTTATATCACATTTGATCAGAGATGAAATTAAATAACCCCAGTATTATAGATTATAGATCAATCTGATACAATAGACCAAATGGAGATTTGTTTTAGTTTCAGTATAAGAGATACTTAGTGCACATACGATTCTAAAAACAAGATTACTCAGCAACCAGTCGGTTTATAATTCTTACTTTTGTTATACAAAACGAACACTTAACCTACTGACATATCTGTTGAAATCAAAACTAGGAGACCTAACTTAATAACACGCAACACTGTACTTCTTTTCGGAACAATAGAAATTTCATCAAACCGTTAACAGATGCATATTGGTTCATTAGAAGCAAAAGTGGTTGACTAGAGATAGATTCTAACTTCAACTATTAGACCTCCTTATTCGACCAAACAAATTATTGCATTTAATCACGGTGAACCTACTGTCCCAACTATAATTACCCCTGACACTCTCCCTATATAATCAGCTTAAAACCAAAACCATCAAATTGAGAACCTTGCCTTCACTTGGACTATAGAATCAGTTGCAGTCCACAATTATCCTCAAACTTTCCATTGATAGTCTAGCCATGATCAATAGCAGCCTAAACTAAATACTAGGCAGTCTGAAAAGCTTAAACTCAAAGTCTTAGAGGCTGTTTAGAATTGTGTTACAAGGGCCATTATTGCACATGCAAAACGCAGATAAATAGAAGACTGTGTTTGGCAGAAGTGGCTATATGCATTTTCTCCCTCGTCGTACTGAAAAAGCAGATTGATACATGCACTTTGAAAAAGCAATCCCAAACGCCCCCAACAAACAGAGCAGACAATTAAATTAGTTAGTCAACATAGAACAATTATCCCTTCCTATGCCTATAAGGCTATAATCCTATGCTACCAGTTGCCAGTTTACTCTGATTCCTACTCATTTTGCTACCTATCCATTTCTCACTCATTAAATCAACTACTATCTCCCAACTTTCCAATCAATAACCTTAGTTAAACACGATGAGTATACTAAATGTCAGATAATCTAGGCCAAATACTCCTGTTTTTCATGACCATTCTACCCAAATGTCGTTTTAGGGTTCGGGATATTTGAAAGATTTGTGTTATAATAGCAAAAACAAAAAAAGCTACGCAGAAGTCAGAACAACAGAAATAGACAATTTAGATACAATTTATGTTACTATCCCACCAAAACCGAAACGAATAATCAGCCTACAACTACTAAATGATTGGTGCCACCTCAGCATCACCTCTGCTAGTAGATACTCAATAAGGGGGTTTTTGTTTCGGCTTATGTGTAGGTTTATGGGCTTATTTGATTTCAGCTTATATTAGTAAATGTGTTTGTTTGGGTATATATAGCCGGCTAATGACCTATTTGGTATCCGCCTTCTGTTTCGCAAACTCGCTTTTTTTTTAATGGTTTATTTTGAAACTTTTCGGCTCATATAAGTATATTTCAATTTCAGAACTTAATATTAGCGCTGCGCGCTTATATAAACTTATCACATCCTAATAAACTTATATAAGCCGAACAGTTACAAAATAAACCATTAAAAAAAAGCGAGTTTGCGAAACAGAAGACGGAAACCAAATAAAGTCATTAGCCAGCTATATAAACCAAAACAAACACCCCTAGATAATAAAACTAACTAACAAGTCAAAACAACAAGTGCCACGTGAGCAACAGACCTTGAGATAGATAACACCGCCACCTAACCCCCGATCACCCCCGTTCGTAAACTCCATCCTGGCCTCGTTTCCACCAAAACAAGCCCCGTTCCATAAAACGGAGCCGTTATGGGGGGAGATAGTGCCGACGAAAGAGGGAAGCAAATCAACGGCTCGACCGAAGGTGTTCATGACAGGCCATGAGATTTGGCGTGGGAGGACTGGGAGTACGTCGTTTACTTTGAATGGGAGCTTTAGTGAATTAATTGGTGATAGTGATGATATTAAAACTATTAAAAGCGGGATTGATGAGTGCATGGTTTCTAATTGGCGATGGTGAATTGGAGTTAGTTAGTTAGTTATTGGATCATTGGAGTGTTTTTTTGATGGAATTACTAGTTTGTTAGGGGGGTGGGTTATTGGATCATTTTTTTTTTTTTTTTTTGGTTTTGAGTGATTGATTGAACGGTGAAGTCAATGACGTGTGGTGTGGATGGTGTTCGTTCTTCTATTTGTTTTCAACCAGGATTTTGTTTCTTTATTACTTGGAGAAACAATTTAATTGTCCTGAGCATGGTTTGGTTTGATTTGGTTTTAATTTTTAGGAATCATTCGATTTCGGTTTTGTGTCGGTTTGGTTTTTCGGTTGTCGATTTACTTTCGGTTTGGTTTTTCGGTTTTTTTTTTCTATATGATTTATCGAGCTTCGCTTTTACAAGTTGATTTCAAATATACCATAAATCGACACCTTAAAAGCTTTAAATGAAAAATAACAACAAGAAACACAACATTAACAATATGGAAAAAATATCATATAAAATCCTAAAAAATCATTTATGTATATAAATCAACACAATAGCAACGATAAAACCTAATTAAAAAAAAATAACCTAAAAGAAAACTTACTATTTAATCATGTTCAATAAGCATATGAAACAATGATTAGTTATTAAACATGATATAATTAATCTAGCGTAGCATATTCATCGTCCATTAGCTTCGACGTGAACTTATATATATATATATATATATATATATATATATATATATATATATATATATATATATATATATATATATATATATATATATGTATATATATATATATATATATATATATATATATATATATATATATATATATATATATATATATATATATATATATATAGAGTTGGGTTAATGTGGTTGAATAGCTTAAAATTATTAAAATACTCCCTCCGTCCCAAAATTATTGTCACCAGACAAGAATTACACGGTTTAAGAAAATTACATTTATTACAGCTTTCTCTCTCTTACTTTTTAGCATAATGACATTTTTACCCTTAGCTAATTAATTAATTCTTTTTTAAAGTTTGTAATAACAATTTCAAACAAGGATAATATAGTAAATTTATCAAAGTTTTATATCTATTTTTAGTAATGGACAATAATTTTGGGACAACCCAAAATAGAAAGATGGACAATAATTTTGAGACGGAGGTAGTAAAAAATGATATGGACCATTGGATGTACTTAACTTATGGTGAAATGATTATATTAAATAATCATAATGGTATCTTTGTAAAAAATACATAATACATGGCATCTTTGAGACCAATTGAATACATGTATCGTGACTTTACAAGTCTATTTATTGTGCTTAATTATTACCATTAAATGAGTATTTAATTTGTAACTATAAGTACATAAATATAATAGTGTTTTTTTTCCTATCAATCTTCTAAATGATCCACAAATATATTACATAGTTACAATAAAAAAATGTGCTCAATATTTATCAAAAGTTTATAATGAATGATACATAATAAATATCAATTGTAACTAGCAAATTGTGAATTACAACAAGCAAATTGTGAATAACAACGACTAATGCATAATAAAACAGTTGTCAATTACAACAAGCAAATTGTGCACTTTAAATTTTTTATAACTAACCAATATTAATTTTTTTTATATGTATCATCAATTTTATACAACCTTTAACATTGAATCTTGGTAAGAAAAACTAGATTCATAATAGGAAAAACCCAAAAATATTCGATAAACATGATGGATAAGTACCATTCCTTGGTTCAAATGAAAAAATACAAAAAAGTCATAGATCATTAAGATTGGTACAAAAATATAATAACTAACATTATAACAACAATAAAAAATACATAAACTTAAACTTATACATGAATATAAATGAGCAACAACTCATACACGAGTACTAATGCACAACGTTAGAAGAACTGTATCACCTTGTAGCCTTAATAAATCATACATATGATACCACTTTTGATAGAAACCATGTGATACACATCCCATAGCTATAAACCACCAAAAACATTGTGTCATAAAACTTGTTCACTACCGACTCGTACACGACCTAGTCGTACACACGACTCATAAACCACAAACCGTACACCACAAACTCGTACACCATGATAAACTTGATTCTCGCACGCAACGAACCGGTACACCACGTACTTGTACACCACAAACTCGTACACCACGATGAACACGACTAGTACACCACCGACTCGTACACCACGAACTCGTACACCATGATGAACTCAAGGCTCGCCACACGTGACTCGTAAACCACAGACTCATACAACACCAACTCGTACACCATGATTAACTCGTACAGAAGACACATTATAGTCACTAATGGCGGAGTCGTAGCCTCGTTGGATACTATTTGTAGCTTGATGTGGAGATTTTTTGTGATTTACGTAGAAAAATGATAATGGCCTATTAATTTAATTATAGTATTATTCAAAATAATCCTAGATTAAAGATTGGTCAATAAAGGTTGATGTACTTAAAAAATGTAACATAGCCTTATCAACACTTTTTACGATTTAGAAAATAAAATAAATATTAGCTAATTTGATTGAGATATTTAGAAGTAACATTGCCCATGAACCATATTTATAATAGGAGAAGATAATATTAAATTTGAGATGGTGGAAAAACTAACGGCAAAATATTAGATAACAAGGTTTATAAGAGAAAAAAAAGGAGTGGTGCATTTAATTAATTATACCATTTAATTACACCATTTAACTAATATTGCCCTTTTAGTTTTACTGTTAGTTAGATTTTAAATTACACCATTTAATACTTGCCTAAATTTTATTGCTTTTCACTTTAACAATTTTAAGTACCACAACCATTTTAACTAAATTCTATATATATATATATATATATATATATACTAGTAGGTTACCCGCGCAAAGCAGCGGGATAACTTTTTCTTAAAAAAACTGTAATTGATTGTTGAATGGTGATGCTAGTTTTGAAGACGGTCGTGAGGACCAGCCGTGGAGCCAAATAAGCTAGCCAACAAAGGCATGATACAACAAGTTTGATTACGAGTTAAACTATATAATAAGATTAAAAACTGGTCTCATCGAGTAAAGTTAAAAACATCATAATTTAGCAATTTAACATCAAACATTGTGTTGTTGTTTTTACATAGAACCTAACAAAAAGTGGAACTTGCTATTCACAAAGTTAGTAACTAAAATAGATTAATATAAATGATTCTTTATAGTAATTAAATACCTAATATCATAGAGATAGAGGGGGCAAAGTGGATGGATCGGGTGAGCACAGTCGGGGGCAAAATGAACGACGGGTTAGACAGGGTGCAGATAAACTGGTACAGGTTATAACCGGTAAAAATATATATATAACGTAAAGATAATAATACTTGTTTAAAAGTAATGAAAAAAATAACAAATACAAAATATATATCGAGGGACCAATTTGGTGTTTAATATACGTTCATTAAAGTCTAGTGTTTACATGTGCCAATTCAACCCATCAAATAATGGACGAAAAATATTTTTTTATAAAAAAACAAGGTTAAAAAATACTTATAATTAATCAAATTAAATTTTTTTTGCCACATTTACTAACATATTAACATAAAATATATGATGAAACTCAAATTGATAGCTTAATTTACTAATGTAGATATCAAAAGGCATATAATACATTAAATTCAAATAGTTAAGAAAAACATTGAAGCACAACAAATATTCCAGTATTGTTTTTACCCACAACAAATATATAATACGAACCATGTCTTCCTTCTCCACAACTTTCTACAAGAAAAACACACAAAAGGTAATTCAATACAAAAATATCATATGAGATGACATCATCTTCACTTAATTCAATCTACTTATCTACACCTTCGCAAAATGATATCATCATCAAAAAAGAAATTCTCAGATCTATTGGAAAAATTAGATCCAGTACCCAAAACTCAGATCTGTTCGAATTCGATGGATAGGAGTTCATCTGAAAACTTCCATTTTCCTGGTGTCGACGACTTCGATGAGCAGGGTTCGAGTTTTGATCGTGGTGGTGGCAGTTTCGATGGTGGTGAATCTGGCGACGGTGGTTCCGGCTGATTCTGGTGTTGGTTCTGGCGGATCCCGGTGGTGGTTCCGGCGGATCCCGGTGGTTTAATGGTAGTGTGTTGTATGTGGACTGATATATTTCCAGATTTTAAATTAACTTTTTATTTTAAGAAAGTAAGTTTTGTCTGAATTTTTCAAACTTTCTAAAAATAAAAAGTCCTAAATGCTTTATAATATAGTAAGATATATATATATATATATATATATATATATATATATATATATATATATATATATATATATATATATATATATATATATATATATATATATATATATATATATATATATATATATATATATATATATATATATATATATATATATATATATATATATATATATATATATATAGATTTTGGTTAAAATGGTTGAGTGCCTTATAATTGTTAAAGTGAAAAGTGTTTTAAGCCATTGGATCTATGGGTTTGATCAAGATAATAGCAATCTCACTAAAAGAAAATGAAAAATACAATTAATAACTATTCTGTATTAATAAGGGTACAATGGGTAGTCTTTTTATTTACCATTCGTTTGTTATATTACACATATGTTCATTGCCTTCATAACTAAAAATCTTTCAGATTCATTATTAAACCATTCCATGATTTCAGTTTCAGTTATTCTTTAAGTTGTTCTTATATAATTTTCATTCTTAATCGTTCACAACATGATTCAATCATTTTTATTTTATGGAAATATGAGTTCATCTAGCCTAATTAAAGATTATGATCATGTTGAAGGTAAAACTAACACGTTTATCCATCTTCTAATATTGTTTCAATTGATGTATGTTAATTGTTGATAAACATGTACCATATTAAAGTTTTCCATTTATCCATCCTCTTGTATGTGTTTTTAATTACAATAGTAATTGAGTTCATGTTAATATGTTATGATCTGTTTCAAACAGTTTTAAAATTAATTGTTTTAGGTCAATCATCAACTCTTCATTTAGTATTTTTCATACTTTTAGAGTGTTTTTTGTGCATGGACATTTGTATCAAGCTAGAATCTAGGATTATTCCTTTTAACCATTTATCGTAATCACAATCTGTTTAGTTGTTCATTAGTGAGACTAGGATGAACTGATACATTTGTTTGTTTTATTGTAGGTACAATATGGCTTTGGTACCGTTTATTGGACTTGACAATCAAAACACAAGTGTAATCTTTTTCCGCTCCATTGATATTAACCAAATATGCTAAAAGATATATGTGGCTACATAGAAGATCGAAAAAGGTTTTCGTTAAAGTACCAAAGGTTTTCGTTATCAACTCTATCTATTGTAATTCTCACATTCAACCATTAAGTGCCTATGATTTCTCAGTTTGGTTATTTTTTCAATTTGTAAGGTAAGTATGTACCGACAGATTGTACAATCAATGAGTTGTTTAAAGTACGAGTGGTTCGGGTTACTATGTTGGCATATATTTTATGTCCTTAAGATGTCTAAAGTGTACAATTTCCCCTCGGAAATACTTGCTGTGAAGATGGTCAAAATCTGCTATACCTATAACCAATGTGGGCAAGTCTGTTGATGTTTCCGAGTTTCCAAATCTATTAGTTGGCGTAGATTGTGTTGTTAGGAGAATTTACGATCCCGATGAAGAATATTTTAATCAGTTAGTTACTGACATTCACAAGATTTCCATTTACAATGACGATCTTGCTACTTTGCTAGATAAAATAAAGCTTGATGTACCAGGTACACCTATCTCATTGAACAAAAATGACGTTTACACAACTGTGCTTGGTGTCACGGAACCACCATAGGTTATCATAAATCCACATACCGTCGTAGTAATAAAGGTGAGCAATCTTCAAAACAACTTCAATCACACGCCGAGAAAGCTATGATTCAAATAAACTGAACTCCACAGTTTTGCAGGACGTGTAAAGCATATGGGTTACATGATTCACGTAACTTCCCAATAAAGGATGATGACTTAGCCAATGATTCAACAAGGAAAGGTCATCGGATGAACCGATGGACAATTACGTTTACATCCCATTGTAATTACCTTTATCTTTTAATTATAATGTCACTACTTTTTTGTTTTTTTCTGCTTGTGTAATAAGATAGCTCTTGAGAGTTGAGATTATATGCGGCATTCCTGTAATTGGTGTTTTTGGATTATGTTTCTTTAAATTGAGTTTAGTTTCATTTTTATATGAAGTTTTGTTGACACCTGCAAGTTTGTACTTACTTTGCAATTTTGCATAAATGGTATTTGTGTATCAACCACATGTTTGTGTAACCAAAACGAGCAGCAGGGTAGAAAACTAAATGGGTCAGGTCTTACAAATTTTTGTCTTAAATGGGTCAGTAATCATGTCACCAACCTTTTGAGTTTGATGCTTTCATCTAAACGGAATTTTGTGTTACTATATCTGCAACATATTTAACTTAAAAGTTATATCATCAACATGGTCTGCAAATTTGAATTTGCTTATATCAGAAGACTCATACTAAATGGTTTGGTGGAAATTGGATTAACTTGACTAAAAAAAAGTGTCACTTTGTGTATCACGCGAGTCAACTAACCATCAATAAAACTAGTGAACTACATCACACCGGTCTACAGACCGTATATCATCCCTAAGGAGTGTCTAGAATTGTATCTCAATGTATCGACATACTAGTTCCATATACAAAATTATAAATTCTTAGTCATAAACTCACTGTACCATCACAAGTTTCGCGATACTCCTTAATTAATGTTTAAGTTTTACTTTATCGTCTTAATTTTCTGTAAATAGTCGACGAACCATGTCACCAACCTTTTGAGTTCACTGTTTGCATCTAAATGGAATTTTGCGCTACATATGTTACTGTTTCTGCAAGTATCTAACTTTACCTTTATATCATCAACATGGTATGCAAATTTAAATTTCCTTATATCAACAGACTCGTACTAAATGGTTATGTGGGAATAGGATTAACTTATCTCCCAAAAACATCATTTTGTGTATCGTACGAATCAGCTAACCATCAATACAACCGGTGGAACTACATCACAACGGTCTACGAACCGTATCGACACTAAGCAGTGTTTGTCAAAATGTATCTTCGTATTAGTTCCATATACCAAATCATTAATTGTTGTTCATAAACTCATTGTACCAACAAAAAGAGTCATCAAACAATCGCTTTAAAAATGCAACTAAGCTAGTATAGTGTTATATCACTGATATGTGATTTCTACAACCTTGAATACGGGTTAGGTAGTCTACCCTCATTAATAAAACTTACTACTCATTCACGTATTTTAGCGTAGCCATGTGTGCCATCCTTGTCCATTTATCAGAAAAATCCTCGAACCTCGCTACCTGTGTCATTGAACAAAATACAATACCAATTACCTTTGTGAACTACACAATAACATACAACAAGATAAATTTTCGACTACGTTGATAAATACATGTGATACATTTTCAGTGTAACCCGATACACACACAAACTGCTTTTCCTATACCATACAATAAATGTGTCATACTAACATTTACCCACACACACCTACTGAGATTCATCCTTAATGATTTAGCCGTGTATCATAATGATTTATCATAAACGTTGATACATTTTGGTTCAACCAGAATATCTTGTATTGGCAACAAATGGATAGCGAGTATAACCAAAATACAGAAACTTGTTACTTTTATTATTACATCATAATGGTTGATACACTTTTTACATACAACTTACCCAATAGTTACCACGTTCAAATAACAAGCATAAAGGTTCCTACAATATTATTTCATAGGTGATACACATATGAATAAACAAGAAAAAATTTGGCTACGTATGATGCATTAGTATAACTTTTACGTACATAAAAAACTCGCCATTGTTATTAAAAATATAGTCGGTTTATCACATCGTATTTTACATGCCCCTTCATACCCATACACCGCAACACCATAAGTTGGGATAAGCACCGTACCGGTCCCGTACGGATCTCGTACCGAATTAGTGGTATCGATTTTTTCCGCATAAACTAGTCGTACCGGTACCCTACCGAACAGGATTAAGATATCGGTGCCGGTACGGGTACGGGTATCGGTACTGGGAAATCGGGTTTTCCCCGGTTTTTTTGGAATTTCCCGATTTGGTACAGATCTCATACCGACTGAATTACTGGTCCCGATTTTTTTCACCTTATTTCGTAATCCCAGTATCGTACCGAACATGATTCGAATACTATAAATCGGTATGGTTCCAGTTCGGTTTCGGGATCCAGGTCAAAATGCTCATCCCTAACCTAAAGTATTAGTGGTTCATGGGCGCTTACACATTAAATATAACACATTTATCATTACACAAATGAAAAATACACTCATTGAGACTTAATATAGAACTACACACTAACTAATGTTACCCAAACACTTAATTGCCACATATATGTATACAAAAATATTTATTTTTAACTACATTGAGTGATACACGAGCCTATAAACTGTTTTAACTTTAAAAACAAAAACACAATCATTTTACATACAAAAAATATTTACTTTTAGCACCATTCAATGATACACAACCTACATTTTAAACTACTAATATTAGAAAAAGGTTATGTACCTTGTTCAAAATCATCATCGACTATTCGTTAGGTCATCCGTATCCTCAGAACTACCTTCATCTTGCCTTATCATATTATTTAACCTGCCAATTCTTCTTACTGTTCAAGCAACAGTCATAATTAGTATACGCTTTATGTATCCTTACACCTAATAATTAAAACATGAATGCCACGATGATTGATGTACGACTTACCGTATAAAATAGAGAAAGATACTCCAATGTATTGTTCTGGATCTGTATTCTTCGTTATTTATACCGCTAGGTGTTATGATCATATGCTACACCGAATCCTCAAATTTTACCCCAAAAAACTCTAGTTGATATGATTTGAATGGTATGTAGCAACAATGACAGGATTGTTTATACTAATAAACAAGATAATCCTCCATATTTCGAAAATACCCAATTTGATTGATAAGATTTTTTTTGGTTGTATAATATATGTAATAATGGTGGAGCGAGAATGATGGAGTTGGTGAAAAAACAATGAATAACAAAAAGGATGGTGAAATATGGTAACTATAGGTATCAATAAAAGTCATCAGGGTAATTAAGTATCTAACTATGTATGTAGTTTTTTTTAAACATAAAATGATACATAATACCCTTTTACTTCAAAGTTATTACACAAATGCCATTAGTCAAGTATTTAGTTGATCTTAACCCAAAAGGTACATCCAATGGTTTACAATGCTTCTAACTTTAACAATTTTAAAGAGCTAAACCACATTAACCCAACTCTCTCTCTCTCTCTATATATATCTATATATACATTATATATAAGAGGAGGGGTATGCCACATCATATCCACGTCATCACTTGGGCCCTTTTCATGTCACGGGCTTGCGTTCTGGGCTTAACCTACGATCCAAAACCAAATAATTGCAAAACTAAATTCAATTTTCTTAGCAGCCTCGATATATTCAGAATCAAATTTCAAAAACCCAAAATCACCTCATATGCAGAAAGTATTCGACCCTCATCTAGCGAAAAAGAAAAAAACAAAACCCAACGACACACGAAATCAGAAAAACGAGAACCACATAGGGAAGATGGTGATGAAGATGAGGAGCAGGCAGTCAATTATCCTTATTACAAAACCCTAAACAATGTGATAATAAGATAATGAAGCCACCAATATGTTTGAAAAAATTCTTTATTGATTTGGGGCTGCTTGATGGGTTTCTTAAATCGCCTATTGGTGTTTGGTTTCTTTACAACGTTGGTGTTTGAGTTAACCCTTTGGGTATATTGAATTGGTTTATATATGATTATTTATCTTTGAGATAATTTAGCATATTCGGGTAGCATATGATCATTGTCAGCTTCTTTTTATTTGTCTATTTCTCTTCAAGTTTGGGTTTAGATACGACTGTCTATTTGGGACATGGGAGGGTGGCATTATTCTTATAATATTTTTTGTTTATCTTTGGCCAGAATAGCAATAACGAAAAGTCTAAAAGTGGAGGAAGTTGGTGACTTTAGGTGATTACTTTTCTAAGGAGGTACTATTTAGAAGCAACTTATACAAGCAAAATGTATGCATTAGTTACATACTTTTTAACTTTGATTATTTGAGCTGATCCTATTCCTTTGAAATTATTTTGTCAAAACATTAGTTAGACACTTGGATTTTAAAGGAAATAAAGTTAAGGACATGTGGTATTTGCCTATGTTAATATTTATTCAAGTTTTGTAGGTTTAAAAGGTTGATGAGCCATCAAGTGCCTAAGGATTTTTGTAGTCAGGATGGAGACTTAGAGTTGGTCAAAGCATTTGATGACACAAGGTAACCAACTCTGTATGATTTACAGATTTATGCAATCTGATATTACACAACGTTTGAGAATCCAATGTGTACGGAGTATTATCATACATGTTTAGGATTAGCATGATAGTTAATTTATTTTGGTGAAATTATACAGAGTATTCTCATACATGTTCAGGATTAACTTTCTGATCTGTTTCACCTAATTATCTTAGTAATTATGGCTATTTGGGTCGTTATTTAATATGACTTGAAAAAATTAGCAAAGTCACAAATTGTGATGCTTGAAATATCTAAAGGATACATATTTAAGCATTACCAGGTCGCTTGTCTTCGAATCGAACACCAAGAATATTCCTTGTCAAGCTTCCAACTTTTTCTTTGTGGCATTGCTGATGTTTCATGTGCTTAGGTTGCTTGTCATCTACTTGATGTGGGAAGAAGAGATTTCAGGTAATTAGAGTTTTGAAAACCAAAATCTAGAAGTTTTAACTCTTATATCATGTATGAAGTTGCAATTTTTTGTTGTATCTGCATATAGAATGAAGGATTGTAGAGATATCAAATATATGGAGTACGAGTGGATGTTTGGAGATATCTTACTGATGTTGTTGTTGCAAGAGCTGCTGATTGAGAGCGACAAGAATGCCTTGCTTGAAAACAGGTTCAAAATGCAAAAAAAAAAGATATTCCATGCAAACCAAAATTTGATATTAACTTTAAAGGTATTCGGCCTTAACTAAAATGACATAAACATTACATGATGAATTAGTCAACTGTAGGTAGCAATTTTTTATTTGATTGTTAAGTTTTAGATACATGGTCTTGATATGTTCTTCTAAGCAGCTATTTACCATATAACCTAAAATTGTGGAGCAGACTAATGTCGTCATACGTGTGTAAGAACTAATAGTTTCGTTTTGTAGGTTTCTCCAAGGTGCTTTCGCTATTTTCAGCAACTGGTCTACTATCTCAGCTAACTTCCATATACCTTGGTTGTGCTACTTTTTAGGCCATTGCAGGTAATGATTTCCTATTTTATTGTTAATTTTTAGATACTTGGTAATATATTCTTTTAAGCAACTGTTTACCATTTAACTTGAAATTGTGGAGCATAGACTAATGGTTTCATACCTGTGTAAGAATTAATAGCTGTCAACTCCACTGATTTTGATTATGTTTCTACCTGATCACAGAGCGTCATGAAGAAGCTCTCAAATATATGGATTTATTTGTTTAAAATCCTGACACATCTGCTACCAAGAGTAACTTATGTAAACTTTTACTCCTCAACTCTCACTGTACATATTGTCATTTTTATGTGTCTTCACGTCTCCTTCTCTTGTGTAAGGCTGATGGGCCTGATGATGCAACAACCTTAAAAAAATGTATAACTTAAAAAAATGTTGAATAACTTGGTGAGAGGTTTTGTGCTTTGAGCAGTAACCTGAACTATATGCATTACAGGTTTGCGCGAACGAAAGTTTATGGCAATTTAAAAACCGAGCAAAAGGCGACAACGATGGCAATGCAGGTGAAGAGGCATGAAGTCCTATATAAGTTGTAATGCAGGTGTAGACACATAAGGCTACAACAGTTGTTGGCAATGTAGCTCGATAGAAGATTACAACAAAGTATAAAATCCCATTAGGTCATATGTAAGTTTCATTGTCAAAGTAGATTCAGTACGTAATAGGTTATTGTTTTACTATTAATAGATCATCCATTGACAAGCCTAGAGAACCTATCTTTTATGAAGTGGCCTATAAAGTATCAGAGAGAAGTTATCGTTTCGCAGGCCATTGCTGGGTAGCCAAACAAATCGATCCGGTTATGGTTTCGCATGCCATTTTTGCCTTCATATAAACCGAGCTGAAAGATGGCCAAATTCTAGATATAAACCTCAAAAGTTATAGCGAAGATACAATAACTATATAACAGGTTTTGGTTTTGATACTATTCATTTGTCAGCTATATCAGTATTAGAACTTTTACATATATTTTTTATCCGTATAGAAACATGGAGGTGACGGTCATCAAAATGCTAGCTCATTCATATTTAGCTGTGTGGAATTTGAGCAATGGAAGGTAACCTATACCCTATATATTCAAACCTTAATTAGTAAGTTACAGTTTTCAAATATAAATACTCTATTTTATCTAAATATGATAGACCTTTTCCGAAATTTAGTTCTACTCTTTTATTCAATTTATTTTTCTCTTCACTTTTTTTTGGATACAGGATGAAGGTGGAGCAGCAGGCCTGTAGACGGTAGAACTTTATGCAGCTCTTGGAGGACGATAAGTACTTGATATATCAAGTGCAAGCACCGTTGGTAAGACGATCAGATCTTTGACACCGTTAGAGAAATAGAGAGGGGTGGAGATCATGATAAATATAGGTTTAGCGATAGAGAAAACGCAGCCACAAGAAACTCGACGAGTTTCATAATAGAAGTAAAGACTAGAGGAAATCTGTAGCGAACTCTGATTCCGAGAACAACGAGTTTAGGGATGCAAGTGAGCATGGTAAACACTATCGCCATGGAAAGGATGAAATTAAAAACCATTAAAGAACAAGGCCAGCTCTTGAAGGTGAACATGGAGGATCGCATCAGTCTGCATCTAAACTGCAAGATCGTATTATGAGGTGATTTCTAATTCTTTGTTCATTGTTTACATCCTGCTTTAGCACTGGCATATTGTGGATTTGTGATATCTGTCTACTGGTGTCAGAGGGTCACTTGAAGGTTTGGATGTTAAGGGCAAAGTGGTATTATGTGACAACCATATTCTATGACGTCTCTTTCATAAGCCATAAAAATTCAGATTGCATCTACATTGATTTTGAGTTTGTGTGTTTGATACACAAATTCTTCCACCAATTACGTAAGACAGTGTAGTATAAATGTGACGCTATGCATCTTAAATAATTTTTTTGTGTTGTAGGTATGGATGGTCTTAACCCTGTTAAACAAAGAATGACTTTAATGCACAAATTTAACAATTCTCCTGATATTTTCATCTTCATTTTGACTACTTAAGTTGCTAACCTGGAGACAAATCCTATGGGTACTGATCATTGTTTACCTGGATTGGAAACCTTCACCTTATATGCAGGTTTGCTTATATATTATGATAATATACAAAATGGATAGGTCGGTCAGGTTGGGTAATGCTTTAAAACAGGGTTTGGGTGGATCAGGGAACTATAGTATTAATTTGCAGGTCACAACAGATTCGCTTTAATTTACCCGCAAGCAATCTCATGTCTAATAATAATTATCTTTTTACCCATTTTTCTTTTAGCTAATTTTAGGATTCAGCACATTTGAGGTAATGCACAATCTTGACTTGCCTTTGAAAATAACCAGAAGACGAGGTATGTTATAACATTTTTTTCCTAACATATTTATCGATTGAAGTAGTTAATGAGAGTGATTCATCAGAAGACGAGCCTTATGAATATACAAAAAGTATTATAATAGACCTCGTCTTATGATGAATACACATCGGTTTCGTTATATGTTAAGTTATTAGATTAAGGTACTTTCTATCAACCCGGACTCGCCATCTCCACCTATGGACCAGAATGTGTTTCTAAGCCAGTTTAAACCCGAGATTAAATAGTTTTGAATACCATAGATCGAGTATACCATTTTGACCCGTTAACTAAGTTTACTTTCTTAATTCTACTACAATATATAAGAAAATTCACGCATGAGTTGTTCAAACCAAAATTTAAATCAAAATCCCTATTAGCTTCCTATGGATAATTAATGTAATGATAACATATGTAGGAAATTCTTCTTTGTCAGAAAAGTATACATTGACTACTTGATACTATTTTCTTAGTTTAGTACAAAGTAATATTTTTTGCGTCTTTACAATCTGTTACATGTTTCATCTTATGAAACTAGGGAAACATCTTTTGCTTCATTCATAGGAATTAAAAATCAAGTATTGAAAGATTCAAAATGTCCTGGTGTTAACAATATTTACTGGTCAATTTGTATTCGACTTGTCAATAAAAATGCAGATTGGATAGTGTCTTTGACATCTTCATGGCAACGAGAGTATATTAAAATGTGCTTCACACTAATTAACTTTTTACACATCATCTAACATGTTTAAAAAACGATGAGAAACTGAATACTTATCTTTTTGTCAAGTTGCTGAACATGCAAGGTGGATCAACACAGCTGGGTACTCGGATAATTAAGGATTTATCACTGCTGCACAGGCTATTCCATTAGGCCATGCTGGTTGAGGTTTGAAATTTTAATGCTCACTTTGACAGTTTAATGCTGTTGAGGTTCGCTTTTATACAGGACTGTCAGAAATAAAGTTCTTCCTCAGGCCTTTGGCTTTAGTCAAGAGTTCATATTCTTAAGGTGTGTTATAGTTCTTCCTGTATTTAACTCCAATATTTTTCATATGCAGGATTTTGAGTATAACAATTTACATATTAGAAAAGCAGCTTACATTCATGCAACAAGATCATATTTCTCGAGGTGACTAATGAAGAGCGTGAGCTTCTGTTATCTTTGCCACAATTCTGATTCTTATACTATTCGAGTAGTATTGATACATGGTTAGATTTATGTGTAGGCCTAAGAGACGTCACACTATAATAGGAGTCATTTGTATGTCTTAGGATAACAGGCCAATAAGGAGTTTGAGCTGGATTTTAGGAAAGTTTGTCGGACTACTGTATTGTGTTTGGGTTCTTTTATCAGGTTCGAAGACTTCATGATAGTTAATCATCATGTGCTTCATTTTATTCAAGACGTTATTTTGTATTCCAAAAATAAAATGATAGTGTTTTTTTTCTAAACGTTTATGAAGTGTTATATGTTTTGAATGATAAATTATTAGATCGTGCATTAAGTTTGACTATTTGATTTCAAATTTAATAATCAAAGTATTTAATAAGGAGATGTTATTGCTTCGGTCTTACTTAAAAGACTAGCAATATGGCAACAAATACCCGATTTTTGAAGCGAACAAATACACTTTTAACCATAAAATTCGTATTCAAATTAACGTTAAAGGCGTAAGAAATTGAATCAAATTAATTAAATAAACAAAAAAAGTAGAAAATATAAAAAAATATTAAAATAAATGCTGAATTAAAGAGGACAAAATTTTAGAAATTATAGTGAAATTAGATTAGGTAAAAGCTATAAAATACCATCGTACTTATTAAAATGTGTCGACTTTAAACACTTACTAATTAATCTTGGGACTTTATCATTATACTTTCAAATTTGCTTCGATTATACCAATGTAAGTCTGAAATGACTATATTACCTTTAAAAATGACTAATATACCCTTAGAAAAATACGATTCTTCAAAGGGTATATTAGTCATTTTAAGGGTAATATAGTCATTTCAGGCTTATACTGATATAGTCGAAACAAATTTGAAAGTAAAATGGTAAAGTCCAAGATTAATTAATGAGTGTTTAAAGTCGACACATTTTAATAAGTACGATGATATTTTATAACTTTTAACTAATTAGATTATGAAAAAAGGAAATATATAAAAAGATATTCTAATTTAATTATAAAGATTATTTTAATAGGCTTTTAAAAAAAGATACAAGGTTCAAGTTGTAAATATGGTTAAAAGAAATATATATTTTAATAAAAATCAATTGAGTCCGGTTATTTAAGATACCTTGTATCCTTTGGATACAAGGGGACAAATCTGGACCGTCCATCTCATCTCATCCAACAACTCATATTAAAAACAAAAAAAAAAGCGGAGGGGTAGTTTCGTCATTTTACCCCTCCCACTAACACCACCTACCACTCTCACAAATCTGGGATCGATTTCTTCTTCTTCTTCTCTTTAAAACACACATAAACACACACACACACACACACACACACACACATATTTACATCTTAATTTATCAACACAAACATCAAATCCATCGATCATCACCATCACAAATCGATCATCCTCTTCATAAATAAGGTAAAGTTCATTCGATCTGTTTCGATTCATCTTTTTTAGCTTATTCGATCTGAATAAGCTTATAACTCATCTTATTTTTTATAGCTTATTTGATAAGTTACATGAATTTAACATGTCAAATGATAAGGTAACTTGATGCTTAATGTGAATAAGCTTATTGATAATCATCACCTTTATTATGATGAATTATAAGCTAACTTATTAGCTTATTTTCATGAATTATAAGGTTTTTTAGCTTAATCTCGCTGAACATATTTAGTGTAACCTGTTTGTGAAGTATCATATATGATATACTATATCATATATGATATAAGCTAAAATATCATATATGATGAGATATATCATATATGATAATGTGGTTGAAAATTGAGTTAACTCTTTTTTTAATGGATTAATCTGGCTGAACATATTTAGTATGACTTGCTAATGAAGTATCATATATGATATGCTATATCATATATGATATAAGCTAAATATCATATATGATCAAATATATCATATATGATTATGTGCTTGAAAATTGAATTAAATCTTCTTTTTTGTGTAGAGAAGGTTGTTTACAAGGCGTGTTGAACATTACAAGCATCCAAAAGGCCAAGAAGCTTAATGAATAAGCTCGTGAATTTTTCTTTTACGTTTATTGTTTGTTTTTTCTTGTAATCTCCTAATGGAGTTTTGAAGTATATGGACGATTTTGTAATCAATTGGTATCTCGTACAACATCTTGTTAATATGATTTAACTTTCTTGGTATTATGTCATGGTGGTTTTTATAAATTAAGTCATACGGAGTATATGATCATGCACTATCATATATGACACTCAAGAAAAACTTGGATTTATTAAATAAAGAATCTGATGAATTCATGATTACAACAAAGAGTATGCACAATTAATAATCAAACACTTGTTCATAACATAAAAATGTACTTTTGAACAGAATCATATATGATAATTCAAACCGAACGTAACCTAATGTAAAATCATATATGATATACCTCTGATATCATATATGATAACAATTTATACAAAATCAAAAAAATGGAAAAAAAACAGATTATCAGATGATGAATTCATGAACAACGCCTACTCCGTCTTGATCATTAAAACATATCCATGCACATCCTCTTGTTATAATCAACATCCCTCTCTGCTTTGCTCCAAAGCTGCCAATCGCACCATCTCTGTCTGACTGCATTTATAAAAGATAAAAAGAACATATTATGCAACATTTTAACACCAAAATAAATTACTCATATATATGATAGAAGACAAGTTTCAAGAGTTTATATTGATTTTCTAAAAAATACTCATACAGAATCTGTTTTTTCCTATGGTTTATTTGATATATCATATATGATAGTTATATCATATATGATATATCATCAGTTATCATATATGATATATCTATCATATATGAAAAGTGGTGATATATCATATATGATATATATATATCATACATGATATATCAAGCTTATTGCAGCCTACATCAGCAAACTTAATCCAACTTACATAAAATACCTTACGATTTGTCAACCTAAGCTAATAAGCTAGCTTATTCATAACTCTCGTGTAATTTGTAAGCTTATTCACATAACTCCTATCTAATTCTCAAGATTATTTATAACTCTCATCTAGTTAAAAATCTTATTCAAACAAATAAGCTTATTCACATAAATCACCTAATTAAAAGCTAATTAGAATAAATTGATCAAAATAAGAACTATCAATCGGCATATTTCGTTCAACAAAGCTAATGAAAATAAACTAATAAGCTTATTCAAAATCAAATAAGCTAAAAAAAATAAGCATAGATTATAAGAATACAAACCTGATATGAATTCATGTTAAGTTCGATCTAATTAATCGATTGTGATGGATTCATGATGATGTTGTGATTGTTCGCTTCAAATTTTAGAGAGAGAAAGTAGATCGGGGTAGAGAGAGAAGTGAAAGAACGGGTGTGTGTTTTTATGAGAAAGAAAGGAGAAAGTTGTGTAAATTGGGGATTTAATCTCAGCCCTTGAATAAGATGGAGATGGATGGTGGGGATGAGTCCCCTTGTATCCTAGAAAAACTTTGGTATCCAAAAGAACTTAAATCAAATCAATTTTAAAGTTTTGGTTTTCATACTTTTTTTAAATATAAAAATGTCTAAATAATTTATAACATAGTAAGATAAGATTTAGTATGTTTCATATGTTTGTTTGTTGATATATGTAATGATGAACATATTGCGTTTAAGGTTTTAAGGTCCACAAGAATACTAAAAAAGTTTGGTAGAATTATCTAAGGTTGTCAAGATCTCGATTTTGATCTTAGGATTTTACGATTTTACGATATTGCAGAACAAAATTCATCGAGATTTTACGTAGGATCTTTGCATGCTTAATATCTTATAGGATCCCGATCTTGATTATAGGATCTATTACGATTCGATTTTAATTTTTCTCGAACAACAAACTAAAAAAATACAAATTATAGTTCTATTTTGAATAATCTAAAAACAACGTGTAAATCTCCTTACACATTTCATAATGATAATTTAGGAGCACATTTTTATGAAATGTTCGTATAATTTTATATTTACGATGTATATTAATTTGTAGATTTATAAAATATTCTAAAAACTATTAAAAAATTATATTATAATAGGATCTTATGATCCCGTCCTACTTTATGATCTCAATCTTATAAAAACGAAAACAATCCTAAGTAAGATCACGATCTTAAAAACCATGAAATTACCTCATAAACAAATACACAACCAACCACCAAAACTTGGACCCCTTTATTGACATTTACATGTTTGATCATTTTGCGCTTTTACCCTAGCTAAAATTGATTGTAGATAAATTGTTTGTTTCTTTTTTAACATAAACTTATAATTATTGTTGGTCGTGCTTCCATTTATAAAGTTAATTTTGATTTTTTTTATAATAATCTATTGTATTATAATTTTTCATATTAGCATACAAGAAATATAAAATAATAACTACGCGTGATAAATTGGTTATAATATATCAAATTATCTATTGAATGTATTAATAAAAAAAACTTAACGTTTCATTCCATATGAGAAAATGAAAGTTATTTAAATATTTATGTTGACATTTAGAATTTAAGATATTTGTTTCTCCCACTCGAATGGATTAGAAAGATATTAACTCTATATATTTATTTCTTAAAAGTTCTAAAACGACGATATGTATGTTTTTTACCACTCAGTTATGTTATTTTTTTATGGTGTAGGTTCATATGAGTGTATTAAAGGAAAAATATATTTTTATTTTGATGCAATATATATTAAATTTGTTATAACTTAATGTTTATTTATTTTAGATTATTTGCATGGTACTCACAAAATGTGGCGGCGAGTATTTGATTACGATTGTAAGATGAACACATATTACACTCTTACTATCAAATTCGTACTCAAATTAAAATCAAGATTAGGGTTGTGAAAAAACTTAAACAGAATCAAATAAACTCATTGTGAATGAGAAAAATTAAAAATTAATACAAATATTTCAAAATAAATGTTAAATTAATAAAAATATTGTGAAATTATATTACTAAAAAAATAAATAGATAAAATAAAATTTAATTTAAAAATAAAAAGGATTTATAATAAGTTATTAGGAAATATTGTTAAAAAAGAGATAGATGGTCAAGATGCACATATCATTACAAAATAAATATTTTTATAAAAAATAATTGTAATGTGAAGATTAGATGTAAGCTTGAAGTCCGTAAAAGTAAGATATAAAAAAAGAGATAGAAGGTGCAGAAAAGTGAGATATATGATGTAAATTAATCAAACGATCATTGTGATTTAACATGAAGATTGGTGCCCCTAATAATTAACAGAGTATTTAGATATGATAAAATATTTAGCAATCAAAATGTTTTAAATTACTACACTAAATATAGTTCGACATGACTTTTATCAAGTGTACATAATTTTAAAAGTTTATTATAAGATTTTCTTTAAGGTTTATGCTATGTTATGACATTATTTTATTTCTAGATTATACTAAAAAGATATTGAATAACAAAAGTTATGCTAAAAAAATAAAAATAGATCTTATAAAAATTAATTTCTTATATAAAAAACTTAAACAAAAAATTACAAGAGAAAAATTACAAACGAACACTTTCCAAATATAAAAGTTAGACGACGATAAAAAATCATACCCGTCCATCGGACGGGTTTTACCACTAGTATATATATATATATATATATATATATATATATATATATATATATATATATATATATATATATATATATATATATATATATATATATATTCTCATGTTTATAAAAATCGGTTCGGTTTATATCGATTTTCTATAATGCTAAAACCAAACCAAACCAAAAGCTTTGGTTTTTTCCAAATGCAAAAAGCGAACCATCGGTTTTTTTAATCGGTTTTGGTTTTTTAGGTTTTAATTCTTCGGTTTTTTCAGTTTAGGTTCGGGTTTTCGATTTCTTGCACACCCCTACCTAATTATACCCACGATTTAAAATTTAATGCGATTTTTATTTTTTCTATCACATCAGTTTTTTCTTCTCAGAGTCTTACAACGACCTATTTACCTCAACAAAGCGAACTAATTAAAAATAACATTATATTTAATTAAAAAATATATATTTAATTAAAAAAACATTACATACAATAAAAAAACATTACATAAAATAAATAAAAAAACATTATTAAACATAATAATAATAAATAATAAACTTAAAAAATCAAACTCCCCAATTAACAAACCGTGATACTTCAATCTCTCTCTATGCAGGACTTTGTTTCCAAACTTTCCAACATTCATTCTATGAAAAATTCGAATGCCGAAGAGTGCGAAATTCGAGTGTCGCATCTTGATAAAGAGTATCTTTAAAAGTCCCATTTAGATGCCTACGTAAGACATTACCGTAAATTGTAGAAAATTGACCAACTTGGGTACGAATCGCACATTTCCATTCGCTGACAAGAGAGTCATAATTTCTTTTTTTTCGATCACCGATTTTGGTATGAAAGTACTTTCCATCCAAAACCCTTTCGACTTCTAGTTTCCACCTGTTCAGGACGTCTCCGAAACGTGTACCCAAGCTTGACACAAAACTACCAACTCCTCGATTGTCCACGAAGGTTTGGAACTCACTATTTTAGATGGTATAAAAATTGTAAGTTGGGGAATTGTGTGTTTAATATGTGTGAAAAATAGTTGAATAAATGGGGTTTTTATAAGGATAAAAGGTTAAATTTAAATTATTTTAATTTTTTTTAAAACACAACGGCTACATTTTGCATTTCCTTACCATTTTCTAGTTTTTCAAACAGGTCCTGCCTTAGACCGATTTAACGGGGTATTAAACAAAAAGCTAACAACTCTTAGAGGGCACGGTACGGTGGCTGGTCGTCTGGCTGGCCACCATGGCGCAGCCAACCACAACGTGGCTCGCGCCATGGGGCTGCGTTTTCCAATTTTTTTTTAATTGTTTTTTAAAAAAAATTGAAAATGTTAGCGGTGGGTAACGGCTAGTTTTCTTTAGCTTATTTTAGGCCGTTTAGATGGGTTAAATACCCCATTTTATCACATAGTTTCAGTATAAATCACACAAATACATCATATTTTCTACAATTCACACACTATTTTGTCAATATGAATCAGGTAAAAGTTATATAATACCAACGTACTTTTTTACATTTACCGACTTTAAACACTTACTTATTTATCTCGTGACATTAACAACGTACTTTTAAATTTGTTCCGACTATACCAATATGATAACTTGTAACTGATATGTTGGCACGGTTATTTCCACGTATTTTATTTTTTTTTCTTTTGATATGTTAATTTGATGCTAGCTGTATTTTCCACTAAGTAGAAGTTAACCATTGACCTTGCAAAAGCAATGCTAACAATTACTGTATCCCGTTTCATCTTTTAAAACATCAACAACATTTATTTGTAATCTTCTAAAACTTAATCTATCGTTTGTATTTTTCTACCCATCATCGATTGCCACCTCACTGCCATAAATACACAATAGCCACCATCGTCATCTTCAACAGAAACTCAACCCTCAGCTGCGATTGCCACCTCACCGTCGACCACGATCCCGTGCTACCTCAACGACCAACCACCTGCAGTGCCATTACACACTAGCAACAAGATCCGCGACACTTTCGTACAACACTTAGATATACGACATTTTGAAGACAACATCTGTGTTGATAAAAGATGTTATGAAATATTATTTAGTCATTTCATCTTAGTAGACAACTAGACAATCCCGTGTAGGCATGATTTATATACACGTGGATATAAAAAATGACGTGGAAATAGATCCGGTTACCTTGGTAATATTTGTACAAAATAAACAAGTACGTTGGTAATGTCACGAGATAAATAAGTAAGTGTTTAAAGTAAGCACATTTTAGAAAGTACGTTGGTATTTTTTAGCTTTTACCCATATGAATCCCAGAGGTTCCAATTTGTCCGCTATTTACGAAAGCTACGATCAAGATGATATGGAAGATTATGCCCGATATCTTGAATATTGGGAACAAATTGAGATGTTAGATGACGAAGAGCAAGAAACTAGAGGTAATTCCGGTCCTCGCGTTAGAACATACATCCCACGTGAACGAGAAGATGCAGAAAGAAAACTTATGGCGGATTACTTTAGTGACCTTGAAACTCCGCCAAAGTATTCGGAGGATCGATTCCGACGAAAGTATCATATGAGTTCTACCTTTTTAGAAAAAGAGTTCATGATATAACCAGTTACAACGTTCATCCACTACCACCTACTTCTATTTCTTTAAACAACGTTGTGATGCAACGGGTCGTTTAGGTTTTAACGCCACTATGAAATGCACATCGGCAATACGCCAATTAATGAATATGACCATATGTATGCTCCGCCTCAAGACAATCTCGAACGTACTTGGGTAGAACGGTGTGAGACACATAGAAGGAAAAATAAGGAACTTCGGGATAGGAAAAGTTCACGATGAACTTCGACGTGATCTCGTTAAGCATTTGTGGAACCTTAATCATTGATGTTTTTAAATTATTGTTATTTTTTTAAGATGTAATTTTTTTAGGAAATATTTTTTAACCGGTTTTTAAAAAGTCTTTAAAATCTCAAACTGATCCGGCTTCGTAAACAGTTTAATATAATGGTCACTGCCGGTCTAAAAATCGGTTAAAAACCAGTTTAAAGCAAACCGATCAAGTCAAAAACAAGTTAAAACCGAACCAATCCGGTCTAACAAAAAACCGAATTCATATTGGTAGGTTCTGAAACCACACTCCCTCTCATTAGCCGCCACTTTGTGCAACCAGTCAGTGTCAGATTAGTCTGGTTAAGGACCAGGTTAGGTCGGAAGTAGTTATCTCAAGACGGTATCACATGAATATTGCTATTTGGTCATATAAATCACCAGTGATACACTATTTCACAAAACTTTCAGCCCCTTGAATCTCCACACCGAAGATTTATATAGTCTACTACACTCTGAGTGATGGGTTAACTTAGCTCACCAACATAGGGGAGAAGTCCATCGTATGAGATTTCTACGCTATAATGACCTTGAGATAGGTTTTGTAATTATAATCCAAACAGAAAGCAATTTGAGTAGCAAGGAAGAACCAAAGCACTGTCTTCGACGGCCAGAGGCTGCCTAAATGGGTTCAGCTGAACCTGTGCAAACGCAAACCATCTTTTACTACATATACCCAAGTGAAACATTCTGAGAACTTGAAAATGTACAAAAATAATTTTAACATGTCAACCCGTTTATGACCCATCACATAACCCGACGTCCCGACACCTCTACAAGTAGTGTTAGTATATAAGCTTAGCCATAAAGAACTTACGGGAATTGATGGGAGACAACCAGTCACTGAGGTTATACAGTTAGCTGCTAAATGACAAGCTTCTTCACAGTAATCGGAGAAAATGGCTGGGATCTCTATTTCGTGTATCAGCTCCTAGAAGTGCAATAAGAAATATTAGCAGCCAAATAACAAGCGGGTGGGTCAGACAAGTTGCTTAAGGGTAAAAAAATATAAATGTAAGACATACAACTGTTTGTGACCAGCTTCTGTAAGCAGCGATTCCAGCATTTGGAGCAATGATTAAGTCCGGAACAAATTCCTGTCAATGAAGAAGCAAAATTAAAGATGGCAACCGAGGATCCGTAAAGTAACATCCTTGTGAATCTATGAATGTATACCTTGGTGAGTTCTCCGTATCGGTCATGATAATAACCTGAATGAAGCCTTATTGTAACTGCTGAAGAATTATTAGCAGTTGTATTTGGACTGAATTCACCTTTGCCAGATTTGCAGCCGCAATTTATTTCCGTACAATGTGCATAGTTACAAAGGCCAACTGTCTCGCCATCCCTATTTGCCAGAATGTTACATCATCTTTTCAGAAGTTTTTTTTCTCAAGAATGTGACATTTGAGCAATAATCAATGCTGACCTGTCATGCGGAACTGAAGGCCCAACAAAATCGATATGCACTTCGACTCCAGGAAGAAGAGCCTGTAACTCCCCAAACACAGCAAGTTGGTGAAGTTCCCTCTCAGGCCCTACAGAAACGCAATATACTAAGTCAAATAAAGATTTTAATAACACAGAGAAGATGTTTGGATGCAACTATGTGATAATTAATAGTCATATCCTAACTTTATAATTCCCTTCTATAATCAATATTACCGTAGCTTGTATCAAAAGAAATCTTATAAGACCCAAATAATCAGATGACGATAAGCAGAATCAATATATCAAAACACTACAAAAGCTAACCATTGTGACTTCAGTTTGGTTCCAAAACACAAATCCAAACAGCCCCTATAAGTAACAAGCCAACCACTTGACGACGGAACTAGAAACCGTGACTAACCAACATGGAAAACAAAAAAGGCCATTTCATAATGTGAAAAACAAAAAGTAGAAAGCGATGAGAATACCTAGGTAGTGTATGCACAGTTCATCCATAGCTTCAGGGATCAACTGTTTAGCAGATGCAAGTTGAACGGCCTGATATATGGTCAATGGCTGCAATAGAAGTAGAAGTAGTTATGGCTTAAGACAGCTACATTCAAGGTCATGCCCAGTGGTTTTCAGAAACAATTACGAACAATGCATTACCCAATGAAGAAGCAGAGCAACGGGAGAATCTAACGGGATGCCTCTCCATTCATAATAGTCATTCCAACAACTCAATTGCTTGTTTAATATAGACAAAGGTCCTGCATATCGCGTTTGTGAATTTCATCTTTAAGAAGCAACTGTGCCTCATATAAAAATACAGACGTTGAAGATTTATAAGTATACCTCTACAAGGGGATAACCTACTCGGGAGACTCCAGCCCTTATCAGACCTTCCAATCAAATGAACAAGACGATGAGATGTCATCTGTAATATAATCAGCAATGTTGCATTTAACATGTCGTTGACCTATATAGTAAGTACCCTGGGACCTGGGTTCAAAATGTTCTACTTTTTTTAGCTAAGATTAATTGGACTGCTTCGTGTCTAGGTAAGGATATCACAAAAATATATGTAGTGTTTCCTTTTCTCGACAAAGTTCCAACCCAAAGTATTTATGTTGCCACTGTTAAAGCATTTTGTTAAACATAAGTGTCCACTATGGAATATTCCAAGTCTTTGTTTACTAAACTTTGACCATAAATATTTGTATTTGTGTTATATAATACTCGATGAAAATTATACCAATGAAAATATTTTTTAAAACCGAATCTATTCATATGACTTTCGTCAAGTATTATATAACACAAATACAAATATTTATGGTCAAAGTTTAGTAACAAAGACTTTGAATACTCAAAAGTGGACACTTAATATAGGACGGAGGTAGTAGTAATAATAATCAAAATCAGCATCTTTTTTGGGACGGAAATGAGGAAAATCGAATATTAAGAAAAGTGCAGATAAGAACCTTGAATGATCCAACGAAGTACTTGAATCCCCACAGCTACATTCACAGATCCAGATTCCTACACAGTGGATCCCTAACTTCTCCAAAAACGAACACCTAGTCTCCACATTTCTGCACACCTACATATCGATCATTTTACCAATCATTAGAACATTCTGGTTTTGTGGCCAAAGCTACATGAAGCGTTTACCTGATAAGTAGCGTCCTGCGAGAAACTAAATGGGAAGTCGTTGAGCAGCTCCACAGAACACATTTGTCGTTTTAGCCTTTGACATTCTTCTTTATGAACACTCCAATGTGATATCTTAAATAAAATTAATAAGCACCTAATCAGTTATAAACATCAGATTAAGATAACCAAATAGTCACATACTGAACTAGTCATACACATATACTGAAACAACTTTTTTTAAACATAAATACTAAGGATACGGTTTATGTTGGGGGTGTAACCATGGTTTCCGACCTTTTGGCCAACTAAGGATACAGTTACTGTGTGTAAAAGTGTGTGTTTACGATGACAGATGAGAATTATATTAAACAATGTAATATATTAACCAAAATTATTGCCGAAATGTTTAGTTTCAGGCATCAACTGATCATAATCGGTTAATCGCATAACACAAGTGGTCACACAAAAAGCATAGCCATTGCAAGACAAATAAGAGTAATCAACTTACTATAGTCAACAATTCGGACATTTGTTGCATTACAACAGCCTGCTTCTACTTAGAGTTACTAACCAAACTTATCATATGAATCCATTACTTCGCTTAAAACTGGAATTTAAGCAATGTAATAGACAATAAACTGTCCGGAATAATGCTTGTTTAAGGAGACACGTGAAAAAAACGAAACAGAGATAACAGCAAAAAATGGCACCACCGCCTTGCGTCGCACTCAATATTTGGAAATTTAAATCTCGAGGCCAAGGAGACGATTTCTAACTCTGTAAACATTATTCAGTTGCAAGTATCTCATCCTATGAAATACTTACATTCTTCTCTATTCCACTATTCTATTAGTTATTATTCATTTCTATAAGAGACATTATTCTTACACGAACACGATAAGTTACAACTTACGAGCCATCAAATTGGACATTTGCTGCATCACAACGACCTGGTTCTACTTACTTATTACTTCGCTTACTGATCACATGAATCGATTATTTCGCTTATTACTAAAATTTAAGCAACTCAATAGACAACAAAATGTCTGTAGATCTGTATCTGTGCATATTTACAGACACACATGAATAAACCTAATGAGAGATAAAACAACAGAAAAGTGCACCACAACAACCGCACCACCTTTGCCCCGCACTCACTTGGGAGGTTTGTTTCGGATTATATAGCCGGCTTATGGCTATTTTGGTTTTGGGCTTATGTTTCATAACCTCACCTTTTGTGGCTGATTTTGAAACTTTCGGGTTATATAAGTTTATTATCTGGTTTTCAGCTTATGTTTCATAAGCTCACTTTTCAGCTTTTTTGGAAACTTTTTGGCTTATATAAGTTCACGTCATAATAAACTTATATAAGCCGGAAAGTTTTAAAATAAGCCATAAAAAATGAGCTTATGAAACATAAGCCGCAAAACCAAATAAGTCATGAGCCGAAACAAACAGAAAGTTTCAAAGTAAGACATAAAAATATGAGTTTATGAAACATAAGCCGAAAACCAAATAAGTCATGAGCCGAAACAAACACCCCTGAAAGTTTCAAAATAAGCCATAAAAAGCGAGCTAATGAACCATAAGCCGAAAACCAAATAAGCCATAAGCCGGCAAGATAAGCCAAAACAAAACTCAACCTAGCTGTAAATATTATACGTTTGGACCTATCAATCCTCTCTTTTTCACATCTCTAATCGTTAAAACACTATTCATATATACTAGATGCATAACATTCATACACGAACACGACTAGTTACACCTTACGAGCATCCGATTTTGGAGCAACTAATAACTACTCGTAGCCATGGGCGGAGATAGGGAGGGGACACGGGCGGATACAAAGGGGGGCACAAGGGTCATGTGCCCCCCTAGCAAAAAAATATAATGTAAATTTGCCCCCCCCCCCCCCCCCATTTTGTAGTGTAGTTTATAAAAAATATCAAAATGTGCCCCCGAGACCCTCCCTAAGGACCAATTAATAGTGTAGTTTCTAAAAATGATAGAAAAGAGCCCCCTCGAGCAATTATCAGTAACGCGGTAACTAATGAATCAATGAATCAAGTATTACGATAATTAGGGTTTGAAAAAAAAAGAAATGAATCAACCTGATTAGAAACTGAGCAATAAAAAACGGCGCCGCAACCGTCGCAGCGGCGGTTAGCTTCGCCGGAGCACCGCCGCCGGCTTCCTTTTCCGGCACACTCCATTTTTTCCGTTACTGTGTTTTGTGTGTGTTTTTTTTAAAACATTATCCGTTTTATACCCTCTAGTTACACATTGCACATTTGTAAAAGTCCTATCATGGTAATTAGGGGTGTCTAAAAAGTCGAATCCGAACCCGAATAAGCTTATTCGGGTCGGGTCACTCGGGTTCAAAAACGTATTCGAGTTAACCTGAATTAACTCGAGTTCTAATTAAGCTCGGGTTTTGGTTTATATTTTTTAGCCTTAACCAAAAGTGACTCGACCCAATTTGACTCGAACTCGACCAACCCAACTTAACCCGACTCGAATAACACCTTTTACATTGTTTTAATACCTAAATAAGCCATTTTTTAGAATTTTTTCTTATACTCGGGTTGACCCAAACCCGACCCGAACTGACCGGACCCGAATTGACCCGAACTCGAGTGACTCGAGTTTTAATTAAGCTCGTGTTCGGGGGTGATTTTTTTAGTCTCAACCCAACTTGACCCGAACCCGATCGGGTCAACCTGAATCACACCCCTAGTGGTAATGGTATGGTATTATATGGCTCAAGCCAATGCCGAAAGCACGAGTTCCGGGCGCGAGAGATCACATTATGACTCGTGTTGTATGTACCAGTTCAAAATGGTGAAGAAAACGCGAGTCTATGACGCGAAATATTGTATTGACCCTCGAGCCGTGAGTATTTTTATAACTTTTTAATTATTATTTATATTAAAAATGAAACCACTATTGCATCAGAGTTTTGGTGTTAACCACAATATTACTTTTGAGATGTTATGATAATTCTAATGGTACGAAGTAGTGACACTAACTTTTTCTATAACACTATGTCATAACACCACACGACACTTTGTGTTCTAAAAGGCAAGTAGGTGCTCGGGCTCGAACTATGTGTTCAAAAACCGACCACGAAATCTTATGCATTATTTGTGTGCACTTGTTAGTGTAGTTGCATTTATTGAATTTAATGCATAAGAAGTTAATGGGCAATAGGTTTTTACAAAAGCTTAGAGTTAGCCAAGTCTTTTATAAAAATATATTTTAAAACCTATACGATTTTATAAAACAATGACAAGAATCAAGTATGATTCAACCAACCTCCCCTTTATTTTATTAAACTGCGTAAGGCTATTACTTCAAACGTGATACCTTGCTTTTTGATCATACATACAAAGCAGAAAGAAAGTAATAAGTGAATCAAAGATCTTACAAACCAAGATCAAGATTCACATACAAGATCAAGAACAAAACTGTGAGTATCAATGGCGGAACAAACAAGAGAGACTTTTCACACACAACTAACTAGCCAAACTATGAGAAAACGAGTATATAAAGCCAGTTGACTAGGTCAGCTTCCAAGTTACACAACTTGCCACTTCAAGTCCCTCATCTTCTCACACCTGTACATAATAAGCAAAACAAAAAACCAAACGAAATAATAAAATAAAAATATTACCTTTCTTACCCTTCAATTTATCCTCACATGTCAACTTAAACTTAATACCCCCTCTTAAGTTGATTTGTAATACAAGTTAACAAGATTAAGCTTATCACTCAGAAACTTGTGATCTTTGATTGATAAGCCCTTTGTAAACATATCAGCCACATTGTCTTCAGATTTGATCTTCAAAGTCTTAATCAAACCTGCTGATACTTTTTCCCTTAGGAAATACAAGTCAATTTCAAAATGTTTTGTCCTTTCATGAAACACAGGATTAGCAGCAATCTGAATTGCTAAACTGCTATCACAATAAGGAACTGGTAAGCAAATATCAACTTTAAGATCCTTCATGATCTTAATTATCCACATTATTTCACAAGCAACACTATTCATAGCTCTATATTCAGCTTCAGCTGAAGATTTAGCTAACACATACTGCTTTTTACTTTTCCAGGAAACAAGATTATTTCCAAGATAAACTATATATCCAGTCACAGACTTTCTAGTAATCTTACATTTAGCCCAGTCATAATCAACAAATGCAGCAAGACTTAAATCATTGTTTTCCATGAATGAAATACCATTACCAGGAGAACCCTTAAGGTATCTAAGAACATGAAAAGCAAGCTTTAAGTGTGACTTATAAGGATCATGTATAAATTGACTAAGACTGTGAACAACATAGGCAATATCAGGCCTAGTTAATGTAAGATAGATTAATTTTCCCACAATTTTCTGATAACAAGTTTTGTTATCAACAGGAACATCTTGTTCTATAGCACTTTGTTCCTTTTTCTTCTTAGAAGAATCAGGAATGGGTGCTTTGGCTGGCTTACATGCCAACATTCCATACTTTACACGTAATTCAAGACAATACTTTCTTTGATTAAGCACCAGACCATTGTTAGCATCAAGTACTTCAATACCTAAGAAGTACTTAAGCTTTCCAAGATCTTTAATTTTAAATTTAGAACTCAAGTATTTCTTAAAATCATTAATAACAGATTCATTGTTACCAGTTATGATAATATCATCAACATAAACCAATAATGCGACAAATGAATTCACGTCGGCCAAAATGTACCCCATGATCATTAACGTAATATACTAAAGGCAAATCGTATTGTAGATCATTCACTGTACGTTGTTTTTGTAGTATAAAGTCTATTAAGTGAGGCTCATGATCAAAAAATTATAAATCCAACCATTTCCTAAAACACGTTGCTTTAAATACATTCCCTCTTTTAGCATTAAGTTTCTCTCTTACTAACAATAGAAACTTCAACTTACTAGTTATTATCACATTAGCTTCATATTCCTAGTCAAAGGTTGGAAAAGTGTTAGTATGTTGGGTTTTAATAACCTTTGCATTTTAACGGAATTGACATACTACCATTGAAAGTTAATAATTTCAACGAATACGTAATTAAACATAACTATTTCATTCACTAACCACGGTGACACTTTACAAGACAACACACGTATTACAACTATACATAACAGAAGACACAAAACACAAGACACATGACACATGGCACTTGAAACAACTGTTCAAGCATCAGTTCTATTCATACAAGGAAACACCTTGCGGCACGTACTACCATCATGACATAAGAGAACAAACAGAGGACAATAACCAACCCTACGATGACAATCAAGCTACTTAGGCCTCATGTTAACAACGTGGATGATCTTCTTTAGTATCTTATTCTAGGCTTGACTAATAGTAGTCATGAAAACTATAACTTTTGCCAAATCAACTTCGTTTATCTCACTAAGAATCTTTGCACTCTCAAAAGCAACCACACTGCCATATAACTGCTCAAGTTCAACTATCATTTCAACCCTGTCACGAACTCGGCAACTATAGTGGTTAATGATATTATTCATTCCCTAATGATATCAAAATCTCTAGCATTTTATTTTTCAAACAATGCAAGCATTATGTCCTTAAGATTGTTAGAGTTGGCTGAGTGAGATAATTCTGCTAGGTGAGTAGTTCGGTGATTGGGAGGGACTATGGTCCCAGGTTGTGCTAAGTTCAACACTTGGGGAGAAACATTGTTGGAGCTAGAGGCTTGGCGAACTGGGGTATTGACAGGGTTTTGAGTGGTCGAGTTACATGAGACCATTGAGGTCAGCTGCTCTATTTGCTCACTAGTGTTATCTGTGGAATCAGTAAAGTTATCTATTGTTCGGTTTATTATAAGCTTACTTAGTTAGGTTTGGATGATGGATAGTTTACAAGATTTTCCCAAATTTATAAAGTTAAAAGGTTACAAATTAATATTAAAAGGGTTATGTGACTCATTAAATGATTGTGTCCTCAAAACACTTTATGCGACTAATTTAATAGCTCTTTATACCAACCTATTTTAATCCTGACCTCTGGTCAAGCAGTCATTTACCGACATATTAAGTTGAAACAGTTGGGTCTTGTCAAGTATCTAAGTTATGCAACTTGTTGAATTATAAATTGACCTTATTCGACTTATTAAATTCCCTATACACCTACACTTTGGTCATGATAACTAAGTTATGCGACTTGTTATAGATAATTGAGACAATACTAACTATTCTTATGCAACCTAATCAATTATAAGTAAAACACTTACTTAAGCAAAGTACAATGCTTAATCATATAATTACCCCGATCATTATAAACAACGGATACACTAATCGTGCTATAACTAAACTGCTCTAATCGAACTTACAGTTTTTATAAACAATAAGATAAACTAAGCGTGGTTAACCTAAATTGTTCTCATCGCGCGACACTGATCGTGCTTACATTCATTATAAACAACAACTAACCAGGTAATAACAATAACATATTCTCAATTCTCATAACCTGTCACAATTTATGATAATAGTTTTGTTTAAAAGATATTCAATTGTTTACAACATTCAAAACATTCAATATATTTGACTAAACTTAAACTAATAAAATAACAAGTCATATCACTCCTTCATAAGATCAAACCCAAAGATTTTCATTAACTCAACCACTTGTAGACTGCTAATTTTGCAGGCTGTGTAATCAGTTTTGCCAAACTGTGTTTCCACAATTAATGTACCCTAACTGCAACTAATATACTAACAAGTACTCATAACACATAAATTAAACTCAAAATATCAACCAAACGCAATCAAAAAATGTTAGAGACGACCAACAAAATTAAACTAAAAAAACCTGTTTAATTACCAAAATTATATACAATAATGACAAGTTTACAACTTACACGACCAATCCACATTGCTAGGTTAATAGACTGGTTTTACCGGATGAACCTTAATTCAAAGATTCGCAATTTGGTTCTTGCCAATCTTAACTAAAATGCAATTACCCAGATCCAATGTTGTGCACTCGACTTTAAGCAATATACTGTTTAACGCATGAACCATAATTGTTTCGTTCTTGTGTATTTGAAAGGTGGAAGAAACGGGGATGGCAAATTTATTAGACTCGGGATGCCAAATTAACGATACAAACAAAGGGATGCGAAATATTTTTATTATTATTTAATTAAAGTACAAGTCGAATAAGTTGATAGTAAAAGTCGAATAAATTAGCATATTTTATCGGTTTACGTTTAATTATTTTTTATTTTTAAAAAGTACGGGTCGAATAATTTTTGGTCAAAGTCGATTAATGGAAAATATTATTACAAAATATTATTTAATTCAAAAAGTACAAGTCGAATAATTGATGTGACATAGGGTCGAATAACAAGTACACTTACAAGAATGTTCTTGTTTGTACTTGTGGGTCCTACATGTACAATCAAATAATTACAAGTTTTGTTACGTGTCAAAATATTGTGCTAGTCGAATAAAGTTAATTGCCTAATTAATTTTTTTGGGACATTTGGCAAAAGCCAAGACCAATAGTCCATATGGACCTTTTGAGGAATTATTCCTTTCACTGTTTGTTTTTGTTGATTCAACAATTGGAATAAGAGAGCTAGGAGTCATTACTTGGAGTGACTCTAATTTCGGGTGTCACGTCATCGAAAGTCACTCATTCACTCACATGAAAAAAGTGGGGAGTTATCACTCCAAGTGATAGGTGAGTGTGGGTCCCACTTTTTTTTTATTTCTCACATTTTCAAATTAAACTAATTCATTTCATGAATAAAAATAAATTCATTTCATAAAAAAAATTCAATTTTTTCCCTTTTTAATTTATATAACTAATTTATATTATATTTAAATTTTTATTAAAAATATAAATTATAATAAAAAAATTAAAATAAAACCCCACCCCTTTCTTCTTCCCCTCTTCTTTCCCGGTGAAATACACACACTAGACACACACTACACACACATAATTAATTTCAATGAAAAAAAAAAGAAAATAAGTAAAAGACTCTCGACGCCCCGTGAGTATACCAACGCCCCACCCCGCGCCCTGTTTTTGTCTTTCTCCGGAGTCATCACGCCGGCCGCGCCGTGGGTTTGAGCCCCCACGGCGCCATGACTCCCAGGGCTCTAAGTAGGTGACCTTATCTTGCATATTAGTGTTTGAGTAAATGGGTACTCCGATCCGAAGGCAGCCTAAAGGCGAATACTTTAGCTCGAGAAAGCTAAGGTAGCCAAAATGCGAGCAACACAAGCTGGAAAACCTCAACCCAAGAGACCCCGAGTCCCGACCAAATAGTATAGTAACATATGTGCCCGAAACACTAACATTGCTGCTACTGACAAGAATCTTTATGGTAGGATGACAGATACATGCATATGCACCTCCAACACAGTACATGTATGACATCAAAATCTATGCTTACTTTGGTCTAGTTGACAACCACATTTCCAGTACATGGGCTCACCATCTTACAACATGGCTCCTAACCATGGCCACACTATTTCGTAGTTAAGGCAAGGCCGGTCCATCGATGAATGCAGGCTCATTAGCAAGAAGGTGGACGAAAATAGCGATGAAATAGTTAACTGCAAAGAATTCAAGAAAATGATGAAAGCAAGTGGTTTTGTAGGCGTAGAAACTTAAATCTTTATGAACTACGTAGTTTTACTTCATAATTTGTACCAATCAGCATTTTTATTCGTATATTGCATAAATATTCAATTTTAGTTTAAAATACTATGATAACTAAGGAAATCTTAATTCTAATCATCGTGAATAACTAAAAAGACGCGACTCTCGATGTACATTCCTGCACTTTCAAATTGCTAACTTCTAATTTTTATTTTAAAAGAAAATGTATCTAAAAAATGAAGAGAGCTTTAGGCAAGCCGACAATTGTGGAGTTGACGGAACCCCAACTTCAACATAAACCACTAAACAGTTAGCACAACAAGGCACCGATAGGAGCTTTAGGCAAGCCGACAATTGTGGAGTTGACGTATCCCCGGCAACGGCGGTATATATATATATATTTTTTTTGTAATATTTTGTGTGGCGAGTTGGCTTGTTTGGATTGGTATTTTAGCGCAGTTGTACCGTTAGTGGTGTTAGTACGTGCCTTCAGCACCTCCTTTTTATGTCTGTGTTGTGTTACATGTGTTCTCACTCGTTAGTTTTGATTATTGTATGATGTAAACATTTCAAGTTGGTGAAACAGCCTTTGACCTTATCGTTATTTAGAAAACAGGACCGTAAATCATTTTATACTTGGAATCACAGTTTTCATCCAGATGGGGTATCTTAATCAGCTTACTGAGCTAAATAGGATTTCATCTATACTTACGTATGATTCTGTGCAACGTATGAGTATCATATACCACTAAACTGAACAACTGCAAACTTAATGATAGGAACTTATATACAATGAAGAATTACTGGCAAATATATTGATCAGTGACATTTAAAATACTGTCTAAAACCAGCAACACATGGAAACAGTCGCATAGGAATTGTTTTAATCAATAACAAGCATTCTTAGTGGCGAACTAACATATCAAATCGGTTAAAGAAACCAACATATCCAATCCGTCTCAAATTACCCCATCATTTACATGGTGTTAGTAAAGAAACTAACATATCCAATTGTAGTCTCAGATTTCCCTCTATAATGTACATTGTTCATGTTGCATTTTGCTCAATCGTCTTTATATTGTTATTGTAGGTTGAAAGCTAGTCTTGTTTTGTCGTGTACCGTCCTGGTATAGACCCATAAATTTTGGTCGGAATCCCATGAACATTGTATTATCCTTCCGGAAAATCAAGATATATATCTCGTGGTATAAATGGATCTGAAATTCATAATGATAAAATGATACAACACCCCGTGTTATCTCTGTTATCAACAAAACGATACAAAAGGGTTGCGCTTAGCGCAGTCTAAAAACTTCACTAGTATATAAATAATCTCATTGATAAAAATTACTCGACAATAATTGCATACATGGAATTCAGGATACCAAAATGTAAATAATGAACTTAAATTCAAAAATTACATAAAAATAACTTTCAGGCAAGAAGGAGGGACAAAAAGCTAGTGATTTCATATGGTGATTTATTTGAGCTTTTTCACCAAGAAAAAAAATGAAATAGTAAAAGAAAACTCCTTCCAAAATACCCGCCGTTAATCTATGAACACTTTACGGACTTGGGAATGTTAGTTTGTATGGATTTATAAGTTCATTGTTGAAGGTACTTAGGATCTTTGTAGAGATCAAAGAACACATAGAAGGTGTAGAAGAAATAAGGAAACAAGTTATTGAGTGAGCACAGGTAAACTATGTGTAATCCGTTACATGAGACTCATAGTTTACCTTTGCTAACTCAACAATTTGTTTACTTAGTTCTTCTACACCTTCTTGGCGTTCTTGGATCTATGCAAAGATTTAATGTACAACCACAACAAGCTTTTGAACACATACAAACATTCTAAGTCCGTTTAGTGTAAATAGATTAAAGAAACTTCAATGCTCACAATTGATATCTGAGTGATGTCGTCTTGTCGAGTCTCCAGCAATCAATCGTATGTGTGTACATACAAGTGTCTAAAATTTGAATAGAGTTGCTTTCTGTATTTATCATGCGCACACACACATACGTCGTCTTCATTTGGCCAATTTCTGGTCACTGAAATAGTGAAAAGAAAATGAATAAGATGAATATAGGATTATGAAACATGGATTAATTTTGGATGATTAATTTTGATCATTTACAAAACAAAAAGACAAATAATAGAAAGACTTACCCGAGGCATTGTTAAATTGTTAAATGAATTCCAAATGATCGAGCTTATGAATTTCTGGCAAAATATTGTGTTAAATACAAAGAAAAAGGTTAAGAAATACGATTTTGTAGTATGGCTTTTATAGAAATATGTAACTTAGTTTTCTGGTCAAATGATTTTTGTAACTGCTAGTATTTGACATTATAAATTGTCTAAATTTAAGGGTCTATTAAAGCTCTCTTTATAAAAGTTGACTGGTTTAATGCAGGTTTCTTTTGGTATTAAATGATAACCATGACTTGATCGACATCCCATATATTTGGTAAATATATTTGGTATTAAAAAGGCATCCATCCGTTAAAAGTTCAAAATTTTAGTAAAACCAAAATTTATTACATACAAAAATTCTCATTATCATGTCATTTTTTTCGCACTTTATCTTATCTTAATCTTAATCTTAATATCTTAATACCTTATAAAACATTTAGACCATTTTCTAAATTTAGTAATCTTAAAATTTTAAACTTAAAACATTTCTTCTTTAGGAAAGTTCATGCATATAATGTTTAAAAGTTATTCAAAATCCCGGGAGTAATGCATATACATTTAAAAAAATTATATATCCTATACATAACTTAAAAGTGTTTATTATGTAGTAAATGTATACGTTTTTTCTAATGTTGGGTCAATAACAACCCTTAAAAATTATTATTTTTTAAATAATGGTTGTAACCGTCCTCCCATATTGTAACAGCCATTATCAACTAAACTTATAAAAGCCCATTGCATACCTTTTTAAAGCATGCATAAGATGGCTTTGGCTGTCATTTTTGGTTTCAGACCTCTCGAACATACAACTCAACTCTTTGCTGTCACTATATTATGAAATTATTACATCTACATCTTCGTCACAACATAGGTAGTATGCTTATGTTTAAATAATTTTTGTTGGTTATTTTGGCGGTGTTGCGTTGCAATTGTGTGTGGCACATGTTTATATAGTTTAACCGATAGTGTTGAATGTGCAGTGATTTTTTTATCATAATTCATTCGTTTGCCTCAAAATATAGTAATAGGTACCCGCCGCCGCATTGCGCGGGTACCCGGCTATTTTATATGAATCATTTATATATCAACTAAAACAATGTTTTTCATAACTATTTCCAAAAAAAAAGTCCAACGAATCGTGGACTCCCGATAAGAAGGTAGCTATGTGTCAAGTTTGGGTACACGTTTCGGAGACATACTTACCGGGTAATGGTAGGTGGTTGGGTTTTGGCTGGACTAATCGAGTACTTTCATAACAGAATGTGTGATAAAAAAATTGCTCATTAATTGCAAACGGAAAAAGATGATTCATTTTAAAGTTGGTCAATTTTTTGCAATTTATAATAATGTTTTACATAGGCATTCAAGTGGCTTGTGAAAAAGTCTATCAAAAAGCCGCAATCAAATATCATATTCTTTCAGATTTTGCATTTTATAAATGTTAAAAGCTTTTGAAACACCATCTCAATCAGGACGATGTTTAAATGCCAAAGTTTCTTAGTAGCGGAGTTTAAGTTTTTAAGTTTATTATTATTATTATTATTATTATTTTAATAATAATAATTTATCAGAATAATGAGATTTACAAAAAGTTGGTAGAAAATCGAGATATAATCTGAGCCTCCACTCCTTTATTATTATTATTATTATTATTTCTATTTATTTCGATTTATTATTATTTTTTTTTATTTTTTTTTTAATCAAAAATTCCAATTTTATTAATCACACAAAATTGGAAGGGAGCCGCGAAACAAGCTGCGCGCCTACCCCTTTTTGAATACAAAAACTAAGTCTAGACATCAAAAAACCACCACTCCTCGCGTCATTAGAATGACAACCAGCTAACCGCTTAAGACGAGAGAGAGTACCCATCGCCTCCACCTCAAACTCCCCGAAAGTCGAGAAGGCGAATGGAATAAACGAGTAACCATGCTCAGCACAAATAGAAGAATACTTCCTCTTATTATTTTTAATATTATTATTATTATTACTATTATTATTTTTTATAAACCTCACTTCATTAGAATAATATAATTTACAAGAAATTAGTGAGAAGTCGGAAGCCTAGATACTATCTGGGCTCCCACTCCTTTGAAAATTCATGTTATCTCCAAAAAATTAGTGGGAAGCCGAGATAATATTTGTGCCCCCACACCTCTAGCAATAGCAAAGCTAATTTTACTAAAAATATGAACTGCAACATGTGCCCAATGTCTAGAGTCACAGAAAACTTTCAGACCCGCTTTAGTAAAATCACTGCATCCTTCTCGAGTTCCCCAAAAGAAGAGAATGAGAATGGAGTAAAACTGTATCCAATATCTGCACTCTTATCCATGTATGGCGTGTTGACGTTGTGCAACCTCAATCACAACACGACCTGACAGAGAAAACCGACTATCGCAATTTGTGTCAAAGGCGATGACCCTGTCAGATCAACACAAACATCATTTCCTCCATCCCGCGATTATTATTATTATTATTATTATTATTATTATTATTATTATTATTATTATTATTATTATTATTATTATTATTATTATTTTATTTTTTTTATTTTTTTTTATCGAAATTCCAATTTTATTAATCACACAAAATTGGAAGGGAGCCGCGAAACAAGCTGCGCGCCCACCCCTTTTTGAATACAAAAACTAAGTCTAGACATGAAAAAACCACCACTCCTCGCGTCATTAGAATGACAACCAGCTAACCGCTTAAGACGCGAGAGAGTACCCATCTCCTCCTCCTCAAACTCTCCAAAAGTCGAGAAGGCGAATGGAATAAACGAGTAACCATGCTCAGCACAAATAGAAGAATACTTCCTCTTCTTCTTCTGAACGGCGATAATAATGACCCTCAATGTGAGCTTATGGATGCTGTGGCCAAAATTAATGAACCTCAATGTGAGTTGCTGCTTCTTCATTCATGTGCCGGTATTTCCAAGTTATATTTTGCTATGCGTACTTGTTCACCCTGTGCTTTCAAGTCTGCCCAAAGTTCTTTTGATTTGGCGCTCGGTTCTTCTTTGGAGCGTATCGTTATTGATTCTCGACCGGGATTCGGTGATTGGCAGTAGAGACTTGCTACGTTGCCCTTTTCCTTTGGAGGGCTGGGTGTTTATTCTGCGGGTGATGTATTGCATTATGCTTTTCTTGCTTCTCGGTTACAGTCAGCTGTTTTGCATTCTAAGTTACTTCAACACACTGATATTAGATCTTATGGACTCCAGTTTGATGATGCCTTACGTGTGTTTAACTCGGTTATGGAGATTGATTTTCTAAGTAATCCGAGTGAGGTCGCTGCCCCTAAACTCATGAAGAAAATGGCAGATATATATTTTGCTCGGGTTATTAAGAATGTAGAATCCACTTTCGCTTTATCTGCTCGTCAGTTGGCTTTATGGGCATCTCAGAGGGAGGATCATACGCCTGACTGGCTTAGGACGGTTCCTATCCCAGGATTAGGTCAGACTATGAACGGGAGGTCTTATCGATGTGTTTTGTGTTATCGCTTAGGTATTCCCTTGCTCTCTGTTTCGAAGCCCTGTTCAGCTTGTTCGAGAGTATTTGATGGGGATATATTTGGGGATCATGTGGTATCGTGTGCTGGCATCGTTGGGATTAAGCATCTTCACAATTTGGTACGTGATACTCTTGCTGATATATGTTACCGTTCAGGGATATCTGTTGGAAAGGAAGTTAATATCGGATTAGATGGAGGACCTGATAATGCCTTACGTTTGGCAGATATTTTGTTTTATTCTTGGGATGGAGGTAAAGATGTGTGCGTTGATCTGACTGGTTCTTCTCCTTTGACTCGTACGGGGATGAATGACTTTGTTCCTGGCCGAGTTGTGATTGATGCTGCACAACGTAAACGATGCAAGTATTTGGCTAAGTGTGCAACTCTCGGATATGGGTCTCTTCCTTTCTCTTTTTCTTCTCTAGGTGAGTTACAGGAAGATGTAGTTGCGTTGCTGAAGCGGATCCAAAGATTTTCTAAGGCTCAAGACATTGGAGCGCGTGCTGCTGTACATATTTTCCATAGAATAGGTTTTGCTATTGTTAAAGGGGTCGGAGCGCAGATAGTATCTCGACTCCCATCCAATTTGTTGTAAATCCCTTTTTTGTTTCTAATAAAGTGATGGTTGATTAAAAAAAATAATAAAAAAATAATAATATTTTTTTTATATATATAAACCATCACTTCATTAAAATAATAGGATTTACAAGAAATTAGTAGGAAGTCGAGATACTATCTAGGCTCCTACTCAATAATAATAATAATAAACATCACTTTATTAAGATAATACCCCATCCGTCCTAAAATTATTGTCACCAGACAAGAATTACATATTTTAAGAAAAACATAACTGTTACAACTTTCTCTCGCATACTTTTTGCAGAATGACAGTTTTACCCTTAACTAATTTATTTAAACTTCTTTAATATTTGTAATAATAACCACAAGTGAGGGTAACATGGTATACTCGAACTAAATTTCCTATCTCTTTTTAAAAGTGGACAATAATTTTGGGACAATCCAAAAAGGAAAGATGGACAATAATTTTGGGACGAAGGGAGTAGAATTTATAATAAATTAGTAGGAATCCGAAATACTATCTGAGCCCCCACTCCTCTAGCTATTACAAATCTTATCCTATTAAAAATGTGAACAGTAGCGCGTGAACCAATATCTTGAGTCATGGAGAATCTTTGGATCCGCATTAGTAAGTTTATTGCATATGTCTCAAGTTCCCCAAGAGAAGAGAAAGAGAATGGGGGAAAACCGTATCGAATATCTGCACATTTATCTTCATACTTAACGCGTTTACGTTGTACAACCTCAATCACCGCACGTCCTGGTGCAAAAATATAATTAGATTCTTTACATAAAGTTTGATAAGAGTCTCGACACAAGTAATTATTATTATTATTATTATTATTATTATTATTATTATTATAGAACATTACTTTATTATTATTATTATTATTATTATTATTATTATTATTATTTTAATTAAAACATCACTTTATTAGAAACAAAAAGGGATTTACAACAAATTGGATGGAAGTCGAGATACTATCTGCGCTCCCACCCCTTTAGCAATAGCAAAACCTATTCTATGGAAAATATGTACAGTAGCACGCGCTACAATGTCTTGAGCCTTAGAAAATCTCTGGATCCGCTTCAGCAACGCAACTGCATCACCTACAACTCACCTAGAGAAGAAAAAGAGAAAGGAAGAAACCCATACCCGAGAGCTGCACACTTAGCCAAATACTTGCATAGTTTACGTTGTGCAGCATCAATCACAGCTCGGCCAGGAACAAAGTCATTCATCCCCGTACGAGTCAAAGGAGAAGAACCAGTCAGATCAACGCATACATCTTTACCTCCATCCCAAGAATAAAATAAAATATCTGCCGGACGCATGGCATTATCAGGTCCTCCATCTAATCCGATATTAACTTCCTTTCCGACAGATATCCCTGTACGGTAACATATATCAGCAAGAGTATCACGTACCAAATTGTGACGATGCTTAATCCCAACGATGCCAGCACACGATAGCGCATGATCCCTAAATATATCCCCATTAAATACTCTCGAACAAGCTGAACAGGGCTTCGAAACAGAGAACAAGGGAATACCTAAGCGATAACATAAAACACATCGATAAGACCTCCCGTTCATAGTCTGACCTAATCCCAGGATAGGAACCGTCCTAAGCCAGTCAGACGTATGATCCTCCCTCTGAGATGCCCATAAAGCCAACTGACGAGCAGATAAAGCGAAAGTGGATTCTGCATTCTTAATAACCCGAGCAAAATATATATCTGCCATTTTCTTCATGAGTTTGGGGGCAACGACTTCACTCGCATTCTGCATTCTTATTATTATTATTATTATTATTATTATTATTTATCAACATCACTTCATTAGAAATTATTTTTTTAATTTTATTATTATTATTATTATTATTATATTTTTTTATTAACCATCACTGTAAATGCAATAATGCCTAAAAACGTTACTTGCATTTTTCGGTCTCGCTTAGTTTTGATTACGACAATATGTAAAAACAAGCATTTACGAAAACAACGGAAAACGAATTCTTGAGTTCAAGTATTTTTCATTTTACCCATTTTCACTTAAGGTATGGATAAACAAGTACTAACCTTAATCAAGTGATCAAGTGATTTAATCTTTTCTTAAAACTCACTTTTTATTAAGTGTGACAAGTTTTTATTAAACTTTCTTTTTAAGAAAATGTTTTATTAAATTAATTATTTGAAAATTTGAAAATGGCATATTCTTATTTGGTTAGGAATATTCTATCAGGATATTTTTTAAACCAGATATGACCTCCACCACGAAAGGACAAAAAGGGGGCGGAGTCTAGTCCAGCGGTTCCTTAGCTCCTAGGTGGTTCCTTATCGATAAGGTACCGCGGGCTAAGATAAGGAACCGCGGGCAGATATAGCCGTTGGCCCTTTGTCCTATAAATAGTGGACCATTCTCAGCTTTTTAATTCACCTCTTTTGCACATCTATTTCCAGATTCAAACACTCTTCTTTAATCACTCAAACCTTTGATCATTTGTTTGATTACTACTTGTTTAAGAAGTGAATCTTTTCCTTCCATCCCTTCCTCTCCAAGTGCAAAGAGAAGAACACTATCCTTGTGAAGTGTTGAGTCCACCACCAAAGATCCATTGAAGATCTAATTTTATACATTTGTAGTTGTGTCATAGTTGTGAAGATCCAAGTAGTTGTGTCTATTTGGAAGTTGTGTATGTACTAAGTATAGTTGTGTAGATTGGTCCTAGCTACGATTAGGGCTCGACTTTTAGCTTAGAGTCGGAAATTGGTTAAGCGAAGTGTACGATTTTCTCCACCATAAGGAGCTTGTTGTGTAGTAAACTCTCGAGTAAGGAGTACTCGAGGAGTGGAGTAGGAACGAGGAGTGAGCTTCGTTGCCGAACCACTATAAATCCTTGGTGTTCGGTTTGATCTTTCTTTACCCTTAACTCTTTACATTCTTTATTCTTTGTGCATATATTTTTGTTGGTATTAGTTTAGTTACACTATCATTGTTCATATTGTGCATAAGAAGATTTCACATATTTCCTCAAGCCTAAGTTTTTGAAAAAGGATTTTTGAAAACCACATTTTAACAAGTAAATATAAGAAACTATTCAACCCCCCCCCTCCCCCGCCCCTTCTAGTTTCTACAATTGGTATCGGAGAGGGTTGCTCAAGAATTTTTAAAGTATATTGTATTTTAAAACTTGAATCGATCTATGGATTTCAACAAATACCTAGAAGGGCAATCTATGCAAAGACCACCACTTTTTGAAACCGATAGTTTTATTTATTGGAAAAATAGATTTGAAACTTATGTGAAATCAAAAGATTTAGATCTTTGGCATGTTATTACCAATGGTGATTTTTTACCTTATCAATTTAATGAAGTTTCTAAAACAAAAGAATTGGTCACTTTTGACAAAGCTAACGACGACACTAAAAAGAAACTTTCAAAAAATAATGAGGCTAAAATGGTGATTTATAATGCTTTGCCTAAAAAAGAGTATGAAAGAATTTTTATGTGTGAAACCGCTAAAGATATTTGGAACACTCTTTTAGTAACCCATCAAGGTAATAGCCAAGTAAAAGAAAGCAAAATCGATCTTCTTGTCCAACAATATGAACAATTTGTCATCTTAGAAGATGAAACTATTGATAGTGCATTTGCTAGGTTTAACACCATTATTACTAGTCTAAAAGCACTTGATGAAGGTTTTTCTAGCAAGAACAATGTTAGGAAGTTTCTAAGGGCTTTACATCCAAAGTGGAGAGCAAAAGTCACGGCGATTGAAGAGTCGAAAGATCTCTCAACTTTATCACTCGATGAACTCATAGGCAACTTGAAGGTTCATGATATGATAATTTTGAAGGACTCGGAAATAGTGAAAACCAAGAGTGAATGAAAATCTCTTGCACTTAAAGCCAAGAAGGCACAAAGTGACCATGATAGTTCCTCGGATAGTGATGACGAGGAGTATGCATTGGCGTGAGAGATTTCAAGAAGTTCTTCAAGAGACGAGGTCAACATGTTAGGCAACCCAACAATGATAAGAAACCATTCTCAAAGACTCGGTTTGTCAATAACGAAAAAGGTGATAGGAATTGCTTTAGATGTGGTGATCCAAATCACTTCATTGGTGATTGTCCAAAGCCCTCTCGTGATAAGAATCACACGACGTTCGTTAGTGGCTCTTGGAGCGATAGCGGTGAAGATGACGATGACAACTCCAAAGAGGAGAAATGTCTTATGGCTCACACTTCTAAAGAGGTACATTCCGAAACCGAATATTATAGCAATGATAGCTCCACTTTTGATGATATTTAATTTGAAGGAAAATATGATAGTTTACACAAACTTAGTCTTAAATTAATAGAAAAGAATAAAACCTTAGAGTCAACTAAAACTAAGCTTGAAAATGAGATCAATGAACTTAGGGAGAAATTGGCAATACTTGAGAAAAATAAAGAAGTGGACTTAGGTTGCTTAAGTTGTAAGAAACTTAGATTAGAGAATGAAGATCTCAAGAGCACCTCCATTAAATTGGAAAAGTTCATGAAAGGTATTAGTGCTCTTGATGATATGTTAAACAAACAAGTTCATTCTAAGGAAAGACTTGGTCTAGGTTTTAACTCAAATGAAGCCTCAACTAGTGAACCTAAACAAGTCAGATTTTCACAAAAATCACCCACTGTACGCGGTCCCAGATTATATGGGGCTGTTCCTTATCACTATGGAACCACCGCCATAGATAAGGTACCGCGGCCAGAAGATGAGTTTTATGGAAATCATGAACTTTCTGAAAAATCTAAATTAGGTGAAAAACCAAAGCATCTTACTGTTAATAAGGTAAAATTACCCATACTTGACGACAATGCTATTGATAAGTTCTACAAGCCATTAAGTAAACCTCTCATGGGAAATAGAAGCTTATCAAGACCATCTTCTACTCCACCTAGAATACGGAATGGGTCTAAGCCTAGAAGTAGAACGACAACGCCTAGAAGAGATAATCAAAACAATTCACGATCTAGAAGTAAAACCCCAATACCTAGAAGAAATGATCATAACTCTAAACCTAGATCAAATACACCCAGGAGAAATAACGAACAACAAAATGGTTATATGAATTACTAACCTCCTCCATTTTGTTCTCCATGGGGAACCCCTCCTTCATTCATGCATCCCAACCAAATGCAAGGGATGTTTGGAACTAAAAATTTTGGACCCATGAGATATTGGGGACCAAATGTTTGATCTTGTGTGTTGTTACCTAGATATGCTTGGGAATTGATGTGGAGCCCGACGAGTGGATTAAGGATAGTGGTTGTTCTAAACACATGACGGGTAATCGAAGTTTGTTCTCGCACTACAAAGCATATGATGGAGGTAACGTCACATTTGCAAGTAGTCTACGTGGTAATTTCATTGGCAAAGGTACGGTTTCTCTTGACTCTATGACCATTGAAAATGTTGAGCACGTAGATAACTTAGGGTTTAACCTTTTAAGTATAGGTCAAATTTGTGACAATAAGTGTAAGGTCATCTTTTCGGAACATGACAGTGAAATCGTAAAAGATGGAAAAGTCATTGGAAAAGGTGTTAAAAAGCATGGGCTTTATGTCATGAAGGTTAATAAGAAGTCAAAAGACAACATATGTCTTGCGACTATAGATGATAGTTCTACTCTTTGGCATAGGAGATTAGGTCACGCTAATATGCGTTTAATTAAATATTTAGTCTCTAAGGAGTTGGTAAGACACCTCCCCAAGATGAAGTTTGATAGTCACTTTTGTGATGCTTGCAAAGTTGGAAAGCAAGTTCACTCAAGTCACAAAGCCAAGAATTTGGTTTCGACCTCTCGGTGCTTAGAGATCCTACATATGGATCTTTTTGGACCTTCCACCATACGGAGTTATGGAGGTAACCTTTATACCCTAGTTATAGTTGATGACTATTCTAGATTCACTTGGACTAGATTTTTGGCATCTAAGAATGAAGCTTTCGATCATTTCGAAATCTTTAGTCGAAGAATTCAAAATCAACTAGGATGTCCAATTGTCTCTATTAGGACGGATCATGGTAGGGAATTTGATAATGAAGTGCAATTTGGTGCCTTTTGTGAAGCTCATGGTATTACCCATAACTTCTCGGCTCCTCGTACTCCACAATCAAATGGGGTAGTTGAAAGGAAGAATAGGACTCTCCAAGAGATGAGTAGGATGATGTTAAACGAGCAATCTTTGCCTCAAAAGTTTTGGTGCAATGCCGTGGACACATCGACTTATATTCTCAACCGAATTCTTATTCGACCTTTCCTAGGAAAGACCCCCTATGAGATTCTTAAAGGTAAGAAACCCTCATTGGAATACTTTAGGGTGTTTGGAAGCAAGTTCTTTATCCTCAACACCAAAGACTACCTTACCAAGTTTGACCCAAAGTCTTACGAAGGTATCCTTTTAGGTTATTCCCAAACTAGCAAAGCCTACATTGTCCTAAATAGAACCTCGGGGGTTATTGAAGAATCACTCAACGTAACCTTTGATGAAACCCCTCCCTCACCCAAGACACCACCATTGGTTGATGATGACTTGGATGAATTAGAAGTAGTAAAAGCCAAAGAGGTTAGAAAAATAGGAGTTGAAGACCTTAGTGTTGAAAAGGAAGTAAACATTAAGGAGTCTAGGGATCATACTCTCAATAATATCATTGGTGACTTAAATCAAAGGACCCTAAGATCTCAAGTCCAAAACCAAAGTAACTTCTTTTGTTTCGTCTCCTTGATTGAACCAAAGAATGTTAAAGAAGATTTGACGGACGAGAGTTGGGTCATTGCGATGCAAGAAGAATTGAATCAATTCGTTGCCAATGATGTTTGGGAACTTGTTCCTCCACCTAGAAGTTCTACCATTATAGGAACCAAATGGGTATATAGGAATAAGTTATATGAGAATGGTGTTGTGTCTCGTAACAAAGCTAGACTTGTAGCACAAGGCTATAATCAACAAGAAGGGATTGATTATGACGAGACATATGCACCGGTAGCTAGATTAGAATCCATTAGAATCCTTTTAGCCTACGCTTGTGCCTTAGACTTTAAGATTCAACAAATGGATGTAAAGAGTGCATTTCTTAATGGTTTGATCAATGAGGAGGTATATGTGGCTCAACCTCCCAGCTTCATTGATTTTGAGAAACCGGATCATGTTTACAAGCTTAAGAAGGCACTTTATGGTCTCAAACAAGCACCCAAAGCTTGGTATTATAGACTTAAAACATTTCTTGTTAAACATGAGTATACCATGGGGATGGTAGACAATACGCTCTTTACAAAGAAGAAAGGTCCTCACCTCATAATCGTACAAATATATGTTGATGACATTATATTTAGCTCAACTTGTCAAGAATTGCGTGATGACTTTGCCAAAATCATGCATGATGAGTTTGAAATGAGTATGATGGGAGAACTTAACTTCTTTTTAGGACTCCAAATTAAACAAATGGACGATGATATTTTTTTAGTCAATCTAATTACGCTAAATAAATGCTAAAGAAATTTGGATTAGAAGAATCTAGACCAATGAAGAACCCTATGGCCTCGGATACTAAACTCACCGTAGATGATGATTGTGAGTCGGTAGACAACACCAAATATAGAGGTATGATTGGTAGTTTTTTGTACCTAACGACAAGTCGACCGGATATCATGTTTAGTGTTTGCCTTTGTGGTCGCTTCCAAGAGGCTCCCAAAACCTCTCACCTCGAAGTGGTTAAGCGTATCTTCCGATACATTAAAGGCACTATACATTTAGGATTATGGTATCCTAAAGGGACCGGCGTAGAAACCATTATCTACGCGGACTCGGATCATGCGGGAGACTATGTGGACCGGAAAAGCACTAGTGGAGTTTGTACCTTCATGGGTTGTTGTTTAACTTCTTGGTTCTCCAAGAAACAAACCGCTCTTGCAATATCCACCACGGAAGCCGAGTATGTGCGTGCCGGAAAAGCATGCCAACAAGCTCTATGGATGAAGCAAGCGCTTGTTGATTACGGGATTTCTCTTGATGATGTTCCCATCATGTGCGATAATAAAGGTGCTATAGACCTTAGCAAGAATCCCGTGCAACACTCGTGAACCAAACACATAGAAATTCGACACCATTTCCTTAGGGATAATGTTCAAAAGGGGAACATTTCAATTGAGAAGGTACCCTCCAAAGACAACTTAGCCGACATCTTCACTAAGCCACTTAAGAGGGAACCTTTTAATTACTTGCGTCTAGGTCTAGGATTAATGGAACATCTTCCTTAATTTCTTTTCTTTTTGTGTGTTTTCTTTTACCACTTTGAGTCATTGAGTCTTCCAAACTCTTTTTGAAAAACCCTCTCTTCTCCTTTTCAAAATTCTCAAAGTATCTTTCGAAAATGGTTGAGAAATACGTTTGACATTGTTAATTCAATCTAAAAACGATTTTTCATAGATTCTCGCTATTAATATAGAGCTTACATAATTCATATGTATGATTCTCTCAAACATAGCAAGAACAAGATAGAATCATGGAGGATCTTTGTGGCATGACTTAAGGTCTTGTTTTACACACCTCCTACATCGATTTTTTAATCCATGTATTTTGGTCAAATCTCTATTTGGTAAGTTTGCATATGTTTTCTTTGTCTATCTTTGCTCTTAAGCATATCCCTATGATAAGTTAGACTAGAAAAATAAGATTTGCTGAAAATCTTCCTCCAAACAACAAACACAACCTCTGCAGCCGGTTCCATATGTGAACCGCGGTGCCTTATTGATAAGGTACCGCCAGCCTAGATAAGGAACCGCCTACAGTGCCTTCCTTTTTCGGGTTTTTGTCTGAAACTCCAGATTTGCTCCAACATTTTTGAGAATCTTTGTTTCAAACCCTTTGACCACCCCAAAAATACCCTAAGCCTTCCCTATTTAAACCATAAGCACTTTGCCATACTTCACACCTCAAAATGTCTTACTCTCCCAATGAAAGCCTTGAATCTCCTTCATTTTTTCCAATTGCTTTCAATCCTAACTCACCCAAGAACACTCTTAATCACATCTCTCCTACCAAGAATGTTGATTGTGGAACATCTTTTCTTCCACCACCACCCTTTAGTGTTCTTCCTCCTTCTCATGATAATGTCATGCACCATGGAGCATATTGTCATTGTTGTCAATATCAACATCTTGCTATGGCACACATCTATGAGGAGTTGAGCTACATCAAGAGTCTCTTAATCAAGCCTCCACTTCACTATGATTATGAGATCTCCAACAAGCCACCACCACCACCCTCCGCCATTACCTTGTCTTTCATATAAGCATTGGTTGCTTATCCACAAGACACCAAATTCAAGCAAATCTTAGAATTCTAGAATAAATAGGATTAGATTTATGCTTTTGGCTTGTTTCTTTTTTCCATACATCTTTGTATGATTTTTTTTAGTTACCTATCTTGGATCATTGTCTTTTTGTCTTCTTCTCTTTTATTTTGTGACCTATTGCTATATCTTGTTGGTTGCTTCTTTTGTTCAACTAACCCTTCTATGTAGCTTGTCACCATATCTCGATTCCTCGGTGCCCCAAGCTAGGGGGAGTAAGCACCAAGGGGGAGTCTTTGCAAAGTCCGTCTTTTCATCACCGACTTGTGCAACCTTTTTGCTTCGACAAAGGAGGAGAAATGAATAAACTCGTCTTCGAAAATCTTGTTTTGTTTGTGATTGAGTTTATGTATTGTCGCAATCAAAAAGGGGGAGATTGTTAATGCAATAATGCCTAAAAATGTTACTTGCATTTTTCGGTCTCGCTTAGTTTTGATTACGACAATATGTAAAAACAAGCATTTACGAAAACAACGAAAAACGAATTCTTGAGTTCAAGTATTTTTCATGTTACCCATTTTCACTTAAGGTATGGATAAACAAGTACTAACCTTAATCAAGTGATCAAGTGATTTAATCTTTTCTTAAAACTCACTTTTTATTAAGTGTGACAAGTTTTTATTAAACTTTCTTTTTAAGAAAATGTTTTATTAAATTAATTATTTGAAAATGGCATATTCTTATTTGGTTAGGAATATTCTATCAGGATATATTTTAAACCAGATATGACCTCCACCACTAAAGGACAAAAAGGGAGCGGAGTCTAGTCCAGCGGTTCCTTAGCTCCTAGGCGGTTCCTTATCGATAAGGTACCGCGGGCTAAGATAAGAAACCGCGGGCAGATATAGCCGTTGGCCCTTTGTCCTATAAATAGTGGACCATTCTCAGCTTTTCAATTCACCTCTTTTGCACATCTATTTCCAGATTCAAACACTCTTCTTTAATCACTCAAATCTTTGATCATTTGTTTGATTACTACTTGTTTAAGAAGTGAATCTTGTCCTTCCATCCTTTCCTCTCCAAGTGCAAAGAGAAGAACACTATCCTTGTGAAGTGTTGAGTCCACCACCAAAGATCCATTGAAGATCTAATTTTATACAGTTGTAGTTGTGTCATAGTTGTGAAGATCCAAGTAGTTATGTCTATTTGGAAGTTGTGTATGTACTAAGTATAGTTGTGTAGATTGGTCCTAGCTACGATTAGGGCTCGACTTTTAGCTTAGAGTCGGAAATTGGTTAAGCGACGTGTACGGTTTTCTCCACCATAAGGAGGTTGTTGTGTAGTGAACTCTCGAGTAAGGAGTACTCGAGGAGTGGAGTAGGAACGAGGAGTGAGCTTAGTTGCCGAACCACTATAAATCCTTGGTGTTCGGTTTGATCTTTCTTTACCCTTAACTCTATTTATTCTTTGTGCATATATTTTTGTTAGTATTAGTTTAGTTACACTATCATTGTTCATATTGTGCATAAGAAGATTTCACATATTTCCTCAAGACTAAGTTTTTGAAAAAGGATTTTTGAAAACCACATTTTAACAAGTAAATATAAGAAACTATTCAACCCCCCCCCTTCTAGTTTCTACAATCACTTTATTAGAACCAAAAAGGGATTTACAACAAATTGGATGGGAGTCGAGATACTATCTGTGCTCCCACCCCTTTAGCAATAGCAAAACCTATTCTATGGAAAATATGTACAGCAGTGCGCGCTCCAAAATCTCTTATTTATTAATCACACAAAATTGGAAGGGAGCCGCGAAACAAGCTGCGCTCCCACCCCCTTTTGAATACAGAAATCAAGTCTAGAAAATAGAAAAGAGCCACTCCTAGCATCATTAGAATGACAAACAGATAAGCGCTTGAGACGCGAAAGAGTAACCAAGGCTTCCTCGTCAAGCTCCCCAAAAGTAGAGAAGGCAAAAGGGATGAACGAATAACCGTGCTCTGCACAAATAGAAGAATACTTCCTCCTTTTCTTCTGAGCAGCAGTCCGCAAAGCAATCCCGGGGACCCACAAATCCAAACCAGCACTAGCAAACGGTGTGACGCCCGTGACACAAGTAATTATTATTATTATTATTATTATTTATTCTAATATCTAATTGTTATTATTATAAATTATTACATAAAGTTAGATGAGAGTCTAGACACAAGTTGTGCTCCCAGTCCTTTCTGAATACAATAACTTAATATATGAAAGATAAATGAACCACTTTATATATTATTTGTGTGTATGTAATTGAAATAGACTTAATACGTAAAAGTGTGTCCTACGCCTGCGTATCAAGGTCCTCGAACGTAGAAAAAGCATTAGTATGAACTTTTATCCATTGTCCTCACATATGGGCACATTAGAATATTATGATTTACAAAAAGTTAATGGGAATCCTAGACACAATTTGAGCTCCCACAAAATTGTGTTATTATTGTAATCGTTTATATTATCATTATGTAACGGTTTTATTAGTAAAAACTTGTATTATAAAATTGTGTGATTGCATGTGCGATCCCTATTATAAGTATTTGGTCTGTAAGTGGTTTGTGGGTGGTTTGAGAGAAAATGAGTTAACGTTGATGTAAGGGATACATGTATGATCAGACTTACCTTCAGCCTAATTATCTATAAGGTATGATTGTAATTTGTATGATTGTAAGGTACTTCACATAGCCTAATTGTCTATAAGGTACTTCACATAGTATGATTGTAATTTGTATCTGATCTAATATTGCACTAGATGGTGCAATCGGATGCTCGTTTCTATATCCAACAAGGATATCTTTATATGCTTTCTATATTCAACAAGGATAGCTTCCTATGCTTATCTAACGCTGAAACAATTTTTATTTAGAGTATGATTCTATTCGGTCGAAAATTTGCCATTCTCTAATTGTGTGAAGAAACCATTTTAACAATATAAAACAAGAATAAAATTAGAAACAACCTTAACCGGCCACGTCAAAATCACGAAAACAGGGTTTTTCTTAGGTTGATCAATCCCTGTAGGGTAGTCCATCCATTTTGTATCTCCAATTCTCATATATCAAGATCATATTGTAATGGAAACACATAAAGAAAGCTTCCATCATCAAACCCGTCATTAACTCATTATGCCACTTTGTCATTTGTTATGTCATTGGAGAAAAGTTGTCGTACATTTTTTTGTGTTTTCATAAAGGCAGTAGAAAACAACAATTAAAAATACCTATAATGGATTTTCACTTCATTTACTTGAGGGAACTAAAACAACAATACAAGAAAGTTATCAATGAGTTTTTCTTTAACCGTAAGATTGAAGTTGTTTTAGATGAAATATAATAATTAAAGGTGAAGCTTTTCCCACATTAGTGAATGTACAAATGCATGGTGAATGTGTTTTTATAGATTATACCATTGAACTTATATAATTTGATTTACTAGATGCTCGATAATAAAAAATGTTACTTTTTGAATATCAATCATCTACTCGACCAAATTTTAGTTATCACGTCAGTTTTGTATTTTTTATATACCATATTACCATAGATATATAGAAAAAAATTGAACGAAATATTATAAAATATTTTGATTTTCACTTTTAAATAGCACGTACAAATTTATATTCTCTTTGGCATATCACCGCCGCTAAGATTCACCATATCACCAATCGTATAAGAACCAAATATAAGATCAGATACAAAGAGTGTGCCTAAAAAGGGTTCTTCGCCAATTGGTGAAATAACATATCCTAACACCATATGTACAACTAATGTGTCTTAGAATTTGTAACTTTTATAAGAGAAACTAGCCACCGTAAAAGATGTGTTAAGATCGAAAGAAAAAAATATAGAAAAGGTGGATGTGTCTTTATAGCTTACACCATTGAATTCATATAACCTTATCAGTCATGATCGTTAACCCGAATGTTTTATCGATCATGTATTTGATTGGTTTTTATTCATCGCGTCATAATTATATTTTTCGTATATCATATTTCTATAGATATATCGAAAATCATTGAGCAGGATTTTATAAAAAATATTTTGATTTGAACGGAATTTCATAAAATATTTTGATTTGCATGTGACAGGCACAAAACAAATTATGAACAACACTTCTGGCCTTAGCAACTTTTGAATAACTCAAACATTGTGCGAGAAATGAAAAACGCAAAACTCGTGGTTGCAAGGAGCTACATATATCATAGATAGATGGCAGAAGAAGCAGAACTATTTGAAAGTTGCGGGGGGAGGCACCCCCATGACTCGTAAAAAAATCAAATTTTACCCAAAGGTCTATTGCAAAATGAAAATAAAGACACAATTGTAAGCATAAAAAATGAGGCGCAAGTTATAAGAATAAAAGAGTCACCTGCACAATACTTGACTGCAAGGAAGTATGGGACTCGATCAAAATCAAGAATTTGAGAGCCGATATTGTTCAAAAGGCACGACTGCAAACCTTGAAGAGTGAACTAGAGACGCTAAGGATAAAACCAAATGAAAATGTAAGTGACTATGGAGCAAAGTTAAGTAGTATAATGGCCAAGTTTAAAGGACTAGGCGAAAGTTTGGAAGATAAGGTGCTAATAAGGTAACTACTTAACTGTGTTCCTAAGAAGTTTTTACCGATCGTGGCAACCATTGAACAATATCAAGATTTAGACAAAATTTCATTTGAAGAAGCCGTTGGAAGATTAACAACCTATGAAGAACGAATTAAAAGTCAAGACACACTAGAAGCAAATGATAAGAATAGCTTCTCATGGCAAGTTCAAACACCCAAAGACATGGTAAAGGGCGAGGTAAATATTTCAACAAAGAATCCAAGGTAAGCATGAAATGGAAGAATAATCCAAATGCACGTAGGACAAATACGAGTCAAGGAACTAAAGACAAGAATACTTCCAGATGTTATGAATGTGGTAACTAAAACCACTTTGCAAGGGAATGTACGTAGTGGAAGTATATTAAAGACAAGCAAGAATAGTCTCTTCTCATATATGAAACTGACAATGAACCCACATTGCTGTGAAATAAAGCGTAGAAGACTTGATTGACGTCTATAACGTTATAAGGGGATAATGTTGGACCAATAATTTTATAAACGCAAAAGTTAGGGTACTAATATGTATTACAATTTGTTATTAGTCGGTTATAGGCAATTATTTACACTTATGTATGAAAACTCATGTCTGTGAACCAACACATCTTTTCATATGACACCTATTCGTGTTGTATAAATAGAAGCTATGTAAACTTTATCAGATTGGACAAATTATTAATAAAACAACGTTTATTACATTTTTGGTGTATCGTAATTAAGTTTAGATCATAGATATTTTGTTAGCGACCAATAAAACTACACTAAAAGGCTAAGAATATCTATGGTGCATATTATAAGAACCAAGCGCGGATGCAGGACAATAAAACGTCACATACTCGAAAAGAACAATAAAGACTCGCACTAACTACATTACATAAAAACCAATCACGAGACCAATATATATTTACCAACTAGCTTAAAGACCCGTGGAATCACGGGATTTTTAAAAGAAATATTATAAAATAGTATTATGTATATGAATAAAGTAAGTAAGATAATGAACGAATATATACCCCGTTAATATTTAAAAGAAATAATAAATAAATTTTTCGATAAACAATTGAGCTTGTAACAATTAAAATAATAAATGATGACAGTGTCCTTTTCAAATTTGATGGCCTTGAATAGAAAATGTTAGTTCCGTGAACACTTAAAGTCCACAGAAAATGTAAGTAACAATACATTGTGACTGATAATATATTACAATTTAAAATATGATATAAGTATGTCATATGTATTGTACTTGAGCCTTAATAATATATATTGAAATGCTTCTTTATATACTACATTTGTAGCGGTTTTCAAAATATTACCATCCGCATTGCAAACCTGAAACGCTAACATAAACTGTCAACACCTTACAATCTTCGAACACACATGCTTCTTTCATTTTGGTCCACAATTAGCCTTTCTAATTTATTATCTAAACAAACTTAAATATCAAGTCTTTGATTAAACTTTATTTGCAATGTTAGTTGTAGAGTTAGTTGAAAGCATTGTATTATAGTAACATTTAAATTTCATGGACTTAAAAGAAATTTAAGTATTCCATCATGTGCCATAAGCGCCTATACTTTCAAAAAAGAGATGTAACATTATGAGTCCATGAATGTGTGTCGCCATACTTATTTTCATCCAGCTTCTTTTAATTTAACGCACATACAATAAAAAAAATTACAATAAAAAGTCAACAATTCAAGAAACTATAACAGTTTCATATAATAATAATAATAATAATCATTATTTGGACCCATTAGTTACTTATAGACCCGCTAAGTAGTTATTTGGACCCATGAGAAGTTTTAACTAAAGATCTTATTTTAGCATTAAAGAAACGACATGTAATGTGTAAATGTTTTACCAACTCATTTCCAGCATATATGAAGAAGATAGTCTCCAAATATGAATCAAGCATTATACACTCTCATTTACAGTAATATAGGAAGAAAAAAAACTGAAACACCCTTTTGACAATGAATTTCAACATATTTAGTTGGAAGTTGCCACCAAAGCCATATGCTCAGTCAGGTCCAACACTCGGTTGCTACACATGATCAATTTTACACTACAAGTTAAAAACCCGTATAATCAATACTATGCACATCAGCACATGCAATGTATAGCCGCTTACTGGCTTCTTTTGCAAGAGTTGGTTATTACTGTGAACAACCTGCACATCACACCTAAGGGAGAACAAACATATAGAAAACGTGAGTAGCATACATACATTTTAAGCTTAATGTGGTTGCGTTTTTTTACATAATCCAATCTCTGTTTTACCCTATAACATAATGATCCTCACCTGCTCGGAACTATGTCACATTCTCAGCCTCTACATACATCACAGCTTTACGAGTGACTGACACTTCCAATCAGTGCGATAATAATTTGAAGACAAAAGAAGCAACTTCATTTGATCATAGATAGGGGATACTTTGCTTAGAACTTCGTGTCCATTCAACATTATCACAAAAAATTATTCACTTATATTATATGCTTTAAATTTCCTAAAAATAGAGACTACATACACTGCTACAAAAATGTGAATCATGGTATTCAAAGCAATAATTGAAGTTAAAATATGCTACATCATAGATCATTTAGTTTACTTCAAACACACATTTAGCTCGCTAATTTGACCACATACAACCGGGTAACCCATTACCAACCTAATTGTGTAACATTTACCAAGATCATTCCTAAAGCATTATATGTAACATCGAACCTTAACATGCACTTCAACCTATTAGTTTAAAAAAGAGTGTCGATATATATGCCTTTTGTGAGAATTACTCAAAGCCACCCCTAGAAAGAACTAACAAAAGAATTATAAAAAAAACATCAACAGATGCATTTTCAAGAAAATGTTGAGAGCTTAAAACTGCTTTCATTAGACCAACATACAATCGAAAGCACACATTCTACAAAAGAACTCTCATCTGTGTTTTTTGTGCATTAGATCAATTACTAAAAAGGACTCTAAGTAAGATTATGCATGAACCGTTGTATTATTGTTTTGTTCATATCAAAATTGCATTCATTAAGGATTTTAAAAATAATAAAAACCTTGAAATATCTAAAATGAAGCATTGGAGCCATTGTTATTCATTAAGGATTTTAAAAATAACCTATATGTTGGTTATGAACTTAAAGTAGTAATAAAATTTCTAAAATGCAGCATTGTAGCCATGGTTATTCATAAACCGTACAGATACATACATCTTATAATTAAAACTCATATCTCAACATGTAGATGGAGTTCAATTGGTAATGAAAAAAATGTTACCATTTAGAGAAGAAGCATGTTTCCTTGCTGTATTGTTTAACCAACCCAGTCCTCCACCAATTCCTTTCATTTTATATAACAAAAAAGAACAACAAAACGATATATCGAAACAATCAAATGTAAGTTTTCCACAACCTTAATGTCGCAAATTGACTATCCTCACAAGATGCTTGACTAATAATCTGATAAAGTTTTGTGCGTGATAACCTATAATAGAGGCAAAAGGCAATCATAGAGGCATTCAACATAAACTACTACACTCTAATTAGTTTCTCCCTTTTATGTTCTAATAACGTTTAAATACATACTCACTTTTAAACTACTTAAAAGGCAATCATAGCTTTTTGAACTACTAAAGCATCCATAAATTCTCTAATCACATCTGATTTTCTTATTGGATTTACATCATAAACAGAAAAATAATTGAAAATAATATAAATCAAATGGATTTCATTAGAATTGAAACTTACATAAATTATTGAGTCCAATCAAAGTTTCAAATCATTGTAGACCTACGTATTCTACATAATTCAAATACTATCAAAACTCAGTTACATTCTTTTTATATTCATGGTACTGAACATAATTCCACATGAAGATTTACGTATAACATAATTCAAATATCAAAACTAATACTATTGATTTACCTAAAAATTTAACTATTCTTCTCGTAACTGGATATGCTTCATAATAGATTGATGACCGCAATCCGTGAGGCTGATACATATACGCATAATCAGTTCACCGTTACCAAAAATGTTATCTTTTGATTTTATATTAAAAAATTATTACGATGAATTACCTTTCTTAGTGGCAAATAGATAATTTATAATAATTTTCTTCAATTAATCAACATCATTTGATTATCTTGAACCGGAAATTTAGGAATACACGGGCATGGTTATTTGAAAATGGTACAATCAAACCTAAAAATAAAATTGATATTATATCTATTGCCTACAAAAACAGATTTAAATACCAAATCATACAATTAGTTTTCCTCAAATTCATACATATAGGTTTCTCCAAATTATTTTTTAGGGTTTTGTTACATTGAACTAAAGCCATAATTCCCAATTTTAAGGATTGAACAGCACAAAACTCACATGCTTAGATCAGCTTGTTAGGGTTGATGAACATGGTTAAGATGCATATAAACCTGCATTCGATATTAAGATGCATAAGCCACATATAAACTCAGATTAATCTTTTAATAAAATAAAAAAGAGACATGCAATAAACCTCAGAATAGGAACTAACATAGGATAGTCATAAGCATTCCATGGTGGCCTGTTAAAAGAAAGCAAGATCCAAATTAGTAAATTATAATATTATTCCAATTAGCTAAGCTTTTAGACAATGTAACTTACAAAGAAAATAAATTCACATACGAAATGAGGAATCTTAAAACTGAACCTGCAAAATAAATAATCAAAAAATCCATATGTATTATGATCCAGATTACATATATTTGGATTTGAAGGGATGTGTGTGATGTTTATGTGTTTTCGAATTGTAGTTAGAGACTCTGTTCGTTTCTGTATTATGGCCGAAAATTACTCAAGAAGCTTTGACTATTTTTACTACTATAATGTATCATCTCTAAAATTCGGGCGATTCTCATTAAAGTGTCTGTTTTTACTCATTATTATCATTTATGTAATATAATACTTTAGAAAAATACCATGGTTAAATATTTTAAAATTTTTGTGTATAACCAAATACATTGGTAAGTTTTTATAAATACATTATTTATTAAAATAATAATTATTATTTATAAAAAAGTTATGTTTTAATTTTTTATAAAAACATTATAAAAAACATTTTACATAAAATGTTGTTAAATGAGTTTTTTAAGTTACATAAAAATTACTAATATAGAAAAAGTACCAATACAGAAAAATAAATTTACATAAAAAGACTAAAAGTCTTTTTAATATATAGAAAAACTAATGAAGTTTTCATGATTTTTTTTGGTATACACGAAATAAATTAACATAAAAATACAAATACAAAAAATATTTTTATAACTTAAATTGTTTCAAAAATCTATTTTATAACATCAGATGTTTTAATAAAGGTTGTACATTATAGCTTTTTTCATTGAGATTAATTTTGGTAATGTTTTTAATTGTTTTAGGTTAAATAACTTGTACATTAGAGGTATATTAGGAAACGTTTTAAATTCTTGCATTTAATTCTTATGCTTTAAGGACTTGTAATATATTTTGTTTTATTATATAAAATAGATAAGAGTGGTTGTGCTAGAGATAAAGTTATATATGCGAGAAAAAGAGTGTTAAAGGGTTTTACAAACTACTTGAAGCCATATTTGATCTTGTAAATAACTAAGATTGCTCGCGCTTGGATAATCAAATAAATGATGATTAAGTATGGAGAATATAGATTGTTTAAGAATCGATAATCGTTGGTTCCTTATAGTCATTTATTTTTCTTTTTTACAAAGAAAACTCTGATTCCTTCACCTTTTAGCGTTCTGGGCCTTTATATAAATAGAATATTAAAAAAATATCAAATTAAATTGTAATTTAGTAGTTAATTTTTATATTAAAATCAGTCTTGTTATAGTCTTTAGTGCTAAATATGCCATAAGATAAATACGTAACTATCCCGATGTAAGTGATAACCTCATCCCGAAGCACCAACTTTTTCTAATGATTCTACAACAACGATGAGATATTTGCAAAGCAAATTATCAAAAAGGTAAAAGGATGAGCTTATGCAAAATTGTAGTTTTTGGAAAATCACATTTCTTTCAATTGCTTTGATTTTACATGGCTTTAAAAGCCCTAGAATCCATCTGGAAATAAACCGACTTATTCAAAACAGCATAAAAGATGCTTATAAATTTCCAATGCAACTTATTTCCAAATTTTAACCGACTTATTCAAATTATTGACTATATTTTAGGAAATATCATTATTAACCGAAAATGTCAAGAATTGAAGGACAAGTCGACAAAAAGTTTTTATTCATTCTAACTCGATCAGCTCGATCATCTTTGTCATATCGAATTCTCTTTACTAAAACAAGTTACTGTTAAATCTCGAGATTTTTATCAATGCATGGGAGCGAGATTTCTCTTGATATCCAAGAGGAGATACTCGTAAGATTGGAAGTAAACGATCTCATTCGATGCAAAAGTGTATGCAAGTCATGGAATTCGTTCATCTCGAGTCCCGGTTTTGAAAAATCTCAGCTTAACAATACTTTCAAAAAGAAAGTAGATAATAATGAAATTGGAGATAATAATGAAAAAGGATCGTTTTGAATCCGTATCATAAGGCTGAAATTGTTGGTTCTTCTAACAACCTAGTTATTGTTTCTTTTGATTTATCCAAAGAGGTTTTTCACGAAATCCCGAGTCCCCTAGACCCCTGTCCCATCGGGCAATGGAACATTGGTACTGAATACAAACTGGGGACTGTGAAAGACCGTTTATGCTTCTTCTATGGCGAATCACATTGTGGACTTAGTATTTGGTTTATGAAAATGGACAATGTACAAGAGTCAGAGTCAGTATGGGAATCAATGTTTAAGGTTTCAAGGAAGACTTTCTCTATTAGAGATCATATGCATATTCATATACGGATGTTAGAAGAAGTTCTAGGTGCTCGTGTATTTGGGCAAATGGTTTTGTCTTCCACCGAAGCGGAACATGTTCATTTCATATATGATGAACACGTATATGTTGAGAGCCTTGTATCTCCTCAAGTTGGGGGGACGTGCAAGCGGAAAAGAAAAGGAACTGAAACCAATAGTAACAAGACATCTAAGTGTGAAAATTGCAGACGCCTAGACAGATCTACGAGAGGTAGCACTAGCACCAAGAGGAAGGAAAAAAGAAACAACATCCAGAGCTTTGCAAAATATAACGAACATTTGTGATCTTATTTATTTAAGCTTTACTTGTAACATAATATTTGGCAATCACTCGTAACATTCCAATCAAAAAGATCCTTGTGTTTCCTGTATTGTTTGCGATGTTAGTTTTTCTTTCACTCATTTCCTTTTAAGAACTTGCATTAAAATTCCAACCCATACATATGCAGTTTCTGTTAGGGATCTCCGGGAAGAAAAAGTCAGTTAGTCACTTTTTTTATGGTGTCTGACATGGTTGTAACATTTTATGTCTTAACGGCTTATAAATGTGCTAGTACTTTATTTATGCTAGTTAAAAATGAAATCGCTCAAAAGGGATTAAAGCAGCTTAGGCCTGTTATAATACTGTGGTTAATTAAGTGTGACGGTGTTCCCATTTGTTGCTGGGGTCTTATGGTTTTGTTTTAGGCCGGGTTAACGGTCAACAATGTGTCATCATTTGCTGGTTGGCCGGAATTGATCATGTATATAATGATCCTAAAAGAGTAACTGACCTTGTGAAAGTAATTTAAGGGACAAGAAAGTATATACAGATAAGAAACACTACACTGAAAACCAATCACGGTAACGAGCATATTATACCAGAGCGCTGATGTAGTACAGCAAAACATCATACCTGACAAGAACAATAAAGACTCTCGCCAATATATTACATAAAAACCAATCAAGATATCAAAAGACTCATGCATTAACTGAAAGACATAATACAGTAATATTTACTCGCCAGACTATTGACACAAGATTCCAACACCACCTAGTTGTTTCACCAGATTCATTAGGTAATGCTTCCATGTCACGTTGAGTTGCTCATGCGGATGCCTCAAGGGGTATAGAACCATGGGTGGGTCAGATATGATTAAATATCTCGAGAGTAGTCAACTTTTTTATTAAAATGATTTCGGAGGTTTTGGCATAAAAAGGTTTGGGTGACTTTCGACCCATATACCTGTTTCCTTCAAGTTAAATCTTTTGGTTTCCTCGCTCGAGAAAACAAAAAGAAATAACCCAAATAAACCCATTCGCCAATATACGGGTAGTAACTGTCACCTGTATATATTTTGTTTGTGTGTCAACCTCATCCTACCTGTTTTGCCACCTCTACTGACTAGAGAGGCTTACATATGGGAGGAAATAAGGACGAATAAACCAATCAAACAAGCAACTCCCAGACCGATACCCAAAGCTGCTGTTGATCCAAGGACTGACAATATAAATATCAAGGGGCGTGTTAATTAAACTAAATTTATGATAGTAATATTTTTGTTGTAGTGATATCTTGATGAATCAGTTAATTAAACTACGTGCTTCCAAGTTCCAACTTGAAAGTTTTGATCTGTTCTGCTACACTTGAAGGTGAAAAAGTGTCGGGACTTTTTCTCCAAATGTCTCGTTTTGAATGTTCCTGGAAAATTATTTCCTGTAGAGATATAATATAGCACAAAGAAAAGCTACTTTTGAACTAATCTTCAGAACTGTTCGACTTTAGCATAAACCTGCTATAATCACTGCGGTGGTTTGATTCATTTGTTACTTCTGGAATTTAGACTCTTATGCCCTTAAACTTTGTTGCAGATATATACGCGTTAATGAGCCAGAAGGGGACATCTTGATATAAATCTAAATTCATACAGTATATTGCAATATCCATTATGTTGTAATAATTGAGGTACTCATTGTTGTACTACACAATTTATAGTAATAAAAACTGATAGGTTGATTTAAGTTGTGAAACGGGTCAAATGTATATTTGTAGCTAAAAAGGAAATGTCTCAAATGTGTCCAACGTCCATATTTGATGCATACTATGAGTCACTTACTATCATAGTAATAAATGATGTTTTTAAAAAGTTTGCAGATCAACAAGTGCCGAGCTGGCTCTTTTTCACTCATACTAAAATGTTGTGTCTACCATTATATATCCCAACCTGCCCATTTACTTTACGAACTTGATTTTCCAGCCCGTGCAGCTTCTGTTACGGATCGTTTGGGGGGAAACTTTAGTTAGACAGCTTTTGAATTTACTACTTTATTTGAATATGAAATCGCTCAAATGGGTTAAAAGTCGCTCGCTGAGGCCTGTTATATGGATGTTTTTAACCTTCTAAATCAGTTAACTCATGAAATTATGATATTATCATCATAATTTAGATTCTCAAAATTTAATCGTGTTTAAGAACTTCAATATTTATTTATTTTAGGATAATTTATTTTGTGAAAACAAAAAATAAAAACATCAAGTCGTTCTAGTAGAGTGGTAAGTATTCCCGCCTGTCTCCCGGGTGACCCGGGTTTGATCCCAGCAACGGCGGTTTTTTCTTTTTGTACTAGTAATATTTTGTAGAGATGGTGAGTGATGGGACCATTGCTCATGTTAACTTAAGGGTTCTACCATTCTAAGGGCAGGGACATTGACGTCCGCTGCTCGATATATAAGTGTCTGGATGTTTGTTTTTTACTCTTGCTTTGGTGGGTTTGGTTGAGATCAAGCTTGGCGAGTTGGCTTGTTTGGATTGGTATGGTTTAGCCGCAGTTGTACCGTTAGTGGTGTTAGTACGTGCCTTCATCAGCACCTGCTTTTTATGTCTGTGTTGTGTTACATGTGTTCACTCGTTAGTTTTGATTATCGTATGATGTAAACAATTCAAGTTGGTGAAGCCTTTGACCTTATCGTTATTTAGAAAACAGGACCATAAAGCCACGTTATGCTTAAAATTAGCGCAAGTTAAAGAAGAAACATTTATTCAAAAAAAAAAAAGAAACATTAAAAAGTCAAACCAATGTATAAAAGATAGCTTTAAACCAGTCAACTTTCTTTACTAGACCCTTTAATTTAGTCAATTTCTAAGGTCATTTATACTAGCAGTTACAAAAATCCCTTGACCACAAAACTATGTTACATACGTCTATTTTTTCTTACCTTTTTCCTTGTATTTATATCACAATAATTTGCCCAAAATCCATAAGCTCAATTCGAACTCATTCAACAATTTAACAATGCCTCAGGTAAGTCTTTCTATTATTTGTCTTTTGGTATGTACTGTGTGTGTACGCGCGTGCCTCAGCTGTGCAAGTGCATGATAAATACACGAAGAAACTGTATTCTACTAATATTTGACACTTGTATTTACAGGCATTTGATCGATTGATGGGAACTGGACTACATATCACTCAGATAGCAAATGAGCATGGTCGAGCAGGACAGGTTTTAGTGATTTTAAAAATATTTTTTACGGGTATCTGCTAAATGAATTTAATGTATATATAGATGTATATGGCAGATGCGAGCTGATTTACATATATTTTCATCTATGTATTTGTCCGCATTGAAGTTTCTAATTAATCTGTATGGACTTAGAAATGTTTGTATGTGTTCAAAAGCTCTATTTGTTGTTGTTGTTGTAGGTACTCGAGATATTTGCTGAGATCAAAGAACGGGTAGAAGTTGTAGATGATTTAAGAAACCAAATTGTTGAGCAGGTAAACTATGTGTCTTATATAACGGGTAGCCTATGAGCATAAGTAATATAATTGGTTACACAACAAACAATAAACTTTTTTATGCAATTTGCACCCTAATTTTAATCAACAATTGTTTGATCACTTTTATTATTGATTAAGGTATTTAAGTAACCTAGCTAGTTTCTATATAATAGTAGCGTAATCCCGAGAATAACTGATACAAATTTAACTACGTACATAAACACTAGTGACACCACATATAACTTCTTTCATTTTTTGCTAGGCTGATGACACCAAAGGAGACTTTGAGACACTTAATGAGTTATTTACAATGTCACAGGTCGACCTCTAATCCTCTCCTCGCTTACATTATTATATCTTATGCATCATGTGTGTATGTGTGCCTCAAGATCAATCACACCATGCTACCTTTTGAGTTAACGAGCTCTATATCTTCTCCACATGCATGATTATCAATTACATGAACTAAGTTGTACCCACATGTTGTTCAGGTAGCTTATCAGCACTCAATGTCCGCTGAAAATGTGGCTGCTGTGAAGGGTACCACATCTTTAATTAATTTTTGGTATATAAAAGTAGGGTTCTATATATGAAACATGATTAATTAACATTGTAAACATGAATATCATAGGGATCAACTTACAGATGCGTAGCTATTTTGAGAAAATTGGATCTCTTGCTTCACAAATTATAACCAAATTCAACAGAATTGACAAGGAGGTTAGATCATACATGGCAATATACTCTCTTAAGTTTAAATTAAAGCCTCATTGTGTAACCAATATGAACCCCTATCTTTTAAATACTATATCGTGCAGAACGTTCTCAGCAAACGACAACCTGGTTGTGGAGAAGGAACAGCAGATGAGCGTATGCGTACTTCAGTCACACAGTAAGTAATGCCTCTATCTCACTTATGGGTAATGAAATAATTGATTATTAATGTTGACTTTTGGTTACATTGAAGATGGCTAAACAACCACCGAAGAAAAGGCTTTCTGAATTTCGAGTATGTTTCCGATCCCTTCCATATTACTGTATTCGAATATATATTTTGTATTCAAATTATATATTTAGTATTGATTGAGTTTTTCAGTATTTGTCTCAATTGTATAAATGCTATGTATTTAGGCGCTTCAAGAGCATATACTTCAAGAAATTTTTGAATTGATCAGAGGCGTGTGTATACAGGTTGATTTTTATACTTGACTAGATTAAACATCAAAAGAATTCATCCATGTGTGGTAACCCAATATTGATCTTATTCATTTGCTTTTCACTATTTCAGTGAGCAGAGATTGGGAGAATGAAGAGATAAATACAGAAAGCAACTCTATTCCAATTTTAGACACTTGCATTTAGACACATTTGATCGATTGCTGGAGCCTGGACAAGACGAATGCATCACTCGGATAGCAATTGTGATCATTGAAGTTTCTTTAATCTATTTACACTGAGGACTTGGGAATGTTTGTATGTGTTCAAAATCTTGTTGTTGTTGTGGTTGTACTTTAAATCTTTGTAGAGATCCAAGAACACCAAGAAGCTGTAGATTAACTAAGTAAACAATTTGTTGAGTTAGCACAGGTAAACTATGTGTCTCATGTAACGGATTACACATATTTTACCTGTGCTAACTCAATAACTTGTTTTCTTAGATCATCTACAACTTCTCCGCGTTCTTGGATCTCTACAAAGATCCCAAGTACCTACAACAATCAACTTTTAAATCCATACAAACTAACATTCCCAAATCCGTATAGTTTGCATAGATTAAAGGCGTGTAGAATGCTAAAAATGATCAAATTTACCATCCACAGGTCTGAAAATGCCTTCAAAGTGTGTCATTTTATTTGTAAGGCAATAAGAGGTCGAGAGCTGCTTTTATCTATTCAAGATTAACAGCCATGATTATTTACCTTACGACTTTTAAAAAGTCAAACCAATGTATAAAAGAGAGCTTTAAATTTAGAAAATTTATTCTTTAATAGCCCCTTAAATTTAGACAATTTATAAGGTCATTTATACTAGCAGTTACAAAAATCACTTGACCACAAAACTATGTTAATACTTTAAAAGCCATATACTACAACCGTATCTCTTTATTTTTTCTTACCTTTTGCCCAAAATCCATAAGCTCAATTCGAACTCATTCAACAATTTAACAATGCCTCAGGTAAGTCTTTCTATTATTTGTCTTTTGGTATGTGTGTGTACGCGCGTGCCTCATCTATGCAAGTGCATGATAAATACACGAAGCAACTATATTCTATTAATATTTAACACTTGTATTTATAGGCAATTGATCGATTGATGGGGACTGGACTACATGAATATATCACTCGGATAGCAAATGAGCATGGTCGAGCAGCTGGACAGGTTATTAGTGATTTTAAAAATATTTTTTACGGGTATCTGCTAAATGAGTTGAATGTATATGGCAGATGCGAGCTGATTTACATATATTTTCATCTATGTATTTGTCCGCATTGAAGTTTCTAATTAATCTGTATGGACTTAGGAATGTTTGTATGTGTTCAAAAGCTCTATTTGTTGTTGTTGTTGTAGGTACTCGAGATATTTGCTGAGATCAAAGAACGGGTAGAAGTTGTAGATGATTTAAGAAACCAAATTGTTGAGCAGGTAAACTATGTGTCTTATATAACGGGTAGCCTTTGAGCATAATATATACAGTTTATAATAGTAATTTCAAAGAAAAGTAAAATCACATCCCTATAGAGAATTGGTAAATATATGTTTCAAGTCACCTTTTAACTCACAATATTAGAATTATCATATTTTTATCATTCATAAGTAATATAATTGGTTACACAACAAACAATAAACTTTTTTATGCATTTTGCACCCTAATTTTAATCAACAATTGTTTGATCACTTTTATTATTGATTAAGGTATTTAAGTAACCTAGCTAGTTTCTATATAATAGTAGCGTAATCCCGAGTATAACTGATACAAATTTAACTACGTACATAAACACTAGTGACACCACATATAACTTCTTTCATTTTTTGCTAGGCTGATGACATCAAAGGAGACTTTGAGACACTTAATGAGTTATTTACAATGTCACAGGTCCACCTCTAATCCTCTCCTGGCTTACATTATTATATCTTATGCATCATGTGTGTATGTGTGCCTCAAGATCAGTCACACCATGCTACCTTTTGAGTTAACGAGCTCTATATCTTCTCCACATGCATTTTATCAATTACTTGAACTAAGTTGTACGCACATGTTGTTCAGGTAGCTCATCAGCCCTCAATGTCCGCTGAAAATGTGGCTGCTGTGAAGGGTACCACATCTTTAATTAATTTTTGGTATTTAAAAGTAGGGTTCTATGTATGAAACATGATTAATTAACATTGTAAACATGAATATGGGATCAACTTACAGATGCGTAGCTATTTTGAGAAAATTGGATCTCTTGCTTCACAAATTATAACCAAATTCAACAGAATTGACAAGGAGGTTAGATCATACATGGCAATATACTCTTTTAAGTTTAAATTAAAGCCTAACTGTGTAACCAATATGAACTCCTATCTTTTAAATACTATATCGTGCAGAACATTCTCAGCAAACGACAACCTGGTTGTGGAGAAGGAACAGTAGATGATATGCGTACTTCAGTCACACAGTAAGTAATGCCTCTATCTCACTTTTTTTTGGCCAACAATGCCTCTATCTCACTTATGGGTAATGAAATAATTGATTATTAATGTTGACTTTTGTTTACATTGTAATTGGTTGTGGAGAAGAAAAGGCTTTCTGAATTTCGAGTATGTTTCCGATCCCTTCCATATTTCTGTATTCGAATATATATTTTGTATTCAAATTATATATTTAGTATCGATTGAGTTTTTCAGTACTTGGCTCAATTGTATAAATGCTATGTATCTAGGCGCTTCACGAGCATATACTTCCAGAAATTTGTGAATTGATCCAAAGGCGTGTGTATACAGGTTGATTTTTATACTTGACTAGATGAAACATCAAAAAAATTCATCCATGTGTAGTAACCCTATATTGATCTTATTCATTTGCTTTTCACTATTTTTGTGACCAAAAATTGGGAGAATGAAGAGATATGCGTACGTCCGTGCGTCCCTCAGCTGTGCAAGTGCATGATAAATACAGAAAGCAACTCTATTCCAATTTTAGACACTTGTATTTACACACATTTGATCGATTGCTGGAGACTTGACAAGACGAATGCATCACTCGGATAGCAACTGTGAGGCTGTGAGCATTGAAGTTTCTTTAATCTATTTACACTAAGAGGACTTGGGAATAATGTTTGTATGTGTCCAAAAGCTTGTTGTGGCTGTACTTTAAATCTTTGCAAAGATCCAAGAACACCAAGAAGCTGTAGATTAACTAAGTAAACAAATTGTTGAGTTAGCACAGGTAAACTATGTGTCTCATGTAACGGATTACACATAGTTTACCTGTGCTAACTCAATAACTTGTTTTCTTAGATCATCTACAACTTCTCCGCGTTCTTGGATCTCTAGAAAGATTCCAAGTAGCTACAACAATGAACTTTTAAATCCATACAAACTAACATTCCCAAGTCCGTATAGTGTGCATAGATTAAAGGCGTGTAGAATGTTAAAATGATCAAATTTATCATCCACAGCTCTGAAAATGCTTTCAAAGTGTGGCATTTAATTTGTAAGGCAATAAGAGGTCGAGAGCTGCTTTTATCTATTCAAGATTAACAGCAATGATTATTTACCTTATGACTTTTATCCTCTCATCAGAAGAAAAAAACTGAAAAGAGTTCCAAATTGTAGATACACATTGAATAACTCTGAAAAGACGTATATAATACTAAACCATTTTGGTCATAGTCAAACGCCTTATTTGATCTTCCCATGACATGAATGTATTTAAATCACTATTTTTTTGAAAGGTATTTAAATCACTATTCATCGCAGGTTAAACCGTTTAATTGAATCCATTTAACCATCATGTTTATTTACAAATATTAAGTATTTTACTAATAAACCTCCTATTGTAAATGAAGAATAACGTAAACGTGTGATCTTTCCAAAACATATTAATGAAACAATCCTTTGATTTTGATACTTTTCCAAGGATTTTGGTTTAAGAAATGCAACAACACCCTGAGAATATTCTCATTTGAAGAGTTCAAAAAACAGAATCGATTGCCAATTATTCTGACTTGAAAAGCTGAAAAAACATAACCGATCACTAAGAACAGGAGCATTTTCTCATTATCATAACCAAGTCCCCTGGCAACATGTATCTTTAGGTATCACGAAACCCCGTCTCCTCGGTGGGCTAAACAACTCTTTTCACCTACAAAGAGATCCATGTCTAAGCTTCTTCTCTATAATCTGGATTCTCTTTTAAAATAACAAATCCTTCCAGAATAGGGGAAAGGGGGATATAATTCTTTGTTGTGAGTTCAGCCCTATCCCCAGCAGCTAAGAGGACAGAGGTGGAATGAGTCTGGAACCCAATGATGGTCTTGGGATGACCTGCCTGTCCCACGACATCAACAGCTTGTCCTACCCGAACTGGTACCAAAAAAGGTTTCAAATTTTCATCCACAGTAAGCAACATTCTTGGCTGCATCGCCAAAACTACAAAGTAGAGGACATAGTGATATTTTCCCAATATAATAGCTTTCATGTCTAGACATGAATGCAGCAATACCACAAGTCCAGCAAGGGCAGTGGGAGATAGCAAGAATCGTTCTGAGTGATATGGGTTGAGGGTCATCAAACCCTTCCCCATATGGACAAAACCTTGAGCAATTCGCACACAAAAGAGAAGACTCGCTTCTTTGTAGTAATAGCTAGAAAGATAGTTTGGCTTAAAATTTCATTGCGTGGGCTTATAATGTTATATGTGATTATGTGTCGAGATTGAAGTTTTCGTAGATAAGTTAATTCTTCTCAAGATAGATAAAGTTAGTAGATGATTTAAAAGGTAGAAAAAAATGATCAAAATTAAAGTGGAACTTGTCCCACATGGTAGATGTACACAATTTGGATGTGTTTTTATAGGTAGAACCATGGGATTAAGTAAATCGAGTCCTTAGAGGGAACGGTGTGGCAAAGAGGCAGGCTCGCCGTGCCTAGGTGGCACGCTCGCCGCCTCTCGCCGCCCTTCGCCGTTACACCGACCCCCCCTCGCCGGTTGTCAAATGTCACAAAGTGACATTGCTCGTTGGAAAATAAAGTGGGGCCCAAATTTTTTATTGTGAGTGGGAATGGTGAGTAGTGGGACCCAAGTGAAGAGTAGAGAGACTAGTTGTGATAAAGGGGGTGTTTTTGGAGAAGAGGAGAGAGATTAGTTGGTATGACGTGGCGCTGATGTGGCGCAGTAAAGAGGTGTTTACCTAGCCGTGATACCTTTCCCTCTTATAACTTCGAATATAAAAGCAACTTTATATTCGGTGACATTTGTACTTGAGTTTTTTCATATATTCTACTGTTGTTTTCTTATGAATTTTGCCGGTTTAAGTTAACTTAGTACGTTTGTTACTGGATACAAAAGCACTTTAGATTGACATTTGTACTTTATATTTACGTTTTTTGATATATTCTACTCGAAATGATTTTTCGGAACCATGTCAAATTTTCAAATTGTATCATAAACAAAATATACCTCTACTACAGGGTTTATATCCTGTTTATAGCGCACCAATTTTAGAAGATATCTTCATTTTCGTATCGGAATAGAGCAAGGATCGAATACCATACCATACATAGGGATGAGCAAACGAACCGGACCGGAACCGAGAATTGGACCGAAACCACGAAGAATCGAACCGGAAACAGAATCATTGGATCCAGTTCCAGTTCTTGTTTTTGAGATTTTTTGGTTCTTGGTTCGGTTCGGTTCCACCAGTTCTCGGTTCCGGAACCAAAGACCCGATAATTATAAAAATATTATAACTTTTTTTATATACCATTCTCAAAAGCTAATATCATAAGGAATATAAAAAACCACAACTAACCTACTTTTAAAAAAACAAACCGAACATCTTAAACTCTAAATTTTAATCCGTTGAAACACAAACAATTATCATCATTATCAAATCAATAGAACTAAGTTTTATGTTAGTTTTTTATTTTCCTTTAATGTATATTTTCTCAGTACTAATGAAATATGTATGTCTTGTTAGTACAGAATTACTAATCACCAGATTTGTATAATATACAAATTGTTTTTGTGGTATAATTGTTGATATGACACGTTCAATAAGTTTGAATAATTTGTGAGCTATTTATTTTACTTTGTAACAAAAGGCTTATATAATATGACTAGCCATGCCAAATATATTTATTTTGTAAACATAATGTTAAATGATTAGTAATCTATATCTTTTTTTTTATATTCTTCTTAAGGTGATACAAATTTAACCAATATTGAGCGTGATAACTTTTATTCGAATTTTGGTAAAAGAAAAGTAGTGAACTTGTGAAACTATATACTGTTTATTTATTTGAGCATATACTTAGTTGTTAAATGTTATTGTTTTTAACGTAAATGGTTATAAATACTTAAAATAATTTTGTTTTGTTGACTTAATTCATTAGTGAATGAGTTTTTCTTCTTCTTCTGAAAAATTGGTTACTATACCGGTAGAACCAAAGAACCGGAACCGGAACTAGAACTAGAACTGGAACCAAAAAAAATTTCTAGTTCGGTTCTCGGTTCTTATTTTTCTCAAAATTTTGGTTCTCGGTTCCACCGGTTCCGGTTTTAGTACCACCGGATCTAGATCCATGCTCATCCCTAACCATACACACCATATCTCTAAATTAACTACGGTGGTCGATATGTACAAGTGAATGTGTCTTGAAGTTTCACCAAGTAAACTATACCAACAAAATGTAAAGAGAACTAATTACCTTCAAAGTATGTTCGGACACGAGTGTGTTCATGGCTATTAACATGAAGATATATAATCCGAATATCATTGTTACACGGATAACGTACATGAGGAACATACTTTTTACTTGAATAACTATAATGTTATATATAATGATACACGCCAAATGTTGCCTTCTTTAGTTAGTTATATATAAAATGGGTACATTAGTATATTAGTAGATGTTCCTAATTAAATGATAGACCAATTAAATGATTCCCAAATTTGTACTCGTTACAAGACAACAATAACAAAACTCCTACTAGAATTTTATGTACCCGTGAATTTTGGCAACTAACTAAGATGTGTCAAGATTGAAGTTAGTTGTTGTCGATGAAATATTGTGTCTCTCAAGTTAAGACAAATGAAAAATCTTTATAATGTAGCTTGTCTAATGAAAAATCTTTATAAGAAAAAAGTAGTTGTCCTAAGATCAGTCGGCTCGCAATGTCGTGTTCAAAACATAGGTATAAGAAAAAAATTATCGATGAGATTTTGTCCACTTAGACATAGTTATACTCATGTATGTACAAGTGTACAACTGATATATTGTGGATACTTGTAACCAACTAAAATATGTCAAGAACTTAAGATTAAAGCTAGTTGTGCTAGATAAAATATTGTCTCTTTTTTTTGTTGCAAAACGAAATATTGTCTCTGTCAAGGTAAGGCAATGAAAAGTTGGGTTGAGACTAAAAAAATTATACCCGAATTCGAGCCGAATTAGAACTCGAGTCACTCGGGTTCCGGTCAATTCGGGTCGGGTCAACCCGAGTATAAGTAAAAAAATTTAAAATTGCCATTTTTAATTATTTACAATATAAAATGTGTTAAAAACTCGGGTCAAGTCGGGTTGGTCGGGTTCGGGTCAATTCGGATCAAAGCTAAAACACTATAAACCCGAACCCGACCTATTTATAACTCGGGTCAACCTGAATGACTCGGCCCGAATTGGCTTATTCGGGTTCGGGTTCGGGTTCGGGTCGGGTCCACTTTTTCGACACCGCTACACGGGAATATACTATGTGGATGTGTATCTCTTGGAATACAAAAGCAACTAGAGGTTACAATAAGGTATATGTACTTTTTCATTAAAGGTAATAAAAAATTTCCTTTTTCAGTTGCGGACGGATGAAATTTGCGCGACGTATTGATAAGAGACCACTTATTTGATAAAAATACTTTCATCATGACATTCTCTCTCTTTTTCATTTGGATCTCACTTACTAATAATATTATTTTATTTTCCAATTTTCATAAAAACTAAAATTTATTTTATTAAATTCAAATTACAATTACGAAATAAAAATAAAATACGAAACCAAAAAGCGTTAAAAAAATTAAGACGATTGATTTGGGTATGAGGTGTTAAAACGAAAAGTGAAGTTTACATGAGAATATCCTTCATTTGAAAATTAAAACATTTTTTGTTATTGTTTTGAATTGAAATATATAGTTTTTGTGTATTTAAAATTGTGAAATAATGAGATATATACAATAAAAGAGCGTATAATCTTTTAATTAAAAAAAGTTTAAAAAATAGTCGCTGCCAACAACTCTTTCAAACTTTTCTTTGTTGTCGTGACTTGACTCTCAAAAGTGGCGAATTAGGCAAAAAAAAGATGGTGAGAAAGGGCGGTATGGTGGCTTGTTTCGACAAGCGTCTTGTTTCATCGAAGATGTCACGTTAAATTTGACAAGCCCCCACTATGTCATCCGCTCTTAGGTTGGTTTGAATTTTATTGCTCCCCGCTTTAAAAAATTGATCCCCTATTGACTATTTTGGTTTTTTCTTACAATTTTAACTTTAGATATTATTGTTTGTGTTACATAATATTTAATGAAAAATACATATATTGATTGATTTTTAAATATATTTCAGTTGTTATAACTTTTATTAAGTATTATATAAGGTAAAAAAAATATTTATCGTTAAAACTAGAAGAAAAAATTCAATAATTTTGAAACTAAGAAAGTATTATTTTTTATTGTAAAAAATATATGTTTCAAAGTTTGTATTGGTCTATTCACATGGTTTCAGTGGAACATTTTTAACTGACTTATGTTCCAATAGAATTGTAATCAGTAACATTACTTTCATTGTTACATCAGCATAAGAAGATATCGTTAATTTCTGTTGAACATATAACCATTACGTGCAATAGTACTAGATAATTGGAAAAGTTGAGCAAAGAAATTAAAATGAAAGTAGAAATTGTCCCACATCGGTAGTTGTACAAAACTTGGATGTGTTTTTATATGTGAAACCGCCAACTCATCTAGTTTGGTGAAGTTCGTAAGTGGATACAAAAGTCTTAATATTCACGTACGAAACTTCATTGATCTTTTTTAATACATATGAACTTTTTGAAAGAATGTAGGAATCTGAAACACATTTTATTGTTGTCATGTTTTGGAAGCGATTTTTAGAAACTATATAAGATTTAATAATGTAACATAAGCAAAATGCACACCATCTGTCTCCATGAACGATGGTGGTCGATATGTAAAAAGTTATCCTTTCTTGCAATTACCCGTGGGACAATGGGTCAAAGAGCATCAGTCAAACATGGACCAAACCGGCCTTACCTGACCCAAACAAAAGAGTGAGAAGACCAATTCTTAAGTTCTAAGACCGGACCAATGACTACTCGGGTAGGTTCGGTCTTACCTCGGGTCCAACGGTCCGGTCCTGGGTGTTGGACCGAATGGAGAGAAATATTGACAAGACCCATTCATGAATCGAAATTACGTCTTTCAACAATGATGTGTACTGCATGAAATAAATTAATATGGGTACTTAGAGGATGCTTAGAAAAAAAATCCATATTTCTATATTAAACTTAAAATATCTCTTGTGGTTAAATAGTAGGAGAGCCTATATTATTTATTAATATAAATCAGATTGTAATTTATAAAACTAACTGGATATAACGACAGAAATTAAATAACTTATAATATATAAAAGCAGTAAAGGTATAAGACGAGACTCGTGTTGAACACGATTCTCTTAAAAGAGATTCATTGTCTATTTCTCAAAGTACAACGTTCAAAGCTGTTTCTGATCGATGAACTGCTGAAATAATTCTGGTGATGGTGCTTTGGTTTTTTTGTGTCTTAATACTAAATGATAGGATATATTTATATTGAAAACTTGACTTGATCCTAAAGAAAAATATACACCATAGAAAAACAAAAAGAAAATAACTAAAATAGATTTTTCCTTTTTCGCAGCAAAAGAGATAGCCCGTAAACGAAGTTTCAGAGCTGCATTCGTGTCTACAGATCGTGCGTGCTCGCGCAAGCTCAAAAACTTCAAACTCAATTTTGGCCCAAAATCATAAATTCTGCACACCTCTATGCGCGTGCGCACGTAGGTTTTGGCGTAAAACCAACCAAATAAACTTTGATTATCAATACCATGATTTCCTTATAAACATGATTTCACTTCATGTTTTGGACAATGTGGGACAAATCTATTTTTCAAATATTGTGTTTCACGTGCCTCATATTAAGACACGGTATCTCATTCATTTACTCTATATAGGACATACTTTATATTAAATTATGTTAAAACTATGCAAAAATATATAACATATACATATATTAAATTTTGTTCAAATTATGAAAAAAAACATTTTTTGGTAAAAAAATGTTTTTTTTTTTGCATAGGACATAATTTTGGAACTACGCCAAAAAAAAACCTTTTTTGAACTACCATTTTGAAACATAATCTAACTATTGGTTCTCATAAGTGATAACATAAGCTAAAACAGTTATACGTACTCAAATATTGCATTTTATAACTCCAATTTCGCATACCAATAATCGATTATATAGCCAACAATGTAGATAGATAAGATGTCTAATCGATCTAGTTATGTTTTATCAAATGTATGCAAATCAATAGTACAAATGTTACAAACTTGCATTTCCTTGCAAAACATAACTCAAAATTCGGAAGCACTTTCGAACTTAGAAGACAAACTCAAGCTTTCAACACAAGATACAAGATGAACATATACATGACCACATTTCTTATGTAAGTATAATTTTATATGAACTTATACCTTATGCACTGATGGATAAATACTCATACAATTCAGATTCTAAGACATAATATACATTTGATGACCTCTTCATCTTTCATAAGATCTTCTAAATCATCCTTGTAGATGCTTTTATGATGTACAAACCCAACTTTGAGCGCATATTAATGCTTCTACAACTTGCAGCGACAAGGCATTCCTACATGGCTCCAAAATACGACAACTTGTGCTAAAGGCAGACTTGGAAGAAACAATGGATATTTGGATCGACGAGATATCCACAAAGAGTTCAAAAACATAGATCGCCTAATCAGCCTACAAAGAGTTCAAAACTCATATATACTAGCTTTCGACAACCCACGTTCCCTTGGATTTGGCCAACTGGGATTCAACAAGCAAGATTAACAATCACAAATTAGCAACATGTCATAAGTACAATATCAATAAATGAAACTTCAAAGCAAGTTGGAATCACTTAAAGTTCAAACATACACACGATATATATAGTAGTCATTTAACGTACAATTGTTTAAATGAAAGCATAATTTGTCCCAACTCTTCTTGTCTGGTGAAGTTCCTAAGTGGATACAAAAGACACTTAATATTCACTTACGAATCTTTATTGCACTATTACACAAAAGGATATAAAAAACTGGTTATAAAAAAAACCCATCTCCATGGCAATTAAAAGGCCGGAATGAAAGAAATGGAGACCGGTTTTTGTAAACCATTTTATTGATACATGACTATAAGTAGAGCCACATCGTGACCATCGTATGGGATTCTTCGCGGAAGTGATACGCACAAAGTAATCTAGTTTGTGAATGATCATAAAGTAATTATTAAGATTTAGTTACAAATGAAACTCAACTAATAACTACTAATAAATCATAAATCACATAAACTCTTAGGAAATAACCTCTTTTAATTTTCTTGTTATTGTTTTTCAAGTATAAAAAAATTTATTTCCCCTCCCAATTATTAGTTTCCCCTAAATCATATCTCTAAATATTCACCAACATCGTATCTTATAACCGCTATGAATCCTTGGTTCCTTTGCCTTATTCATTTGTTTGGTTTCTCAAATCTGCCACAATGGTCGGTTTTTTAGCACCAACATCGTTAATAATAGGTTCTTTACTCTACCAGTTAGGATACGACAACGAAAAGCTTCTAATGGGTTTCTATGTGATCATTAGCTTAGGGTGACTTTTGGAACTAAAAGATTGATAAAAAAAATTCAATGAGAGTTTTGTTCAGTTGGGCATATATATCGTGGGGCTTTTATCTATTTTGAATTTCGCAACTAACTAAAATGTGTCAACAACTCACGATTCAAGTTAGTTGCTGTGAATGAAACATTGTGTGATTTGTGATTATTAAAGTAATGGAAAAGTTAAAAAAGAAAAAGAAACTATCCCACATAGGTGCAAGTACAAATATTGAATGTGTTAATATATCTAAAACCATGCATGAAAGTACCGATTAATTTATAATATAGTGAAATACAAAAGAAACTGTATGGGTTTCACTTTCATATAAATCTCGTTTTTATTAGTAATTATAGGAAACGACACCCTATTATATTGTCGAATCTGAATCGTATGCAAAACACACTTTAGTAAGGTATTTTTAGGAACTTTTTTAAACTCAAAATGTACGAAACGATTTTAACTACCATATCAGATGTATTATCATACCATAAGCATAACACACTTTTGATAAAGGTTACATTGGAGTGTTCATATTGAAGACTATCAAGTTTCTCATAGGTTACATTGGAGTGTTCATATTGAAGACTATTAAGTTTCTCATCTTTCTCCTTAAACACAAACAGTAGTTTCATTAATATGTGCGTTTAAAAAGGTTGTTCAGTATACGTGTATGACTAGTTCAATATGTAGTTATCTTAATCTGATGTGCTTATCAATTTTGTTTAAGATATCACATTAATTGGAGTGTTCAAAAAGAAGAACGTGAAAAACTACAACAATAAATTTGTTCTGGGCAGCTGCTTAATGACTTACCATTTAGCTTTTGTGGAGAGGCTACTCACCAGGCGATCGTTTTATGTAGCTGTGTTATTTCAAACGGGTCAGATTTAGACTCATAAAGAATGTGTTTGAAATGTATATTGCTGGAAATTTTTAACAAATGTACCACATTTAGTGACACAATGTCGTAAGTATGTTATTCAAGATGCTTCAAAACTGATTTTTAAGTATATGATATTGAACATTTCGTTTTAGTTAAAATGACATCCTTTCTTCACACATAAAACGCAAATCAAATTGTTCCATAAGCAAAACACAATTCTGGTACGCGTTTTCTATACATAAAAGAACAAAAAGTTCCTAATGTTTTTTCACCGGCACACATAAATGGAGGGGAAGGAAGAACATTAGAACTACTTACCGACCAATGTGGGAGAAGATCCACATGTATTTCCCTTTCAAGCTCTTTGCATCAAGTGTGGCTCACTTGGTCATTTTATGAATCGATGTTTAACTTAGGGCTTTATATTAGACAATCGATACATCTCGGCTTGTTGCGAGACTCTCAATGAAGAAATACAAACTTTAAAACTAATATTTATATCGATGACCTATGTACGTGATACGTTTGAAAAAGTCATGTTTGCCAACATTTTTTTCCAAGTTAAGTATGATGTCAGATTAATGTAATTAAGCGTTTAATGTAAAGTATTAGAACTATTACAAAGGTGTGCCGTTCATGCAGTTTTTGTAACAAATCAAAGTTCATGTGCATAGTTGCTCATTTTAAGATATAAACAAAATGTATCTTATAAAGTCATGGTTATTTTTAAGTCAACGGGGTTTGATCGGACCTTAAATTTTCTTTTTAGGTTGACGTGATGAGTTATAACCCATTAAAGTTTAGTTAATGGGTTATTTTTAATTTTCTTTGTTGTTAAAAATGTATTTTAAAGTTTCTATTGGTTTCTTTGACGGGTTACATTACACATTTTTAACTAAATAGAATCATATCCACTCGAATTATAATTTTAAACTCTATTTCATTATTACATAGGCATAGGAAGATATCGTTAATTCGTGTTGATAATACAAACGAGCATCCCATTGCACCATCTAGTGCGCAACATTATACAATTAAAAAAGTTGAATTAAGAAATCAAAGATGAACAACTTTGTCCCATATCGCTTGATATTCAAAACTTAGGATATGCTTTTATAAGAAAAACTACTGGTTCATGTTAAGACCGTGTACGTTGTTGTCGAATATAAAAGCTACTTTAGATTCGCTGTTGTCGAATATAAAAGCTACTTTAGATTCGGTAACATTCGTAGAAGGTTTTTTTCTTCATATATTCTACTTTTGTTTTTGTGTGAACTTTTTGATGAAATTAAAGACTTACTAATCCTAGAAGTAACCAACATCTTGGAAAACCAAATCTCAACAATCGTTACAACCCAACAATAAAATCATCGGAGCTATCGTCAACAAAATCATCACATGCGATAATCGCTAATGATCTAAGTAAACACAATAAATTAACATGGGGTGCTAGATATGTAAGAGCGTTTGGATCTGTGTTATCCCGCAATCATATGGTAGCATAAGTAAGATAATAAGTAGTATAAGTGTAACTACATATGATAAGAGTTTGATGCTTTTGTGATATAGAAAGTTGTACTATATGTAACGGGAAGTTTTCTAATGTTAATGTTAAGGATTTCAAATTACTTATTTTTTGACAACTTTGTGAAATAGGACAATATTTTACTCGGCCAAAAAACCATATCTTAACCATAATCATCAGTGGCGGAACCGGAAATTGGCGGATTGAGGGCAAAAAATTTCTTTTTGGACAAAAGTCGTTGTATACACCAAAATAAAGATAGAAATATAAGATTTTGAAATTATTATTTTTTTGGGGGCAATTTGAAGGTTTTTACATTATTTTGTTTTCGAGTGGGGGCAATTTGACTTAGATCAACAAACAAGTAGAATGTGCTAGGCTCTCGGAAAAATTCTCAACTGCAGCTTAAACAATTTTGGGTGTGGTTAACCATGACTCGACGTTGTGGACCTCAAATTAGTTCTTGTCCCACATCTGTAATTGTACACAACTTGGATGCGTTTTTATAGGTGAAAGCATGACCTCATGTTGTCTAGTTAGGTTCGTAAGTTGATACAAAATTCGGCTTATATTCACTTTCAAAGTTAAAAGGTCTTTTATAAACTATATACCAGATATTAGTAATGATAAACCAAAATACACTTCTCTCGATATTGAGAAAGGATTGTATAACATACAAACCATATCTCTCGATCAAATGAGTTGTTTAGTTAATCTAACAATATATCGAAACTGGACACGAGTTCGTTCATGGCCATTGACATCAAGATACTTAGTCCTAATATCATCTTTACTTTTGAGCCTTAAGATGAGATAACATGACAACAGAATAAGCTTTACATCCACAATTTTTCATATTTTAAGTTTCTCTTATACTAATTGAATGACATAAATTCTTAAATGAAGCAACCATCGAATACCAAGTATATGGTTTAAAGTTTTTACAATTGCACATTTTTGAATGAATAGAATCATATTCCACTAGAAGTGTCATCATAAACATTACTTTCATTGTTACATAAGCATAGGGAGACATTGTTAATTCGTGTTAAACAAATAAACTAGCATCCGAATGCACCATTCAGTGCGCAATATTATATGATTGAAAAAGTTGAATAAAGAAATCAAAGAGGAAAGTGGAACTTGTCCCATATCGGTCGATGTACAAACCTTGGATGTGCTTTTATAGAAAAAATTATTGCTTCATGTTAAACGTTTTTGAATGCTTCTGAATACAAAAGATACCTTTAGATTCGGTAACATTCGTAGAAGGTTTTTTTCATATATATTCTACTTTATCTTCTTGTAAAATTTTTGAAAATATGTATGACACTGATACATTTTTTCATGCATACTACTTTTATTGTTAACGCACATATTGTTATCAGACTTTATTATTTTATTATTGCAAAAAATTGTGTGTATAAACCATGTCAAATTTTAGCATTAATGCTAAAATTTTTGGTCAACAATATTCGTTGCTAGGGAATCGTTGGTCAAAGTTTAACTCAGAAGCCGCCCGGACGGTGTTTCGAACCATAGAATCATTTTCGAAAATGGCACGTGGTTGATATAGATTTTGGCCACCCGAGATGGTTTTTGGATTGAGTTATTTTGCAATCTTCTTTTTAATTACAATCAAGAGGACTATTTTTAGCCACTCATTAAATAAGATTAAGGGCCTGTTTGGTATATGACTTTTAGTGGATTTGGGCTCAATGACAAGTAAAATTCATTGTTTGGTAGCATTTTCTTAACCTGACAAATGAGTTTGGTGCCAAAATATTAACCCCAGGCTAGTTAGTGGGATTTTGGTAGGATTTGAGTAATATGTCACATCAATAACTATTTTTTATTCCTTAGACTTAGCCGCAAATTTGATATATCCATTCTTTTCGTCACATTTTTTTAATGTTCAGCAGTATATATTATTTCTAGTTACTTACTAAATAAATATATTTTTGAAATAATTATTATTTTCTTTTTTATTTCTTTTTCTTCAAAACCTTTATCAAATCGTAATCCTACTAAAACCCAAATTTTATCCTAAACCCATCTAGAAACCAAACGGACCCTAAATACCATGAAAAAATACGGAGGGATCGTTTTTGCCAAAATGTAAAAAAATGTAAAAAAATCGACAGATGGACTAAAATTGTAAATTTACCGAACTGATTTTTATCGACGGTTATTTTTAACTAGTGAAAAAACAATTAAATATCATCAATGATAATATTATATTATCACTATTAATAAAAATTAGTTCAGAAAATTTACAACTTTATTCTCTTCGCCCGATTTTTGTGGCAAAAATGGTGCCTCCAGGTTTTTTTTTTAATTTTTAGGTTAATCTCCACACCTTTAGATCAAACAAGCATGGATGGTAAGAATTTGTATCAGTACTTGCGAGCAAAAATAAGGTTGTATTTGAACTTTTCTCAATGAGATATTGTCTTTTTTAAGATAAAGTCGATGAAAAACTGGAATATATTAAGAGCATTCACAATGCACAAACAAATAAAAAACATTTACTATTTGAATACGTTTTTGAAGGTAGTTTTTAGTATTATATAGAAGGTTTTTTAAAATGCTTTTATATAAGACTTGACAAACTACAAGTCATTCGAAAAAACTATAATCGTTAAATATGAAATGCATTTAAGGTATTAAATGCTCAAGTGAAGACTTAGAGGAGTGTAAATGCTCTAAGAAATGTGAAGGTTGAACTTGTCCCACATTTGAAGGTGGAACAAAATTTGGATGTATTTTTAGTTTTTTTTAAGGATGAAAATATTCATTAATTGTTGCATGCATGAATGGTGGTAGAAAGTTACTCCATGATTACCAATATTTCTATCATGAATCACGCATGCAAGTTTATATAAACCACATTGAATTTTATTACAAATCGTATCACGGAATTTTTCAGTTTTAATAAATTAAAAGCATCAACACATTCGTTTCTTCACTGATAAAAATAGTACAACTAAAATTCAACTTGTTTCTTGACGGAATCCTCAAATCATGAACATATAACTGATAAAAACAGTACAACTAAAATTCAACTTGGTTTTTTTTAATATAAACCAATGATTGAACAACGATGTCCATATCTCACGATTTGTGAGTTATAAACTGCTTTACATTTGGCTTACCCACCAATGTGGAACAAGTTTCATATCTTCTTTTCAAGCTTTTTGCATCAAGTGTGACTCAATTAATCATTTTGAGAATCGATGTTTAATTTTGAGCATATACGTGTCATGGAACCAAAGTTATCTCAATATCATTTAACTAAAATATAATTCAAAAGAAAATACGATTTTTTCAATTATTAAATGATTGAGTTTAATGAAAACTAACTTCACGTTTCACCTAACTAGGTTCATATTTCATCTTTTGAATGAATAACTGGGCAAACCAGATACACATTGCATCGTGATTCATTTTAAAAAATATGTATTTTTTGCGAAAATTAGTTGTACAAAGCAAAATTTTATTAGGTCGTGACACCATGGTCCGCCCGACCGCACCAGCGTTTTAGTGTATGATTAGTTGAATGTAGTCCTCTTATTTCATGAACATATAACCGATGGTTTGTTGAAGTTCATCTAAGATAATGTGACATTTGGAATTATCATATCTTTGGGCTGGACATCCGAAATTATTTGTGAAGATAATGCCCTCACCTTGGAAAGGTGTGCCATGCGGTTTTTGTAGGGATCAAACACTCAAACGACGAACATCATCAATCGAGTCGTCGAAACTTGATGGCTTAGGACCATCCATATAGTTCAGAGCCAGGTTCTCTGAGACAATCAAAAAAATTTTTATAAAATTTTTATGGTTTAAAAAATTTTAGGGGTTTTTTAAATTGGTTTTATTTTTGGGTAAATCGACTATTGAGATAGTCAGATTAAAAACTTTTTTGTTATTGACCTAATTTTGAGAAATTAGGGTTTGTTAAAAATTTTTGGTGGTTTTTCAAATTGAAGTTATTTTTTAGTAGATCGACTATTGAGATAGTCAGATCAAAGAAAAGTGTTTTGGTGGTTGACCTAATTTTGAGAAATTAGGGTTTTTGGTGGATGTTACTCCTCGATTGGTTGGTTATTGATTTGTTCGCGGAGCTGTGGAAATTAGGGATTGTGAAACCCTAATTTTGTCTTTTGGGATTCTTGCTCCTGGTACTCGATCTTGTATTTCTGAGTGTTTTGGGAGTACCTTTTTGGTTGGTGCCGTTGTTTCTTGTGGTGATTGATATTAGGGTTTTTGGAACCTTGGTATTGGTTGATTTAAATCCTGGTGTTGCTGTGGTTATCGTGGTATGATCCGTTGCCTTCTAGACTTGGTGAATTCAGAAGATATAGGCCAGTTCTTACTGTGCGTATCTTGTAATACCTCTCACACCTTCACTCTTAGCTTTATTATTAAAGTTCTTTTAAAGATGTTTAGGTCTTCGTTGGGTTTAGTTGTCTTATGGATTGATTATTTTAATGTCTATTATTGGTATTTGCTATCTATGTTTGGGAGATATACGATGGTTGCCTGGTTGTCATGTTATTTTTTAAATATTGCCTACATAGCTTCCTTTTGTGTCCTATATTGTTGCTCTGAGATATTTGGGCTATCGTGGTTCTTATCTTTAAGTTGCTCTTGGTTTCTTCTACTTGTTTTTGTAAGTGATATATGGATTATTGACATGGGTTATTTGTTCTGCTGCTGCTTTGGTATCTGCTTTTTTCAATTTAACCTTGAGAATTTGTTTGTTGACTGGTTTATTAAGGTTGTCTTATTATTGAGCTGGTTGGTGTATGTGTGTTTCTGGTTATTAACTACTTGGGTTGTGATCTGTCTCATATTGTTAAATATGTTGCCCTTGCCTTTGTGGTGCTTCTCTATTGATGTTAACTGTGTTATGTTGTTTGCTTCTTTGGATAACTTTCTTATTGTGATCAGAGGTAGTGTGCTCCATATTTGGTTTATTGAGAATACCCAGCTTGATACTATCATCACTGTATATGGTTTATGCTCTAATTTGAGAACGTTACTGCATACCCCTTCCATGCTTTCTGATATGATTCATAGACACCTTCTGCGTATTGCTAGGTGCCTTATGATTCAGGGAGGGATCAATTCTGGTTCAAAGAGTGTGTGCAGCACAAAATTATGCATGTTTACTCTCTCTTATGTTCTTGGTGAAAAATATTTTTCTAAAGTAAGTTATGGAATTGCACCTAAGCTTTCTCTCCTTAGATGGTATGGTTGCCTCTGTTATATTACATGTTTAAATAATGGATCTAGCAGAGTTTTTGATATTTATCTTAATGTTTCTAGTTGTGTCAAAACCAGTTTTGATGATAGTTCTTGTGAGAACCTTCTTACTTTGACAAACTCAAAAGCTTTAAGTGTGTCTGCTTTGTCATATAAACTTCTGCTAAGACTGTTGGACTCTACTAATCTGTTTATTATTAAAACATCTTTAAGTCCCAATGATGTAGAGAAAGCTACACCTGATGATGATGGCAATGCCCCAAAGTCTCCTGACAGAGACAAGAGTGGCAATGCAACTTCTATGGGTAACAAAAGCTCTCTGAGGGCAAATCACAACATCATACTCAATGTGAGTTGATGTTCCTTGATCAAAATGAAGCTAGGTATGAAATTCTTTTTAATTTGAACATCACCAGAACAATGAGGATTTACATGCATTTTATAATTTATAAACTATCGTACTCCCTATTAACCTTTCTTGTATGGTTTGTTTGTCTCATGTTTGTTTATGATCCAAACTGGTATGTTTATTGTTATTTCTTGTTCTTTTGTGCTCTTGTCTTGTTGTTTTTTGTTTGTCTGTTCTGTTCTCCTTGAAGATCTCTTACAATAGGTTTAAATTTCTTTATCATGTTCATGTTATTCCCTGATATGTCGTGTTCTTGAGCACCTGTTTTGTGTGATTTCTTTTTCGAGATGTGTTTTTTGTTATGGCTTGTGCTTATGTCTTGGCCTATTATTCTGTGTTGGCTCTTATGTGTTCTCGTCCTTTCCTGTCTGTTTATTGTCTCTTTCTTGTTTCGTTCCTGTTTTTTTTTCTTTTTCCCTTTTGTGCCTTCCTTTATATGTTGTTTTGTCTTTCTGTGTGATTGTTTTTTTTATATAACCTTGTGGTTCTATGACTGGGTTTGTTGTGCTAATTGCTTATGTGTGGATGTTTTTTTTGTTGATCTCCTGCGTGTTTCGATGAATGATTAATGTGTTACGCCTATTGGGTAAACGTCTATGACCTTTTTCTCTTGGGCTGATCAAATGGAACTATATGTTCCTCCAGGCTCAGATCAAGGGGGGATGTTTGGATCCTTGATCTTCCCTGGATATTAACTCTACATTGCTGTGAGATCTCCTTAGGGTGCCGATCACTGAATTAAAGATTCAGTGCTCTTGGTATCCAATTGGGGGCGTCCTTGTTCTCCTAATATTGATATTGTTTGATCTCTATTTAGAAATAAACATATCCTTGTTATGTGATCTTGTTTGGGTGCCGATGAGTGAAGTTAAGATTCATTGGTCCTGGTATCCATTTGGGGCGTCCTTACCTTTCATTACCTTTCATGATATTGTGTTGAATGTGATTATTCCTCGGACTCCCATATACTTATCAGGTTCACTATATAACTCTCAAAACCACCTTGCCTTGACCCACCTAGTTGGATAGGCTCTGGGTGATTTTGGGATTCATTGTCGGAATGTTTCTGGAAGTTTTTTGAGACTTAATATTAGGTGTCCTCTTGGGTGCCGACAACTGAATAAAAATTCAGTGGTCTTGGTATCCACTTGGCATCTTCTTGATTCGACCATTATGATACTGTTGTGGTTGGTTGAGTTATTGGTCCCCTAATTGAGATTATGGTGGCTGTGATTGATTTGTGTTGGCTTGATTGATAGCAGGCTGTGACTTGCTTGTTTATGCTTACCTGCTGATGTTCAGGTATGACTTTCATGGTTCGATTGTTTTGTATCAGCCTTGTGGTCCTTATTCAGCTGAATTAAAATTCAGTTTGGTTACTATAGTTCGTCCTATTCCCTAAACCCTTTGTGGTTAAAAATACAGGCCACAAGTATTATTTTGGGACTTTATTGTTTCCTATTGTCCTTTCAGGAAGTGTTTTTGGTATATCCTTTGAGATGACCTGTTTCTGATTTAAATCAGATGTTAATTTTGGGACTTGAGGTTTCCTGATTGGCATTATGCCTGTTATGAGAATGATGTGATTCTCGGTTATTGGGACTTGTTCCCTGTTTCAGTGGCTTATGCCCCTTATTATCCTGTTATGTTTCTTGATGGGGTTGTTGTACCTCTCTCTGGTGAATCTTATGATTCTATTGGCTATTCTTCATTATAAAATCAAATGATTCAAAAAAAAAATATATATTCAGAGGTTTGCTCTTTTTAAAAAAAAATTCAGAGCTTGCTCTTTGGGATCCTTCATTGGGTCATGATCACTGAATTAAAACTCAGTTGATTTTGTTTTGACTCATGAGGCTTGTTTGGGAATGATTCATGTCCTTTTTACATGAACTATGGTTTCTTGGTATAAATCTTGTTGCAATCATATCAACAATGGCATGTTCTGCATGATTGTCATACAGCTCAATTTTTAGCTGTGGATTTTTTGTCTCTGCTACCCACCTGAAGTAATGAAGCTCATGTTGTATAACTCAAGGAAGTTCTCTCTCTTTCTTGGTTTCTCACATTATTATAATTCTGTATGGGCATGTTAACCTTATATGGGTTATCAGATTAAGAGGGGGTGTTAATTTTTATACCTAATCTGAAACCCATGTTTAACTATGAGGACTTATGTTGCCATGTTTATAACTTTCAGTTAGCTAATGGACTTGGTGTGCATTGCTTCTTGGTGAAGAGGGACTGAAGTTGATGTTTGTTGATTGATTGCTGTTGGACTCTTACTCAAGCCCTCAAAGCCCAAGTTTGTGGCCCTTGCTTCTAACGGCTATCAAGCCTTAGGGTTTATTAAGGAGAGGAGCGTCTCTCTTGATACGGATCGCCTCACTTTCTCTGTGTGTTATGACACACAGTTACTCTCTCCCATCAACATATTACCGTTGTGGGATCTATCTCTCTCTCTAGCCTTACTACTCTCTCAAGCTGCCATCGTGATGAATGTTAGAGATTATGCTAGTCTTATGAGTGTTTGAGTGTTATTGTAGTGAGGAGGGTGGATCTTCCTAGAAGGGACACCCTCACATCTTTTCTATTGTATTGTTGTGCTAGCACCCGTTTGGGGACTAGCCTTATTGTATACTTTGTTCGTTAATTAATCACAAGGGGAGGTTGGTTGTGTGATTACTCATGTTGTTAAGGATTTGATTGTGTTTTTTTACATCCCCTTAAAGCTGTTCAACAGAAAAAATAATCAAGATATGAGTTACTTTTGTACAACCTAAAAGAATGATCAAAACAATGAATGAAGAAGCGAACAAAAGATATGATAATCAACAAATAATCAAGATATGGTACTAAAAGAGAAAGGCAAGGAAGACGTGCAGAATCTAGATTTTATGCATTCATACTTTTTGTACAACCCAACAATCTTCTTTGACCTGAACCTAATTTGATTTCATTGCAGCTTAGGGACAGCTCGTTTGTGGCGACTCCTAGGAGAACCCATCATGTCACGATTCAGGAAACTATTCATCGATTGCATATGGGTCCTACTTAGTGGCGGACGCAATAAATTCTACTGTGGGGGCAAATTTTTTTTTTTACAATAGCAAGACGAAAAACTTAAAATCCGGATAAAAAATCGAGTATTTTAACTTAAAAATGAGAGATTTTTAGGTTTTAGAGTGTTAAATATTGGATTTTAATATGTAAATGGGGGGCAATTTGAGTTTCGAGTGGGGGGCACTTTAAAAAAACGCTCAAAATCAACGAAAAAATACACTATAGTTTTATATTTTTAGTCTAGGTCGTATGCTAAGAGTAGCAGCCACAGATAAAATTCCTCGTGGAGTTAATGCCTATGACGTATGTATTTTATGCGCTGCATATTTCCATACAACTGAACCCATCTTACTTGTACTTGTCCTGCCTACATGCACTGCAACTCAGGGATAACTCGTTTGTGACTGGTCTTAGTCGTGGTTATAATTAGTGGAACACTGGAAAAAGCCTTTGTGTCAACAAAGCTCATTCTTGATGGATTCGATCCGAAGGACGTAAAGTGGTTCAACGAGAAACAGGTATCCGAGTGACCTTAAATTGTACTTTTACCATGTGATAATTCCATGTAACACATGTATGCGTTATTATATGCGAGATACTAGTGATGCTTGAAACAAGAGGACATAAATTTGGAGAGTATTTAACTTTGCAACTGATGATGCGACCGTGGAGGAGAGTATTACTCGCTGTTGGAACCATTCTGGGAGCATTGAGCTAACACTCAAAATTTGCTCCTCCTAAGGTTCATGGCCTAGATGATGTAAGTTTTTCCAATGCTGTATTTCTTGAGCTTATTGAAATTTCATTAAACCTGCTGCTATCATATGCTGATAAGTTCTCCTCGGTGTTGGCATCCATTTTGGAGGTCACGGTTGAACCTTTGATTCAACGTGAAGATTACACGTCCGATATTCTGTACTCATTGCAAACAGACTGACTGGTATGTTGACTTCCCACTTTCCATTTTGTACTACTAAAAGCTGATACAACTTAAATTTCTTCAACACAGTACTGCAATGTTTGTGATCATGATAATCCTACAGTCTAAAACCAACCCTTGTGTTTTGATAAGCAATAACTTGATACAGGATGTATTGGAACCAGACGCAGTTTAAAAGTTATTGTGTTTTTTAACTGTAAAAAAATTAACATTTCAGCCTAAGTCGCGGCTCATTTATAAAACGAGCTTGAGCCCGAGCTTATATAACACTAGACTGACATTCTCATTGTTCAGTTCAACGAAAGACAAATATAATGGGAATATGAATATATATTAACACTCCGTATTGTTTAGCCTTCTTTGGAAGTTGTTTACAGTTACTACTTTTTTCATTCACTTTCTCGAGACTGTTACTAATCATTTAGAACTACTTTGTATTGCTAAACCTTGTGGCCTGTTGATAATATACACAATCTATCTATAGCCAAAGACATTTGACTGACATTGCTGGTTGGAGAAAAACTTGATATGTTTATACCTTTACATCAATGGAAAAACTATTGTACTGTATCTAGTACCATTTCTGGCTACGTTTGCAAATCTTATACTTGATTACTTAAATTGTAAAAGTAAGTAAAATCATCTTTTCTTTTCAATTATAACGACAACCAAAGATAAAAGTGACAAGGTACTCAATTTTTGTATTCCTCTTATTCCATTAAACATATAACTGATGGGTTGTGAAGTTCATCCAAGATAACATGGGAATTGGAATTATGATTCAAGATTGAAGATTGACGGTAAATGTCTTTAGATAAGATAAAACAAAAATGAAAGTGAAATAAACCTTCAATGTTTTTCTTATAGGCAAAAAGAATGAAAAGCATTAATCTGCTTAAGTTTGCTGTCGAATAAAAAAGCAGTTTTAGATTCGGTAGCATTCATAGTAAGATTTTTACATATATTCTATTTTAATCATAACTAGTACTATTTTATTTGATGCATTATTGATTGCAATTTCAAGGTCGACTTGCTTCTTAATGAACATGAATCTGTTCCGGACTTAATCATTGCTCCAAATGTGGTATCGCTCGTCACCTAACTATTGAATTTTCTGGAGACAGATCCGTTGTTTCATATATACTACTAAGATCATAACTAGTATTTTACTTGATGCATTATTGATAGCAATTCTTAGGTAGACATGCTTCTCAATGGAACAAAAATCTGTTCCCGACTTGATCGTTGCTCCAGGTCACACCAACTATTGTATATCTTTTATGCATGATATGTGGTAATTTTATCTCGTTTATTTTTTAATGTGATACTTAAAGAAAGGGGTCAAATAGTTCAACGTGTCCCGTCCCGTAAATTTGACCCGTTACCCATTCCATGTGACCCTTGTTGCTGCTACTAGTTCATAATTTAATATGGTACTTTCAAGAGCCGATAAATGAAATAGATATCCCAGCAATTTTCTCCGATTACTGTGACAAAGCTTGTCATCTAACAGCTAACTGTATAATCTCATTGACCGGTTGTCCCCCATCAGTTACCATAAGTTCTTTGTGGCTCAGCTTATATCCAAACTGTGTTGAGAGATCGGGTTATATGATGGGTCATTAAAGGATTGAATTTAAAGGGGTTGGGTCAACATGTAAATATTTAGGTTCCGTGATACTGAAATACGTTGCTCCTTCAATGGAGGTGTTGATTTAGGTTTCGTGAAAGTGAGAAAGTGATAATTGGCCTCGTCTTGTGGCATAAAAAGAGTGTGTGACAGAAGAGGATCCAAAATAAACATGTGTGTTTTGTTTGGAGGGAGTTCATCAGTTGGATGTGAAATTTGAATGGTTGAAGTGGTGGGAAAATTTGAATTGTTTCGACATGAGAGTTCTTCACTATAAACGTGAGACATTGTTACTACATGTAAAATAACAGAGTTGAAAGTTGTCCCACATTGGTGTAAAAACAATATTGTGACTGCTTTATAACTAAGATCTTAAATGTAATCGTAAATAATTTTGGCTTTTAAATATACGTATGTCGGTATGTGGAATAGTACATGGATGTTAATTCATGTTTCATGCAGCTGTCCATGGGCAGATTATTGAAAAATATATATTTTTTAATTATATTTACCAATCAACTTATTTATTAAACAAAATGTTAGCTTTTAGTATTTATAGTTGTTGATTGGCAAGTCTAATACCTAATAAGTTTAACCTAAATACATAAGAATGAGGAGAGTGTTTGACGTATGCTTATGTTCCAAGTCAAACACAATTTTTTTCGACTTCTCTTGTTTAGCCAATTTAGCTCTATTCGGTTTAGAATACCATTTAATACACAAGGTTGGTAAGGTAATGGTATGAGTTTTTGTTGTATAAACTCAACACTGTTGGCATCTCGTACGTGCGTGTGGGTATGTTGATAAAGCTTTTTCGCCGGCAAAAAAGATCCTAATTGTGTTTTTCAACAAGTATGAAACGCATGAAATGAATCAATATGGGTACTTAGCGGATGCTTTGGAAAATCATATTTCTAGCGATAAGACCAAAAACCGAATCATATTTATGTAAAGTTTTTTTAGTTTTATAGGGAAGTAAGTTACCTTTGTACTAAATATATACCTGATCATTAACGATTAGAGATTTTAAAGATATTTGCTTTTGAAGCGATATTATTTAAGCGTCTGGTTTAGATGTTTAGCTGAAATACAAAGTTCAATTAGCTCGCATGAAAAACAATACAATACATAGCATAATAGCTAAACCAGACCAAATTTCACTATAAACTAATGGAAATTGGTCATTTTTAAGGTACCCCAATTACCCGTTTCTCAAATAGTGCCTTAAAACTCATAATCGACAAATATTTTCGATCATCTCTAAACTCTGCTTTTGCCATCTATTTATTCATTTTTAATATTATATCCAAATCGAATGTAAGTTCATTCATTGCCATTCTGATAAAAATATGAAATCAAACACCAGATATTTTTCCCAAAACTTTATTAACCAAAACAAGAACAGCCCCCCAAACAGATGCTGTTCAACATACAAAGCAAATAGATAGTCCCCAACTGGATGCTATCTCAAATCATACATCAAGGACAAAAAACAAAAAGGTAAACAACTAAACTACATAAGATCCAAACGTTTACATCTTAGATCGTTTGGATCTATTTAGGGTAAATAATAAGTGAGATGATTGAAGCTTATTGAGAGGTGTGAAGATGGGTTTTGAGAGATTGTGTGTGTGAGTGAGAGAGAGATGTGTGGATGGAGTGTCTGCGATGATAACAAAGATACGCTCCCACCAAACAATATAACCCTAGTCAAGGTCTTCATCTTCAGTCAACGAGTGAGTCACCAAGTTTCCAAATAACCCCCTGCACAAATCACAAACAAGCAAATAAAGCCTAACGACTATATTAGCCATAATAAGTTACATAATAACCCCCTTAAGGATTATGAGCTAGACACATCCAAAACAGCAACTTTCAACACCCTTCCTCAAACACATTCTGGAACACAGAACATTGTGTTGGGAATTCCCAAGACCTTTAGTCAAAATATCAACAACCTGGTTTTTAGAAGAGACTTTCACAGTCTTAATAAGACCAGATGCAACTTTTTCTCTTACCAAATGAACATCGATGTCAAAGTGCTTGGTTTTTTCATGCATAACAGGATTGGCTGCAATCTGAATAATAGAACTGTTGTCACAAAACAAGGAACCGGGAATACAAATTGGGACATTCAAGTCCTTCATGATTTTGTTAAGCCACATAACTTCACAAATAGCAGAAGCCACAGACCTGTATATAGCCTCAGCAGAGGATCTGGATAAGGTAGCTTGCTTTTTACTTTTCCAAGAGACAAGGTTATTGTGTATGAAAACATAATATCCAGAAACAGACCTTCTGGTCATTTTACACTTAGCCCAATCAGAATCAGAGAAAACTTTGATAGAATTGGAATGAGACTTAGTGTAAGTAATACCAGCACCAGGTGCATTTTTAAGGTATCTAAGTACCCTAAAAGCAGCATCAATATGGGACTGAAGGGGAGCATGCATATGTTGGCTTAAGCAATGGACATAATAGGATATATCAGGCCTAGTGTTGCACAGATAGATCAACTTGCCAACAATCTTTTGATAACTAGTGATATTAGTTAAAAACTTGTCACCAATGCTCTCTTTGTGAGCAAGAAAGCCATTTTTAGTCATAGGAGTGCAAACAGGGTTACAGGCAAGCATGCCATAATCATGAAGAAGCTCAATGCAGTATTTTCTTTGATTCAAACATAGGCCATTTTTAAGTCTTAGGACTTCAGTTTCTAGAAAGTACTTTAATTCACTAAGTCTTTAATCTTAAAGCTTTGGTTAAGAAACAACTTAAACTTATTAATTTCACCATCATTGTTACCAATGATGATGACATCATCAACATAAACCAGCAATACCAGAAATGCACCATCTTTGTCTTTTGTAAACAAGGAATGGTCATTTTTGCTTTGCAAAAAACCATCTTTAGTAAGAAAATTAACAAGTTTAATGTTCCACTGTCTAGGAGCCTGTTTTAAACCATAAAGAGCCTTTTTTAGTTTGCAAACCCTTTTTCATTTTTATCAAAAAAACTAGGAGCAGGAAGCATGTACACATCTTCACTTAAATCCCCATATAAGAAGGCATTGTTAATATCCATTTGAAAAATACTCCAAGTATTTTGCACAGCTAAGTTTATAACACATCTGATAGTGCTCATATTAACAACAGGATTAAATATTTCATCATAATCAATCCCCTCTCTGGCCACAGCCCTTAGCCACTAACCTAGCTTTATATCTTTCAATTTCACCATCAGGTTTATATTTAATTTTATAAACCCATTTAGAAGGTATAACTTTTCTGTTAATGCGCAGAGTAGTAAGGGTCCAAGTATCATTCAAATAGAGAGCTTTCATTTCATTATTCATAACATGAATCCAATTAACATTTTTAACAGCTTCATAAAAACAAGAAGGTTCAGAAGTCCTATTCAAATTAGAAATGAAGCAGCTATTGGTTTCAGACAACTTGGTATGGTTAGCATATCTATGCAAACCATACTTGACTTTGTTATTAATAAGTGTGTAAACACTTATCCTTTTACCACTAAAATCAAGGAAAAACTAGACCTAATCATGTGTTTAGTATCGTAAAATTCAGAATTACGCGTGGTTTTGTGTTTTTGTGTTAAATAGGTACAAAATATCAAAAGGAAAGAAAACACGGGATTTCACGGTCAAATACAAAGTCAAAGAAGCCAAAATCGAGTTCGTTTTTTAGCGGATCTAATCTTTTTGAAGATATTTGAGCTTTGTGGGTCCCACATTTGGGTATTGAGCCCAAAAGCCCATTAGTAGATTTAAAAGTATTTACTTGTGGATTTTCAGCCCAACAAAAGCCCAATTTACTTCTAATTTAAACGGATAGAAAGAATTGGTTTGGCCAAGTTATCAAAAAGCCCAAGTTTGTGGAATCAAGCCCATTAGGGCAAATAAATGGGACGATGAAAACAAAGTGAGGTCAAAGTTATCCCTGGTCAACTCTCACCCACACACGATTTATTTTATTTACCCACCCTCACACACACTTTATTTGTTTCGTTACAAACAAAGCTTTCTCTCTCACCATTTACCTTCACCCTCTCCCCAAAACCTGGAAAAAAAGTTACTGTTACCCAAACCCTAACCACAAATTTACATCATATATTTTGGGGCTTTTTATAGATTCGTGTGATTCACACGAATGGGATTAATTCCCCCTTATTTCGGGAAGAACACGATGTGGTCCTCAATTGACGTGGCCAATCTCTCTCATGTGATTGGCTTAAACAAATCACCACCACCAATCCTACAATCCTTATTAGCCACATCAGTTCTCAAGAAACACAACAAACACACCTTCCTGCCACCTTGGCTATCCGCGTGATGAGGGTGTCTTTTCTGCCGTTAGATTGAAGAGATCAAGAAAGAGAAGGAAGGAAGAAGAAAAGAGCGGCTGTGATCTTTCTCCGTGATCAACAAGCTTCATCAAGAAGGAAGTTAGGGTTTCCCTATAAAACCCACATCAAATGTGTAATCATGTGTGCCATTTTTATTTTTAATTTTTATTATGCAAAAAATATTTTAGATTAATTGTAATTTCTTTTTTTCAGTATTGTAATCATCGTTTAATATTAATGAAAAGTTATTTAAGTTTTATTAAATTCGTGTCTATTTATTTTAGTTAAAGATCTGATTATTGAAACTTATTTTAAACTGTTTAGTATAATAATAAAAAATTATATAAGCAAAGTTAATTAATACTTGTTTAGATAATTTAAAATAAAGTTTGGTTGATGAATTATCCCCCACTGGGAAGATTTTTAAATCTGTTCGTACGTTACTGGTTCGATTAGTGTTGATGTTTATCGATGATGATGATGATATTTGGGTAAGGAGTGTTTGATTCGGTTTAAAAGAGTGCTCAGCGCATCTCTTCTACTCAAAGGTTTTCGTCATCAGGTTCTATCTCCTCTTAGTATTAAGTTTAGATTTATTAGTTTATTTGTTATGCTTGGTATTTGATTTGCTTTAATCTGATAGAAGTTACGTTTCTGTTATTTGATTATTTGTCTGCATATCTGTTTAGTTACGGAGTAGTTTATGTTTGAGTTTATTTTGTTATAGGATTGAGTTACCTGTTTATTTATGTTTGCATAGCTGTTTTGTTTGGGTTTGTTTTGGATATCTGAGTAGTTTTGCTTTAGTTTTAGTATTTATTTGCTGAAATTTGATAGTCTGCTCATATAGTCTGCTTGTTAGGTTAAGTTTCTGGTTTTAAGTTTGTTTAAGTTTTGGTTGGATCTGCTTATTTTCAGTAGTGTTCGAATCTGCTTAAGTTTGATTTGTCTATTAGTTCTTTAGATCTTACCTGCTGGATAAGATTAGATTTGCTTTAGGACTTTTTAGTTTATTTGATTTTGTTGAGTTACTGATTTGCTTGTTTTAAGTTTAAAGTCTATTTGCTTATTAGTTTTTTTTAACTGCTTATTTAGATTTGCTTATTATGTTTTACTACTTATTTGATTTTGTTTTAAATTTAGACTTGCTTATTTTTAGTTTAAACTTTAGTTGCTTATTTCAGTTTAGCTTATCTAATTCTGCCTTCTGTTTGTTTTCTTTGCTGCTTATCTTGTCATTACTTTGCTGCTTAAAGTCTCAGACCCAATTGGTCTGAGAGTTCAATATTCCAAAAATAAAAATATAGCAAAAATTTGTATCCAACTAGACTCGAACCCGCGACCACAAGTACATTATCCCAACGTCCTAACCATCTCTTCTAGGACCTCTTTTGAGTTTTATTTACACCCTTTTAATTAATATAGGTTTATTAATCTTAGCTGCCAGTTTTTTAATAGGTTTAATTATAAGTTTTGTCAATTAATTTTAATTAATAGTTTTATAAAAGTTCTCTTTTATAAAGTTTTTTTTAAAAAAAATAAAATATTTTAATTACTTTTCGAAATTTAAATTGTTAGTTTCTTTTTATTTTCAATTAATATAGGTTTCACATACAATTAGTTTTTAAATTTTGTTTAAATTCAAAATAGTTTTTAAATAGTTTAAAATTATAATTTTTAAAATAGATTTGTTTTAATTATTTTAATTAGATTTAAAGATTTTCATAGTATAAATGTATTTACTTTTTAATTAGATTTAATAAATTTTAGTTTTAATTAAATTTAAAAATAGTTTTCACATTTGTTTAAATAGTTTTAAAAATAGTCTAAATTAGTTTTAAAATTTAAATAGTAAGGTTTTAGTTAATTAAATTAGACTTAATTTTAAATAGTTTTAAAATAGTTTAAGTAGTTATAATTAAGTATTTATAATTACATATTTTCTTTTTAATTAGATTAATTAGTTTTTAATTAAATTTTAGTTTTTAAAATACCAAAAAGAATTTTATTCATCAGGAACAATTAATCCATGTTTAAGTCCGATATCAATTCGAGTGAGTCGAGGAGAAAACGATAAAAATATACTAAAAATCACTATATTAAATTGGCGCCGCTGTCGCTTCGCTCGTTACGATTGACGATTTCGTGAGACGATTTGGATTTTGGGATCCGTTCATTTTTTGAACGTTACTTTTTTGCGACAAAGTCGAAAACACAAAAAAATCAAAAACTTAAAAATACAAAAAATAAAAAATCAACAAAAGCAAACTCTTTCCTACGATTTGCACCAAAAAATTTAAAAAACCCAAAAGTAATACTTTTCCTAAAGTATTACACCAAAAATATTACGTATTATTGTTATTTTTCTTATTTCGATTTCTTTCGCTTTTTATAGTGAATATATATTTCTAAAAAAATACAAAAAGATTTTTCTTTTACTATATTATATTACGTAGAACATCAATTTACCTATTTCCAAAAAAGACCTTAGTTGGGATTTTATCACCTAACTATTGTATTCGAATCCAAAACAAGGAAAAAGGGCAAACAGATAAATACTAGTAAGACGTTTGAACTCGATTTATACAAACTATAAGGTGGGTATAAGGCGATGCGCTATAAAAGGCCGTCTAAGGAAAAAGGTTTTTAAGTGCTTTGTGCCACCTCGTTTCCCCGCTTGCTTGTGCGTATATTGAGAGGGACGACCGATTACCCCACATGGGGCCTCTTTAAAACAACGTTTTAAAGCTCTTATTTACTCTTTTCGGTTATACAAACCGAAAATAATGTAGTCATAACTACCTAGCTAATTGGTTTGCCAACTCAAGTTGTATTACGTATATATTTTTTGTAGCTTTTTAATATTGAACCTCGAGAGGGATAATCCATTTCCTCTCAAAGTCGACCGAGGCCTCCTACCTCATTCCTCAAGTTTTAATTGTATGCGCACTCGCGCGCGTACATACATACCATTTGGTGTAAAAAATACTTCTAATTCTTCCAAAAAGAAGAAGTAGAAAAACAAAAAGACCGTCATTCAAGCCGATCCCGAGAATCGAGCTTTGAACAACACGACGGCAACGGATAATCGACCAATGATTGAGATTCTACAATCTCACGTTGAAGAAAATGATGACGCGATTGTGGTGTCGGATATTGGAGCGAACAATTTTGAACTAAAAACGGGTTTTATTCAAATGGTTTCCGCTACACCATTTTTAGGCCGTACTAATGATGACCCACACGCTCATATCAAACGTTTCATACATTTAGCTAACACCGTCAAATACAATGGGGTGCCACAAGAGGCCATTCGTTTACAACTCTTTCCTTTTTCCCTCGTGGGACAAGCCCGGATTTGGCTTGATAAGGAACCACCCCAAAGTATCACTACATGGATTGATTTAGAGACCAAGTTCATTAACTACTTTTTCCCACCATCACGGACCACCTCTTTAAGGAATGACATCATTACCTTTGAACAACAATATGGGGAAGGTTTAGTGAGTCTTGGGATCGTTTTAAGGAGCTTTTAAGAAAATGTCCACAACATGGTTTCACAAAAGTGCATCAAATTAATACGTTTTACAATGGTTTAACTCTTAATGACCAATACTCACTTAATAGTGCCGCGGGGGGTAATATTCTTGTGAAGTCCATGAACGAGGCTTGGGCAATAATCGAAAACAAGGCTAAAGTGCAAACCAAGAGTGTTAGGGCTACTATGGCAAGTGCTAGTGAGGGCGACAAGAGAATTGATAAGCTTACTTCACTTGTTGAATCAATTGCTCTACAAACCGCTAACAATACCAAAGCCATTAATGTGCAAGTAAATGCCTTAAAGGAAACTTGTGAAACGTGTGAGACTTGTGGTGGACCACATTCGTATTACAATTGTGACAAGGTTTACAATCAACAACAAGAGGTTTATGCTTATAACAACAATGAAAATGAGCGGGTTCATTTCAAACCAAATGTTGATGTTAACCATTTGTCTTATAAGTCTAATAACTATTTGGCTCCCCCGGGTTTTGTAGCTCCATAAAGACCACCCCCACCCGCCCAAAATAGGAACCAAGGTCCTCAACGGGGTAATTTTCAAGGGAATTCTAATACAAGGGGTTTTAATCAAAATCAAGGGAATTTTCAAGGGCAAAACCAAGGGTTCAATAATCAAGGATTTAATAACCAAGGTTTTCAAAATCAAGGATTTAATCAAGGTTATAATCAATATCAAAACCAAGGTTTTCCTAATCAAAGTTTTCCTAATCAAGGGTATAATCAAATGAACATGCATAATCCTCCAATGGACTTGGTTCTTCAAAAATTAACCGAACATGAGCGAGTCATGAGAGAGATGCAAGAATCGACCGATAAGAAATTTATGCAAATGCTTCAAACCCTTCGTCCCCAAGGTGCCCTCCCTTCTAACACTGTGACCAATCCTAGGGCTAACGTTAATGCCATCACTACTAGGAGCGGTAAGACCACCGAAGAACCTTCCTATTCCCCACCCAAACAAGGACCCGAGATTCCTTCTTCTTCTACCCACCCTACTTCACCTTCTACTTGTGACATACCATCCGTTATGCCTTCGTCTACACCTTTTGTTCCACCAATACCTAAATCTTATACCACACCTTCGGTTCCTAAACCTGTTCCTTCACCTTCCATTTCTACCCCTCCTCCACCAAAGGATGTGAGTGAGCAATCCACTCCAAAGCCTTCATCTAAATCCAATATACCTTATCCATCAAGGTTGAGGAAAGAGAAATTGAAGAATAAGGATGATATTCAAGTTTCGAACTTCCTAAAAATGTTCAAACAATTGAATTTAAATATCACCTTTGCCGAGGCTCTCGCTCACATGCCTAAGTATTCTAAGATGTTTAAGGACCTTTTAAGTGATAAGGAAAAATTGCTCGATATTGCCAATACTCAATTGAATGAGAATTGTTCCGCGGTTCTTTTGAGAAAATTACCAGTTAAGTTAGGAGATCCCGGTCGATTCCTTATTCCTTGCAATTTTCTGGTTGTTGAGAATTGTATGGCCTTGGCGGATCTCGGAGCGAGTATCAATCTTATGCCATTGTCCGTGTGGAAACAATTATCTTTACCCGAGCTAGTCCCCACTCGTATGACCTTGGAATTAGCTAACCGTACGGTTGCTTATCCGGTGGGGATAGCCGAGGATGTTTTCGTTGGAGTCGACAAGTTCACTTTTCCCGTCGATTTTGTTGTTGTCGACTATGAGATGGATCCCCATGTTCCATTAATTGTGGGACGACCCTTCTTGAGAACTGGGCGTACATTGATTGATGTAGCCGCGGGTGAACTTATCATGAGGGTCGGGGATGATAAAATCGTCTTTAACATGGGTAAACTTTCCAAACTTCCCGATGAGCCCGAATCCGTGAATTACATCGATGTGCTCGATGAAGCATGTGAAGAAAATTTTCACGAGTCTTGTAAGAGCGGGATTTCTCATTTACCTCATGTTGAAACCGTAGCTTCTATTGCTCCTTCATTGACTCCATTTGGAGAAAGTGATTTTCTTTTACAAGAATTTGAAGCAAGTTTAGGGGACATGGACTTAAAATATGACGATTCTCCCTTCGATTGGGAAGCAGACATTCGTACCATTGAGAGACTTCTTAATGAGGACCATATTTCTCCACCTACTCCCAAGGAAGTTACAAACAATGACCCAAATTTAACTAAGCCTTCCATCGACAATCCGCCGGATTTAGAGCTTAAGGATTTACCGTCTCATTTAGAGTACGTTTTCTTAGAAGAGGATAATAAGTTACCTGTCATTATTGCTAAGGACTTAAAAGAAGATGAAAAATCTCGACTTATCGATGTGCTTAAAAATCATAAGAATGTAATTGCTTGGAAAATCTCCGACATCCGCGGAGTTGATCCTAACTTTTGCACTCATAAAATTCTCATGGAAGATGACTTTAAACCCGCAATCCAAAATCAAAGAAGGGTAAATCCAAAAATTCATGAAGTCATTAAGAAAGAAGTTATCAAACTTCTAGATGCCGGCATGATTTACCCTATTTCGGATTCGCCATGGGTTAGTCCCGTCCATTGTGTGCCTAAGAAAGGCGGAAAATAACCGTTGTTCCCAATGAAAACAACGAGTTAATTCCTACTCGACTTGTAACGGGTTGGCGAGTTTGCATAGACTATCGTAAACTCAATGATGCCACTCGTAAGGATCATTTCCCTCTTCCTTTCAAGGATCAAATGCTCGAGCATTTAGCGGGTAACGACTACTATTGCTTCTTAGATGGTTTTTCTGGATACTTTCAAATCCCTATCGATCCAAAAGACCAAGAGAAAACCACATTAACTTGTCCTTATGGAACATTTGCTTACAAACAAATGGCTTTCAGCTTATGCAATGCTCACGGGACTTTCCAAAGGTGTATGATGGAAATATTCCATGACATGGTTGAAGAAACTATGGAAGTCTTTATGGACGATTTCTCGGTCTATGGTGATTCTTTATCTTCTTGCCTTGCCAATTTAGAACGTATGCTTATACGGTTTGAAGACACTCGTCTCGTTCTTAATTGGAAAAAACGCCAATTCATGATAAAAGAAGGCATCGGTCCTCGGTCACAAAATTCTAAAAGCCGGTATCGAAGTCGACCGTGCTAAAGTTGACGTCATTGCTAAGTTACCTCAACCTACCACCGTCAAAGGAGTTAGAAGTTTTCTAGGTCATGCGGGATTTTACCGACGTTTCATCCAAGATTTCTCTAAAATAGCTCGTCCTATGACTCATCTCTTAGAAAAAGATGCTCCTTTCATCTTTTCTCAAGAATGTCTCGACTCTTTCGAACTTCTTAAAGGTAAATTAACTAAGGCACCGGTCTTAGTCTCTCCAAATTGGGAGTTACCTTTCGAGCTCATGTGCGATGCTAGTGATTTCGCGGTAGGAGCAGTTTTAGGTCAACGAGTTAACAAACACTTCCAACCCATTCGTTATGCTAGTAAGACAATGACGGGGGCTCAATTGCATTATACCACTACCGAAAAAGAGCTTTTAGCTGTAGTGTATGCTTTTGAGAAATTCCGCCCCTATCTTGTGTTTTCCACTACCATTGTTTACACTGACCATTTCGCTTTGAAATACTTGTTGACCAAGCAAGATGCTAAACCGAGACTCCTTCGTTGGGTTTTGCTCCTACAAGAATTTAAAATCAAAATTCGTGATAAAAAGGGAGCGGAAAACCTAGCCGCGGATCATCTTAGTAGACTTGAGGATCCTTATCAAGAGGAACTTCCAAATCAAGAGATTAAAGAATCTTTTCCCCTTGAGACCTTAATGTCTATTAATTCCAATCTTGATGATACCCCATGGTTTGCGGATATTGCAAACTATTTGGCGGGTGGTGTTCTTATCGAAGGGTTATCGTCCCAACAAAAGAAATAATTCTTTAAGGATATTAAGCACTATTATTGGGAAGACCCTTCTTTTCAAGCAATGTGCGAACTTAATCATTCGTAGATGTGTTGATGGGCCAGCGGCTTTACAAATCCTTGAAGCTTGCCACAAAGGACCCACCGGTGGTCACTTTGGTCCTAACTACACCGCTAAGAAAGTTTTCGACTCCGGATTCTATTGGCCTACCATTTATCATGACGCTCATGAGATGGTTAAGCATTGTGATGCTTGCCAAAGACAAGGCAAGATCACACATAAAGATGAGATGCCTCAAAATTTCATCCAAGAATGTGAAATCTTTGACGTATGGGGCATCGACTTTATGGGGCCATTTCCATCATCCAAAGGGAACAAATACATCCTCGTAGCCGTTGACTACATATCAAAATGGGTTGAAGCAAAGGCTTTACCTACTAACAATGCGAGGGTGGTTGTTAACTTCTTGAAACAATTGTTTGCTCGATTCGGTGTGCCTCGTGCTATTATTAGTGATCGCGGGACTCATTTTTGCAATGATCAATTCGCACGAGTCATGGCTAAGTATGGTGTCAATCACCGACTTTACAATGCGTATCATCCATAAACTAATGGTCAAGCCGAGGTTTCCAACCGTGGACTTAAGCGAATCTTAGAGCGTACCGTGGGAGAGCATCGTGCCTCATGGGCCAAAAATTAGATGATGTTTTGTGGGCTTTCCGTACCGCTTATAAAACACCTATAGGTTGTACTCCTTATAGCCTTGTGTACGGAAAGGCGTGCCACCTCCCCACTGAGTTGGAGCATAAGGCCTATTGGGCCTTAAAATGGGTTAATTTTGACATAAACAAAGCCGATGATCTTAGATAAATCCAGCTAAATGAACTCAATGAACTTAGGAATGAGGCTTATGAGAATTCATTAATCTACAAAGATAAGACTAAGCTCATTCATGATTCCAAGATTAAGAACCGAGAGTTCCACGTTGGTGATCAAGTTTTACTCTTTAACTCTCGGTTGAAAATCTTTTCAGGTAAACTTAAGAGCCGTTAGTCCGGTCCATTCACCGTGGCTCAAATCTTTCCTTATGGTACCATTGAGTTATCTCAACCAAATGGGCCCAACTTTAAGGTGAATGGCCAACGGGTTAAGTTGTACTTTGGAGAGACATCTCTCAGGAGATGATTCCATCCCTCTCCATATTTCCCTTGAATTAATTCAGGAAATCGAGTCGAGCTAGAGACTCGTGATAAATAAATCAAGCATCGTATAACTAAGTTAGATTTTTACCTTTTCCATCCATTCCACCCTTTTTCACCTTCACCTATTTCCACCAATAAGTGTAGGAGGAGCCGAGTAGGTTATTTGTGTGTTGTGATGTTGTGTAGGGACATGTGCTTTAATGATCCACTTTTGATGTTTTTAACGCGACCCGTGATCCCGTTTTTCAGTGTACCCGGTTCTTTCAAAACTATTGTGATTCATACATGTATATAAATAAGAAGAATAAATGTAATCACTTTAGTTGTCTCTTCCTTAGCTCGATTTAAACAAACGTACTCAATGTCTTAAGTGTAGGGGAGTTTATTCTCCCACATGCCTAAGAATTGAGGAAAATGTTTATATTAAGTGTAGGGGGGACTTTTATCGATTTTTAGTGGGCTTTTCCATGAACTTGACCTCATTTAACCGGAAAATTCAAAAAATTTCAACATTTTTCAAAATTTTTTATCTATTTTGGCCTAGTAGTATTTTCATTTATTTTCTTTTATTTTATTTCTTTTTGTCATCACATTGTATTTATATTTTTCATTTCAAGAATAAAGTAAAAAAATGAATAAAATGGTTTTAACAAGTTTAGATGTCTTTGATATATTAGGCCCGTCGTGAATATTTTGACTCAACCCGAGTTTACTTATCCAAGTTTACTCTAGCTAGTATCCTTAACCATATGGACCTTAATTGGTTTATTAGGCTAAGCATACACGAGTCTCATTTCTTGAGATTTTAATTGTGGAGAACGAGAGATGATAGAGTTGATAATATGTTTAAGGGTTAACTCTTCCTTATATGAGTTTTTGTGGCTCTTTCTTCCCGCTTGTATATTTAATTGCTTAATAAATGGGGATTTTTGCGGTGTAGATTCGATATCTTGGCTCTTAGCCAAATCCTTTATCTACTTGTAATTAAAGAATGAATACATCGAGGATACCAGCGTTGTGGACTTCCGACTAAGGTGGCTCATAACCACTAAGTAGGAGGTATTCAGACTATGGGACCACGAAATCTGGCCTAATATATATATATATATATATATATATATATATATATATATATATATATATATATATATATATATATATATATATATATATATATATATATATATATATATATATATATCATAAATAAAGAAATAATAAGATTAAAACATGACCTCAAGGAGCCTTAGGGTGTGGGGCATGTAGCACGAACCTTGTCATTAGAGCCTTAGGGTGTATGGCATGGTAAGTGTTGAATAAAAATTAATCAAAAATCAATTCCCTCGTTTATCGTTCAAGGAGCCTTAGGGTGTGGACAATAGATGAGGAGCATTTTTACATCTTAAAGAGCCTAAGGGTATATGATGTGAACTTGCTAAACTCCACATAAAGTCTACATGACTTTGGAGGAATAATTAATAAGTAGTACTATTGGCCAAATTTTGGATCCGGGAATTGATTCCCCAAATCGTGTTAAATCATCCTTGATGTAGGCTTACTTTAGTGACAACGTTTTTGAGGACGAGGTTAGGTTTTGAGAGTCGGGTTTGCACCGTTTTGCCTTCATTTTTGGACTAATAAATATCAAATAAGTCAAATGAGCCTACAGGTGAATGACAATCCTTAAAAGCTAGAGATACAACTTAGGAATTGGAGAAAGAGTACTACACAATTGTCTTATATAAGTGGTTTTAACTTAAGAACTTATGGTAAACAATGATCTCGTTTTTAAGCTTGGTATGGGGAACGTGAAACTTGAGGGTGATTAATATTCATGACACCAAAGCCCTAATTTAAGTCTTAGATTTCTTTACGAGTTTCTTCCATCAAATAATTTCCAAGTTAATAAATTGTTCTAACTTTTGTTTCCATTAAAGTTTTTATATTTTTATCATAGTAATAATAGTATATCTCAATAAAGGCCATGATAGGTTAATTATGAGAAAAATGTAACTTTATGCTTTAAAACTATGCATTGCATGGGGTCATTGCAATGGTCAAGTGTAGGGATTTAATAAGTGTATAAACACTTATCCTTTTACCACTAAAATCAAGGAAAAACAAGACCTAATCATGTGTTTAGTATCGTAAAAGTCGGAATTACGCGTGGTTTTGTGTTTTTGTGTTAAATAGGTACAAACTATCAAAAGGAAAGAAAACACGGGATTTCACGGTCAAATATTGAAGAAAAGCCCAAGAAAGAGACAAAGACAAAGTCAAAGAACCAAAAGTGTATCGGAGATCACGAGAACCGGCAAAACCGACACAACTTTGAAGAAATGATCAAAGAAGCCAAAAAAAAGTTCGTTTTTAGCGGATTTAATCTTTTTGAAAATATTTGAGCTTTGTGGGTCCCACATTTGGGTATTGAGCCCAAAAGCCCATTAGTAGATTTATAAGTATTTACTTGTGGATTTTCAGCCCAACAAAAGCCCAATTTACTTCTAATTTAAACAGATAGAAAGAATTGGTTTGGCCAAGTTATCAAAAAGCCCAAGTTTGTGGAATCAAGCCCATTAGGGCAAATAAATGGGACGATGAAAACAAAGTGAGGTCACAGTTATCCCTGGTCAACTCTCACCCACACACGATTTATTTTATTTACCCACCCTCACACACACTTTATTTGTTTCGTTACAAACAAAGCTTTCTCTCTCACCATTTACCTTCACCCTCTCCACAAAACCTGGAAAAAAGTTACTGTTACCCAAACCCTAACCATAAATTTACATCATATATTTTGGGGCTTTTTATAGATTCGTGTGATTCACACGAATGGGATTAATTCCCCCTTATTTCGGGAAGAACACGACGTGGTCCTCAATTGACGTGGCCAATCTCTCTCATGTGATTGGCTTAAACAAATCACCACCACCAATCCTCCAATCCCTATTAGCCACATCAGTTCTCAAGAAACACAACAAACACACCTTCCTGCCACCTTGGCGATCCGTGTGATGAGGGTGTCTTTTCTGCCGTTAGATTGAAGAGATCAAGAAAGAGAAGGAAGGAAGAAGAAAAGAGCGGTTGTGATCTTTCTCCGTGATCACCAAGCTTCATCAAGAAGGAAGTTTGGGTTTCCCTATAAAACCCCCATCAAATGTGTAATCATGTGTGCCATTTTTATTTTTAATTTTTATTATGCAAAAATTAGTTTAGATTAATTGTAATTTCTTTTTTTTTCAGTATTGTAATCATCGTTTAATATTAATGAAAAGTTATTTAAGTTTTATTTAATTCGTGTCTATTTATTTTAGTTAAAGATCTGATTATTGCAATTTATTTTAAACTGTTTAGTATAATAATTAAAAATTATTTAAGCAAAGTTAATTAATACTTGTTTAGATAATTTAAAATAAAGTTTGGTTGATGAATTTTCCCCCAGTGGGAAGATTTATAAATCTGTTCGTACGTTACTGGTTCGATTAGTGTTGATGTTTTTCGATGATGATGATGATATTTGGGTAAGGAGTGTTTGATTCGGTTTAAAAGAGTGCTCAGCGCATCTCTTCTACTCAAAGATTTTTGTCATCAGGTTCTATCTCCTCTTAGTTTTAAGTTTAGATTTATTAGTTTATTTGTTATGCTTGGTATTTGATTTGCTTTAATCTGATAGAAGTTACGTTTCTGTTATTTGAATATTTGTCTACATATCTGTTTAGTTACGGAGTACTTTATGTTTGAGTTTATTTTGTTATAGGATTGAGTTACCTGTTTATTTATGTTTGCATATCTGTTTTGTTTGGGTTTATTTTGGATATCTGAGTAGTTTTGCTTTAGTTTCAGTATTTATTTGCTTAAACTTGATAGTCTGCTCATATAGTCTGCTTGTTAGGTTAAGTTTCTGGTTTTAAGTTTTTTTAAGTTTTGGTTGGATCTGCTTATTTTCAGTAGTGTTTGAATCTGCTTATTGTCTTATCTGCTTAAGTTTGATTTGTCTATTAGTTCTTTAGATCTTACCTGCTGGATAAGATTAGATCTGCTTTAGGACTTTTTAGTTTATTTGATTTTGTTGAGTTACTGATTTGCTTCTTTTAAGTTTAAAGGCTATTTGCTTATTAGTTTTTTTTAACTGCTTATTTAGATTTGCTTATTAAGTTTTACTGCTTATTTGATTTTGTTTTAAATTTAGACTTGCTTATTTTTAGTTTAAACTTTAGTTGCTTATTTCAGTTTAGCTTATCTGATTCTGCCTTATGTTTGTTTTCTTTGCTGCTTATCTTGTCATTACTTTGCTGCTTAAAGTCTCAGGCCCAATTAGTCTGAGAGTTTAATATTCCAAAAATAAAAATATAGCAAAATTTTTTATCCAGCTAGACTCGAACCCGCGACCACAAGTACATTATCCCAACGTCCTAACCATCTCTTCTAGGACCTCTTTTGAGTTTTATTTACACCCTTTTAATTAATATAGGTTTATTAATCTTAGCTGTCAGTTTTTTAAATAGGTTTAATTATAAGTTTTTTCAATTAATTTTAATTAATAGTTTTTTAAAAGTTCTCTTTTATAAAGTTTTTTAAAAAAATAAAAAATAAAAATAAAAATATTTTAATTACTTTTCGAAATTTAAATTGTTTGTTTCTTTTTATTTTCAATTAATATAGGTTTCACATACAATTAGTTTTTAAATTTTGTTTAAATTCAAAATAGTTTTTAAATAGTTTAAAATTAGTTTATAATTTTTAAAATAGCTTTGTTTTAATTATTTTAATTAGATTTAAAGATTTTCATAGTATAAAAGTATTTACTTTTTAATTAGATTTAATAAATTTTAGTTTTAATTAAATTTAAAAATAGTTTTCACATTTGTTTAAATAGTTTTAAATATAGTCTAAACTACTTTTAAAATTTAAATAGTAAGGTTTTAGTTAATTAAATTAGACTTAATTTTAAATAGTTTTAAAATAGTTTAGGTAGTTATAATTAAGTATTTTTAATTACATATTTTCTTTTTACTTAGATTAATTAGTTTCTAATTAAATTTTAGTTTTTAAATACCAAAAAAATTTTATTCACCAAGAACAATTAATCCATGTTTAAGTCCGATATCAATTCGAGTGAGTCGAGGAGAAAAACGATAAAAATATACTAAAAGTCACTATATTAGTTATCTAAAACAAACTCACTCAATTTCTCAGGTAACTTATGAGCTCTACTAGACCTTCAATGACTAATCGGAGGGCCTTCATCATCTGTCCCATTGCTAGAATTGAAAGTAGGAGCATTGTTGTTGTTTGGGACATTGCCCTCAGATATGTGTATAGTGTCATCCATTGGTGATGCAGTATGGCCATCATTCCCGACTGACTGCTCCTCGGTAGTATCAGTCAAGGATTGATCCACAATTACCGGTCCTGCATCACCAGATGATCCCCTTCCATCATCATCGGGACTTACAACATTTTGGGGTTGAAAATCAAAAACATCAAAAAAGGTTTTATTACTAATATCTTTATTATTGAAAACTTTATTATTAGAACTCATTTTGTATGGAAAAACATTTTCATAAAATTTAACATCTCTAGAAAATAAGTAACTTCTATTTTTAAAATTCAAAAGCTTGTAGGCCTTTTTCGTACTGGAGTACCCAATCAAAACACACTTTTCAGATTTAGGAGAAATATTATCATGACTATTTAAAATTGTAGCAAAACATAAACACCCAAAACATCGTAAATGGGAAAGGGATGGTTCTCTACTATAAAGTATAAAAAAAGGAGAATGACCAGCAAGGACAGATGACGGAAGCCTGTTAATCAGATAGGCAGCAGTTAAGACACAATTAGTCCAAAAACACAAGGGAACACCACTTTGAAACAAAAAGGGTTCTAGAAACATTCAATAAATTTCTGTGCTTTCTCTCAGCAATACCATTTTGCTGAGGAATATAAGCACAAGAGGTTTGATGCACAATGCCATTATCCCTAAGGTAACTATCCATCTTGTTATTTATGAATTCAGTTCCGTTATCAGATCTTATAACCTTAACTTTAGTTTGAAACTGATTTAGAATTAGGTTCACAAAATCCACAAAGTAGTTGAACACTTCATCATTAGATTTAATCAGGTAAACCCAAACAGCCCTAGAAAAGTCATCAACAATAGTGATAAAATACCTAAACCCTTCCTTTGAGGTAACCCTATAGGGTCCCCATAAGTCTAGGTGGATGAGATCATCAACCTTTTTTGACTTATGGGTTCTCAGAGGAAAAGGTTCTCTGGTCTGCTTAGAAAAATGACAAGTTTCACAAGGACTAATATGCTCAGGTTTATTGATTCCAAGAGAGTTTTTCAAAATTTTTAACACATTATCAGATGGATGACCTAACCGATTGTGCCAAACCCCTTTAGAAGCATGGAAACACATAACAGATAAATTACTTTTAATTTGGGGTAACTTACATTCAGAATCAAACAAATACAAGCCATCACACTCATTACCAATCCCCATATTACTTTCCCTTTTCAAATCCTGAATGACACAGTTATGTTCATTAAAACCAACATGAAGTTTACTGTCTTTAATTAACTTATTCACAGATAAAAGACTAACAGTGTACTCAGGTATCACCAACACATCAAAAAGAACCACATTATTGGTATGTTTCAGATTACCAACATAATTAATTTTATCGGAAGTACCATTAGGATGCCCAACAGTAATATTTAACTCAAAAATATCAACAACATTAGTCATATTTTTAGTAGAATTTGTAATGTGTTGGTTGGCACCTGAATCAATAATCCAACCAAAGTTAAAGTTGAACCCATCAACTTTGACTTTGGCAACAAAAAACTTATAGAAGTGATTGTTAAAAAAGACATTTCCATTAAAAAAAACTGCAGTTAATACCTGCCATGTTATCTTGACCACCAGAATTCTCTTTTTCACTGATTAAGTTTAGCAATTTGGTCATTGGAAAAAGGTAAAGTGGTGTTAGAATTCTGAGTATCAACACTGTTACTGGAACCAACCCTGTTATTCACTTTAAAAAGAGTCCTATTGTTACCAGCATTAGAATTCTTTTTATATCCAGGAGGATATCCAATTAACTCAAAACATCTGTCAACAGTATGACCCTTCATATTGTAATTAGTACATAACAAAGAGTTGTATTGATTTCTGTTTCCCCCATTGCTGTTATTGCTATTGGAAAATTGATTAGACTGATTTCTGTTTCCCACATTGTTACCATTAAAATCTGATTTTGATTTCTATTGTTAGAAGATCTATTTTGATTTTGATTTTTGGGAAAATCATTAGCCTTAGCAGCAAAGGAGGAAACCTGGGGTTTTGAAGCCCCAGAATTAGAGTTAAGACCCCTATGGGACTCTTCTCTACACACAATCACAAATGCATCCTTAACATCAGGTAAAACAGGTTGGGTCAACAAAGAACTTATTATAGGTTGATACACTTCATCCAAACCCATTAAAAACTGCATTAACTTCATTAATTGTTGATGTTTACTAGACTCAGCTCTAGCTATGCAAGTGCAAGGAGAAAACTTGGTAAGGATATCAAATTCTCTCCATTGAGAATTTAACTTGTGATAATATTCAGACACAGACAAGCCATTTTGTTTAAAATTATTAATTTTTTGAATTAAATTAGACAGAATTGAACCATCAAGTTTATCATAAGTGTCCCTAAGTTCATTCCAAACCTCAGCAGCGTTTTCAGAATACACTTGACTCAAATAGAGATCTTCAGATATACAACTCAACAACCAAGATAAAACAACAGCATTGCACCTATCTCATTGATTGGAAAGGGGTCAATATTAGCATAAGCAGTCTTAACACAAGTACCATCAACAAATCCCATTTTATTTCTAGCTTGTAAAGCAATTTTGACAGCATTAGCCCAAAATCTATAGTTGTCACAACTAGTAAGCTTAATGCTAACAAGAGTCCCAAAATTATGATCATTAGGTTGCAAATGCAAAGGATTACCAACATCTAAAGAGCTAATCAAAACAGGAGTAGGAGTAGTCATATAGAAAAGCAAGTAAACAACACAGAAAGCACACCAAGAAGGAACAAGAAAATAAAACAGCAAATAAAGAAGAGAGAGAGAGAGAGAGAGCTTGAATCTCAAAAATCACCAATACTAGCTTGTGGACTAGGGTTGGCCAGAGCAGGTATCCACAGCAGTCAAGCTGGAGGGTCAAGGTGTTAACCGAACCCGTTTGCACCCACCTTACTAGATCAATGGCCAAGAAGAAACAAGAACTTACAATGCAATAAAGCAAAAGAAGCAACACCACTTGTGCTCTTGATTCACTTAGTCAAGAGACACAGGTGGTAGATGAGACAACAAATCCACCAGGAACAAACAAATCCAATAACCAACAATTATGGTTTGACAAACCTTAATTTTAAATCACCAACAACAATGGAGTCACCAAAACAGAAAACCCCCAAAAGTTACAAATTAGGGTTTCACAGACCCTAATTTTAAACTTTCAGAAAACCAACAGATCCAACTTCCAAAGTGCAGAAACAGCTGCAAGAAAGGTTAGATAACAAGTATTTAACAAAAAAGAACTTACCAATGAGAAACCCTAATTTCTGATTTTAGGGTTTTTCGAAATAGACCAAAAAATATATAAATTAACACCGTTAATCAACGATTAACAACCAAAGAAATAGTTCCCAAGCCAAGATTTGAGAAAACCTCAAAAAAGTTTGAAACCCTAATTTTGAAAAAATTTAAAAAAATGTATATCTATAGTATAATAAACCAAAAACAAGTTTTTAAAAAAACGGATTTATCCAAGAAACAGAACCTGGCTCTGATACCACGATAAAAATATGAAATCAAACACCAGATAATTTTCCTAAAACTTTATTTACCAAAACAAGAACAGTCCCCAAACGGACGCTGTTCAACATACAAAGCAAATAGATAGTCCCCAACTTGATGCTATCTCAATTCATACATCAAGAACAAAAAACATAAAGGTAGACAACTAAATTGCATAAGATCCAAACGTCTACATCTTAGATCGTTTGGATCTATTTAGGGTAAATAATAAGTGAGATGATTGAAGCTGATTGAGAGGTGTGAAGATGGTTTTGAGAGGTTGTGTGTGTGAGTGAGAGAGAGATGTGTGGATGGAATGTCTGCGATGATAACAACGATACGCTCCCACCAAACAATATAACCCTAGTCAAGGTCTTCATCTTTTGTCAACGAGTGAGTCACCAAGTTTCCAAATAACCCCCTGCACACATCACAAACAAGAAAATAAAGCCTAACGACTATATTAGCCATAATAAGTTACATAATAACCCCCTTAAGGATTATGAGCTTGACACATCCAAAACAGCAACTTTCAACACATTCAAATCAAGATATGTAATCCTAGTATCGTACCTAAATTTAATTTTTGTGGGGGCTTGCAACTATTTTGAAGTTGTTGTAGCTGAAACTTTGGTGAAAAGAAGTGAAAGTATATGGCTTATCCCACATCGGTGGATGGACAAATATTTAATGTGTTTATATGGTGAAACCATGCAACCATTATTAATAGGTGCTTTGGTTTTTGGTACAAAATAAAATTGATGATGTTTCAACTCCTTATGCATCGCTTTTTTTTTCTTTGTAAAATGTAAGAAATAGAACGTAGGAAACAACATCGTATCACATTATCAAGTCATATGCAATACACACTTAAACATTGAGTGTACGGAACAATTTTTACGCATTACATTGGAGACTTACATAGCCGTATCTTTCAATATATATATATGAATTTTGATCTTATAAGTATACTATTATTTTTTCTCATTATTACGTTAATCTTTTGAGTTCATGTTATTGTGTGTATTTTGCGATCATTATTCTCTTACTTTTCTTAAAATTTCAAAAGTTAAATGGTCATTTTACATGCCGAAGTAGTCACATACTACACACAATAACACCATAATACACTGATTTTGAATGGGGTTCAGATTTTAATCTCTCGATATCCTCTCGAATTGATCTAGGTCTTAAGTGGAATGATTGTTCTTGGTTACTAAATAAAGGGGTTTGGTTTTCTATTCTAATAAGAAGTGGAAATGAAAATTTAAATCAAAGACAATTACTTTAATTAAGATTAACAAAAACTTGGTTGAAAATTTAAAGTTGAAAATTAAAATTAAAGTTTAACAAGTGAATTGTGAAATATGAGTGAAGAAACAGTAAATCAACAATAGTAAAACAGTAACTAAACTAAAAATAACTGATCCGGAACTTTTAAACCTTGATTCGGAACTAACTGATTCGGAAAATACTATTCACTCATCCGGAACTTGCTCATTCGGAACATACTCATGCGGAACTTGCTCATCCGGAACTTTCCGAATGAAGGGTGTTGATTCGGAAGTTTGGAAACTTCCGAATGAAGGATTGGTTCGGAACTTTGTGACTGATCCGGAACTTTCCGGATGAAAGCTTGATTCGGAAGTTTTCTCCTGATTCGGAAGTTTAGTGCTTGGTTCGGAAGATTCCGAATGAAGGACTCATTCGGAACTTTTTGTCTTGATTCGGAAGTCTGGAAACCAGATACAGTAACTGTATAGCGAAGAACACGGGACACAGATTTTAATCAAAATCAAATCAAATACTTAAAAAGATTTTACCAAATTAAACACAAATCATTTAGACACCATAAGCAACAAATCCCACTAATAAAAACACAAATCCCATCAACTTTTAAAGATCAAATCAAGAAAAATAAAACTTAAGAACTTGAAGATAAAAATGGAGATGAACAAGATGAAATGAAAGATTAAACAAGAACTTTGAATTGGATGATTAATGTTTTGACAAGATTAAACAAGGATTAAAATTACAAGATTAAAGAACTAAAGATAAAAATCACCAATCACCCTAGTGGTGATGGTGTTATACGAACCAGGAGGAAAGAAAAAGGAGGAAGAAAGAAAAACTAGCTCCCTCCTAAAATGTGTGTGGGATGGCCTATTTATAGGTGTTTCCTTTGGTTGGTGAGTGGGCTTTCTCCCGTTCTTTGTGTCTTTTCGTCTTTTCAGAAAAGTTTCCGTTTTCGATTCTGATTCGGGATTTGTCGTCGATTAAATTCAACTCGTCTTTTAATTTCTTCATTTAATAGACTTGAGTTTCTTCGACTTATATAAATCTTCCATCTTTGGTCCTTTTCTTTGATAAATCTTCGAATAGGCCCAGTGACTTCAAATCTTTTGCATCTCTTGGACAATAGACTTTATCTTGAGTCTTTTTCTTCAGTAAAACCCGTGCAATCCCATGTTTTCTTCAATATTTATCCGGCTGGCTCTGAAAACACAATAAACACAAAAACCACGCATAATTCCAAACAAATGATATTAAATACGTGTTTTGGTCTCGTTTTAGCCCGAATTAAGTGGTAAAAGGATGGGTGTTTACACACCTATCAAATCCCCTACACTTAACCATTGCCATGCCCTCATGCAATGCTTAGTGATAAAGCAAGTCTACACTTTTCTCATAATTAATCAACCTTGGCCTTATTTAAAATTCTACTAAACAAAAATTAAAGAAATAAAACTTCAAAGATAACAAAGGGATAGAAAACCATTTTCACGTTGAAAATAGCTACATGGAAATAACTTGTAGAGAAATCGATGACTTACATTAGGGCTTTGGTGCTGCGAAGATTTATCATCCTCAAGTTTCACGTTCCCCAAACTAAGCTTAAAAACGAGATCATTGTTATTATAAGTTAGCAATTCAAACACTTACACACATGGCTTAATTAAATGCTTAGACTCCCTTATTCCTAGGTGTATCTCTTATATTTTATTTTTGTCTTAGAATGATCATGAAGATGCATTTTTGGACTTATTTCGATAGTTTATTAGGGCTGAAAGCAAAGTAGGACGATTTGATCAATAGTTAGCTAAAGGACAAAATCTCTTAAAACTGCTTCTCGGGATATCAAAAAGTTCATATCTTGGCATAACTTGGTTCACGATTTGAGACCTTTCTCGGGCCGATATTTGGCATGTACTTCATACTTCATATCTTCGAGAGACGTTCTTGAGATAATGGTCTTCTCATCATAATAGAATTTCTTCACTTGGAGACTTTTGAGGGGTACTCCAACTTTGTTGACCACGACTTCATGATTATTTCTTCAATCTCTAATTGGGATTTTGAGATACAACGATCCGCCTCCTTTTCGGACTTGGATCTATTTATCCTCATACCTTGTTAGGGTCTTTTCGGATAGACTTCTCCATGATCTTTATGGGAGTTGATTGCTTTTCGTCGTGAATCTTGATCCTTCATATTGACTTTAGGAATAATGCTTTTCACATCACTTTGGATCTTCAGCAATAAAATTGAATCCTCATGCCTTGTTAGGGCCTTTTCGGACTCGCCAATCTTCGCGCCCCGCTTCATAAGTTATGCCTTGGCTATGAACTCTTATCATTACCGAGCAACTTTTAAACGATCTTGGGCTAGAAGCTAAGTAACTTTTCAAATCGTAAGACCTTACTTATTGCAGATAAATTATTAGCAAGTGATGGGAGAATAGGCAAATAATTACACTAAGTGAGCTTGCGCAAGAATACCGACTTATAATTGACTCTATCATTTCTCGTCCTCCACAATTTAAAATCTCAAGTAATGAGATTCGTGGACACTTAGCCTAATAAACCAATTAAGGTCTACTTGGTTAAGGATACTAGCTAGAATAAACTTGGATAAGTCTATTCGGGTTGAGTCAAAATAGACGCAACGGGCCTAATATATCAAAGGCTTCTAAACTAGCTACACCACTTTATTAATATTTTTGACTTTATTGCGGAATATATACATATGAAAGCAACGATAAAAATTTAAAAATTACGACTAGATGGCCAAAGTTAATAAAAAATTTGAAAAATGTTGAAAAATAGGATTTTCCGGTTAATTGAAGGCATTTAAATGGAAAAGTCCACTTAAAACTTCGATAGAGGTCCCCCCTACACTTAAGATAAACATTGTCCTCAATGTTTAAGCATGTGGGAAAAGTTTCCCCTACACTTATGACATTGTGCACGTTGGTTAACTCAAGTTAAGGAAGAGACGACTAAAGTGATCAATTTCCAATGAGAGTATGAAGAAAATTGAATCACGATAGTTGAGAGATAGAACCGGATTTCGGATAAACACGGGAGCACGGTTCTTCAAAGATTCCAAGAGTGCACTTATCCCTGTAATCACATCACCACAAAGACAAACGCATATACAAGTCCCCCCCTACACTTAGGGGATTAAAACATACAAGGATAGATACTCGGGCTGCCTCCCGAGGAGCGCTTGTTTTTGATAACCGAGTCACGAGCCTGACTCGACCCAAAGTTAGTTCATGGGGAACGTGGTGAGGGATGGAATCACCTCCTTAGAGGTGTCCTCACCAAAGTACAACTTCACTCGTTGGCCATTCACCTTAAAATTTGGTCCATTAGGTTGAGCAAGCTCGAGAGTACCATATGGAAAAATTTGGGCAATGGTGAATGGGCCGGACCAACGAGATTTGAGCTTTCCCGAAAAGATTTTCAACTGAGAGTTAAAAAGTAAGACTTTGTCTCCAACATGGAACTCTCGGTTTTTGATCTTAGAGTCGTGAATGAGCTTAGTTCTTTCCTTATAGATCAAAGAATTTTCATAAGCCTCATTCCGAAGTTCATTCAGCTCATTGAGTTGGATCTTGCGTAGGTCACCGGCTTTGTTAATATCAAAATTGGCCCACTTCAAGGCCCAATAAGCCTTGTGCTCCAACTCAATGGGGAGGTGGCACGCTTTCCCGTACACAAGACGATAAGGCGTACAGCCGATCGGGGTCTTGTAAGCAGTACGGAAAGCCCACAAAGCATCATCCAATTTATCAGCCCATGAGGTACGATGCTCTCCCACGGTCCTTTCAAGGATTCGCTTAAGACCTCGGTTGGATATTTCGGCCTGGCCATTAGTTTGTGGGTGGTAGGCTGTGGAAAGACGATGGTTTACACCGTACTTAGCCATGACTCGAGCAAATTGATCGTTGCAGAAATGAGTCCCACGATCACTAATAATGGCGCGAGGCACACCGAATCTAGCGAATAGAGCTTTCAAAAAGTTACAAACCACCCTTGCGTCATTAGTAGGCAAAGCTTTGGCTTCAACCCACTTCGAAACGTAGTCAACAGCTACAAGGATGTATTTGTTTCCTTTAGACGAAGGGAATGGCCCCATAAAGTCGATACCCCAAACATCAAAAATTTCACACTCTTGAATGAAATTCTGAGGCATCTCGTCTTTATGTGTGATTTTGCCTTGCTTTTGGCAAACATCACATCGCTTGACCATATCGTGAGCGTCACGGTATATGGAGGGCCAATAAAATCCCGAATCAAACACTTTCTTTGCGGTGTAGTTGGGACCAAAGTGACCACCGGTGGGTCCTTTATGGCAAGCATCAAGGATGTCCGACGCTGCCGGTCCATCAACACATCGGCGAATTATCAAATCAGCACATTGTTTGAATAGGTAAGGGTCGTCCCAAAAGTAAGTCTTAATGTCGGTAAAGAACTTCTTTTTTTGCTGGGACGTCAACCCTTCCTTGAGAATTCCACCCGCCAAGTAGTTCGCAAAGTCCGCAAACCACGGGGTTTCATTCGGCTTCGAGTTTATAGACATTAAGGTCTCCAAGGGAAAAGAATCATTGATTTCTTTGGTCGGATGATCCCCTTGGTATGGATCCTCAAGTCTACTAAGATGGTCCGCGGCTAGGTTTTCTGCTCCTTTTTTATCGCGGATGTCGATTTTAAATTCCTGGAGCAGCAAAACCCAGCGAAGAAGTCTTGGTTTGGAATCTTGCTTTGTCAACAAGTACTTCAACGCGGAATGATCGGTGTACACAATGGTGGTGGAAAGGACAAGATAGGGGCGGAATTTTTCAAAAGCATAGACAACGGCTAAAAGCTCTTTCTCGGTTGTCGTATAATGCAATTGTGCCCCAGTCATTGTCTTGCTAGCGTAATGGATCGGTTGGAAATGTTTGTTCACTCTTTGTCCAAGAACCGCTCCAATGGCAAAATCGCTAGCATCGCACATCAACTCAAAAGGAAGCTCCCAATTAGGGGTAACCAAGACGGGTGCCTTGGTTAGCTTATCCTTAAGCGAGTTGAAGGCTTCAAGGCACTCTTTGGAGAAGATAAAAGGAGTATCTTTCTCTAAGAGGTGGGTCATCGGGCGAGCGATTTGAGAAAAATCTTTAATGAATCGACGATAGAAGCCCGCATGACCCAAGAAACTTCGCACACCCTTCACAGTGGAAGGTGGAGGCAACTTTGCTATAACATCAACTTTAGCACGGTCTACTTCAAGACCGGCTTTCGAAATCTTATGTCCAAGCACGACGCCTTCTTTTACCATGAAATGGCATTTTTCCCAATTTAGAACAAGGCGAGTGTCTTCGCACCGCTTTAGCATACGTTCTAAATTGGCAAGGCAAGCAGAGAAGGAATCCCCGAAGACCGAGAAATCATCCATGAAGACTTCCATGGTTTGTTCAACCATGTCATGGAAGATAGCTAACATACACCTTTGGAAAGTCCCTGGCGCATTACATAAGCCAAAAGGCATTCTTTTGTAAGCGAAAGTGCCGTAGGGACAAGTGAATGTAGTCTTCTCTTGATCTTGGGGGTCGATGGGTATTTGAAAATAACCCGAGAAACCATCCAAAAAGCAGTAATATTCATTACCGGCTAATCGTTCAAGCATTTGGTCCATGAAAGGTAGAGGGAAATGATCCTTTCTCGTGGCATCATTGAGTTTGCGGTAGTCTATACAAACTCTCCACCCAGTAACGAGACGAGTGGGAATCAACTCGTTGTGTTCATTGGGAACAACGGTTATTCCGCCCTTCTTGGGCACACAATGGATTGGACTAACCCACGGTGAATCCGAAATAGGGTAGATCATACCCGCATCAAGAAGTTTGATAACCTCTGTTTTGATGACTTCATGGATTTTTGGATTCACCCTTCGTTGGCTTTGAATAGTGGGCTTATAGTCGTCCTCCATGAGAATTTTGTGTGTGCAGAAGTGAGGATCAATTCCACGAATATCCGAGATTTTCCAAGCAATAGCCTTCTTATGATCCTTCAACACAGCAACGAGGCGGGTCTTCTCTGCATCTTTCAAATCCTTTGCAATAATGACGGGCGATTTCTTGTTGTCGTCCAGGAACACGTACTCGAGATGTGGCGGCAACTCCTTTAATTCTAAATCCGGAGGATTTTCGACGGGAGGCGTTTTCAAAGTCGTGGCATCGATAGCAATAACCGTGGGAGATGGAGGCGAAGGGTTGTCTTCAGTGAGAAGATTGTCAAAGAAACTCATATCTTCATCCCCCTCGGTGGGAGAATCATTAGTAGGTAAATTCGCATCTCCCATGGTAGCTTCAAGATTGTTCCAGAATAAATCATTATCTCCAAATAGAGACAACGATGAATCAATGGAGGACACGGTCTCAACATTGGGAAGAGAAGTAGGAATACTTTTGCAAGCATCATTAAAGTGTTCTTCACAAGCCTCATCAAGAACGTCAATACAATTAACGCTCTCATACGAATAAGGTTGTTTGGACAACTTTCCCATGTTGAAGACTACTTTGTCGTCACCCACTCTCATGATAAGCTCTCCGGCTTCAACATCAATAAGAGTGCGACCGGTCCTCAAGAATGGACGACCAACAATGAGTGGCACACGTGGGTCCATCTCGTAGTCGACGACAACAAAATCAGCAGGGAAGGTGAATTTGTCAACTCCTACGATAACATCTTCGGCTATCCCCACTGGATAAGCAACCGTACGGTTGGCTAATTCCAAAGTCATTTTAGTGGGGACTAGCTCTGGGAGAGATAATTGCTTCCAAACACTTAGAGGCATGAGATTAATACTGGCACCTAAATCGGCTAGGGCCATGCAATTCTCTACTCCCGGGAAATTGCAAGGGATAAGAAAACGACCCGGATCACCAAGCTTGGTTGGTAATTTCCTTAAGAGCACTGCGGAGCAGTTCTCATTAAGTTGGGTGTTAGCAATGTCGAGGAGCTTTTCCTTGTCGCTCAGAAGGTCTTTAAACATTTTAGCATACTTGGGCATGTGAGCGAGAGCCTCAGCGAAGGAGATATTGAAATTCAGTTGTTTAAACATTTTAAGAAAGTTAGAAACCTGAATATCATCCTTGCTCTTTTGCTTCTCTTTCCTCAACCTTGAAGGATAAGGTATATTGGAAGAAGATGAAGGCTTTAGGGGAATAGAGTCACTCACAACCACGGGTGGAGGAGGGGTAGAAAGAGGTGGAGAAATTGGGGAAGGAGGAGGAGGAGGAATAGGAGCAGGCGACTCGTTCTCCTTAGTCACAACCACCGGTGGCGGTATAGGAAGCTCGGGTTCCTTGGTACCTTTACCACTTCTAGTAGTGATTGCTTTCATCTCCCCTCTTGGGTTCGCAACGGTGTTACTCGGAAGAGTACCCGAAGAAGAGGGTTGACTACTTTGGAAGAAACTAGCCATCATGTTCCTCAGATCATTCGTCTGGCTATCCAACGTGTTTCGCATATCGGCTCTCAAATCATTGCCTTGCTTGACCAGATCTGCCTTCAAATTGCGCACTTCTTCTTGGAGATTTCCCACTATCACATCATTGGTCCTCATATAGGTGGCGACCTCTTGGTGTAGTGCAGTGTTGGTTTGGTTGGAAGGAGCATTGTATGCAGGTGGTTGGTAAGATGGTTGTTGGTAGATTTGATTGTTACGTTGAGGTGGTTGTTGCTGCTTGTGAGGTGGGATATATGGTTGTCGAGGTTGTTGTTGTTGTTGAGTGGGGCGGTTAAGGTTTTGTTGTTGGTTTGGGTTGGTTGGAGGAAAGCCAGGTGGTGAAAGATAGTTGTTGCTGCGGTAGCTAAGCAAGTTACGGTCACCTTGAGGTCTAGCTTGATAAGCAGGTTGTTGGTAGGTGCCATATGCCGCATTCACATTCTCAGCAGGGTAATCTTGGGTGGCAGTACAAGTTGTGTAAGAATGGGGACCCCCGCATATCTCACAAGGTTGGCTGACAGCGTTGACTTGTGCGTTCTTGGCGTTGTTGCTGTTGTTGTTGCTGACGGTATGTGTGACAAGCGTTTCCAGAAGCGTAGTGAGTTTGTCTAATCGCTTGTCGCTGTCATTAGTGCTAGCACTAGCAACATTGGTCCTGACGCTCTTGGTTTGCACGCGAGACTTGTTCTCAATGATATCCCAAGTAGCATTGGAAGTCTTAGCCAATAAATTACCCCCTGAGGCACTATTCAGTGAATCTTGGTCACTCATGCTTAAACCATTGTAAAAAGTATTTATTTGATGTACTTTGGTAAAACCATGTTGTGGGCATTTTCTTAAAAGATCTTTAAAACGATCCCAAGATTCACTGAATAACTCATCGTACTTTTGTTCAAAGTTTATAATCTCATTCCGCAAAGCGGTAGTACGAGAGGGTGGAAAAAAGTAGTTGATAAACTTTGTTTCCAAATCCGTCCACGAGAGAATACTCTGTGGCGGTTCCTTAGCAAGCCAATGCCAGGCTTGTCCCTCTAAAGAAAAGGGAAAAAGTTGTAACCTTATCACTTCTTGTGGAACACCATTGAACTTGACCGTGTTGGTGAGTTGTAGAAATCTCTTGATATGGTCATGTGGGTCATCAATGTGGCGTCCCAAGAATGGTTGAGCGGATACCATCTGGATAAAGCCTGACTTTAGCTCGAAATTGTTGGCGGCAATTGGTGGTATAACAATTGGATCCGTGTTGCCATCAACATGAGCTTGCAGTAATTCAATCATCGGGCGATTATCCGGAAGGTGCTCATTGTTGTTGTTATTCATGTTGTTGAAAGGTGGGTTGTTGTTGTTATTATTGTTGTTCGGAGGTGGTATGTTATTGTTGTTTTGTACACCAGCCATGTCTAAGGTATCGAGAGGCTCGGGCTCTTGATAAGACGTGGATCGAGTGCGCATACACCTGCAAAAGAACGAACAAAGAAAAACAAAGCAAAAATATTTTTGGTTTTTATTGTTTTTTAGTTTTTAGGATTTTTGAAAATGTTATATATTTTTTAGTTGTTTTTGAAGATTTTCTTGAAAAAGTAACGTTCACGGGGAACGGATCCCAAAATCCAATTTCTCACAAAAAACTTTTGATCTTAACGAGAAGAGCCGGCAGCGGCGCCATTTAATACACTGATTTTGAATGGGGTTCAGATTTTAATCTCTCGATATCCTCTCGAATTGATCTAGGTCTTAAGTGGAATGATTGTTCTTGGTTACTAAATAAAGGGGTTTGGTTTTCTATTCTAATAAGAAGTGGAAATGAAAATTTAAATCAAAGACAATTACTTTAATTAAGATTAACAAAAACTTGGTTGAAAATTTAAAGTTGAAAATTAAAATTAAAGTTTAACAAGTGAATTGTGAAATATGAGTGAAGAAACAGTAAATCAACAATAGTAAAACAGTAACTAAACTAAAAATAACTGATCCGGAACTTTTAAACCTTGATTCGAAACTAACTGATTCGGAAAATACTATTCACTCATCCGGAACTTGCTCATTCGGAACATACTCATGCGGAACTTGCTCATCCGGAACTTTCCGAATGAAGGGTGTTGATTCGGAAGTTTGGAAACTTCCGAATGAAGGATTGGTTCGGAACTTTGTGACTGATCCGGAACTTTCCGGATGAAAGCTTGATTCGGAAGTTTTCTCCTGATTCGGAAGTTTAGTGCTTGGTTCGGAAGATTCCGAATGAAGGACTCATTCGGAACTTTTTGTCTTGATTCGGAAGTCTGGAAACCAGATACAGTAACTGTATAGCGAAGAACACGGGACACAGATTTTAATCAAAATCAAATCAAATACTTAAAAAGATTTTACCAAATTAAACACAAATCATTTAGACACCATAAGCAACAAATCCCACTAATAAAAACACAAATCCCATCAACTTTTAAAGATCAAATCAAGAAAAATAAAACTTAAGAACTTGAAGATAAAAATGGAGATGAACAAGATGAAATGAAAGATTAAACAAGAACTTTGAATTGGATGATTAATGTTTTGACAAGATTAAACAAGGATTAAAATTACAAGATTAAAGAACTAAAGATAAAAATCACCAATCACCCTAGTGGTGATGGTGTTATACGAACCAGGAGGAAAGAAAAAGGAGGAAGAAAGAAAAACTAGCTCCCTCCTAAAATGTGTGTGGGATGGCCTATTTATAGGTGTTTCCTTTGGTTGGTGAGTGGGCTTTCTCCCGTTCTTTGTGTCTTTTCGTCTTTTCAGAAAAGTTTCCGTTTTCGATTCTGATTCGGGATTTGTCGTCGATTAAATTCAACTCGTCTTTTAATTTCTTCATTTAATAGACTTGAGTTTCTTCGACTTATATAAATCTTCCATCTTTGGTCCTTTTCTTTGATAAATCTTCGAATAGGCCCAGTGACTTCAAATCTTTTGCATCTCTTGGACAATAGACTTTATCTTGAGTCTTTTTCTTCAGTAAAACCCGTGCAATCCCATGTTTTCTTCAATATTTATCCGGCTGGCTCTGAAAACACAATAAACACAAAAACCACGCATAATTCCAAACAAATGATATTAAATACGTGTTTTGGTCTCGTTTTAGCCCGAATTAAGTGGTAAAAGGATGGGTGTTTACACACCTATCACACCACATTAAAAAAAGAATAGTAATCTACATATAATGACAAAAAGTAGCAAGTGTAACTTTAGAAACTAGTTAATGTCGCAAATTATATTTGAAGTGTTTACACTTTAAATTAGATCGCAGCTAACTCTTTGGTAAGAAAATTACCAGGGGTTATCGAGCAAATGAACCAACAAAATTTGTATAGAAACCTGAAATAAAGGGTGTATATCTTTACTTCTTATATGTCAAGGTCATTTTGAAACGATAACATAAAAAAGAACGCTTTTATCAAACCAAGTTATTATATCACTAACTCATTTGTTACATGGGAAAAAAGGTGTCATCAAAATGTATATTTAATGTTCAAAAAAGTCATTGCGAAACATTAATAATTTTATTTTGATCATGTGCTTGAAGGGAACTAAAACAACGACGAGATTTTTATTAGCTTGGACATTGTTATACACAGGTATGAACAATAAATATTCTGTGGAGGCTTATAACCAGGGGCGGAGCCACATGCAAAGTAGAGGGGGAACTTTCCCTTGAGTGACCACAAATCCAATCAACTTGGTGACCTTGTTCACTTGGATCTTTGGGGCCCTTACCAAGTTCTGAGTAAGGAAGGGTATAGATACTTACTTACCATTATGGATGATTACTCTAGAGTTGTGTGGACCTATCTTTTGAAAGCTAAGGATGAGGTTTTTGACAGGCTAAATCATTTTATAAGTCTTGTTAAAAATCAATTTGACTCAAAAATCAAAATCTTTAGATTTGATAATGGAACTGAATTTGTTAATAACAAGGTTCACACTATGCTCTCCACTATGGGTATCATTCATCAGACCTCTTGTCCTCACACCCTTCGGCAAAATGGTATTGTTGAAAGGAAACATAGACACCTGCTTAATGTTGCTAGGAGTCTTATGTTTCAGGGAGGGATTCCTACTAATTTTTGGTCTGATTGCATTCTGACTGCTGTTTATCTAATCAATAGGCTCCCCCTTCTGTCTTAAATGGTAGATCCCCCTATGAATTGCTCTATAAGAAAAAACCAAATATCTCTCTTTTAAAGTGTTTTGTCGGTCTGTGTTTTTCTACTTGTTTATATAACAGTGATAAACTCACATCTAGAGCTGAAAAATGTGTTTTGGTTGGCTATTCTTCTCTAAAAAGGCCTATAAACTTTTTAGTCTGGATAATAGAAGATTTTTGTTTTCAAGAGATGTGAGGTTTTATGAAACTGTTTTCCCATTTAAGATGAAAAAGAATACTGGAAATGATTTGGCTGATGTAGTTGTTACAAGTGATGCAGAACTTTTATCCTTTTTTTTATAATCAAACTCTTTCAAGTCACAATGATAATGAGAGAGCAACACCTATTGTGGATGGTAGAGTCAACCCCACAAATGAGGATGCCTGTGTGCATCCCCAGGAGGATGACCCTACAACCACCATAGGTGAAAATCAACTATCCTGCTCTGAGGGTACAAATGGTATTTTTCACTCTTTTTTCATTCTTTTAGAGCAAAGTGAGGTCACCACTAAAGAAGTAGGAGGACCTATTATTAGGAAGTCTTCTAGACCTACCAAGCTTCATGTTAAGCTTAATGATTTTGTTATAGACAACAAACTTAAATATGACATTGAGAAGCATGTTAATTATTCTAGACTTAGCACCACCAATTTCTGTTTTGCTACTACTTTGAATCAATCGTTTGAGCCTACTACTTACTATGAGGCTATTAAAGACAATAGGTGGGTAGAAGTTATGCACAATAAAATTGAGGCTCTCTTAAGGAACAATACTTTGACCTTATGTGACTTACCTGTTGGGAGGAAAGCCATTAGCAATAAATGGGTTTATAAGATTAAATACAAATCCACAGGCATTGTTGATAAGTTTAAAGCTAGAGTTGTTGCTAAAGGGTACAGTCAAAGAGAGGGTATAGACTTTGATGAAACTTTCAGTCCTGTTGTTAAAATGGTTACTGTTAGATGTCTTATTAGTATTGTTGTGTCTAATGATTGGCCCTTATTTCAACTTGATGTCAATAATGCTTTTCTATATGGTTAGTTGGATGAGGATATTTATATGACTGTTCCCTTGGGTTTTAACTGTCAAGACAAGAACAAAGTGTGTAAGTTAAATAAAGCCCTCTATGGACTTAAGCAAGCCCCAAGACAGTGGAATGTTAAATTGACCACTGTCTTGGTTGAGCATGGCTTCATCCAAAGCAAACATGATTACTCTATCTACATCAAATAGTCTAATAACTTGTTTATTGCACTCCTTGTTTATGTTGATGATTTTATCATCAAAGGTAATAGCATTAAGGAAATTGATAACTTTAAGACTTTCCTTAAGACCAAATTCATGATAAAAGATCTTGGGGTGATGAAATATTTCTTAGGAATTGAAATTCTTGAAAATACCAATGGTAATTGCATGACTCAAAGAAAATATTGCCTTGAGCTTATCTATGAGTTTGGTATGTTGGCTGCTAAACCAGCAGCAACACCCTTACCTGAAAAATGTGTGCTTGTTGTTGATGAGAGTGGGAGTGATAAATTGCTCAAAAATGTTTTTGAATATCAAAGACTCTTAGGGAGGCTTATTTACCTTACCCACACCAGACCTAACATATCTTATGTTGTTCACTGTCTTCGTCAACATATGCATGCTCCCTTGCAGTCTCATCTCAAAATAGCTCTGACACTTATTAGGTACCTTAAAACTCCCCTGGTACTGGCATTCAGATTTACATAGATACTTCATTAAAGGTATCTTTTTATACTGATGCTGAACAAGTTCCTTAAAACCAGAAAATTTGTTTCTGGGTATTGTGTTTTCTTGGGTAAGACTCTTGTGTCTTGGAAAAGTAAAAAACAACCTACCATTTCTAGATCTTCTGTTGAGGCAGAATATAGGTGCATGGCTAGTGCCACCTGTGAAGTTATTTGGATCACTAATCTTTTGAATAACCTCATGATCAAGTGTTTGTTTCCTGTGCACTTATATAGTGATAACAGATCTACTACTCAGATTGCTTCCAATCCTATCTTTCATGAAAGAACCAAACATTTTGAGGTTGATGTTCATTTGATAAGGGAAAAAAGTCCAAGATGGTGTTATTAAAACCTTTAAGGTTGCATCAGCTGATCAAACAGCTGACATCTTCACAAAGGTTCATGGTATATCTCAACATATGAAGCTTTGCAACCAATTGAAGCTTGTGGACATGTTTGGGAAGTAAAATGCTATGCCCTTCTCTCCTTGTCAGATTGAGGAAGGGTGTTGTTTTTCTAGCAATCTTCCAAGGTTTTATATTATGTTTCCTGTTTGCTTTCTCTTTGTGTACTCGGGTTGTAAGTTGATGGACTATTCTTGCCATTTTTTCATTCCTAAAGCTGGGGCATCTTGGGCTTTGCTATGTTGGACTCCTATCTTGGGCCTTATAACCGTTGCTACGTTTGATATATAACTTTGTCTTATCATTTGCTAGGGTTAGCAGCTCTTATCCTTACACACACATATGTGTGTGATATCTGCTCTCTCTCAATAGTCGTTCATGGTCTATGGGAGGTCTTCATCTTGTTCATCATAGTTTTCTTGTGTGTTTGAGTGAATATTGTATGTGAGGGAGATTGAATCAACCTAATTGGCACAATCTCACATTTATCTTGTAATCGTTCGACTAACATCCGTTTGGGACTAGTCTTTATCTTTTTGTTTTCGTACTCTGATTCTTAATAAAATACACCAAGGGGTGGTTCATTGGGTGTAAGATCTATCTTTGATACTTTGATATTATGTTTTTAACGCACTTGTGACTCCATTTGCACATGAGACGACCAAAAACTCATACACGGATTTGTATCCTCATTTGACAAAGATCATTCCCACCAGGTATGCCCGGGAAGAGGATATTTAAGAACCTCAGCAGGCCTTGACGAAATCATAACTACTTCTTCAACTTTAGTTTTGTAGCGAATCGACAAGATCAACACTTGTTGCAGTGCAAGTCATAATTGTTAGGAATGTGATCTAAACTCCTATGGGTTGTTCAGTGTTTTTCGCATCTTTAGAGAATACGCGCGTTATACACGGTTTAATATTTTTAGTATCTTTGTAATAGGAAAGTATTAGCATATGTCGGTTTGTTTTGGCTTATAAATAGGGATGCGTATGTTAATAACTTTCTAGCTTGGATTTCGTTTGATAATAAAGAAAAGCTTCCGCGAATGTTGTCGATTCTTGTTTATCTTTTGTTCTTCATCATATCTTTGTTTATCGTTTGTTGATTATAATAATAATTTTTTTCATTCTTGCTAAACATTTCCATATGTGTGAATGACTCGTTAACCCAAATCGACACATTCATAATTAAATGGTGCAAAATTGTCATGTAGACTATTATGTCTAGACCACTTTTATAATGTCTTTCGACTTGAGATTCTACCCATATGAGAGGCCTTTGCCTGGTAAGAATTATGAGATCAACCCGAGTACTACTATATGTCATGAGATGAAAGGCTCCATCAGGATCCAGGAGGTACAAATGATATTTTCCGATCAATTTCAAAACGGCCCAAGCACACACGCCTACAATAAGCTAGCTTGTAGATTGGCTGAAAACTAGTAACAGCTAATGATAACAAAAGAAAATTCAACAATATAGAATGTATCCATAAAGCGAAAATTGTCCCACAATGCTGGTTGGAGTAAAACACTATGTGTTTATAGCTAAATAAATGAAACCATCTGGATATGTATCCAGACATGTCACATGTTAATTGGCTTTGATCTATTTTCTTTTTATCAAAACAACATGTACAGTAGCAATTAAGGGATTATATTACTAAACATGTATCCCAAGTATTTTGCGTGAAGCCTTGTCGGAAATGAGTTGAGAAAATGGCTTTTTAATCATGTTTATCTATTAATTTGTAGGTTCATTTGAAAGAAGAGATCTAAAAAATGAAAATGCTTTGATTTTGTCTCACATCTTATAACAAGAGTTTGGGGTTTGTTCACATAGTTTAAGCTTTACTTCTGTGGACGTTCTTTAATTTATTTTTAGCATCCAAATTATGACCAGGTAGTTACGGAAAAGCTTGATATGATTTCTAATAGCCTTTTTGGCTTTACTTTAGCTCCTAATTGCTCAAAAGCTTAATATGCTCCTTTGAAACCTTTCTAGCTTACTTTTACTCGACAGTTACTCAAAATTCACTAGTTTGACTCCTTTAGAAAACAAATTTTTGAGTTTTAAAAAATAAAAATACACAAAATATGTTACGATAACTTAAATTCAACATTTATTTTAAAGGCTTGGGTTTGACTCAACTAAAAGCTTTTATTTAGTTTTGACTCTATTAACATTGAGGTAAATCCACCTTAGTTTATACATTACAGGAACTAACACATTACCATTCTCGAAAGCAATTTTAAACCCGAAAATTGACTTGAGATTTGGGACCAATAATGGTGTAATTTACTCTTAACGGTGTAATTTCTTTTTTAAGAATATGATAGAGCGTAACGGTGTTATTTGCCAAGCCATGAGGAGCCATCAACCAGAGGTTTGAATTCAAGCTAGACATACGCGGATGGTTTTGGTATAAACCTGTGTGAAATAAGTACACGGCTAATATTTACCGGGGAAACCCTTTTCAAAAAAAAAATAATAATAAGTACACGGCTAATGTACATTACTAACATCTATAACAATGAAGTACTGAACTACTACTAGCATATTTGAGATTAAATATCAAGAACTAAAAATTCACATATACTGAATCCATATATCAATTCACTTCAGCATAAAATAATTAAGAAATTACAATTAAATTAATTTAGCGTTATTTATATTCTGTTTGAGATCCGTGTAATTTTTAGAAATTACAATTTAATACTTACTGTAAAATGACAGTGAAAAATTGTAATATAATACTGTAGTAAAAACTTACTGGGGTACTTTTCCATTCCTCATATTTTTCAGTAGCATTAATATGTCAAAAAGAGATAAAAAATGAATAATAGATATACAAAAATAGCTACAGAAATAGAATTAATAATACTTACTCTTCTTTTTTAGCAGAAACGTATGTGTTTGTTGTTGTTTCTGAAAAACACTAATTCAATTCGAATAGCAACGATGAATAAGAACAATTATAATAAAATTTTCAAAAAAAAAAATTATAATAAATAGAACACGATTGGCAATTGACAGAGAATTTATTAAATACTTGCTAGGGTACTATAAACCTCCAACTGAAAAAAAGATCTAAAGCCAAAAAAATTGAAAGTAGTCCTTGTCCTTGGTAGGGGTGTTCATCGGTTCGGTTTTCGGGTTTGTGGGTTGTTTGGTCCGGGTTAATCGGTTTGAAATTTTTTAAAGTTAAAATCAAAATCAAACCAAACCAATTATAGTACTTATAAAACCAAACCATAAACCAAATTAGAATTCGGTTTGGTTTTGGTTTGAACCAAGAAAACCAAATTCAATTCATCTCCAAAATATAATCTAAAAGTCACAAATAAAAACCTAAATTTTCAAGTAAAAATAACAAATTATAAGTCTTTAAAAGTGCTCACGTAAATCAAATTTTTTTTAATGAAACCTAAAAGGTTCAGAATTTAGAAGAAATAAGTGGAAGCCAAATAAGGTGAAAATTTCTTTGAATGAAGTCTTGAGGATTCTAATGAACTTGAATAGTCCATCTCTATGTATCCAAACACAAGTATAACTTCAAACCTACTTCATATATGGGAGTTTATGAATCAAGTAGACAAACTCTTGCTCTCTTGCTTGGGATATACATAAATGTTTATTCCGGTGAGTAATTAGTTTGAAAGATAAATACATAGGATCATAAGATAGAATATATGTAACATTTTTATGTGTATAACGTTATTTGGTTTTTTCGGTTCGGTTTGGTTTTATTTTTGCCAAACCATAACCAAACCAAACACCAATTAAATACTTCGGTTCGGTTTTGAACCAAACCATACACCAATTAAGTTTTTCGGTCTGGTTTTATTTGGTTTCGGTACAGTTTACTTTTCGGTTTGTTCGGTGTCAAACCAAACACTGAACACCCCTAGTCCTTGGTATAGTATGTGTAAAAACTACAAACATAGATGTGATTATACATAAACCATGAACATATAATTTTAATAGCATTGTATATTTGTATGTAACCTCTCCTTTTCAAATAATTTGTTTCTTCACACATAAAATGCAACTCCAATTCGTTCTATAAGGCTGCCATAGCGACGACCTTAATATTCGATTGCTGAACATGCAAATGGTTGATTACGTGTTTGTGTGTGTTAATTATAAAAAATATATTTCTGTGAGGTATATTTTTTTAGTGTAGGTTGCGTCGTAGTGGTAAAAGGGGCATGTACGTTGTTGAAGAAAAAAAACTGAAACGGCGGGTAAAATAAGGGTAGACTCTTCTTACCATAGAGCCCGCAACCAATTTTCATGGGGAACTTTGAATTGCTAGTATAAAGCAAAGATTTGACGGTAAATGGGTCAAGATTGACTTTGTTGTCCCACATCGGATGGATGTACAAAATTTGGATGTTTTTATAGGCAAAACCATTGACTTATGTAAAGCCCTTATCAACATTGCTATTGAATACAAAAGTTGTTTTAGATTTTGTAACATTCGTAGTAAAGTGTTTTCATATGTTATACTTTATTTTCTTTCTTTTGAACTTCTAGAAAAAATGTAAGAGATTAATCACAATTATGCAACTCTCTATAAAGACGGAATAAAAAAATCAAATGTTCTACCAGCACACTTACGTATACTAAGAGAAACATTTTTGTCTTCGTATTTGTGACATATAACCTACTTTACATTTCATTTATTTTCAAGCTTTTTGCATCATGGCTCAGTTGGCCATTTTGAGAATCATATTTGACATATCTCAACTTGCTGCAAGGTCTCACTCGAAAAATGCGAAGTCGCAAATTAATAATAAGTTAAAATGATTCAGTTTGATGAAAACTAAATTCACTTTCACGTACCGAATGAATGAATAACTATAAGCAATAACTTGATACACGATGTATCGAAATAGGACTCATTTTAAAAATTACTATGGCTTTTTGAAATTTACATTACGAAAACTAACATTCAGCCTAAGTCGCGGCTAAACAAGCTTGAGTCCGAGCTTATACATACAGAGAGCTCGATTGTGCTCTTGAGCCTACGCGAGCCTTAGGGACACTGACATATTTTAATTAGTAAACATATTTAAATGTTATAATGCATTCATACTATAGTAATGTTATAGGAGAGCTAGTTAACAAGCTCACTAACCAGGATGATGAGTATCAGATTCCCTAGTAAACTTAAAAAGGCTTTCAAAAGTATTTGTTACGTTGTGTGGTGGTACATTTAGAACTGACGTAATCAATCGATCCTCGGTCTAGGAGGTCGCTCGAAGACACTGATGTTTGATGATATTGTCTCTCGGTCTTTTTTCTGGATTTGGTTTGATGTAATACTAAGTTGTTTTAGATAGATTGGCTTAAGAACCCTAATTTTATTTTTTCGTAAGTTTCTAGAATCTTGCTAGTTTTTTTTTAAAGTTATCGTTCAAAAAATTAAAATAAAATAAAAGAGCTCTATATGTTATTGCTCAGATCGGGTCAATCTTTTGAATTTTCATTCTCATATCGTATAAACGAGTCAAGCTCAAGCTTAGACAAACTCCAGCTCGACTCGACTCATTTATCACTCCTTCTTTCTTAGGAATGCTTCATTCATACTTTTTATATATCTTTTTCAACAACTTTGTATTGCAAAAACATTAATATGCATGCATCACATGCATACAATTCACTTCTATCTATAGTCAAAATCGTTTGATCTATCAACAAGCTAAAATATGTCAATATTTATGTTTTTGTAAATAGCATATTGCAATATTAGATTATTTAAAAAGTCTAACAAAGAAAACAAAAATAAAAGTGAATCTTATCCCACATAGGTGGATGTAGTAAACTTGGATGGGCTTTTATAGGTAAAAACCATGGCCATATGTTATTTGAAATATATTTCTTTCTTGTCATTTTAGGAAGCCGTCTTTTTGTCAGATTTTAATATTGTATAGCAAAATGCACTTCTACTACTATCGGTATAGATCAAGTATTAAATACAGTACGCTGTCTCTCGATAAACGACCGCGGTCGGTCTATATGTACATGTGAACCTGTCGTTAAAGTAAACACTGTACAAAACGTATAGAGAACTAATTACCTTCAAGTTATGTTCTTTCTTCATGGCTACTCACATCAAGATAGGTAATCTGAATATCATGGTTACACGAATTTGCCTTAAAAGTCATACTATGCCTTAAACATCATCCACTTTGTGGTTGATCAAATGCAACAAGCAATGTAAAGATTCAACCGTAGGGGAGAACATACCTTAATGTAGAAGCAAGGGGATACATTCAAGTGTGACTGCACAACACGGAGATCACCCAAAACAAATGAAAGCTTTGTCTGTTTTCCGAGCCTATTAGTTGATGCACCCTAAAAGTTAGGTTGTCGTATTTTGCATACCAATCTATCTCAGGAGTTGTGCTTGTCAAATGATTAATTCAACTTATGAGTACTCTAATGCGCTACTGAATGAGGCATCTTTTGATGCATTAACACGCACACAGTTTCATATCTTTATTTTAATGTCTTTATGATTTATATGGATGGTCTTCTTAATGTTGCATATTTTCACATTGTTTCGCCGCACCATTTTGTTGAAACTCCTCTACTATGATGATGTCATGGTATGATCTTCAATTTGCGCCAGGATTGAAGTTGTTTTAGATGAAAGAATGTATCTCCCAAGGTAAGACAAATATAACAGCTGAAAGAAATAAAAATTGAAAGTGAAATTTGTCGCACATTGATAGATGTACAAAAGGTGGATGTTTTCTTATACTTTACACCATTGAATTCAAATAAGTGTTGAGTAAGTCATTAGTAATCAAAATGTTACCCTGTGATTACCGATCATTAAATTATCACTTTTTGGTTATCTCATCAAATTTATAATTTTACATAGATATACATATAATTATTGAGCCGAACTTTATAAGAATATTTTGATTAGAGCGGAATTTCATAAAATATTTGATTTGCACTTTTACACAGCACGTAATTAATTATAAGAAACACCTACAATTTTTGTGTTGTTAAAAGGTAAAGTACTTATCAATTTAGCAAACATATTTTATGATTGTTGCAATTTTCACATGAGTAGCAGTTTCACAAGCACAAGAAATATTCGTATGTAGTTTCCATTACAGCACCTTCGGGTTCTGATGAGCACGATTTTCCAGCTGGGGCCTGGACAGTCTGTAATGATTAGTAGACGATTTAGAAGAATTGCCACCGAAAGGGTGATGACTCAACTTATTAACAATGTCGTCACTGAACTCCAACTATAGCCCGCTATTGTGATCGTTAATATCTGCAACATAATGTCCACTGTTAACAGTAGAACCCTTATGAGTCAAAATGCATTATAGTGTTGGCCTTAATTGTCAATGTCTTGTAACATAAAGGACCAATAGTGTTAGTTTGATAGTTAATAACTGAAAAACGGTTATAGGGTAGTTAATTCTGTTATGAAGGGACACGATGGTTGGGACATACCCCTTCGTCATCTATATATATGTAGGATTACAGCAATTGTAATAAGAAGAAAAAGAGGGAGAGAGGCGTGTGTATGTGCGACTCATACAAACGATGTAACCAAACCCGTGATTCAATAATATGAGAAGTATTATTAGGGTTCATACCCACGTCTTCTTTGTTCTTTATTATGATGTTTATATGTTGTTGTTTGATCAATTCGATCCTGGAAAGGTGAAGTAACCCCCTGTGCAACATTGGTATCAGAGCGAGGTTTCAAACAACAAGGGAGGCAGCGAACAGTGCGAAAGGGGATCAAGCAACATGGCCGTGCGCATACCGGTCAATCAAAACAGCGAAGGGTTTTGATTCAGAAGAATTAACCGAGAAAGAACACGATTTGATCGAATAAAGAACACGATTTGATCGAATAAGGATCAAATCAGAGAAAAGAAAGGTCATGTGATATGATCAAAAAAAGGGAACACAATTCTGAGAATCGTTCCAAAAAAAGGAAGAGACAAACGATTCAGGGAATCGTTCAAAAGAGAGAGAATCAATTCAGTGAATGAATTAAAAGGAAAACACGTGAGAGAATTAAAGTGGATGAAGTTTTGTGTGATGCGAATTGGCGCGAAGAATTTGGTGTGTGAAACAACCGCGAAGAAGAAATAATCTGTGATAGATTGAATGATCCAGAAATCAAAGAAAGCAGGATTCGTGGTTTGGAAAAACGATGGCTGTGTAAATGAATCGCGGGGAGTGCGACACAAAGAATCGTAGGGAGTGCTAGGAGGAAGACACCGAGATTGCGCAGAAAACGCAGAGATTGCATGGAGAACGCATCAAGAGATTGCAGAGAACACGCAGAGAGTGCAGAGAAAAATGCAGACCCCACTCAACTCCCACATCCTACAGGTACATACCTTGTTAAGTAAATTCACTCCATAGCTCTCATCATACCTTCTGACTTCAAGTTCTTGGTAGCCACTCTTATATACAATCCAATCTCTGCAATAACAGAAACAACTAGATTAGTATACATGTTAAATACTAACAAAAACAATGAATTATATACAAGCATAAAGAGCATTTACCTTTGTTTTTCTTTGAGTACCTCTAACCTTCTTCTTATACTAGGTGTTACAGTGTCTTCTAAACTTGAAGCAAGCTTGTTCATTGCAACCAATCTTTGCATTATGTATAACCTAATCTCTTCTAGCATTGTTATGATAGGTTTATGTCTTGGTTCCAAGATTGCTCTGTTAAAACTTTCCGATATACCGTTCTCAAATGCAGCACATCTCCGGTCCATCTCAAAGAAAGCCCTTGACCAAGAATTGGGATTCCTTTGAACCAAATAATCAAAGGCTGCTTGGTCTAACAATCTTATCTGTTCCATGATCTGATCAAACTGTTGTTCTAATGTACATGATGCTGCAGCCCAAAAAAGTCTTTGGTACTGCATTCCGCTGTACTTCTTCTTAAAATTGGCATAAAGATGCCTTGTGCATTTCCTGTGTTCTGCTTGCGGTATCCAGTCATGAACAGCATCAAGTAAACCCTATGTCAGATAGTATTGATTAAGAACAAATAAACAGAATTAACAAAAATGACATTTAAATTATTAAATGTGTTACCTTATGGGAATCAGATATAATTGTTATTCCATCTCCATCTTGCAGATTTAAGTCATTAACCAGTTGACCAATAAACCAACCCCAATTTTCATGATTCTCAATCCTTACTACAGCCCATGCAATAGGGTACATTTGGTTATTTCCATCCCTTCCCATTGCTGTTAGTAGTTCCCCCTACATGTATGCTTTAAAAAACAACCATCCAACCTGATCACCTTTCTACAGCCTGCTAACCACCCATCTTTGACCCCTTTGAAACAAATATATATCCTTTTGAAAGTTTCTTTCCCATTTGCTGATACATCGACATCTACCCGACAACTTGACCCTGGGTTAGATTCTAGAATAGCATCTCTATATTGATACAACTTGACATAATGCTCAATCAGGCCACCCTCATGATCAAATAATGCTAACTGTTTGGCTCTACGGCATTGACCAATACTTACATCTATCATATACTTCTGCCTGATGTTTTTTTTCATTTTTCTCAAAGGCATAAATGGATCCTCAACAATTTCTTTACAATAATGAAGTGCAATCCACTTGTATGTGACTAAAGATCCTAGGCTTTAATTCCTACAACATTTATGGTCTAAAATAAATGACTTGATTTGAAATGAATGCTCAGTATGCATCCAAAATGCATACAACCTAAATGGGCAAGTTACTTTTTTTTCATACTGAATCATTTTCTTTGTCCATTTACCAGGTGATCAAGCTGATGTACCTTCACCAGGAGAAGTGGTGACCTTTTTTACATTCACCTTTTCTAACTTGATTGGTTTTTTACCCACAACCTTTCCCTTTCCCTTAGACCCAGTTGTCCTAACCTTATTTTCATAACCCTATTTATGTTACCTTTTTTCCCTGCACATCTACCCTGTTCAACATTTCTTCCACAATAAACAAGCAACTCCTTCCAGTCACTCTTCATGTACCAGAGCTGATAACCATAGGCAACACCATAGTTTGCTAAGGCTAACTTCAACTGAATAGGGGACTCATATCTCATTCCTAGGATTGGCTCCATCTTATCCCATGGGATGTCAGGGTCAAATGCGGGATAAACAACACCCTTTTTTATCTTATTCGATGAATCAATAGTGCTTTCATCATGGTCTACCTGTGGTTGTTCATGTAATTAAGGCAACCAAAAATTAGCACTACCTCTAAAAAGAAACCTTGAAGTACAAAGCTTATTGAGGAATGGGTCTTGTGTGTTGAAGTTCTTAATCATAACAGAGTCATCACTCTCAGTTTGAAAATCTACATTGTCAAAAACTAGTTCTTCATCACTGGAATAATACTCATCACTAGACTCTCCTATGTTTTCATGCTCTAGTTCAAGTTTAAGCATTTCAATAATATCATAATCAAAGTGTTCTAAATACATATTTATCTCATTCCCATTTTCATACCCAGCTGTAAGCATATCTAGAATATCCTGATCATATTTAATTTCCTTAAGGCCTAAGCGTAAGTCTTGATCTGTTCGGCAATAATAAATCCTGCTAAAGACTGCACTAGGAAGTAACCTTTTAATAATCTCCCTAAGAATGTCATATAACATTTCATCAAAATTGGTATCATTCACCTCTTTCATGTCACCCCCAACATACCTCATTGGCTGAGGATAGAAGATCCCATCCCATTTTAGATATACAGTAAAGACAGGCTTCCTAATTTTTTTCTTCTTTTTGTACTTACCTGCAAAGCATAATGTAAGTAGGGTTTATGCACAATTATTACGTAATAAGACTAAAATTAGGGTTTCGAAAAAGAGGGGTTTTTTCAATTAGTGTTACACAAAGGTTTACCAGTTAATAATAACTAGTTATCATCCATAAAATTACATCAATTAGGGTTTATGCAAATTAATTAGATATTCTGAAAAAATTAGGGTTTCGAAAAAGAGGGATTTTTTCAATTAATGTTATACAATCGTTTAACATTGAATAATAACGAGTTATCATCCCTAAAATCACATCAATTAGGGTTTATGCAAATTAATTAGATATTCTGAAAAAATTAGGGTTTCAAAAAAGGGGGTTTTATCAATTAATGTTATACAATCGTTTAACATTGAATAATAACTAGTTATCATCCCTAAAATCACATCAATCAGAGTTTATGATATAAAAAACCCCCTTTTTCCAAAACCCTAATTTTTCTAGAATCTACTTTATGATATTCAGAGATGGATAGATTACCTTTTGCCATCTTGATTCAACAGTGAAACTAAATCGACTATCAACAACAACAAACTGGATTATGATGATGATTTTGTTATGAGAGGGAAATGTAACTCGTTTTTTAGTGTGTGTGTGTAAAAATGGAAGTCGTTGTTTAATAATTAAAGTCAACGTAAATAATAGATAGTGGAAATCATACGTGGCGTTAATAAACGTAAAAAAAGAATGACGTGGATATTACCGTGCCATGCTGTCGGTAACAAGTTACCAAATGGGTAACTTCGAAACGATTTTGAAAGTAGAAGGGTAAAGTCACGAGATAAAATAGTAAGTGTTTAAAGTCGGTACAAAACAATAAGTAGGATGGTATTTTATGGTTTTTACCCCATAATCTAATTGAAACAAAGTTATTTGGTTCTCATCTTTTTGCCCCGATAGTTTGCGCTATGAAAATGCTTGCAACTATTTCTAGCTAGATTACAAAACAAATTTTTAAGTATAATTCCTGGTGGTAAGAAAATTTACCGCCCTACCTTTTGTCACTACACGTAGTCTCTAAAAGTATTACATAGTCTCTAAAGTTTATTTTACATTTTAAGCACTGTATATAGTGTTGGGATTTTGAATACTAGTTAACCATTAACTACGAGTACGCAGCGGAATGGATCTAGTATAACATACATGATTAAGCACGTAAGAAAAACAATTTAAAATCAACCATTAATTAATTGAATAAATCAATTAATACGTCTTGATCTTGATCTTGAACTTTAACGGTTAAATTACCGTCTCCATCGTTTGCTCACACGACACGTCAAACGAACATCACTACGATGCTAGTAGTAACTTCACTTCTCAAACAACAAGTGTATAATCTTGCAACTAGAAACCCTAGATCCAAAACCCTAATTAGGGATTACGTAAGGATCGATTTATAGAATGTTACAAGATTGATTACCCAAAATCACATAAACCCTAATTAGGGTTTATGTATGTCGAACCACCAAGGGAACCAAAAACATAGATTTAGAGATCTAGGGTTTAGTTATAAAGCTTAAGACTTTATAAGAAAACCACTAAAAAGGATTGATCTTATAAAGGTTTAACCTTTATGTGATTTTAGGGTTAATGGGAAAAATCATATGGTTTTGGTGTGTGTGGTGAGTCGATCGGACGCAACAAGGAGGCAAGGGAGAGATAAAAATTATAACGGGTATGGATTGTATTTATATTAATCCTTGCACCTCCTCAAAATCTTTAAGGCCCAACCCAAGAAACTAATCAAGGAAAAGATTACCTTAATCAAATATTCTTGAATATTTACTTACCAAAAACCAATAACCAAAAAATCTTCTAGAACCCCTATATACAATTGATAGGTGTGAAAACACCCATCCTTTTACCACTTATTTCTTGCTAAAACAAGACCAAAACACGTATTTAATATCATTTGTTTGGAATTATGCGTGGTTTTTGTGTTTATTGTGTTTTCAGAGTCAACCGGATGAATATTGAAGAAAACATGGGATTACACGGGTTTTATCGAAGAAAAAGACTCAAGACGAAGTCTATTGTCCAAGAGATGCAAAAGATTGGAAGTCATTGTGCCTATTTGAAGATTTATCGAAGAATAGAGCCAAAGATGGAAGATTCATATATGTCGAAGAACTCGAGTCTATTAAACAAAAGATTATAAGACGAGTTGGAATTATTCACCGACACTTCTCAAAATCCAAAGTTGGAAATATTTATTTAAAGAAACGTGAAGACTAAAGAAGAAAGAAGAAAAGAAGCCCGATACCAAAGCCCATTCACAAGCCCATATCACACGCCTATATAAAGTTTCCACTTCACAATTTGAGAGGGCCTTAGTCTTTAGTTTAGTTTTTCATTTTTTTCATTCTCTCTAGTTTTAGAGAGAGAAAGTTCTCAACTTTCTCTCACTAAGATTTTTCTTTTCTTCATTTTTACCTTTTCAAGTTTTAAGATTTTTATATTTTGGATTTCACTAATCTAATTCAAGTTAAGCTTTTTGTTCCTTAATCTATTTCTACCTTTCTTTACTTTATTTTGATCTTAATCTGAAAAGTTAATGCTTGATTCGATTGGTTCTCAATTCGTGTTAACTTTGATGTTTCGTGATTAAGAAGTTGATCTTTATATTCCTACATAAGCTCTCCTACGTTTAAGCTATAAGCCTTTGATGCTTATTAGCTTCTTTGTATGTTCGGCTTATTCATTTCTACGCTTTGTTTTGAAAAGTTTTCTTGTTTTAAGTTCGGTTCATTAAGTCTCGGTTATTAGTGTTTTTAAAAGTTAATAAATTTGTGCTTATTTACTTTTCTTAGAAGTTTGAAAATGCTAATGGATTACTGCTTATTGGATTAAGCTTATTTCTCTCCTAGTCGCCTTACCCATCTTAGTAGGTTTTACCTAGCTACGATCGCCTCGAGTGCGATCTATCTTCTTTCCCTGGTACGATCCACGCCCACGATCACTTGTTGCGATCTGGGGTGCGATCGGACCTCTTGTCCCTAATTCGATCGCCTAGAGTGCGATCAGTTGTTACGATCCGGAACCACGATCAAGACCACGGTCACTAGCTGCGATCGTGGTTGCGATCTGTTAATACGATCCCCCTGCTCCCATCGTACTGAAGAGTACAATCTAACCCTTGTTAGTACCATCGCATTGAGTGCGATCGGATCACCATTTGAGTACGATCCATCAACTTCTTTTGGGTACGATCGCATTGCGATCTGGACTGTTGTTTGAGTACGATCGGGTTACGATCGGGCTCAGTTTTATGTTTTGTTTTTGCCTAATTTTTCAAATCTAGTTTTTTCCCGCTCTTTTACTTAGTTTATTTCCAACTTGTTTTTAAGTTTTTGAATTGTCAAGTTTTAATTTCCAAAGTTGCACGCTCTTATTTGTAGTTTGATTTTAAGACTTCTAATTTTCTCAACGACAATTTTAATTACTTGCATTTAGTTTAAAATTTAGATAACTAAAACCAAACCCCCTATTTGTAACCAAGAACAATCATTCCACTTAGAACCGTGATCAATTCGAGAGGATTCCGAGAGATAAAACTAGAACCCCAATGCAAATCAGTGTATCAAATGGCGCCGCTGCCGGCTCTTCTCGTTAAGATCAACAGTTTTTGTGAGAACTTGGATTTTGGGATCCGTTCACCGTGAACGTTACTTTTTCATTAAAATTTCAAAAACCCTAAAAAATATAAAATTTTCAAAAATCCTAAAAATTAAAAAAACATAAAAAACCAAAAATATTTTTGCTTTGTTTTTGCCTTGTTAGTTCTTTTGCAGGTGCATGCGTACACGATCCACGTCTTATCAAGAGCCCGAGCCTCTCGAAGACTTAGACATGGCCGGTGTACAAAATAACAACAATAACCCACCTCGCAACAATAATAACAACAACAACAACAATCCTCCTCTTAACAACAATGAGCCTCTACCGGATAATCGCCCGATGATTGAACTTCGGCAAGCCCATGTAGATGGCAACAATGATCCAATTTTCATACCCGCGTTTGCAGCCAACAATTTTGAGCTCAAATCCGGCTTTATCCAGATGGTCTCTGCTCAACCATTCTTGGGGCGTACCATTGATGATCCACATGACCACATCAAGAGATTTCTACAACTCACGAATACGGTCAAATTCAATGGTGTTCCACAAGAGGTAATCCGTTTACAACTTTTTCCCTTTTCTTTAGAGGGACAAGCCCGGCATTGGCTTGCTAAGGAACCGCCACAAAGTATTCTTACGTGGACGGATTTGGAGACCAAGTTTATCAACTACTTTTTCCCACCCTCTCGTACTACCGCTTTGCGGAATGAAATCATTAATTTTGAACAAAAGTACGATGAGTCGTTTAGTGAATCTTGAGACCGTTTCAAAGATCTTTTAAGAAAATGCCCACAACATGGTTTTACCAAAGTGCACCAAATTAATACTTTTTATAATGGTTTAAGCATGAATGACCAAGGGGGGTAATCTTTTGGCTAAGACTTCCAATGCTGCTTGGGATGTCATTGAGAATAAGTCTCGTGTGCAAACCAAGAGTGTTCGGACCAATGTCGCTAGTGCTAGTACTAGTGACAGCGATAAGCGAATTGACAAAATCACTGCGCTTCTTGAATCGCTTGCTTCCCAAACCGCCAGCAACACCAACAGCATCAATGCTAAAAACGCTCAAGTCAATGTTGTTGGCCAACCATGTGAAATATGCGGGGGTCCTCACTCTTACACCACTTGTACCGCCACCCAAGACTACCCTTCTGAGAATGTGAATGCAGCATACGGTACCTATCCTCAACCCGCTTATCAAGCTCGTCCTCAAGGTGACCGCAACCTGCTTAGCTACCGCTCCAACAACTATCTCTCACCACCCGGTTTTACTCCTAACAGCCCAAACCAACAACAAAACCTCAACCGCCCTCCTCAACAACAACAACAATCTCGTGGATCATACATACCACCTCACAAACAACAACATCCACCTCAAAGAAACAACCAAGTTTACCAGCAACCTGCTTATCAACCACCCGCATACAATGCTTCTTCCAACCAACCCACCGCATTACACCAAGACATTGGAACCTACATGAGGACTAATGATGTGATCGTGGACAATCTCCAACAGGAAGTGCGCAACTTGAAAGCAGACCTGGTAAAACAAGGGAACGATCTGAGAGCTGACATGAGAAACACTTTGGATAGTCAAATGAATGACTTAAAAAACATGATGGCTAGTTTCTTCCAAGGTAATCAACCCTCTTCTTCGGGTACTCTTTCGAGTAACACCGTTGTGAATCCAAGAAGGGAGATGAAAGCAATCACCACTCGTAGTGGCAAAGGTACTAAGGGACCCGAGCTTCCTATACCTCCACCGGTGATTGTGACTAAGGAAAACGAGTCACCTGTTCCTATTCCTCATCCTTCTCCTTCCCCAATTTCTCCACCTCTTACTTCTACCCCTCCTCCACCCAAGGATGTGAGTGATCCTTCGATCCCAAAGACTTCCTCTTCTTCCAATATACCTTATCCATCTAGGTTGAGGAAAGAGAAGCTCAAAAGCAAGGATGATATTCAGGTTTCGAACTTTCTTAAAATGTTCAAACAATTGAATTTCAACATCTCCTTCGCTGAGGCTCTCGCTCACATGCCTAAGTACGCGAAAATGTTCAAAGATCTTCTCAGCGACAAGGAGAAGCTTCTTGACATTGCTAACACCCAACTTAATGAGAATTGCTCTGCAGTACTCTTAAGGAAATTGCCAACCAAGCTTGGTGATCCGGGTCGTTTCTTAATCCCTTGTAACTTCCCGGGAGTAGAGAATTGCATGGCCCTAGCCGATCTAGGTGCCAGTATTAATTTAATGCCTCTAAGCGTTTGGAAGCAATTATCTCTCCCTGAGCTAGTCCCCACCAAAATGACTTTGGAATTAGCCAACCGTACGGTTGCTTATCCAGTGGGGATAGCCGAAGACGTCTTTGTAGGAGTCGACAAATTCACTTTTCCTGTCGATTTCATTGTCGTTGACTACGACATGGACCCTCGTGTGCCATTGATCGTTGGTCGTCCATTCTTGAGGACCGGTCGCACTCTCATCGATGTTGAAGCCGGTGAGCTTATCATGAGAGTGGGCGACGATAAAATCGTCTTCAACATGGGAAAGTTGTCTAAACAACCTTATTCACACGAGAGTGTTAATTGTATTGACGTTCTGGATGAGGCTTGTGAAGAATACTTTATTGATGCTTGTAAAAATATTCCTACCTCTCTTCCCAATGTTGAGACCGTTTCCTCTATTGATTCATCACTGTCTCTATTTGGAGAAAGTGATTTCTTTTGGAAAGATCTTGAAGCCACCATGGGAGATGTGAACTTAGCAAATGACGATTCTCCCACCGATTGGGATGAAGACATGCGTTTCTTTGAAAACCTTCTCAAAGAAGACAATCTTTCTCCACCATCTCCCACGGTTATTGCTATCGATGCTCCGACTTTGAAAACGCCTCCCATCGAAAATCCTCCGGATTTAGAACTTAAGGAGTTGCCGCCCCATCTCGAGTACGTGTTCCTTGAAGAAACCAAGAAGTCGCCTGTCATCATCGCGAAGGACTTGAAAGAAGAAGAAAAATCTCGCCTCATCGCCGTGCTTAAAGATTATAAGAAGGCAATTGCTTGGAAAATTTCCGATATCCGCGGAATTGATCCGAACTTTTGTACTCACAAAATTCTCATGGAAGATGACTTTAAACCCGCAATCCAGAGCCAAAGAAGGGTTAATCCTAAAATTCATGACGTCATCAAACAAGAGGTTATCAAACTTCTTGATGCTGGCTTGATTTACCCTATTTCGGATTCACCGTGGGTAAGTCCCGTCCATTGTGTGCCCAAGAAGGGCGGAATAACCGTTGTTTCCAATGAACACAACGAGTTGATTCCCACTCGTCTCGTTACTGGGTGGAGAGTTTGTATTGATTATCGCAAGCTCAATGATGCCGCGAGAAAAGACCACTTTCCCCTTCCCTTCATGGATCAAATGCTCGAGCGTCTAGCTGGTAATGACTATTACTGCTTCTTAGACGGTTTCTCCGGGTATTTTCAAATTCCCATCGATCCCAAGGACCAAGAAAAGACCACATTCACTTGTCCCTATGGAACATTTGCTTACAAACGCATGCCTTTTGGTTTATGTAATGCTCCTGGGACGTTCCAAAGGTGTATGATGGCTATCTTCCATGACATGGTGGAAGACACTATGGAAGTATTCATGGATGATTTCTCGGTTTATGGCGATTCTTTCTCTGCTTGCCTTGCCAATTTAGAACATATGCTTAAGCGGTGTGAAGACACTCGCCTTGTTCTTAATTAGGAAAAATGCCATTTCATGGTAAAAGAGGGCATCGTACTAGGACACAAGATCTCCAAAGCCGGTCTTGAAGTAGACCGTGCTAAAGTCGATGTTATCGCTAAGTTGCCTCCACCTTCAACCGTGAAGGGTGTGAGAAGTTTTCTCGGTCATGCGGGCTTTTACCGTCGATTCATCAAAGATTTTTCTCAAATCTCTCGCCCGATGACCCACCTCTTGGAGAAAGATACCCCTTTTATCTTTTCCAAAGAGTGTCTTGAAGCCTTCAACTTGCTTAAGGATAAGCTAACTAAGGCACCCGTCTTGGTTACCCCTAATTGGGAGCTGCCTTTCGAGTTGATGTGCGATGCTAGTGATTTTGCTATTGGACAAACACTTCCAACCAATCCATTACGCTAGCAAGACAATGACTAGGGCTCAATTGCATTACACGACAACCGAAAAAGAGCTTTTAGCTGTTGTCTATGCCTTTGAAAAATTCCGCCCCTATCTTGTCCTTTCCACCACAATCGTTTACACCGATCATTCCGCGCTGAAGTACTTATTGACTAAGCAAGATTCCAAACCAAGACTTCTTCGCTGGGTTTTGCTACTCCAAGAATTTAAAATCGAAATTCGCGATAAAAAAGGAGCTGAAAACCTAGCCGCGGATCATCTCAGTAGACTTGAGGATCCTTACCAAGGGGATCATCCGAACAAAGAAATCAATGATTCTTTTCCCTTGGAGACCTTAATGTCTATCAACTCGACTGCTGATGAAACCCCGTGGTTTGCGGACATTGCAAATTACTTGGCGGGTGGAATTCTCGTTGACGGGTTAACATCCCAAAAAAAGAAGAAGTTCTTTAACGACATTAAGATTTACTTTTGGGATGACCCGTATCTATTCAAGCAATGTGCTGACTTGATTATTCGCCGATGTGTTGATGGACCGGCAGCTTTAGAAATCCTTGACGCTTGCCACAAAGGACCCACCGGTGGTCACTTTGGTCCCAACTACACCGCCAAAAAAGTGTTTGAATCGGGATTTTATTGGCCCACCATCTATCGTGACGCTCACGAGATGGTTAAACATTGTGATGCTTGCCAAAAACAAGGCAAGATCACACATAAAGACGAGATGCCTCAGAATTTCATTCAAGAATGTGAAATCTTTGATGTTTGGGGTATCGACTTTATGGGACCATTCCCTTCATCTAAAGGAAACAAATAAATCCTTGTTGCCGTTGACTACGTCTCCAAATGGGTTGAAGCCAAAGCCTTACCCACTAATGACGCAAGGGTGGTTTGTAACTTTTTGAAATTGCTTTTCGCTAGATTCAGTGTGCCTCGTGCCATTATTAGTGATCGCGGGACTCATTTTTGCAATGACCAATTTGCTAGAGTCATGGCTAAGTACGGTGTAAATCATCGTCTTTCCACCGCTTACCACCCACAAACTAATGGCCAGGCTGAAATATCCAACCGAGGATTAAAGCGAATTCTCGAAAGAACCGTGGGAGAGCATCGTGCCTCATGGGCTGATAAACTTGATGATGCTTTGTGGGCTTTTCGTACCGCATACAAGACTCCAATTGGTTGTACACCATATCGTCTCGTGTACGGAAAGCATGCCACCTCCCCATTGAGTTGGAGCACAAGGCTTACTGGGCCTTGAAGTGGGCTAATTTTGATATCAACAAAGCCGGTGACCTACGCAAGATCCAACTCAATGAGCTGAATGAACTCCGTAATGAGGCTTATGAAAATTCTTTGATCTATAAGGAGAAGACTAAGCTCATTCACGACTCTAAGATTAAGAACCGAGAGTTCCAAGTTGGAGACAAAGTTTTACTCTTTAACTCTCGGTTGAAAATCTTTTCGGGCAAGCTGAAATCTCGTTGGTCCGGCCCATTCACCATTGCCCAAATTTTTCCATATGGTACTCTCGAGCTCGCTCAACCTAATGGACCGAATTTTAAGGTGAATGGCCAACGAGTGAAGTTGTACTTTGGTGAGGACATCTCTCAGGAGATGATTCCATCCCTCACCACGTTCCCCATGAACTAATTTTGGGTCGAGTCAGGCTCGTGACTCGGTTATAAAAAACAAGCGCTCCTCGGGAGGCAACCCGAGTATCTACCCTTTTATGTTTTAACCTCCTAAGTTAGGAGGACCTATATAGGTGTTTATATTTGTGTGGTGATGTGATTACAGGGATAAGTGCACTCTTGGAATCTCCGAAGAACCGTGCTCCCGTGTTATCCGAAATCCGGTTCTATCTCTCAACTATCGTGATTCAATTTTCTTCATACTCACATTTGAAATTGATCACGTTAGTCGTCTCTTCCTTAACTTGATTTAACCAACGTGCACAATGTCATAACTGTAGAGGAGATTTTTCCCACATGCTTAAACATTGAGGACAATGTTTATCTTAAGTGTAGGGGGACTTCTATCGAAGTTTTAAGTCGACTTTTCCATGAAAATGCCTTCATTTAACCGAAAAATCATCTTTTTCAACATTTTTCAAATTTTTAATTAACTTTGGCCATGTAGTCGTAATTTTTAAATTTTTATCGTTGCTTTCATATGTATATATCCCGCAATAAAGTCAAAAATATTAATAAAGTGGTGTAGCTAGTTTAGAAGTCTTTGACATATTAGGCCCGTTGCGATTATTTTGACTCAACCCGAATAGACTTATTCAAGTTTATTCTAGCTAGTATCCTTAACCATGTAGACCTTAATTGGTTTATTAGGCTAAGCATCCACGAGTCTCATTACTTGAGATTTTAAATTGTGGAGAACAAGAAATGATAGAGTCAATTATAAGTCGGTATTCTTGCACAAGCTCACTTGGTGTAATTATTTTCCTATTTTCCCATCACTTGCTAATAATTTATCTGCAATAAGTAAAGTCGTATGATTTGAAAAGTTACTTAGCTTCTAGCCCAAGATCGTTTAAAAGTTGCTAGGTAATGATAAGAGTTCATAGCCAAGGCATAACTTATGAAGCGGGGCGCGAAGATTGGCGAGTCCGAAAAGGCCCTAACAAGGCATGAGGATTCAATCTTATTGCTAAAGATCCAAGGTGATGTGAAAAGCATTATTCCCAAAATCAATATGAAGGATCAAGATTCACGACGAAAAGCAATCAACTCCCATAAAGATCATGGAGAAGTCTATCTGAAAAGACCCTAACAAGGTATGAGGATAAATAGATCCAAGTCCGAAAAGGAGGCGGATCGTTGTATCTCAAAATCCAAATTAGAGATTGAAGAAATAATCATGAAGTCGTGGTCAACAAAGTTGGAGTACCCCTCAAAAGTCTCCGAGTGAAGAAACTCTATTACGAAGAGAAGACCATAATCTCAAGAACGTCTCTCGAAGATATGAAGTATGAAGTACATGCCAAATATCGGCCCGAGAAAGGTCTCAAATCGTGAAACGAGTTATGCCAAGATATGAACTTTTTGATATCCCGAGAAACAGTTTTAAGAGATTTTGTCCTTTAGCTAACTATTGATCAAATCGTCCTACTTTGCTTTCAGCCTAAATAACTATCGAAATAAGTCTAAAAATGCATCTTCATGATCATTCTAAGACAAAAATAAAATATAAGAGATACACCTAGGAATAAGGGAGTTTAAGCATATAATTAAGCTATGTGAGTAAGTGTTTGATTTGCTAACTTATAATAACAATGATCTCGTTTTTAAGCTTAGTTTGGGGAACGTGAAACTTGAGGATGATAAATCTTCGCAGCACCAAAGCCCTAATGTAAGTCTTTGATTTCTTGGCAAGTTATTTCAATCATTTTGTTTACTTTAAAGTTTAATTTCTCTTAGTACTTTAATTTTTGTTCAAGTAGTATGTTAATAAGGCCAAGGTTGATTGATTTTAAGAAAAGTGTAAATTTGCTTTATCACTAAGCATTGCATGAGGGCATGGCAATGGTTAAGTGTAGGGGATTTGATAGGTGTGAAAACACCCATCCTTTTACCACTTATTTCTTGTTAAAACAAGACCAAAACACGTATTTAATATCATTTGTTTGGAATTATGCGTGGTTTTTGTGTTTATTGTGTTTTCAGAGTCAACCGGATGAATATTGAAGAAAACATGGGATTGCACGGGTTTTATCGAGGAAAAAGACTCAAGACGAAGTCTATTGTCCAAGAGATGCAAAAGATTGGAAGTCATTGTGCCTATTTGAAGATTTATCGAAGAATAGAGCCAAAGATGGAAGATTCATATATATCGAAGAACTCGAGTCTATTAAACAAAAGATTATAAGACGAGTTGGAATTATTCACCGACACTTCTCAAAATCCAAAGTCGGAAACGTTTATTTAAAGAAACGTGAAGACTAAAGAAGAAAGAAGAAAAGAAGCCCGATACCAAAGCCCATTCACAAGCCTATATCACACGCCTATATAAAGTTTCTACTTCACAATTTGAGAGGGCCTTAGTCTTTAGTTTAGTTTTTCATTTTTTTCATTCTCTCTAGTTTTAGAGAGAGAAAGTTCTCAACTTTCTCTCACTAAGATTTTTCTTTTCTTCATTTTTACCTTTTCAAGTTTTAAGCTTTTTGTATTTTAGATTTCACTAATCTAATTCAAGTTAAGCTTTTTGTTCCTTAATCTATTTCTACCTTTCTTTACTTTATTTTGATCTTAATCCGAAAAGTTAATGCTTGATTCAATTGGTTCTCAATTCGTGTTAACTTTGATGTTTCGTGATTAAGAAGTTGATCTTTATATTCCTACATAAGCTCTCCTACGTTTAAGCTATAAGCCTTTGATGCTTATTAGCTTCTTTGTATGTTCGGCTTATTCATTTCTACGCTTTGTTTTGAAAAGTTTTCTTGTTTTAAGTTCGGTTCATTAAGTCTCGGTTATTAGTGTTTTTAAAAGTTAATGAATTTGTGCTTATTTACTTTTCTTAGAAGTTTGAAAATGCTAATGGATTACTGCTTATTGGATTAAGCTTATTTCTCTCCTGGTCGCCTTACCCATCTTAGTAGGTTTTACCTGGATACGATCGCCTCGAGTGCGATCTATCTTCTTTCCCTGGTACGATCCACGCCCACGATCACTTGTTGCGATCTGGGGTGCGATCGGACCTCTTGTCCCTGATTCGATCGCCTAGAGTGCGATCAGTTGTTACGATCCGGAACCACGATCAAGACCACGATCACTAGCTGCGATCGTGGTTGCGATCTGTTAGTACGATCCCCCTGCTCCCATCGTACTGAAGAGTACCATCTAACCCTTGTTAGTACCATCGCATTGAGTGCGGTCGGATCACCATTTGAGTACGATCCATCAACTTCTTTTGGGTACGATCGCATTGCGATCTGGACTGTTGTTTGAGTACGATCGGGTTACGATCGGGCTCAGTTTTATGTTTTGTTTTTGCCTAATTTTTCAAATCTAGTTTTTTCACGCTCTTTTACTTAGTTTATTTCCAACTTGTTTTTAAGTTTTTGAATTGTCAAGTTTTAATTTCCAAAGTTGCACGCTCTTATTTGTAGTTTGATTTTAAGACTTCTAATTTTCTCAACGACAATTTTAATTACTTGCATTTAGTTTAAAATTTAGATAACTAAAACCAAACCCCATATTTGTAACCAAGAACAATCATTCCACTTAGAACCGTGATCAATTCGAGAGGATTCTGAGAGATAAAACTAGAACCCCAATGCAAATCAGTGTATCAAATTTTATTTAGAAGTGAAAAAATGTTCAAAGAGCATAGGGTCAAACCCGAACCCGACCTGAACAGAAGACCGAGAAGACCATATAATAAGGACCGTGACCGGACCAATTCCTAATCGGGTAAGGTCGGTCTTACCTTGGGTCCTCGGTTTTGGACCTGATTGGTCGAAATATTGACAAAACCCATTCATAAAATTAAGATTACCTTTTTCAACAAGTATGTACTGCATGAAATGAAACAGTTCTTAGAGGATGCTTGGGAAAAAAATTAATAACACCAAATTCGAATACGAATAACTGACTGATGTCGAATCCAACTAGTTACAAACTTTCATCTCCATGCAAAACATAATCAGAGGTAGCAAGATAGTCGAGCTAGAGAACTTGTCAATATGCGACTGATCGATTTTGTGGGCACAAATTATTGCTGATATTGTTTGTTTATGTCTAGGGAATTCGTGTGTTGAGGAACAGTAAACCCCAGCATCTAAATCCTTTTAGATGTATAGGCCTAATATGTCTTTATCTATCAAACGACTTATATACGAATTATGATCTGGTATTAGTTGATTGTGAGATCTAGAGGTGGTAAAATGGGTGGGTGGACATGAACTAGGCAAAACCCACGCATGCTAAAACATGCACGGTCTAAACGGGTGATGTTTAAAATTTAGGTTAAAGTCGGACGAAGGCGTAAAAATCATGACGAAAAAAAATCGAACGAAAACTAAAAAACTGACAAAAGGTGAAACTAATGAGTGAAACGTAAAAAATCGGACGACGACGAAACGTAAATATTCCGAAGAGAACGAAATAAAACTGATAAATATGAGAAAACACCGATGAAAACGTAAAAAATCGGAAGAATATAAAAATACTTAAAAAACATAAGAATACTAGCGAAATTGTAAAAAATCAGACAAACACGTAACAATAACAGAAAAATGTAAAATTACTAAAAACGTAAAAATACTTGAAGAAAACTATAATGATTGATGGGCTAAAAAGTATAACTTTACAACTAGTGCGTAAAAGTATCCATAGTTTATAACTAGTACTAAAAAAAGTAGTTTAACTAGTGCCAAAATAATCCCATTTTACTTTACTAATAAAGCCAAAAAGTGCCCATTTATATGGTCAGAATAAAAAATAACGTTCTTCTAGGCGGTAGCCGTGGATTCAGACTGGACCGGACCGGTTAAAATCGGACTAGACAGAGGACCGAATTGGTCCAAAACCCCGGACCAAAACAGTTCGGTCTGATCCAGGTCGGTCTAATTTTGACTGGTCTTTAATCCGGTCCGGTACTAACTAGGAAAAATAAACAAATTTTTGGTAAGACCGAATCGGACCGAGGACCTAAATAATCAAAAATCACGGATAAAAAACCAGAAGGAATTTCTCGGCCCGATCTGGGTCAATCATGTTAGGTTCGGTTGTTCAATTTGATGTGGCCCAACGATCCAAACGCTCACTCTTACGTTTCTCGACCCGCATCGATCCAAAAGCTAACCCATACGTTTCTCCACCCGCATCGATCCAAAAGCTCACCCATACGTTTCTCCACCCGCATATAAGCATGTGAATGTCCGATACAAATATTAATTCTTCTTACAACTTCTTTAGTTATAAGCTGTTTTACATTTCTTTTGCCCATTAATGTGGGAGAAGATCCACTTGTATTTCCTTTTCAAGTTCTTTGCATCAAGTGTAACAAATTAATATTCGTGACGAATTTTCTTTTCGCTCACTTGATTTTGAAACTGTCGAACACTCGCACGATGAACAAATGAGTTGTTTAGTTAATCTAACAATATATCGAAACTAGACACGAGTTCGTTCATGGCCATTGACATCAAGATACTTAGTCCTAATATCATCTTTACTTTTGAGCCTTAAGATGAGATAACATGACAACAGAATAAGCTTGACATCCACAATTTTTCATATTTTAAGTTTCTCTTATACTACACTAATTGAATGACATAAATTCTTAAATGAAGCAACCATCGAATACCAAGACTGGTCATAGTTCATGTGAGATAGTTGCTCTCTTATTTTTCAGGTATATGGTTTTAAGTTTTTACAATTGTACATTTTTGAATGAATAGAATCATATTCCACTAGAAGTGTCATCATAAACATTACTTTCATTGTTACATAAGCATAGGGAGACATTGTTAATTCGTGTTAAACAAATAAACTATCATCCGAATGCACCATCCAGTGCGCAATATTATATGATTGAAAAAGTTGAATAAAGAAATCAAAGAGGAAAGTGGAACTTGTCCCATATCGGTCGATGTACAAACCTTGGATGTGCTTTTATAGAAAAAACTATTGCTTCATGTTAACCGTTTCTGAATGCTTCTGAATACAAAAGATACCTTTAGATTCGGTAACATTCGTAGATGGTTTTTTTTTCATATATATTCTACTTTATCTTCTTGTAAAATTTTTGAAAATATGTTGACACGATACATTTTTTCATGCATACTATTTTTATTTTAAAGCACATATTGTTATCAGACTTTATTGCATACTAATTTTATTATTGCAAAAATTTGTGTGTATAAACCATGTCAAATTTTAGCATTAATGCTAAAAATTTTGGTCAACAATATTCGTTGCTAGGGAATCGTTGGTCAAAGTTTAACTCAAAAGCCGCCCGGACGGTGTTTCAAACCATAGAATCATTTTCGAAAATGGCAAGTGGTTGTTATAGATTTTGGCCACCCGAAATGGTTTTTGTATTGAGTTATGTTGCAATTTTCTTTTTAATTGCAATCAAGTGGACTAATTTTAGCCACTAATTAAATAAGATTAAATACCATGAAAAAATACGGAGGGATCGTTTTTGCCAAAATGTCAAAAAATGTAAAAAAAATCGATAGATGGACTAAAATTGTAAGGTATTAAATGTTTCAAGTGATTAAAGAATTGGAGGAGTGTAAATGCTCTAAGAAATGTGAAGGTTGAACTTGTCCCACATAGGTGGAACAAAAGTTGGATGTGTTTTTAGTTTTTTTAACGATGAAAATATTAATTAATTGTTGCATGCATGAATGGTGGTAGAAAGTTACTCTGTGATTACAAATATTTCTATCACGAATCACGCATGCAAGTTTATATAAACCATATTGAATTTTATTAAAAATCGTATCATGCAATTTTTCAGTTTTAATAAATTAAAAGCATCAACACATTCGTTTCTTGACGGATAAAAACACATCTTAAATTCAACGTGTTTATAGCCAACTAATTAACATGTGGAATCTTCACATCGATATAAAGCAATGATTGAACAACAACATCCATATGGCACAATTTGGTACTTCTGCATTTATATTTGATTTGGTAATTTGAATAAAGTTTCCAAATTTATTTGTTGGTTTGGTGATTGAATTACCAACATTTAGATTTATAAAACAAAAAGATCAACATTCCTTCGCCCGCACACGTAAACATGCGAGCGATGTAATGGTAACCTTAACTCTTCCCTCAAATTTGTGAGTTATAAGTTGCTTTACATTTCGCTTACCCACCAATGTGGAACAAGTTTCATATCTTCTTTTCAAGCTTTTTGCATCAATTGTGACTCGATTAGTAATTTTGAGAATCAATGTTTAATTTTGAGCATATACGTGTTGTCATGGAACCAAAGCTAACTCAATATCATTTAACTAAAATTATAACGATTATTTTCAGTTATTAAAATGATTGAGTTTAATGAAAACTAAGTTCACGTTTCACCTTAACTAGGTTCATATTTCATCTTTTGAATGACTAACTAGGCAAACCACATACACGTTGCATTGTGATTCATTTTAAAAATACGTATTTTTTGCGAAAATTAGTTGTACAAAGCAAAATTTTATCAGGTCGTGACACCGTGGTCCGCCCGACCGCACCAACATTTTAGTGTATAATTAGTTGAGCGTAGTCCTCTTATTCCATTTAACATATAACTGATGGGTTTAATATAATCGTTAGCGTTTGTTTAATATAATCGTTAGCGTTTCATATAAGAGTACTTGATTTAAGGGTTTCTCCTAAAAAATATTAAATGGACAATCATACTATCATTTACATAGACGCATTTTGCATCTCAACTTTATTTTTGAGGCCTCACTTTCAGTTCTTTCCCAAGGCCCTCAAGACACCGCATTTTGCTTATGGCCAGATATCTTGCGTACCTTACTGATTTTTTGACGGAGTTGCTTACCTAAAAAATTATCTAGTTCGTCCATTCCATATGTCGAGATAGTTCTTATATTTGAAGACCATATTATAAGAACTACACATAAAGAAGTTGATGCAGATTAAATATCGTCTCTTTGAAGGTAAGACAAATTGAATAATAGGAAAAAAATTGAAGGTGAACATCAGAACATGTCCCACATAGGTGGATTTGCAAAAGTTGGGATGTGTTTTTATACCTCAAACAACGAAAATTCAACCTAGTTGTATATACATGATTGCTGACAGTAAGGTTACTTTGAACGTAGATTAAAAACATTTAAGATTTGATTACGTACATTGTTTAAGTTAATTGGCATCACTTCATTCGTTTTTTCATGCAATCACGCATTAGAGGGTAAGGAATGAAAAAATAAATGATTAATTTAGTGCTTGGTTAACGAAAATATAAGTAATCATTACCCACTAATGGGTAATGAACCATTCCCTTATAAATTGGGGTAATGGATTCAAGGTAATATCAGACGTTATGTATATGTATCTCCACCGACCACCACCACCATCACTGACCATCACCATTGACGCTACCACCACACTCCTAACGCCACCACCACTATCCGACTCCACCACCACCACTGACCACCACAATTGTCGCTACCACGACCCTCCTAACACTACCACCACTCTCCGACGCCACCACTCTCTGACGCCGCCACCACCACCACCACCCTCCTAACGCCACCACCACTCTCCGACACCACCACTATCCGGCGTCGCAACCATCACTGACCACCACCATTGTCGCTACCACCACACTCCTAACGCCACCACCACTCTCCGATGCCACGACTCTACGATGGCACCACCACCATTGACCACCACCATTGTCGCTACCACCATCCTTGTAACGCCACCATCACTCTCCGAAACCCACCACTCTCTGACGCAACCACCACCACTGACCACTACCATTGTCGCTACCACCACCCTCGTAACGCGACCACCACTCTCCGACGCCGCCACCACCACTGACCACCACCATTGTCGCTACCACCAACCTCCTAATGCCACCACCAATAACCGACGCCACCACTCTCCGACGCCACCACCACCACTGACCACCACCATCCTAACACCACCACCACTCTCCGACACCACCACCACTCTCTGACACCACCACTATCCGGCGCCGCCACCACCACTGTCGCTTTCACCACACTCTTAACGCCACCACCACACTCCGACGCCACCACTCTCTAACGCCGCCACCACCACTAACCACCACCGTCCTAACGCAACCACCACTTTCCGACACCACTACCACTCTCCCTCTCCGACACCACCACTATCCGGCGCTGGCACCACCATTGTCGCTATCACCACACTCCTAACGCCACCACCACTCTCCGATACCACAACTCTCCGATACCACCACCACCATTGATCACCACCATTATCGCTACCACCATCCTTGTAACGCCACCATTCTCCGACACCACCACTCTCCGACACAACAACTCTCCGACGCCACCACCACCACTGTCCACCACCATTTTCACTACCACCATCCTCATATCGCCACCACCACTCTCTGACGCCGCCACCACCACTGACCACCACGATTGTCGCTACCACCAACCTCCTAACGCCACCACCAATCTCCGACGCCACCACCAATCTCCAACGCCACCACCAACACTGACCACCACCATTGTCGCTACCACCACTCTCCTAACGCCACCACGACGGTCGTCATCATCGCAACCACTGACTATCCCCTAACAGTTGTTGTCACCATCTTCAATCACCACCATGTCTTATATTAAACAAGTACCAACAATGGTAATGATAATAATAAGGAATGTTCATTGTATTCCTTTGTATTCCCTTACCCTTACCCATTTCCATTCCCCTCAGATTAACCAAACGCCCCCTTAATTATTAGGCTGTTACCTGTTGGGAGTGTATATAGTACTTGTATGGACATGTTACTATAGCTTGTTCGTCCATTCATACAATGCGAATATAGTTAATAAAACGTTAGCAAAATATACAAGGAAACCAAACCATAAATAAATTCTAATATTCTAAATGAAAACTTTTGATATCATTTTTTTTCTTTTCTTTTATGATTAAATAAATGAAAAAAATCATCTATTAAACTGTGTCAACAAAAAACGACGGTTCAATCTAATTCTCATACAACAAAAAGTCAGTCACACTCGTTGGTTTCCAGTTCAACCAGGCGAACCTACTTATGTTTTAAAATACTGCCAATAATACTAAAAAATGTGTTTTAAAATATTTCTATTCATAATATAAAAAATGCTCACAGAAGTGATGTATTAAGTAGTATCAAAAGTTAACACATGACTAAAATGAGGATTCACTAACACCTTGATATAATGCTTTTCATATGTTGCTCCAAAGTTTCTATGTTCATCAATATGGGATAGTTACAAAAACCAAAACTCCTTCCACCTTCAAACCATCTTTAAGCTTTTATTTCAAAATAGCTTAACGATCAAGTCTACAGCCTCATTTACACACTCACTCTATCAAATGGATTAGTGTCACATGTGATGAAACCAACACCGCCTCTTTCTCTAACACCATCTCGCCAAACACCGCTAAAATTATCGGTAGAGGTGGCAAGGAAAAACAAGTGCCTGATTAAACGAGCGGTAGGATAAACGAGCGGCAGGCTAAGCGGGAGTGGACTCAACGGGTACATGCTAGAACGGTCGAAAAACATTTAAAACGTAAAAATAAAAAATTATAATACTTGATTAAAAGTTATGAAAAACAGTAAACATAAAATATCCGTCGAGTGATAAATTTTGTGTTATACATGCGGCCGTTAGAGCCTATCTATTATCTTACATGTGCAAAAAGTATCCCTTACTTTTAAAATAATTTTAGGGTTAAGTCCATAAAATAGAAACCTACTTTCCAAATTTTACAAATATAGCAAATCAACTTTTTTTATTACCAATATAAGTATTCAAACTTGTTATTTTGTACCATTATAGCAAATAAGCTGGAATGTTACCTATTACTCAAGGTTACTTTAATAAAATGACTGGCACGTCATCAAATGAGCATATTAACATTATTGTTAGGGTAATTTAGTCATTTGAATGTTCATCTTAAACCTCTTCAGAATAAAATCCCAGATTCCGAATCAAAAACCAAAAAAAAAAATTTTTTTACACAATCAGAAACAAATCCCAAATCAAAATTCATTTAGCTTTTTTCTTTTATTTATATAATCAATCTTCTATTACAAGATCATGGGAAAAGAATGCAAATGACATCAAATCCATAAACCAAAACACGAAAACCTTCACCATTACCCTCATTTTCTACAACCTGAGTCTCCACCAACACCACTGCCGCAGCCCTCACCTTCTACCACCAACGACCACCTTCGCTCCATCTAACGCCGCCAACGACCAACAACCATACACCGGTTTCCCCAAAAAAATCTATTTTGACACCACTCATCCATTTACACCACCAATTAACCATAAGCACGAGCTACCATCATCCACGGTAAATGAGAAAGGCGGTTATAGATACATTTGGGAATTTTATATGGTAAATGAGAGGGGTGGTTATGGATATATCTTTGGGATTTGATTTCTTTATTAACATATTCATATATGAAGAAATTGTTGGTTTAATTTATCTAACTGGTGTCCAAATTAATTGTCTTGAATCTGGGTTTGTTTGCTTGGTTATTGTTTTTGAAGATGATGAAGTTTATACATGAAAAGGTTGAATTCGATGGTATTTTTGTAATTTTACGTAAAATCCACCAAAACATAAGAATTATTTGTGTACAGTAGTTAACTAAATAAAAGTGGTAATGAAAACCTATCAGCAACTTGCTATCTCAGGTAATTTCTAAAAAATTAGTTATATTAAAACGAATTTGAAAGTTTGATTTCCTATATTGATCAATAAAAAAGTTTATAGTTTATAATTGTAAATTTTAGAAAGTACATTTCTATTTTATAGACTTAACCCATAATTTTAAAATAAGTGTAAAAAAGTACTTCTAATAAATAAAATGATTAAAATTCGTCATCTCTACTTATCGGTTACGTTTCTCTAAATCTAATAATTGTTCGTAATTTTAGTGTTATCAATCATTTTGTGTAATGATGATTCACCCGAGACCAACCGAATTTCAAGATAAGTTATAATACGAGTTCGGATGTGCGGAGTGCGCGCCTGTATATAAACTAAATAACTTAAATTCGGACACGATAATGGAAAAGGTTAAGAACATAAAGTCAAAGGACGTAATAGTGACATAATTCGTGGTCACTAAAATGTCACTGCGGGCATATATCTTTTATGACAGTTGTTAGCGACGGTTACTATCTGTAGCAAAACTGTTGCTGTAACTTTTAAAAGATATGCCCCTTCCTCTTGAACTCTTCCCTGTGGACGCTGAATACCCCATGTTCTGCAGGAATGATTTTGTGCATCCTAACTTTATGAAAATGTATTTAGTTGAGAGAGGATATTATGAATCAGGTTTTTACGGGCTTGGATATTGTACATCCATTCTCTAACATTGAACTCCTTACACCAGGTGCTAGTACTTCATGACATTTTACCAAAAGTTGTGACTTTTCCTTTTATGTGTATACAAACAGAATTTGGTCTTTCATGAATGATGATATGATTCATGTCAACAACAAACACAACAAAGTATCTATATAACCACATATGGAGAAGAAACTAAATATACAAACAGAATTTGGTCTTTCATGAATGATGATGATATGAATCGTGAAATATATACCAGCTCATATGGAGAAGAAACTAAATATTCAAATAATACAAGCTAGCTATATAACCACATTCAAACAAAAATATTTGACGTTGAACACTGATTTGAGAAGATAATATAACCATAAGTTACTCAATTAATGAAATCAAAATACATTTTTTTTTACCAAACATGTCACTTTTCCAACGTCACCAAAGCACCAAATTGCTTGACAAAATATTGACACCTGCAATGAATTTGCAAAATATCTACTCAAATTGTTATTAGTACGCAACAAAATTTTGTGATAAAGAAACACACAAACGCTTTAAGAAATATTTTAAAGCATCTTTGACAACAATAATGTTTTTCATTTAATTTTAAAGAAAAAATCGTATTGGTAAATGAAAAGTAAATTGGTTTGAAAAAATGATAAAGAAAATGAAAATCGTATTGTATATGATTTGGGATACAAAAGTTGCTTCGGTCTGAAATCTCAATAATACGCAACAAGTATAAAACAACGTTGATATATGCTCAAAGGCGTATCCAAATACATTACATTACAAGACACATAAATATATAGAGCATATGATAAGTTGACTCGTGAGGTTGAACCGTTTCTATAAATGTGTATAATTGTTTGAATGTTTGTAGGTTTAGTACGTAGTAGTGTTTAATTATCACATGATTTATTCAACATTTTAATTTGTCAATTAAATTTAAAAAAAAACTTTTGAAAAATAATTATGATCCGACTAGGTTTATCATACCAGGTAAAAAAAAAAGACGGTTTGATCCAATTCTCAAACAACAAAAAGTTGTTCACATTCGCGCGTTTCCATTCAACCAGACGGTTTACCCGTGTTATAGAGTATTTCCAATAATACTAGAAACATGTGTTCTAAAATATTACTAAACGTAATAATAAACTAGCAGTATACCCGCGCGTTGCGGCTGCGAGTACCTTGAAACTAATATTCAACAAGCGCAATATTTTATATTTATGATGATTGCTTTAAGTTTGGATAACCTTTAGCAATAATAAATCATTTCATATATAGTATTACGGGATTGTTATGATTGATGGTGAAAGTTATTTGCAAATATTTGTAACATTCGTCGCAATATTATATAACATATAAATATAGCAAAACTTATTAATTTATAGGTTTGCACATTTTCATACATTATAATTACTTTAAAATCTTCATACTTTGATGTGTACGATTTAATCAAATTCATTAGCAAAATAATCATTATCTCACTAAATTTGTACTAAGATACATATATAGATGATATATTTTTTCGAAAATGCAAATTTATAAAAAAATTGAATGCTTTAAAATCAAACGCCGAAATATGATATTTGTTGAAGCAAATTTCCGGAGAAGCTTCGTCAGCCTTGATCCTTCGGGTGTCTTAAGGCTACTCCTTCTAATGAAGCCTTGGCTTGCCTCTTCAGAGTATCTTGTGGCTACTCCTTCCTTGTGAAGCCTCAACTTCCTTCTTAAGAGTTCCTTAGTCAAGCCCTTAGTCCCTTAGGCTGAAATAAGAAAGAACACCGTTAGCTCGCCTCGGGGTTTGAATCCAAGACCAACTCCGGCGTGAGAGTAAGTTTGTGGTTTTAGTGAGAGGTAATTCTAGAGAGAGAGAGTAAGTAGTGAAGTGTGTGTGTGTGAACTTAACCTTTGTTCCTGGAGGAACCTCTCCTTTTATACTACATGGAGGTGGCTCCAAGACACACGAATTGTGGAGTCGAGGTTGTCTTGTAGGAGCAGCGCCTAAATAGCTGATGAGCACCAGGTCTGTCCTTCGTGGTCAGACTTGTCCTCATGCTCCTCTAGTACTCGTCGTGGTTCAGGTGTCTGTACCATTCGTACATTATGGTACTACGTGGGCTAGGTGCAATCGTCCTTCCTCCGATAGAGCCTGTGCTCCATGTGCGTAGGACTAGCCTTGCTTGGGTCTAGCCTTGCCTGGGCTAGCATTGTCTGGGGCTGCTAGCCTTGTCTGGGGCTGCTAGCCTTGTCTGGGGCTGCTAGCCTTGTTTGGGGTTGCTAGCCTTGTCTGGGGCTGCTAGCCTTGTCTGGGGTTGCTAGCCTTATGTGGGGCTGCTAGCCTTGTCTGGGGCTGCTAGCCTTGTCTGGGGCTGCTAGCCTTGTCTAGGACTGCTAGCCTTGTCTGGGGCTAGCATTGTCTGGAGCTAGTCTTGTCTCTGGACCTAGAGTGATCCTCATCACCCTAGCTACTCCAGTGAGTTGTTCTAGCTTAAGATAGTTTTGCTCATGGAGCATTAGGGATTAGCTGTATTTGTCTCACCTTAAGCATGAGGTGAGACTATACCTCATCATGTCCCCCCAGTCTAGTGTCAACTTTAGTTTATGCTAGACTCCAAGTAAAACATATATTCTTCCCCCCTTTTTTTTACTTCGTCTTTTTCCCCCATTTGGAGAACTGTCACCCTCAGCCAAATATTTGGTGGGCCTTCAAAGCCCATTTTAACCATGTCCCATTTCACCTCTTATAAATACCACCTTTTACCCTAATTTGTCACACATACATCTCTTATCCCAAACCTAGCCGCCACCTTCTATATATATATTTTTTTTATTTTTTTTTTATTCTCGTCTGGTGCTCCTCCGCTTTGGATCTGCTCCTCCGGTGTAAGGGGGAGGGTTCTCCGAATTGGGTCGGTGCTCATCCGGGTTGGCTCGTCCGGTATAGGAAGAAGAGGGCTCGTCCGGTATAGGAAGAAGAGGGCTCGTCCAGTATAGGAGAACGAGTGCTCGTCCGGTATAGGGGAGCGAGGGTTCGTCCGGTATAGAGGAGCGAGGGTTCGTCCGGTATAGGGGAGCGAGGGTTCGTCCGGTATAGGAAGAAGAGGGTTTGAGCTTCGTCCGGTTGAGGTTTCGTCCGGTGTTTGGGGGCTCCTCCGGTATCGAAGACTCGTCCGGCGCTTGCCCATCCGGTTATTTGAAGCTCGTCCGGCGCCTGCTCATCCAGTTTTGGGGTTGCTCCCCCAATTTGGGAAACGAAGTCTGCTCCTCCGGTTCGGGAGGGAGAGTCTGCTCCTCCGGTAGTTTGGGACTCGTTAGTTTTGTTCGTTTTAGTCTCGTGCGGCCCAAGTGTATTTGGGTTTAAGTTGTTTGGTTTTTCGGTTGCTCATTCGGTGAAGGAGTTTGGTTCGGTTTACTCCTTTGGTGGTGGTGCTTCAGAAAAAAGGCTTCGTCCGGTTTGCTCCCATAGTGAAGAAGTTTCGTCCGGTGTTTGGGGCTCCTCCGGTATCGAAGACTCGTCCGGTTTATAGGTATAGTCTTTCTGCTCTTCCAACTTTTACTTCGTCTTGCCATTCCGACAGGAGGATTTCCCATAGGTACTTTACTCATTCCTTTTCTTCTTTACTTTATGGCTAAGAATGATATGCACATTCATACTTCTGAGTTAGGGGATAGAGAATTTAGAGACTTAGTTATTAAGTATAAAATTCCTTTAAGCCTACACCCTCGTTTGCCTGATCCCAACTTTCGGATGATAAACCTTCCTGTTGGGGATACCGCTATTGGCATTTATCATAAGATTTTTTATTTATCCGGCGTTAGGATCCCTTTCTCCACCTTCCTTCTAGACATTATTAAACACTATAAGGTTCATATATCCCAGTTGGTTCCCTTGGGCTTATGCAAGGTCACCACTTTTGAGGTTCTTTGTCGTAGCCTGGACATAGAGCCTACAGTTACTTTATTTCGGGTATTTTTAACGCTTTCCAAGCAAGGAGATTGGTTTTCCTTTGCCAAGCGTAGGGGTGACTTGTCGGTTATGGAAGATTCTAAGACTTCCCTTAAGCAGTGGAGAAACAATTTTTTCTTGATAGATCGTAGGGCTATTCCCTTCCATATGCCTTGGAGGCATCCGGATTCTCGTATTACAGACAATGTTCCTACGCGGTTTAATCAGGATCATGTGAACCGACTGAGTTCCCATATTATTAGGCTCCGTGACATTCCTGAGGGAGTGTTGGTCCGTTCTGGTATTAGCATAGTGTGGGGTGACTCCTCATGTGATCCGGTTATTAGACATCGTGATGGCACTGGTATGAGGGGCTTCCTTTACTTGATACATTCTTGTTTAGCCCTCTTTTCTCTTCCACTGTTTTTGTATATCTCTAACCCTTGCTTCTTTTTTGCAGTTATGAGTATATTTGATTTTCTTCGCTTGCCCGTTCTGAAGGAAGCTGTTGTTGTAGCTGAGCCTCATGAGCAGGATACGTCTATCTTGCAACGAGTTGCTGCTCGCACTACGGTGCCTGCGCCTACTGGTGCCAGCATTCCTCCTGCTACTGATGAGGAGATTGCTGCTACTCGCCCAGATCTTCAGGTCCTCCAGAAGGCTAAGGGTGTTGCGAAGCTCAAAGCCTCTACTTCAGCAGACGCCCCCACTGGTGGAGCTAAGAAGACCAAGGCACGTAAGGAGCGGGCTGGTGCAGGGTCTAGTGATCAAATAGCTGAAGGTGAGTATGAGTTAGCTATTGATGATGGTGGCGATGTCGATCATGATGTCGCGGCTGATGATCTTGATGATGTGATCGAGCAGTCTGGTCGTGTCTCTCCTGGTGAGTTTTTAACCGTTATACCCCTTCGATCTTTTGACTCAGGGACTAGACTAGATGTGTCTTATCCTCCTATTGTTCTTCCAGGCAGGGAAGTTCCTGCTACCTTTAGTGCTGAGGTGTCAGGAGTCCGTGAGGTGTCGACTAGGGCTAGTTCTCATGTGTCTCATGGTAAATTTTTGTCATTGGACTCCCTTTTTATGCATGTAATCTCTTATTTGACTTTATTTTGTTTGGGTTTTGCAGGTACTACTAATGACACACATCTTTCTGCTGGGGCAGCCGCTCAGGTGCCTTCTACTAACCTAGCTGATCCTGATGCTCATGTTGCTATGGATGATCATGCTGATATTGACGAGGATGACCATCAGGATGGTGCTGGCCACCATGATGACTTAGTCTTTGGTGAAGATGATGTTGAGGATGATACCGCTCTTCCTGATAGAGTAGCTCATGGTGAAGCTACTGCTGGTGAGTTTCATAGGGGAGATTGCTCATCACAAGCCGAGGCTTGTCGCTTGTCCTACCCTTATGATGAGGATGTTGTTCCTATTCCTCCATGTACTCGAGAGGACTGGGAAAAGAGGCATATTGTTGACTTTGGTATTTGTTCAGATGAGGTGTTTCAAAATCCTCAGGTTTGTAGGAGTATGCGGGATCACTTTCCTACCGCAACCGAGAATTACCGGACATCACAGTTTTCCTCACGCCGGCTGGTGGAGCAGATGAGTGTGCTTCAGTGTCAGATGATGTCGCGCGGGAACGAGTTATCAAACCGATACATAGTTCTTGACAGGAACCATAAGCAGCTCCTTACTAGGTACAAGTATTTGGAAAGCATTCTTTCTGAGAGAGCTGATTCTCTTAGGCGTCAGACTCAGTTTACCAAACGTGATGAAGAGTCAGCTAAGGGTATGAGTCAGGGTCTTGCTGATCAGGAGAAGAAGTTAAAGAGGTACAGGTCAGAGAGGGATGCTCTTAGAGCTGAGGTTAGAAGTCTTAAGGGTGAGCTTGTGACTGCTAGATCACAACATGCTGCTAAGGTGAAAGACTTGGATCATCTGCTGACTCTCCGTGATAATGACATACTTTCGAAGAATGACATGATTGTTGATATGGATGTGCGGCTTCGATCGGTTCAGGATGGGGTCACTTCCTTTTTTCAGTCTAGCTTTGAGCCGTTGGTTAGAGGTTTTCTTGGTAGTTCGGAGTTCAACCAAGAGTTTGCCCGAGTGTTGGATTTAGCTATTAGCACTGGCCTCGAGCGAGGTTTGCGTATGGAAAGGTCTGAGGAGGAATTTAAGGATATTTCTCAAAGGGTTGAGAAATTTATCCCTGACGCGAAGGCTCAGTTTGCTGCTGCTTCAGAAGCTTTCCCTGGTTGTCGCTTCCCCTTTTTTGGTAAGGTGAAGCGGAGTGCTGATGCTACTCTTTCAGAGATTGCTCATATTAGGCCTGATCCCGTGGATCCTCCTAGCCAGTCTCCCGTTGTTCCAGCTCCTCCAACCTTTGGCCATACCGTTTCCTACCGCCAGAAGAAGAAGTCATCGAGACCAGGATCCTCTTCAGCTGTTTGATGTAGCTTGTGCTTTGTACTTTGCTTTTATTTGTATTGTTAGCCCTCCCTGTTTTGGGCTTTTGAGTACTTTATATTTCTCTGTATGCTACCATGACTTTGTTGTCAATTTTTCATCGTATGTATGATGGCCCTTTATGTGCATGTACGCTTCATTATCTCATTTAGAGTGATTCATGCTTTACTTTGTTGTAATTTATTTAGATAGTGTCTAAATTTTTATGCCTCTAACATATTTTGCTAGTCATTGTCCTTTATGTTTGGCCGACGACGCGTTAGCCTCATTGAGCTAGGGTTGAGGTGTATCACGTGTGACTTATATTCGTTGCCTAGTATCTTCACAAGTACCTGTGATGATATTTCAGCTTTCCTTAGTCAGTTTAGCGTGCTACTTCCCATTTACTCCTTATTTAGTGAAACTCAATTATTTGTTCGTGTGGTATAGGTGTAACATTTGCCTTGTAGGCTCATGTTACTCCTCCTTCCAGGTGTAGCTATTCACTGGAGGGTAATTTTTACGTGAGAAGAGTAGGAATGCTTGTTCCTATTCTTCTACGGAGTCAATTTGCAAAGGTTGCTCAGCCTAACCATCATGGTATTAGTTTCACCATGGGGAACTAATTTGTCAGGAGTTATCCTTTGCAGCTGGAGGTAGCGAACCATCCATTGCCGTGTGCTTTGTTTTATAGCTCAGTTTTTTAAGTGTATAGTCTTAACAGATAATATGAGGAAAATTTTGTTTCATTCATATTACTTAGAGAAGAAACAATACATTAGTTCTGGCTATAGTCATCTCCGGAGCGAGGTTACACTTTGAAAATTGCTCCTCCGGAGGAAATACATAATAACTTGCTAACATAGTTTTGTGCTCTACATGTAGCACTTCCTTAGGTTGCTGGCATGCCAGGTCCTAGGTATCTCTTTTCCTTCCATGGTGCTTAGCTTGTAGGCTCCGCTTTGGAAAGCTTTGATGACTTTGTAAGGTCCTTCCCAGTTGGGCCCGAGCTTGCCTGTGTTCTCTACCCTTGAGGCCTCATTCTTTCTAAGGACAAACTCTCCTACTTTGAATTGCACATGTCGCACCCTTTTGTTGTAGTATTTCTCCACCTGTTGTTTGTACCTGGCTTCTCTGATAGCTGCTATCTCTCTTCGCTCTTCTAGCAGATCTAGGTTCAGGCGGAGTTCTCTGTCATTGGTTGCTTCGTCTATGTTGGAGACTTTGTTTGTTGGCATGCCAATTTCTGCTGGGATGACTGCTTCCGTGCCATAGGTTAGGCTAAAAGGTATTTCCCCATTGCTAGTCTTTTTCATTGTTCGATGAGCCCATAGAACATTAGGAACTTCTTCAACCCATGTTGACTTTCCTTTTTCAAGTCGTTTCTTGATTCCTTCTAGCAAGCTTCGATTCGCTCTTTCCACTGCTCCATTCCCTTGTGGATGGTACACTAAGGTGGAGACTAGCTTTATTTTCAGTTTCTTAGCCCACTTTTTAAGGGGGTCATTTATGAATTGAGTGCCATTGTCTGTGACTATAGTGGCTGGGATCCCAAACCTGCACACGATGTTGTCCCACACGAAATTTAGTACTTGCTTCCCAGTGATGGTTGCTACTAGTTTTGCTTCCATCCACTTTGTGAAGTAGTCGATTGCTACTATTAGAAACTTCACTTTTCCAGGTCCCAATGGGAGAGGTCCGACTATGTCCATTCCCCACTTCATGAATGGCCATGCTGACGTCACCGAGATCATGTCTGCCTTGGGTAGCTTGGGTACGGAAGCATGTGCCTGACAGTTTTCACATGCCTAGATGAGATTTTTGGCATCCCTATGCATGGAGGGCCAGTAGTATCCCAAATTCATGGTCTTAGCTACTACTTGCTTAGTTCTATCATGCATCCCATACGAGCCCATGTGTATTTCTCTCATGACATAATCAGCTTGCAGCGGCCCGACACACCTCATCAACAGCACTAGGTAAGATTTCTTGTACAAGACATCGTCTTCAATAGTGTAGTTCTCAACTTTTTCCATTAGTGACCTAGCTTCCGCCGGGTCTTCTGGTAACTTTCCCGTCTCCAAGTAGTCCCTGATAGGAGTCATCCATGTTGGGCCCTCCTCTTCAACCACCATGTTTACTTCTTGTGTTTCAACCGAGCGTTCATTTAGCACTTCTACTAGCACTTCTTTGGATAGGTGATCGAATTATACTGCAGCTAGCTTGCTAAGGGCGTCTGCCTTCCTATTCTCGGCTCTCGGGATGTGGGATATCCAGAATCTGTTGAATGTGCCGGCCAATTCTAGAACTTTCTCTAACTACTTTATCATCTTCTCCCCTCTAGCTTCGTATAAGCCCTCTACCTGGCTAGCTACCAACTTGGAGTCTACGAAGGCATGTATGTCCTTTACTCGCATTTCGGTTGCTATTCGCAGCCCTGCTAACAATGCTTCATATTCTGCTTCATTGTTTGAGTTGGGAAAGTTTAGCCTGAGTGCATAGGAGTACTCTACATCGTCTGGGGCGATCAGGATGAGTCCTGCCCCTGATCCTCCACTATTTGATGCTCCATCGGTATATAACCTCCATGCTCTCGGGCCTGGAGTTAGATCTTCCTTCGAGTTGGAGGACACTGGGATGTCTTCCACCATGGGTGTTGGAGCCGCTGTTGGGACCAGCGCTCTCTCCACTGGTGACTCTTCTAGGAAGTCTGCTAGTACCTGCCCTTTTACGGCTACCCTTGGTATGTAAGTTATGTCATATGTCCCTAGCTCAACAGACCATTTTGCGAGTCTCCCTGATGCTTCAGATTTGCTCAACACTTGCTTGATTGGGCTGTCAGTTATGACTTTTATTGGGTGAGCCTGAAAATATCTCCTCAGTCGCCTGGCAGCGTGAACCAAGGCTAGGGTGAGTTTCTCAATCGGGGCATAATTTACTTCTGCTCCTTGCAAGGACCTGCTGACATAGTGGATAGGCATCTGCTTTCCCTGTCTTTCTGTGAGGAGGACTACACTCACGGCTTCCTCAGCAGCTGATAGATACATCATCAAGGTTTCTCCCTTCCTCGGGGTGGTGAGCGCAGGCAGCTGTAACACTAGCTCTTTCATTTCTTGGAATGCTGCTTCTGCAGCCTCCGTCCACTTGAAATCCTTCTTGTTGGTGCATTTTTTTAGGGTGTCAATGAAGGGCAAGGATCGTTCGGCCGATTTGGACAAGAAACGGTTCAATGCTGCCAGCTTCCCGCTGAGGGATTGCATTTGCTTCAGGGTCTTGGGTGAAGACATGTCTGTGACTGCTTTCGTCTTCTCAGGGTTAGCCCGTATTTCTTCCGAGGTAACTATGTAGCCCAAGAACTTTCCTTCTTCTACTCCAAAAGAGCACTTTTTGGGATTGAGCTTCATGTTTATCCTCATGAGGGTGGAAAAGGTTTGCTCCACGTCTCTAATGATGTCTTGCTCGATCCGGATTTTGATTACCATGTCATCTACATATGCTTCGAGGTTTACACCGATCTGCTCCTTGAAGGCAGAGTCGACTAACCTTTGGTATGTAGCCCCCGCATTCTTAAGACCGAACGACATCTTGGTGTAGCAAAAGACTCCTTCTTCTGTGTGAAAGGCTGTCTTTTCTTCATCTTTCTTGCTCATCTGGATCTGATGATATCCCTTGTAAGCATCCAAGAAGCTCTTGTATTTGTATCCTAACAAAGATTCAATCTTCCAGTCAATCTCTGGTAAAGGGTACAAGTCTTTAGGGCCGTCTTTGTTAAGATCCTTGTAATCAATGCACATTCTCCAACTTCCGTCGACTTTCTTTACTAGGACTGGGTTAGCGACCCATGAGGGGTATCGCACTCGTTTCACGATCCCAGCCTTGAGCCACTCGTTGACCTCGTCAGTGACTACCTTCCTTCTATCCGGTGCCAGAATTCGCTTTTTCTGTACCTTAGGCTCAATGTGAGGATAGGTGTCTAAGCGATGCTCTGTGATTGCTCGGGGTATGCCCGTCATATCGGTTGGTGTCCATGCAAAAACATCAGTGTTGTTCTTGAGAGTCCTTATGAGTGCTATTCGACATTCTGGGGAGAGGTTTCCTCCTATGGTGACTAGCTGGTCAGGGTAGTCATCGTTTACCACTATCTTTTCATCAGGCTTTAGTTTGGGTGCTGACCCTGGCCTAGATGGCTTCATCCTCTTAGTGGGTTGTGGTTCTTCCTCATCCCTTTGTTCCATGGGCTCCTTCCCTGGCCTTCTGGTGTAGGTTTCATCTAGTGGTGGTGGGGGAGGAGCACCGTGGGCTAGCCTTCCTGGAGCACCCCGCTGGGCTAGCTCTTCTCTACGAGCTCTCAGAACTCGCGATTGCGCCTCTTCCATGAGTCTGCATTCTTTCAAGGTCTCTCTGCTTGTGATCAAAGTCGATATCCCACTTGACGTTGGGAATTTAACCATTGAGTGTATGGTGGAGGCTACAGCTCCTAAGCTTCTCAATCCTGTTCTTCCGAGCAAAGCATTGTACGGTGAGGGACTTTTGACTATAGCGAGTTCCATCATCACCGTTCTGGTTCTCCCGTATTCTCCCATCGTGACTTCTAGGTCAATGACGCCTAGAGGGTAATGAACTTCACCTGAGAAGCCCACCAGAGGTATCCTAGATTCCCTTAGCCTTGACCTTGTTTGGTAGCTTAGGTTTTTGAAGCAATGCTCGTACATTATTTCTGACGAGGAGCCCCCGTCAACGTATACTCTTCTTACCACGTATCCTTCGATCATGGCATCTACTATCATTGGGCAATCCCTCAGCTGATAGCGCGGTACCGACGGGAATGTTATGGCGTTGTCCATCCAATTCTCTACTCTCTCATAAGGTCTCTTCCGATATCATTGAGATCTCATCATGTTTATGATCTTTTCCTTCCCTTTGGCTGGTCCTTTGTCTTTCTGGACCCCTTGCCTGATATCTTTCACCAAGTGTGCTAGTCTCCCTGAGGCTACTGCTTCTTCAATTCGCTTTTTGAGGTTAAAGCAATTGTTCGTGTCGTGACCCTGATCTTGGTGAAAGTCACAGAACTTGTTCATGTTTCTCTTTTCAGGAGTTCCTACCATGGGAGGTGGGGGTGGGAAATTCATGTTCTCTGTGGTTAGGATTTCTTTTGGAGTCTTTGTCAATAGTGTGAACACTTCCTTCCTAGCGTAGGGAGGACATGTCCCCATGTCTCTTCCTTGGCTCCTCCTTTGGTTTCTGTTCCTAGATCCACCTGGGTTCCCTGTCCAGCCAGCTTTGTTATTCCCCCTATCCTATTGTGGAGCCTTGACAATGGCTGTGGTGTCAGCAGCTGTCTCTCCCCTGATAAAGGCTCTGACTCTTTCCCACATTTCATCCACTGCTTTTAGGATCTTATCGTTGAGTTTCTTGGCTAGTTCTGGGTGTCCATGCCCGTGCATGAATGCCGAAATCCTTAGCACCGGGGGCACACCCTTGATGTGTGAGCTTTCAGCTTTGAAGCGATCCATGAATGCCTGGAGGCTCTCGTTAGGCTTCCGTTTGATCCCATGTATCTCGGTGGGATCTTTATCATATCGTTTCTGCTGCGAGAACTCCTCTAAAAACTTGCTGCTCAATTCTTCAAACCCATCTACACTTTTTGGGTCTAGGCTATCGAACCAGTTCCTTGCTGAGCCACTTAAAGTCTGACGAAACATCTTGCACCACACTGGCATGGGCCACTCTTCTTGTTCAGCAGCAGCAGAGAAGATACTGAGGTGATCTTCTGGGTCTTTGCTTCCCTCATAGACACGGACATTAGCAGGGAGCTTGGCTCGCCTATGATATCTGAAACGCGTGATCCGAGAGGTGAAAGGCATGGGCTTAGGTCGCCTATATGGTGTACTCAAATCCTCCGAATCACTATCTGACCTTGAGTCATACCCGAACTCTGAGCTCTCCTTCCTATGGGAAGACCTAGCTGATCGTGACTTGGTCCTGGCACTCCTGGCTTTGCTCATCCCATTGGAGCGATGTGACTTAGTGATAGATTTCCTGCGTGAAGGACTTCTATGACGTCTTCGAGCAGACCTCGACCGACCTTGGTTTCCAGACTTGGACGAGCTGTCTGAGGAGTACCCTCTTCCTTCCCTCACTGAGGGGCTTCCACGCGAGTTTCCTGACCCTATCTCTTCAGCCTCCTTGTTGAAAAGCTTTCGGGGAGTCATCTTCTCACGATTTTGCTCATCAATTTCCTTCATCATAGTTTTTAGTGTTTCAATGTGTTGTTGGACATACGCTGGGGTGAGGCGTCCCTAATCAGGTCTGGGAGGAGGAGGGGTTACCTCCAGAGGATCCCTCTCGCTCCCAGGTGTCCCCGAGTTCAGGCTTAGGCCTAGCCCCAGTGTAGGACCTTGGTCACCGTCTTCCATCACTTAGTTTTTTGGTAGATTGGTATTCCCGGTCCCACGGATGGCGCCAGATGTTGAAGCAAATTTCCGGAGAAGCTTCGTCAGCCCTGATCCTTCGGGTGTCTTAAGGCTACTCCTTCTAATGAAGCCTTGGCTTGCCCCTTCAGAGTATCTTGTGGTTACTCCTTCCTTGTGAAGCCTCAACTTCCTTCTTCAGAGTTCCTTAGTCAAGCCTTTAGTCCCTTAGGCTGAAATAAGAAAGAACACCGTTAGCTCGCCTTGGGGTTTGAATCCAAGACCAACTCCGGCGTGAGAGTAAGTATGTGGTTTTAGTGAGAGGTAATTCTAGAGAGAGAGAGTAAGTAGTGAAGTGTGTGTGTGTGAACTTAACCTTTGTTCCTGGAGGAACCTCTCCTTTTATACTACTTGAAGGTGGCTCCAAGACACACGAATTGTGGAGTCGAGGTTGTCTTGTAGGAGCAGCGCCTAAATAGCTGATGAGCACCAGGTCTGTCCTTCGTGGTCAGACTTGTCCTCATGCTCCTCTAGTACTCGTCGTGGTCCAGGTGTCTGTACCATTTGTACATTATGGTACTACGTAGGCTAGGTGCAATCGTCCTTCCTCCAATGGAGCCTGTGCTCCATGTGCGTAGGACTAGCCTTGCCTGGGTCTAGCCTTGCCTGGGCTAGCATTGTCTGGGAATGCTAGCCTTGTCTGGGGCTGCTAGCCTTGTCTGGGGCTGCTAGCCTTGTCTGGGGCTTCTAGCCTTGTCTGGGGTTGGTAGCCTTGTCTGGGGCTGCTAGCCTTGTCTGGGGCTGCTAGCCTTGTCTAGGGCTGCTAGCCTTGTCTGGGACTGCTAGCCTTGTCTAGGGCTAGCATTGTCTGGAGCTAGTCTTGTCTCTGGACCTAGAGTGATCCTCATCACCCTAGCTACTCCAGTGAGTTGTTCTAGCTTAAGATAGTTTTGCTCATGGAGCATTAGGGATTAGCTGTATTTGTCTCACCTTAAGCATAGGGTGAGACTATACCTCATCAATATTAATTATTGAACAATGTAAATAATTGTATCTAAAAAATTTGAATTTATAACAATAATCATTTGTAGATATTGCATATTAAGGTATTTATTTTGTCATTTAATGTGTATTGCCCATCAATTGAATAAAAATAAATGAATGAAATTTTTGTGTTGTAAAGGTTTATACTAAAACCTTATAACGTTGTACTATTTAAAATTTTTGAGAGATTGAATGCAATCTCTTTTTAAATAGTACAAATTTATTTGTTGTTAAAAAAAATAGTACTGATTAATTTAACGGTGATGTTTTTATTAGTTTCGGTGGGTCCTCTCCGGTTCGTCTTCTGACGATTTTTATTTGCTAGTTGAACCAACTATTATGTGTTGTTTAGAAAAAGTAGTACAAATTAATTTTAACAGTGTCGTTTTTATAAATCTCGATGGGTCGTCTCTGGTTCGTTTTCTAGCGGTTTTTATTAGCTAGTTGAAGCGATTGTAACTCCGGTCCCCACTTGAACCACATCATTTTAGGTAGACAATAGTTACAATTTTGTAATTATATATATGCTTTTAATTATTGTATATTGTGAATAAATAACAGTATTTTTAGTTAATGAGATGTATTAATTATTTTTTTTAAATGTATTAATTATTATGTATTAATTAGTTTTAATATGAGTATTAAATTCTGTATTAATTACTTTTAATATTACGTATTAATTAATTTTAATAAAAGTATTATATATGTATAAATTAGTTTCTAATTATGTTTATAAACTTATACATTATGCATATAATATTGTAAGTTGATTTTGTAACATTTCTAAAAGTAGAAAGAATTTTCTTTTAATCTATAGGGCCCGTTTGGTTTGTTAAGGGGTTAGAATCAAATATGAATTTAGGTATAGTATAAAGTAAAGTAGGAGAGAGAAAAGAAAAAATTATTTATATTATATATTTTTTTATATGTAAATTAGATATTAAAAATTATATTAAAAATTATAAAATAGAAAATAGAATAAAGAAATGAATAAATCAGTGGTGGAGAAAATTAACAAATGAGAAACAAAAATCCTATTAGTGGACTTTGTTTAAGGGCGTGTTTGTTTGCATGTTCTATCACTGTTGGCTTAGACTAAAGGATAAAGTTATTGTTTGGCGATTTTATTTGGTCTGATTATTTGGAAGTCACATCCACAATGTAGGGTTTTAGTAAAAGTCAATTTCAACCCTTACATTTCTGACATTATTGGAATATGTTTATTTTTATATTAGTTTAATTATTTTTTTTATTTCTAGTGGGTCCTTTTATATAAATAAGAATAAATGCATTTAACTTTTATAATTTTTTAGTTTTATCTAAATATTAAAATAATATATCATTTTAAACATTTAACAAATCATACATTACTTTTCATTTAATAATAGCTAATCCTAAAAACACTAGTAAGGCAGGTTATGGAATCTTTTATTCCATTGAGGTTGTCAGAAAAAATTACGAACCAAACAAATGATATAAAGGTTCTAGGATTCAATACCCAGTTATACCATTAAACCAAACGGGCCCATAGTTTCATTTATAAACCAAATTGCAAATACAGTTTCATAGTATTAATGTTGTTAATTTAGTAGTTATTGTTTATCTAGATGTTTAATATTTCTATTTTCAATTTTGAAGCAAAGATGATTTGTACATGATGTATTAGAATTAGTAAGTTGATTTTTGTAAGATTATAAAATTAGCAAGCGTTATCTTTTTTTAGAAACGGCAAATAATTAAACGGAAGCCTACTCGCAATATTTCAACGAGCACCCCGAGTTCGAGCTCTGCATAGCGGGCAAACCCAGCCCCCAAAGGGGTTTCCAGGGAGAATTCCCCACGTGTGCCTGTGTGAGGTATGAGTTAAATTTATGCATAATGCGACGACCACAAGGATCGAACCCACAACTTGCAGCCCACAGTGGATGTAAACAGAGGCAGAGATAGGCAGGGGTCAAGGGGGTCGGCCGACCCCCCGAGCGAAAAAATTGTAGTGTAAATTTTCGAAAATTTTCGGGTTTTTTCGATAATTTGACCCCCTAAGAACCATTTTATAGTGTAGTTTATAATAAGTATTAAAGTTTGACCCCTCGAGCAAAATTTTCTGGCTCCGCCCCTGGATATAAACCCAGTGCATCACGCCAGCTGGGCTGGAGGTCATTTGCAGCAAGCGTTATCTTTTAATATGTAGTAGAGATGCTCCCATAAATCACGTATTAAAGAATATCATAATTCAATGGTACTATGGTGAGAATTCTATTATAGCCTCATCATATACATATTGCCACCTCAGAATTTTGACCAGAAAAGTTGACCTTTCCTTTGACTTTTTGTAAAGCGTTTACATTTTTGTTTTGGCGCATTTAATTGAAGTTTTAGTCCATTAGCTAATGAATGTTTAAATCATTAGTCTTTTAGATATGAACGAATGTTACACAGGTTTGGCTATAAAAAAAATCAAATTTTAGTATGTTTCCAAAAAAAATGAAGACCATTGTTCATGTCAAGTGTTAATCGTCATTCGAGGATGTAGGCCGTCAAATGTTTAGTGATGTTGTAACAAATTTACATCACAAACAAGTAGAGTATGCTAGGCTCTCCAAAACATTCTCAACTGCAGCTTAAACAATTTTGGGTGCGGTTAACCATGACTCGACTTTGTGGACCTCAAATTAGTTTTTGTCCCACATCGGTAATTCTACTAAACTTGGATGTGTTTTTATCGGTGAAACCATGGCCTTGTGTTCTCTCGAATAAGTCCGTTTGTAACTTGCACGACCTGTTTTTACTCATGGCAAGTCATATGCAAATGTCTCTCGGCAATAAAGGATTGAAGATGATTATTTGTGACCAAGACGAAAATCTAACTAATACGACCAATAACATGGTATACAAAAAGTATTACACTATTTATGATAAAATCTATATGTACCCATATAGCATCGATAGAATGAAGGATTGATTTTTATTTATTTTTTTTATTTTTTTGACTATTGTGTATCATATAACTTATATGTATGTTTGATTAATTATATATATACTCTACATTTTCTTATCCGTACACGTTTTTCTAATTTATAACTTCATTATATACCAAGTTAGTTACTACATTTTAAAAAAATTACTTAAAAATACCCGTGAATTTCACGGGTCTTTTAGCTAGTAATTTATATTTGGCACTTTCAAGGTGTGAAGTGAATGAGTTAATTCACTTAAGGAAACACCAATACAAAGTGATTTAGACAAAGTTTAGCATTGTTTGAATGTGCCTATTTGCTAAGCAGATAACATGTTCTCATAGCGTTTGATAGCTAATCAAAGTTATTGCAGGCTAAGAAGGGTATGTACATGATGCTCAATGGTTGCTCTCATGAAAAGAATTTGTATCTGTTTGTTTGTGGGTGCATCCTTCTCAGGTACTTTTCATTTAGTAATCATGTGATAATTTTCTGTTCATGTTTGTGTGCTAAATCATTTCACATGTTGATCGCAAAGCAGAGTGACCTATAACTTTGGTGACATTAGAGAAACTTTCTACAGCAGTATGTTGGCTTGTTAAAAGTACACCACAAACCACAAGGTTTTGTATGCATCTTATTTATTTAATTTGTTTTGGACCAGATTATTGGTAATCTAGTTGTGGAAATGACGTATTATAGGTGATATTTAGGACAAGAATGAAAGTTTTCTCGGGCATTGTGGAGCCCATCAATCCTCCTAACATTAAGAAGAAACCTGGTGCATACAAACGACGTATTACAAAGGTTGCAGCTTCCAAAGAGGAAGAGGCGCGTCACAATACATTTCTTCTAGATTCTATGGAACTCAGCATTATGATTTTACAGTTAACTCTTATTGCATGTTGTCAAGTGGATGTTTCGATCTATTTTTTAGTTGGTTATGTTATATCTGAAACGGGTCAAGCCAAAAGGCTTAATGGAAGATACAAAATGTATCCGAAGTATGCCTTTACTAAGTATCCTAAATCAATAATTTATCTTGTTTTAAATTTTGTTACATTTCAAAACTTAAACATGTTTGTATCCTTTTGTGTAGCTCATCTGTATCAAAAAAGAAGAAAAAACAAGAAAATCCATGGAATCTTGATGAAAGGAAGGACGCAGATCGTGAAAGCATAGGAGAAAAATGTTGGATTAGTTAGTTATGCACAATAAGTTGTAAATGACTGATTTTTGCGACACAAATCCTATCAGGATTATAGTTTAGTGTTTTTAGTGATGTTTTGTTGTAGCACACAATTTGATATTGTTAATACTAAAGTTATTCTATTAGCTCCAACTGTGACTATGTGTTTTAGCTAAAATGTTGATTTAGGAAAATCTATAAAATGGAAATTTTTGTAAAAATATCTTAAAAATTATATTCTTAAATAATTCTCACAAAGACTGGTTATAAGATTCAAAAAGGAGTTTGTTTGCCCTATAATAGATACCGGTTCTTAATAGGAACCAAGTCTTGATGATCATAGAACCAGTTTCAATGACTATGGGGCAAAGAAATACCCTCTCGGGAAGACTGGTTCATAAACCGGTCTTCATGAGCCATTCTAACCAATGTCCATTACATTTTTTGTAGAAGTGTGACGAGATTAATGCTATGATTCAGAAACAAATAAGTCAACAACAACGTCATTACGATAACCTTACGTGGTTAGCTGAAGATTTAGAAGCCGCGTCCAAAGAAAATTCGAAATTGCGCACAGCATGTGCCGAATGCACTGATCTTTCCCCACAGAAACGTCATGTAATCGACACGTATCTAAGTACTCAATCTGATGTCAATTTCAGCATTCAAAGATTTATTTAGAAAGTCGATAAAACTTGAAGCTAGAATTGAAAAAATACTGAATGACTGAATAAGTTGTGTTCTTAATCTCAAACTCATATCGGTTCTTCGTCACAACAACACCGAAGCCGAAATGTGTCTCCCGATCTACCATTTCCAATTCCAAATAACTCAAATGGCTTACTTACTGATAAAGACGTGTATGAACTATATTTAGATAAAAAAAGTATTGAGACAAACAGAGGAAGAACAAACAAGGAAACGAAGGTAGCTGGAGGCCTAAATTATGGCCGAAGAAGATGAAGAAGAAACAAGGCGCTGGGATTTACCTGGTCAGTTTTTGGATTCATATCCGGGAACTGACTAATTGTATTATATATTTTTATATTATCTATTTATTAGTTTATTTCCTTTCTTATTGTATTCGAATTTTAGTATTTTTCATGTTTTAAGTATGGAATAAATGCTTGAATTTTGGAATAAAAAGTGTTTACGTTATGTTTACAAGTTTTAGGAGGCACGTAAAAACACTATTCTAAGCATTCAAAGTTACAAGCTACAATGATATACATGATAAAAATTGATGTCATATCATCCACGTTACTATTATAATGAATATAACTCCACATTAGATAATGTACATGACACTCTGCATATAAGCTAGGAAGCATACCATTCTAAGACCTATGTGGGATGAAAATCTGTTTCTATCACAAAAAAGGAACAACGCAAATTTTCAAATTCTTTCATGTTAGAGCACCCACAATGACATCAAGTTATGCATTAAATGCAATTAATGTATGATCAATAAATAGCTAGAATTTGAGAGAATAACTTGAGGTTTCTCAAGTATTGACAAAAAGCTTATCAAAAAACCTTTTATCACAATACTAAAAACCTTTCCAAATAGCTCTTTTTAATATCCCTTTGCCCCTCCCCCTTTGGCCGACGGTCGACTAGACCCCCAAGAGTGTTTTCGGAACTTTTCCGCTTTCCTTTTTCTTCTATAATTCCATAACGGATATTTAACTTAACTCTTAATTTATTTTTAACCATCGTTTAGTTTAGTTCTGTTTGATTTAATAAATATATATAAAATATATTTAATAAATAAAATTAACCCTTTACGTATTGTGTGCAATCTCGTAATCCCGAGTTCGATCCTATCACACGAATATTAGTTTTATGTCCATAAACTTTCAAGTCCCAGCCCCCAGGTGGACAATAGGGCTCATCCGAACCCGAAGCTACTGTAAATGGAAACCATATATGAATATTTCCGGTTCTTATGAATCCTAAGATACGGTTGTTAGCAGGACCGTCTCATGGATTTTGGAAGCCATGTGCCAAATTTTTAGTTAGCCCTAAATCACGAAAAAATATAAGTATGTGTACTTAAATATAAGATGTTTACGTTATTTGATTCAACATTATACTTATATGTGCTTTTAACATTTATTTTCGTCATTTTTTAACCATATATTAATTGTATCACTACAAGAAAATAGCATCTTAGCGACTTTTTTAGCGACATGTTTAGCGAGGTGTTTAATGTTTGCGAGGAGCTTAGCGTCAAAAAAGAATATGTCTCTATATATGAGTCGCAGAATTTTGCGACATGTAAATATACGTCGCAAAGATTGGCGACTTCGTTTGCGATATTTATCTATAAGTCGCCATTTAGATAGCGACAAATTATCATATGTGGTTACTTAAATCGCTATTTATATGCCATGTCACTACTTGTATCGCTATCTATGTCGCTAAATATAGCGGCATTGTTATTCCAAGTCGCTATTTACGACGCCAAATGAACGACTTCTTGTTATTCAAAACCGCTTTTTACGACGCCAAATTATCGACTTACTTATTATATATCGCTATTTCAATCGCTATTTCTAGCTCACACTATTAATATTATGATCGTTCTTCGACGTCACCATTTATATATGCTCATATATAACGACAAAAGTAAACTCGCCGAATATCAAAAGTGACTCAATAGCAAAAGGAAAAGCTCCAGATTTTTATTAAAACTAAGAGAATCACTAGAACAAATAGAGAATCAACATAAGTCATTATCATATCCCGTAACATCAATAGCAAATGTGAGCATTGCAGCTACATGGAATTTATTAAACTAAAAGAAATATAGAAAGATAAAAGAATCCACTCCAGCACTGAAGATTAAGATTCTCCGGGTGTAACTGTAAGGAAGCAACCAACTAGTTATATGGATAAAGAATATGGCTGCTATTCACAATATAATATACAGGAGTAAGTAAAAGCAGAATATAGCTAATTTACCTCCAAAAGAATCACAAAGCAATCTCGTTAGCTTAGAATCTCTGGTTGGTATATGTGGGCTATTTTCAGCCAATGCATTAATACATTTGCCAAGAGAACTAAGAGAAAGATTGATAAACTTTGTTTCTTCAACCGTGTGACCTTCACTTCCTGCGTTTTATGCATGTTCATGTAATGAATGGTTTGTATATACGAACACGTATAAAGAAATGCCGAAGTTTAGTATCTGAGTGCATATGCAACATACCAGATTTATCGAGGCGCTCAGATCCTACAAGATCAACAATAAGTAGTTTGCTCTTCCTAACAGTCGTTTTCTCCTTTATCTTGAACAAATCCTCTAAAAGACACCTACAAAATTTCGCAAAATAACCACGTGTGTTAGTAAGTGGATACACATATGTTAAACACTATTTAAAATATTTTCATTAACATGTACTATAAGAATTGCATGGCTACGAGAAGATTCAGTGTTCATCTTTGTGTTTGCTGCGTGACGATTTGCTTCTCCAATTTGCAATAAATTCAAAAAGTGATCAACACTATGAATTTTGACTACTGCTGCACTAGGGCTGCACTAGGTACAGACACTTCCCCATTCTTTGGATCCTCAACAATTGGAATGTGAACCTCAGGTTGAAGTTTGATTATTTAGAATATAAATAGTATGGTTACCTCAGTTCGAAGTTCGAAATTATCAACATCTGAAATAAGGTCATCTGCGTTTTTTTTGGCGCAGTCTAACAGCAACTCTCACTTTGCCGGATTCTGTGGGGTGTATGTTCTTAGCCTGAGCAATACGCTACGCAACACCCCTGCAAAAACGGGTAAATGGAATAGCCTGCATGTGGACCAAGACATTTTCCAAATGTCTCTCAGCCTTGATCAAAGTCGTCTTTTGGAATGCATGTGTGGTTCCCTTGATTTTCTGCAAGCACACACAGTAGAGACAATGAAAGTCGGGCAGGCTAAGGGACCAGCTTCCCATGAAGTTATGAATGTTATCACACAATCACATTCATAGCAAGAAGTTTGAGAAAGAAAAATCAACAGGTTATATATAACACGTCGAAATAGAGCATATCATTTAGACCCAAAAAACTAACCAAATGTGATTTTACTTGATCCAACCCTATTTTGCTCCTCAAACTCCCTCAGCGTGGTTGGAATATCATTTGTATCCCCTGCATCAGTTCTACATTCGGATAAACCCACTTCTCCTGTAAAACAAACAAAAGTAAGTTTGACTTCATTAACCAAATGTGCACTTTTGCTACGATTAGATTGCACTCGCGACACTAAAGCCGACGAAATCCTTGCAAATAAGCAGAGAGAATGTAAAATGAAACCTTTAAAGGGACTTTGAACCAAAATCCTTGCAAATAAGCAGAGAGAATGTAAAATGAAACCTTTAAAGGGACTTTGAACCATTAATTATAAACATAATGAACATTTGAGTCCTGATCACACGAATAGATACCGCAAGTTTGAGTCCTGATCACACGAATAAAACTTTTCAACAGATAAGAAGAATGATGTATAAATGATAAAGGTTTTAGATACATTATGTGAACATGTCAAATATTATTTTAACAGGGGGTGCAGGTTTTGTTGGATTACAGGTTTGCATTGAAAGGGACCATCTTTAGTATGGGCTAAAACAGGCCATTTCGGTTGGGTTGACTCACAAACACTTTTTTGTCAATTTCGCTTTAATCGTGGTTACAAATACAATATTTCAAATTTTAGTCTATAATCTATTATATACGAATGACCCAGGAGGCTGTATGCGTTAAAGATAGATCTTGGGCAAACCTTTCAGGTGGAATGAGTAACGTTAAATTATTATGTAAGAAGAAATTTATCACACTTTAAAAATATGCATTTCATAACTGAAGAGGAGTAAACTAAAATAAAGGGAAATGACCTCTCTTTTAGCTGGAAATTTTTTTGACACTTTCTCGGGCGCGCCGTTAGGTACACTAACACAGTTCAGGATTCCAGCCTGTTCCATTGACAGCTTATGAAGTTCCCCTTCGACCTACAATCAGCATAGAGGTAGAGAGATTACATACACAAATAGACATAGAAGTAGCTATCACATACGAGATCGATTTGGTCATAGTTATTACTATAACAACGTCATTGCCTTCCGTGATGCCATCGAGTCCATATAGTATCTTTTCTCCATTCTTTGCCTGAAGTTCAAAGCAAAAATCAAGAAACTCTCATTAATTGCTACAAGAAACTAGATATATCTTTGTTCATAACAATATAAATAACAGAGGTATATATATTTAAGCACAAAATTGTAAATGTAACAACCTGCCAAAACTCCCTGATCTTTGTGTTGCGAAACTTACAGCTGACAAGCTTCCCGTTCCTTCTATATGTAAAAGCTATCACACTCTATTCACGAAAAAGAAAGCCATGTTTTCAGACAAATTAGGAATGTAACGTATTTATATGATTAACATGAATTAGCAATATAGCCGGTACTGATATTTGGTGAAACCATACATAATTAAGAAAAAAAATGAATCATCAATCTTGTCAAGCACCTAGCATTATAGTTACAAGCATCAATGGTAATACACGAATCCATACCTTATCTCTGATCTTTTGCATAACAATATTTTTCTGCAAAATTTCCGTTGATATCATTCGCCCAGCGAAGTACTTGATCAGCTGAAGAATAGACACAAAATATCAGTGTCAATTAGTCTGTGTGTGTTTAAACAATGTTAATAAGGAAGTACCTCGTCACATATTGGCTCTAATTTCAAGTTTTCTTCACTTGGTTTCGGAATAATGTTATCTTTGTTGATTTCATCTTTTGATGGACTTGCATCTTTCAAGACCTGCAAGAATATTAATTACCTGAGATTTAGTTTTATCTTTCAAGACCTGCAAGAACATTAATTACCTGAGATATAGTTTTATGTGCAATAGTTAGTAATTACCTGAGATATAGTTTTATCATACACCCACAAATGGTGTCATTTGAGTTACTAAGATCTGACGAACATAACGAACATATTACGGTATACTTATAGCATTCTAAATAAAGATACGGCCTGAATATGAACAAACTACATTCCTTCCTTAGTGAGATAGCCTGAATATGAACAATACTACAATCTTCCTAAGTATTTCCTTTAAACTAGTTCTGCTTAGCTACTTATAGGGCAATAAACTTATAAGCTTCATTTTTAGAGTTTACAAACTTAAATAAGCCCTAATCTAAAACTTATAAGGCTAGGATATTTGAGCTTATTAGCAGATAGGAGCTGCGTATTTGTAGGTGTTTGCTTAACCTTCGGGCTTATGAGCTTATGAAATACAAGCCGAACTCAAACAAGCTGATAAGCCCAAATATAAGTCGAAACAAACACCCCTTAAATAAATCATAATCTCAAATTTATAAGCCCACAAAATTTGAGCTTATTAGCATATTGTACCTAATTCCTTGTTACTAATGAGTTTCATGGAAATTATCTAATAACTAAAAATAAGCAAATCTAGACATATATGGTTAGTAAATCTCTTAAGTCCATATCATCTCTTCTAATGCACAATTCTGGTAGTTTTAGCGTGTAGACAGGAATCTTTTTAGTCCAATAATCCAATAAGCCTATCAAATAAGCCAATAACCCAATAAGCCTATCAATGGACCTAGAGAAGCTTAAACTACCTAGAAATACATAACGTGCATCCAATAATCCAATAAGCCTATCAAATAAGCCAACAAGCCTATCAAATAAGCTCATCAAAAGACATCGTTATCAAATAATTAGCTTAATACAGCAGAAATTTATAACAATCAAATTTACGACTAATTAATCAGCTTAAGATATCTAGCAATGGTAACATACCGGAGAAGAAGGTGGTTACTCGAGCGGTGGTTACTCGATCGGTGGTTACTCGATTGGTGGTGTTATGATGGTTACGGTGGTGTTGCGGTGGTTACGGTGGTTTATTCGATGCGGTGGTATTTGTGTTTTGAATGACTCCTTTTATTATTTTGAATGAATATTTCTTATGTAAAAATATAAAATATATAGTACTTAATCAATAAAATATAAAATATAAACAATCTCTTTTTTGATGAAATGCTGATTAAAATAAGGTTGAGCAAAATTAATTAAAAATTAAATAGAACTGATGACTCAAACAGGACCTAATTAACCAAACTAAACCTATTATATTGGTTTGGTTTTTGGTTTTATATAATTATCGTATTCGATTTTAGTTGGGGTTAAAACCAATGTTTTGAAATTCGGGTTTTGATTCAATTCGGTTGAGCGACCGGGTCACCAGTTCAATCGATTGGACCGCCTGATCGACTCGATTTTCTATAAAAAAAAACTATATTTATACTTTCAATATTACGAAAAATACTTATATAGATATCACAAATATTTCATATATTTAGCCTAAGACCTATTTACTAACAAATATTACACGTAAAACAAAATTACGTTGCAAATAAATTAATTAAATTGCGAAAAAACGAAAAAAATGAAAAAAAATGAAAATATTCAAAACCCGACGGGGTTTTACGAATCGGGTCAAACCGGGTTACTTCAAACCCGGCGGGTCATACCGGGTTTCTAATATATAAGACTCGGGTCAATTTGACCTTTTTTTTTCCTGAAATCGCAATTTAGCTACTCATTTAGCCACATTATTTAAATGCCACAATATTGGCGACTCCGTTTGCGAAGTATTCATAAATGTCGTAAAATTAGCAACTTTGTTTGCGATGTACTCTTAAATGTCGCAAAATTAGCGACTTTGTTTGCGATGTATTCTTAAATGTCGCCAATTAGCGACTTTGTTTGCGATGTGTTCTTAAATGTCGCAAAATTAGCGACTTTATTTGCAGCGTGTTCTTAAATGTCACAAAATTAGCGACTTCGATTGCGATATGTTCTTTTAAGTATCGCAAAAACAGCGACATAATTTGTGTCACAATTTGCGATTACAAATGTTGCGACATGATTTACGACATATTTTGCGACATCGACGAAGATCATGTCGCTAAGATGACGCCAACATGTCGCTTTTTGCGACTTGGATGAAAATGTTGCTAAAATACGACGCTAAAAGGCTATTTTCTTGTAGTGTATGAAATTTTATACTAGAGCCATTTCGTTTTTGATATGTCGTTTACATAACTTTTCCTATTTAGTTAGATTTTAGATTAGACTTTCGTTAAAATTTATAAAGCACATTTATATAAAAAAAAAAGTTAAGTATAACAATTTTGAAAAGTTAAAGGAAACTTTGTGATACAAATATAGAAAAGAAGCCATCAAATATGTGGGCCTCACAACCACGCCCTATTGGTTAACTTTATCTTCTTCCCGTCCAACGCATGCTGTACCAGAATTCCATTAGAGTGGGGAATGGGGCTGGTGGCTGAGTTGGTAGGGCTTTGGCGTCTGACCTCCGTTGGCGCACTACTATCTGGCTCACGCCAAAACCACCAACCAGCACCAACGATAACGATGTTTCCTTTTTATTTAGTAATAAAAGTGGGTATTTGTAGGCCCATTATACCCTTTTGGCATCACTTTCTCTAGTGTCAACCACTCCCCGTAAATGTGGTGTCAAAGGTTTTTGATGCCAAAGCCCCAAAATCCTACGTGACGGCTTTGACACCACTTTTTAGTCGCTCCCAGCTCTCTTATAAAATTTTGCTTTTTTTTCTTTTAATAATCATATAATTAGATAGAACGTATACTTTTGATCGCAAAACACGCATGACATGATCAAATCATCTAACGATAATCTTATAAACAATTTTAACTTAAAAAAATTGAAGGCTGTGTTCTATTGCATACCTTCCACATGCTCAAATCCGACCTTGTTTGTTAGTTTGATAAGTATTTTAAAGTTTCAATCATTTACTCAAATACCACAAGCAACGTAAAGATTCAACCGTAAGATCCATGTCATGAACATACTTTAACATAGAAATATATCAACTCTTAAACATACTTTAAATGTAAAGATTTAATGTGGCTTTTGTATCCACAATAAATACTTAAACTCTATGCAAGCACCTTGGAACTTATAAGATAAACTTAAACTTTCAACACAAGATGAACTTATACCTCATCACATTTCTTATGTAAGTATAATTTTATCCATGCGACAATATGAACTTATACCTGATCACAGTATGAACTAACGGATAAATATGGGACTGATTAGTTGGAATGTGTAAGTTTATGTTACAGATTAAAGATGATCCGCCTGAGTAAAAGAGTCTGATTTGACCCGTTCAAAAGAAAATGAATTATAATTGCTACTGGATGCATGCATCGAGTTCAGCACAGATGTGCATCTGTGACAGACAGATTCAAACCATGTATATTTTTAGGTCGGATCATGTCGGCTCACAACCACTATTCTGCTCATTTGTATTTATAACCAATCTAGTATGTCACCCCAAACACGCATATGATCTCAGCATATGAATATCAACTAAATCATGTGAGAGACTCAGTTAAATCCTATCATCAATCTATACAAAAATTTGAGATCACTGATACTCTATCTACTTGTCATTCCATATGTTTACTTTGGTGTTTTTAGATATAATGGAAAAGCTTGTTCATGAATGCACTCTAGTAAGAGCTGGATAGGACATTTTCAGCATCAATATTATTCGACAATTGTCACACTATGGTTTTTTTAAAGCTGTTACAAAATGACTTCGAGCTTGTTGGACTCACAAGTTTCAATTGGCCAAACTCAGCATTTACCACAAGATTATCGTGTTCCTTTTGTTAACAAAACGATATTAATAAAGCCTCATAAGAAATTTCATGAAAACAAAAGTAACACACATACATGGTTCATATGAGCTAACATTGGAAGTTTTAAATTACAGTAAAGGGTTATCATAGGATGAATGGAAATGCCGCATGGATGCCGTACCACGTTTCCAAAACGTCCCGGAAAGGGGAAACGCCGAGAAACGCATGGGAAAGTAAAAGTGAAAATTGAACTTGACCCACATGGGTGGATGTAGAAAACTTGAATGGATTTTAATAGGTAAACTCATAGCCATATGTTATCTTGCTAAGTTGGTAAATGTATACAAAAGCATTCATTTGCCCAAGTAGTAACTTTTTATCATATATTAAGTTTTTTAAAGATTACTCTTAAGTTTATATTTTTTTTAAGTAAAATTTACTTTAATCATCATTATAGTTTTTTTATGTACAACACGTTCAATAATAACTTCATTTTGTTATTTATAATTTTTTATCGAAAAGTGTTTCTTAACTTAAAGTGTTATATTTCAAATGGTCTAATACAACTTATTATAGCATTTAAAAAAAGCTAATTCCACAAATGTGAAAGTAATATACGGAATTACAAAAGTCACTAAGAGAGAAAAATAAATCCTAAATTTGAGAGGGTCAAATGTTTTTAGATTCTCTATATTTGATTTTCTACAGTAATCTTATCTTATCTTATCTTATCTTACTAGAATATAAAGCATTTGAGACTTTTGTAACAAACTTTTGGTTGGCTTAATTTTAAGACTTTTTTACTTAATATATAAAGCAAATTTTTAGATATCTTCCTCACATTAACAACATTTTGTAACAAACTTTTATAACAACCTTTAAAATAACTTATTAACTTTAAATTGAAATATCTTTTTATATATTTATTATTTACATAATCTAAATTCACTATATTTTCTAAAATTTCGTGCTCTTTAATTCAATATCTATTTCGAAATTTTTTATTAACTTTTAGTTTTTTTTTTTCATTTATAACGGGTTTATTTTGATTTAACTTATTTACCATTTTAAATTAATCTGAATACGAACTTCATAGGTAAGATGATAGCATTTGTTTGCTTTAAAAATCGTCATTAAATACTCGACGCCGCTTTGCGCGGGCACCATACTAGTATTATTAACCCATAGATAATTTTAGCTTAAAATTTGATTGTGTGGGATGCTAGTGTTGCATGTGTCAAGATATAAGTAGTTGTAGATACGAGTCTCTAAGATAAACAAAGTAGATGATTCAAAAAATAGAAAAAAAAAGTTAATGTGGAAGTTGTCCCACATCAGTGGATGTACGAAATTTAAATGTGTGTTTATATGTAAAACCATGCGATTAAGTAACCTTAATTACCATGTCTGCGAATAGAAAGCCACTTACTTTAGATTCGGTGACATTTGTGATTAAGTTTTGCCACATACTCTAACTGCTCTAATCGGTTTAAGTTAACTTTGATTGACATTTGTACTTAACTTTTTCATATATTCTACTCGGGACGGTTTTTAGAAATCATGTCAAATTTTCGCACTCTATTATAAACAAATAAACATCTACCACAGGTTTGATATCTTGTTCATACCGCAACAATTTTCAAGGATTTCTTCATCTTCGTACTGAAATAGATCAAGGATCGAATAGTCAATATGTACAAGTGAGTCTGTCTTGGAATTTTACGCAAATGAATTAATTGCCTTTAAATTATGTTCGAACACAAGTTCGTTCATGGCGATTGACATAAAGATAAATAACCAGAATATAATTGTTTCACGATAACTGTACAGGAGGAGCATACTTTAATTACATGATGTATCATTACAAAGTTATCTATAATGATACATATCCAATGTTACTAATTACATGATGTATCGACAGATTATAACACGGGGTTTTTTCTATTGCGTAACTTTGTAGATTAAAAGTTAGAACTTTTATATAGTTTGGCAACAATGTGCAAACAGTAATTCTACTCGTTACAAAGCAACTTTATATACTCGTTTGCTTGAAGGAAATATTGGAACTAAAACAACAATAAAAGAAAATTGTGGATAAGGTCGTCAAGATTGAACTTAATTAGTTGTTGTAGATGAAGAATGAATTGTATCACTACAGATAAGACAAATGAAAATTTGTAAATTATAACTTGTCCCACATTGGCAAATTTAAAACATTAAATGTGTTTATATAGGTTAAACTATTGGAGTATATCATTTATCTTGCTGGCATGTCACTCGTTCAATGCAAAAGTAAATGTAATTTTTAAATGGGTTGTTAATAATTTTTTCAAAAAATTGTTATAAAAGAATGGGATGATCAAGATTTTACTTTTGGTTTGAAGTTATGTTAGAATTAAAAATAATTTAATAATTAAAATTTAACATATTAATCTTAATTTTTAATTTGGAATTAATATAATAAAGATATACACATTTTATGTCAGAATATAAAAACAAGGCTTCGACAACATAAATGTCTAGCTTTTTTATTACTTAAAGAAAGTAAAAAGAATAACTTTACACTCGGTTTTTTTATGGTGTTTTAGGAACTTTATTAAACATGTAATGTAAGAAACGCCTTTAGCGATGTTATACCATATCATATTTTTATCGTATCAAAAGCAAAACACACTTTTGTTACGCGTTACATTTGAGACTTTATATTAAGCAAAGATCAAACAACAACTACAATACGTCATATCTTTTAGTGGTTGATACGATACATACAAGTAAATTGTACTGACATACTATAGAAAGAACTAGTTGTTAAAATTATGTTTTAAAATTATGTTTTAATAAACGTGACCCAATTATGTATAAGACCAAATTAAGCAATAACAACATGCCATAAGAAATCATGGTATGGCATTTTATGGCTGAGCCATGGTCATAACTCCACAACGAAAACGTCAAACCTCATATCTCTGCTCGCATTATAACATGTGGTTTGCGAGCCCACAATGGTGGGTATAACGCGAGCTTACAGCGAGAGAACTGTATCGTGGCTCGCATCATGTGTTTTTTTATTATTATTTTTTATTAAAAGTTGGATCATTATAACACCACAATTCTGGTGTTAAACCTAACCTCACTTTTCTGGTGTTATAAAGATTTTGGTGTTATTGTGTGGGGCACAACACCAAATTATACCCTGTGGTGTCAAAAGGGTTCTTGTGCCAAATCTCCAAAGTTTTATGTAGACGCCTTTGACATCACCTTTAAGGCCTAATCGCTCTAGCTCTCTAAGAAAAATGAAAATGAAAGTGGATGTAGAAAACTTGAATGTGTTTTTATAGGTAAATCCATGGACATATCTTCTTTGACGTCATACTTGACTTCCACTAGTCGATGTGGGGTAAAACGCTAGTTGGATTTTGAAGTCTCTTGAGGTTGACAAAAGTATCTAAATTCGTTTGAAGAAATAAACTCAACACGAAAATCCGTACAAAACATTTGAGATGTCAAATTCAAGACCTGTTATATATATTTGTTCAATTTGGTAGGTCACTCGATCATCTAACGTTGTTTGTATATATTTCCATCCCGTTGAAATTGGAAACATTTTCGTAGGCAAAATTTTAGTTGGGTTAGTTTTATTAGACCAAAATTCATGCTCGTTTGAAGTTCGGGTGTTATGTATGTGTGTGTCTTCGTATCGTTTTAGCTAGTTACTCAATCCATCTTACACAATAGGTTTCAAATCTTTATACAACATATAATAATAGAATAAGTAGGTTGATGTCTTGTCTAGTTTAAAATACATTGTTTATTCGTGATCTTAGATCTCTTCACTTATCACTACTTTGCTTACGCACTTTTTTTAACCATGATCTCCGACACATTAGCCGACTAATTCACGGGATTTGAGCCTACCGTCACACAGACTTAAACCAGGTAAAACCTCACTTTTCAGGAGGTTGACGTGAGCATTTCAAGGTTGTTTGCCACACTATCTTCAATATTCTCGTTGTGTTCGAAACGTGTTACATTTCCCTTGTGTCTTTACATGGAGATGGTTTAAATTAGCGCTGCAATAAAGCCAAGCCTTTATCAAGCAACTCGAGGTCGAGCTTGGCTCGATCAAGCTAAGTTTTTATCAATCAAATCGAGCTCGAGCTCGATCTTGGCTCGATCAAGCCAAGCTTTTATCAAGCTCAAACCCAAGCTCAAGCCCAAAAAAATAGCTTGAAATATAAATTAAGCTCAAGCTCAAGCTTTTGATAGCTCGGCTCGAACTCTTATCAAGCTTTTTTAAGCTTTATTAACATGTGTTTTTATAACTAATTCATAGAGCAACTTATGTTTAGTTTGAGTATTAACTTAATTATAAGAGCTTATTTCATAAATAAATAATATATTATTTGATTAAATTTATAATTTAGCTAATCGTATTTTAAATAATTTATTTAATTTCATATATTTATTACATGTACTTGGTGAAATATAATACTTATAAATATGTTATGTACTATTTTTCAAACGAGGGTGCCGTAATTGCGTTAGCAATCACATCACGCAATGACCTTTGAGACCTTAATCGCATTGTATTGCAAAACGCATTTTTAAACTAAGATTGTACGATTATGTTATTTTTTGTTTTATTAATGCTATATAAATTGAATTTGGTTTCGAGTTATTATTTATGTTTGTTTTAGTTTATACATTGTTTTTATTGATCTGTTTTGTATTATAAAAAAATATTTTTATAAATATTCAAGCTTTTCAAGTTAATCTCAAGCTTTTATTAAGCCTTATCAAGCCAAGCTCAAGCTTAAATTGTTAAAACTTGACAAGCTATCAAGCCAAGCTTAAGCCTACAATTGTATTATCAAGCCAAACTTAAGCTCTATAAAGCTTGAGCTCGGCTTACTCGATTACACCCCTAGTTTAAACTAAGTTTATGTGCTAGATTGGGCTATTCAACTAGTAGAAAAAAAATTAAGTATTGATATAATAGATGTAAATGTCTGAGTTCAATTCAGACAAAAAAGCACGGGCAAAAAAAATATCTTAAGCTTAAAATGAGGCCCTAAGAAAAAGGAAACATTATTAATGTATAAAACGTTCAATAATAATTTTTAATTAGTTATTTTTATTTATAATTTTTGTTCATAAATAACTGCATTAAAATGATCTAATGCAATGTATTACTACCATTTATTTTTTTTTGAATGGCAAATGTTAGTGGTCAGTCGTGCAATAACATCTAAGTGGAAGAATGTCTTCTTCGAAACCTCGCCAATGTATGTTAGACTCCTTATCCGCTTCGCCTGAAAGCCTTGACACGTCTTAAACCCAAGACGTCCAAGAATCCTCCCCAAAGAAAGCACTTAATAAAACATTGATAACTAACTGAGTTAAGCCAGTTGGTTATTACTACCATTTAATTGATGTCACTCTTTGAAACAAATGTATGAGGCATATGGCTCATATTTCGTACTCCAGTAAGGTTGTCAAGATTATGATTTTATTATAAATTGTTCTTTTTCTACAAGATCACATCCATATCGTAAGAACCTACTTCCATGTTCATAAGTTTTATTTTTGTAAAAATTCGTATTTAAATGTGATTTTATAACAAATTTATGAAAAAATAATAGCCATAAAAGTTAAAATAATACTATGAAAACTAATATATGTTATTCTTATAAAACATTTATAACAATCATATGTTAAAATTACGCTTGGTCTATTCTTTTTCCTTAACATTTTTCATTCATTAATAGTTTATTAGTTTATTTATTTAAGAAAAATATGATCGAATTGGATTTAGATCTTACGATCCTATGGCAAGATCAAAATCCTACTTAAGATCATATGGATTTTTAGATCCTACGAACAATCGACTAGTTTTTCTTTATTGGAACCGTAAAATCGGAAACATTTATAACAATTTATAACAATATATGTTATTCTTATAAAACATTTATAACAATCATATGGTAAAATTAGGCTTGGTCTATTCTTTTTCCTTAACATTTCTCATTCATTAATAGTTTATTAGTTTATTTATTTAAGGAAAGTGTGATCGAATTGGATTTAGATCTTACGATCCTATGACAAGATCAAAATCTTACTTAAGATCTTATGGATTTTTAGATCCAACGAACAATCGACTAGTTTTTCTTTATTGATACCGTAAAATCGGAAATTTAATAGATAAATCGCGATCTTATATAGCAACAATGGTGAAGGTAATATAGGGAATTTAAAAGTGACTAAGAGAGAAAAATCAAATCCTAAATCTGAGGATCAAATATGTTTAGATGCTCTATATTTGATTTCACATGCAATAATAACCCATATATAGTTGGCTTAAAATTGCATTGCGTAAGTATCTAATGTCATAGGTGTCAAGATTGAAGTGTTGAAGATGAGATAATCTTTAAAGTAGATGACTGAAAAAGTAAAAAAAAAATATAAAATAAAAGTTAAAGTTGAATTTGTCCCACATGGATGAATGTACAAAATTTGAATGTGTTTATAGGTAAAACCATGGGATTAAGTAATCATGTAGTATATGTCGTCGAATACAAAATTCACTTTAGATTCAGTGACATTTGTACTAGCTTCATTTTTTCATGTATTTACTTAAAGCTGTTTTTAAAAAACCATATCTGATTTTTGCATAGTATCATAAGAAACATACACATCTACTACTACAAGTTTCATATCCTGTTTATATATAGGGCACCAATTTTCAAAGATACCTTTATCTTCATATGGGAATACAGCAAAGATCAATTAACACACACACCATATCTCTAAATTAATGATGGTAGTCGATATGTACAAATGAACCTGTCTTGAAATTTTACGCAATAAACTATACTTACAAAATATAAAAAGAACTAATTGCCTTCAAATTATGTCCGGACACAAGTTCAGTCATGGGCATTGACATCAAGATATAAGAATATCATTGTTACACGAATAATCGTACAGAAGAAACATATTTTGAAGGAAATTTTGGAACTAAAACTTCTTCGGTTGATGAAGACGTGGATCACACGTTTTTCAAATGCTCTTTGGCGATTGACGTCTCGGCTGTTTGTCATTGGTGGGATGTGGCGTGGTCGCCTTGTGCTTCCTATTCGGAGTGGCTCTCTTGGTTATCATCAGTTAGAATGGGGTCTAAGCTTAAAAGTTTTTTCAATAGAGTTTGGTATGTTTCATGGTGGTCTATTTGGCTTCATAAGAAATTAGAGATTTTCTCCCCAAAGAAGCCACGGAAAGCTATGCTGTTGGATGATATTGTAGAGCGTTCTTTTTCTTGGATTTCCACTAGATGTAAATTTTCATTTTCATGGGAAGATTGGTGTAAAAACCCTTTTCTAATTTCCTTGTAAGTTTATGCTAGCTTCTTGTTAGTTTTTTCTTAATAAAAGTTTTCGTTAAAAAAATAACGATAAAAGAAAACTGTTGATGAGATTTTCGTCCACTTGGATATTGTTATATTCATGTATCATGTATGTACGAAATATATTGTGTGGGTTTTCGTAACTATTTAGAATTTCGCAACTAACTAAAATCGTCAAGATTGAAGATAGTTGTTGTAGATAATACATTGTCTCTCTCAAGATAAAACAAATGAAAACTTGTAAATTATAGCTTGTCCCACATTGGTAGACTTAAGAATATTGAATGTGTTTATATAGCTTAAACCATTTGAGTATAATATCTAGATGTGTATATATGTTAGAATACAATAGCAACTAAAGGTCCAACAATTTATAAAACATCTAGTTTTTATTTTTTTTATATAGGAAATGACGTCTAGGTTTTTTTTTTCCTTTTCTAAATGTTAGAAACGAATTCTTTTCTAGCAAAAATTACCTAAATGACCCATATTTGGATATGTTTTGGCGACGTCGACGAAGATGTCATGTTGGTCTCGACGAGCAAGTTTGCCGCTAGACCTTATGCTCTTAGGTTGTTGTGTTGAATTTTATCACTGTTTTATATTGTTAAAAATATACTATCTTTTAAAGTTTGTATTGGTTTCTTCACATGAGGATGGTTAACATTAGCACATTTTTAACAGAACAGAATCATGTTCCAATGAAATTGTAATCATAAATATTCTTTTCATTGTTACATCAACATAGGAAGATATCGTTAATTTCTGTTCAACACATTAAACGAGTATCCCGTTGCACCATCTATTGGAAATATTAGATGATTGAAAAAGTTGATTAAAGAAAACCAAAATGAAAGCGGAACTTGTCCCACATGGGTAGTTGTACAAAACTTGGATGTGTTTACTACAATAGATGTGTTTTTATATGAACTTTTTGAAAGAATGTAGGAATCTTAATAACATATATTCAGGAAGCGATTTTTAGAAACCAAATCAGATTTTTGTACGCTCTGTTCTCGAGTTTTTTTTTAAAAGAATGGAACGGAATGGGATAGGAAGAGATGGGAAAGGATCATATGAGGAAGAAAAGCAAGTGTAGTGATTCATGTTCTTTAGTTTACATTTTTAGTTGAAAGGAAAGGAAAAGGAACCTAACATAATTACTAAATTATCCCCTATTTTTGCTATCTCGTGCTAGCTTTACATATCCTGCAATGTTGAGAAGCTACTTTTTTCTAGATGGTAGTGAATTATGTGTATGCCTTTTTACTTTCTTATCACAAATGTTGAAGAAATACGCATGGCAACTGTTGAATTATATACATATGCCTTTGCTAGTTAATTATGTGTATGCCTTCTAGCTGGTAGCGAATTAGCCAACCTAGCCTGAGCTTTGTACGATATGGTTAGAGCTGCAAGGTCTCGACATTCCACTGGAAGCTACAACAATATCTTGGCTGCAACAATTTCATGGCTGCATTACTGGCCCCAAACACCTTGTGCACTGCAGCAAACATGGTCAGGGCTAAAGTAGGGTGCAAATATGAACCCATCGACACACCTCATCCTCAAGAACTTGTAGGCACCACAACGACTGTTCGAGTTTGCGCCTGAATCTGGCCCCAGGTCAACTGATAGGAAGACCCGCTTTCTGCCCCTCCGAGATGAACCACTTGCATTTGTTTGGCTAGCTGGAAGTTAATTGCTTGTCCTTATTTACGAACACTAATCTAGTAGGGTATATTGAATTGTCCACATCAAGGAGTTGTGATGGGTACTTATTATATTCTAATTTCTGTGATTTATTTCAACCCAAAATGCCCATAAAGCTATTGATGCTGGCCAACGGTCCAACACTAATTGGTATGTTACTGTTGTGATCTAATACTATCACTACGTATATAAAACTAAGCATCTAAAACTATCACTACTATAAAGAGGTTTTAATGATAAACTAAGTACCGCACTTGTGATCTAAAAAAATCACTACGTATATAAAACTATCACTACGTAGGCTAAGGTACATCCTACACATAATTAATATATGAAAAAAGTATATAACACATAATTAACAAACGTGTTTGGGTACAATACTTGCAATTGATAGCGTATGTCTTCCTGATAATGTGGAAAAACTAGTCGTTGGTATGTTGTGCTGCTGTAATTGTGAGAATTATGTTAATAATGATGGATCGTATGTAGAAAAATGAGGGTATAGATGTAATTTAATAAAAGTCCATGTTGCTAAGTACTTGCTTCCCTTCCTAATCATCCCAAAAATGGGCAGATCAAGAATAGTCATAAAAGTCCATACCTTCTATTCCTCTCCCTTTCCCGTCCTCTTCATTCCAAACTTAAAAAAAACTTGAGAACACAAAAATTTTGTGATTTCCCTTTCCTTCCCTTTCTATTCTTTAAAAATACTCGAGAACAGAGCGGTAGTGTAACATGAACGATGGTGGTCGAACCTGTCTTCCAATTATAGTATTTAAAAGTGAGACAATGGGTCAAAGAGCATCGGGTCAAATCGGAACTCAATCGGCCTTACCCGACCTAAACATAAGACCCAGAAAACCAAATCATAAGGACCAATACCGGACCAATGCCTAATCACGTAGGCTCGATCCATGATCCGGTCCTCGGTGTTGGAACTGATGGACCAAAATATTAACAAGACCCATTCATGAATCAAAATTACATTTTTCAACAAGTATGTACTGCATGAAATGAAACGGTTGATTGGGGATGCTTGGGAAAATCATTTTATAACTCCAAATTCCAATACAATGTAGCTACATAAGATATGATGTCGAATCCAACTAGCTATGTTTTATGGTATGTATGCAAAACATATACTACAAATGTTACAAACTTTCATCTCCATACAAAACATAATTCAGAGGTGGCAAGATAGTCGAGCTAGATAACTTGTCAATATGGGACTGATCGGTTTGGGTTGTCGAACAAACAATTACGTCTTTCATAAAAACTTAATCGGTTAGTATAACTGTGACACCCCAGGCAAATCCCACATCGGCTGTGGCCAGGAGAGATCCATGGTTCATAAGATAACAGTCGCCTTCTCATGACACAACGCGTTTTGTGGTCTACTGCACGTGGGGTTCTCAAGAACTGGCAGTTAAGCGTGCTCATGGGAGAGTAGTACTGGCTTGGGTGACCTGCCGGGAAGTCTTCACAAGAGGGCCACAAACCAAAGCCGTGAGCTTGCGGGCAAAGCGGACAATATTGTGGTCTGAGTAGGCGGGATGTTACAAGTGGTATCAGAGCCACTCCTGAGCCGTTCGGGATGGTGGGGCAAACCTCATCGAGGACGATGAGTCCTGAAGGGGGGGTGATTGTGACACCCCGGGCAAATCCCACATCGGCTGTGGCTAGGAGAGATCCATGGTTCATAAGATAACAATCGCCTTCTCATGACACAACGCGTTTTGTGGTATACTGCATGTGGGGTTCTCAGGAACTGGCAGTTAAGCGTGCTCATGGGAGAGTAGTACTGGCTTGGGTGACCTGCCGGGAAGTCTTCACAAGAGGGCCACAAACCAAAGCCGTGAGCTTGCGGGCAAAGCGGACAATATTGTGGTCTGAGTAGGCGGGTTGTTACAATAACAATATATTTTACGAGTTTTAATCAAAAAGCTCGATTTTGTGGGCACGAATTATTACCGATAATGTTTGTTTATGTCCAGGGAATTCGTGTGTTGACGAACAGTAAACCCCCACATCTAAAGCCTTTTAAATGTATATGCCCAATATTCTCTTTATCTATCAAACGACTTATATATGAATTATGATGTTGTATTAGTTGATTGTGAGATATAGAGGTGGCAAAATGGGCGGGTGGGCACGAGAATTAGGAAAAACGGACGCGTGCTAAAACAGGCACGGGCTAAACGAGCGATTTTTAAAATTTAGGTTAAAGTTAGACAAAGGCGTAAAAATCATAACGAAAACGTAAAAAATCGAACGAAAACTAAAAAAACTGACAAAAAGTGAAACTACTTAGTGAAACATAAAAATTCGGACGAAACGTAAAAATACTTACGAAAACACAATAAAACTGACAAATACGAGAAAACGTAAAAAATCGAACAGAGATATAAAAATACTTAAAAACGTAAGAATACTACTAAAATTGTAAAAAATCGGACAAAACATAACAATACTAGCGAAAATATAAACTTACTATAAAAAATGTAAAAATACGGAGGAAAACAATAATGACTGATGGGCTAAAAAGTATACTTTTATAACTAGTGTCAAAAAATGTCCATTAGTTTACGACTTGTACTAAAAATAGCCATTAGTTTAGAACTAGTGCCAAAATAATCCGTACTTTACTACTAAGGAAAAAAGTGCCAATTTATATTGTCAAAATAAAAAAATAACGTTCCTCTAGGCTGAGCGACGGATTTAGACCGGACCGAAAACCGAATTCGTTCAAAACCCCGCACCAAGGCCCTGATACTCAGCCTAGCATTGAATAGACTGGGTATTCACCTTATCAATATATCAAATCAATGATGGGGGTCTGTTTGGCACCTGATTAGCACCTAAATCGACCGAATCCTTGTCAGGCTATTTTTCTCCTCTTCCCTCAAAGTTATGGAGTAAGACATCGATTTCTCAATAAGATCATTTTTTTGATTGCATGATGCACTCCCCTGAAAAACATCGGCGCGCGTGTAAACGAGGTGCTCTATCAACTGAGCTACAGCCCTTAGTGCTTCTAATACATATTTTATTATGTAGATAATTTATTGTCAAGATGAATATTCTCAAGGTTTCATTATCATAAAGAACGGGAAGAGGCTCGGCTATCCCACCTAGCCAAGCCAGAAAAATGGATTAAATATAAATGAAGTTGAAAAAAAAAAATTATGACATGACCGACCAAAATGGTCCGGTCTGGTCCAGGTCGGTTCGGTCTTGTCCGATTTCGATCCTGTCCGGTCCCAACTAGGGATAAAATAAACGAATTTTTGATAAGAACGAAACGAACTAGACCGAAGACCGAAATAGTTCAAAATCACGGACTGAGGACCGGACCAAATTTGATCGGTCGGGTCTGAGTCGTTTCGATTTTTCGGTCCAATCCAATCCAATGATCCAAATGCTCACCCTTACAATCCTCCACCCGCATATGTAAGCATGTGAGTGTCGGATACAAATATTAACTCTTCCCACAAATTTTTTAGTTATAAGCTGTTTTACATTTGGCTTACCCATCATCAATGTGAGGGAAGATCCACTTGTATTCCCCTTTCATTCTTTTTTGCATCAAGTGTGTCTCACTTGATTTTAAGAATCGATGTTTAACTTAGAACTTTGTATTCGACAGCTGACACATCTCAGCTTGTTGCCACTCTCGCCGAAGAAAACGCAAACGAAATATTTTGTTTTTCGGCTCTCAAAAGTAACGATGATAATAAGACTAAGTATCTTAATGTCAATGGCCATGAACGTGTCCAATTTTAATATTGTGTTAGATTAACTAAACAACTCATTTGATCACCGTGTGAGTGTTCGGCGGTTTCAAAAGCTGCATGACTCCATGAGTTATATGTTTTATTAATGGAATAAGAGGACTGCAATCTTGTTAATACATATATATTGACATTAAACGCTTAATTACATTAATCTGACAATACTTAACTTGGAAATTTTTTTGGAAAACTTGACTTTTGAAAACTTTTTTTTGTTCACTTGCAATAATATTATACCATTGAGAAAGTTGAATAAAGAAATCAAATATAGAAGTGGAAATTGTCCCATATAGTCGATGTACAAAACTTGGATGTCTTTTTATAGGAAAACCTATTGGTTCATATTGAATCTTTTAATAATGTTACTAAAAAAAACTACTTTAGATTCAATAACATTGGTAGAAATTGTATCATAAACACAATACACTTCTACTATAAGATTTATTTTTTCATGTATACTACTTTTATTGTTGACACACATATTGTTATCAAGTTTTGACGTGACCGGTTGGGTTGAAAGACGACTAATGTTTAATAGTATGCGTATTTTTGATTCTCAGTTGCATGTCGTAGCAAAGGATATAACTGTATTTAGATGGGAAATGTATGTATAACAGATTCCCAATCAGTATACAAAGGAACATCCAAATAATTAAGAATCAAACGAATGGTACAAATGAACATCCTAAGTCCCTCAATCTAAAGATCTTAAACAATGAATTACTTACAATCACATTTCTTCGAAGGGTTTTGCTAACCAATGCTCATTGAACAGAGGTTAGGGGTAATAAACGAACATAAATTTTCCAAATATACATTAAAATATTTAAATACACATTAATTCTAGTGAAAATAATGTGTATATATAGCAATTAATGAGTTTATTTAATGCGTATTTAATGCATTTGTATGTATATTTGGAAAATTTGTGTTAATTTATTGCTAATTAACCTCTGCCCAGTGGGCATTAGTTAGCAAAACCCTTCTTCAAAAACAATTTTTTTTCATTAACAACTTTTTGTTTTCAGCATTTTGTGGAAGGTTACTCTTTTTTCATTAACAATTTTTTTTCATTAGCCATATTTATCAATGTCAAAACTACACCAATTTAAATTGGTAACATAATGCAGGTTTTTGTAACTCACAATTTAAAACTTGTCAAATTCATATCATGCTCATTCAATTCGCCAACATGCAATCTAACGTCACTGATTGGTCAAATTTATAATGAATTCTGGTACGTGAATGTATAAAACGTTCAATTTATTATCAAAGAAATAAAACCAGTTAACTTTTTTAGTCAACTTTCTTAACGAGTGCTTTAATAGACCCTTTAATTTAGTCTATTTATATAAGGTCAAAAATACTAGCAGTTACAAAAATCACTTAACCACAAAACTAATTTAAGTTACACACGCCTATAAAATCCATACTGCAAACCGTATCTTTTTATTTTTTCTTACCTTTTTCCTTGTATTTAGCACAATAATTTGCCCAAAATTTATAAGCTCATTTCGAATTCATTCGACAATTTAACAATGCCTCAGGTAAGTCTCTCTATTATTTTTCTTTTGGTTTTGTAAATGATCAAACTAACTACATGCATGTATCTACTTTGAATAGTGGTGCTTTTTAAAAGCCATGCACAAATTAATCCATGTTTCACTATTTCAGTGACCAGAAACTGGGCAAATGAAGAGGTATGCGTATGTCAGTGCGTGCCTCATCTGTGCAAGGGCATGATAAATACCAAAAGCAACTCTATTCCAATCTTAGACACTTTTATTTAACACATTTGATCGATTCTTGGAGACTGGACAAGACGAATGCATCACTCGGATAGCAATTGTGAGCATTGAAGTTTCTTTAATCTATTTACAGTAAGAGGACTTGGGAATGTTTGTATGTGTTCATGCAAAAGCTTGTTGTTGTGGTTGTACTTTAAATCTTTGCAGAGATCCAAGAACGCCAAGAAGGTGTATATTAATTAAGTAAACAAATTGTTGAGTTAGCATAGGTAAACTATGTGTCTCATGTAATGGATTACACATAGTTTACCTATGCTAACTCAATAACTTGTTTCCTTATTTCATCTACACTGTACCTTCTATGTGTTCTTGGATCTCTACAAAGATCCCAAGTACCTACAACAACGAACATTTGAACACATACAAACTAACATTCGTAAGTCCGTATAGTGTTCATAGATTAAAGGCGGGTATTTTGGAAGGAGTTTTTTTTGTTTGTTTTAATAGGGAATCTGTTATTTTGGAAGTGTTATTATGTATGCCTGTCATGGCTGTGATAATTGATCATATTAGCCTTTGTTTGTTTTATGGTAGCGGAATTATTAAGGTATGAACAATTACCAGAATGTGGCACCTCTTTATATATCATTAGGGGTTCTTTGCACATGTAATAATGGACATAAGATTGATTGACATAACTATCAGGATGCAACATTGACGTGCCATAACTATTCAAGAGCAGATAATCATATTAAATATCTTCCATGTTGGCTTGAAGAAGTAAAAGTTGTAACAGCTTCACGATCGTTGGTATCTAAACTATTTATTTCCATTAATCTACGATAGAAATCTTTGGCAAACCGTCACGGTTTGCGAGCTGTTTTTTTTTTCCGTTTCATATAGTCATATATTATAGCTTCAGCACGGTATTTCTAGTATAAAAAATACCAAAATGAACTACATGAGCGTCGTCATTTTAACAACAAAAATAAGGAATTTATATCGAGAAAGTTATATAAGAAGGACAGTTCACTTACGGAGGGATGATTGTTGTCTAAAAAGTTAACAAAAGTTGTATTTCGATTTTTCGACGTAACACGTGGATTAATTTTTGCACCACTCTCAATTGAAAAAGTTAAAAAGAATTGAAAATAGAACTTAGCTTGTCCCACATGAGTGGACATGCAAAACTTAGATGTGTTTTTGTAAGCGAATGCGTGTAACTTTGGTACATTTGTTCTTCCTGTTAATTTTTTGGAAGAATAAATATGTTTTTACATATATACTACTTTTATTGTTGTATCATAAGCAAAACACACGTCAAATTTTAGCATTGTATCATAAACAAAATACATCTCTACCACAGGTTTCATATCTTGTTTATAGCTGACAAATTCAAGGGTTATCATCTTCTTCGTATCGATAAGTATTTTCTTACCTAGCAAGTAAAAACCTTGATTAAGAAAGCTAATTCCGCAATGGTGAAACTATATCGGGATAGTTTGGCTTAAAATTTCATTGCGTAGGCTTCAAATGTTTGAAATGAGTGAAACAGACTGAAACATGTATCTTACTAAAATGAACTTTCACAAAATTTGAGCTTTACAATTAGTTAAAGTGTAATTTGTCCCATGGATGGATGCACAAAATGTGGATGTGTTTTTAAAGGTAAAACCATGGGTTTATGTTAACTGAGTATTGCTGTCACCGAATACAAAAGCTAATTTAGATTCAATGACATTTGTACAAGTTCTTTTTATATATTCTACTGTTTATTTAACTTTTTAAAAAAAATATAGGAGACAATTTTGATTCATACTACTTTTATAAGTAAAAATATACGGGTGTGCGCGGTTCAATTTGGCTTGGCTTTTGGTTAAAATCAAAACCGAACCGAAATATTCGTTTTTTACAAAACCAACAACCGGATTGCGCAGTTTTCGGCGGTTCGGTTTCATCGGTTTCTAATCGATATTGGTTCGGTTTTACCGATTTAAAAAACATTTATATTTTGGTATCGCCTATTCTGATTAACAAGCTTCTTTTACGTAGTAAAATTTTTATTTTTTTATTTTCTTTTTGTAAATTTACGCCTAATAATATTTATTTCTGATTTATATTATTACACACATATAAATAAAATACACACATACAAATACGATGATTGTCACATATGTGATGATACATTGTCACGTAAACACACTTGCATAACAAACTCTCGTAGAAACATTAAAATAAATATATTACCGCTATTTCACCCACAAAAAATGTATATTAATATAAAGTTTATATTATTTATTTATAAAATAAAATAGTTAGGTACAGTTCGATTTTTACAGTTCGGTATTTGGATGAAAACAGAAAACAAACCGAAAGTTTTCGATTTTTGAAAAAATAAAAACCAAGGTTTTTATAATATTATTTTGATTTGAGCAGAATTTCATAAAATATATTCATTTTCACTTTTACACAGTACATACAAATTTTTATATTAACTTTCATCTTATAAAATATAAAATCCTCAAAAAGTATCGTTTGGTGTGGGAACCGTGGAATCAATGAATGATTATGATAGTCATTGACACTGTTCGGTTAGTAGCTAGGAATAAAAAAGGAAGGTGATTTGCACACTCTTTTAATTGATTGGGACACTTCAAAATATAATGCCTTGACATTTATACCCTTATAAAGATGAATATGAATAAAAGTGATATATGTCAAGACACCTTATTTTAGATTGTTCCAATCAATTTAATAAATGTGCAAATCACTCCCTATAAGAAAAGTGATAGTCAGAGTGATAGCATCATACCGAAGCAAAGTGCCTGGTTTCGTTAAATGTTTGGGCCATTTTTGGTAATTTAATGCTCAGTGAGTTTTTGTATGTATTTGCCACCATATTTAGGGCTGAGCATAAAACCGAAAAACCGAACCAAAAACCGAAAAACCGAAAAAAATCGCACCAAAAAAACCGCCCCATTTCAAAAACCGAAGGGATGGTTTTCATATTTTTGAAAACCGAATGTTTGGGGCGGTTTTTGGTTGCATGTATAAAACCGAACCGAAAAAACCACCCCGCCCCACTTAAGTCTTCAAAATTAATATATTTTTATATCTTTAGATACTTCTACTTGTGATATTTCTAATATATTTAATTGTTTTCTTTTTGTTTAAATATACACATTTGTAAAACCTATTAAAGTAATAGATCATGATTTTTTTCACCTAAACTTTGTTAGATTTGTGATTCTTATATATGAGTTTTCATTATGATTTTTAGTTTTTTTATAATTTGATGGTAGCTACAGTTGCCATTATTGTAGTGTATATAATTGATTGAAAGTATTATTTTTTGTTGCAACTTGCAATTATAATTAGTTTAATTTGTGTCGAAAGTGATCGACTATTATTGTGGTTTTTGTAAATAGAAAACGACCCAATGCGTAAAATGAAAGGAGAAAGAAAAAACGAAATAAAAACCGAAACCGAACCGCTACAATGAAAAAAGCCGAAAAACCGAAACCGAAAAAACCGAATTCAAATGGTTTGCAATATGCAAAAACCGAAGTTTGCGGTTTGATTTTTGGTTTTAGCATAAAACCGCCCCAAATCGCCCCATGCTCACCCCTAACCATATTGGCTTAGTAAGTTAGTATATTTTTTAAGTATTGTTTTGTTCAATATAAAGGCCATTTTTTTCTCGTAAAATCTTTTTGTAGTCTCATATCTTTATCCTCAGGGCCGATTCTGAGTTTTTTGATGCCTTGGACGAAACTAATAAAATATGCCCTCGGTATATGTAGCAAGGCTCGATTTCAGGTTTTCATAATATTTTTTTAGACGGCTAAAATGGGACATAATATTTCATGTTTTGGATCATTTTCATAATACAATTATTTTTTTTCATTTTTTTTTTTGAAGAAATAGATGATATATTCAATCAGTTTTGTTATCAATTTATATTTAAGATATATAAAAATGGTTAGACGGTTATCATTTTATTTTTAAGATACATATATAAAGGGTAGACATTTATGTATATTTTACTAGTGAAACATAGAAAATTTGTAAAGTAAATAAAAATGTGTAAACATTTATGTATATTTTATTATTGAGAATTTGAAGATATGATGCATACGTACAAAAGGTATAAGGGTTGGTTCAGAATATTAAAGGATATTTATGATATTTATATTTTAATTTTTTTTAAATATTGTATTTGGTGTTACAAATGAAAGAATCAAGAATTCATCGAATTGCCTAAAAGAGGGATATTAAAGTTCCTACAAAATTGAAGAACTTTCATAGATTTGACAATTATTTTATACAAACTTTTTTCTGGTGGTTTTTCTTGGGTTTTTTCTCGTTTAAATTAAAAATATAAAATTAAAAGACATTTATATAAAAATTGTTTATTTGGTTTTTACTCGTATAAAAAAAATTATATAAAAATTTATACAACTTTTTACAAAATTTATATACATTTTTTATTAATTTTTTATAAAATATATAGAATTTTTTAATTAATTAGTTTGACCCAAAATAAAATTTTCAAGATATTATTAATTTCGGCTAACCAAACATGTTTAGGCATTTTAAATTCCAAAAGGTTTGATTCTCAAATTTTTTATTTTACTTCAATTTATAATTTCATAATTTAAAATTTTAAAACCAAATAGCAACTAAAAGTAATTTAAAATGCATAATCAAAATATGTTTTGTTTAAGGTGTAACAAAAAAAAATACTACAGTACATCAAAAGTAACTAGAAATTCATAAAACAACTTCACACTGGTCAACCTAATTAATAAAAAAATTCATTTACATTGAACTGTTGAACCACACAAAAGTTTTGAGCAAAGTTTTTACAAGGAATTACGAAACTATACTTTTTGACTGTTACCTTAAAAAACCCAACTCTTACCAAAATAAAAATACTCATCTTCTCCGGACTCAAATTGAGCACATCTCCGGTGACCGGTGTTCTCCATAGATTTTTTTTTCGTTTTCCTTTTATTCTATTTTTTATTCTTGTTTTCAGATCTAACATAATTTCTCGTTTATTTTCAACACTAGTACTAAATAACCAACACTAAAAATTTGATGGCCGTCGCCCACTTCGCCCGGTGCCAAGGCCTGCCCTGTTTATCCTTGACGTGTTCCACCGTTTTGTTTGCCTTTGAGGACAACACAAGAAAAAGTCATATTAAAACAAAATTTGCATGTTAAAATTTTTAGTTTATGTTTTAGTTAGATGGGTTTGAGCTTAAAAATAAGTAAAATGATGCATACAATGAACATAGTTGTCGTAATTTTAATTTTTGATTTGGAAGTATGATTATATTTTATTAAATAATTAAAAATGAAACCCTTATGTGATACCTATATTAGAATTTAATATATCAAACATAAACAATGAAATCGATATCCTTGATATCATACCACCCACCTATGAAAATCATTTCCATAGTGATTCATGTTTGCAAACCAAACGCACCCAGTTGTCATCGCTTATGAAATGCTTCAAGTCAACATATTATACGCACTTATTAAATAAATTTAAGTAACACCTACAATTTCTGTGTTGTTAAAGGGTAAATTATGAGACTTTATAATACTTATCAAACTAACAAACCTATCTTAGGATTGTTGCAATGTTTGTGCATGAGTAGCAGTTACGACTTCCCTTTTGCTTTTTTCGTCTCAAAATTATTTTTTTGTGACAAAAAAACACACAGTTTAAAAAAAAAATATTTATTATAATTTTATTTGTCTTATTTTTTTAGTAAGATGACAATTTTACTATTTACTAATAAATTAAAACCTCTAATAATAATTTCAAATAAAAGTAATATGGTAAATTTGTTCAAACTTTCATACTTAATTTTTTTGGTAGTGGATAATTAAATCGAACGACTATAATTTTAAAACAAAATGAAATTTAAGAAAGGAAAGTAAGGGAAATGAAAATGAAAAGTAACTTAATACATTGTTGTGTTCGCAAATATTTGCATTATCAATACGATAATCCATCAATAATTCGAATCGTCTACGGTTGGTGGCTTATGTCATTCATATAATTCACATGAGCTGTTTACTTTAACATTTTATCCAGATCTGTCATGAGTTCGTTTATGGCTATTGACATTAAAATACGTAGTCCTATAATATCATTGTTACTTTTCAGCCTTCCACTATTTTTCATATTACAAGTCTTTCTTATACCATAGTACCATACGGTAATAATTTAAACAAAATACTACAATGAAATGAGTCGCAATGAAGATCAACCATCGGGTCAACCCGTCGATCGAGTTGCCAGGTCACTTGGTCGAGTCACCGGGTCACGGGTTCGACCATCGGGACAACTCGATCGAGTCACGCTTCAATGATTGGACCACGAGGTCAACCAAATCGAGTCACCGAGTCACGGGATTGACTACCGAGCCACACGGTCGAGTCATTAGGTCAACTCAGTCTAATAACCAGTTCACTAATTCGACTACATACCAAAACAACCTGGTTATGTTTATATTATACTGATTCAAGCACAAAGTCTATTACCAAATCGTTAACTATTTGCTACGAGGTAATTTTTGCGATTATTCATAGTTAGACGTCTTCATAAACATTTAATTACTATAATCAAATGTGTTCTTCTGATTCAGTTCTTCACGTCAAGTAAGTTTCTAAATACAATTGTAAATAATTTTGCTCGTAACAAAGATGAGAGAAATGAAAATGTCCAACATCGGCAGGATAAAGAAATACTTAAAGTGGTTTATAAGTAAGTATCTAAAGACAATTGTAATTGATTTTAGTGAGTTTAGTTCAAGAACTTCATATATGAATTGTTCAAAAACAAAATTATTTCTTTTAAGACTTGTATGGTTTTCAATCTTCATATGTAATGTCGGAAAAGAAATTATTTCTTGTGTAAATTTCATTTTTCATCCTTGTGATTTACACACATTAACGACTTTTGTTTCAATTCGTGTTTTGTTTATATCTTACATCAGTGGAACAACTGTTGTTGCATGTCTGACACATGATTTTGTACCATTTTTTGTTACGTTTGTAAATCCTATTTCCGATTACGTAAAGAATTAAGGTAAAATACAATTCTGCAATGGGTTTTTCATATGGACGGAACAAAAAAAAATCTCATGTTGTGTGCCGGTGGCGAAGCACCTAAGACTAACTTTGCCTTCAAATTTGTGACTTATAAGCTATGTCCCAATCCGCTTACCCACCAATGTGGGACAAGTTCTATTTGTATTTCCTATTCAAGTTTTTTGCATCATGGCTTAGTTGGTCATTTTGAGAATCATATTTGACATGTCTCAACTTGTTGCAAGCTCTCACCGGGAAATGTCTTGAATTTAAGGCTAAGTAAACTATACTAACAAAATGTACAGATTACTAGTTGCCTCAAAATTATGTTCGGACATATTATACCTCTCGGGTTAACTTGAATAAGTATAAAGCTAACTGATACATGTCCAATGTGTTGCCTTGTTTAATTTATTACATTGAAATTGGGTACGTAATGTATGTGCATTATATTGTTTAGCTTCTTGTATAGCGTAGTTTTGTAGATAAAAAGACTGTATTGATTGGCAACATTTGTGAACCTTGATGGAACAAAAAAAGGTACAACTGATGTGTTTTATGATTTGTAACTTTTGTAATAGAATGATATGCCAAGATTGAAGTTGTTTTAGATGAAATATGGTACCTCTCAAAGGAAGACATAAGATAATAACGCAAAGCAAAAAAATTACAGGTGAAACTTGTCCAACATTGATGAATGTAGAAAAAGCGGATGTGTTTTTATAGCTTACATCATTGGATTAATATAACATGGTCCGTCATGATGCTTAATCAAAATGTTACTTTGAGATTATGGATCATGTATGATCATTTTTTAGTTATCGCGTTAAATTTAAATTTTTCATATACCATATTACTATTACTAGATATATATATAAAATCATTCGATTTTATAAGAATATTTTGATTGAGCGGAATTTGATAAAATATCTTGATTTGCACTTTTACACCATACGTGCAAATTTTATATTAGTTTCAGCATATTGTGACCGCGTTTAAACGATACAATTTCTTAAAACGAATAAGTTTTCATGGGTAACACCCTTTCGGATAAACACGTGCAATATCTTATGATTGTTGCAATGTTTGTACATGAAGTTTCACAGGCACCCGGAATATCCATATATTGTTTCCATTTACAGCAGCTTCGGGTTCTTGTGAGCCCAATTGTCGAGCTGGGTCTAGATCGTCTGTAATAGTGTAGCAGATGATTAAGAAGAATTTCCACCGAAAGGGTGATGGCCCAACTCAGTAACAATGCCGTCATTGAACTCCCACTATATTTAGCCCGCTATCTTGATCTTAACATGAGCAACATAATATCCACTTTCTAGGGAAATAAAATGCAGATAATATCTTCTTATTTCTTGGAGTATTTGGAAGAAAAATACAATGCTTAAGCTGGAAAATAAGAAAACGAGTCAACGACTACAGCTTAATGCTACACGTAGCATCTTTACGAGTAGCACATGAACTGCAAAAATACTGATTATCCCATTGAAGCTCTTTAACAGAAAAAATAATCGTTTAAAAGCTTCACACCTTTGAGAATTAACGCCACCCCATAAAGGTCTTTCAACATTTGGTTCCCACATTTTGAACATCTGGTCACATGTGAAAGGTCAGGCCTCCACGAAACAAATTTTGAACAACACTTTTGGCCTTAGCAACTTTGCTCAAACATTGCTCGAGCAAAGAAAAAGCAATGCAATAAACTCGCGGTTCCAAGAATCTTGCAGCTGCATACCCCATAGATAGAGTAGCGGAAACCTGCACTATCTTTGCACTCAACCACCTTGGTACCGCGTTTGGTATCCCAACAGTAAGATCATTCACTTCTTGATAAGTGAAGGTAGCAGACGGTCTTACCTTTGACAACAAAGGTAATTCCTATGTGTCCTTCAATCACCGGAACGTCCACATTAATGAACATTAGGTTCTTCTTTTGAGCAAAAAATGTGTTTGCACTTGCATCAAGTGTGGTGAGTCCAAAGAGCTTCTTTGGGTATTACACACCTTTTTAGTTCAGCACCTCAACAGCAATCGGGATATTTAAGTTAATAAGGTTGCTAATAATATGAATAGACGCATCAGGACAATTGTCAGCCACATCCTCGATCGACATCTTCACAACTGCATTAATAGTAAACAAGATCATCACGGGTCATACCGGGCTTCGTGTGAACTCCTTAACTAATATTAGTTGTATTCTAATAAAATATTCAAGTTTAACTCCACAACACAGAGATTAACCTAAAACAAATGAAAGCTTTGTGTGTTTTCGGAGAGTGTTAGTTTTAATCAAACTAAAAGTTAAGTTTCCGTTTTTATATGGATACACTTCTATCTGAGGAGTTGTGCTTGTAAAATGATTAGTACACTGATTCAACTCACGACTACTCTAATGCGTTACTGAATGAGGCATGATCTGATGCATTAACACGTGCACACAGTTTTTAGATTGACGTCTTTCTAATTATATCTTTTCTTAATGTGGCATATTTCGACATTGTTGGCGCATCATTTTGTTGAAACTTCTCTATTATGATGATGTCACGATAAGATCTTCACATCCTTTTCTTCCAAGGAACTTATTAGTTATATACTATAGTCATTCTTTTCACTTTTGTTGGTAGATGTTGCATTTGTTCATTTATTTATATACATAAACTCAGTAACTTGTACTTCAGCTAATACTGTTACAGGCTAAAACAGGCACAGTGTGCACACGAACAAACCATGTTTATTGCTTGGGAATCGAAATCCATAATTTAGACATACAAGTGAATATTTATTGGAAGTGATTAAGGATGACAAGGTGGTCAGAATGGATCATTTTCTAGTACTGATAAGTCAAGGTAAGTTTTCTTCCAACAAATTTGTGTCCACTATTTTACATATCTAGCCTCACAAATTTAAAAAAGGATTCTTACATGTGTAGAGCAAGGTTAAGAGGGTAGAACCGTACAACAGATTCCAGCAATTGATACCACTACAAGAATTCAGGCGAATAGCCACGGACCAAATTTGTGGGTAAAAGCCATATTTTCGTGGGTAACTGGGTAATACCCACAACTTTCCCACGATACACTAAATATGGGTAAAACCTTCGAGGCTAATTGTTTGCCCACGACATTTTCGAATCATGGGTAAGTTTACCCACGTCATTTGTATGGGTGATTGTCTTGCATCCATGGGTAAATTGTTTGTGGGTTTTTCTAACTCACCACAAAACACCCATAAACATACCCATGGGTATTGTATGGGTAAAATTTCCCACAAAACTAATCGTGGGTAAATGTCAATTTCTCACGATAGTCTTAGAACAAATTAACCACAAATATAGTCGTGTGTAAAAAACATGGGGAATTTCGTCATAATTCGTGGGTAATATTACCCACGCACATATGACCATGTGTAAATATCATGGACAAACATGACATCTTTGCCATGGAAATTTTGCGGGTATATTCGTAGCAACTTACCCACTAGTGTTTTTTGAATAAATTATGACTAAATATTTACGTCTATAAAAGCCACACATTAAACACGAATGGTCTTATATAAAACACACAAATATAAATACATAGTCTCCTAATTAAAACAAACCATCATTCTAATGATGTCTCAAACAAATAAAATAAACGGAAAACAACAAACCATAAGCATCATCATAATGATGTCTCGAAATAATTAACATAAAGATAAATACCACATATCAACTCAAGATCATGTGACTATCATGATCATCGGCCTCTCTTTCACCTGTTCGGGAGTTAATTTCACTTGCTCAGAAATTGCTAGTATTGGGACCATGATGAGCATCTCCCCAATCAGAATATGAAGGAACTATATTGAAATGATTGCACACAATCTCAAGAGTTATATATAACTTGTTGACCTTTCTCTCCATTTCATATACTTTTTGTCCCACTCGTCGTTTACCTTGGTAATTCCAATTGTTTCATTTCCAAAAGCTAGATCTTAAATATAATCAACTCTTTTTATGCAGGCTCTTTTTCTTTGCACCACCTGCTGCCTCAATGTAAAGTGTAGTTTCATCTACCTGACCTTGTGTCCCTCCTTTTCTTGCCTTAGACGCTACACGTTATCCTATAAGTGTGTCCATTTAATAATGAGTAATGATAGAACTAAGAACAATATTGTATAATTAGGAACTCAGAACTTACATGAATTGTTTTTGACTTCTCATTAGTAAATGTTATCTTGTCATGGCCTCTAGTATCAGTATACGGAAAAATCTCAAGTCCCGTAGGTGGACGATTGTATATAGATTCCTACATCACATATAGATAAAGAAGAGATTAATAAAATACGTGGACACATATTTTGATCATAGTAATGATGCCACTTACAGTAAAACACAAACAATAGTTGTTTACTCGAATAACCAAAAGACTAGTCCTGTGACTAAACAAACTAAAGAATAAAAAACAACATACAAGTCTGAAGAAGAGAGCCTTGAACTGCAATTGATGTCCTTGCAGTTCCTAAATGTCACTTTTTACATTTAAATGAATATTCTTGTGAAGGCAATACGTTTCCTACATTAAACTAGTATTATCACGATAAAACAATTTGCTAAAGAATCATACTCATAAGGCTCACTTTTTTTACTTGAATTTAATGCAAACAGGGTAAAAACACTAAAAGGCCTAATTAAAAGGGGGTGATTAGTTCCTAAATGATCCTCTATTTGACTATTTATTATTTTATTTACTTTGGCCTTTAAATTACGGTCTAGCATTCTTATTCTGCCTTCTACCTAAAGTAAATTTAAAATAAAATAGGAACTCAAAGTATCGTTTAGAAACTTAAAGAAGTGTTCAACATATGCTTATGTTGTAATACTATGCTTTACTATTCTCTTACAAACATTAACATTCCTAAGATAATTAACAATCTATTCATCAAACTTAACCAACTAAAGAATAATTTAAGTAATTCTAGATACACATACAAGTAACTCGATACAATTATATGCTACTTTGTCATGTAGAGCAAATTCCGAGTGACTCGAATAATTGCTAATATACTTACTAGCTCGTTTGCATGCTCGCGAAATGAGATTGAGCCTCCGGTATGAGTTAAGGAACCTTCTCCTTTTAAACGATTTTGTGTTTTTTTTCATGAATCTCCCTATACTTTGATGTTGCCGAGTGAGATATGAAATTTGTCCATGCGAGGTCACTCATGAATATAGGTTTCACCATTTTAGCTCTTATGTCTCTGAAGAAATCACCATAGCGTCCAGAAGCTTTTGTATCCCATGCTTTCCTCACGCTTGTCTCGGTTTCTAGGTCCCATACAAAATGTTTCTATTTTAAATCCACATAATATGTATTTATAAAGAAATATAAATCTTAAGAATCAATAAAAATGTATACAATACCTTAACATCTCCAAAATAGAAGTTTTTCGTAGGTTGAGACACCTTGGTCCGAGTATAACCTGTATCATCAATTTTTCTTCGAATATCTTTGTAATCTCTCGTGAACACTCACTTGATTTCTCTAATCTGTAAAAATGATGAAAAAAATGAAGTAACAGAATTAAAAAAATGAAGTAAAAAAAATAAACATATTGTGATGCACAAATTATAAATTTACAGTACTTACATTCTATTCACAACTTGCACTTGTTTTCTTCCATTTGATGGATTATTTGAGTTCTCAATGGTGTTTTAAGGGGTAGTTTCATTAGTATTCTAATTGATACTTGAATTATTAATCATTTGATTATCCTTCAATAGCACGAGGCTTACTCTCTAGTAGCCTGTTCTCTTCTGGCTTTCTCCCCGTTGGCCTGCTCTCTACTGGCCTGTTCTCCTCTCGCTTGCTCTCCCCTGCTCCAAGCCTTTTCCTTCGTCTAGCCATGTCTACACGGTTAAAGTTTTCAATTGTCAGAAAGGTAATGATATCCAATATTTAACACAACATGGACTTTTAACAATGTGTAACTAACACAAGATATATGTTCTTGTAATAATCAACCATACCACACAAATATTTAATGCATTATCTTCTTCCCAACCTTTCTTTCTTCATCTACTAAGCCTACATATCTTTCCATCTCTTTCTTTTTGAACAGATTTTTGAGTGATTGCATCAAATGATTATCCGTTTATAAAAGCAATAACCATAGATGTGTTTACACATGGCTAAGTTGAAAACTTTTTAAAACATTGGTCGGGAACCAAGCTATGAGCTGACCTTGTTGGGCCTGTTAGGGGTGGCTGAGCACCGCTAGTATGGGTGTCAGTAGGTTTGGGTTGACCCGAACTGTACCCGAACCTGAACATGGTAAGTCTTATAGGGCCGGGTCAAATTGGGTTAAAGAGGCTTATCGGGTTAGTCTGACTCGAACCCGACAAATCGATATTATAGATCATCAGATGTATACAATATATATATTTTAATAACTATGTTACCTACTATAAAAGATGGCCTGAAAATAACATTTGTAGCTGACACAACAACTATAAATCATATTAATCTTTTTAATAGATACATGAATCTGTAACGTATTATGTGTTTAAAAAGTAACATGCTTAACTTTCAAAATTCATTGCTGCAATTGATTGATTTGGTTTTATGTTTGAAATCAAAAAATGAAGCACGTATACTTCTTTTTCTTGTTTTTTGTTGACTTGGTGATCATTAGTCATTGAATGTCTAGAGGGTAGTTCTTATTTATGCTAAAATAGTTTAAAATGCTAGTTTTTCTTGTTTTGGTTGTCTTTAAGTTAGTGATCAGTGATTCTTAAAAATGGCTTTAGTTCCTCGTTTTCAAAATCTGTATTTTGTGGAAAAGCAATGGATCATCTGGAATTTTTAACTGTATTAAAAGTTATAACCAAATAAGCTATGTTCCATTATTCTTAGTATACTTCTCGTAAATCTCAACAATAGTGTGACCTTATGTTTGTTACAGTATTAGTTTTCATTCTAATGAATATTCGTTATACTTTTTGTGCATTATCACTAACATCGTAAATTCACAAAAAGTTATTTTAGTTCTTATAACTTACTGTACGTGTATAACATCATGCATATGTAAATAAATTTCTTGCTCTAATATATTCTTAAACTAAATATATACATAACTTTCTTGCTTTGATAATTTTTTTTACGTAGATCATAGACCCGACCCAATATAACCCGAACCCGATTAGAACCGAGCCCGATAACCCGATCTTTTATAAGGTCGGGATACGGGTCATATTTTAATAATTCAAAACCCGACCCGATAACAACCCTAGTTGTAACTAGGGGTGTCAAATGGGTCGACCCGACCCAAACCCGATAAAGCGTTATAGGGTCTGGTTAATTTGGGTCCAACTCTACTTATCGGGTCAACCCAACTAACCCGATAGCCTTATAGGGTCGGGTTAGGGTTATTTTTCCATATCTTATTGGGTTCGGGTTGAACCTGATAACCCGATAAATGTATAATACTTCCTTGTATCTCTTTCATATGAAGATGGGATTCTGTAATTGCATTTTAGTATCATGAATGTAACTTTAAATTTTGCCCAAGCTTTGCCAACAGTTTTTTCAACTCGTATATGAATTTTCATTTCGTACAATTGTAATATGGTTTTTTATAAAACAAATGTAGAACGTTTTGTCCTTTGATCCTATAAACTGAATAAGTTTGAAAACCAATAAGTTTTTTATTGTATGGATGCTTGCATTTTTAGTCAGCTAGTGGCTTTTAGTTGTCCATACTCCATACATAGAGAAATGAAAACACACAAAACTGGGGGTATTTTTGTTAAACAAACAACCAGTTCCAATCTTAGAACTTGAATCAAGCTAGTCATTGACTCTAGGTGACAAACATATTAGTTTTCTACTTCTAAATTAACATAAATTAAAGCATTTTAACTCAAACTATTTTCACAAACTAAAACCATATAAAAACATCAGATAAAGCAAAATCTGGTTATATGTTAGTGAGAGTACTAGTATATAGTTACAATCCAAATTATCAAAATTTGAGTTTTGACAAATGAGATGTAAATAACATAATTTAACAATATTGTTTGATATAGCTGCCAATTTGACACAACCAGATACCAACCCGATTCAACCCGACCCGTTTTGACCCAAAACCTGATAACCCGATATTTTAAAGGGTCGGGTTAGGGTCAATACTTCGTACACCAAAACCCGAATCAACCGGAAACCACCAACCCGATAACCCGACCCGATAACACCCCTAGTTTTACTATATTAAATTAAGGCACCCTATCAGCTCTGCTCTGCCTATATGACCATTCATGCCTGGACTCTTAGACATCCAAATAACTTTTAACTTTTAGTAGTTTTTTTTAAATGAAGAGTAGCATAAAGCCGCGCGTGGAAGTTGGCATTTTTTAATTAACGTTAGGAAACTGTATTGAACTACTAAAACTAGAGGTGGCAAATCTTGCCCATTTTGATACATATGGGCACTTTTTGCCCATTTTCAAAAAAAGATGGGGCACTTTTTTCTCATTCTTTATAATGAATGTGCTAAACGGGCGCATATGTAAGAAACTAAATGGACTTAACGGGCGCATTTGTAAAATACAAATTAGTATACTCGACGAATATTTTTTATTAAATTTTTTATCCGGCCTTTCAAACAAGTATTTTTATTTTTTATTTGTAGGTTTTTATATGTTTTTTTCCTTTTTTAGCTTGCGCCCGTTTCGCCCGCCCGTTTTGCCCGCCCGTTTTGCCCGTGCCCATTTAGCCCGCGTCCGTTTAGCCCGCAGTCCGTGCCCGCCCGCCCGCCCGCCCATTTTGCCACCTCTAACTAAAACTAATCATTTTTTTGTGAACAGAGAGCATATGTTTGTGAACGGAGACATCCTTTGCTGTTTGAGATGGTCAACTTTTGGTTTTGTATCAAATGTGTGAATTATTGCTAGCCATGAAAGATGTTTTTCTTGCTCGACCAACTGAAGAATGTGTGCATCTATAGTTATATTGTGGTAAGGGAACCTGTTCCTTAGCAGTTTGCTGATTTTATGAATCGTTAGTTGTAGATTGCATAAGGTGAATATTTTTGTGTTTTGATGTTAAGGTTTTACTACATTCGGATGGATGAATATCTACAAAATGATTTCTGTTATTTTATAGCATATAAGCTATCTCAAAAGCCTCGCCTCACTACCAGAGTGCTTGGAATATAGGGACAAGTTAGTTACTAATTAGAAGTTTAGAACTGATGTAGACTATAAAGAAAGGATTCTTTCTATTAATTTTTTGTACTTTGTTTACTATGAATCTTTTGGTGTAAGATAAACCATTCATAAAGTATTATTCAAGAACTAGTTTAGGCATATCTCTTTTTCTATAATTTCCCAATTCCAGTCGATATTAGGATTTACAAATTAAAATTTAAGCAGTTAGTTCACAATTGAGTGGTAAACGCAATCAAATTATGGTTTAATTACCAACACAATTATAGTTAGCAATAATAATTCAAAGAAACCTAGGTTACTAACATTAAAATAAAAAGGAAAAATTAACCTAATTAATTATAATCATCCAATTAATATCAATAAATTAAGAACCCTAACATAAAAATAAAAGGTTGATTCAAGCTAATTATCACAATTTAAGAGATAAAGTAATGAATTATATACGAAGATGCCTTATCCTTTGCTTCCTAAAAGTCTTGCATCTGATAAACCGTAACATTTATACCTTCGATGGAAGGAACTCCACGATCCCCACATATGTAGGGCGCCAAATGATTTCACATGATGGCGCCAATATTTTCACCTTATTCTGATAACCGCATCTTGTTCTTTGTGTTATCTATGATAATACTGGTATTACTTTTGACCAAACCTTGTTCTTTTATACATTTTCACATTATTATTAATATTATTTATTATTATTATTATTATTATTATTATTATAAATCACTTTCTTATAAATTTAATAGATTTACAAAAGATTAGAGGGAAGCCGAAATACTTGCTGATCTTATTAAATGAGTGGTGATTTGCACAATCCACAAACTTATTTGCACACTCAAATTGTGTGTATCTTGACATTTATACTCTTAAATAATTTAGTGGTGTATGTATATATTAAGGGTATAATAGTCATCACATGCATATTTTGGAGTGTGCCAATACAATTTTGGAGTGTGGAAATCATCACCCTTATTAAATATATTAACCGCAGCACGCGCCCCAATATCTTGAGTGACGGAGAATTTTCGGACCCGTTATTATTATTATTATTATTATTATTATTAATTAAACATCACTTTATTTTACTATTATTATTAAAAAATTATTTATTATAAACTATCACTTTATTAGAAATTTGATATATTACAATAAATTAGTGGGAAGCTGAGATATTATGTGGGCTCCCACTCCTCTAGCAAATAAAATTGGTCAATCAATTAAATTATCGGATTTATAAGATGTTAAAAAAAAGAAATTAATTCGTAGTCAGACTTATGTTAAATGGATCAGTTCGGTTTGGGCCATTAATTAGTTGTGTATAAGTCTTTATTCATTCGTAGATAGGTTTTAATACGTTTATCTATGGTTTTTTCTACACGCTTTTACAATATAACCAATCCGAAACGTTCAATAGTTCACTGAAATTTTGATTTGGGGCATCTCCTCTATGGAAAGAAAGAGGGGATGATACGTGTCGTGGTATATACCGGATCGTTTAGTCAATGAGACGTCTCCCAACGGAGCCTTGAAGAAGATGACCCCCACCCCCACCCCTACGCACCATAGCATGTTGGGATCTTGCCTAAAATTAATGATCATTTGTAACATGTACTTAAGTAATCTTCTCTAATCTTTGTTTTAATTCACTTTTTGCATTTGTCAAAAGATTGTGCATCTGGTCATATTCGACTTGGCTTCGTCCTTGCCTATGGCTTGGTCCTTGGCGAAGGGTAAGTTGGCACCCAAAAAGAGTGCATCGGGTTAGAGTATCTTGGCCGATTTAGATTTTTTTATGGATTCAAGTATAAATGTCTAAATTCATTGAGTTACATAATAATTAAGATTTAGCAATTATTGATGGACGTCTTTCCTTTAAATAACACGAGTAAATTCATTAAGTTATTTGTTTTGGAATAAATTAACTATTAATATGTTCAAATTTCATTGGAGAGCAACTAAGTATTATCAAGTTGGATAGGGCTTAAACTACGTCTACTAGATATCATGCATAACTCAACCTCGATTACTTTTCATCTATGACCTCTCATAATGACAACCAGGGTTATCAATACTGTGATCTTTTTCAAAATCGTTTTGTTTCTCTCTAAGACTAGTTTCGTAAGATTTTATCGGGATTGTAAGATCTTAAAATAATATGAATTGATCTTTAGATATCGTAATAGATATCGTAATAGATGTCGTGTTAGTATAAATAATGGAATGAATGATTTTAAGTACATGTAAACAAATATAATAACTATGACGACAACAACCCAATCACAGAAAAAACTATATTTTGCTCGACCGTTTGAGTATGTATTATGAAGCTCTACCTTTGTCTTTATAATTAATTTATTAACTTGGTGTATTTACTTAGATGCTTGTAAGGTATATATAATATAATGAGTAAGGATCCAATGATAGGTAGGTTAAATTAAGAAGTGGTACCTGATAAAAAAACTTATATAACTTGAACCCGACACGATAATAATATCGGATTATCGAATTCGGGTCAAACTAACCCGATCAAATTTTTCAACCCGATTTCACCCGACCATATAAGAATAATCGATTTCGAGTTCGGGTCGGGTCAACCCAACCCTACTGACACCCTTTGTTGGGTCTATTAGATATAGATCTTGCAGCCTGTCAGGACCGGTGAATGACTTCTGTAATCACAAGTCAAATCACAAAGAGACTCTATACACAATATGAATGTAGAATATAAATATAAACAAGAGAAACAGAATAACTATGAAGACTTTATCCTTTCTAAGGATTTCTAATATTAATAAAGACTAGAACTATGTTTTGTGAAGGTCTATCTAACCCTTCTGCCTAAGGTTCCTTTTATACTACAAGGAAACCCTAATACAGCATACAAGAAAACGTGTAAAACTGATATGCATATCTTCTCCTAATATAACTCATGCATATCCTAACAGAATATTAAGTAAATAATAAAGTTTGACTTTGACTAGGACCAGGAGCAGGACTTGCTCCTACTACGACTAGGACCAGGAGGAACTACATACCTCCTAGTCTACCTATTACATATAACTATTACAATGGTCCTAACAATCCTCCCCTAAACTTGAATTTGACCTGTTGAGTTCAAGTTTCCTGGTAAACGTGCAAAGAAAGCCCGAGGATTGTATCAGCAAAACAAATAGCAGCAGCAACAAGATAAGAACCAGAAGAACAGCCGCATGAGCCACTAGAAGCTTCTCCAAAGCTTGTAACAAATCAGCATCAGGTTGAATCTTTCAGCAACATGAGCAGATTTGATGAGCCTTTACCAAGTCGCTGCTCGCTCTTGGGCTAGCTAGTCATTCTGATGGAATAAGCATCACCCTGGGAGACTAGAACCCAGCCCAACTCTTAGAACGTGAATCAATGGTGAGTGGGGGTACCCTGATGATTTTAGGCAAACCATCACAGCCGTCAACGGATTTGATGCGTCTTTACCAGAAGCCGTACCCCTCTAGACTCGCCAACTCTTAGCAATAAAGCATCGGTGAGTTGAACACCCTATAGCTTTAAGCAAGCTATTACAGCTATCAACGGATTTGATAAGATCTTTACCAAGAGCCGTACCCCCTTGGATTAGCCACTTTTCAGTCCAATACCATGGCAAGTGAAAACCATCCAGTTTTAGGTAACCTGGCAACCATCAACGGATTTGATAATCGCACCAGGAGCCGTACCCTCAAGGTGAATCAACTTTTTCTTGTCGATGAGACATGGTAAGTTGAGAACCATTTGTTGTGTGGACCACGTCCAACACCAAGTGAAACCAAGTACCAGAACAATCTCAAACCAGGAACCACATTTTGAACCAGCCAAGGGATATTATGTACAAGTATAAAAGCTAAACTGTGTTAAAGTATAAGCAGATATTATATAAAAAGTGGTTTTTTTTTTTATTAGTTTGTGTGATATGTTTTGTTTTTTTTTTAACTATAAAGAATAAAAGTCACCAATCACTATACATATTGGTGAAAAGAATCAAAATAAGAACAAAAATCAAAGTATAACTACTTACAACCCATTCACCTTACACACCAGCAGCTGCCTTCTTATCTGCTAACAACCGTGCTTGAATACCCTCGACCAAAGATGTGGCCATACTCGACTCATTCCCAGAAGGAGCAGTAGAAATCTGCAAATGACTTGCCAACATTGCTTCCATGGAAGAAATAGTCAAAGGATACACAACATCCGTCAACATAAACGCCACATGACCAGAACCTAACTCCAACACATGTACTCCACATCCAGCATAGAGCTTCCAGCGAACAATCTCCCATTGCATTTGATCCTGCCATACGCCCAAAGGAGTAGCAGATGGAGGAGGATCCAACATAAGCTTGAGATCGGCCCAAAGACGAATACCAGGCCAGGAAGACACCGCCATCGGGTCAAATGGCATACTAGAATCAACAAGCCCAAACAACGCCATAAGATCCATTCGGTCAGCCCATGATAACACACCCTGCAAACCCGTGACCATTCGCACAGTCCCATCACTCAAAGTTATCCGATGGGAGACGCCACCAGGAAGTGTTGTAGACCTCTCAGCCGTATAACCCATAATGCTTCCATTGCCTAAAGGTAAGTCAGAATCACTATCCGAAGCTGCATCAATTAAGTTTTCAGGATCACGCTTCTCAAAAGGAACTGATTTACCGCGGCGAACACGACGAGTAAGTTTCTGGCGAGTGGAACGTCGAGGCGTGGGAGCCGAAGGAGTGGATTCAACCTTCACCTGAACTTCAGCAACAGCAGGAGAAGCAGTAGGAGTAGACTCAGGAACATGCCCACCCAAAGAACCACTGGGAGCTGCATCAGAAGTGGGAGTAGGTTGTGTTGCAGAAACTTGTGGTGATGAAGATGGCATAGCAGATGTAGCAGCAGTAGGTATGGTGGAATCAACAAACGCACTTGCAGGAACATGAGTGGTGGTAGAAGTAACAGGTGTGGTGGTGGAAGCATGAGTGGTGGTGGTTGTCACAAAGATGGTAGTAGCAGGACCAGTAGTAGAACCAATAGGAGCAACCAAGGGTGAAGTAGAAGGACCAACAGAAACAGCACCAGAACCAGAAGCACTACCATTGGAACCAGGAATGGGCACGGATGAAGAAACAGTTGAAGCAGCAGGCATAGAAGCAGTCACACCACGAGGATGGTAAACAAATTTTTCCGGTATAGGTTGACTCGCACGCCTCACCATATTTTCATAAAGTTTCTTGAGCTCATCAAAAGTCAAAGCCCGCACCCGAGCCCAAGTCCAAGGAGCATTGAAATGAGCAGCAGATTGAAATTTGACATAACGCTGCATCTGCTGGCGCTGCTCAGCCTGAGAAAGAGGTCTGTTCCTACGCTGTTTCTTGAGTTCCTCAGCAAGAGTCAACTGATGCTTACGCATCATTACCATAGCACGCGGAATACAGTTGTGTTCATCAACATCATCACCCAACAAATCTTTAAACTGAGCATAATCCCGAGTGAGAACAGTTAACACTTGCATCCATTCGCCATCAGTCCAGTGCATAGCATCATGCTGAATTTGCGCACGCCTTCGCTCACGGAGCTCTTCCTCAGCAGCAATGTCCTCCGCATCAAGCTCAGCCTGAACCCGACGAGCAGCCTCTTCACCTAGTCTGTCTTCTTCAAGTTGTCAACGAGAGCGCTTGCGGATGGGAGATGGAGGATCAGTCATTGGAGCTTTGCCCTTTGGATCATGAGAGGGATCAGCATGAGAACCAGCAGCAGCATCAGAAGCACCACCCATAGAAGGGGGAACAGCACTAGAAGAAGGAGCATTGGAGGACATTGGAGGACCAGGCAGATCATCATAAACCTTATCAGCAAAGGCAGCCTTTGCCAGCAACGTCAAGCCATCCTCAGCATTCTCCGAACCCTCATCCTCAGAATCTGAAAGAACCACATGCTTCTTTCGACGACGCTGTTGATTCTCCAATACCTTTATACGATCGGCCAGAGGAAGAACAAACTCCCGTGTGAGCTTCCGATGTTGGTTCAAGTCAGCTTCCAAGCAAATCATCCTCTCAAGGTACCTGTGCATAAGATCTAGTAAAGATGTCAGAGTAGTAGGCTCCTCTGCCTGCCCACCAAGAGAACTTGGATCAGGGAAAGCATCACGGGAGCCCGAAGCAACATTGGGGTTAACGTGTGGAGAACTAGCAGCAAAAGGGATATCAGTCGAGTGTGGGGCAGGGCTAGGAGGTGGAGTCTCCACAAATGGAGACCTTTGTGGAGCCGAGGAAGGACCAGCCTTGGGAGGGGATGGTTGCTCAACCACCACCTCCTCAACTAGCTCCTCCTCTACCACAGGAGTGGCATCACCAGCAGGAGCCTCCTCCTCCTCCATGGGTTCATCATCTAACACAACCAACTCAGGAGCCTCCTCCTCCTGACCTATAGGACCCTGAGCCAAACCCATCATGGCTTCAGTCAGGGGCCTCCAATACCCAGTAAACCCATGCATCATGTTGTAATACACTTTTGCTGTCAGTTTAGATGGTACATGCTCAGCCCTATCACGTGGAATGCAAACAAGTATTTCTTGAATAAACCTAGGGTACATAAGAAATTTCTTCCTAGAACCCGCAGTGGACAAATTACTAGCCATCCCCTCAAATAAATAATGTGAAAAGTTAAACACTCTACCCTGGGCTAAACATATAAGACCAGTAGCCAACGGAGTAGGAAACGCATCCCAACTCCCCGACTTGGGACTCAAACAATGGATTAAATAGTGAACCAGAAGCTTCCACTGAGGGGAAAACCTATTCTTTTGGAAGTTAAACTTCCCCCCATGTTCATAACCTATGGCAGCCATACCCTCTAATACTTCCGAATTTGGAAGTGATACAACACCCCCCTCATCCTGAAGATGAAGAGAAGAGCGAATAGATGCTTCAGTGACCACATAAGCACGTCCATCTATGGTAGCATGGATTGCTCGTGGACGTCCAGCCACATTCACAAGTTCAGCAGACGCCCAAAATTGACGTACCACACTATCATATATGGTAGGACAAACAGTAAATGCATACCTTAAGTTTGAAGCTTCAATAAACTCCAAGATATCAGCAAAATGTTCACTATTAGGACCATCACCCAAATAAGCAACACGATTATGAGCAGGTTGATAAGCAAGAGCAGCCATGGATCTTGATGAATGGATTGAAGAAGGATTTAGATTGGGATGAGAGGAGTAGAAGCGGTTTTTGTGTGTGTTTTAATTGTAATGAGTGTATGTTGACCATATAGGAAGAAAATAGTAACTGTTCATTGACCCCTATTAATGGGGGGTTGCCCTTTCAAATTAAGCCATAATGGCATACTAACCACTTGCCCTTTTTAACATAATAACTTACCCCCAATTTATTTGGTGAATTCAAACTTGTAAATATCAGTATTGGAAGCGTTGACCAAAAGTCAATGTGCACAATAGTCGGACCAGGAGCAAAACGTGATTAATAAAGGACAAAAGGAATGAACAGTAGCCAGACCAGTACCAGTACCCATAGCCAAACACCACTATACTTGGAAGGATTTGAAACCACCAGAAAGCATCCAATCATAACTAGAAGCTGACCAAAAAGGACCAGAAGCCAGTCATGTAAGGCCATATCCATCAGAAGAGAGCAAAAATCCTCCATCAGAAGCACCACACACCATCATAAACAAAAAAAAAATTATGTTGTTAAATACTATGAATACGTTAGACGGACCTAATATCTACACAAAGCCTCCCCTTAGGCATTGCCTCCCCTCAATCCTAGACCTCAAGGATTGACCATCCCAATATGAACCACCAAGTGGTTAAACCGAGGACCATCAAAAGCTTTAGTCAGCAAATCAGCAACATTGTCATCCGTATGAACTTTAAGAACCTGTATCAGCTTTTTCTCATTGGCATCACGTATAAAATGATGCCGAATCTCAATATGTTTCGTCCGCTGATGAAATACAGGATTCTTCACAATACAAATAGTGCTTTGATTGTCAATAAAAATTTTGGTATTCATAAAATTGAACCCATAGTCCAACATCTGATTTTGGATCCATAAAACTTGACCACAGCAACTAGCAGCAGCCACATATTCAGCTTCTGTTGAAGAAGTAGCTACAATTGTCTGTTTCTTACATTGCCATGAAATAAGCCAACGACCCAAAAATTGACAACCACCAGTAGTAGACTTCCTATCATTATTAGCACCAGCATAATCACTATCACTGTATGCTTCAAGTACAAAGGGGGATTCTCTAGGATACCATAGACCCAATTTAGGTTGAGCCTTGATATACTTGAAAATCTTCTTTACTGCATTTAAGTTCGAAACCGTTGGAGTCACCTGGTGTCTAGAACAAGCACTTACTGCAAACATAATATCCGGACGTGATGCAGTCAAATACATGAGGGAGCCAATCATAGACCTGTACATATGAACATTTACGGGTGGATCTGGCTCATTCTTAAGTTTGATTTTAGCAACTTCATAAGGAGTTGCTGCTGGTCGAAGAGGATCCATGTCAAACTTTTGAAGAATCTCATGAACATACTTATCTTGACTGATGAAAATCCCATCCGATTGTTGCTTGACCTGAAGACCAAGGAAAAATGACAGTTCTCCCATGGCACTCATCTGAAATTCGCCTTTCATCAAGTGTTCAAACTCATCACACCACTCCTTCCTAGTAGAACCAAAGATAATGTCGTCCACATAAACCTGAACAAGGATAATATCCTTTGAATTCCGCCGAAGAAATAGTGTTTTGTCAATAGTACCTCTTCTATAGCCATTCTTTAACAAGAAAGTGGAGAGACGCTCATACCAAGCTCTAGGAGCCTGATGTAACCCATAAAGAGCCTTGACCACCTTGTAGACTTTCTTTGGATGAAGTGGATCAACAAACCCCTTAGGTTGAGTAACATACACTTCTTCGTCAATTTTTCCATAGAGAAATGCACTCTTGACATCCATCTAGAACACCGTAAAGCCAACATACGAAGCAAAGGCCAAAAACAGACGAATGGCCTCAATCCTTGCAACAGGCGCAAAGACTTCAGTATAATCAATGCCCTCAATTTGAGTGTGTCCTTGTGCGACAAGCCTAGCTTTATTTCTGACAAAAATTCCCCGTGCATCCTTCTTGTTTTTAAGAATCCATTTGGTATTGATAGCTGTCTTCCCATCTGGTAAGTCAACCAGAACCCAAACATTCTGAAACAAGAATTGCTGCATTTCCTCCTGCATAGCCTCCACCCAACTTTGATCCTCAAGAGCATGAGAAACAGACCTAGGTTCCACCTGTGAAAGAAAACAAGCAAACAAACAGTGTTGAAAGTCCGTATGATTATTACGCTTTTGATCCTCAATATAGCCCACAAGAGCATGATGATCAGACGAGGCCTTCTGCTGCATTCTGCGTGTCTTGACGGTAGAACCAGGATCTCCAATAATTTGAGTGGTGGGATGGTCTTTATGTGATTGCAAGACTGGATTGGAGGAAACCTCCACTTCTGGTGCCATGTTACCGAGATCACCAACGAAATCAGCATCATATGAAGCATTTTGGAAAATCCCGTCTACTGGTTGTTTATGTATATCATCCAGCTTGGTAGAAGACTTCTTTTCATGATTCCCCAAATCAGAAGGACTGGAGAAACGTGTATTTGAAGCAGACTCACTAGCCGGAGTACCAGTAGGTGAGTGACTAGCACTAGGAGCAGAAGCTGGAGTACTAGGAGCAGCTTTGTCAGTAGGCTCAACCAAGGGAAACTCAAAACTACCTTGAGCCGCCGCTTTAGTAGCTTCTTGTTGTTGCTTTAGAAGAGTATCAAGAGCTGCTTGGGAATCCTGTACTTCCAATGGAGTTGCATCACTAGGAGGAGTAGGAGAAACCGTGGTGGAATAGGATGGAACCACAAAAATGTCATCCTCATCATCTGAATCAGAAAGACTAGAAGGAACACCAGTACTAGAAGTTGCAAACACTTGTGGTCATGCATCATGGTTAGTTTTGAAACGAAAATATCCTAACGAATCACTAAGATAATCAAGATCAAAATACCATTCCGGACCTGTTCCTTGAATGTTTGTCTTCTCCTCAAAATACCTGAGATTAATAGTTTCAACTATCCGTTTGGCTTGAAGATTGTAGACACGATACGCCCGAGAATGAGCTGAATATCCCACAATATATCCTTCATCAGCCTTGCCATCAAACTTCCCCAAATAGTCACTAGTATTCAGAATGGTGACTGGACACCCAAAAGGCTTCAAATGAGCAATATTTGGAACTTTGCCCGTGAGCAGCTCATAAGGTGTTTTCTTGTGTGGATTGGTAATAGACACCCTATTCAAAACATAACTAGCCGTATTAACAGCTTCTGTCCAGAACATGGTCGGAAGCTTGGAATCGGCAAGCATAGTTCTGGCTGCTTCTATTAGTGTCCGGTTCTTTCTTTCTGCCACACCATTCTGTTGAGGAGTCCTAGCAGCACTATAATCTCTTTTGATGCCCTTAGCATTGCAAAGTGCGATGAGTTCTCTATTTTTAAACTCGGTTCCATTGTCGCATCGAATACCTTTAACTTTCTTGGACAACTGATTCTCTATCAAGGTAAGAAAATCTCGTAGAATTGAGTAGGTCTCACTTTTGGTAGCCATGAAAAACACCCACGCAAACCTGCTATAGCCATCAGTCACCACCAAACAGAATTGCTTGTGGTCTATGCTTCTGATGGAAGTAGGACCGAATAAGTCCATGTGTAAAAGCTGCAATGGATCAGTAATGAGACTTAGAGCAGTAATGGCCTTGAAGGATGCTTTGTGTTGTTTGCCTTTGCTGCAGGCAACACAATTTATGTCATTTCTAAACGTCTTGGGAGGTAAACCAGAGACCAGATTCAAATTGGCAAGTTTGTGAATGGTCTTGAAGTTCACATGTCCCATCCTTCGGTGCCATTTTGTGGCTTCATCTTCCGAGGCTTTTGCAACCAGACATGCTAGTTGACCAGTAGGGTTGACTTCATTCAACTTGATGCTATAGAGATTGTGTCTTCTAGGGATTCTGAGTAAAACTTGTGAGTCATCCGGAAGCTTAAAGTCTTTGGAGAGCACAAGTGCATCAGTATCGGTGAAGAGTACAAACTGCTTCTTGTCACAAATCTGAGAGACCGATATCAAGTTGAAGTGTTGAAGTGCTTCCACATAGTAGACCTGCTCAAAATTGAGATTTGGAGTCTTTATCGTTCCCTTGCCAGTGATTCTGCCTTCACCTCCACCAAAGTAGACCTTGCCCCCATAAAATGGTACAAAGTTAGAGAGAAGGCCTTTATTGCCAGTCATGCTCCTGGAGCAACCACTATCAACAATGCCTAGACTAGGATCCTGGTATGGAGTAACCTACAACAACAAGATAATCACAATGCAAAAGTTAGTGTCTTAAGGGGACCCAAACCTTTTCAGGTTTGAGCCTGCCTTGTGGATCATTAGAAGAATGCCAAGAAGATTGATGAGATCCACCATTGTTCCTCGGTTGCCTATTCATCATAAGGGTATTATTATTTGACCAGGAACAACCTGCTGAGGGCTTAACAGCAGTTCCCAAATTTCCCAAACCAAAATACGTGTGGTCAAAATGATGCGCATAGTTTGGATTATAATTTGGAAAATAATTACTAGTTGTCTGGAATCCATTTTCTCTCCAATAATCAGACATGAGAGGAGAGGATACTCTAGAAGTATGAAACATTGGAGCACTAGGATTACGTCTTCTAGTAGCATATGGAGTAGCTCCTGGTGAACCAGGAGCAAGTAAAGCATGATTAACAGATGCATGTGTGTCATAATAACCACAATCTTTAATTAAATGAAAGGGACTGCCACAAACAAAACATGTTTTGAAAGACCTTTTATTAGAATGAGACTGTTTCATACTGCCTACTTTATTACACACAGTTCTAGAAAAAACATTCTTCCTAGGACTCAATAAACAAGGACCAGACACACTTGACTTGACAGCGACTTTTTCTTCACACTTCCTAGCACCAGTAGCAGCATGTTCATTCGACTTGGAACTCGTAGGTCTTGACTCTTCACTTGAACCATTAGATGCAGAGTCACCGGCTTTGTCACTGAAAGTACATGAGACAAAGTCGTTAGTATTAGTAGACCTTGTTGGGGACTCAAGCATCTGTGATCCATCCGAGTCAATATGCCATGAGGTAGGCATGAAAGTTCCAGTAAGAGGAGGAGGAACAGCATGCATTTCTGCTGCTGGTTTAAACCTATTGTAACTAGGTTTGCCCTCATCCTCTTTGTCGGCATCAAAGACGCTTGAGAAAGATAAATCAAATACATCTTCAGAATCAATATATTTTTCAAATCCTAAGCCTCTTTTAGTTCTGCCAGACATGCTACTATCAATTAATTTTGAAAGATTTTTAGGTGCCTTTTGCCATTTGTCAAATCTTAACATTGTTGCATCTAATGTAGCTTGCATCTCCTCTTTTTCTTTGATACTAGCATCTCTTTTAGTTTCTGTATATTTAAGCATATTTGTAGTGTTTTCTAAATCAATGCTTAGTATCCTGATTTTATCCTCATATGCACGTTGTGTATCTTGTAACCACTTCTTTTGTTGTTCCAATGTGTTTAATGAAGCTTTATAGGCTTGTACCTCTAAGTAATACTTATCATTTTGTTCATTTACTTCATTAAATTGGGACAACAGTTCTGTGTATTTATCATGACAACCAAGAGGACAATGTTGTACCTGAGGTGAGATGCCCATAAGAGCAAACTCTTCTGCTTCTTCTGCATCAGAGAGATTCCCAGCAATCATTGCCAACACATCAGTCGTGGATTCCGCTGATTCCAGAGTGGAAGCCTGATGATCATTCCAGTTGACCATAGAGTCAACCGACACCAATGCCTTCTTGTCATCTTTAACCTCCTGAACCTTGAAAGCGGAGTACCTGCTCTTTTCCTGATCATTCTTGCTAGGGCACTCTCTTGCAAAGTGACCCTGTTGCTGGCAGTTATAGCACCGTACCTTGCTTCTATCGAATCTTGCTGGCTCCCGAGGGTTCTAATTAAACTTCCTTCATGCTTTCTTCTCAAACTTGTGAACCCTAAGAGTAAGCATGGCCATCTGCCATTTAAGATCTATCTCATCCAGATCCAGCTTATCGATCTGTTTGAAGTCATCAAACGCAAGTTGTTGTTCAGCAGTAACATCAGCCACAAAAGAATGAAGAACAGCTTCTACCATACTACCAGACTTGGCAGGAGGATTAGAAGCAGAAGACATGGGACTAGATGCATATGACATGGGACCAGTATGCTGAATAGTATGCTGGATAGTATGCTGGGGAGACACATTATTGCTCTGGCTACTTGCATATGACATGGGACTAGATGCCATAGAGCTCACAAAGGCTGAATTAGCAGGAGTGGGAAAAGAGTCACTCGTATATCCTCTCACATGAGGTTCGAATGTTCTGAGCCTATGAAACAAATCATCAAAACTGAGATAATCAAGCCCACCTTTGGCTTTAAGAGAGATTACCACCTGGTTCCAAGAGTAGGGTAAGGCTTTAAGAAACCTTGCATTAACATCACCATCTTCAGGCTTGGACCGAAGTTGATTCAACTGGCTCAATATCTTCTGGAACCTATCATACCCTTGATTCAGGCCTTCAGTTTCTGAGATTTTGAACTCTGTGAATTCATCTCTCAACATGGACCTTCGCATTTTCTTTGACTCCTCATTCCCGCCAAACCTTGCTTTTATGCCATTCCAGATTTCTCTGGCATCATCCAAATGGTAGAAGTCACCCATGTGATCTTCAGGAAGAGATTGAAGCAAAATTGTTTTTGCTTTTACCTCCTTCTGAATAGCGATGATTTCCTCATGAGTTTTAGGGTCAAGAAGAGTAATATTACCGTTCTTGTCTCGTCCAGTGAGCTTTCTGCTGTTTCCATTCAGAATGATCTTCCAAAGATCTTGATCAGTGTTGGTGATCCACCATTCCATCTTCATTTCCCAGTTATCATATTCACCTTTCTTCAGAAGAGGGAATTTTCCATTCGTGTTGGAAACTGTAGCCAGGATCTGCTGAGGTTGCACAATTTTAGGAGTGCCTTCTTCTCCTGTTTGAGTAGAAGTTGAGGCAGACATGATAAACAAATTGTTAGAAATAAGAGAACTTGATTCTTCTTGTATAGAGACCCTCCCAGGCTCTGATACCACTTGTTGGGTCTATTAGATATAGATCTTGCAGCCTGTCAGGACCGGTGAATGACTTCTGTAATCACAAGTCAAATCACAAAGAGACTCTATACACAATATGAATGTAGAATATAAATATAAACAAGAGAAACAGAATAACTATGAAGACTTGATCCTTTCTAAGGATTTCTAATATTAATAAAGACTAGAACTATGTTTTGTGAAGGTCTATCTAACCCTTCTGCCTAAGGTTCCTTTTATACTACAAGGAAACCCTAATACAGCATACAAGAAAACGTGTAAAACTGATATGCATATCTTCTCCTAATATAACTCATGCATATCCTAACAGAATATTAAGTAAATAATAAAGTTTGACTTTGACTAGGACCAGGAGCAGGACTTGCTCCTACTACGACTAGGACCAGGAGGAACTACATACCTCCTAGTCTACCTATTACATATAACTATTACAATGGTCCTAACACCCTTAGTAATGGGTATATATTTACCCACGAAACACCCACATCAGCTCACCCACCAATAAAATGATATTTTTATTTCGTGGGTAAATAACAATTACCCACTAAATTACCCACAACTTTAACCACAAAAACTTACAACGTGGGAAATCTGTGGGGAAGGTTTTGGCGCCAAATATTTAACCACACATTACACACCAAAATTATTTACGCGTCTATTTTTGTGGGTAAATTTATGGGAAATTCCAGGGAAAATGACATCGACTTTGAAAGTCATTGATTGTGGGTAACATGTGGGTATTAGGTGGGTAAATGCCCTCGAAAGGTTGAGTGTGGGTAATTTTTGTGGGTATTCGCCTGAATTTTTGTAGTGTACAATCCACAAACAAGCAATCACCTGAAATATTGGGTCGTTAGTCAAATTGGAACTGAGCTAACAATGGGATCAACCAAGTCTTATATCAATGTGAGTTTATTATTAGTATGATCAAATGAACGAAGCAAAAAGAATATTATATAGCTAGAAATTTATTTCGATCTTTCCCTGAAGGGATTTCCATAAGGACCTCCAAACCATTGTTGATTTCAATCCTTAGTTTAGATGCTAGTTGCACAACAGTACTTTCTGCAAGCGCAACTTGTGGGAATTGTGGACACCTGGATATATACAACATATACCCTTTTTTGGGTAAAGGGTTACCCGATAAATGGTAGTAATCACAACAAAAAAAATTCAAGTACAATGGAAGATGATTGAGTACCATCTTAACCCCAAGCAAACACTTGGACACCCCGACACAACAAACTGTGACATGCCACGAGAATGAAATTTCACATCATAGCTAGCACAAAGCCCTAGTTACCATACAAGCAAAAATTAGAAGGCATATTCCATCTATCCAAAATCGATTGAGCACTTATGGAATTTTTAAACTGATAAGTACTTAATTTCAAACGAACTGTAATCATAATGAGGTCGAAGTTCTTCTGGAGATCTCTTTCCACGTTTGAAAAGACGCATATTCCTCTCATGCCAAACAAAATAACTTGTCGCAGCAACATCACTCTTCATATGATACTTCTGGCCGATCTCTTAGACGTAATTGGCAGAAGATGAGTGACAATATGATCAAACTTAGGCTGAATGAGCTCAATCCCTCCTAAGTGTCTAATATATAACCAAACCTTGGCAGCAAATTCACACTCAAAGAAAAGATGTGGATGGGAATCCGGTTGATTCCCACATAACGGGCAGCGAAGAAGCGTAATGTCAACACCATCACCTACATCCCATGGCATAATTTTGTCTTGAGTTTTAAGCCACTCCCTCATTACCAACCAAAGATGAAACGAATGTCTCGGAATAAAGTGTGGGAACCATACGATCCTATGCCACGTAACCTCCACGTCCCTAGTGTGCAGCGCCTCCCAAGCACAACCAACCGAGAAATCCACCATGTTTCCTTGCAAGACCTTCAATTTTAAAGTATCTACCATGTGATCCACAATATTAGGAGCTGGTATCAAACCAATATTTGGGGCTTTTAGAAGCCACTCGTTAGACCAGTTCCAAGACCCATTCACAATGAGATCAGCAACCTTCGAACAAATATTATACCCGCCCTAGACATGTCCCGCGACGTTAAGTATTGGCCTAGCGGACATTGCTCATCCCATAAATCATACCACGTAGAAATAGACCTACCATTCCCAATTCGCCACCAAAAGAAACCCTTCACTAGTGGACGCATTTGAAGAAGTTTGAACCATCCCCAACTGTTATCCGTAGTGTTTGGAATATCCCAAAACGAACGCCCCTCAACTTGTATAAATGAATCCAAGAACCCAAAGATATTCTTTGTTAGACACAATATTCCAAATATGTGTAGTCAATAGGGCCATATTAAAAATGTTTAAGCAACGAAGACCTAGACCCCCTTCCCGTTTAGGAAGACATATCACTTCCCACGCCACCTTTACTTTTCCCCTCTTGTACTCACCATTACACCATAAAAACCTTCTAATGATTTGGTGAATATCATGAATAATGCCCTTAGGAATCATAAGAACCGAAGCCCAATAGACATGAAGCGAAGAAATAACCGACTTACAGAGTTGGAGTCTCCCCGCAAAAGAAAGAGACTTGTTCTTCCCATCACGAACTCGGTTTGTAGCCTTCTCAACAAGTATCTTACAATCCCTATTCAACAACGTGGATGAAATTAACGAAACCCCAAGATATTTCACCGGTAGTGTGCCTTCCAAAAAAGGCATAATAGATAAAATAGCAATTTTAGTGTGATTACGAACATTACAGAAGAAAGCCGTACTCTTGGGAATGGTTGAAACCAATCCTGACGCTGTTTTGAACTCATCCAAAGCATCCATAATAACTCTAGCCAAATCAATATCCCCTCTCGCGAATATAAACAAATCGTCCGCAAAGCACACGTTAATAAGCTCCATCTCTTCGCAATGATGGTGATAATGAAACTCATTCGATATACGGACCTTTCTTTTGAGCATAAGAGTGAGCACTTCCATAACCAACGTGAATATATAAGGAGAAAGGGGATCACCTTGACGCAACCCACGTTTATCTTTGAAAAAACCACGTTTACAACATATACCTCGTGATAATATATTGTGAATAGTTATAGTACAACTTAGAGTGATCCTATATTATCTTAGGTACCTCAAATTCATCAATAACACCACTCTTCTTTTTGCAAAAACAAACACAACCTTAGAAATATTCACTTTATCTCCCACTGGAACTTTAGTATTACGTTTTGATCTTTTCAACGACATGCTTTAATGAATTAATCAACAAAAACTGTTAAAACTGGAAATAAATGTTCAAATTGTTAATCGATCTACAGGAATGGATTGTCAAAATTGCATGAAAATGAAGCATAATCAAGGATTCTTTAATGGTAGGAAAATTAATAAGAGAAGAGAATACTTTCGGAAAGTTGTGGCATGAGATTACTAAAAAGATGTAACAATATAACATCACATAATTAATCATGTGATATTACTAGTTTATCTTTAATAATAATAAACTCATCAAATTTATATATTGGTCATTAGTTACTTCTTTTTTTGATGTGGGATAAAGTTATCACGTAAAAAGCTTCATCCAATCCTCTGCATATTGCTAAGGTGTCAACATGGATCATATATATTAAGAAACAACCTATCATGGAACATGTATATTATAATTCTTGTTATATACAAGTTTATAATTCTCGTTATTAACGGGTTTTGCAAGTAAATCTACACATGCGCAACTCAAACACTTGCCTGGTGTGGTTGCGGAACTCCTGCCGACCATGGTAAAAAAAGGTCAGGTACTGTCCCTCTATTCTTGTAATACGAATTAACCTTGTGAGTTTCTATAGTATTAGCTATGGATGTATATATATATATATAAATATACTTGTAAAATTATATGACGGCAAGGAGACTTTGCAACCCAACCTGGAACATCATGATTAACATCGACGTAATTGACTGATGAATACCTACATTGTTGGCTATATAATCAGTTATTTGTATTCGAATTTGGAGTTATAGAATGATTTTCCCAAGCATCCCCTAACAACTGTTTCATTTCATGCAGTACATTACTTGTTGAAAAATGTAATGTTGATTCATGAATGGGTCTTGTCAATATTTCGGCCCATCAGGTCCAAAACCGAGGACCTGACCGTTGGATCCGAGGTAAGACCGACCCTACCCGATTAACCCAGTTGGGTCCGGGTTTGGCCCGGTGCTCTTATACCCAGTTTCCACTTCTAAATAAATTTAGACAAGTTCACTTGTACATGTTTTTTATTGAGCGATATGGTGTGTATGTTATACAATCCTTGCTCTATATCGAGAAAAGTGTATTTTGCTTATGTTACAATACTAAAATCTAATATGGTTTCTAAAAATCGCTTCCTAACATGACAACAATAAAATATGTTTCATGTTCCTACAATCTTTCAAAAAAGTGAATATAAAGAGACTTTTACGAACTTAATTAACAAGACAACATGAAGCCATGATTTCACCTATAAAAGCACATCCAAATTTTGTACAATAACCGATGTGGGACAAGAACTTATTTGAGGTCGACAAATTCGAGTCATGGTTCACCACACCCAAAATTGTTTAAGCTGCAGTTGAGAATGTTTTCGAGAGCCTAGCATACTCTACTTGTTTGTGATGTAAAATTGTTATATCATCGCTAAGCATTTAACACCATATTAGATTTTAGTATTGTAACATAAGCAAAATACACTTTTCTCGATATAGAGCAAGGATTGTATAACATACACACCATATCGCTCAATAAACAACATGTACAAGTGAACTTGTCTAAATTTATTTAGAAGTGGAAAATGGGTATAAGAGCACCGGGCCAAACCCGGACCCAACTGGGTTAATCGGGTAGGGTCGGTCTTACCTCGGATCCAACGGTCGGGTCCTCGGTTTTGGACCTGATGGGCCGAAATATTGAAAAGACCCATTCATGAATCAACATTACATTTTTCAACAAGTAATGTACTGCATGAAATGAAACAGTTGTTAGGGGATGCTTGGGAAAATCATTCTATAACTCCAAATTCGAATACAAATAACTGATTATATAGCCAACAATGTAGGTAGATAAGATGTCCAATCCAACTAGTTATGTTTTATCGTCTGTATGCAAAACATAACTCAAACTCAATGGAACTTAGAAGATAAACTAACGCTTCCAACACAAGATGTACTTATACTTGATCACATTTCTTATGTAAGTACAAGTAGTACTTTATAATTTTGCATTGTGACAATATGAACTTATACCTCATGTCCTAATGCATACAATTCAAATTCTGAAACATAATTGTTGGAATGGGTAAGTTATGTTACAGATCGAACATGATCCGCCTTGAGTAAAAGAGTCCGATTTGACCCATTCATAAGAATAATTGTTACTCTATGCATTAGCAACCGCAAAAGATGGGACAAGATTGAGTTTGTTTTAAATGAAATATTGCATCTCTCAAGCTACGAAAAATATAATAACTCGGAAAAATAATGAAGGTGAAACTTATCCCACATCGGTGAATGTAGAAAGGTGGATGTGTTTTTATAGCTTTTAAATTCATATAATTTGTCCCTCGTTATTGTTAATCAAAATGTTACTTTGAGATTATCAATCATGCATGATCCGGTTATCGAGTCCAATTTATATTTTTCATATTTATTACTATAGATATATAGAAACAAATTATGAAAAACACTTCTCGCCTTAGGTTTATAACAATATGGTGATTAAGTTAATGCAGGATAGGCATATATTCTCAGACATGCTTTCCTGAACCGTGTAGGCGGGAAGCCATACAGGTCCTTATCGAAATTTTTTATTTACAAATTACAAATATTTGGTGTTTGTTTGTTGTAGTTTTTCCTATCCGAGTGTTACTAGGTTCACCTTCTTATATAACTTTCTCTATATAAATTCCTTATTTTTACTGTTAGAATGATGACGCTAATGTAGTTCATTTTAGTACTTTTTATATTAGAACACTACAACATTCGCGCCCTACCCCAGCGATAATTTTGGGGTTTCCCCAGCGACATGTCGCTGGGGATAGATTTCCCCAGCGACATTTCGCTGGGGAAAATTCGTTGGGGTATGCTAGTTGTTAAATGTATCCCCAGCGACTTACCCCAGCGACCTGCGGGCCCCACAGACTTTTCCTGAAAGAACAGATTGCCACGGTGGCAACCTTTTCCCCAGCGACATATCGCTGGGGAAAAGTCCTTATTAAACAAAAAAATTAAGTTAAACTTAACCATTTTAGCTAATTACAAAGTTTCCCCAGCGACATGTCGCTGGGGAATCGTTCCTTTTATTTGACTTGTCAACGCGTTGTCGTTGACTTGTCAACGATTTCCAAAGTTTCCCCAGCGACATGTCGCTGGGGAAACTCTCGATAATATTGACTTGTCAACGCTTTGCGTTTGACTTGTCAACGAATAACCAAAGTTTCCCCAGCGACATGTCGCTGGGGAAGAGTCTGCAGGTTTTTTTAAAATTGCCTGCACAGCAGGCGTTTTCCAGATTTTTTCCGGAATTTTTCCGGAAAAAATCTACCAAAACCTGTAACAAAAACCTGTATTTGGTCACCAAAAGACACATATAAAGTAAATTGAAATACAAATCAACACAAACGCGGAATAAGTTCAAACTTGCACCAAAATATAATATAACGTTCTAATTTAGTCAAGGATACTAGGAATAAGTCGGGATAGTTAAGGATATAAGGGAAACAAGCGTTCTAATTTAGGATAATAGGGAAACAAGTCAAGATGAACATAAAGAAACTATGTACCATACTAACAAACACATATATGACACGACTAGCTCGCGTCATCGCCACCATCCTCGCCACCCTCCCGATCCTCAGCATCATCACCCGGGCGACTCCCGCTCCCACTGGCACCACCACTCTCATATCTCGAAAAAAGATCGCCATACCTGCCGTCGTTTCTCAGCACGCCCATCATGAAATCAACATCCCGATCTCGACGAGTCTCAGGGGGTGGTGGCGAAAAGTACGAGGGAGTACTGGTGTATCCCGACAATACCATACCCACGCCAGGATGGTGGCCGCGTGATAACTAAGATTTTCCCAGTTAAAAATTATCGTTCTGGTGTTCTCTTCGAATTGAAAAAACTTGTGTTTAATGTGTGACTCTATTGTTTTTGGTGGAACAAAGATGTGTCGTTGTAGTGTTTAAAATAAAGGGTGCGGAACAATTAAAGTAAAGGTGCTCTTAAAGTAAATCTAAGTCTAATTAAAATAAAGGTGCAAGTATTTAAAAACGTGACTGAAATTAAAGGGCACTAAAGTAAATGACGCAAACTTAAATCTAACTAAGGCAAACTTAAAACGCGACTAAAATTTAAACTAAGGCAAGACTAAAATAAAACTAAGGCAAATAAACTTAAAGTGCAATTAAATAAAAGGCAGGAAAAATAAAGCTTGAAAATAAAAATCAAAGACAAAAGCTAATAAGAACCTGAATACAGCTCATTCGGAATAATCCTTCGTTGGGAACAATCACTCGTCCGGAATGTCACCTTCGGTTGGAATGATTCTTCTTTGCTCGGAATATCACCAAAATCCTTGATTCGGAACAAATTGATCTGAATATGTCACACAATCCTTCGTTCGGAACTTTACTGATTCGGAACTTCTAAATTTTGCTTTGATTCGGAACTTATGGTCACCCTTGATTCGGAATTTTCAGACATCCGAATGAACACTTCTGATTCGGAACTTATCCTTCGTTCGGAACTTCGTTCGGAATTTTCGTTCGGAAGTTCGTCCGGAACTTCGTTCGGAACTTTCGTTCGGAAGTTCGTTCGGAAGTTAAGTGTTGATCCGGAACTTTTGAGTTCCGAATGAATATCCTTGACCCGGAACTTTTGAGTTCTGAATGAAGTAAATTGACCCGGAACTTTTGAGTTCCGAATAAACAAAAGCTTGACTCGGAAGTTCTCCTTCGTCCGGAACTTTGAATGTTCCGGATGAACAGTCTTGGCTCGGAACTTTTTACCTGGAAAGATCAGAAACAAGAACAACCTTCCGAAGAACAAGGAAAACAGTAGCAGCAGATCTAAATAACAAATTAATCAAAATAAAAACACACGATTTAAATAAACTAATGACGAATCAACAGTAAACACAATCAAACAATTAAAATCAATAAATCAAACAACTTTAACCACAATAATCAAAAACCACTTGGATCAAAATAAAAGCATGAACATGAACATAAACATAAACTCATAAATCAAAGATTAAGAAAGGTAGATAAGAGATTGACAAGATAAAGTAAAGATTGACAATAATTAAATGAAAACTTACTTGAAATTAAATGAATTTAAGGTGCAAGACAAGGTATTTAAATTTGACAAGAAATTAAATGACAAGGTAAGTAAATGGTGGAAGAGCTAATTGTCACACTTAGCCAACAACATGAAAAATTAACAATCCTAATCTATTTATAGGAGGATTAAGGAAGCTTCCTCCCCTCCTTCATTTCTTGTTAATTGCAAGATTAAGCCCTTAAGCATATAGTCTTCATTAATTGCACCATTAGTCCTTTTTCCTTCTAATCTTCTTTAAACTTGGACTATAATGACTTGTGGCTTGGGATTTCTTTTGGCGCCAAATATTTAACCACACATTACACACCAAAATTATTTACGCGTCTATTTTTGTGGGTAAATTTATGGGAAATTCCAGGGAAAATGACATCGACTTTGAAAGTCATTGATTGTGGGTAACATGTGGGTATTAGGTGGGTAAATGCCCTCGAAAGGTTGAGTGTGGGTAATTTTTGTGGGTATTCGCCTGAATTTTTGTAGTGTACAATCCACAAACAAGCAATCACCTGAAATATTGGGTCGTTAGTCAAATTGGAACTGAGCTAACAATGGGATCAACCAAGTCTTATATCAATGTGAGTTTATTATTAGTATGATCAAATGAACGAAGCAAAAAGAATATTATATAGCTAGAAATTTATTTCGATCTTTCCCTGAAGGGATTTCCATAAGGACCTCCAAACCATTGTTGATTTCAATCCTTAGTTTAGATGCTAGTTGCACAACAGTACTTTCTGCAAGCGCAACTTGTGGGAATTGTGGACACCTGGATATATACAACATATACCCTTTTTTGGGTAAAGGGTTACCCGATAAATGGTAGTAATCACAACAAAAAAAAATTCAAGTACAATGGAAGATGATTGAGTACCATCTTAACCCCAAGCAAACACTTGGACACCCCGACACAACAAACTGTGACATGCCACGAGAATGAAATTTCACATCATAGCTAGCACAAAGCCCTAGTTACCATACAAGCAAAAATTAGAAGGCATATTCCATCTATCCAAAATCGATTGAGCACTTATGGAATTTTTAAACTGATAAGTACTTAATTTCAAACGAACTGTAATCATAATGAGGTCGAAGTTCTTCTGGAGATCTCTTTCCACGTTTGAAAAGACGCATATTCCTCTCATGCCAAACAAAATAACTTGTCGCAGCAACATCACTCTTCATATGATACTTCTGGCCGATCTCTTAGACGTAATTGGCAGAAGATGAGTGACAATATGATCAAACTTAGGCTGAATGAGCTCAATCCCTCCTAAGTGTCTAATATATAACCAAACCTTGGCAGCAAATTCACACTCAAAGAAAAGATGTGGATGGGAATCCGGTTGATTCCCACATAACGGGCAGCGAAGAAGCGTAATGTCAACACCATCACCTACATCCCATGGCATAATTTTGTCTTGAGTTTTAAGCCACTCCCTCATTACCAACCAAAGATGAAACGAATGTCTCGGAATAAAGTGTGGGAACCATACGATCCTATGCCACGTAACCTCCACGTCCCTAGTGTGCAGCGCCTCCCAAGCACAACCAACCGAGAAATCCACCATGTTTCCTTGCAAGACCTTCAATTTTAAAGTATCTACCATGTGATCCACAATATTAGGAGCTGGTATCAAACCAATATTTGGGGCTTTTAGAAGCCACTCGTTAGACCAGTTCCAAGACCCATTCACAATGAGATCAGCAACCTTCGAACAAATATTATACCCGCCCTAGACATGTCCCGCGACGTTAAGTATTGGCCTAGCGGACATTGCTCATCCCATAAATCATACCACGTAGAAATAGACCTACCATTCCCAATTCGCCACCAAAAGAAACCCTTCACTAGTGGACGCATTTGAAGAAGTTTGAACCATCCCCAACTGTTATCCGTAGTGTTTGGAATATCCCAAAACGAACGCCCCTCAACTTGTATAAATGAATCCAAGAACCCAAAGATATTCTTTGTTAGACACAATATTCCAAATATGTGTAGTCAATAGGGCCATATTAAAAATGTTTAAGCAACGAAGACCTAGACCCCCTTCCCGTTTAGGAAGACATATCACTTCCCACGCCACCTTTACTTTTCCCCTCTTGTACTCACCATTACACCATAAAAACCTTCTAATGATTTGGTGAATATCATGAATAATGCCCTTAGGAATCATAAGAACCGAAGCCCAATAGACATGAAGCGAAGAAATAACCGACTTACAGAGTTGGAGTCTCCCCGCAAAAGAAAGAGACTTGTTCTTCCCATCACGAACTCGGTTTGTAGCCTTCTCAACAAGTATCTTACAATCCCTATTCAACAACGTGGATGAAATTAACGAAACCCCAAGATATTTCACCGGTAGTGTGCCTTCCAAAAAAGGCATAATAGATAAAATAGCAATTTTAGTGTGATTACGAACATTACAGAAGAAAGCCGTACTCTTGGGAATGGTTGAAACCAATCCTGACGCTGTTTTGAACTCATCCAAAGCATCCATAATAACTCTAGCCAAATCAATATCCCCTCTCGCGAATATAAACAAATCGTCCGCAAAGCACACGTTAATAAGCTCCATCTCTTCGCAATGATGGTGATAATGAAACTCATTCGATATACGGACCTTTCTTTTGAGCATAAGAGTGAGCACTTCCATAACCAACGTGAATATATAAGGAGAAAGGGGATCACCTTGACGCAACCCACGTTTATCTTTGAAAAAACCACGTTTACAACATATACCTCGTGATAATATATTGTGAATAGTTATAGTACAACTTAGAGTGATCCTATATTATCTTAGGTACCTCAAATTCATCAATAACACCACTCTTCTTTTTGCAAAAACAAACACAACCTTAGAAATATTCACTTTATCTCCCACTGGAACTTTAGTATTACGTTTTGATCTTTTCAACGACATGCTTTAATGAATTAATCAACAAAAACTGTTAAAACTGGAAATAAATGTTCAAATTGTTAATCGATCTACAGGAATGGATTGTCAAAATTGCATGAAAATGAAGCATAATCAAGGATTCTTTAATGGTAGGAAAATTAATAAGAGAAGAGAATACTTTCGGAAAGTTGTGGCATGAGATTACTAAAAAGATGTAACAATATAACATCACATAATTAATCATGTGATATTACTAGTTTATCTTTAATAATAATAAACTCATCAAATTTATATATTGGTCATTAGTTACTTCTTTTTTTGATGTGGGATAAAGTTATCACGTAAAAAGCTTCATCCAATCCTCTGCATATTGCTAAGGTGTCAACATGGATCATATATATTAAGAAACAACCTATCATGGAACATGTATATTATAATTCTTGTTATATACAAGTTTATAATTCTCGTTATTAACGGGTTTTGCAAGTAAATCTACACATGCGCAACTCAAACACTTGCCTGGTGTGGTTGCGGAACTCCTGCCGACCATGGTAAAAAAAGGTCAGGTACTGTCCCTCTATTCTTGTAATACGAATTAACCTTGTGAGTTTCTATAGTATTAGCTATGGATGTATATATATATATATAAATATACTTGTAAAATTATATGACGGCAAGGAGACTTTGCAACCCAACCTGGAACATCATGATTAACATCGACGTAATTGACTGATGAATACCTACATTGTTGGCTATATAATCAGTTATTTGTATTCGAATTTGGAGTTATAGAATGATTTTCCCAAGCATCCCCTAACAACTGTTTCATTTCATGCAGTACATTACTTGTTGAAAAATGTAATGTTGATTCATGAATGGGTCTTGTCAATATTTCGGCCCATCAGGTCCAAAACCGAGGACCTGACCGTTGGATCCGAGGTAAGACCGACCCTACCCGATTAACCCAGTTGGGTCCGGGTTTGGCCCGGTGCTCTTATACCCAGTTTCCACTTCTAAATAAATTTAGACAAGTTCACTTGTACATGTTTTTTATTGAGCGATATGGTGTGTATGTTATACAATCCTTGCTCTATATCGAGAAAAGTGTATTTTGCTTATGTTACAATACTAAAATCTAATATGGTTTCTAAAAATCGCTTCCTAACATGACAACAATAAAATATGTTTCATGTTCCTACAATCTTTCAAAAAAGTGAATATAAAGAGACTTTTACGAACTTAATTAACAAGACAACATGAAGCCATGATTTCACCTATAAAAGCACATCCAAATTTTGTACAATAACCGATGTGGGACAAGAACTTATTTGAGGTCGACAAATTCGAGTCATGGTTCACCACACCCAAAATTGTTTAAGCTGCAGTTGAGAATGTTTTCGAGAGCCTAGCATACTCTACTTGTTTGTGATGTAAAATTGTTATATCATCGCTAAGCATTTAACACCATATTAGATTTTAGTATTGTAACATAAGCAAAATACACTTTTCTCGATATAGAGCAAGGATTGTATAACATACACACCATATCGCTCAATAAACAACATGTACAAGTGAACTTGTCTAAATTTATTTAGAAGTGGAAAATGGGTATAAGAGCACCGGGCCAAACCCGGACCCAACTGGGTTAATCGGGTAGGGTCGGTCTTACCTCGGATCCAACGGTCGGGTCCTCGGTTTTGGACCTGATGGGCCGAAATATTGAAAAGACCCATTCATGAATCAACATTACATTTTTCAACAAGTAATGTACTGCATGAAATGAAACAGTTGTTAGGGGATGCTTGGGAAAATCATTCTATAACTCCAAATTCGAATACAAATAACTGATTATATAGCCAACAATGTAGGTAGATAAGATGTCCAATCCAACTAGTTATGTTTTATCGTCTGTATGCAAAACATAACTCAAACTCAATGGAACTTAGAAGATAAACTAACGCTTCCAACACAAGATGTACTTATACTTGATCACATTTCTTATGTAAGTACAAGTAGTACTTTATAATTTTGCATTGTGACAATATGAACTTATACCTCATGTCCTAATGCATACAATTCAAATTCTGAAACATAATTGTTGGAATGGGTAAGTTATGTTACAGATCGAACATGATCCGCCTTGAGTAAAAGAGTCCGATTTGACCCATTCATAAGAATAATTGTTACTCTATGCATTAGCAACCGCAAAAGATGGGACAAGATTGAGTTTGTTTTAAATGAAATATTGCATCTCTCAAGCTACGAAAAATATAATAACTCGGAAAAATAATGAAGGTGAAACTTATCCCACATCGGTGAATGTAGAAAGGTGGATGTGTTTTTATAGCTTTTAAATTCATATAATTTGTCCCTCGTTATTGTTAATCAAAATGTTACTTTGAGATTATCAATCATGCATGATCCGGTTATCGAGTCCAATTTATATTTTTCATATTTATTACTATAGATATATAGAAACAAATTATGAAAAACACTTCTCGCCTTAGGTTTATAACAATATGGTGATTAAGTTAATGCAGGATAGGCATATATTCTCAGACATGCTTTCCTGAACCGTGTAGGCGGGAAGCCATACAGGTCCTTATCGAAATTTTTTATTTACAAATTACAAATATTTGGTGTTTGTTTGTTGTAGTTTTTCCTATCCGAGTGTTACTAGGTTCACCTTCTTATATAACTTTCTCTATATAAATTCCTTATTTTTACTGTTAGAATGATGACGCTAATGTAGTTCATTTTAGTACTTTTTATATTAGAACACTACAACATTCGCGCCCTACCCCAGCGATAATTTTGGGGTTTCCCCAGCGACATGTCGCTGGGGATAGATTTCCCCAGCGACATTTCGCTGGGGAAAATTCGTTGGGGTATGCTAGTTGTTAAATGTATCCCCAGCGACTTACCCCAGCGACCTGCGGGCCCCACAGACTTTTCCTGAAAGAACAGATTGCCACGGTGGCAACCTTTTCCCCAGCGACATATCGCTGGGGAAAAGTCCTTATTAAACAAAAAAATTAAGTTAAACTTAACCATTTTAGCTAATTACAAAGTTTCCCCAGCGACATGTCGCTGGGGAATCGTTCCTTTTATTTGACTTGTCAACGCGTTGTCGTTGACTTGTCAACGATTTCCAAAGTTTCCCCAGCGACATGTCGCTGGGGAAACTCTCGATAATATTGACTTGTCAACGCTTTGCGTTTGACTTGTCAACGAATAACCAAAGTTTCCCCAGCGACATGTCGCTGGGGAAGAGTCTGCAGGTTTTTTTAAAATTGCCTGCACAGCAGGCGTTTTCCAGATTTTTTCCGGAATTTTTCCGGAAAAAATCTACCAAAACCTGTAACAAAAACCTGTATTTGGTCACCAAAAGACACATATAAAGTAAATTGAAATACAAATCAACACAAACGCGGAATAAGTTCAAACTTGCACCAAAATATAATATAACGTTCTAATTTAGTCAAGGATACTAGGAATAAGTCGGGATAGTTAAGGATATAAGGGAAACAAGCGTTCTAATTTAGGATAATAGGGAAACAAGTCAAGATGAACATAAAGAAACTATGTACCATACTAACAAACACATATATGACACGACTAGCTCGCGTCATCGCCACCATCCTCGCCACCCTCCCGATCCTCAGCATCATCACCCGGGCGACTCCCGCTCCCACTGGCACCACCACTCTCATATCTCGAAAAAAGATCGCCATACCTGCCGTCGTTTCTCAGCACGCCCATCATGAAATCAACATCCCGATCTCGACGAGTCTCAGGGGGTGGTGGCGAAAAGTACGAGGGAGTACTGGTGTATCCCGACAATACCATACCCACGCCAGGATGGTGGCCGCGTGATAACTAAGATTTTCCCAGTTAAAAATTATCGTTCTGGTGTTCTCTTCGAATTGAAAAAACTTGTGTTTAATGTGTGACTCTATTGTTTTTGGTGGAACAAAGATGTGTCGTTGTAGTGTTTAAAATAAAGGGTGCGGAACAATTAAAGTAAAGGTGCTCTTAAAGTAAATCTAAGTCTAATTAAAATAAAGGTGCAAGTATTTAAAAACGTGACTGAAATTAAAGGGCACTAAAGTAAATGACGCAAACTTAAATCTAACTAAGGCAAACTTAAAACGCGACTAAAATTTAAACTAAGGCAAGACTAAAATAAAACTAAGGCAAATAAACTTAAAGTGCAATTAAATAAAAGGCAGGAAAAATAAAGCTTGAAAATAAAAATCAAAGACAAAAGCTAATAAGAACCTGAATACAGCTCATTCGGAATAATCCTTCGTTGGGAACAATCACTCGTCCGGAATGTCACCTTCGGTTGGAATGATTCTTCTTTGCTCGGAATATCACCAAAATCCTTGATTCGGAACAAATTGATCTGAATATGTCACACAATCCTTCGTTCGGAACTTTACTGATTCGGAACTTCTAAATTTTGCTTTGATTCGGAACTTATGGTCACCCTTGATTCGGAATTTTCAGACATCCGAATGAACACTTCTGATTCGGAACTTATCCTTCGTTCGGAACTTCGTTCGGAATTTTCGTTCGGAAGTTCGTCCGGAACTTCGTTCGGAACTTTCGTTCGGAAGTTCGTTCGGAAGTTAAGTGTTGATCCGGAACTTTTGAGTTCCGAATGAATATCCTTGACCCGGAACTTTTGAGTTCTGAATGAAGTAAATTGACCCGGAACTTTTGAGTTCCGAATAAACAAAAGCTTGACTCGGAAGTTCTCCTTCGTCCGGAACTTTGAATGTTCCGGATGAACAGTCTTGGCTCGGAACTTTTTACCTGGAAAGATCAGAAACAAGAACAACCTTCCGAAGAACAAGGAAAACAGTAGCAGCAGATCTAAATAACAAATTAATCAAAATAAAAACACACGATTTAAATAAACTAATGACGAATCAACAGTAAACACAATCAAACAATTAAAATCAATAAATCAAACAACTTTAACCACAATAATCAAAAACCACTTGGATCAAAATAAAAGCATGAACATGAACATAAACATAAACTCATAAATCAAAGATTAAGAAAGGTAGATAAGAGATTGACAAGATAAAGTAAAGATTGACAATAATTAAATGAAAACTTACTTGAAATTAAATGAATTTAAGGTGCAAGACAAGGTATTTAAATTTGACAAGAAATTAAATGACAAGGTAAGTAAATGGTGGAAGAGCTAATTGTCACACTTAGCCAACAACATGAAAAATTAACAATCCTAATCTATTTATAGGAGGATTAAGGAAGCTTCCTCCCCTCCTTCATTTCTTGTTAATTGCAAGATTAAGCCCTTAAGCATATAGTCTTCATTAATTGCACCATTAGTCCTTTTTCCTTCTAATCTTCTTTAAACTTGGACTATAATGACTTGTGGCTTGGGATTTCTTTTGAACTCGTTTTTAAATTCTTCAATAAAATAGACTTGAATTCTTCGGCTTTTGATAAACTTCCGTCTTTTGACTTTTTCTTCGATAAATCTTCAGAATTGGTCGTGGACTTCCGTTCTTTTTGCACTTTTGACTTCTTGACTTCGTCTTTCATCCTTTTCTTCAATAAAAGTCCGTAAATGCCCGTGAATGTCCGTGTTTTCTCCACTTTTCACCTTTTCGTCCTAAATCACAACAAAAACACAAACCACGCATAATTCCGACATAAAAGACATAAAATACACGTTTTGGTCCGATTATTATTGTAATTAAGTGGTAGAAAAGATGGGTGTTTACACACCTATCATATCCCCTACACTTGGCCATTGCAATGTCCTAATACAATGCATTAGTTACAAAGCAAGATTACACTTTTCATCATAATTAATCCACGTTGGCCTTTATTAAAGAGATAGAAAATTAAAATGAAGAAATCAAAAGCATACCTTGGGTTTTGGAAATGTTATGAATAATCATCATCCTCAAGTTTTCACTTTCTCCAAACCAAGCTTAAAAACGAGATCATTGTTATTATAAGTTAGTAAACTAACACGAACTCATGTGGGCCAATTACTCACTTAGACTCCCTTATTCCTAGGTGTATCTCTTATATTTTATTATTGTCTTAAATGATCACGAGGATGCATTTTTGACTTATTTCGATAGTTATTAAGTCTGAAAATAAAGTGAACGATTTAATCAATAGTTAGCTAAAGGACAAAATCTTTTAAAACTGCTTCTCGGGACCTCATAAAGTTCATATCTTGGCATAACTCGTTTCGCGATTTGAGACCTTTCTCGGACCGATATTTGGCAGCGACTTCATACTTCAAACCATGAGAGACGTTCATGAAATTATGGTCTTCTCTTCATATAGGAATTTCTTCACTTGAAGTTTTGAGAGATTCATACTTGGACCACGACTTCTTCATTTTTCTCCAATCTTTATTTTGGACTTTGATATACAACGATCCTCCTCCTTTTATGACTTGGATCTATTTATCCTCATACCTTGTTAGGGCCTTTTCGGATACACTTCTCCATGAATTTTGGGGAGTATTGCTTTACGTCGTGTGTCTCGATCCTTCATATTGATTTTCGATAAATGATTCTTCACATCACTTTGGATCTTTAGCAACAAAATATAGCCCTCATGCCTTGTTAGGGCCTTTTCGGACTCGCCAATCTTCGCATCCCGCTTCAATAAGTTATGCCTTGGCTATGAACTCTAATCCATACCGAGCAACTTTTAAACGATCGTGGGCTAGAAGCTAAGTAACTTTTCAAATCGTACAACCTTATTTATTAGCAGATAAATTTATTAGCAAGCGATGGGAGAATAGGCTCATAATTAACTCACATAAATTCACGAAAAAATACCGAACTTATAATTGGCTCTATCATCTCTCGTTCTCCACAGTTTAAAATCTCAAGTAATGAGACTCGTGGATACTTAGCCTTTTAAATCAAGGTTTTGGGTTTTCGAGTCACCTATAGGATCTTGCAAATTCTTAGACTTTTTCAAGTTTAGAAATTGCATTTTAAAGTTCCCTTGATAAATGACTCTCTAGGATCAATTATAGGAACTTGCGAAAAGTTCTTGTTCTTAACCCGTGAGAGTTAAGACTTTCACGTTTTATAGCTCCCTATATAAAAGCCTAGCAAAACTTGACTTAAACATGTTAAGGATACTAGCTAGAGTAAACTCGGATTGAGTCAAAAGATTCACAACGTTTTGAAAATTAAAACCACTTATTTAAACAATTATTCTAATAAGGAAAGAAAATAACTATACAAAGGTAAAAACTAATAGGCCAAAATAGATCAAAAATTTTGAAAAATGTCGAAAAATTGATTTTCCGGTTAAAATGAGGACAAAAACAAGGAAAAGACCACTTAACTTCGATAGAAGTCCCCCTACACTTAAGATAAACATTGTCCTCGATGTTTAAGCATGTGGGAGTAAACTCCCCTACACTTAGGACATTGTGCACGTTATTTAAATCTCGCTAAGGAAAAGACAATTAAAGAGATTCATATTTTAAATTTGAGAAAATATAAAATAGTGAATCGAAAAGAGTTTAGGATAGAACCGGGAAGAAGTGGACACGGAATCACGGGTCGTCAAGAATCATCAAGAGTGGATCATTGAAGCTCGAATCCCTGATTAAGAAGTGAGGAGAGGAGATAGCAAACCAAAGGGTCCCCCTACACTTATGATAAAGAAAGCGAAAAGATAGATGCAAGGGTTGCCTCCCAAGAAGCGCTTGGTTTTTGTTAACCGAGTCGTGAGCCTGACTCGACCTTGATCATCAACGGAAGAAGCGTGAAACATATCCACCAGGATCAAAGACATAGTTTTCATCCATCAATAAGCACGAGCTTAAGGCGAACAAGGCAAGCAAAATAAGAAGTGGCAAGGTTCCCTTAAGCAGCGATGGAGCACGGTGGAAGCAAGTAGGAAGCGGTGCAAGCATGTCTTCAAAATTTCCAAAGATTTTTCCTTTTATTTCATCAGGTGGATACTGAGATGGCTTAAAGACTTCAATACCGGGGTCGAACACCTTTTCCTTTAAGGGAAAATAGCATTCAGGCTCAGCCGAGTGTGAAGAAGATCCGCAAAGAAGCACAACCTCGTCCTCAGAAGGGGGACAAAGAGGTGTCAAATCATACGTGCAACGGATATTGGTGTCGACCGGTTTCTTCTCCTTTGACAAAATTTTCTTCAAATCCAAAGTAGGATCAAGACGATAATCTTCAAAGTCCAAAGGAGGTGCATCACTCTCATGAGGGAAGTAAGTGTTGAGAAATTCAGAGAAATCTTCCTCAAATGAGTAATCATCCAAAGTAGGATCGAGTGATGGCGAAGGATCTTCATCATGTGAAGAATCACTCGAGAGAGTATCGGCCTCATCAAAATCATCGAAAGTAGGCAGCTCGGGATACTCAGAAGTACAATCAAAATCATCCGAATCTGAGCTAGAATCATTATCATCATAAGCATCAAAGACCGGTGGAGAATCATAAATGGGAGAAGCGTCCAAAGTGGGGAGAGAATCATCCATATCATTGTCAAAGAGTGGATTATCAATGCAAGAGTCAAATAGAGGATTGTCGTAGACGACAAAGTCATCGAGCACATTTATCATATTCACTGATTCTCGACCTCCAAAGGATTTGCCGGTAAGCTTCCCCATTTTAAAAACTTTTGAATCATCCCTGACTCGTAAGATTAACTCACCTTCGGCCACATCTACTAAAGCTCGTCCGGTTCTCAAGAATGGCCGACCAAGTATTAAAGGAATACGAGGGTCCATTTCATAATCAACTACGACAAAATCGATCGGGAAAGTAAATGTGCCAACTTTGATAAACACGTCTTCGGCTATACCAACGGGGTAAGCGAGAGTGCGGTTTGCAAGTTCGAGAGTCATCTTTGTTGGAATGAGGTCAGGCAATGATAGTGTTTTCCAAACACTCAAAGGCATAAGATTTATACTAGCCCCGAGATCAGCAAGGGCAGTAAATTCTTCAGTTTTGTTGAACACGCAAGGCAACACAAAACGACCGGGATCTCCAAGCTTTTCCAGAAGTTCTTTGAGAATAAATGCAGAGCAGTTTTCATTTAATCGTGTGTTGGCGAGTTCAATCAGCTTCTCCTTCTTGCTAAATTTGATGGTCATTTTAGATAGCATATCCACATATTTCGATACTTGACAGTCATTCTTGGTTAGCTCGTTGGTCTTGCCTATGCGAGAAGGGTATGGGATTCTAGGTTGATAAGGAGACGGTGAAGGTATAGTTGGTAAAGGTTGTGATGTTGAAGGGTCCTTTCGAGATACATCGTCATGACGAGGCGGAGACGGTAATGGTGCAGTAATACTAGGTGTAGGAGGAGTAGGGATACATGGTGGAGGAGGAGGTGTAGATGATGGTGGTGGGGTAGGTGGATCGACAATGGTAATTCCACTACGCGTAGTTATAGCACTCACATTGGCTCGCGGATTAGTGACAGTGTTTGAAGGTAGAGAACCCGAAGAAGAAGGTTGAGCTTCGGGCAAGAAACTAGCCAATAGATTCTTTAATTCAGTCGTTTGAGTGATGAAGGAGGATTGAATATTATCACGAACCTCGGTTCTAATCTCATTTCCTTGCTTCAGGATATCTCCTTTCATATTGATTATTTGGCTTTGTAGATTCTTGATTTGCTCACCTTGAGTTCTCATGATGGCTTCAACATCGGGATTAATGGGTGGGTTTTGTTGGGTGGGTGGTTGATAAGGGTTAGAAGCTCTTGGTGGGATTTGGTTGCTTCTATTGTAGTTGTTGGAGGGGTTTTAGTTTTGAGGAGAAAAACCGGGTGAAAGGTAATTGTTGGAACGGTAGCTCAGCAGATTTCTATCCCCTTTTTGTCTAGCTTGGTAATTTTCTGGTGAACAATTACCATAAGCTGCATACACATTTTCCGGATTTCCTTGTGTCGAAGGACAATCAGTGTATGAGTGAGGACCGCCACATGTTTCACAAGGATTAGCAACCGCTTTAACTTGTTGTTGTTGTTGGTTTGAAGCGAGAAGCGTAATACTTTTGCTCATTTCGGCCATTATGCGGGTGAGTTCGGTCATCTCAGGGTTTGCTGAGGTGGAGGAAACATTGACTCTCGGGTTGTTCCTAGAAGAAGCAGAGGAATCCCAGTTCTTGTGGTGAGTAGTCATGTTCTCAATTAACTCTCTACACTCCTCCGGTCTCCTTTTCATGAATGTGCCACCGGCGGCTGCATTTATCGTATCACGATCTTGAAAAGTCAAAGCGTTGTAGAAAGTATCAATCAATGTGACGGGAAGCATGTTGTGGTTTGGACAACGGTCGATCAAGACATTATATCTCTCCCAAGCGTCAAAAAGAGATTCATTAGGGTCTTGCATGAAACCGCTGATCTGATTGCGAAGGCTCGTGACCATGGATGGTGGAAAGTAGCGCGACAAAAAGCGTTGAATCATATCATTCCAAGTGTGAATAGAATTCTTCGGGAGACGATCAAACCATTTCTCGGCATGATGCGATAAAGTATGTGGAAAGAGTTGTAGGCGAAGTACATCCATTGTGGCACCAGGCAACTTCATGCTTTGGGTGATTGTAATGAACTTGTCGAGGTGTTTGTTGGCATCATCATCAGGCAATCCTCTAAATGGGTTTGTTTATACTTGCTGAATCATGTGGTGCTTCAACGAAAACTCAGGAGCGTTGATTTGCATCAGCGCAATCGGTCCTCCTCGTCCAAACATTGTTGGTTGACAAAGTTCCTCCATGGTCCGAAGATCGGGCTATGGAAGAGCATTGTTATTATTATTATTATTATTATTGAGGTGCGGTGGAATGTTGTTGTTGTTAACACCTGCCATATCTAAATCTTCTTGACGCTCGGGCTCTTGATAATTAGAAGATCTAGTACGCATACACCTGAAAATGCAAAAGAAAACAAAACCAAACACAAAGACAATATATATACACAAGAAAGATAAAATCTTTTTGGATTTTTGAAATTTTTAATTTTTATGGTTTTTTATCAATTTTTAATTTTTTATGATTTTTTGAATTTTTAGGCAAGAAAAATAACGCTCACAAGTGAACGGATCCCAAAAAGCAACGTGTCTCTCACAGAAAACCGTCAATCTTAACGAAAACAGCCGGCAGCGGCGCCATTTGATAACTAAGATTTTCCTAGTTAAAAATTATCGTTCTGGTGTTCTCTTCGAATTGAAAAAACTTGTGTTTAATGTGTGACTCTATTGTTTTTGGTGGAACAAAGATGTGTCGTTGTAGTGTTTAAAATAAAGGGTGCGGAACAATTAAAGTAAAGGTGCTCTTAAAGTAAATCTAAGTCTAATTAAAATAAAGGTGCAAGTATTTAAAAACGTGACTGAAATTAAAGGGCACTAAAGTAAATGACGCAAACTTAAATCTAACTAAGGCAAACTTAAAACGCGACTAAAACTTAAACTAAGGCAAGACTAAAATAAAACTAAGGCAAATAAACTTAAAGTGCAATTAAATAAAAGGCAGGAAAAATAAAGCTTGAAAATAAAATCAAAGACAAAAGCTAATAAGAACCTGAATACAGCTCATTCGGAATAATCCTTCGTTTGGAACAATCACTCGTCCGGAATGTCACCTTCGGTTGGAATGATTCTTCTTTGCTCGGAATATCACCAAAATCCTTGATTCGGAACAAATTGATCTGAATATGTCACACAATCCTTCGTTCGGAACTTTACTGATTCGGAACTTCTAAATTTTGCCTTGATTCGGAACATTTGGTCACCCTTGATTCGGAAGTTTCAGACTTCCGAATGAACACTTCTGATTCGGAACTTATCCTTCGTTCGGAACTTCGTTCGGAAGTTTCGTTCGGAAGTTCGTCTGGAACTTCGTTCGGAAGTTCGTTCGGAACTTTCGTTGGGAAGTTCGTTCGGAAGTTAAGTGTTGATCCGGAACTTTTGAGTTCCGAATGAATATCCTTGACCCGGAACTTTTGAGTTCCGAATGAAGTAAATTGACCCGGAACTTTTGAGTTCCGAATAAACAAAAGCTTGACTCGGAAGTTCTCCTTCGTCCGGAACTTTGAATGTTCCGGATGAATAGTCTTGGCTCGGAACTTTTTACCTGGAAAGATCAGAAACAAGAACAACCTTCCGAAGAACAAGGAAAACAGTAGCAGCAGATCTAAATAACAAATTAATCAAAATAAAAACACACGATTTAAATAAACTAATGACGAATCAACAGTAAACACAATCAAACAATTAAAATCAATAAATCAAACAACTTTAACCACAATAATCAAAAACCACTTGGATCAAAATAAAAGCATGAACATGAACATAAACATAAACTCATAAATCAAAGATTAAGAAAGGTAGATAAGAGATTGACAAGATAAAGTAAAGATTGACAATAATTAAATGAAAACTTACTTGAAATTAAATGAATTTAAGGTGCAAGACAAGGTATTTAAATTTGACAAGAAATTAAATGACAAGGTAAGTAAATGGTGGAAGAGCTAATTGTCACACTTAGCCAACAACATGAAAAATTAACAATCCTAATCTATTTATAGGGGAGGATTAAGGAAGCTTTTTCCCCTCCTTCATTTCTTGTTAATTGCAAGATTAAGCCCTTAAGCATATAGTCTTCATTAATTGCACCATTAGTCCTTTTTTCTTCTAATCTTCTTTAAACTTGGACTATAATGACTTGTGGCTTGGGATTTCTTTTGAACTCGTCTTTAAATGCTTCAATAAAATAGACTTGAATTCTTCGGCTTTTGATAAACTTCCGTCTTTTGACTTTTTCTTCGATAAATCTTCAGAATAGGTCGTGGACTTCCGTTCTTTTTGCACTTTTGACTTCTTGACTTCGTCTTTCATCCTTTTCTTCAATAAAAGTCCGTAAATGCCCGTGAATGTCCGTGTTTTCTCCACTTTTCACCTTTTCGTCCTAAATCACAACAAAAACACAAACCACGCATAATTCCGACATAAAAGACATAAAATACACGTTTTGGTCCGATTATTATTGTAATTAAGTGGTAGAAAAGATGGGTGTTTACACACCTATCACCGCGAAACTTGCCTCCTCGCACCATCCTGTTGATCTCGGCAGTGGTGTGCTCACCCGTCGCCTCTAGCTCCCTCATCTGATCCTGTGTGGTGACAATAACACAAGATAGTAAATATATTAGTCGGGTTGCTAGATTATTAATCAATGATTCATTAAAGTGTGTTTTGAAAAGAATACTTACATACAACTGGAGGGACTGCTCATCTATAAATACACCATCTGAATTCGTATGCAGACGATAGAACATGTCGATCTCTGTAGGCTCCTGTTGGGTTTCGGACGCCTTTTGCTGTGCATACACACGTAAGTAAGATCAATCTAATTAAATGCGGCAATAATAATATGTATGTAAAATCAATAATGATAATAATAAAATAAAAAAATAAATAATAATAATAATAATAATAAAATAAAAAAACCATAATAATGTAAAATCAATAATAATAATAATAATAATAATTACCATGAGCTGTCGAGTACGAGGGATCGACCGAGAACCATGTCGGGAGACAAGTGTTGCCTTGGACCGATTTTGGTTGTTTGTTAAGCATCGCTTCTTGTTATCTTCGTCAGTCCAAAACTCTATTTGTTTCTCCCGCACTTCAGGTGTGTACTCGTCGGGTCTGTTCCGCCTAATTTGATCCACATCGTATTCTCCAGTCTCGGGGTCTTATACACAGTAATCTCGCTTCAGACTAGCCTTGCGGGTGTTGTATGATTTTTGTAAATGGTGATTAATGGTATCATAAATACTCTTCCACCGAGGGGTGCTCATGTGCAGCGCAAGATCATATTTTTTCTGCAATCAAATACAACACATTGAAAACAGAGTTAGAAATATAATTTATATATTTATTTAAATTTCTTTATTTATTTATATGATATAAATAAATAAAAGAATTTAAATAAATATACACAATACAACACATTGAAAACAGAGTTAGAAATATAATTTATATATTTATTTAAATTCGTTTATTTATTTATATGATATAAATAAATAAACGAATTTAAATAAATATACACAATACAACACATTAAAAACAGAGTTAGCAATAAAATTTATATATTTATTTAAATTTGTTTATTTATTTATATGATATAAATAAATAAATGAATTTAAATAAATATACACAATACAACACATTAAAAACGTAGTTAGAAATATAATTTATATATTTATTTATATTTGTTTATTTATTTATATGATATAAATAAAAAACAAATTTAAATAAATATATACAATTAAATAAATGAACACGATAATTAAATAAATATAAAATGATAACTTACCCCAATAGCTGCCCTAGCCGCCGCCTTGTGCCCTTCGGGGACCTTGCTCCACGAAGGGTAATACAAAGGTATTTCCCTAACGACACACCCGCTTATTCCCCAATGATCTGAGTGGGGGCCGACAGGTATAACAAGGTTCCATCTACCGGCTACAAAGTCGATCTCGACCGGCCGGTTGTGATTCTCGGCCACCGCATCCAGTAATTTCAGGCAGCGGGTCTTCTCCCGGGTATTCTGCCTGTCGGCTCTCCACCCGCCCAAATTGGGCTTTTTCTTTCCTTTTCCAACAAAATCAAGTGAATGATAAAGTCATAAAAGTTAAGGCAAACAAGTTAAATATGTGTATCAAATTTGTATTACAATAATCCAGAAATTCTTACCCCGGTTGACGAAGCAACCTCCGCAACCGAATGATGGAGGACGTGGACGTGAAGGATCCTCGCCACCACCGTCCCCGCCATGTCCCCGTGCAAAATCAGTCATCTGTATACAGGTACAATTAGCATAACATGTAGAAATTATGAACAAAATAATACAAGCATGCACAAATCTAAATACAAGCATGCACAAATCTAAATATCAAAATAAATTTACACATTTAAATAAATTTATCAGAATAAGCTGTTTCAAACATCTTATCCTGATAAGCTTATCAGGATAAGCTGTTTGAAAACAGCTTATTCGGATAAGCTTATTAGGATAAGCTGTTTTCAAACAACTTATTCTGATAAGATTATCGGGATAAGCTGTTTCAAACAGCTTATCCTGATAACCTTATCAGGATAAGCTGTTTGAAAATAGTTTATTCGGATAAGCCGATAAGCAACATAACGAGTGTTTGGGTTTGCGTTTTTTACAGTTAACGAGTGTTTGGATTTACGTTTAATGGAAATTAACAAGTTTATAAATCTCCAACGACATGTCGTTGGGGAAACCAAAATGATAAAAATAAGTTAATAAGTGTTATCAGTTAGAATTAAAAAACATACTGTTAGTTGTGGTGGTCACTTGTGGTCGGCTGTGGTCGGTCGCTGTCGGCTGCGCTGTCGGCTGTGGTCGGCTGTGGTCGGCTGCAGTCGGCTGCGGTCGGCTACAATAACATAAAACATTAATTTAAAAAAACCATTCAATTAAAAAAACTATAAATTTATATAAAAAACAATTGAATTAAAAAAACCAAAACCTTTAATTTATATAAACTTAAAATGAAAGACAAAACCTTTAATTATGGCTAGTGGTGGTCTACTGCTATGGTAGTGGTGTGGGTGATTCGATGTGGTGGTGGTGTGGGTGATTCGTAGTGGTGACCGGTGGAATGATTCGCAGTGGTGATGGTGGGGGTGATGGAGATGGATATGGGTGATGGTGGTGGTGATTAGCAGTGGTGACTGGTGAGGGTGATGGAGATGGGTGGGGGTTTTACCCAGATGGGGATGGATGGAGATGACGGTGGTGATGATTGGTGGTGTAAATGGTGGTGATGATTGGTGGTGTAAATGGTGGTGATATTGGTGGTGTAAATGGTGGTTATGATGGCAGCGTTTGTTTGAGAGAAGAGAAAAAGAGATAAGCTAAGTTTCTGTAAATCTTATAAGGATAAGGTCTGGTCAAAAGTTTCCCCAGCGACATGTCGCTGGGGAAGCTTTTCTTTTTCTTGACGAACTTTTCCCCAGCGACATGTCGCTGGGGAAACTTAAGACTTTGTCGTTTTGCGCAGCTGGTTTATTAAACCTTAGAAATTAATGAATTTTTCCCCAGCGACATGTCGCTGGAGAAAAGTGTATTTTGTCGTTTTGTGAAAGAAGCGCGTTAATGAAATTTTTTGGAGGGATTTCGAAAATTGATAAAGAAAACTTACCCCATCGACATGTCGCGGGGGAAACAATTTTATATATTTGAATATTTTACTTTTATATAATTAAAAATAATAATATTTTACTTTTAGATAATTGATGTTATATACTTTTAAATGTATTAGATAGGGTTCAACATTATAGGTTCAATATATTAGATAGGGTTCATCATTAGAGGTTCAACGTATTAGATAGGGTTCATCATTATAGGTTCAATGTATTAGATAGGGTTCAACATTATAGGTTCATTGTATTAGATAGGGTTCATCATTAGAGGTTCAATGTATTAGATAGGTTTCAACATTAGAGGTTCAATGTATTAGATAGGGTTCATCATTAGAGGTTCAATGTATTAGATATGGTTCATCATTAGAGGTTCATTGTATTAGATAGGGTTCATCATTAGAGGTTCAATGTATTAGATAGGTTTCAACATTAGAGGTTCAATGTATTAGATAGGTTTCAACATTAGAGGTTCAATGTATTAGATAGGGTTTATCATTAGAGGTTCAATGTATTAGATAGGGTTCATCATTAGAGGTTCAACGTATTAGATAGGGTTCATCATTATAGGTTCAATGTATTAGATAGGGTTAAACATTAGAGGTTCAATGTATTAGATAGGGTTCATCATTAGAGGTTCAATGTATTAGATAGGGTTCATCATTATAGGTTCAATGTATTAGATAGGGTTCATCATTAGAGGTTCAATGTATTAGATATGGTTCATCATTAGAGGTTCAACGTATTAGATAGGGTTCAACATTGAAGGTTCAATGTATTAGATAGGGTTCAACATTGAAGGTTCAATGTTTTAGATAGGGTTTATCATTAGAGGTTCATTGTATTAGATAGGGTTCATCATTAGAGGTTCAATGTATTAGATAGGGTTCATCATTATAGGTTCAACGTATTAGATAGGGTTCATCATTATAGGTTCAATGTATTAGATAGGGTTCAACATTATAGGTTCAATGTATTAGATAGGGTTCATCATTAGAGGTTCAATGTATTAGATAGGGTTCATCATTATAGGTTCAATGTATTAGATAGGGTTCAATATTATAGGTTCAATGTATTAGATAGGGTTCATCATTAGAGGTTCAATGTATTAGATAGGGTTCATCATTATAGGTTCAATGTATTAGATAGGGTTCAACATTATAGGTTCATGTATTAGAAAGGGTTCATCATTAGAGGTTCAATGTATTAGATAGGTTTCAACATTAGAGGTTCAATGTATTAGATAGGGTTCATCATTAGAGGTTCAATGTATTACATAGGGTTCAACATTAGAGGTTCATTATATTAGATAGGGTTCATCATTAGAGGTTCAATGTATTAGATAGGTTTCAACATTAGAGGTTCAATGTATTAGATAGGTTTCAACATTAGAGGTTCAATGTATTAGATAGGGTTCATCATTAGAGGTTCAACGTATTAGATAGGGTTCAACATTGAAGGTTCAATGTATTAGATAGGGTTCATCATTAGAGGTTCAATGTATTAGATAGGGTTCATCATTAGAGGTTCAATGTATTAGATAGGGTTCATCATTAGAGGTTCATTGTATTAGATAGGGTTCATCATTAGAGGTTCATTGTATTAGATAGGGTTCATCATTAGAGGTTCAATGTATTAGATAGGTCTCAACATTAGAGGTTCAATGTATTAGATAGGGTTCATCATTAGAGGTTCAATGTATTAGATAGGGTTCATCATTATAGGTTCAATGTATTAGATAGGGTTCATCATTAGAGGTTCAATGTATTAGATAGGGTTTATCATTAGAGGTTCAACGTATTAGATAGGGTTCAACATTGAAGGTTCAATGTATTAGATAGGGTTCAACATTGAAGGTTCAATGTATTAGATAGGGTTCATCATTAGAGGTTCATTGTATTAGATAGGGTTCATCATTAGAGGTTCAATGTATTAGATAGGGTTCATCATTAGAGGTTCAACATATTAGATAGGGTTCATCATTATAGGTTCAATGTATTAGATAGGGTTCAACATTATAGGTTCAATGTATTAGATAGGGTTCATCATTAGAGGTTCAATGTATTAGATAGGGTTCATCATTATAGGTTCAATGTATTAGATGGGGTTCAACATTATAGGTTCAATGTATTAGATAGGGTTCATCATTAGTGGTTCAACGTATTAGATAGCGTTCATCATTATAGGTTCAATGTATTAGATAGGGTTCAACATTATAGGTTCATTGTATTAGAAAGGGTTCATCATTAGAGGTTCAATGTATTAGATAGGTTTCAACATTAGAGGTTCAATGTATTAGATAGGGTTCATCATTAGAGGTTCAATGTATTACATAGGGTTCAACATTAGAGGTTCATTGTATTAGATAGGGTTCATCATTAGAGGTTCAATGTAATAGATAGGTTTCAACATTAGAGGTTCAATGTATTAGATAGGTTTCAACATTAGAGGTTCAATGTATTAGATAGGGTTCATAATTAGAGGTTCAACGTATTAGATAGGGTTCAACATTGAAGGTTCAATGTATTAGATAGGGTTCATCATTAGAGGTTCAATGTATTAGATAGGGTTCATCATTAGAGTTCAATGTATTAGATAGGGTTCATCATTAGAGGTTCATTGTATTAGATATGGTTCATCATTAGAGGTTTATTGTATTAGATAGGGTTCATCATTAGAGGTTCAATGTATTAGATAGGTCTCAACATTAGAGGTTCAATGTATTAGATAGGGTTCAACATTAGAGGTTCAATGTATTAGATAGGGTTCATCATTAGAGGTTCAATGTATTAGATAGGGTTCATCATTATAGGTTCAATGTATTAGATAGGGTTCATCATTAGAGGTTCAATGTATTAGATAGGGTTCATCATTAGAGGTTCAACGTATTAGATAGGGTTCAACATTGAAGGTTCAATGTATTAGATAGGGTTCAACATTGAAGGTTCAATGTATTAGATAAGGTTCATCATTAGAGGTTAATTGTATTAGATAGGGTTCATCATTAGAGGTTCAATGTATTAGATAGGGTTTATCATTAGAGGTTCAACGTATTAGATAGGGTTCATCATTATAGGTTCAATGTATTAGATAGGGTTCAACATTATAGGTTCAATATATTAGATAGGGTTCATCAATAGAGGTTCAATGTATTAGATAGGGTTCATCATTATAGGTTCAATGTATTAGATAGGGTTCAACATTATAGGTTCAATGTATTAGATAGGGTTCATCATTAGAGGTTCAACGTATTAGATAGGGTTCATCGTTATAGGTTCAATGTATTAGATAGGGTTCAACATTATAGGTTCATTGTATAAGATAGGGTTCATCATTAGAGGTTCAATGTATTAGATAGATTTCAACATTAGAGGTTCAATGTATTAGATAGGGTTCATCATTAGAGGTTCAATGTATTAGATAGGGTTCATCATTAGAGGTTCATTGTATTGGATAGGGTTCATCATTAGAGGTTCATTGTATTAGATAGGGTTCATCATTAGAGGTTCAATGTATTAGATAGGTTTCAACATTAAAGGTTCAATGTATTAGATAGAGTTCAACATTGAAGGTTCAATGTATTAGATAGGGTTCATTATTAGAGGTTCATTGTATTAGATATGGTTCAACATTAGAGGTTCAACGTATTAGATAGGGTTCAACATTAGAGGTTCAACGTATTAGATAGGGTTCAACATTAGAGGTTCAACGTATTAGATGTTCATTGGAGGGAAAACATTAGAGGAAAAACATTGGAGGGAAAATGTTAACAATTTCCCTCACTTTTTAGCATAAAAAGAGAACCACACACACTCCTTATCATCACAACCACCAGCAGATCACACACACTTATCATCATAAACAAATTGTTATTATGTACATGTTTAAGCATGAAGCTTTTCCGTGCAGGTGTGGACATGGAGATGTAGTTCTTCGAGAATCGTGGACAACTGAAAACTTTGGTAGACTGTACTATGCTTGTCCACGTTCACGGGTTCAACCTCCAGTTTCATATGGATGCAATTTCTTTTTTTATGGAAAGACGAACGCGTCCAACTACTAATCAATTCTCTTGGAGGTTCAATGAGCTTTTCTCCTCCAAGCTCTTCTTCAAGACCTTCAACGAGCTTTTCTCCTCCAAGCTCTTCTACCAGACCTTCAACGATTCCAATTTCTTCTCCAAGCTCTTCAGCGTGTGCAAACTGTGTGCGCTTGAATGGAATGATAATGGTACTTGAGTGTACGATAGAGTTGTACCGCAACTCCGATAGGCACACATTGGATTCAGCTGCACTACTTCACGACCTTTACGATGACATGGGGAACATTCGTTTGAACTAGTCTATGATGTATCTGTTTTCGTGTTTATGAGTCTATTATCGGTTTAATATCCATGTTTAATTAAGTGCGTGTTTAAGTGTCCGTGTAGAATAAAGTTAGGTTTAGGCGTGTCTGTTTGTAAGCCTCAATGAATGTTAACAATTTTTAATTAATATTAACAATGAATGTTAACAATTATCAGTGAATGTTAACTTTTGGCGGGTAAAATGTTGGCGGGAAAACATTAGCGGGAAAATTAACCATTTGTCTCACTTTTTTTATCATAAAAAGAGATATACTATTTTAATATATATATTATATTTACTAAAATATTATATAAACATTACACATTTTTTGAAAATTGGTGGTCAAATAGAAGTTAACGTTTCCCCAGCGACATGTCGCTGGGGAAAGATTTGTTCGTTTTTTGTAAAATAGGCGCGTTAACGGAAAATCTTTGGAGGGAATCCTAAAAAGATTCCCCAGCGACATGTCGCTGGGGAAAATTTTGGACATAAATTAAACAACGCATTAACACTAATCAATTGGATTAGACGTGGAAGAAAGTTTCCCCAGCGACATGTCGTTGGGGAAAAGTTGGCGGGTTAATCTCCCGCTTGCAGTTTTTGTGAAATAGTTTGGTCAAAATTCAGTCAACTTTTCCCCAGCGACATGTCGCTGGGGAAACTTTTCTTTATTTTTTGGTCAAAATTTTTATGAGAAAGTTTGCCACGTCAGAAAGTTTTTGTCGTTTAGCGTCGTTTCCCCAGCGACATCGTGTCGTTGGGGAAAACCCCGATGGAGAAGGGCTGGATTGTTGTAGTGGAAGTACCGTGCTGAAGCTATAATATATGACTATGAAACGGAAAAAATAGCTCGCAAGCCATGATGGTTTCCTCGCCGAAGCTTTCTATTGTAGATCAATGTAAATAAATAGTTTAGATACCAACGATGGCAAACCTGTTACAACTTTTACTTTTTCAAGCCCACATTGTAAAACTCCGGTCAACATGGAAGATATTTAATATGATTATTTGCTCTTGATTAGTTATGGCACATTGGCACGTCAATGTTGGATGCTGATATTTAATCATTCTTATGGCCATTATTAGATGTGCAAAGAACCGCTTAATTATGATATATAATGAGGTGCCACATTCTGGTAATTGTTCATACCTTAATAATTCCGCTAACATAAAACAAACAAAGGCTAATATGATCAATTATCACAGCCATGACAGGCATACATAACAACACTTCCAAAATACCAGATTCCCTAATAAAACAAACAAAGAAAACTCCTTCCAAAATACCCGCCTTTAATCTAGAACACTATACGGACTTAGAAATGTTAGTTTGTATATGTTCAAAAGTTCGTTGTTGTAGGTACTTGGGATCTTTTTTTAGAGATCCAAGAACACATAGAAGGTGTAGATGAAATAAGGAAACAAGTTATTTAGTTAGCACAGGTTAACTATGTGTAATCCGTTACATGAGACACGTAGTTTATCTGTGTTAACTCAACAATTTGTTTACTTAGTTCTTCTACACCTTCTTGGTGTTCTTGGATCTCTGCAAAGATGTAAAGTACAACAACAACAACAACAACAACAAGCTTTTAAACACATACAAACACATTCCCAAGTCCTCTTAGTGTAAACAAATTAAAGAAACTTCAATGCTCACAATTGCTATCCACATGATGGATTGGTCTTGTCCATTCTCCAGCACGTAGTCGATCAAATGTGTTAAATACAAGTGTCTCAAATTGGAATAAAGTTGCTTTCTGTATTTATCATGCACGGACACACGCACATACCTCTTCATTTGTCCAATTTTTGGTCACTGAAATAGTGAAAAGAAAATGAATAAGAATAATACAGGATTATGAAACATGGATTAATTTGTAGTACGCATGGCTTTTAAAAAGTAGCACTATTCAAACTAGATACATGCATCTAGTTAGTTTGATCGTTAAAAAAACAAAAAGACAAATACTCCGTAATAGAGAGAGACTTACCTGAGGCATTGTTAAATTGTCGAATGAATTCGACTTGAGCTTATGAATTTTGGCAAATTATTGTGTTAAATACAAGGAAAAAGGTAAGAAAAAAATAAAAAGATACGGTTTGCAGTATGGATTTTATAGGTGTGTGTAACTTAAATTAGTTTTGTGGTCAAGTGTTTTTTTAACTGCTAGTATTTTTGACCTTATAAATTGACTAAATTAAAGGGTCTGTTAAAGCACTCTGTAAGAAAGTTGACTAAGAAAGTTAACTGGTTTAATTTCTTTGGTAATAAATTGAACCGTTTCTAACTCTGTTTTCAATGTGTTGTATTGTGTATATTTATTTAAATTTATTTATTTATTTATATCATATAAATAAATAAACAAATTTAAATAAATATATAAATTATATTTTTAAGTCTATTTTTAATGTGTTGTATTGTGTATATTTATTTAAATTCGTTTATTTATTTATATCATATAAATACATAAACAAATTTAAATAAATATATAAATTATATTTCTAACTCTGTTTTCAATGTGTTGTATTGTGTATATTTATTTAAATTCGTTTATTTATTTATATCATATAAATAAATAAACAAATTTAAATAAATATATAATTATATTTCGAACTCTGTTTTTAATTTGTTGTATTTGATGGCAGAAAAAATACGATCTCGAGCCGCACAGGAGCACCCCCTCGGTGGCCAAATATTTATAATACCATTGGTGCCCAGTTACAAAAATCATACAACACCAACAAGGCCAGTCTGAAGCGAGATTACTGTGTAAAAGACCCCGAGACTGGAGAATACGATGTGGATCAAATTAGGCGGAACAGACCCGACGAGTACATACCTGAAGAGTGGGAGAAACAAATAGCGTTTTGGACCGACGCCAATAACAAGAAGCGATCCGTAACAAACAACCAAAATCGGTCCAATGCAACACTTATCTCCTGGCATGGTTCTCGGTCGATCCCTCGTACTCGACAACTCATGGTAATTATTATTATTATTATTATTGATTTTACATTATTATTGTTTTTTTATTTATTTTATTTTATTAATATTATTATTGTTTTTTATTTTTATTATTTTATTATTATTATTATTAATTTTACATACATATTATTATTGCCGCATTTAATTAGATTTGATCTTACTTACGTGTGTATGTACAGCAAAAGGCGTCCGAAACCCAACAGGAGCCTTCAGAGATCGACATGTTCTATCGTTTGCATACAAATGAAGATGGTGTATTTGTAGATGAGCGGTCTCTCCAGTTGTATGTAAGTATTCTTTCCAAAACACACTTTAATGAATCATTGATTAATAATCTAGCAACCCGACTAATATATTTACTATCTTGTGTTATTGTCACCACACAGGATCAGATGAGGGAGATAGAGGCGACGGGTGAGCACACCACTACCGAGGTCAACAGGATGGTGCGAGTAGGCAAGTTTCGCGGCCACCATCCTGGCGTGGGTATGGTATTGCCGGGATATGCTAGTTCTACCCCGAGCTTTTCGTCACCACCCCCTGAGACTCGTCGGGATCGGGATGTTGATTTCATGATGGGCCGGTGAGAAACCACGGCAGGTATCAAGATCATTTTTCGAGATATGAGAGTGCTGGTGCCAGCGGGAGCGGGAGTCGCCCAGGTGATGATGCTGAGGATCGGGAGGGTGGCGAGGATGGTGGCGATGACGCGAGCTAGTCGTGTCATATATGTGTTTGTTAGTATGGTACATAGTTTCTTTATGTTCATCTTGACTTGTTTCCCTATTATCCTAAATTAGAACGCTTGTTTCTCTAGTATTCTTAACTATCCCGACTTATTCCTAGTATCCTTGACTAAATTAGAACGTTATATTATATTTTGGTGCAAGTTTGAACTTATTCCGTGTTTATGTTGATTTGTATTCCAAGTTTACTTTATATGTGTCTTTTGGTGAGCAAATACATGTTTTTGTTACAGGTTTTGGTAGATTTTTTCTGGAAAAAAATCCGGAAAACGCCTGCTGTGCAGGCAATTTAAATAAAAAACCTGCAGAGTTTTCCCCAGCGACATGTCGCTGGGGAAACTTTGGTTAATCGTTGACAAGTCAAACGCAAAGCATTGACAAGTCAAACGTATCGAGAGTTCCCCCAGCAACATGTCGCTGGGGAAACTTGGAAAATCGTTGACAAGTCAACGTCAACGCGTTGAAAAGTCAAAAATAAGGAAAGATTCCCCAGCGACATGTCGCTGGGGAAACTTTATAATTAGCTAAAAAGATTAAGTTCAACTTAATTTTTTTTATTCAATAAGGATTTCCCCAGCGACATGTCACTGGGGAAACTGTTGCCACCATGGCAATCTATTCTTCCAGGAAAAGTCTGTGGGGCCCGCAAGTCGCTGGGGTAAGTCGTTGGGGATACCTTTCTCATCGAGCGTACCCCAACGAATTTCCCCCAGCAACATGTCGATCAAATGTGTTAAATACATTTGATCAAAAATAAGGAAAGATTCCGCAGCGACATGTCGCTGGGAAACTTTGTAATTAGCTAAAAAGATTAAGTTCAACTTAATTTTTTTATTTAATAAGGAGTCGTTGGGGAAAATGTTGCCGCCGTGGCAATCTATTCTTCCAGGAAAAGTCCGTGGGGCCCGGAAGTTGCTGGGGTAAGTCGTTGGGGATACCTTTCTCATCGAGCGTACCCCAACGACTTTCCCCCAGCGACATGTCGTTGGGGAAACGTATCCCCATCTAAAAGTCGCTGGGGAAAAGCCCAAAATATCACTGGGGAAGGCCTCGAATGTTGTAGTGTTCACGTACAAGAATTCATTATAAATTTGACCAAACAGTGATGTTAGGTTTCATGTTGGCGAATTGAATGAGCATGATATGAATTTGACAAGTTTTTAAACTGTGAGTTACAAAAACCTGCATGAAAAGAATCATATTACAAATTCAAATTGTTGTAGTTTTGATATTGATAAATATGGCTAATATAATATTGATTAACCTTCCCCAAACTGCTTAAAACAGAAAGTTGTTAATGAAAAAAAAAAATTGCTTTCGAAGAAATATGATAAACTCCATTGTAAGTAATTCATTGTTTAAGATCTTCAGATTGAGGTTCTTTAGGATGTTCCTTTGTACCATTTGTTTGATTCTTATTTGGATGTTCCTTTGTATACTGATTGGAAATCTGTTATTCATACATTTCCCATCTAAATAAAGTTATGTCCTTTGCTACGACATGCAAATGAGAATAAAAAATATGCATACTATTAAACATTAGTCATCTTTCAACCCAACCGGTCACGTCTGTTGCACAGGGGGTTACTTCACGTTTCCAGGATCGAATGATCAAACAACTTATTAGAAACAATCATCATATACAGATTAGTAAAGGAACAATGAACACGGGTATGAACCCTAATAATACTTCTCATATTATTGAATCACGGGTTGCTTTACAATTGTTTGTATAAGTCACACACACACTCCTCTCTCTCTCTCTCTCTCTCTTTGTTTTACAATCGTTGTAATCCTACATATATATATATGAAGAAAGGGTATGTCCCAACCATCGTGTCCCTTCATAACAGAATTAACTACCCTATAACCGCTTTTCGGTTATTAACTATCAAACTAACACTATTGGTCCTTTATGTTACAAGACTTTGACAATTAAGGCCAACATTATCCCCCCTAATTGTTTAAGTCTTGTTCTTCGAGTCTTCATACTCGTCTCTGCGTTAGTATCATCTTTCACCATCTTCTCGATGTCTATCTCCAATTTGCATTCCCTGCGTTTTTCTCTGCAATCCCTGCGTCTTCCATGCAATCTTTGCGTCTTCCACTCAATATCTGTGTTTTCTATGCAATCTCTGCGTCTTCCACGATTTCTGGATCATTCAATCTATCACAGATTTTCTTCTTCGCGGTTGTTTCCTTCAGACGAGCCAACATCCACTATTGTCTCTTCATGGCATCACACCGTTGTTCTTCATTTTCGATTTCTTCACACAAACTTTTGCACCAATTTACATCACATGAATAAAACTTCATCCACTTTAATTCTTTCACATAATCCATTTGATCCTTCACGAATCATATCACACGTGTTTCCTTTTAATTCATTCACTAAATTGACGTCACCTTTCACATGCTATTTTTCCGCATCACACTGCTTTGTACTGGTTTTCTGATGGATTTTGAATCATTAACCCGTAGCCCTTTTCTTTGTGCGGTTCTTGGTGATGCCTCTTTCCCTTTTCTGGAAAAATAGATCTTTGTTCCTTTTCCCTAGAGACGGTCACGTCTCTCTATTGTCAAGCCCAAAACACCGAACGCTTGACACAAACCGCTCCTTCTTTTTCTCTGGTTTGATCCTTACTCGATCAAAATATGTTTCTTTATCGGTTGATTCTTCTGAATCAAAAACCTTTCGCTGTTTTGATTGACTGGTATGCGCACGGCCCTGTTGCTTGATCCCCTTTTGTTCTGTTTGCTGCCTCCCTTGTTGTTGTTTGAACCCTCGCTCTGATACCAATGTTGCACAGGGGTTACTTCACGTTTCCAGGATCGAATGATCAAACAACTTATCAGAAACAATCATCATATACAGATTAGTAAAGGAACAATGAACACGGGGTATGAACCCTAATAATACTTATCATATTATTGAATCACGGGTTGCTTTACAATTGTTAGTATAAGTCACACACACACTCCTCTCTCTCTCTCTGTTTTACAATCGCTGTAATCCTACATATATATAGATGAAGAAGAGGTATGTCTCAACCATCGTGTCCCTTCATAACAGAATTAACTACCCTATAACCGTTTTTCGGTTATTAACTATCAAACTAACACTATTGGTCCTTTATGTTACAAGACTTTGACAATTAAGGCCAACAACGTCAAAATCACGAAAAACAAGGTTTTTCTTGGGTTGATCAATCCCCATTGGCTAGTTCGTCTATTTTGTATCTCCAATTCTTGTATAACGAGATCATATATATTGTGATGAAAACACATAAAGAAAGCTTCCATCAACCCGTCATTAACTGATTATATAATGGATTTTTTGTGGTTTTATATAGTCGATAGAAAACAACAATTAAACACCTATAATGGATTTTCATGTGGTCATTTGGTTAAGAGGGAACTAAAACAACAATAAAAGAAAGTTGTCAATGAGTTTTTCGCTAACCGTAAGATTGAAATTGTGTTAGATGAAAGATAATAACTTGTCCCACATCGGTGAATGTACAAATGGTGAATGTGTTTTTATAGATTACAGTTACACCACTAAAGTTATGTAATTTGATTTGCTAGATGCCCGATAATCAAAATGTTAATAACCGATCATCTACTCGACCAGTTTTTAGTTATCGTGTCAGATTTATATTTTTATATACCATATTACAATAGATATATATAAAATTATTGAGCAGAATTTTATAAGAATATTTTAATTTGAGCAGAAATAGAATATTCGTAAAAGATTTTGATTTGCAGTTCATGAACACCTACAATATTTTATAATTGTTGGAATGTTCGTACACGAGCAGCAGTTTCACGGGCACCAAAATTTATCCATATATGGTTTCCGCTTACAGCATTTTCGGGTTCTGATGAGCCCGATTGCCCAGCTCCGCCTGTAATGGTATAGTGGATGATTTAAAGGAATTGCCACTGAAAGGGTGATTACCCAACTCATAAAAACATAATCATCGAACCCCTAGTCTCCCATGTCCATTGTTAACAGTAAAAACCTTGTGAATCAAAACCGTTGTTAACAGTTACGTTAATTGTAGTAAAGTTAATTGTGGATTAAATATTGTCTCTCTCAAAGTAATACAAATGAAAAATCTCAAGAAAAAAATTGAAAGCATAGCTTGTCCCACATACATGGATGTACGAAAACCGAATGTGTTTACATAGTTAAAACCATGGAAGTAACTTTAGAAGTTTTGTTACATATACATTGTAGGGAAACGTGTATACTTTTATCAATAAAATCGAATTACAATGATATAAGAATTAACAGAATTTAATAACAGAAATTAAAAGACAATAAATTAAATAATGAAAGTAAAAGCAGTAAACGGTCGTGAAACGAGGCTCGTGTTTAAAACGATTCCCTTAAAACAGATCCACCGTCTGTTTTCCAGGGTACAACGTTCAAAGCTATTGTACAGCCGGACCTGACATACTTGCCTGAAAGATCACGGAAAGTAGTGTGCTTCTGATCGAAAAGACCGCCAGAAATATATCAATGGAACTAGTAAACTTTGTGTGTTTTTGTTGGTACATCTCAAATGATGGAAAAGGCCATCTATTTATATTCATGGAGAAATCATACGGCAATGCAAAGAATGAAATGATAAGTACAATTCTTTCAATCAATATCCATGTCATGACAACTCATTTGATTGTCAGTTAATGTACTCAATTGGTAACAATATCATATAGTGATAATCCTTGAGGTTTACATGTCAACAAAGCCTTATCAATATGTAAATTATGGCAACTAGAATCAATCATTGACTAGCTAATTTGTAAGTGATAACAATCACTCATAAATTCAACAAAATCAATATCCTGGTAAGTGACTCATTGATTTTCAAATGATAACACCATTTGATATTAGTCAATATTTACTAGTTGCAATTCATGATAAAACCAAATTCCTTCATTTCAGTTACCCGTAGAGACTCGATATCTCATTCATACTAACTCCATTTTATACATATAATGGCTCGACTTGGCCTTACACTCAATAATTATATTCGCTAATAATTATACAAGTCCAAAGTTAGTAACACACTGTTTTCCATTATATTTTCCCAACAATCCCCCACATGAATGGAGATCGGTCGAAATCACACGAAACTTTCGGCGAAATTTCTGCAGTTGAGTCCTGCATAGGATAGGTAGGTGTGACCCTTTGAAACTTCCCTTGTGAGATTCACTTAGTCTCCTAGATCTAAGTAGACGCGATGTCCTTGAACTTAGCCTCTATTTACGTAGACGACAATACACACTCACACACGACTCTCCCTGACATTGTCAAGTCCTCATAGTCGTGCCCGTTATGGTCATGAGCACTAGCCTGGTTCTGTAAGAGATTTTAGAAATTGCGCCCCCACAATTTCCTTCGAAGCGACCCTACTTCTCTCTCACATAGGTGATTACATCCTGAATCATTAAAAGCATATGTTTTATGATTTCATCTTGAATAATTTAGCTTTATGATTTCATCTTGAATCATTAAGCCATATGTTTAACCTCTCAACAAGTCACATTGTTCTATAAATGGACTAGGAAAGTTACATGTTAAGTAACTCCCCCACATTGACATGACTTCCCCCACATGTCTATGATTAGGTTTTCTTATTGAACCTAGATCTTGGGACCTCCAGTCAACTAGGTTAGGTTTTCTTTCATAGAAACTCATTCCTTTAAGGGCTTTAGTCCCATTCCTTTCGACGACTTACTAACTAACTCTCTGCTTAAGCCTTTTGTAAACGGATACACTATGTTATCCTTTGACGCCACATAGTCAATTGAGATAACTCCACTTGAGAGTAGTTGTCGTATCGAGTTATGTCGACGACGGATATGTCTGGATTTCCCATTATACATTGTACTATTGGCTCTTCCCATGGCCGATTTACTGTCACAATGTATACTAATGGCCGTTAATGGTTTTGGCCATCTTGGTATGTCCTCTGCGAATTGACGTAGCCATTCCGCCTCTTCTCCGCATTTATCTAGCGCGATAAATTCAGATTCCATCGTGGACTTAGCTATAATTGTTTGCTTGCAAGACTTCCATGATATAGCCGCCCCTCCTAGTGTAAACACATATCCACTAGTCGATCTCGAATCCTTTATGTCGGAGATCCAATTTGCATCACTGTATCCTTCGATAACAGCAGGATGTCTTTCATAATGCAGTCCATATTCGCGACTGTATCTCAAATAATGAAGTACCCTCGTTATAGATTTCCAATGTGTATAACTTGGATTACTCGTATACCTGCTTAGCCTACTAACAACGTATGCTAAGTCAGGTCGGGTACCTGTCATCAAGTATATTAACATGCCAATAATCCTTTAATACTCTAATTGGGCAACACCTAAGCCTCTATTTTTAGATAAATGCAAACTGGTGTCAATTGGAGTTCTAGCTAGGCCGGAATCCCCCGCATTATGAGTATTGAGAATTTTGTCCACATAATGTGCTTGACTCAACACAAGTCCATTATGGGTTCGTATGATCTTTATTCCAAGGATCACATCAGCTAAACCCATATCCTTCATGTCAAATTTTGATTTTAGCATGTCTTTGGTAGATCTGATCACCTTGTCGTTACTACCAACGATAAGCATATCATCGACATACAAACACAAAATCACATATCCGGCACTTGTGTCCTTTACGTAAACACACTTGTCGCATTCATTGATTTGGAACCCACTCTCTAACTTAGTGTGATCAAACTTTTGATGCCACTGTTTGGGAGCTTGCTTTAAGCCATATAATGACTTAACAAGTCTACAAACCTTGCCCTCTTGTCCAGGAGCTATGAAACCCTCAGGTTGGTTCATATATATTTATTCTTCTAAATCTCCGTTTAGAAAGGCCGTTTTGACATCCATCTGGTGAACTTCCAAATTTCTCACTGCGGCAATCGCAAGTATCATTCTGATAGAGGTTATTCGCGTCACGGGCTAATAGGTATCAAAGTAATCTAGACCTTCACGTTGTCTAAATCCTTTGATTACCAATCTTGCTTTATACTTTTCCATGGTGCCATCAGCTTTCATCTTCTTCTTGAAGATCTATTTATAACCTAGTGGTTTACAACCCGGAGGTAAATTCACGAGCTCCCACGTATGGTTTTGTAAAATAGACTCTATTTCACTTTTGATGGCTTCTCTCCATTGTTGGCCTTTCGAGGAATTTACCGCTTCCCAGTAAGAAGTAGGTTCATTTTCTACCATAAAAGAAACGAAATTGGGTCCAAACGATTTCTCGTTTCTTGCCCTTTTGCTTCTTCTTGGTTCAACCTCTTCTTCCGCAGTTTGATCTTGTCTCTCATCTTGGAGATCATTATCATCTCGTTGTCTCTTGTCTTGGACAACATTGTCATATAATCTAGATGAACTTCCTGTTTCCTTAGATAAACAAGGAAATATATTCTCAAAGAAGGAAGCATTTCTAGATTCCATCACTGCGTTCTTTTGTATATCCGGATTTTTCGATTCATGTACAATGAAGCGATACACAGTGCTATTCTTAGCATATCCAATGAATATACAATCCACAGATTTAGGTCCGATCTTTTGGGTCTTTGGTGTCGGTACACAACCTTGGCTAGACACCCCCACACTCGTAAGTACTGATATGACGGTTTTCTCCCCATCCACAGTTCATATGGAGTTTCCTCTTTATCCTTACGAGGTATCTTATTTAAAAGATAAGTGGCCGTTAGAATAGCTTCCCCCCACATGTCCTGCTTCATACCAGAGCTAATTAACATGGTAGTCACCATTTCTTTCAAGGTACGGTTCTTCCTTTCTACAATACCGTTTGATTGAGGTGAATAAGGGGCAGTGACCTCATGTTTAATTCCATGTTTCGCACATACATCGGTGAGTGGAGCCACGTATTCACCTCCTCTATCACTTCGTACAACCTTGATTTTCCTACCAAGTTGATTCTCAACCTCGGTTTTGTATAGAACAAACTTGTCTATAGCTTCATCTTTACTTTTCAACAAGTAAACATAGCAATACTTTGTACAATCATCAATAAACGTGATAAAGTACTTATTGCCACCCTTCGTGGGTAGTGATTTCATATCACATATGTCCGTGTGTATCATGTAAAGAGGTTCGGTTGTTCGATTAACCGATTTAAAGGATGTTCTTGTAAGTTTGGCTTCCACACAAGTTTCACATTTATATTTTGAATCAATGTGACAGTTTGGTATGCTTTTAAATTTCATCAAACGACGCATCGAATTAAAATTTACATGCCCAAGACGAGCATGCCACATATTAGAAGATTCAACAATGTAAGCAGAAGAGTTCATCTTATTCATTTCATTCTTAACAACCATTACATTAAGTTTGAACATGCCATTCAAGGCATAACCCCTACCAACATACATCTGATTCTTAGACAAAACAAACTTTCAGACTCAAAAAATTAGTTTAAAACCAAACTTGTTTAGCAGCCAACTGGACACAAGATTCTTGCGAATCTCCGGAACATACAAGACATTAGTCAACTTGAGCTCTTTCTCGGATGTCATCTTCAGAACAACATCTCCTTCGCCCTTGATATCAGCAGTTGCAGAGTTGCCCATAAAAAGCTTCTGCCCATTGTTAACAACTCTGAAAGAGTGAAACATACTCTTGTCAGCACATACATGACGGGTTGCCCTAGTATCAATCCACCAATCACCATGATTAGTACCTACCAGGTTAACCTCAGAAATCATAGCACAGACGTCAAACACCATTACAATCATGTCCATATTATCATTCACCATATTTGCCTGACATGGATTCACCCGCTTCGGCATCTTGCAATTAGCAGCGCGGTGACCGGGCTGATCACAGTTGAAGCAAGTCCCCTGGAACTTCGGTTTCACAATTCCAGCTTTAGGAGCAAGGTACTCAGACTTCCCTTTGCTTTTCTTGTCAATCTTCCACTTGCCTTTACCTTTTCCTTTGGGATTAGACCTTGAAGATGACCCAGCATGCTAAACCATATTGGCCTTGGCAGAATCTAGTGTATAAGTGGTTTTCTGAGCCAGCTTGTTGTCCTCTTCAATACGAAGACGAACAACCAAGTCTTCAACACTCATCTCCTTTCGCTTGTGCTTCAAGTAGTTCTTAAAATCTACCCAGCTTGGAGGTAACTTTTCAATAATAGCAGCAACTTGAAAAGTTTCACTCACGACCATTCCCTCAGCATGGATTTCGTGGATCAAAACCTGGAGATCTTGAACCTGGGTTATCACACTCTTTGAATCAACCATCTTGTAATCCAAAAAGCGAGCCACCGCAAATTTCTTTGTACCAGCATCCTCAGTCTTGTACTTACGTTCCAACGACTCCCATAATTCTTTGGCAGTCGTTGTCTTGCAGTACACGTTGTATAAAGAATCCACCAGACCATTCAGAATATAGTTGTGACACAAGAAATCTGAATGTTTCCATGCTTCAACAGCTTGCATAGCCTGTTGATTAGAGGGTTGATCTTCCTTAGGAGGTTCCACATGAGGTAAAATCTCTTCCAAGAAGCGCGCAAGGTTCAAGGTAGTGAGATAGAAGAACATCTTCTGGTGCCACCTCTTGAAATTCTGACCATTGAATTTCTCTAGTTTTTCAGCATGATTAGCCACTGTGGTGGAAGCAACTGGCGCACCGGTTGTCACAAACGTGGAACGAGGCTCGTGTTTAACACGATTCCCTTAAAACAGATTCGCCGTCTGTTTCCCAGGGTACAACGTTCAAAGCTGTTGTACAGCCGGACCTGACATACTTGCCTGAAAGATCACGGAAAGTAGTGTGCTTCTGATCAAAAAGACCGCCATAAATATATCAATTGAACTAGTAAACTTTGTGTGTTTTTGTTGGTACATCTCAAATGATGGAAAAGGCCATCTATTTATATGCATGGAGAAATCATACGGCAATGCTAAGAATGAAATGATAAGTACAATTCTTTCAATCAATATCCATGTCATGACAACTCATTTGATTGTCAGTTAATATACTCAATTGGTAACAATATCATATAATGATAATCCTTGAGGTTTACATGTCAACAAAGCCTTATCAATATGTAAATTATGGCAACTAGAATCAATCATTGACTAGCTAATTTGTAAGTGATAACAATCACTCATAAATTCAACAAAATCAATATCCTGGCAAGTGACTCATTGATTTTCAAATGATAACACCATTTGATATTAGTCAATATTTACTAGTTGCAATTCATGATAAAACCAAATTCCTTCATTTCAGTTACCCGTAGAGACTCGATATCTCATTCATACTAACTCCGTTTTAGACATATAATGGCTCGACTTGGCCTTACACTCAATGATTATATTCGCTAATAATTATACAAGTCCAAAGTTAGTAACACACTATTTTTCATTATATTTTCCCAACATACATGACTTGTAAAATAAATAGTATTGCTGTTACTAATCATGTATGATTGTATGCAATTCGGCTTTCGGCTTTGTTTAAGTTAATACTTAACAGCACATCCATTCATTGATTTCCTCACATGATCGCGCACATACAACGAACTCGAATTCGTCCTATTTTCTTGTGAAGCTTTCGAGTTTGTTTAAGTTAATAGCAGAAATCACTGCCGACACATTATTTCCATGGGAAATTTTAAATTGGTATTAACAAGTTAATTATGTGGGAAACGGTGTATACTTTTATTAAAACAATAATAAAATTAACAGAAAACAAAGAACAGAATTAAATAACAAATAAAATTGAAAGCAGTAAAACTAAGACGAGGCACGTGTTTAACACGCTCCCCTTAAAACAGATTCGCCGTCTGTTTCCCAGGGTACAACGTCCAAAGCTGTTGTACAGCCGGACTAGACAAACTTGCCTGAAAGATCACGGAAGCCTTCTTCGTTTCTGATCGAGAACTGCTGGAAAAATCGTCTGGTAATGGAGTATGAAAAGCTGCGTTTTTCTGATGTCTTTAACTGAATGAGAAGAGGTTATATTTATACTGAAAACTTGACTTGTTCTCAAAGAAAAAATATATACCAAAGTCAGGAAAATCTGTTATAACTAAAACAGATTTCCTGTCTTTTTAACACACAAAAATATTCTGTGAATATTTTCTGTATCTTTTTAACACACAAAATATTCTGTAAATAACTTCTGTATCTATTCCTAAAATAGATGTACAGAATTCTCTGGAAAATAAATCGAATTCGCAACAAAAAAGATACCGAAATCTGCCCGTACCCAAGCCAGTTTTCGGAGCTGCATTCGTGTCCGCAGGTCGCGCGCTCGTGCACAAGTTCAGTAGCTTCGAACCTGTTTTTGGCCTAGAAATCCCACTTTCTACACCCCCCCTGCGCGCGCGTAGGCGTGGGAGTAAAAACCCACAAATGAATATTGTAGGGTAGAAACTAGGATTCCCTTATAAACATGTTTTCATTTCATGTTTCAAGCGATGTGGGACAAAATATTTTCCAAATATTGTGTTTCACGTGACTCACTTTGAGACACGATATCTCATTCATATTAACTCCATATTGGACATACTTTAGCTCGTTGCGAAGCTCTCTTCGAGGAGAACGCAAAGCTACTAAGTACTACGAATATATATAACATATATATATATAAAATTATGTCCAAAGTATTGCAAAAACCATATTTTGCAAAACATTTTCCAACAATCCCCCACATGAATGGGAATCGGTCGAAAACACACGAAAGTTTCGGCAAAATTTCTGCGGTTAAGTCCTGCATAGGATAGGTAGGTGTAACCCTTTGAACCTTCCCTTATGAGATGCACTTAGTCTCCTAGATCTGAGTAGACGCAATGTCCTTGAACTCAGCCTCTGTTTACGTATACGACAATACACACTCACACAAGACTCTCCCTGACCTTGTCAAGTCCTCATAGTCGTGTTCGTTATGGTCATGAACACTCGCCTGGTTCTGCAAGAGCTCTTAGAAATTGCGCCCCCACAATTTCATTCGAAGCGACCCCACTTCTCTCTCACATAGGTGATTTCATCTTGAATCATTAAAAACATATGTTTTATGATTTCATCTTGAATCATTATGCTTTATGATTTCCTCCTGAATCATTAAGCCATATGTTTAACCTCTCAACAAGTCACATTATTCTAGGAATGGACTAGGAAAGTTATTTTATTAAGTAACTCCCCCACATTGACCTGACTTCCCCCACATTTCTATGATTAGGTTGTCCTATTGAACCCAGATCTTGGGATCTCCAGTCAACTGGGTTAGGTTTTCCTTCATAGAAACTCATTCCTTCAAGGACTTTAGTCCCATTCCTTTAGACGACTTACTAACTAACTCTCTGCTTAAGCCTTTCGTAAGCGGATCCACAATGTTATCCTTTGACTTCACATAGTCAATTGAGATAACTCCTGTTGAGAGTAGTTGTCGTACCGAATTATGTCGACGACGGATATGTCTAGACTTTCCATTATACATTGTGCTATGAGCTCTTCCAATTGCCGATTGACTATCACAATGTATACTAATGGCCGTTACCGGTTTAGGCCACCTAGGTATGTCCTCTACGAATTGACGTAGCCATTCCGCCTCTTCTCCGCATTTATCTAACGCGATAAATTCTGATTCCATCGTGGACTTAGCTATTACAGTTTGCTTGGAAGACTTCCAAGATATAGCGGCCCCTCCCAGTGTAAACACATATCCACTGGTCGATCTAGAATCCTTTATGTCAGATATCCAATTTGCATCATTGTATCCTTCAATAACAGATGGATATCTAGCATAATTCAGTCCATAATCACGACTGTATCTCAAATAATGAAGTACCCTAGTCATAGCTTTCCAATGTGCATCACTTGGATTACTAGTATATCTACTTAGCCTGCTAACAGCATATGCTAAGTCAGGTCGGGTACATGTCATCAAATACATCAACATGCCAATAATTCTTGAATACTCTAATTGGGCAACACCTGCGCCTCTATTTTTAGATAGATGCAAACTGGTGTCAATTGGAGTTCTAGCTAGGCCGGAATCCCCCGCATTATGAGTATTGAGAATTTTGTCCACGTAATGTGCTTGACTTAATGCAATTCCACTATGAGTTCGTATGATCTTTATTCCAAGGATCACATAAGCCAAACCCATATCTTTCATGTCAAACTTTGATTTCAACATGTCTTTAGTAGACTTGATCATCTTGTCGTTACTGCCAACGATAAGCATATCATCAACATAAAGACACAAGATTACATATCCACTATCCGTGTCTTTGACATAAACACACTTGTGGCATTCATTAATTTTGAATCCACCCTCTAGCATGGCGTGATCAAACTTTTGATGCCATTGTTTTGGAGCTTGCTTTAAGCCATACAATGACTTAACAAGCCTACAAACTTTGCTCTCTTGTCCAGGAGCCATGAAACCCTCAGGTTGGTTCATGTATATTTCTTCTTCTAAATCTCCATTTAGAAAAGCCGTTTTCACATCCATTTGGTGAACTTCTAAATTTCTTAATGCGGCAATAGCAAGAATCATCCTAATAGAAGTTATTCGCGTAACAGGTGAATAAGTATCAAAGTAATCTAGACCTTCACGTTGTCTAAAACCTTTGATCACCAATCTTGCTTTGTACTTATCAATGGTGCCATCAGCTTTCATCTTCTTCTTGAAGATCCATTTATAGGCTAGTGGTTTACAACCAGGAGGTAAATCCACGAGCTCCCAAGTATGATTTTGTAAAATAGACTCTATTTCACTATTAATCGCTTCTTTCCATCGAGGTCCTTCCGAGGAATTTACAGCTTCTTGATAAGAAGTAGGTTCATTTTCTACCATAAAAGAGACAAAATCGGGTCCAAAGGATTTCTCGGTTCTTGCCCGTTTGCTTCTTCTAGGTTCAACCTATTCTTCCTCGGGTTGATCTTGTCTCTCATCTTGGAGATCATCATCATCTCGTTGTCTCTTATCTTGGACAACTGCATCATCTATTCTAGATGTGCTTCCATTTTCCTTCTTTAAACAAGGAAATATGTTTTCAAAGAAGGACGCATTCCTTGATTCCATAACTGTGTTCTTGTGTATATCAGGATTTTTCGAATCATGTACAATGAAACGATACGCACTACTATTCTTAGCATATCCAATGAATATACAATCCACAGATTTAGGTCCAATCGTTTGGGCCTTAGGTGTCGGCACAGCTACCTTGGCTAGACACCCCCACACTCGTAAGTACTGGTATGATGGTTTTCTTCCCATCCACAGTTCATATGGGGTTTACTCTTTATCCTTACGAGGTATCTTGTTTAAAAGATAAGTAGCCGTTAGAATGGCTTCCCCCCACATGTCCCGGCTCAAACCAGAACTTAACAACATGGCATTAACCATCTCTTTCAAGGTACGGTTCTTCTTTTCGGCAATACCGTTTTGCTGAGGTGAATAAGGAGCAGTAAACTCATGTCTAATTCCATGTTTCGCACATAGATCAGCAAAAGGAGACACATATTCACCTCCTCTATCACTTTGTACAACCTTGATTTTCCTACCAAGTTGATTCTCAACTTTGGTTTTGTATAGAACAAACTTGTCTATAGCTTCATCTTTACTTTTCAAGAAGTAAACGTAGCAGTACTTTGTGCAATCATCAATAAACGTGATGAAGTACTTATTTCCACCTTTTGTGGGTAGTGATTTCAAATCACATATGTCTGTGTGTATCATATCAAGTGGTTCGGTTTTTCGTTCAACCGATTTGAAAGATGATCTTGTAAGTTTGGCTTCGACACAAGTTTCACACTTATAATTTGAATCAATATGAAAATTTGGTATGCCATTAAATTTAATCAAACGACGCATTGAATTAAAATTAACATGTCCAAGACGGCCATGCCACACATTCGAAGACTCAATCAAGTAAGCAGAAGAATTCATTTTATTGATATCATTCTTAACAACTATTACATTGAGCTTAAACATACCATTCAGGGCATACCCCTTACCAACATACATTTGATTCTTAGAAAGTACAACTTTATCAGACACAAAAACAAGACGAAAACCAAACTTATTCAAAAGCCATCCGGACACAAGATTCTTGCGAATCTCCGGAACATACAAGACTTTAGTCAACTTGAGCTCTTTCTCGGATGTCATCTTCAAAATAACATCTCCTTCGCCCTTGATATCAGCAGTTGCAGAGTTGCCCATGTACAGCTTCTCTCCATTGTCAACCGCTCTGAAAGAGTGAAACATACTCTTGTCAGCACACACATGACGGGTTGCCCCAGTATCAACCCACCAATCATTATTATTAAAACCTACCAGGTTAACTTCAGAGATCATGGTAACGACATCAGACACCATAGCAATCATGTCCACATTATCATTCACCATATTAGCCTCGCGTGGAGTCACCCGCTTTGGCGCTTTGCAATTAGCAGCACGATGACCTGGCTTGTCACAGTTGAAGCAATTTCCTTGGAACTTCTGCTTCGCAATTCCAGCCTTAGGAGCAAGGTACTCAGACTTCCCTTTGCTCTTCTTGTCATTCTTCCCTTTTCCAAAGCTCTTGCCTTTAGACTTTGAAGAAGACGAACCATGCTCAACCATATTTGCCTTGGCAGAATCAGGTGTATAAGTGTTTTTCTGAGCCAGCTTGTTGTCCTCTTCAATACGAAGACGAACAACCAAGTCTTCAACAGTCATCTCCTTTCGCTTATGCTTCAAGTAGTTTTTAAATTCTACCCAGCTTGGAGGTAACTTTTCAATGATAGCAGCAACTTGAAAAGTTTCACTCAAAGTCATACCCTCAGCATGAATGTCGTGTAGCAAAACCTGCAGATCTTGAACCTGAGTTATCACACTCTTTGAATCAACCATCTTGTAATCCAAAAAGCGAGCTACCACGAACTTCTTTATACCAGCATCCTCAGTTTTGTACTTGCGTTCCAACGCCTCCCATAATTCTTTGGCAGTCTTAGTCTTGTAGTACACATTGTACAAAGAGTCCACCAAACCATTCAGAATATAGTTGTGACACAAGAAGTCTGAATGTTTCCATGCTTCAACAGCTTGCACGGCTTGTTGATTTTCGGGTACACCTTCTCTAGGAGGTTCCACCTAAGGTACAGTCTCCTTTAAGAACTTCGCAAGGTTCAAAGTAGTGAGATAGAAGAACATCTTCTGCTGCCACCTCTTAAAATTCTGTCCATTGAATTTTTCTGGTTTTTCAGCATGATTAGCAACTGTGTGGGGAACTGGCGCATCAGTTACATTCACAGTAGTAGTTGCAGGAGTTACAGGAGTTACAGGAGTGCTGGTAGACATCCTGAAAGATCAAACAAGATCAAAACTCAAACAGTTAGACAACTGTTATAAATCTGTATATAAGAAATTCAATCGTGATCTCTATATACTTATAGTGGATCTGCTTCAAAGAAACTCAATCTTGGTTTCAATGAATCAGATGCAATTATCTAATATATCAGTTTAACAGAAACACAATCTTGGTTTCAATATAAACTGATAAGAACAACTGCTTAAAGAAAACCGTTAGAGATCTGTTAATTAAAATCTGTAAAATTAAAACTGATTCCAGTGAAACTCAATCCTGGTTTCGGCAGAAACAGTTTATAATAAATCTGATAAAATTATTAGTCCGATTTAATAAAAGTTTTAATTCTGTTAAACATAATCAATTTTAAGATTGTGGGAAACGGTGTATACTTTTATTAAAACAATAATAAAATTAACAGAAAACAAAGAACAGAATTAAATAACAAATAAAATTGAAAGTAGTAAAACTAAGATGAGGCACGTGTTTAACACGCTTCCCTTAAAACAGATTCGCCGTCTGTTTCCCAGGGTACAACGTCCAAAGCTGTTGTACAGCCGGACTAGACAAACTTGCCTGAAAGATCACGGAAGCCTTCTTCGTTTCTGATCGAGAACTGCTGGAAAAATCGTCTGGTAATGGAGTATGAAAAGCTACGTTTTTCTGATGTCTTTAACTGAATGAGAAGAGGTTATATTTATACTGAAAACTTGACTTGTTCTCAAAGAAAAAATATATACCAAAGTCAGGAAAATCTGTTATAACTAAAACAGATTTCCTGTCTTTTTAACACACAAAAATATTCTGTGAATATTTTCTGTATCTTTTTAACACACAAAATATTCTGTAAATAACTTCTGTATCTATTCCTAAAATAGATGTTAAATCGAATTCGCAGCAAAAAAGATACCGAAATCTGCCCGCACTTAAGCCAGTTTTCGGAGCTGCATTCGTGTCCGCAGGTCGCGCGCTCGTGCACAAGTTCAGTAGCTTCGAACCTGTTTTTGGCCTAGAAATCCCACTTTCTGCACCCCCCTGCGCGCGCGTAGGCGTGGGAGTAAAAACCCACAAATGAATATTGTAGGGTAGAAACTAGGATTCCCTTATAAACATGTTTTCATTTCATGTTTCAAGCGATGTGGGAGAAAATATTTTCCAAATATTGTGTTTCACGTGACTCACTTTGAGACACGATATCTCATTCATATTAACTCCATATTGGACATACTTTAGCTCGTTGCGAAGCTCTCTTCGAGGAGAACGCAAAGCTACTAAGTACTACGAATATATATAACATATACATATATAAAATTATGTCCAAAGTATTGCAAAAACCATATTTTGCAAAACATTTTCCAACAAATTATAATAAGCTTATGAAACGTGAAAAGTCTAACACGGCTAGCACAATTAGAAAATGTAGACCACGAACTACCTAACAATACAGTTAAAAGTGGGGGTGGTGTGATACATTGAGATTCACCATTCAATCTTGTTTGATAGGCTTATAACAATGCTTCTTGGCTTTGCCATCAACATCCGACAAAGAAAAAGAATCCTACTAATGAAACGTCTCGGTGATCTTTTCTTTCAATGCATCAATATCCGATGATACATGTGAGAGTTGGGTGTGTAATAAGGAATTTGTATTTTCTACTTATTCATATGGATTGTTTTTAATTGAATATGGGCATAAAATCCTAGTTACACAAGCTTAATTATGAACGAAGAGTTTTAGAACTTGGTAATCAAAAGTCTTTATCATTAGATTGCTATGTTTTCATATAGTGCTTAAAATAACTCAACCACTAGACATAGCAGAATCTTGCAGAAAATAAAGACCTAAAACTATTATTCAAAAAGTATAACAATTGTAAGTTGCAGAAGTGGTCGTGCAAGACTTTTAAAATGCTAGTTCTATTCTTTATGCTTAAAGATGAAACAACTTGCATCATATGAGAAATTATAGTATACTACTTGCAGTACATTGTTGTTTAGAAATTATAGAGCAATTCTAATAGTACGTAAATCATAATGTAAGTCTTAATAAATGATAAATGAATACTTAGAACGATCAATGAAATGTGTTACAAACAAGTTAAAAGATACTTTTAAGCCATGTGAGACTATGCAACCTTCTTTTCCTTGAATGATTTAGGAACCTTGCTCAAAACCTTCTCATGTGATACCTCGAAGTGCTTCTTCGACTCAACATGTGCTTTCTCAAGAAGAACATTAGCTTTTTGTCTTTTTCCTCATGATTCTCGTAAAAAACAAGCACCGTGTGTACACGAACAAATCTTATTTATTGTTTGGGAATCGAAATACATAAGTTAGACATACAAGTGAATATTTCTAGAAAGTGATTAAGGGCGGCCACGTGGTCAGAATGGGTCATTATCTAATATCTTGTATAGATAAGGCAAGGTAAGTTTTCCGGCAACACTTTGTGTCCACATCTTTTACATTTCTACCTTCACAAATTTTAAAAGGAATTATTACATGTGTAAACCAAGGTTAAGAAGGTACAACACCTTTCGGCAATTGATTCAATCCACAAACAAGCATCACCTGATATATTCGATCATTAGTCAAAATTGACTTGAGCCATCAACGGGATCATAAAAGTCTAATATCTATGTAAATTTATTATCAACATGATCAAATGAAGGAAGCAAAAGAAAATATTATACAACTAGATATTTCTTAAGATTGCTCCCAAAAGAGATTTTCATAAGGACCTCCAAACCATTGTTGATTTCAATCCTTAGGATAGATGCTAGCTGCAAATCACTATCTTCTTCAAGCGCAACTTCATGATAATTTATTGTGAACATTTATAAGTATAACTTAAACTGATCCGATCTTAACTTAGGTACCTCAAACTCATCATTAATATCACTCTTATTTTTGTGAAAATAAACACAACCTTAGAACATTCCCTTTATCTTCCACTAGAACTTTAGTATTACGTTTTGATCTTCTAGACAACATGATTTATTAAATTAATAAAAAAATTGTTAAAACTGGAAATAATTGTTAAAACTGTTAATCGGTCTATAGGAATGGATTATTAAAATTAAATGAAAATGATTCAGAATCAAGGAATTTTTAATGGTGAGAAAATTAATTAGAGATCAGTGTTCTTTCGGTAACCAGAAAGATGTGGCATTTTTACTAAAAAGAATTAGCAATATAACATCACATGTATCATGTGATGCATATAAATGCTAGTCTTGAAAGATAATAAACTGATTAAGTTTATATATCGGTCTTAAGTTACTTCTTTTCACGATATGGGATAAACTTATCACCCAAAAAGCTCATCCAGTCCTCTATTATATTGCAATGGTGTCAAACTGGATCATGTATATTAAGAAATGAATCGAAACATGTATATTGCATAATTCTTGTTATATACAAGTTTAATTCTCGTTATATACGGGTTCTTCAAGTGAACCTGCACAAGTTCAATTCCAACACTTGCCCATTTATGTGGTAGCAGAACTCTCGCTGACCATGGTTAACAAAATTCAGGTACTTTCCCTCTATTCTTGTAATACAAATTAGCCCTGTGAGGTTACGTATTAGTTATGGATCTATATATATACTAGTAAAATTTAATGACGGCAAGTAGACTTTGCAACCCGACCTGGAACATCATGATTAACGTCAACATAATTAACTGATGAATACCTTAACTTCTCGACCAAAGATAATACAAAAGATATGTTATTATATCAAATACTTTTTTAAACATGTTGGGGAGTCCCAAATAAATAAATAAATAAATAAGCTACAGGTTTCACTATTCAGAGTTATGATTTGATTACAATTGGGAGGAGTAACCAAATTTAGGGGTTGTGGGCAGGGAAATTAGGGGAAACTAAAAATTGGGATATTTAGAGTTATGAATTTTCTTAAGTACTCCTAATATTTTCATTCTCACTTCTTTTGACCTTTAAATTTGTGTTAAAAAAAAGCAAATGATTCAATATCAAATCTCAATTTCAGTCATCTGATAAGGTGGGTGCTTTGTTTGCAACTAAAGTTAAGATTTGTTTTAATTTAGACATGTTGATACTCGAAAAACAATAACAAGAAAATTAAAAGAGGTTATTTCCTAAGAGTTTATGTGATTTATGATTTAGAAGTAGTTATTTGTTGAGCTTCATTTGTAACTAAATCTTAATAATTACTTTATGATCGTTCACAAACTAGATTACTTTGTGCGTATCACATGCGCGAAGAACCAGGTACAATGGTCACGATGTCGCTCTACTTATAGTCATGTATCAAGAAAATGGTTCACCTAACTTAGGAAGCGGTGTCTACGTATTTTATACAACAGACAGTGTTTATTTGCACAAAACCGGTCTCCATTTATTTCATTCCTGCCTTTTAATTACCATGGAGATAGGTTTTTTTTATAACTGGTTTTTTATAGCCTTTTGTGTAGTAGTGCAATGAAGATTCGTAAGTGAATATTAAGTGACTTTTGTATCTACTTAGGAACTTCAACAGACAAGAAGAGTTGGGACTAGATCTGCTTTCATTTAAACAATTGCACGTTAAATGACTACTATATATATCGTGTGTATGTTTGAACTTTAAGTGATTCCAACTTGGTTTGAAGTTTCATTTATTGATATTTACTTATGACATGTTGCTAATTTGTGATTGTTAATCTTGCTTGTTGAATCCCGGTTGGCCAAATCCAAGGGAACGTGGGTTGTCGAAAGCTAGTATATATGAGTTTTGAACTCTTTGTAGGCTGATTAGGCCATCTATGTTTTTGAACTCTTTGTGGATATCTCGTCGATCCAAATATCCATTGTTTCTTCCAAGTCCGCCTTTAGCACAAGTTGTCGTATTTTGGAGCCATGTAGGAATGCCTTGTCGCTGCAAGTTGTAGAAGCATTAATATGCACTCAAAGTTGGGTTTGTACATCATAAAAGCATCTACAAGGATGATTTAGAATATCTTTTGAAAGATGAAGAGGTCATCAAATGTAAATTATGACTTAGAATCTGAATTGTATAAGTATTTATCCATCAGTGCATAAGGTATAAGTTCATATAAAATTATACTTACATAAGAAATGTGGTCATGTATAAGTTCATCTTGTATCTTGTGTTGAAAGCTTGAGTTTGTCTTCTAAGTTCAAAAGTGCTTTAGAATTTTGAGTTATGTTTTGCAAGGAAATGGAAGTTTGTAACATTTGTACTATTTGTTTTGCATACATATGATAAAACATAACTGAACCATTAGACATCTTATCTATCTACATTGTTGGCTATATAGTCAGTTACTGGTATGAGTTGGAGTTATAAAATGCATTATTTGAGTATGTATAACTGTTTTAGCTTATGTTATCACTTATGAGAACCAATAGTTAGATTATCTTTCAAAATGGTAGTTCAAAAATCTTTTTTTTTCTTTTTTTTTTGGCGTAGTTCCAAAATTATGTACTATGCAAAAAAACATTTTTTTACAAAAAAAAAGTTTTTTTCATAATTTGAACAAAATTTAATATACGTATATGTTATATATTTTTGCATAGTTTAAACATAATTTAATATAAAGTATGTCCTATATAGAGTAAATGAATGAGATACCGTGTCTTAATATAAGGCACGTGAAACACAATATTTGAAAAACAGATTTGTCCCACATCGTCCAAAACATGAAGTGAAATCATGTTTATAAGAATATCATGGTATTGATAATCAAAATTTATTTGGTTTGTTTTACGCCAAAACCCACGTCTCACGCGCAGAGAGGGGTGCAGAATTTAAGATTTCTGGGCCAAAATTGAGTTTAAAGTTTTTGAGCTTGCGCGAGCACGCACGATCTGCAGACGCGAATGTAGCTCCGAAACTTCGCCTACGGGCTATCTCTTTTGCTGTGAAAAAAGAAAAATCTATTTTAGTTATTTTTTTTTTCTATGGTGTACATTTTTCTTTGAGATCAAGGCAAGTTTTCAATATAAATATATCCTCTCTCATTTAGTATTAAGACACAGAAAAACCAAAGCACACCAGAATTATTTTAGCAGTTCATCGATCAGTGAAACATTTTAGCAGAATTATTACTAAAATCTGACATGGTTCCTAAAAATCGCTTCCAAACATGACAACAATAAAATGTGTTTCAGATTCCTACATTCTTTCAAAAAGTTCATATGTATGAAAAAAGACCAATGAAGTTTCGTAAGTGAATATTAAGACTTTTGTATTCACTTATGAACTTCACCAAACTAGATGAGTTGGCGGTTTCACATATAAAAACACATCCAAGTTTTTCACAAATACCGATGTGGGACAATTTCTACTTTCATTTTACTTTCTTTGCTCAACTTTTCCAATCATCTAGTACTATTGCACGTAATGGTTATATGTTCAACAGAAATTAACGGTATCTTCTTATGCTGATATAACAATGAAAGCAATGTTACTGATTACAATTCTATTGGAACATAATTCAGTTAAAAATGTTCCACTGAAACCATGTGAACAGGCCAATACAAACTTTGAAATACAATATAAAATAATACTTTCTCAGTTTCAAAATTATTGATTTTTTTCTTCTAGTTTTGACGATAAATATTTTTTTACCATATATAATATTTAATAAAAGTTATAACAATTAAAATATATTTAAAAATCAATCAATATATGTATTTTTTATTAAATATTATGTAACACAAACAATAATATCTAAAGTTAAAATTGTAAGAAAAAACCAAAATAGTCAATAGGGGATCAATTTTAGAAGCGGGGAGCAATAAAATTCAAACTAACCTAAGAGCGCATGATTTAGTGGGGGCTTGTCAAAACTAACGTGACATCTTCACTGAAACAAGACGCTCGTCGAAACAAGCACCACACCGCCCTTTCTCACCAATTTTCTTTTGCCTAATTCGCCACTTTTGCGAGTCAAGTCACGACAATAAATTAAAGTTTGAAAGAGTTGTTGGCAGCGACTATTTTTTAATTAAAAGATTATATGCTCTTTTATTGTATATATCTCATTATTTCACAATCTTAGATACACAAAAACTATATATTTCAATTCAAAACAATAACAAAAAACGTTTTAATTTTTAAATGACGGATATTCTCATCTAAACTTCATTTTTCGCTTTAACACCTCAAACCCAAATCAATCGTCTTAATTTTTTTTAACTCTTTTTGGTTTCGTATTTTATTTTTATTTCGTAATTGTAATTTGAATTTAATAAAATAAATTTTAGTTTGTATGAAAATTGGAAAATAAAATAATATTATTAGTAAGTGAGACCCAAATGAAAAAGAGAGAGAATGTCATGATGAACGTATTTTTATCAAATAAGTGTCTCAAGTCTCTTATCAATACGTCGCGCAAATTTCATCCGTCCGTAACTGAAAAAAAAAAAAAAAATTCTTACATTTAATGAAAAAGTACATATACCTTATTGTAACCTCTAGTTGCTTTAATGAACATACTTTGAAGGTACACTTGTACATATTGACCACCGTAGTTAATTTAGAGATATGGTGTGTATGGTATTTGAAGGCGGAGTCAGGATTTATAGTTAGGGGAGGCTAACTATACTTAAGGTAAAGATTCATAGTGTTGGCGGAGGCTTGATGTAGAAGAATAACTTGTAACACACATAAATAGTAAGCCAAATAGGTTGATTGAAGGTGGCTCAGCACCCACTAGTCCCCTACTAGCTCCGCCCTGTATTTGATCATTGCTCTATCCCGATATGAAAATGAAGATATCTTTGAAAATTGGTGCGCTATAAACAGGATATGAAACCTAGTAGATCTAGATCTGTATTTTGGTTATGATACAATGTAAAAATCTGACATGATTTCTAAAAATCGTTTCAAGTAGAATATATATGAAAAACTAAAGTACAAATGTCAATATAAAGTGGCTTTTGTATTGAGTGACAAACATACTAAGTTAACTTAAACACATGACAAACGTACTAGGATTTGATTTTTCTCTCTTACTAATTTTTTAGTTTCACCATTGTAGAATTAGCTTTTTTGATTAAGGTTTTTACTTGCTAGATATTTGCTTCAGGGTGGTCGTAACGGCTGGTCGAACTCGTTCGGCCCGTTGCGGCGATCAAATCGGCAATTCGGTCGACCGAAATTGATCATATATACGAGCGAGTTGAAAAAAGAGAGTGTGTAGTGTTTTTGCTGTGGTTTAGGCAGAAAGAAAATAAAATGGAGGATGGAGTGTTTTCGTTAGGAAGAAAGATATGTGATGATGGTAACTTTATCTTCTTTTTTCTTTTTTTTATTAAATTAAATTAGTTTTAATTATGTTTTATTTAGATAAAATTTGTAATTAATTTATAAATTTTAATATATTAAACTTTATTTAATTTATCACAACATATATTAATTTGATCATTTTTAGAGCATCCACTATACTGGTTTAAACATATGCTTATTATATCTTGAAAAGATCTATACTTTTGCAAACCATAGTGGATGATTAGTTCATGCTTACTTGGCATGAAAAGGCTTAGAATCTTAGACCTCTTCATAATTTAATGTACTTGAGATACATGTTAGGTTTATAAAGTTTAACGGATTTATGTATAGTGGCAATAGATTTATAAAACCAAAAGATTTAAAAATTAATGACTTTGATTTGAGTTATAAAGTTTTGTAAAGGTCTAACATATTGGATGCTCTTAGAATTAATTTTAGTTAATATATTTTACCCTCTTTATCTTTAAATAAATCTTTTTTAATGATATTTAAGTAAAAATACTATTGTTATGTTATTTTATTTGAATTATTATGTAATGTTTTTTAAATAAATGTAATATTTTTTTTATTAAATGTAATGTTTTTACTTTTTGAATTTTTTTTAACGAGGTCGCTTTTGTGTCTAGCCTTAAAAAGTGAGCTATAATCCGTTGCATTAGACCATTTGAAATCTAGAGAAAAGATCAGTATAGAACATAATTAGGCTAAAACTCATACCCATTACCTTGCCAACCTTGATTATTGTTGATTACCAAGATGTTCAATATAAATGATATTGGATCATAATATAGGCCTTAGTTATTCAGAGAGAGTTGAAAATTTATACAGATGATTCAATAGCTTCTTTATAACATGACCTTCGTGTCTGAAGTCGAGGTCGCAAGATGGTGGTCAGTAGAAAGCTTGATTTATTGAAACTAGCTTGTTGTTAGTATGATGCCAGTCACACACACACAAACACATCTTTTGTCAATTTTGTGTAGCCTACAACCTAAAAATCTAGTAAGGATCGATAAATGATCTTAAGAAGAACACACACAACTTACTTTGTATCGACAAAAAGTAAAAAAAAAAAGTGCACAAGAATTTATCCTAATCGAATGTTTGATTGACATGACAATTACCATTCCCCTCGCCTATATTTGAGAGAAATTAATTTCTTTTTATAGAATTTACTTTATATAGAAAAAATTTATAAGTGTTTTAGGCACCCATAGACACCCCTCGCTCCGTTCTCTAGTTAGAACTTTTTTTCTCTTACTTTTTACATAAAATCAGTTTTACCTTTAATCAATTAGTTTAAAACTTTTTTAAAGTTTGTAATTATAACTTCAAATAAGAGCAGTGGCGGATCCAGAACACATTCTAAGGTGGTTCCTTTACTAGTTAGCGGAGACGTTAAAATCAACCAATCAAAAGTCAAACGGCCAGTGTGTTGAGTTAATTTATCTCTTTCTAAATACATTTTAGCATAAATAATTGAAACAAAATGATATAAAGTAAAAAACTTTTGCGCAAAATAATTTTTGAATTTGATCAAAAAAACTTATTTTAAAATTTTTAGAGGATTTTCTTGAACTAAAAACATTTAAGATGTCAAAATTAATACATGATCGATAAACATGTGTCTTTATTGATTAAACTAAGTATATTACCATTATATAAAATTGAGAATTAAATAGGCTCTATCTCAATATGTTATGGTATTTGAGAACATTATTCTAATTATAGTTTACAACTTTATATGTAAAATAAATACTTCATGTTACATACTTACATTTTGGCTAGGCGCAACGCACCTGATTTTTTCGGTCGGGGACTCGGTCGCGACCGAATCGTCGCGTTGCGGCGATTCGGTCGCCGGTAAAAATCTCTCCCAACCCGACCTTGGTCACGGTCTAATCAATTTTGGCTTTGTGTTTGTTTGAAAAAAAAATAAATGGTTTGTTTGTGTTTAAAAAAAAAAATTACTATATAATTTATACTGTATACTGTTTGAAATTATAAAAATCTTGTATTCGAAAGTTAAAAATTTATTTAATAATAATAAAACTTGAAAATACTGAAATACAATAGGAAATGCAATACGATACTAAAAATAAAATTACATAATACGATATTAAAAATAAAATTACATAATACGATTAGTCAGTTCCCGGATCCGAATCCGATAACAGACCACAAGGAAACTCCCAACGCAATGTTTCTTCTTCATCTTCTTCGGCCATAATTTGCGCCTCCAGCTCCTTTCTTTCCCTTTCTTCTTCTTCCTGAGTTTGTCTCAACACTTTTTGATCTAGGTATTCTTGATACACCTCAATGTCAGTCATTCTGCCATCTGTGAGGTTTGGAATTGGAAAGGGTAGATCGGGCGACTCATTTCTTATTCGGTGTTGTTGCGACGAAGGACCGATATGTGTTGTTTGATATCGGGACGAAGAACCAAAGTTATTCAACCATTTAGTATTTTCTTCAATTCTGGCCTCAAATTTTGTCGCCTTTCTTGCGCAAGATCTCCGGAGGCTGAAATCCAATTCAGCTTGCTTACTAAGATATGTGTCGATAAACTGACGCTCCTGTGGGGAGAGATCACGGCATTTCTTACATGCCGAGCTCAATTCCCTATTCTCTTCGGACGCAGCATCGAAATCATCACCTAACTTCGTAAGCTGCTCGTAACGGCGTTGTTGTTGAAGTATTTGTCTGTTAACTATAGCCTTAATCTCGGCTTCGGTATGTGGGAATGAGCATGCCATTTTTGATTTCTGAATGTGTGTGTGAAAAAACAGAGTTGTGTGTTGAGTTGTGTGTGAAAATATGGTATTTATAAAGAAAAAATATTGATTTAAAAAAAAAAAATTTTTTTTTTACTAGGTCGCACTAGGTCGCCGGGTTGTGACAAATAGGTCGTATTAGGTCGCTGGCCGAAAAAACGAGGTCGCGACCTCTATGCGTTGCGCCCAGCCTTACTTTTGTAAAATGTGGACTACTATTTATCTAGACAGCACAAGTATACTACGATGATGCCTTTACCTATGTACCATAATTGCTAAAACACTTTAACCAAGCATAAGATTGCTATATCCAAAACAAAGTTTTGCACTACCGTATTTAAAGGCAATAACATTGGTACATTGCTATATCCAAGCAAAAAGCAACTTAAGTTCAAAAGAGAGAAAAAAAGGCCAAAAGCAGACACACAATACTACTTTCCAAAGACAACTAGGAACAAAACATCTACAAACTTCATCTTCTTCACTCGTCATGTCTGCAAATACTTCTGGCCATTCTTTTTTTTTCAGTTTTTCTAAGTTTTTTCTTTCATCTTGTTTGATCCAAGCTTCCAAGGTGGTTCTTCGTATATTTTTAAGGCGGTTCCCCCAAAAAAATACCATATCGCGTATAGAGAAACATTTTTCTAAGGTGGTTCTCAGGCGCCACCTAGGTTCTACCTAGGTCCGCCTCTGAATAAGAGTAATATATTAATCTCGATATAAATTTTCTACCTACTTTTAGAAGTGGACAAATTTTAATTTGGGATAACCCCAAAAAAAAATGAAAAAATGAAAAAATGAAAGCAATAATTTTAGGACAAATGTAATACTATATATTCAATTAAGGTATCGAACATTTTTGTTAATAAAGAAGATTATTGTGTCATTTTTGTGTAACAAATTTTTGTGATTAAAAGAAATAATTTTATTTTTCAATAATGCGTACATGGCCTGATGTATGAAAGGTGAACTAACATCCATGCACAATTCACATACGTATATTTAAAAGCCAAAATTATTTAGAATTACATTTAGGATCACAATATTGCTTTCCCACCGATGTGACCTGGACAGCTACGATGAGGGGCCTTCGAAAATCTCTCTTGCCGAGGTCATTCAAATTTTCCCACAACTTCAACCATATAAATTTTCAGATTCAGCGAATGAACTCCCTCGAGACAAAACGCACATATTTATTTTAGATCCCTATCAGTCATACACTCTTTATATACCACAATATGAGGCCAACTCACTTTCTTACTGATTTTAAGAAGAACACACACAAAACTTATTTTGTATCGACAAAAAAGTAAACAAAAAAAGTGGACAAAAATAATCTCGAATGTTTGATTAGTAACAAGAAACACTTCTCCTCATTCTTATATATTTGACTCACACTTATTGGACTTAACAATCAACTACTATAGGGACTGAAAACCTAAAAATTTATCCAATTAATATTTGATTTTTGTATCATTTTTAGTAACAAATAATTATGATTAAAAAAATAATTTTATTTTCAAGAATGCACGCACATGCAATGCGTATCTAGTTATGGAGAGCCACACTTGATGGAAAAAGCTTGAAAAAGAAATACAACTAAAACTTCTCCCACATTGGTGGGGATACGAAATGTGAAACAGCTTATAACTAACATATTCGTGGGAAGAATTAAAACTAACGTGTCTACGTTCGCATACATACGTGTACGGATGAAGAACCGTTGATTTTTTAAACAAATTTTGGTAATACAAACAAAACAAACAAATAAATTTTAAACATGCGAAACGATAATGTTATTCAAATACGATTCGATTTTTGGACGTTTTATTGCTAGAAATATGATTTTCCAAAGCATCCCGTAAGTACCAATATTGATTCATTTCATGTGGTACATATACTTGTTGAAAAATGTAATTTTAATTCATGAATGGGTCTTGTTAGTATTTTGGTCCATCAGGTCCAAACCGAGGACCGAACTGTTGGCGCCAAGGTAAGACCGAGCCTACCTGACTACTCATCGGTCCGGTTTCGGTCCTAATGAATTGGTATCCACAGTCGTCGGGTCGAGTCGGGTCCAGTAAGGCACGCCCAGTTCGGGTGACCGGATGCTCGCCCCAAGTTTGACAAAATTTTCCACTTCTAAATACTATAATTGGAACTTCACCTTGCACTTAACATCACTATTTCGATCAACATCCAAAGTCACTTATAACTTACTACAGCTAGTACAAAATACTTGTTAACACTTCAACCTCCATTTCCGAATTATTTTTTGTCCAAATGTTAAGCGTTTCATCCCCTGTCCAAATGGGGGCTCGTAGTCAACAGGCTACAAGATACAAACACATCTAAGCATCAAAATGTCTGGTTACATACTACTAGTATTTTTTTAGTGATACAACTCTCATGCAAGTTATATAAGTTAGGCCGTTTATGCTGTAATCTGACAATAACATAACGGCCTATAAGCTACTTCTTGATGACAAAAATATCTACTACATTATTTCAAAGACTTGACACGGAATTTAAAAATCGCTTCCTAACATGACGAATATGTCTCCTACATTATTTCAAAAAGTTCATAATAGACCATAAGAGCAGAATATATGATAAAAACTTATTACTTTGGCAAATGAATCTAAAGTGGCTTTAGTATCCTGTTACCAACTTAACAAGGTGACATATGATCATGGTTTTACGTAAAAAAACACATCGATGTTTTGTATATCTATTGATGTGGGAAAAGTTTCACTTTCATTTTTGTTTTCTATGTTCACTTTTTTTTTTTTTTTAGAACGGCAATTTTTACAACTCACACAAATATCTCTCACAAATTTTATCTCATATGTCTCCACCGAGACTTGAACCCACAACTTTTAAGTAAGATGGTCAATCACATACCGTCAGACAAAGAGGCTTTTAGTGTTCGATTTTTTAAATCGCATAAGATTGCATTGAATGGTGCAATCAGATACTCATTTATATGTTCAAGTTATATTATCTTCCTATGCTTATGTAACAATGAAAGAAACTTTTACGAGTACAATTTCATTGGAATATTATTCTTTTCAGTCAAAAATGTGCCATTGAAACCATGTGAAGAAACATGTAATTTTTTACCATATAAACCCAAACTAGTCACGTCAACTTCCTGATTTTTTTTTTGGCCCGATTTGATCAAACCCCTCTTGACCAAAATGGTAGAAACCATGTTACCCAAAAAGAACTCAAAAATACTTTCGTTTATATTTAACTAATTTTATTGTACAATATACTACGTGTTATTTTATATTATCAGTATAAGAAGAGCTTAAATTGTGAAAACTAGTTGAACGTAAACCATTTTTTGTAGTATTGTTATCTTATCTTAAAGCTCAAAAGTTACAATGATATTAGGACTAGGTACGTTGATGTCGATGGCCATGAACGAAATTAAGTCCGATTTTGATATAGTGTTAAACTAAACAACTCATGTGAACTTAGGGATGATTATTTCGACCGAATTCCCGAAATCGAACTGGAACCGTACCGATTCCCGGTACCCGAATCCCGTTCGTACGGTACCGGGACTACAAAATAAGGTGAAAAAAAATCGGGACCACTAATTCGGGACGGGACCAGTATCAAATCTGGAAATTCCCGAAAAAAATTAGAAAAACCCGATTTCCCGGTACCGGTATTGATACCCGTACCGATACCGATACCCGAATCCCGTTCGGTACGGCACCGGTACCACTAATTTATGCTCGAGAAATATTCGATACCACTAATTCAAGACGGGTTTTGAGACCGATACCGTGCTCATCCCTATCAGACCCTATGTGAACTATATGAATGGCAATTAACCAAGTTTAGACGATTCAAATCATTAACGGGTTCCCATATTACTAATGCGAATTTTTGAGAGTTGGGTATTGTGACATGTTCTTTCTGTGAGTGTTTGACCGTTATAAAAACCAGCATTTTTAACACTGAAATTTTTAAAATGCACCAACTCCCAATACATTGTGTATCTAGTTATTGGGTAGTTAGTCCTTCAATAGAGAAGTGAACATAATTTTCACTAGACTCAATCATAACTTTATAACTGAAAATATTACCTGATTTTTGGTAACTTTTCTTATTACTAAAGTAAAAAAGAAAAAAGAAACTGCTACTTTAACTTTAGTTTCGTTTATGATAACACGTACTACCTCCGTCCCATATTAATAGTACATATTACTATTTTGGGACGTCCCAATTTAATAGTCCAGTCTAAAAATAGATAAGAAATGTAGATTAAGTTTACCATATTACCCTCACTTGAGAGTATTATTACAAACAATAAAGAAGTTGTAAATTAAATAGTTAAAGACAAAATTGTCATTGTGTAAAAAGTAAAAGAGAGAAAGCTGAAAAAGTGATGTTTTTATTAATATGTGTGTTTTTTGTCGGTGGACTATTAATATGAGACGGATGAAGTATGTGTTAATAATATAAGTGTTAGTTTGTGAATTTGCATTTTCCTCGGTAAGGGATTTCGTAACAAGATGAATACCCCACTTTGGATTTTTTAAACAAAAACCATTTTTGCTATGTCAATCTACGTGGTGTACTCCAATTGTTTAATTAGCTATATAGATCACATTTATTAGGTTTTTCATTCGTCTACAAACACTAAGTTCAATCTTAACGATTTTAAAAAGCTAGGTATCATGAAAAGCAAAAGGTTTTTTATTAGGTTCACGAAATATCACATCATTTGACATTGCTGTTTTAAAAAACCTTTAACAAACCTCACATCTTCATTTGTTATTTTCTATCATTTTCGAACATACTAAATTCATTTCATATTAATTTAAATATAATAATTATTTTAAATATCATCTAAAAATCTTAAGCTTAATCTAAATTGGTTAAGTTGGTTAAATAGTCCTGTTGTTAGAGCCTTCGGTACGGTTGTTGGTGGGTTGGCTGGCCATCACGGCGCCGCTAACCACACCCTTCCTTGCGCCATCGAGCTTGGGCTGGTTGTGGTCAGCCCACGTTATCACCCACGGCGCGACTCCATGGCGCAGCCAACCACACTGTGGCTCGCGCCACGGGCTGGGTTATGTATTTTTTTTTAAAGTTACCGTTAGATAACATCTATTTTTTTAGCCTCTTATTACCGTTTGAAGTGTAAAAAACCTCGCTTTTCCTCTTTATTTTTATTATAAATCTCCTTTAAAACTTACAAAATAATATACATTCTTCTATAATCAAATTCCTCTAATTTCTATATTTTTTTCTATCCACCATGGCTCAAAATTCAAACCAATACCCTAACCAATGGATAAACAATGTTTTATCCGATCCTCTAAATCAAATTCCGACTACTCAACTACCAAATTCGTCTATTTCGTCTAACCCGAATACTCCCTCATCCGCAACCTCTAGCAACCAATTTTCTTCATTCTCTAACTATAATCAAATACCAAATCCTTTTGTTAACTTCACACAACAAAACCCATTTGTTAATTGCACACCGAGGCATTCAGCTTATGCTTCCAACAATCTCAACAATCGCAAATCTTCCAACAATCACAATAACAAAATTTCCAAAACTTTCCGCAACACGCGTCACAAGAACCTCAAGAGCCCGATGAGCCTGATGCGCCCGAAGAACAACCCGTGGGTCCATCAAAGAAAGGTTCGAGAAAGAAACATATGTCTAAGCGAGACACGAAGAAAGACGCACCACCACCACCGAAGTCGGACCGTTCTTTTTGGACCCAACGTGAAGAAGAAGTGTTAGCCGAATGTTGGATTGAAGTATCCGAAGACCCGAAGGTCGGTTCCGATCAACCATACGATACGTTTTGGTACCAAATCATGAACATGTATAACGATCGGCTTAAGGACGACGGTTTTAAAGCTCAGAACAAAAATATATTGACCAGGAAATGGACAACTTTGACCCGCGAGGTTCATAAGTTTAATTCATTTTATGAAAACCCCAAATTTTTGAGTCACGAAAATCAAGACGATTTGATAACTCGTGTGATAAGTTTTTATCGAGATGAAAATCGAATTGCTACAACAACAAATGTTATCGGATCGTGATGCTAAAGAGGAACGATTGGACCGAGAGGTGGTGGCAAGATTGGAAGTGGTTGAGCTTCAAAAAAGGAACGAAGAATTGCAAATCCTCCGGTTCGACACAACCGGAATGAGTGCACAAGACGTGGAGAGTATCGAAAAGCTTAAAGACGCTGCGCGCGCAAAATATTTTAATTTTAAGTTGTATTTTTTTTAAAGTTTTTTTCGTATTTGTGTTTTTTTAATTCTTTTTTTTTATTTGGTGTTTTTTTTAATTAGTGATTGTATTTTTATTTTTATTAATGAAAAAATTAAGTTTAAGTTAATTGATTGTTGAGTATATATAAAAAAAAGTGGTGGCATCACGATAAACCGAAAATTTGTGGTGTTAACCAGAGAGGGGATTGTAGGGTTATGGAAAGTTTTAGTGTTATGGGAGAAAAAACTGACATGACAATATTTTTTGCCCACGGCTCAACCGTACCCAAGCCTCTTACTATTAATTCCTTGTAATTGTTTTAGCTCTCGCTAATTTTAATATAACAAGGCGTCGTCCAAAAAAAGTTACGATACAAAAATTAAAATACAGAATTGTAAATCTGGTTTTTAATAAAAACACACTTTTCAAGCTAAAGTTTAAATTTAAAATAAAAACTAAAAACAAAACAAACTACAAAGGCTTAAAATGCGAATTTACTTTATATATTAAAAAAAAACCCTATCTTCTACCTACAACCCATGTATCATCATTGTTTTTCTTCATGTGTAAATCAGTAAGGTATTTTTCGAATGTGTAAATTGTTAAGTCGATATGTTTATTCTTGTATTTTATATAGATAATTTTATTATTTTTGTTTTAATATGTTTAAATATCTCGATGTATTATTTTATATGTTACAATAGTGTATATAAGTGCAAAAGTTACAACGTCAAATAGAAAAAAAACAAGAAAAGGGCGATGTGTAAGGGATAAAATAATTTTTTAATATTAAAAGAAGAATAAAACATGTTCGATGTAGGTGCTAAAATGATAAATCAATTATAATACGGAGTAATATCTTTGAGGCCCACTGAATGAAATTGCATTTCTTGGATGCTGAGCCACTAGCCTCCTAGTAGAATGACTAAGCGTCATAAGATTTGTTATCAAACAACCATTGCTACTGACCGATTTAGCATGAGTCTTATTAAGAGGTTTTCAAACACCCCTACATTTTTTTAACAAATGTAACAAATGCTAACAAAATATTAGTTATATAAAGTTTACACATGTGTAACGAGTTAACGACCTCAAGAAAATACCCTCAAGCAAATGGACCACATGAAAATGAATTATATGTGTTTTTATTTGTTTTTTTCTAATGACTTCTTAAAAACATTAAATAAATGTATCATACCTTTTTTGTTCCGTCTTACCATTCGCATGCTTATGTATGCGGGTGAAGGAACATTTATTTTTTTGTTCCGTCAAAATAATGTTGGTAATTCAAACACGAAACAAACAAATAAAATAAGTTTATATGATAAGTTTATATGGACGAAGCGGAAGCTTTAATCAAATATGCTTTGGTTTGATTTGTTTTTTTTCGATTTATCGCTAGAAATATGATTTTTCAAAGCTTCCCGTAAGAAACCATATTGATTCATTTCATGCAGTACATATTTGTTGAAAAACGTAATTTTTATTCATGAATGGGTCTTGTAAATATTTCGGTCCATCAGGTCCAAAACCGAGGACCAAATTGTTGGACCCGAGGTAAGACCGACCCTACTTGAGTAGTCATCGGTCCACTCTCGATCCATATGATTTGGTCTTCTCGGTCGGGTCGAGACTCGTAAGGATATAATGTTAAACTAAACAAATCATGTGAGCGATATGGATGGCATAAGTAAACAAGTTTAGATGATTCGAACCATTGGTCTCTCATATTACAAATGCGAATTGTTGAGAATTAGGTATTGTGACATGCATGTTCTTTATGTGAGTGTTCGACCATTACAAAAATCGCATTCTAAACATTGAAATTTAAAAATGCACCAAGTCTCAATACATTGTGTATCTAGTTACTGCGTAGTTAGTCCTTCAATAGGTGAGAATTGTACATAAGTTTCACAAAAATTAATTATAAGATGTCACTTTTAGGTTTAGTTCCGTCTACGATAACATGTATGTGTTAATAACATAAGTATTTGTTTGTGAATTTGCATTTTCCTCGGTGAGTTCTGTAACAGGATGAAATATGGTGAATAAAAAGTTCAAAATTAAACATCTCATAAAAAGCTTGTACCAGTGGAACTTTTCTGACATCGGTAGTTAAGCAAAACGTAAAGTATGTTATAATTGACAAATGTGTGAGTAAGGTAAACATTCATTCTGTGCCACCTAGACGCTTACATGTGTAGGTGGATATACAATGTATTTTTTTAAACAAAAACCATTTTTTGCTATGTAAAAATCGTGTTGCAAAAGTGTATTTTTCTTATCTAGAATTATGTTGTGTTATATGGGAGAAAGGAGTGGGTTGTCATTTTGATTAAAATGAAGAGATGCCGAAATCAAAAAATAATTTTATTTGCCTAGAAAAATTACGTAATCAAATATATTAGTATTTGAAAACATAAGCAAATATATGGTGATTTCTATAACGTGAAAAAATGCTCTACAAGGAATCCCAAAACAAGTTTTGTACTCCTATAAAATATAAAAACTTAAATCATGGCTGATAATCTAACATTACCTTAATATATACCGTTGCATGATAATCTAACATTACCTTAATACCGTTGCATGATATATGAGAGAGGTCGATAGGAGTACTATCGAATATCGATCAAGATGAGATGGGTCACAACAAGTTAATCTGGTGACCTAATAACATTTTCTTGTCTATTTAACATAACTATGTGTAAACTGTTCTGTAGAAAAACATGAATCAAGACACCTTAAACATTTTTCCTTTTATTAAACAAGATCAAGAACACAAGCAGAATGATAAGAATATTAACGACTACCAGTGCTACTCACGTGTAGCCCTATGATCTACATGATCATAGTTTTACAATCAAAAAACACTAAATAAATAAAACAAGATTTCTGAGATCAAATGTTTAGAGAGAGAGTAATGATGTGTGATAAACACACAGTCAAAATGAGGCGATCTAAACAAAGTGAGGAGACGCTCCTCCATATATCAAAACCTAAAGGGCTTATAGCCGTTGGGTAACACTGAGTGGCTTCAACTGGGCTTGAGCCCAAGATAGCTTCAACAATAGCAACATCCCAACTTTGGTCCTTCATGTCCAATGTATCCTTCACTCCAACTCCTTATAGCTAACTGCAAGTTTAAAACAATACACAATAAGCCCTCATAGTTAAGAATGGGTTTCAGATTAGTTATAACTTTTAACACCCCCTCTTAATCTGATAACCCATATAAGTTTATCATTCTAACTTTGTTAACAAACTTTTGGTGTAAATCAATGTCCAACCCTTTGGTAAGGACATTTGCAATTTGATTTGCAAAGTCCACTTTCACTGTTTTAACAACACCATTTAAAATCTTTTCTCTAAGAAAATGAAGGTCAATTTCTAGGAGTTTAGTTCTTTCATGAAACACAAGGTTAGCTGCTATCTTAATAGCAGAGTTGCTGTCACAAAATAGATTCACAGGTAAAAGATCATAACAATTTAAATCTTTTAAGAGTTTCATAATCCAAATGACTTCACTTGTAGTGGAAGCAAGTGCTCTATATTCAGCATCAACTGAAGATTTAGAGAGAGTAAGTTGTTTCTTACTTTTCCAAGATATCAAGTTGTTGTTTAGAAAAATACAGTAACCAGTAACAGACCTTCTTGTAACAATGCATTTAGCCCAATCAGCATCACAAAAAGCTTTAATAATCATACCTGAGCTTTTGACCACTTGAATCCCATGTCCAGGACTTCCCTTTAAGTATCTCAAGATTCTAAAAGCAATTTCTAGGTGAGACCTTAAAGGGGTATGCATAAATTGACTCAAACAATGAACAACATAAGATATATCAGGTCTAGTATTGGTCATGTAGATCAGCTTACCCATGAGTTTCTAGTAATCAACAATGTTATCAAGAAAAGGATCATACTCAGAGTCCTCATTAGTGATTGACAGTTTGGAAATTAAGGGTTTCTTAATAGGTTTGCAATCCAGCATTCCATATTCAGATAACAAATCTGATGCATATTTTCTTTGATTTAAACAAACCCTTGTATCAGTGTAAATAACTTTAATTCCCAAAAAGTATTAAAGTTTTCCCAATTCTTTAATTTTGAATTTTCCTTTCAAAAAATCTTTGAAACAGTCAATCTCCTTTTGATCATTACCAGTCACAATAATATCATCAACATACACAAGAACAACAACAAACAGTTTATCAATTTTCTTGTTGTAAAGAGAATAACCAGATTTGCTTTGGACAAACCCATTTTCAACCAGCACAGATGTGAGCTTAGAGTTCCACTGTCTTGGAGACTGCTTAAGACCATAAATAGATTTTTTCAGCCTACACACAAGATTTTGGCTACCAGTATAAAATCCTTGTGGAGGTTTCATGTAAACAGTTTCATCAAGCTCACCATACAATAAGGCATTATTAACATCAAGTTGGTAAATAGGCCAAAACTGGTTAACAGCAAGATTAATTAAACATCTAACAGTAACCATTTTCACAACAGGAGAAAAAGTTTCCTCATAATCAATCCCTTACTTTTGACCACAACCCATGGCAACAAGTCTAGCCTTATACCTTTCTATTTCACCATTGGATTTAAACTTAAGCTTCCAAACCCACTTAGAGTTCAGAGCATTTCTACCATGAAGCAACTCAACTAAATCCCAAGTATCATTTTCAAGTAAGGCAACAAACTCTAAATTCATAGCATCAACCCATTGAGGGTTTTGGGAGGCTTCAAAGAAGTTTCTAGGTTCATTATTTTTATTTAATTGAGTCACAAAACACAAAGCATCACCCTTGATCCTAGAATATCCCACAAACCTCTCAATCCCAAACTTGACCTTTGATTTAATAACAAAATCATTATAATTTTTTGGAAAAAACAGAAGGTCAAGAAGACCTTCTTAACCCTTCCTGAGCATTAACATTAGGATTATCACCCAAGTCTTCTCCCATGCTTTGAACATGAGAGGGAAGACCTTGGTTAATTTCCAAGTGACCCTCAGAAATATGATTATCATCAAGTATGGCAGCCTCATTCCCCCCTGAACTAGCATCTGTGGTATCATTGCCTGAGGCAATGTGTCCACTGTCACCTAGACTCATGGGTAGGCTGCTAGCACTTGGTGACCCATGGTCACCATTATGTGCATTTGTTACTCTCTCATCATCATAGGGTAGCTCAGGGTTTTCTAAGTCAAAAAATGTCAAAGCCTTATCATTTTGGAAAACATCAAATTCTTCATTATTATTCTTTTTATTCAAAACACCATCTTTAAAAGGAAAAATAGATTAAAAAAACATGACATCTCTAGAAACAAGAAATTAATGTCTATCAAGCCTATAAAGCTTGTAACCCTTTTGAGAGTTAGAGAAACCCATCATAACACATTTTTCAGATCTATTGGACAATTTATCGCGACTATTTAAAATAGTAGCAAAACAAAGACATCCAAAGGTCCTAATATGAGAGAGGTTTGGGGATGAATTATAAATCATCTCATAAGAAGATCTACCATTTAGAACAGAAGAAGGCAATCTGTTAATAAGATAGGTAGCAGTTAGAATGCATTCAGTCCAAAATCTTAAAGGAATTCCCCACTAAAACATAAGGCATCTGGTAACATTAAGCAGATGCCTATGTTTCCTTTCAGCAACCCCATTTTGTTGTGGAGTGTAGGGACTAGAGGTTTGGTGTATAATCCCATGATTATGACAAAATTTTTGAAAACCATGATTAACAAATTCAGTTCCATTGTTACTTCTAAAGATTTTGACATAGTTTTAAACTGATTTTTAGCAGATTGAAAAAAAAAATTCACTATAAATCCCAACTTCATCTTTACTTTTGATCAAGTACACCCAAACAGCCATTTTATAGTCATCCACAACAGTCAAGAAATACCTATGACCAGTGTGACTGGTCACCCTATAAGGACCCTACAAATCCAAATGAACAAGATCACCAAGAACTTTAGTATTATGATCACTTAAAGGAAATGGTTCTCTAGTTTGTTTAGCTCTTTGACATATTTCACACAAATCATGTTGACCAAAATCAGATATGCTCAAACTTTTTTTTAGAACACTTAGAGCAGGGTCAGGAGGGTGACCTAATCTAACATGCTAGTCTTGGAAAGAGAACAAGTAGGAACACATAAATCATGCACAATCTTAGTACCTTATATATCTAAGTAGTAAAGACCATCACATTGTCTACCAGTCCCTAAACAGTTTGGTGATTCAAATCCTGATTCACAAAAAAACATTTATTCTCATAAAAAACAACCAAGACTTTATTATCCTTAGCAAGTTTATGAACAGAAATAAGAGTAACACAATAATCAGGAATCACAAGAACATCAAATAAAACCAGCCCATTAGGAAGTTTTAGGTTACCAATTTTAGAAATAATAGCTTCAGTCCCATTGGGATGAGCCACTTTAATGTTTAAGTGAGAGATGTCAAAAACATTGTCCAAATCAGATTCATTATTGGTCATATGTTGGTTTGCCCCAGAATCAACAACCTTTCCCTTATAAGGCAGTTTAGATTTGATGTTAGTACTACAACAAAAGAATTTCTCAAAATTATCATTAAAAGCTTTGCTGTTGTTGAAATAGATACCTGCCATATTGACATGAACCACTTTTTGAGAGTCATTAGCAGAGCTTTTGTTATCCTTAATAAGAGAGAGCAAATTGGTCAATTTTTCATCAGTGAACCCAGTAGAAGATGATGTCCCAACAGAATTGTTAGAGACTCTTTTCCCTTTAAAACTTTGCCCCCCCTTTGTTTTCCAAAGTCACTAGGATAACCAATGATTTTAAAGCATCTATCAATGGTATGCCCATTATAACCACAGTTTTCCCAAACAATCTCAGCATTACTATTACCATTAGGTCTATACCCATTGTTGTTAGGGGCATTAGGTCTAAAACAGTGGTGCTAGAATTAAGTCTAAAGTTGCCATTGTTCCCAGCGTTAGGTATGAAATTACTAGCTTGAGAATTTTGAGGGTTTTGAGGTCTTTGATTATTGTTTCTAGCAGGCCCATTAGAGAAAAAAGCAGAGTTTTGAGTCCTTTGAGAGGACCCAGAACCACTACCAGAAGCCATCCTGTGAGATTCCTCACTGGAAATGATGGCATAAGCTCACTTAACATCAGTGAGATTCTCTCTAGACAAAATAGAACTTCTTATAGTCATGTAAGAATCATCCAATCCCATCAAAAATTGCATCAACTTTAACAACTGATTATGCTTTTTAAAGTCATTGGAAGCAGAACACACACAAGCAGGTGATTGAACCATAGCATCATATTGTTTCTAATAGGCATTCAACTTATGATAATAATAAGACAAATTAGACCCATTTTGCTTCAAAGTATTAATCTTGTGATGTAAATTAAAAATAACAGACCCATCAACCTTATGATAGGTCTCTTTAAGTTCCTTCCAAACATGTTTAGCCTTCTTTGAAAAAATTTGACCAAGAAAAGGTTCCTCAGAAATAGAGTTAAGGATCCATCCCAAAAAAACAGCATTCACCCTGTCCCATTGTTTTCCCAAAACTTCATTAGTAACAGATCTTTTACAAGACCCATCAATAAAACCAATTTTTTTCCTTCCAAAGCAAGTAACGTGGCATTAGCCCAAATCTGATAATTTTCAGTTCCCTTAAGTTTAACAGTAACAACATTCAAGACAGCAGAATCATTAGGGTGCAAATGCAAAGGGTCACTTAAATCAAGCTTACTGATAAGTGTAACTTGGTCAGTTACAATCTCAGTATCAGTATCACCATGCTCAGACATGGTGACAAGTCAACAGGTCAAATAATCACTCAGTCCTAAGCCAACATAGTTCCCAGGCTTCCAAACCACTCAAGGGTGGCAGGTCAAGGGCAAGGCAAAGGGTGAGGATCCAATTAAAGGGTGAATAAATAAAAAACACAAAGAACAAGCAGAAACAATCAAAGAAGCTAGTAGCAAGTACCAAGTAAAAAAGAGAGTGTGAGAAGTGTTACCGAACCCACAAATAAGCACAATTGAACTGTTGCTTCTAGATTCACTTAAACTAGAAGGCAACAGAACCTCCAAAATCACAAACCCTAGTTTTCCTTCGAGGGAAAAATAGGGAAAATGACCAAAGAACCACGAACCAACAACAGAGATGCAAATCCCACTCAGGAAATCACCACAAACCAAGAACCTCTTCAAGGAAAGTGAAACCCTAATTTTTTCTCAAGGAAAATTAGGGAAAAGCACTTCAATCGAAGAATAAAGGTACCAATCGTCCAAAAAGTAACCAGATGAAATGAAACACCAGATCTCAGAAACCCTAATTTTTTAAAATAAAAATTGAGGTATCAAAACTTTGAATCAAAAATTAATATTAACAGATCCTGCTATCTTAATAGCATATCTATTCAAAAAAGTGTATATCGTATAAAACCCCAAAAAGTTTTGAAAAAAAATTTCCATCGATTATCAACAACCAGACTCTGATACCATGTAGAAAAACATGAATCAAGACACCTCAAACACTTTTACTTTTATTAAACAAGATCAAGAACATAAACAGAATGATAAAAATACTAAAGACTACCAGTGCTACTCACGTGTAGCCCTATGATCTACATGATCATAGTGTTACAAGTTACATTAAAGACACGCTCCGATACCACCTAACCACCAGTCCTGAACTCACCGTTTTCCATGCTCATAGCGTGGGCACGTATCACTTCAATCTTCAAAGTCTCTTTCTCCATTGAAAAATTTAGAATCTCGTTCTCTAAGTTACTTATAAACTTTAAATATCCCGGAGGTACACATTTTTCTAGTGTTGAAGCCTCAAATGTTGGTAGGGTGGTCTGTGATTGACATACTTCGAGTAAAGGGAACTCCAAGAGTGCTCGTCTTGGATCTTGACTTGTTCTAGTTGAATCTTCTGAACCATTTGCATTGCTACAGTTTGGATCATTTAGGTTTGATCTTTTGTTGTGGAACAAAGATAATATTTCAAGCTCGGGTTCGTGAGTCAAAGCATGATCTTCTTCAGATCGTTCCCTTTTGCACAAAATCTTAATGGCTTGAGGATCTTCGCCAACGATCTTCTCGGCAGAAGTTTTCCTGAAAATAGATCTCATTTTTAACAATCGTCGACTTTAGGTTTTGTCTACGTTGAACCAGTGAGTAAAATTAGTACTTCAAAGAAACTAAAGTACTAAGACTATACAACCAAATAACAAATGACATTAATCTACATTTACCAAAGTTTGTCTACCAAACCAAAGTACTAAGACTATCACAACACAAAAAATGGTTGCCGAGTATCTAAACAATGCTTGATAACATGCAGTTAAAAGTTTATTTGTGTGTTTTAACTCATATCTTGATTGGAACGTACACCAAGTTCAAGGGTAATGAATTCATATTGGTTTACGTTACATATAGGAATTATAGACCACAATGCCTATCAGGCGAAACCGTGGTTGCTAGTCTCTTTTATTTCACATATAGAAATTAAGATTTCTTTTGATTTGATCGTTATTCGAAGCTAAGGTGTTATATCTCAAAACTTATGTCCTCTGACATTGATTTGTGACAAGAATGAATGTTACGTATACGTTCGTGTGTAAGTTGAGCTAATGACCCGTTTCGTAAAAACTCGTGCAACAACACGGCTACGGCTTCATAAATTTCAAACTCAATTGGTCCTAATTAAGTTATCATGAGAAATATTACACAGTCTATCGAGCTCTCCAATCATCTTGGTTTGCTGATTAATGATTGTCTTATCCACTGATTTAAGACGTTTGACCGATAAAGACAAACAAGAAGGCATTTCTACTAGTGCAGATTCGTGTATTCATATACAAGAATATCCTTTGCTCACAAACAATGACCCATGGCTCGCCAGTTCAGCTTTGAAAACATACGCTCTCTTACGTATGTGTCGTGAACTCACCTTTTCATCGAACCCAACCATTTTGTATGACAAAAGGAACCAAAAAAACGTTGAACTATGAAATTGTGGGGTTTTACCCTAATTAAAGGGAACTTTTAGGCTTTTGGGCCACTCTTACTCTATTTAACATACGACATGGGGATATACTCTGTTCATTGTTCTTATGTCGATGAAAGATCGGGTATACGGTTGTTCAATTAAGACTTTAAGAGTAGTATATAACATCGACAGTGGAGGTGTAAAACTCGTCCCACATCGGTTGGAGATAAGACACTTGAGTTATAACCTTAAAGTAGTTGACTAGTATCGTGATATGAAGTGAATCGATTAGGATTTAAAGATAGAGCTCTGCCAATTAACAAGAACTAAAGAAACAGTAATAAACATAAACCATAATCATATTTTTTGCATAATGAGATTACAACCCTAATGATCTATATATAATAATAGTTAACTTATTAACTAAGACAATATAATATAATATAAAGAAATTATATAAACAAATTATTTATTTAAAATTGAGGATAATCTATCAGGATCATATCAATACTCCTGCGCCAAAGACACCTTGTCCTTAAGGTGTTGCTCCATAATCATGCCTCGCGTAATTCCGGGATCCCAAGTTCTACGTTAAATACCTTTAGGGCGCCTCAAGGGCAAGCAATAGTCTTGATATATGTTTTTAAACTTTATTCAGCAGACGTGCAATTATTCATGTAAATCTAACCTTTCAAATACTGTGCCATGTGAGGTACTTAGATTTCTAGGTTTACTGGTTCAGACGCGTGTCACCACAAACTTATTCCAAAAAAGTCTTGCCTTGATCTTCCTGTTAGGAATCCATTGAATTAGTTGGACCTCTAAAGAACCCTTTTCCAGCTCCCTTCCCACAGCCTCTCGATCTAACCCAAGACCAACATCTTCACCATATTTTTCTGTTATGACAGCTTGTGTCGGAATCTTTTGAATAGAGTGAATTAGTTTCTCTATTTTTTCAATCATCAACGAGATCGTGTATTGTAACCGTTCCACCATCTCAGTGACCCGAATTAACCATTCTTTACGCCTCTGATTCTATTGATGCCATTCTGCACGCCTTTGATTCCATTGATCCCATTCCTCACGCCTTTGATTCCATTGATGCCATTCTTGACACTTCTGATTCCATTGATGCCATTCTTAACACATTTGCTTCCATTCTTGCTCCATTCCAGTAACTTTTTTTTCTGATGAATAGTAACGGATAAACAACTTTTTTTAAACACTAGAATCGGAACAACTTTGATACCAATTCATACGAACCGGATCGATTAAAAAGATACAAGGATAGATAAATTTTATTATTGAGATAACCCGACCCCCTAATGGCTTATATTTGTGAGATAAACCGACTCCCCAATCGATTATAAAATTAATTGATTAATTAGTTAATTGATATGAACCTGATCGATTAGGATATAATGATAGAGTAATCGATGTTCGAGAGGTCGAATAAGATCTCCCAATTAACTAGAACTAAAGAAAAAGTAATAAACATAAACCATAATCATATTTTCTGAATAATAAGATTACAACTCTAATGATCTATATAGAATAATACTTAACTTATTGAATAAGACAATACAATATAATATAAGGAAAGTAAATAAACTAATTATTTATTTTATATTGACAATAATCTAGCAAGATCATATCAATACTCCTTCCCATAAAAACACCTTGTCATCAAGGTGTTGCTCCATAATCTTGCCTCGCGTGATTTCGGGATCCCAAGTTCTACATTGAATTCCTTTAGTGCGCCTCAAGGGCAAGCAATAGTATTGATATATGTTTTTAAACCTTATTACGCAAACCTGCAATTCTTTATGTAAATCTAATCTTTCAAATCGTGTGCCAAGTGAGGTACCTATCTTTCTAGTTTTCTGGTTCGGCGTGCCACCACAAACTTATTCCAAAACAGCATTGCCTTGTTCTTCCTGTTAGGAATCCATTGATTTAGTTGGACCGCTAAAGAATATTTTTCCAGCTCCCTTCCCATGGCCTCTGGATCTGACCCAAGACCAACATTTTCACAACATTTTTCTATTATGACAGGTTGTGTCAGGCTGAATTAGTTTCACCAGCTTTTCAATCATTTGAGAATGGTGCAACGAGATCGTGGATTATAGCCGTTCCACCATCTCAGTGACCTGAATTAACCATTCTTCACGCCTTTGATTCCATTGATACCATTCTTCACGCCTTTGATTCCATTGATCCTATTCTTCACGCCTTTGATTCCATTGATGCAATTCTTAACACCTCTGATTCCATTGATGCCATTTTTGACACCTTTGATTCCATTCTTGCTCCATTCGAGTAACTTTTTTTCTGATGAACAGCAACGGATAAATAGTTTTTTGAAACCTTAGAATCGAAACAGCTCTTATACGAATTGATATGAACCGGATCGATTAGGTAAAGATAGAGTAATCGACGTTCGAGAGGTCGAATAAGCTCTCCCAATTAACAAGAACTAAAGAAACAGTAGTAAACATAAACCATAATCATATTTTCTGCATAATAAGATTACAACCCTAATGATCTATATATTATAATACTTAACTTATCAACTAAGACAATACAATATAATATAAGGAAAGTAAATTTAATATTGACAATAATCTACCAGGATCATATCATATCGTTAACAATCACCCATGGTTTTTCCTTGAACACTATCCTGCTTTTGGTTCTTCGTTGAACCTTGTTACAACATGATTATGGTTTTTCGTTGAACACCACAAGGACATCCGAGCAGTCCACTGATTTCAGGTTTGGAGAACGTTACAGGATGACAAACTATCTTGTATGTTTTTGCACGAAGTAAACGAGACCAAATTCAGGCTCTAACAACAGTCTTTGAACTAGTGAACCCTTCCAGAAATTCACGACGGTCAAGGCAAAACCAAGACCGAGGAGGGGGTTTTCAACCTGCAAAAATGCTTTCGCTAGTAAGTGACGCGCATAGGTTATTACCTCATTAGTTGCGTCGTTGCCCCAAGCGCAAAAATGCTTTCTCCAAACACCCAACCCCTTATTCTATACACCCCCACTTACTCTTCGTTGCTATCCTTCAATCGATGTGGGGATAACTCACAAATTCCAATATCTTTTCTATGCTTTATTTCTGTCACTGATTATCAACAAAAGACAATAACTAGTAAGTTACGTTAACCAAATCCAAAGAAGTTAAACCAAGTTTTTTTTGGTTCTATAAATACGTAGCTGAATCGATCAAATTGGTTCACAATTATATGGCCAAACTAGATTATAAATTAGTTGCAACGGTTTATACTCCCGTTTACTTTATAGAATGGTTAATAAGAAGAACAACACGTAGTTGAGTTTCTGATGAGGATCGAATTACTGTTCCATCATCTATCCCAAAGTGCAAGACTTGAACATGGAGCAACTTGAAAGCAAGCCATGGCGTGTGGAGCATGTTCTAAGCGTGTTGTAGGGCATCCCGATTATAAATCTCGATACATAGAAGAATCATCAAGTTTTCAGTTTTTTGGACGAACCATATTGCAGCGCTTAGCAATAATAAGTGATCTTGAACAAAGAAATTAATACAGTAATTATTATGTCTCATTTTTTCTACTTTTACACCAAATAATACATGTACAATATTGCTCATTGTTTCGAATGGTTTTGCTTTAATTTCTTGGTATATTTCTTGGTATATTTGCAATAATAGTATTAGCAGCAAGAAACCATAAACAGTGTATACATATTTCGAGACAAAGCATAAACCGTGTGTGGTATATAAGAGCTAAAACAAGAAGGCAGCCCAACTTTCTAAGATTTGTTTAGTCCGAGTATCAAATTCTGTATGGCTTGCAACCAGTAACACAAATGCATTTTGAGACACTCGTTACGTTACTACTTGCACGATGTAATACATCTAAAGTCCGTAGTAGTAATCATAAAATACAATGAACTTGGGTTCCTGGAGGTCTTGGGTTCAAGACCTGCCAAGGGCCTTTCAGGCAAAGCGGATAAGGAGTCTAACTTAACTAGGCGCGAGTTCGAAGAAGACATTCTTCCGCTTGGATGTCATTGCACGACTCGACTCACTAACCACTAACATTTGCCGTTCTAAAAAAAACAATGAACTTCATTAGCGTTTTTAGTCCTATTGCATGTTAAAAGGACCCGCTAAGAGCTCAATATTGGCTAACAAGTCGATACCCTACCTTACATATTTATAAACCAATCTTAATACTTAAGTCAATGCTTTATAAACCATTTGACCCCTTTTCCTTGATATTCATGTTCACAAATAAACAAAAAAATTTAGAATATATGAAAAAGCCTTGCTACGAATGTTATTGAATCTAAAGCATCAATTTTTGTATTCAATAACAAAAACAATAAGCCTCTAAGGCTAATATAAACCAATAGCTTTGCCTTTAAAAAATATCCCTGTTTTGTACATCCGGACAAGTCCCATTTTCATTTTTGTTTCCTTTGTTCAACTTTATTACTCGAATTATTTTGAGAAAGACATTCAATCTTGACACTTTTATCGTCAATCTTTGCTTTATAGCAATATAAAGATTCCCCATGAAGTTGGTTGTGGGCTCGGGATAGACTATAAATATGTTATTTCTTGTTAAGAAAAAACATATTTCAAATGATCTTTTAGTATTAGAAGCCGACCTACATTAAAAAAGGGTACCCACAAAAATACATTTTATTTATTTAATACACGCAAACACAATTGATTTTTATAGAAGGAATTCAAGTTGCATTTTATGTGTGAAGAAACAAACGACTTGATTTTTTTTTCCACCTTATTTGGTAGTACTGGTACCGTACCCATATGGAGTAATGCAAAAAAGTGAATTTTGTTTATATACTTCGGTGGGAATGATCATTGTGAGTTAAGATTAAGTATTGCTGATTGTTTGGCCATTATTTATGTTACTCTATTCTACAAGAAAATAACATATAAAATCCCCAAATTTATCAACAATTCCTATGACTTCTACTTTTTGAAAAGTAATAGATAATACTAAAATTATAGAATTAAAAAAGGTTTTCTTTTGTATATGATGATTTAAGAATGTTAAATGTCCTAAATCTAATAAGCATATAACATTATTTAACTTATACAATGACGTAGTGATTGTATAAGTGATGTACGAGTTCAAGTTGCCTATTAACTATGAACGAGAAATCAAGATAGAGGGAGAGAGCCCACAACACGATAAAAACATAATCAGGTTATAAACAATGTAACTCTGACATGGAATCAAAATATGGCTTCCTAACATGACATGAATGAAATATGTTTCTAATACAAGGGTTTGTCTCGTATGAATGTTCGTTAAACCGATCTTTTCGAATTGATTACTAGTAGAAAGTGTGACTCAGTCGTTCTTGGTAGAAAATAAAAAGGTTTGATTATCTATTTTAAGCTAAGAGTGAAAATGTCGTTGAGTACTAAGTAAAATTGAAAGCTTGAAAGTTTAAAACTAAAAATAAAGACTTTAAAAATGATTAAAAAGTAAATGATGAGAACTTATAAAAATGTAAACTTTAAAAAGTAAACTAAAACAAGAAAAGTAAAAATAATGCTAAGTAAAAAGATGGGAAAAATTAAAGTTTGAAAAATTAAACAGTAAACTAAAAATGAAACCAATCCGGAATAAGGATTATTGCCTTATCCGGAATGCTAGACCTGAATGAAATCCGGAATACTAAATCTTCCACAAGCTATCCGGAATCCGTATTGAGTGACTATCCGGAATCCTTAAAACACACTATCCGGAATATGTTGATTCGATCCCTTATGTTGATTCGATCCCTTATCCGGAATCAGGTTTCTGCCGCTTATCCGGAAACGGGCTTTCGGTGCTTATCCGGAATTCGTCTTCGGGAGCTTATCCGCAACATGTTCTTCTTAGGCATATCCGGAAATGATCTCCTTTTCTTTATCCGGAATGTAATTTCAGGGAGCTTATCCGGAATCTTTTTAGTACTCTTATCCGGAATGTTCAAAATGAGCTATATCCGGAATATGTTTGTGATGCTTATCCGGAATGTTTACTTCTGAGGCTTATCCGGAGTTTGCCTTTGGACTCTTATCCGGAACTTAAACTTCTGAAACTTATCCGGGAATGAAATTTGGTTTATATCCGGAATGAACAAAAACGTACCCTTATCCGGAATGAGGGAAATTGGGTTATACGAATCTTAACTTGTGAGCTTATACGGGAAAACGGGGTTTTAAAAAAAAACGGATAAGGACTAAACTAAGCAAATAAGCAAATCTAAAATAAGCACTTACCAAAGCTTAAACCAAAAAGATTTTAAGAAGAACTAAATAAGCAAAAATTTAAAAACTTTTAAAAACACAAAATAACTAAATATTAAAAATAAGCTTTTTATAAAAATATTAAACTTATCAAAATCAATTTATTTTAAGAACTATTAATCATAAAAATTAAGAAAGTAAGCACTTTAATCTAAAACTTTTAAAATCACCAACTCAATAAGCACAATCAAATAAGCTAAACAATCATATCATCAACAAAATTAAATAAACTACATGATTATCAAGATTAAAAGATTAAGAAACGTAGAATGAGAATTAAGAAATAAGCTTGATTTGATTAAGGATTAAGATCAAAAGATTACAAGATTAATGTTTGATAAGCATAAAAAAAACTAGAGAGAAGAAAATTAAACACACTTAAAAATAAATACTAAAATTGACTAAAAAACTAACTAACAACTAACACCCCCCTAATGACATATTAGGAGGGTATTTATAGGAGGTGGGGAGGTTAAGTGTTTATGCTTCCTTCTTTCTTTCTTCTCGTCTCGACTCGATTTAATTTCTTTGTCTTTCTCGACGTCGTCTCAGGATTTGTCGATATAAGTTGAACTTGTCTTATAATTTTCTTCTATAATTAGACTTGAGTTCTTCGACTTCATTAAACTTCCGTCTTTAGACTTTTTCTTCGATAAATCTTTAGAATAGGCCTTGGACTTCCGTTCTTTATGCACTCTCGATCTTTTGACTTCGTCTTTTGTCTTTTTCTTCGATAAAAGCCCGTGATAGCCCGTGTTTTATTCCTTTTTCATATTTTTATCCTGAAACACAATAAAAACACAAACCACGCATAATTCCGACTTTTACGACATAATATACACGTTTTGGTCTTGTTATTATTGGAAATAACTGGTAAAAGGATAAGTGTTTTCACACTTATTAAATCCCCTACACTTGACCATTGCAATGCCCTCATGAAATACATTAATTTGAAAGCACGGTTTACATTTTTCATCATAAATAACCCACCCTGGCCTTTATTAAATACTAAACACTAAGGAAACTAAAAGAACAAAACAAGTAAAGAAATCAAAGACTTACCTTGGTGTTTTGGCTGTCATTAATGTTCATCATCCTCAAGTTTCACGTTCCCCATGCCAAGCTTAAAAACGAGATCATTGTTATTATAAGTTAGCAAACTAACACGAACACATGTGGCCCAATTATTTACTTAGACTCCCTTATTCCTAGGTGTATCTCTTATATTTTAATATTGTATTAAATGATCACGAGGATGCATTGTCTGAATTATTTCGATAGTTATTTAGGCAGAAAATAAAGTGGGACGATTTAATCAATAGTTAGCTAAAGGACAAAATCTTTTAAAACTGCTTCTCGGGACCTCATAAAGTTCATATCTTGGCATAACTCGCTTCACGATTTGAGACCTTTCTCGGACCGATATTTGGCAGCGACTTCATACTTCAAATCTTGAGAGACGTTCTTAAAATTATGGTCTTCTCTTCATAATAGGAATTTCTTCACTTGAAGTTTTGAGAGATTCTTCATACTTGGACCACGAGTTCTTCATCTTTCTCCAATCTTTATTTTGGACTTTGATATACAACGATCCGCCTCCTTTTAGGACTTGGATCTAATTATCCTCATACCTTGTTAGGGCCTTTTTGGATAGACTTCTCCATGATCTTTATGGGAGTTTTTGCTTTTCGTCGTGTGTCTCGATCCTTCATATTAATTTTTATAAATGATTCTTCACATCACTTTTGGATCTTTAGCAACAAAATGTAGCCCTCATGTCTTGTTAGGACCTTTTTGGACTCGCCAATCTTCGCATCCCGCTTCAATAAGTTATGCCTTGGCTATGAACTCTAATTAATACCGAGCAACTTTTAAACGATCTTGTGCTAGAAGCTAAGTAACTTTTCAAATCGTACAACCTTATTTATTGCAATTAAATTTATTAGCAAGCGATGGGAGAAAATTTTTATAATCAACTCACATAAATTCACGAAAGAATACCAAACTTATAATTGACTCTATCATCTCTCGTTCTCCACAATTTAAAATCTCAAGGAATGAGACTCGTGGATGCTTAGCCAATTAAATCAAAGTTTTGGGTTTTCGAGTCATCTATAGGATCTTGCAAACTCTTAGAATTTTTCAAGTTTAGAATTCGCATTTTAAAGTTCCCTTGATAAACGACTCTCTAGGATCAATTATAGGAACTTGCAAAAAGTTATTGTTCTTAACCCGTGAGAGTTAAGACTTTCGCGTTTTAAAGTTCCCTATATAAAAGCCTAGCAAAACTTGACTTAAACACGTTAAGGATACTAGCTAGAGTAAACTTAAATAAGTAAACTCGGGTTGAGTCAAAATATTGACGACTTTGAAAAATTTAAAACCACTTTATTGAAAATTTATTCTTAGGAAAGTAAATAACGCTAACAAAGGAAAATACTACTATACAACTAGGCCAAAATAGATTAAAAATTTTGAAAAATGTCGAAAAATTAAATTTTTCGGTTAAAATGAGGACAAATTCATGAAAAAGACCACTTACTTCGATAGAAGTCCCCCTACACTTGATATAAACATTGTCCTCAATGTTTAAGCATGTGGGAGTAAACTCCCCTACACTTAGGACATTGTGCACGTTGTTTAAATCTTGCTAAGGAAAGGACAACTATAGTGATTTCAATGGGAACATATAAGATATGAAATATTGAATCATGACAGTTTAGGATAGAACCGGGAAGACGGGTACACGGGATCACGGTTCGTCAAAAGTCATCGAAAGTGCTCTTTGAAGCTTTAATCCCTGCACATTATAAGAAACAAGACAACAAACACATACGGGGCTCCCCCTACACTTATTATGAAAACGATAAAGGATAGATCAACGGGTTGCCTCCCGAGAAGCGCTTGTTTTTTATAACCGAGTCACGAGCCTGACTCGACCCAGAACTAATTCAAGGGAAACGTGGTGAGGGATGGAATCATCTCACGAGAGATATCTTCACCAAAGTACAGCTTCACGCGCTGGCCATTCACTTTGAAATTGGGCCCATTTGGTTGAGAAAGCTCAATGGTGCCATAGGGGAAGACTTTAGCGACGGTGAATGGACCAGACCAACGGCTCTTCAGCTTGCCCGAGAAGATCTTCAACCGAGAGTTAAAGAGTAAAACTTTATCACCAACGTGGAACTCTCGGTTCTTAATCCTTGCATCATTGATGATCTTGGTTTTCTCCTTGTAGATCAATGAGTTCTCATAAGCTTCATTCCTCAGTTCATTTAGCTCGTTGAGTCGAATCTTCCGAAGATCACCGGCTTTGTTGATGTCAAAATTGGCCCACTTCAAGGCCCAGTATGCTTTATGTTCCAGCTCGATAGGGAGGTGGCATGCCTTCCCGTACACAAGACGATATGGAGTGCAACCAATCGGAGTCTTATATGCGGTACGGAAAGCCCACAAAGCATCGTCTAACTTATCGGCTCACGAGGCACGATGCTCTCCCACAGTACGCTCAAGAATTCGCTTCAATCCACGGTTAGATATCTCGGCTTGACCATTTGTTTGGGGATGATAAGCGGTGGAAAGACGGTGATTGACACCGTACTTAGCCATGACTCGAGCAAACTGATCATTGCAAAAATGAGTCCCGCGGTCACTGATTATAGCACGAGGAACACCGAATCGAGCAAAAAGCTGCTTCAAAAAGTTCACAACCACCCTCGCATCGTTCGTAGGGAGAGCCTTAGCTTCAACCCATTTAGATACGTAGTCAACGGCTACGAGGATGTACTTGTTCCCTTTAAATGATGGAAATGGCCCCATAAAGTCGATACCCCATACATCAAAGATTTCACATTCTTGTATGAAATTTTGAGGCATCTCTTCTTTATGTGTGATCTTGCCTTGTCTTTGGCAAGCATCACAATGTTTAACCATTTCATGAGCGTCATGATAAATGGTGGGCCAATAAAATCCAGAGTCAAAAACTTTCTTCGCGGTGTAATTAGGACCAAAGTGACCACCGGTGGATCCTTTATGGCAAGCTTCAAGGATTAGTAACGCTGCCGGCCCATCAACACATCGACGAATGACAAGATCCGCACATTGTTTGAAAAGGTAAGGCTCGTCCCAAAAATAGTGTTCAATGTCTTTAAAGAACTTTTTCTTTTATTGGGACGTTAACCCTTCCTTGAGAATGCCACCCGCTAAGTAGTTTGCAATGTCCGCAAACCACGGGTTGTCATCAAGATTGGAATTGATAGACATTAAGGCCTCAAGGGGAAAAGAGTCATTGAGCTCTTGAGTCAGATGATCCCCTTGATAAGGATCCTCAAGTCTACTTAGATGATCCGCGGCTAGGTTTTCGGCTCCCTTCTTGTCATGAATTTCGATTTTAAATTCTTGAAGGAGCAAAACCCAAGGAAGAAGTCTTGGCTTAGAATATTGCTTATGTTAGGACCATTGTAATAGTTATATGTAATAGGTAGACTAGGAGGTATGTAGTTCCTCCTGGTCCTGGTAGTAGTAGGAGCAAGTCCTGCTCCTGGTCCTAGTCGAAGTCAAACTTTATTATTTACTTAATATTCTGTTAGGATATGCATGAGATATGTTAGGAAAGGATATGCATATCAGATTTACACGTTTTCTTTAATGATGTATTAGGGTTTCCTTGTAGTATAAAAGGAACCTTAGGCAGAAGGGTTAGACGCACCTTCACTAAACGTAGTTCTAGTCATTATCAATATTAGAAATCCTTAGAAAGGATCAAGTCTTTATAGTTATTCTGTTCTTCTTAATTATATTTATATTCTACATTCATATTGTGTATAGAGTCTCTTTGTGATTTGACTTGTGATTACAGAAGTCATTCACCGGTCCTGACAGGCTGCAAGATCTACATCTAGTAGACCCAATAAGTGGTATCAGAGCCTGGGAGGGTCTCTATACAAGAAGAATCAAGTTTTCTTATTTCTGACATTTTGTTTATCATGTCTGCCTCAACTTCTACTCAAACAGGAGAAGACAGCACTCCTAAAATTGTGCAACCTCAGCAGATCCTGGCTATGGTCTCTAACACGAATGGTAAATTCCCTCTTCTGAAGAAGGGTGAATATGATAACTGGGCAATGAAGATGGAATGGTGGATCACCAACACTAATCAAGATCTTTGGAAGATCATTCTAAATGGGAACAGCAGGAAGCTTACTGGACGAGACAAGAATGGTAATATTACCCTTATTGACCCTAAATCTCATGAGGAAATCATAGCTATTCAGAAGGAGGTAAAAGCAAAAACAATTTTGCTTCAATCTCTTCCTGAAGATCACATGGGTGACTTCTACCATTTGGATGATGCCAGAGAGATCTGGAATGGAATAAAAGCAAGGTTCGGTGGAAATGAGGAGTCAAAGAAAATGCGAAGGTCCATGCTGAGAGATGAATTCACAGAATTCAAAATCTCAGAAACTGAAGGTCTAAATCAAGGGTATGATAGGTTCCAGAAGATATTGAGCCAGTTGAATCAACTTCGGTCAAAGCCTGATGATGGTGACATTAATGCAAGGTTTCTTAAAGCCTTACCCTACTCATGGAATCAGGTGGTGATCTCTCTCAAAGCCAAAGGTGGGCTTGACTATCTCACTTTTGATGATCTGTTTCATAGGCTCAGAACTTTCGAACCTCATGTAAGAGGATTTTCAAGTGACTCTTTTCCCACTCCTGCTAATTCAGCCTTTGTGAGTTCTATGGCATCTAGTCCCATGTCATATGCAAGTAGCCCAAGCAATACTGTCTCCTCTCAGCATACTGTTCAGCATACTTCTGCTCCAGATCCTACTACCAAGTCTGGTAGTATGGTAGAAGCTTTTCTTCATTCTTTTGTGGCTGATGTTAATGCTGAACAACAACTTGCTTTTGATGACTTCAAACAGGTCGATAAACTTGACCTGGATGAGATGGATCTTAAATGGCAGATGGCCATGCTTACTCTTAGGGTTCACAAGTTTGAGAAGAAAGCAGGAAGGAAATTTAATTACAACCCTCGGGAGCCAGCAAGATTCGATAGAAGCAAGGTAAGACGCTATAACTGCCAGAAACAGGGTCACTTTGCAAGGGAGTGCCCTAGCAAGAATGATCAGGAGAAGAGCAGGTACTCCGCTTTCAAGGTTCAGGAGATAAAAGATGACAGGAAGGCATTGGTATCTGTTGACTCTATGGTCAACTGGAATGATCATCAGGCTTCTACTCTGGAGTCAGCTGAATCCTCGACTGACGTGTTTGCAATGATTGCTGGGAATCTCTCTGATGCAGAAGAAGCAGACGAGTTTGCTCTTATGGGCATCTCACCTCAGGTACAACATTGTCCTCTTGGTTGTCATGATAAATACTAAGAATTGTTGTCCCAATTTAATGAAGTAAATGATCAAAATGATAAGTATTTTTTAGAGGTTCAAGCCTATAAGGCTTCATTAAACACTTTGGAACAACAAAAGAGGTGGTTACAAGATACACAACGTGCGTATGAGGATAAAATCAGGATACTAAGCATTGATTTAGAAAACACTACAAATATGCTTAAATATACAGAAACTGAAAGAGATGCTAGTATCAAAGAAAAAGAGGAGATGCAAGCTAAATTAGATGCTACAATGCTAAGATTTGACAAATGGCAAAAGGCACCTAAAAATCTTTCAAAATTAATTGATAGTAGCATGTCTGGCAGAACTAAAAGAGGCTTAGGATTTGAAAAATATATTGATTCAGAAGATGTATTTGATTTATCTTTCTCAAGTGTCTTTGATGCCGACAAAGAGGATGAGGGCAAACCTAGTTACAATAGGTTTAAACCAGCAGCAGAAATGCATGTTGTCCCTCCTCCTCTTACTGGAACTTTTATGCCCACCACATGGCATAATGACTCGGATGGATCACAGATGCTTGAGTCCCCAATAAGTTCTACTAATACTAATGACTTTGTCTCATGTATTTTCAGTGACAAAGCCGGTGACTCTGCATCTAGTGGTTCAAGTGAAGAGTCAAGACCTACAAGTTCCAAGTCGAATGAACATGCTGCTACTGGTGCTAGGAAGTGTGAAGAAAAAGTTGCGGTCAAGTCAAGTGTGTTTGGTCCTAGTTTATTATGTCCTAGGAATAATGTTTTTCCTAGAAATGTGTGTAATAAAGTAGGCAGTATGAAACAATCTCATTCTAATAAAAGGTCTTTCAAAACATGTTTTGTTTGTGGCAGTGCCTTTCATTTAATTAAAGATTGTGATTATTATGACACACGTGCATCTGTTAATCATGCTTTTCCTGCTCCTGGTCCATCAGGAGCTGCTTCATATGCTTCTAGAAGACTTAATTCTAGTGCTCCAATGTTTAATACTTCTAGAGTATCCTCTCCTTTCGCGTCTGATTATTGGAGAAATAGTGGATTCCAAACAACCAGTAATTATTTTCAAAATTTTCATCCAATCTATTCACATAATTTGGACCACACGTATTTGGGTTTGGGAAATTTGGGAACTGCTGTTAAGCCCTCAGCAGGTTGTTCTTGGTCAAATAATAATACCCATATGATGCATAGGCAACCAAGGAACAACGGTGGATCTCATCAATCTTCTTGGCACTCTTCTAATGATCCACAAGGCAGGCTCAAACCTGAAAAGGTTTGGATCCCCTTAAGACACTAACTTTTGCATTTTTATTATCTTGTTGTTGTAGGTTACTCCATACCAGGATCCTAGTCTAGGTATTGTTGATAGTGGTTGCTCCAGGAGCATGACTGGCAATAAGAGTCTTCTCTCTAACTTTGTACCATTTCATGGTGGCAAGGTCTATTTTGGTGGGGGTGAAGGCAGAATCACAGGCAAAGGGACGATAAAGACTCCTAATCTAAACTTTGAGCAGGTCTACTATGTGGAAGCACTTCAACACTTCAACTTGATATCGGTCTCTCAGATTTGTGACAAGAAGCAGTTTGTTCTCTTCACCGATATTGATGCACTTGTGCTTTCCAAAGACTTTCAGCTTCCGGATGACTCACAAGTTTTACTCAGAATCCCTAGAAGACGCAATCTCTATAGCATCAAGTTGAATGAAGTCAACCCTACTGGTCAACTAGCTTGTCTGGTTGCAAAAGCCTCAGAAGATGAAGCCACTAAATGGCACCGAAGGATGGGGCATGTGAACTTCAAGACCATTCACAAACTTGCAAATCTGAATCTGGTCTCTAGTTTACCTCCCAAGACGTTTCGAAATGATATAAATTGTATTGCCTGCAGTAAAGGCAAACAGCACAAAGCATCCTTCAAGGCCATTACTGCTCTAAGTCTTATTACTGAACCATTGCAGCTTCTATACATGGACTTATTTGGTCCTACTTCCATCAGGAGCATTGACCACAAGCAATTCTGTTTGGTGGTAACTGATGGTTATAGCAGGTTTACGTGGGTGTTCTTCATGGCTGCCAAAAGTGAGACCTACTCAATTCTTAGAGATTTTCTTACCTTGATAGAGAATCAGTTGTCCAAGAAAGTTAAAGGTATTTGTTGCGACAATGGAACCGAGTTTAAAAATAAAGACCTCATCGCACTTTGCAATGCTAAGGGCATCAAAAGAGATTATATTGCTGCTAGGACTCCTCAACAGAATGGTGTGGCAGAAAGAAAGAACAGGACACTAATAGAAGCAGCAAGAACTATGCTTGCCGATTCCAAGCTTCCAACCATGTTCTGGACAGAAGCTGTTAATGCTGCAAGTTATGTTTTGAATAGGGTTTCTATTACCAATCCTCACAAGAAGACTCCTTATGAGCTGCTCACGGGCAAAGTTCCAAATATAGCTCATTTGAAGCCTTTTGGGTGTCCAGTCACCATTCTGAATACTAGTGACTATTTGGGGAAGTTTGATGGCAAGGCAGATGAAGGATACATTGTGGGATATTCAGCTCATTCTCGGGCGTATCGTGTCTACAATCTTTAAGCCAAACAGATAATTGAAACTATTAATCTCAGGTATTTTGAGGAGAAGTCAAACATCCAAGGCAAAGGTCCAGAATGGTATTTTGATCTTGATTATCTTAGTGATTCGTTAGGATATTTTCGTTTCAAAACTAACCATGATGCAGGACCACAAGTGTTTGCAACTTCTAGTACTGGTGTTCCTTCTAGTCTTTCTGATTCAGATGATGAGGATGACATTTTTGTGGTTCCATCCTATTCCACCACAGTTTCTCCTACTCCTCCTAGTGATGCAACTCCATTGGATGTACAGGATTCCCAAGCAGCTCTTGACACTCTTCTCAAACAACAACAAGAAGCTACTAAAGCAGCTGCTCAAGGTAGTTTTGAGTTTCCCTTGGTTGAGCCTACTGACAAAGTTGCTCCTGGTACTCCAGCTTCTGCTCCTAGTGATAGCTTATCACCTACTGGTACTCCGGCTAGTGAGTCTGCTTCCAATACTCGTTTCTCCAGTCCTTCTGATTTGGGGAACCATGAAAAGAAGTCTTCTACCAAGCTGGATGACATTCATACACAACCGGTAGTTGGGATTTTCCAAAATGCTTCATATGATGCTGACTTTGTTGGTGATCTCAATAACTTGGCACAAGAAGTGGAGGTTTCTTCCAATCCAGTCTTGCAATCACATAAAGATCATCCTACCACTCAAATTATTGGAGATCCTGGTTCTACTGTCAAAACACACAGAATGCAGCAGAAGGCCTCGTCTGATCATCATGCTCTTGTGGGCTATATTGAGGATCAAAAGCGTAATAATCATACGGACTTTTAGCACTGTTTGTTTGCTTGTTTTCTTTCACAGGTGGAACCTAGGTCTGTTTCTCATGCTCTTGAGGATCAAAGTTGGGTGGAGGCTATACAGGAGGAAATGCAGCAATTCTTGTTTCAGAATGTTTGGGTTCTGGTTGACTTACCAGATGGAAAGACAGCTATCAATACCAAATGGATTCTCAAGAACAAGAAAGATGCACGGGGAATTGTCGTAAGGAATAAAGCTAGGCTTGTCGCACAAGGACACACTCAAATTGAGGGCATTGACTATACTGAAGTCTTTGCGCCGGTTGCAAGGATCGAGGCCATTCGTCTGTTTTTGGCCTTTGCTTCTTATGTTGGCTTTACGGTGTTCCAGATGGATGTCAAGAGTGCATTTCTCTATGGCAAAATTGACGAGGAAGTGTATGTTACTCAACCTAAGGGGTTTGTAGATCCACCTCATCCCAAGAAAGTCTACAAGGTGGTCAAGGCTCTTTATGGGTTACATCAGGCTCCTAGAGCTTGGTATGAGCGTCTTTCAACTTTCTTGTTAAAGAATGGCTATAGAAGAGGTACTATTGACAAAACACTATTTCTTCGGCGGAATTCCAAGGATATTATCCTTGTTCAGGTTTATGTGGACGACATTATCTTTGGTTCTACAAGGAAGGAGTGGTGTGATGAGTTTGAACACTTGATGAAAGGCGAATTTCAGATGACTGCAATGGGAGAACTGTCATTCTTCCTTGGTCTTCGGGTCAAGCAACAATCGAATGGGATTTTCATCAGTCAAGATAAATATGTCCATGAGATTCTTCAGAAGTTTGACATGGATCCTCTTAGACCAGCAGCAACTCCTTATGAAGTTGCTAAAATCAAACTTAAGAATGAGCTAGACCCCCCGGTAAATGTTCACATGTACAGGTCTATGATTGGTTCCCTCATGTATTTGACTGCATCACGTCCGGACATTATGTTTGCAGTAAGTGCTTGTTCTAGACACCAGGTGACTCCAACGGTTTCGAACTTAAATGCAGTGAAGAAGATTTTCAAGTATATCAAGGCTCAACCTAAATTGGGTCTATGGTACCCTAGAGAATCTCCTTTTGTTGTAGAAGCCTATAGTGATAGTGACTATGCTGGTGCTAATAATGATAGGAAGTCTACTACTGGTGGTTGTCAATTTTTGGGTCGTCGACTTATTTCATGGCAATGCAAGAAACAGACAATCGTAGCTACTTCTTCAACAGATCCTGAATACGTTGCGGCTGCTAGTTGTTGTGGACAAGTTTTGTGGATCCAAAATCAGATGTTGGATTATGGCTTCAATTTTATGAATACCAAAATTTTTATTGACAACCAAAGCACTATTTGCATTGTGAAGAATCCTGTTTTTCATCAGCGGACGAAGCATATTGAGATTCGGCATCATTTTATACGGGATGCCAATGAGAAGAAGCTGATACAGGTTCTTAAAGTTCATACGGATGACAATGTTGCTGATTTGCTGACTAAAGCTTTTGATGGTCCTCGGTTTAACCACTTGGTGGTTCATATTGGGATGGTCAATCCTTGAGGTCTAGGATTGAGGGGAGGCAAAGCCTAAGGGGAGGCTTTGTGTACATATTAGGTCAGACTAACGTATTGATAGTATTTAACAACATAGTTTCTTGGTTCTGATGGTGTGTGGTGCTTATGATGGAGGATTTTTGCTCTCTTCTGGTGGATATGGCCTTACATGACTGGCTTCTGGTCCTCTTTGGTCAGCTTCTAGTTATAATTGGTTGGCTTCTGGTGGTTTAAAATCCTTCCATGTCAAGTGGTGTTTGGCTCCTGGTACTGGTCTGGCATACTGTTCATTCCTTTTGTCCTTTGTTAATCACGTTTTGCTTCTGGTCTGACAATTGTGTGCTTTGACTTTTGGTCAACGCTCCCAATCCTGGTATTTACAAGTTTAAATTTAGCATGGTTAATTGGGAGTTGGTTATTATGTTAAAAAGGGCAAGTGGTTACTATGTAATTATGGTTTAATTTGAAAGGGCAACCCCCCATTAATAGGGGTCAATGAACAGTTACCACTTTCTTTATATATGGTCAACATACACCCTTGACTCACTCATTACAATTAACACACACACAAAACCGCTTCTACTCTCTATACCCTAATCTCAATCCTTCTTCCTTCCATTAATCAAGATCCATGGCTGCTCTTGCTTATCAACCTGCTCACAACCGAGTTGCTTATCTGGGTGATGGTCCCCATCGTGAACATTTTGCTGACATCCTGGATTACATTGAAGCATCCAACCTACGGTTTGCATTTACTGTATGTCCCACCATATATGATAGTGTGATTAGACATTTTTGGGCGTCTGCTCAACTTGTGAATGTGGCTGGTCGTCCACGTGCACTCCATGCTACCATAGATGGACGTGCATATGTGGTGACTGAGGCTTCTATTCGCTCTTCTCTTCATCTTCAGGATGAGGGTGGTGTTGAATCCATCCCTAATTCGGAAGTATTGGAGGGGATGGCTGCTTTAGGTTATGATCATGGGGGGAAGTTTAACTTCCAGAAAAATAGGTTTTCCCCCCAATGGAAGCTTCTGGTTCACTTTTTAATCCATTGTATGAGTCCCAAGTCTGGGAGTTGGGATGCTTTCCCTACTCCTTTGGCTACTGGTCTTATTTGCTTAGCCCAGGGTAGAATGTTTAATTTTTCTCATTATCTATTTGAGGGGATGGTTAGTAATTTGTCGACTGCTGGTTCGAGAAAGAAGTTTCTTATGTACCCTAGGTTTCTTCAGCAAATCCTTGTTTGTATTCCACGTGATAGGACTGAGCATGTGCCGTCTAAACTTACAGCTAAAGTATATTACAATATGGTCAATGGGTTTGCTGGGGATTGGAGGCCCCTGACTGAAGCCATGTTAGGGTTGGCTCAGGGTCCTATGGGTGAGGAGGAGGAGGCTCTTGAGTTTGTTGTGCTTGATGATGACCTCATGGAGGAGGAGGCTCCTACTGTTGGTGCCACTCCTGTGGTAGAGGAGGAGCTAGTTGAGGAGGTGGTGGTTGAAAAACCATCTCCTACCAAAGCTGGTCCTTCTTCAGTCCCACAAAGGTCTCCATTTGTGGAGACTCCACCTCCTAGTCCTGCCCCACACTCGACTGATATCCCGTTTGATGCTAGTACTCCACAGGTTGACCCACATGTTGCTTCGGGCTCCAATGGTGCTTTCCCTGATCCAAGTTCTCTTGGTGGGAAGGCGGAGGAGCCTACTACACTGATATCTTTGCTTGATCTTATGCGCAGGTACCATGAGCGGATGATTTGTTTGGAAGCTGATTTAAACCAACATCGGAAGCTTACAAGGGAGTTTGTTCTTCCTCTGGCTGATCGCCTCAAGGCGTTGGAAACTCAACAACGTCGTCGCAAGAAACATGTGGTCCATTCAGAATCTGAGGATGAGGGTGCGGAGAATGTTGAGGATGGCTTGACATTGTTGGCAAAGGCTGCCTTTGCTGATAAAGTTTATGAGGATTTGCCGGTTCCTCCTGCTGATGTTATTCCCCCTTCTATGGGTGGTGATTCTGATCCTGCTGATGGTCCTCATGCTGGTCCCTCTCATGATTTGAAGGGCAAGGCCCCAATGACTGATGCTCTATCCCCATCTCGCAAGCGTACCCATCGCTAGATTGAAGAGGAAAGGCTTGGTGAGGAGGCTGCTCGTCGGGTTCAAGCTGAGATTGATGAAGCTGATAGGGCTGCTGAGGAAGAGCTTCGAGAGCGCAGGCGTGCACAAATTCAGCATGATTTCATGCATTGGAGTGATAGTGAATGGATGCAAGTGTTGACTGTTCTCACTCGGGATTATGCTCAGTTTAAAGATCTTTTAGGTGATGATGTTGATGAACACAATTGTATTCCGCGGGCGATGGTAATGATGCGTAAGCACCAGTTGGCTCTTGCTGCAGAACTTAAGAAACAGAGAAGGAATAGACCTTTATCTCGGGCTGAGGAGCGCCAGCAGATGCAACGTTATGTGAAATATCAATCTGCTGCTCATTTCAATGCTCCTTGGACTTGGGCTCGGGTGCGGGCTTTGACTTTTGATGAGCTAAAGGCCCTTTATGAAAAGATGGTTAAGCGTCAGAGTCAACCTATTCCGGAAAGATTTATTTACCATCCTCATGGTGTGACTTCTTCTATGCCTACTGATTCTACTGGTCCTTCGTCTGCACCCACTTCTGCTTCTGCTGCTAGTCCGTCTGGTTTTGTTGCTACTTCTGTTGGTCCTTCTACTACACCTTTGGTTGCTCCGTTGGGTTCTACTGTTGGTCCTGCTACTATCATCTTTGTTACTACCACCACCACTTATGCTTCTACCACCACACATTTTCCTACAAGCACCTTTGTTGCTACCACCATACCTACTGCTACTACATCTGATGTGCCATCTCCGTCACCACCAGTTCCTGGAATTCAACCTAATCCTACTTCTGATGCAGCTCCTAGTGGTCCATTGGGTGGACACATTCATGAGTCTACTTCTACTGCTTCTCCTGCTGCTGCTGAGGTTCAGGTAAAGGTTGAATCAACACCTTCTGATCCCACACCTAGATGTTCCCTTCGCCAGAAACAGGCTCGTCGTGTTCGCCGTGGTAAGACAGTTCCTTTTGAGAAGCATGATCATGAGAACTTAATTGATGCAGCTTCTGACAGCGATTCTGACTTACCCTTGTGCAATGGGAACATTACTGGTTATACGGTTGAGCGTTCTACAACACTTCCTGGTGGCGTATCCCATCGGATTACTTTGAGTGATGGGTCTGTGTGATTGACAACGGGTTTGCAGGGTGTGTTATCTTGGGCTGACCGTATGGATCTTATGGCGTTGTATGGACTTGTTGATTCTAGTATGCCGTTTGACCCAATGGCTGTGTCTTCATGGCCTGGTTTGCGAATCTGGGCTGATCTCAAGCTGATGTTGGATGCTCCTCCTAATGCTCCGGTTTCGGGCATATGGAAGGATCAAATGCAATGGGAGATTCTGTGTTGGAAGCTATATGCTGGATGTGGTGTTCATATGTTGGAATTAGAGTCTGGTCATATGGTGTTTATGCTGACGGATGTGGAGTATCCTTTGACTATTTCTTCGATGGAGGCGATGTTGGCGAGTCACTTGCAAATTTCTACTGCTCCTTCTGGAAATGAGTCATCTATGGCCACGGCATTGGTAGAAGGTATTCAGGCGCGGTTGCTAGCAGATAAGAAGGCTGCTTCTGGTATGTGAGGTGATTGGGTTGTAAGTGTTTATGCTTTGTAATCTTTGTTCATTTGTTCTTATTTTCATTCTTTTCACCAATATGTACAGTGATTGGTGACATTCATTCTTTATAGTTAAAAAAAAAATTATAAAAAAAAATAAAAAAAAAATATATATATATATATACACTTTTTATATAATACCTGCTTATACTTTTAACACAGTTTAGATTTTATACTTGTGAATAATATCCCTTGGCTGATTAACATTGTGGGTTCTAGTTACTGATTTGCGATTATCCTGGTACTTGGTTTCACTTGGTGTTGGACGTGGTCCACACAACAAATGGTTCTCAACTTACCATGTCTAATCGACAAGAAAAAGTTGATTCACCTTGAGGGTACGGCTCCTGGTGCGATTCTCAAATCCGTTGATGGTTGCCAGGTTACCCAAAACTGGATGGTTTTCACTTGCCATAGTCTTGGACTGAAGAGTGGCTAATCCAAGGGGGTACGGCTCTTGGTAAAGATCTTATCAAATCCGTTGATAGCTGTAATAGCTTGCTTAAAGCTATAGGGTGTTCAACTCACCGGTGCTTCATTGCTAAGAGTTGGCGAGTCCAGAGGGGTACGGCTTCTGGTAAAGACGTATCAAATCCGTTGACGGCTGTGATGATTTTCCTAAAATCATCAGGGTACTCCCACTCACCATTGATTCACGTTCTAAGAGTTAGGCTGGGTTCTAGTCTCCCAGGGTGATGTTTATTCCACCAGAATGACTAGCTAGCCCAAGAGCGAGCATCTACTTGGTAAAGGCTCATCAAATCTGCTCATGTTGCTGAAACGATTCAACACGATGCTGATTTGTTACAAGCTTTGGAGAAGCTTCTAGTGTTTTATGTTGCGGCGGTTACTCTGATTCTTATCTTGTTGATGCTGCTATTTGTTTTTGCTGATACAATCCTCGAGCTTTCTTTGCACGTTTTCCAGGAAACTTGAACTCAACAGGTCAAATTCAAGTTTAGGGGAGGATTGTTAGGACCATTGTAATAGTTATATGTAATAGGTAGACTAGGAGGTATGTAGTTCCTCCTGGTCCTAGTAGTAGTAGGAGCAAGTCCTGCTCCTGGTCCTAGTCGAAGTCAAACTTTATTATTTACTTAATATTCTTTTAGGATATGCATGAGATATGTTAGGAAAGGATATGCATATCAGTTTTACACGTTTTCTTTAATGATGTATTAGGGTTTCCTTGTAGTATAAAAGGAACCTTAGGCAGAAGGGTTAGACACACCTTCACCAAACGTAGTTCTAGTCATTATCAATATTAGAAATCCTTAGAAAGGATCAAGTCTTTATAGTTATTATGTTCTTCTTAATTATATTTATATTCGACATTCATATTGTGTATAGAGTCTCTTTGTGATTTGACTTGTGATTACAGAAGTCATTCACCGGTCCTGACAGGCTGCAAGATCTACATCTAGTAGACCCAACAGCTTAGTCAACAGGTACTTCAATGCGGAATGATCAGTGTACACTATTGTGGTGGAAAGGACAAGATAGGGGCGAAATTTTTCAAAATCATACACTACAGCTAAAAGCTCTTTTTCGGTAGTGGTATAATGCAATTGATCCCCCGTCATTGTCTTGCTAGCGTAATGGATTGGTTGGAAGTGTTTGTTCACTCTTTGGCCCAAAACCGCTCCAATAGCAAAGTCGCTAGCATCACACATCAATTCAAAAGGTAGCTCCCAATTAGGGGTAACCAAGACCGGTTCCTTAGTTAGCTTGTCCTTAAAAAGATTGAAGGATTCAAGACACTCTTTAGAAAAGATGAAAGGAGTATCTTTTTCTAAGAGGTGGGTCATCGGGCGAGCGATTTTAGAAAAATCTTGAATGAATCGACGATAGAAGCCTGCATGACCAAGGAAACTTCTCACACCCTTCACGGTTGAAGATGGAGGCAATTTAGCAATAACATCGACTTTAGCACGGTCGACTTCAAGACCGGCTTTGGAGATTTTATGTCCAAGAACAATGCCTTCTTTTACCATGAAATGGCATTTTTCCAAATTTAGAACAAGGCGAGTGTTTTCACACCGCTTAAGCATGCGTTCTAAATTGGCAAGGCAATGAGAGAAAGAATCACCATAGACCGAGAAATCATCCATGAAGACTTCCATAGTTTCTTCAACCATGTCATGGAAGATAGCCATCATATACCTTTGGAACGTCCCAGGAGCATTGCATAAGCCTAAAGGCATTCTTTTGTAAGCAAATGTTCCATAAGGACAAGTGAATGTGGTTTTCTCTTGGTCTTTAGGATCGATGGGAATTTGAAAATATACAGAGAAACCGTCTAAGAAGCAATAATAGTCATTACCCGCTAGACGTTCAAGCATTTGGTCCATAAAAGGAAGGGGAGAATGATCCTTTCTCGTAGCATCATTTAGTTTGCGATAGTCTATACAAACTCTCCACCCTGTAACGAGACGAGTAGGAATCAACTCGTTGTTTTCATTGGGCACAGCGGTGATTCCGCCTTTCTTAGGCACACAATGGACGGAACTAACCCATGGTGAATTCGAGATAGGGTAGATCATTCCCGCATCAAGAAGTTTGATAACCTCTTTTTTGATAACGTCATGGATCTTGGGATTCGCCCTCCTTTGGTTTTGAATAGTGGGTTTAAAGTCGTCCTCTATGAGAATTTTATGTGTTCAAAAGTGAGGATCAATTCCACGAATATCGGAGATTTTCCAAGCAATCGCTTTCTTATGATTCTTTAGCACGGCGATAAGTCGAGATTTTTCGTCTTCTTTCAAATCCTTTGCGATGATGACGGGTGACTTCTTATTGTCGTTAAGGAACACGTATTCGAGATGAGACGGTAGGTCCTTAAGCTCTAAATTCGGAGGATTTTCGATGGAAGGCGTAGTCAAATTCGGTTCATCGATAGAGATATCCTTAGGAGATGGTGGAGAAATATGGTCCTCATTGAGAAGTTTCTCAATGGTACGAATGTCTTCATCCCAATTGGAGGGAGAATCGTCATATCGTAAGTCCACAACCCCCAAATTTGCTTCAAATTCTTTCAAAAGTAACTCACTTTCTCCAAATGGAGTTAGTGAGGGAGCAATGGAGGCAACGATCTCAACAATGGGTAGAGAAGAAGAACCACTTTTACAAGCGTCTTTGAAATGTTCTTCACAAGCCTCATCAAGAACGTCAATGAAATTAACGCTCTCGTTTTCAGAAGGCTGCTTAGAAAGTTTACCCATGTTGAAGACGATTTTATCGTCACCAAATCTCATGATTAATTCGCCCGCGGCTACATCAATGAGAGTGCGACCGGTCCTCAAGAATGGACGTCCAACGATTAATGGAACACGGGGATCCATCTCGTAGTCAACGACAACAAAATCCGCCGGAAAGGTGAATTTTTCGACACCGACGAAGACATCTTCGGCTATCCCCACCGGATAAGCATTCATACGGTTAGCTAATTCCAATGTCATTCGTATGGGGACTAGCTCGGGTAGAGATAATTGTTTCCAAACACTTAATGGCATTAAGTTTATACTAGCACCTAGATCGGCTAGGGCCATGCAATTCTCTACCCCAGGGAAGTTGCAAGGAATGAGAAAATGACCCGCATCACCAAGTTTGGTTGGTAATTTCCTTAAGAGCACTGCTGAGCAATTCTCATTAAGTTGGGTCTGAGCGATATCAAGAAGTTTCTCCTTATCATTGAGAAGATCTTTAAACATTTTAGCATATTTCGGCATGTGAGCGAGAGCCTCAGCAAAGGAGATGTTGAAATTCAGTTGTTTAAACATTTTGAGAAAGTTAGAAATCGGAATATCATCCTTGTTCTTCAACTTCTCTTTCCTTAACCCTGAGGGATAAGGTATATTGGGTTGAGATGAAGGCTTTGGAATAGAATTCTCACTCACATCCTTGGGTGGTGGAGGGGTGGAAGTAGAAGGTGGAGGAATAGGAGAAGGGGATCGTTTTCCTTTGTCACAATCACCGGTGTAGGTGTAGGAAGCTCGGGTTCCTTTAAACCTTTTCCACTGCGAGTGGTGATTGCTTTCATCTCCCCTCTGGGACTAGCAACGGTGTTACTCGGAAGAGAACCCGAACCAAAGGCTTGATTACTTTGGAAGAAACTAGCCATCATATCCCTTAATTCATTCATTTGACTGCTCAAAGAGTTTCGCATATCGGCTCGAAGATCATTCCCTTGTTTCACCATATCTCCTTTCAAGTTGGCCATTTGCCGCTGAAGATTTTGCACTATTACGTCATTAGTCCTCATGTGGTTGATAAGCGGGTTGTTGGTAAACTTGGTTGTTTCCTTGAGGTGGATATGGGTTTCTTTGGGTTGGATATTGATTTGGAGCTCGAGGTTGGTTTTGATTGTTGCGATTGAGGTTGTTTGGGTTTTGAGGTGGAAAGCCGGGTGGTGAAAGGAAGTTGTTTGAACGATAACTGCGCAAATTGCGGTCACCTTGAGGACGTGCTTTATAGCTTCCAGTAGAAAAGTTACCGTTAACGGCATACACATTTTCTGGATTGTCATGAGTCGAAGGACAATCGGTGTATGAATGAGATCCCCCACATATTTCACATGACTGACTCATAGCATTAACTTGTGCATTGATGGCTTTGGTATTGTTAGCGGTTTGGAGAGCAAGTGTTTCAACAAGCGAAGTAAGCTTATCAATTCTCTTGTCGCTCTCACTAGTGCTAGCACTAGCCACATTAGTCTAAACACTCTTAGTTTGCACTCTAGATTTATTCTCAATAATATCCCATGCGGCATTAGAAGACTTAACCAAAATATTACCCCCCCCCCCCCCCCCCCCCCCCCCCGAGGCACTATTTAGTGAATCTTGGTCATTCATGCTTAAACCATTGTAAAAAGTATTAATTTGATGTACTTTTGTGAAACCATGTTGTGGACACTTTCTTAAAAGTTCCTTAAAACGATCCCAAGATTCACTAAATGTCTCACCGTACTTTTGTTCAATGGTAATGATTTCATTCCGCAAAGCGGTAGTACGTGAGGGTGGGAAAAAGTAGTTAATGAATTTAGTCTCTAAATCCGTTCACGTAATAATACTTTGTGGCGGTTCTTTATCAAGCCAATGTCGGGCTTGTCCCTCTAAGGAGAAACGAAAAAGTTGTAAGCGAATTACCTCTTGTGAAACCTTATTATACTTGACCGTATTAGTGAGTTGAAGAAACAGTTTGATATGGTCGCGAGGATCATCAAGTGTACGCCCCAAGAATGGTTGAGCAGTGACCATTTGAATGAAACCGGATTTGAGTTCAAAGTTCTTGGCTCCAATCTCGGGTATAACATTAGCATCGGTGTTGCCCTCTACTTGCGATTGCAAAAGCTCGATCATTGGTTGATTGTACATGGTGACAATAGGTGGAGCAATGACTTCGGCTTGAGCTTCTTTCTTCTTACGAGCACGAGTACGAATACACACCTACAAAAGGAAGAGAAAAATAGACAAGAAATATTTTTTGTTTTTTATGTTTTTCTATTTTTTATTTTTTTTGAAAATTATATATATATTTTTTAGGATTTTTGAAAATTTAAGCAAGAAAAATAACGTTCAAAAGTGAACGGATCCCAAAATCCAACGCGTCTCTCACTAAAAATCGTTAATCGTAAGGAAAAGAGCCGGCATCGGCGCCATTTAATATAAGGGTTTGCCTCGTATGAAAGTTGAAAGTCCCTAATCAATGCTAGAAACCCTAAACTTAACTAATCAACACAAGTTATTACTTTTCAAACGTAATCTTATTATTGTATAATAAAGAATTACAAGTGTTATGGATAACACCGTTTGATGACAATGTGTTGCGCACACTTTGAACAACTATAAACCCTAACTTATGAATACAATCGCAGCTGTTTGATTCTATAAGTTCTAAGCATTAATGTTATGAATATACTCAAAGTGTTGAACATTAATTCTTAGATACACATCCTATTTATAGTGATACGAGGTTGACCTAAATAGTACTTGATGGTGACTACACAAGATATTCACTTTTCAGACATTAGTCACATGATGCTCTTCTATTCTTGGTAGTCTGCCATTATGCTTTAAGGAAATAGTTCTTGAAACAGTTTCCTTTTTCTTCATTGTCTCGAACACACAAATGGCATGTCCAAAATGTGTTGAGTGTTAACAGGGTATTGCCACCCCTGTTAACCCTCAACCCCTCAGAGTCCCTGATACATCTTGGCTGTTATCCATCACAGCCAATGAGTATGTCTTCAAGTAATCTTCGACTTCCTTGACAATGTCTCTGACATGGACTCCTCTGAGATTGTTCACAGAGACTTGGATCTCTGTGAGTCTTGCGATACTTGCCTGCCTCCTAGGCACAGGCAAGGGACTATTTAACAGCTTAATTATGTTTAAATCTATGATCAGGGAATCTAACCAACTTAGATTCCCAACAATCTCCCTCTATTTAAACATAAATATAGCTAGATCTATCTAAGTTAAGGTAAGTGAGATAACAGCTTCTTCTTACTCATAACATATCTAAACAAACATACCTCGTGATTTTATTCATACTTAAAGAAAAATTACAAGTACATTACAAAAGTGAAATAAAATGTGAAGGTAGAATTGAGCTATGAATTTCTTCAATAGTCATCATTTTTGATCTTTTCTTCAGCTTCAGCTAAGTCTGATCTAGTATCCAATTCTGCTTGCAAAGCTTTTACAAAAACTTTGGAATACTCTATGTTAATCTTGAGTACCTTCTTATGACAAAGCAGCTGAATTGTTGATGCTAAGCCTAACTCATCTTCTCTTTGAAATGCATACTAGCAAGCTCTGTTCATGAAAGTCATTCCTCTTTCAGGCTCTGTGTATGTCTGACCATCAACAGGGCCAACTATACCATTTGGTAGGATCAAATCCCTGTGCATTCCATCCACTTGAACATCATCTGTGACAAAAGTTTCCTTAACAAGTTGAGAAACTCTTCTTCTTTTCTTACCAGTCTTTGGGGGTTCTTGTTCAAAAAGTTGTGGTGGGGGATCTATCTTGAGTTTGGCAGCCGTTTCTTTGATCCAGGTAAACTTACCCTTAAGAGTCTTAAGCAGAAGAAAATTAGTACTCTGCTGAATTCCTAAATTGTGATGTTAGTGAAGCATTCACAAAATCCCCAACCACCTTCTACCAAGAATACCTTAGGGAATTCTGGTACTCTGCAGAAGTAGTTGATGACACCATAACCTTTAGCCTCTCTTGCAACGAACACCCATTTGCATTCTCATTCAAAGATTTCTTAAGTGTGGCTAGTCTAAAACATGGTGATGAATGCCTAAAGGTGGTTGATAAAAAGGCTGTTAAGGATGCTCTGGCCACACTTAAACCCTTCCATGATGTAAACCCTGCTCTTACACCCGCTGAGGTCCTCTCGAAGTCTCCTATGAAGATTAAGTACTTTACACCTATGTGGCGTGTCCTCTTCACCCACATTGTCAAATCCCTGGGAGGAATGCAGGGATCCCAAGATCAGATGTCCTTCAACCACCAATCTATAGCTTATGGGCTGATCTGGGGAGCTGATGTTGATGTAGGAAGCATTCTCTTTTCCAACCTTGTTGAACAGCTGAAAGGAAGGAACCAAGTCAGGGAAGAGAATATTTGCTATGTTCGCTTTTTGTCGTTGATCTTTGAAAGCCTGTTGGGAGACAACTATCATAACTCTGCTCTGACTGCTCTGAAGCCCTATCACATCACAGGTGCCATCTATAAAGAAATTGGAGCTGAAGATGTCCCTGTCACCTCCCATATGATGAACATTGCTAACAAACAACCAACAGCTGAGAAGTCCTTGCTCCCTTCTTCTGAGACGGTGATTACCTCTAGTATGTCTGGCAAGTCTAAGTCTTTGACCTCTGGGCAGCACACTACAACGTCCACGGCTTCTTCTGGCCAACAGCCTAAGAAGAAGAAAAACCCATCTTCTTCCCACACCAAATCTGTATCTATGGCCAAGGGAAAGAAGACTGTGAACCAAGACACCTCCTCTGTTCCAGATACTCATGTGGAATCAGAGACTTCGGCTGACCAACAACAGGGGGTCTAGCGTCTCAATGTCAGCTGAGACAACAGGAAACCAGCCAAATCCAGCTGATATCACACAGGTAATCAGTGTAAATTTTTAGAGGTTCACAAGCAGCCACTCTCAATTGTCTGTAGGAGAGAGTGGTGAAGTTAGGGTAATCCTCGACCCATAGAAGTCTGTCTATGCACTTAGAACTCTTTAAGACTTCTGTACACCCTGTCTATGCACCAGGGAATGATTCATTTGTGTTTATAAAGCACCCCGATAACCCTGCACCCTCTAGACAGTATTCAGGCTAACAACAACCTGAATACACATATGTCTCAACCTTGATCAGCTGTACTTCACACAGCCTCTTGGTTCCCTCAGAAAAAGAATCCCAAAAGTTTTACTTTTAGGGGAGCTGAATAATCATCCTCAGCTCTTCTAGGGACAGCGTAATAAGACGATCTTAACCCTTAAAATTTTCACCTTAAAAGAATCCCAAAGGATTTATCCTTTTCAGGGGGAGCTGAATCATCGCCCTCAACTTTCCTAGGGGCAGCGTAACAGGCGACCTTAACCCACATATGTTTCACTCTTAAAAGAGTCCCAAAGGTTTCTTAACCTTTTGGGGGGGTTGAATGATCACCCTCAGCCTTCCTAGGGGCAGCGAATGGCGATCCATAAACAACATGTGTTTCACAATCAAAAGAGTCCCAAAGGTTTTAACCTTTTAGGGGGGCTGAATAATCACACTCAGCTTTCCTAGGGGCAGCGAATGGCGATCATTAACCATATATTTTTCACACTTAAAAGAATCTCAAGGATTTATCCTTTGTAGTGGCTGAGTAATCACCCTCAGCCTCTCTGGGACAACGAAATGGCGACCATTCCCCTTACTTTTTTCCCTGTTACTAATTATAACAACTTGCAGGCCGAAATTGTACAGCCAGCCACTGAATCCCAGGTACAAAAAGACAAAGAGGCTGATGTACTCATTCAAGATCAAACAAATGACGAAGAGCCTCTGCTTAATATTGAAGAAGAAATGTTGTCATTAGTGGATGATGTTTCTGATCTTGAATCAATGCCTGAAGATGAAATCCCTGAGGGGATGTTTGAGGAGGAGGATGAAGAAGAAGAAGATGATCAAAAATCTGTCTCTCCTCCCAAGGAAATAGTTGTGTCCACTCCAGCTGGAAATAATACTCCTCCTCCCAAGGAAGCTGTTGTCACTCCCAGCTCTGATACCAATTGAAAGTCCCTAATCAATGCTAGAAACCCTAAACTTAACTAATCAACACAAGTTATTACTTTTCAAACGTAATCTTATTATTGTATAATAAAGAATTACAAGTGTTATGGATAACACCGTTTGATGACAATGTGTTGTGCACACTTTGAACAACTATAAACCCTAACTTATGAATACAGTCGCAGCTGTTTGATTCTATAAGTTCTAAGCATTAATGTTATGAATATACTCAAAGTGTTGAACATTAATGCTTGGATACACATCCTATTTATAGTGATACGAGGTTGACCTAAATAGTACTTGATGGTGACTACACAAGATATTCATTTTTCAGACATCAGTCACATGATGCTCTTCTATCCTTGGTAGTCTGCCATTATGCTTTAAGGAAACAGTTCTTGAAACAGTTTTCTTTTTCTTCATTGTCTCGAACACACAAATGGCATGTCCAAAATGTGCTGAGTGTTAACAGGGTATTGCCACCACTGTTAACCCTCAACCCCTCCGAGTCCCTGATACATCTTGGCTGTTATCCATCACAGCCAATGAGTATGTCTTCAAGTAATCTTCGACTTCCTTGGAAATGTCTCTGACATGGACTCCTCTGAGATTGTTCAGAGAGACTTGGATCTCTGTGAGTCTTGCGATACTTGCCTGCCTCCTAGGCACAGGCAAGGGACTATTTAACAGCTTAATTATGTTTAAATCTATGATCAGGGAATCTAACCAAATTAGATTCCCAACAATCTCCCTCTATTTAAACATAAATATAGCTAGATCTATCTAAGTTAAGGTAATTGAGATAACAGCTTCTTCTTACTCATAACATATCTAAACAAACATACCTCATGATTTTATTCATACTTAAAGAAAAATTACAAGTACATTACAAAAGTGAAATAAAATGTGAAGGTAGAATTGAGCTGTGAATTTCTTCAATAATCGTCATTTTTGATCTTTTCTTCAGCTTCAGCTAAGTCTGATCTAATATCCAATTCTGCTTGCAAAGCTTTTACAAAAACATTGGAATACTCTGTGTTAATCTTGAGTCCCTTCTTGTGACAAAGCAGCTGAATTGTTGATGCTAAGCCTAACTCATCTTCTCTTTGAAATGCATACTAGCAAGCTCTGTTCATGAAAGCCATTCCACTTTCAGGCTCTGTGTATGTCTGACCATCAACAGGGCCAACTATACCATTTGGTAGGATCAAATCCCTGTGCATTCCATCCACTTGAACATCATCTGTGACAAAATTTTCCTTAACAAGTTGAGAAACTCTTCTTCTTTTCTTACCAGTCTTTGGGGGTTCTTGTTCAAAAAGTTGTGGTGGGGTATCTATCTTGAGTTTGGCAGTCGTTTCTTTGATCCAGGTAAACTTAGCCTTAAGAGTCTTAGGCAGAAGAAAATTAGTACTCTGCTGAATGCCTAAATTGTGATGTTAGTGAAGCATTCACAAAATCCCCAACCACCTTCTACCAAGAATACCTTAGGGAATTCTGATACTCTGCAGAAGTAGTTGATGACACCATAACCTTTAGCCTCTCTTGCAACGAACACCCATTTGCATTCTCATTCAAAGATTTCTCAAGTGTGGCTGGTCTAAAACATGGTGATGAATGCCTAAAGGTGGTTGATAAAAAGGCTGTTAAGGATGCTCTGGCCACACTTAAACCCTTCCATGATGTAAACCCTGCTCTTACACCCGTTGAGGTCCTCTCGAAGTCTCCTCTGAAGATTAAGTACTTTACACCTATGTGGCGTGTCCTCTTCACCCACATTGTCAAATCCCTGGGAGGAATGCAGGGATCCCAAGATCAGATGTCCTTCAACCACCAATCTATAGCTTATGGGCTGATCTGGGGAGCTGATGTTGATGTAGGAAGCATTCTCTTTTCCAACCTTGTTGAACAGCTGAAAGGAAGGAACCAAGTCAGGGAAAAGAATATTTGCTATGTTCGCTTTTTGTCGCTGATCTTTGAAAGCCTGTTGGGAGACAACTATCATAACTCTGCTCTGACTGCTCTGAAGCCCTATCACATCACAGGTGCCATCTACAAAGAAATTGGAGCTGAAGATGTCCCTATCACCTCCCATATGATGAACATTGCTGACAAACAACCAACAGCTGAGAAGTCCTTGCTCCCTTCTTCTGAGAGGGTGATTACCTCTAGTATGTCTGGCAAGTCTAAGTCTTTGACCTCTGGGCAGCACACTACGACGTCCAAGGCTTCTTCTGGCCAACAACCTAAGAAGAAGAAAAACCCGTCTTCTTCCCACACCAAATCTGTTGCTAAGGCCAAGGGAAAGAAGACTGTGAACCAAGACACCTCCTCTGTTCCAGATACTCATGTGGAATCAGAGACTTCGGCTGACCAACAACAGGGGGTCTAGCGTCTCAATGTCAGCTGAGATAACATGAAACCAGTCAAATCCAGTTGATATCACACAGGTAATCAGTGTAAATTTTTAGAGGTCCACAAGCAGCCACTCTCAATTGTCTGTAGGAGAGAGTGGTGAAGTTAGGGTAATCCTTGACCCATAGAAGTCTGTCTATGCACTTAGAACTCTTTAAGACTTCTGTACACCCTGTCTATGCACCAGGGAATCATTCATTTGTGTTTATAAAGCACCCCGATGACCCTGCACCCTCTAGACAGTATTCAGGCTAACAACAACCTGAATACACATATGTCTCAACCTTGATCAGCTGTACTTCACACAGCCTCTTGGTTCCCTCAGAAAAAGAATCCCAAAAGTTTTACTTTTAGGGGAGCTGAATAATCATCCTCAGCTCTTCTAGGGACAGCGTAATAAGACGATCTTAACCCTTAAATTTTTCACCTTAAAAGAATCCCAAAGGATTTATCCTTTTCAGGGGGAGCTGAATCATCACCCTTAGCTTTCCTAGGGGCAGCGTAACAGGCGACCTTAACCCACATATGTTTCACTCTTAAAAGAGTCCCAAGGTTTCTTAACCTTTTGGGGGGGTTGAATGATCACCCTCAGCCTTCCTAGGGGCAGCAAATGGCGATCCATAAACAACATATGTTTCACAATCAAAAGAGTCCCAAAGGTTTTAACCTTTTGTTGGGGGCTGAATAATCACACTCAGCTTTCCTAGGGGCAGCGAATGGCGATCATTAACCATATATTTTTCACACTTAAAAGAATCCCAAGGATTTATCCTTTGTAGTGGCTGAGTAATCACCCTCAGCCTCTCTGGGACAGCGAAATGGCGACCATTCCCCTTACTTTTTTCCCTGTTACTAATTATAACAACTTGCAGGCTGAAATTGTACAGCCAGCCACTGAATCCCAGGTACAAAAAGACAAAGAGGCTGATGTACTCATTCAAGATCAAACAAATGACGAAGAGCCTCTGCTTAACATTGAAGAAGAAATGTTGTCATTAGTGGATGATGTTTCTGATCTTGAATCAATGCCTGAAGATGAAATCCCTGAGGGGATGTTTGAGGAGGAGGATGAAGAAGAAGAAGATGATCAACAATCTGTCTCTCCTCCCAAGGAAATAGTTGTGTCCACTCCAGCTGGAAATAATACTCCTCCTCCCAAGGAAGCTGTTGTCACTCCCAGCTCTGATACCAATTGAAAGTCCCTAATCAATGCTAGAAACCCTAAACTTAACTAATCAACACAAGTTATTACTTTTCAAACGTAATCTTATTATTGTATAATAAAGAATTACAAGTGTTATGGATAACACCATTTGATGACAATGTGTTGTGCACACTCTGAACAACTATAAACCCTAACTTATGAATACAGTCGCAGCTGTTTGATTCTATAAGTTTTAAGCATTAATGTTATGAATATACTCAAAGTGTTGAACATTAATGCTTGGATACACATCCTATTTATAGTGATACGAGGTTGACCTAAATAGTACTTGATGGTGACTACACAAGATATTCACTTTTCAGACATCAGTCACATGATGCTCTTCTATTCTTGGTAGTCTGCCATTATGCTTTAAGGAAACAGTTCTTGAAACAGTTTTCTTTTTCTTCATTGTCTCGAACACACAAATGGCATGTCCAAAGTGTGCTGAGTGTTAACAGGGTATTGCCACCCCTGTTAACCCTCAACCCCTCAGAGTCCCTGATACATCTTGGCTGTTATCCATCACAGCCAATGAGTATGTCTTCAAGTAATCTTTGACTTCCTTGACAATGTCTCTGACATGGACTCCTCTGTGATTGCTCACAGAGACTTGGATCTCTGTGAGTCTTGCGATAATTTCCTGCCTCCTAGGCACAGGCAAGAGACTATTTAACAGCTTAATTATGTTTAAATCTATGATCAGGGAATCTAACCAACTTAGATTCCCAACAAAAGTTCGTTAAACCGATCTTTTCGAATTCATTACTAGTAGAAAGTGCGACTCAGTCGTTCTTGGTAGAAAATAAAAAGGTTTGGTTATCTATTTTAAGCTAAGAGTGAAAATGTCATTGAGTACTAAGTAAAATTGAAATCTTGAAAGTTTAAAACTAAAAATAAAGACTTTAAAATTAATTAAAAGGTAAATGATGAGAACTTATAAAAATGTAAACATTAAAAATTAAAATAAAACAAGACAAGTAAAAATAATGCTAACTAAAAAGGCGGGAAAAATTAAAGTTTGAAAAATTAAACAGTAAACTAAAAATGAAACAAATCCGGAATAAGGATTATTGCCTTATCCGGAATGCTAGACCTGAATGAAATCCGGAATACTAAATCTTCCACAAGCTATCCGGAATCCGTATTGAGTGACTATCCGGAATCCTTAAAACACACTATCCGAAATATGTTGATTCGATCCCTTATCCGGAATCAGGTTTGTACAGGTTATCCGGAAACGGGCTTTCGGTTCTTATCCGGAATTCGTCTTCGGGAGCTTATCCGCAATATGTTCTTCTTAGGCTTATCTGGAAATGATCTCCTTTTCTTTATCCGGAATGTAATTTCAGGGAGCTTATCCATAATCTTTTTGGTACTCTTATCCGGAATGTTCAAAATGAGCTATATCCGGAATATGTTTGTGATGCTTATCCGGAATGTTTACTTCTGAGGCTTATCCGGAAGTTGCCTTTGGACTCTTATCCGGAACTTAAACTTCTGAAACATATTCGGTAATGGGATTTGGTTTATATCCGGAATGAACAAAAACGTACCCTTATCCGGAATGAGGGAAATTGGGCTATACGGAATCTTAACTTGTGAGCTTATACGAGAAAACAGGGTTTTAAAAAAAACCCAGATAAGGACTAAATTAAGCAAATAAGCAAATCTAAAATAAGCACTTACCAAAGCTTAAACCAAAAAGATTTTAAGAAGAACTAAATAAGCCAAAATTTAAAAACTTTAAAAATCACAAAATAACTAAATATTAAAAATCAACTTTTTATAAAAATATTAAACTTATCAAAATCAATTTATTTTAAGAATTATTAATCATAAAAATTAAGAAAGTAAGCACTTTAATCTAAAACTTTTAAAATCACCAACTCAATAAGCACAATCAAATAAGCTAAACAATCATATCATCAACAAAATTAAATAAACTACATGATTATCAAGATTAAAAAGATTAAGAAAGGTAGAATGAGAATTAAGAAATAAGCTTGATTTGATTAAGGATTAAGATCAAAAGATTACAAGATTAATGTTTGATAAGCTTAAAAAAACTAGAGAGAAGAAAATTAAATACACTTAAAAATAAAAACTAAAATTGACTAAAAAACTAACTAACAACTAACACCCCCTAATGACATATTAGGAGAGTTTTTATAGGAGGTGGGGAGGTTAAGTGTTTATGCTTCCTTCTTTCTTTCTTCTCGTCTCGACTCGATTTAATTTCTTTGTCTTTCTCGACGTCGTTTCGGGATTTATCGATATATGTTGAAATTCTCTTATAATTTTCTTCTATAATTAGACTTGAGTTCTTCGACTTCATTAAACTTCCGTCTTTAGACTTTTTCTTCGATAAATCTTCAGAATAGGCCTTGGACTTCCGTTCTTTATGCACTCTTGATCTTTTAACTTCGTTTTTTGTCTTTTTCTTCGATAAAAGCCCGTGATAGCCCGTGTTTTCTTCCTTTTTCATAGTTTTATCCTCAAACACAATAAAAACACAAACCACGCATAATTCCGACTTTTACAACATAAAATACACGTTTTGGTCTTGTTATTAATGAAAATAAGTGGTAAAAGGATAAGTGTTTTCACACTTATTAGTTTCAGATTAGTCTCCTCCTACATTCTTTCAAAAAGTTCATAATAGATTATAGACTATAAGAGCAGAGCATAGTATATGATAAAAACTCATTATAAGCAAATGAATCTAAAGTGGCTTTTGTATTCTTATATAATTTGATGCGACAACTAAAAAGTAATCAAGTACATGAACTGTAATCTCAAATTAACATTTTTATTGCAGATCACATGTAAAATTAACTTTAATTTATATTTGTCTTACCTTGAAAGATACAATATTTCATCTAAAACAACTTTCTTGATTTATCCTTGTTTTATCTTTTAATATAAGCCTAACTATGTTAATTTCAACACATACACACACATTAACAATCTTTTCCATGATTTCAAAAACACCAAATTAAACATATGGAATGATAAGCGGAGAGTGCATCAGTGACCTCAACTTTATCTAGATGATAGGATTTACCCCCAATTCTCACATGCATCATCGAGATGATCACCGAGATGTTTCATTACTACGATTCTTCTTCTTCGTGGGATGCTGATGGCAAAGCCAAGAAGTATTGATATAAGCCTGAATGGTGAATCAAAATGTATCATACCAGATATTGGAAGCCGCATATTTCACAGCAGGTACATTTAAGTACATGTGCTAAGGGTGTAAGACGTGTATAACTTTTCATGTTTCATAAGCTTATTTTTATTTTTCCAATATACATGATCCATGATATTATTTTATATGAATTTAAGAGTGGATTTGTTAGAGTTTAGATACTAATAACATCTTTCACAATATGACAATGATTAAATGAACTTCTGTTAGATGTTTTGTTAGGTGATAACTTCAACCCACCTCCAAAAAAAGAAGAAAAAAATATACTTATATATGAACTTGATGATATCCTTAATATTCAATTTTATGGGCGATACGATCACACTATCAAATGAGATAATATATACATCCATAACTAATACTATACAACCTCACAAGGTTATTTCGTGTTACAAGCAGGGGCGGACACACCCTTTGGGTACGGGGTGGCGGCGCCCCCCATAGCTAGACCAAAAATGCGAAGTTATATTGTATTTTTTCGTTAATTTTGAACGTTTCTTTAAAGTGTCCTCCACTCGAAACTCAAATCGCCCTCTATTTACATATTAAAATCCAATATTTAACACTATAAAACCTAAAAATTTCCTATTTTTAAGTTAAAATACTTGATTTTTTATTCGGATTTTAAGTTTTTCGTCTTGCTATTGTAAAAAAAAAATTGCCCCCACAGTAGGATTTCCTGCGTCCGCCACTGGTTACAACAATAGAGGGACAGTACCTGACCTTTTTTTACCATGGTCGGCGGGAGTTCCGCAACCACATAAATGGGCAAGTGTTGGAGTTGCGCTTGTGTAGGTTTACTTGAAAAACCCGTTAATAACGAGAATTATAAACTTGTATATAACAAGAATTATATAATATACATGTTTCATGATAGGTTGTTTCTTAATATATATGATCCAGGTTGACACCTTAGCAATATGCACAGGATTGGATGAAGCTTTTTGGGTCATAACTTTATCCCACATCGAAAAAAGAAGTAACTAATGACCAATATACAAATTTTATGAGTTTATTATTATTAAAGAAAAACTAGTAATATCACATGATTAATATGTGATGTTATATTGTTACATATTTTTAGTAAACTCATGCCACAACTTTCTAGTTACCGAAAGTATTCTCTTCTCTTATTAATTTTCCTACCAATAAAGAATCCTTGATTATGCTTCATTTTCATGCAATTTTGACAATCCATTCCTGTAGATCGATTAACAATTTGAACATTTATTTCCAGTTTTAACAGTTTTTTGTCGATTAATTCATTAAAGCATGTCGTTGAAAAGATCAAAACGTAATACTAAAGTTCCAGTGGGAGATAAAGTGAATATTTCTAAGGTTGTGTTTGTTTTTACAAAAAGAAGAGTGGTGTTATTTCTAAGATAAAGTGATGAATTTGAGGTACCTAAGATAATATAGGATCACTCTAAGTTGTACTATAACTGTTCACAATATATTATCATGAGGTATATGTTGTAAACGTGGTTTTTTCAAAGGTAAACGTGGGTTGCGTCAAGGTGATCCCCTTTCTCCTTATTTATTCACATTGGTTATTGAAGTGCTCACTCTTATGCTCAAAAGAAAGGTCCGTATATTGAATGAGTTTCATTATCATCATCATTGCGAAGAGATGGAGCTTATTAACGTGTGCTTTGCGGACGATTTGTTTATATTCGCGAGAGGGGATATTGATTCGTGCTAGAGTTATTATGAATGCTTTGGATGAGTTCAAAACAGCGTCAGGGTTGGTTCCAAGCATTCCCAAGAGTACGGCTTTCTTCTGTAATGTTCGGAATCACACCAAAATTGCTATTCTATCTATTATGCCTTTTTTGGAAGGCACACTACCGGTGAAATATCTTGGGGTTTCGTTAATTTCATCCAGGTTGTTGAATAGGGATTGTAAGATCCTTGTTGAGAAGGCTACAAACCAAGTTCGTGATTGAAAGAACAAGTCTCTTTCTTTTGCGGGAGACTCCAACTTTGTAAGTCGGTTATTTCTTCGCTTCATGTCTATTGGGCTTCGGTTCTTATGATTCCTAAGGGCATTATTCATGATATTCACCAAATCATCAGAAGGTTTTTATGGTGTAATGGTGAGTACAAGAGGGGAAAAGCAAAGGTGGCGTGGGAAGTGATATGTCTTCCTAAACGGGAAGGGGGTCTAGGTCTTCGTTGCTTAAACATTTTTAATATGGCCCTATTGACTACACATATTTGGAATATTGTGTCTAACAAAGAATCTCTTTGGTTTCGTTGGATTCATTTATACAAGTTGAGTGGGCGTTCGTTTTGGGATATTCCAAACACTACGGATAACAATTGGGGATGGCTCAAACATCTTCAAATGCGTCCACTACTAAAGGGCTTCTTTTGGTGGCGAATTAGGAATGGTAGGTATATTTTTGTGTGGTATGATTTATGGGATGAGCAATGTCCGCTAGGCCAATACTTAACGCCGCGGGACATGTCTAGGGCGGGGTATAATATTTGTTCGAAGGTTGCTGATCTCATTGTGAATGGGTCTTGGAACTGGTCTAACGAGTGGCTTCTAAAAGCCCCAAATATTGGTTTGATACCAGCTCCAAATAGTGTGGATCACATGGTAGATACTTTAAAATGGAAGGACTTGCAAGGAAACGTGGTGGATTTCTCGGTTGGTTGTGCTTGGGAGGCGCTGCACACTAGGGACGTGGAGGTTACGTGGCATAGGATCGTATGGTTCCCACACTCTATTCCGAGACATTCGTTTCATCTATGGTTGGTAATGAGGGAGTGGCTTAAAGTTCAAGACAAACTTATGCCATGGGATGTAGGTGATGGTGTGGACATTACGCTTCTTCGCTGCCCGTTATGTGTGAATCAACCGGATTCCCATCCACATCTTTTCTTTGAGTGTGAATTTGTTGCCAAGGTTTGGTTATATATTAGACACTTAGGAGGGATTGAGCTCATTCAGCCTAAGCTTGATCATATTGTCACTCATCTTCTACCAATGGCGTCTAAGAGATCGGCCAGAAGTATCATAGGAAGAGTGCTGGTTTCTGCGACAAGTTATTTTGTTTGGCATGAGAGGAATATGCGTCTTTTCAAACGTGGAAAGAGATCTCTAGAGGAACTTTGACCTCATTATGATTATAGTTCGTTTGAAATTGAGTACTTATCGGTTTAAAAATTCCATAAGTGCTCAATCGATTTTGGATAGATGGAATATGCCTTCTAATTTTTGCTTGTATGGTAACTAGGCCTTTGTGCTAGCTGTGATGTGAAATTTTATTCTCGTGGCATGTCACGGTTTGTTGTGTCGGGGTGTCCAAGTGTTTGCTTGGGGTTAAGATGGTACTCAATCATCTTCCATTGTACTTGAATTATTTTTTGTTGTGATTAATACCATTTATCGGGTAACCCTTTACCCAAAAAAGGTATATGTTGTATATATCCAGATGTCCACAATTCCCACAAGTTGCGCTTGCAGAACGTACTGTTGTGCAACTAGCATCTAAACTAAGGATTGAAATCAACAATGGTTTGGAGGTCCTTATGGAAATCCCTTCAGGGAAAGAACGAAATAAATTTCTAGCTATACAATATTCTTTTTGCTTCCTGCATTTGATCATACTGATAATAAACTCACATTGATATAAGACTTGGTTGATCCCATTGTTAGCTCAGTTCCAATTTGACTAATGACCTAATATTTCAGGTGATTACTTGTTTGTGGATTGTATCAATTGCTCGAATCTGTTGTACGGTTCTACCCTCTTAACCTTGCTCTACACATGTAAGAATCTTTTATTAAATTTGTGAGGCTAGATATGTAAAAAAATGGACACAAATTTGTTGGAAGAAAACTTACCTTGACTTATCAGTACTAGAAAATGATCCATTCTGACCACCTTGTCGTCCTTAATCACTTCCAATAAATATTCACTTGTATGTCTAAATTTTGGATTTCGGTTCCCAAGCAATAAACATGGTTTGTTCGTGTGCAAACTCTGCCTGTTTTAGCCTGTAACAGTATTAGCTGAAGTACAAGTTACTGAGTTTATGTATATAAATAAATGAACAAAGGCAACATCTACCAACAAATAGTGAAAAGAATGACTATAGTATATAACTAATAAGTTCCTTGGAAGAAAAGGCTGTGAAGATCTTATCGTGACATCATCATAATAGAGAAGTTTCATCAAAATGATGCGCCAACAATGTCGAAATATGCCACATTAAGATAAGATATAATTAGAAAGACGTCAATCTAAAGATATAAAAACTATGTGCACGTGTTAATGCATCAGATCATGCCTCATTTAGTAACGCATTAGAGTAGTCGTGAGTTAAATCAGTGTACTAATCATTTTACAAGCACAACTCCTGAGATAGAAGTGTATCCATATAAAAACGGAAACCTAACTTTTAGTTTGTTTAAAACTAACACTCTCCGAAAACACACAAAGCTTTCATTTGTTTTGGGTTAATCTTTGTGTTGTGGAGTTAAACTTGAATATATTATTAGAATACGACTAATATTAGTTAAGGAGTTCACAGGAAGCCCGGTATGACCCGTGATGATCTTGTTTAATATTAATGCATTTGTGAAGATGTCGAGGATGTGGCTGACAATTGTCCTGATGCGTCTATTGATATTATTAGCAACCCTGTTAACTTAAATGTGCTGATTGCTGCTGAGGTTTTGAACTAAAAAGGTGTGTAATACCCAAAGAAGCTCTTTGGGCTCACCACACTTGATGCAAGTGCAAACACATTTTTTTCTCAAAAGAAGAACCTAAAGTTCATTAATGTGGACGTTCCGGTGATTGAAGGACACATAGGAATTACCTTTGTTGTCAAAGGTAAGACCGTCTGCTACCTTCACTTATCAAGAAGTGAATGATCTTACTGTTGGGATACCAAACGCGGTACCAAGGTGGTTGAGGGAAAAGATAGTGCAGGTTTCCGCTACTTTATCTATGGGGTATGCAGCTACAAGATTCTTGGAACCGCGAGTTTATTGCGTTGCTTTTTCTTTGCTCGAGCAATGTTTGAGCAAAGTTGCTAAGGCCAAAAGTGTTGTTCAAAATTTTTCGTGGAGGCCTGACCTGTCACATGTGACCCGATGTTCAATATGTGGGAACCAAATGTTGAAAGACCTTTATGGGGTGGCGTTAATTCTCAAGGGTGTGACGCTTTTAAACGATTATTTTTTCTGTTAAAGAGCTTCAACGGGATAATCAGTATTTTTGCAGTTCATGTGCTACTCGTGAAGATGCTATGTGTAGCATTAAGCTATAGTCGTTGACTCGTGTTCTTATTTTCCAGCTTAAGCATTGTATTTTTCTTCCAAATACTCCAAGAAATAAGAAGATATTATCTGCATTTTATTTTCCTGGAAAGTGGATATTATGTTGCTCATGTTAAGATCAAGATAGCGGGCTACATATAGTGGGAGTTCAATGACGACATTGTTGCTGAGTTGGGCCATCACCCTTTCGGTGGGAATTCTTCTTAATCATCTGTTACACCATTACAGACGATATAGACCCAGCTCGACAATTGGGCTCACAAGAACCCGAAGCTGCTGTAAATGGAAACAATATATGGATATTCCGGGTGCCTGTGAAACTTCATGTACAAACATTGCAACAATCATAAGATATTGCACGTGTTTATACGAAAGGGTGTTACCCATGAAAACTTATTCGTTTTAAGAAATTGTATCGTTTAAACGCGGTCACAATATGCTGAAACTAATATAAAAATTTGCACGTATGGTGTAAAAGTGCAAATCAAGATATTTTATCAAATTCTGCTCAATCAAAATATTCTTATAAAATCGAATGATTTTATATATATATCTAGTAATAGTAATATGGTATATAAAGAATTTAAATTTAACGGGATAACTAAAAACTGATCGTACATGATCCATAATCTCAAAGTAACATTTTTATTAAGAATCATTTCCGACAAGGTTATATTAATGCAATGATGTATGCTATAAAAGCACATCCGCTTTTTCTACATTCATCAATGTTGGACAAGTTTCACCTGTAATTTTTTTGCTTTGCGTTATTATCTTATGTCTTCCTTTGAGAGATACGATATTTCATCTAAAATAACTTCAATCTTGGCATATCTTTTACGGTTTCAAAATTCTATTACAAAAGTTACAAATCATAAAAGACATCAGTTGTGCCTTTTTTTGTTCCATCAAGGTTCACAAATGTTGCGAATCAATACAGTCTTTTTATCTACAAAACTACGCTATAGAAGAAGCTAAACATTATAATGCACATACATTACGTACCCAATTTCAATATAATAAATTAAACAAGGCAACACATGTGACATGTATCAGATAGCTTTATACTTATTCAACTTAACCCGAGAGGTATAATATGTCCGAACATAATTTTGAGGCAATTAGTAATCTTTACATTTTGTTAGTATAGTTTACTTAGCCTAAACTTTCGAGACATTTCCCGGTGAGAGCTTGCAACAATCTGAGACATGTCAAATATGAGGAGTCTCAAAATGACCAAGTGAGTCATGATGCAAAAAACTTGAATAGGAAATACAAATGGAACTTGTCCCACATTGGTGGGTAAGCGGATTGGATCATATAGCTTATAAGTCACAAATTTGAAGGTAAAGTTAGTGTTAGGTGATTCGTCATTGGCACACGTAAGTGTGCCCGTGGTGGAACATGAGATTTTTTTGTTCCCTAAAAAACCATGGCAGAATTGTATTTTGCTTATGTAAAACTTTTGGTTGTGTTTTGTATGTGAAGAAAGGAGTGAGTTGTCGCTTAATTAACACGAAAATATGATGTTTATTACCTTAATTCTTTACGTAATCGGAAATAGGATTTGCAAACGTAACAAAAAATGGTACAAAATCGTGTGGCAGACACGCGACAACAGTTGTTCCACTGATGTAAGATATAAACACAACACGAAACGAAAGTCGTTAATGTGTGTAAATCACAAGGACAAAAAATAAAATTTACACAAGAAATAATTTGTTTTCCGACGTTACATATATGAAGATTGAAAATCATCCAAGTTTTAAAAGAAATAATTTTGTTTTCGAAAAATTCACATATGAAGTTCTTGAACTAAACTCACTCACAATCAAATTTCACTTATGTATTTTTAAAAAAGAATATCATTTACAATTGTCTTTAGATACTTACTTATAAACCACTTAAAGTATTCCTTTCCTGCTGATGTTGGACAATTTTCATTTCGCTTATCTTTGTTAGGTGCAAAATTATTGACAATTGTATTTAGAAACTTACTTGACGTGAAGAACTGAATCAGAAGAACACATTTGATTAGAGTAAATAAATGCGCATTTTTACTTGTCGCATTTGATCAGCAACGAAGTGGATTATGTTTAACGTATCAAGACGTCTAACTGTGTATAATTGCCAAAATTACCTGACAACGAATTGTTAACGATTTGCTAATTGACTCGGTGGTTGAATCAGTAACATATAAACTCGACGAGGTTGTTCTTGTGGTAATCGAATTAGTGATCTGGTTACTCAACCGTGTTGACCTAATAAGTCGACTGTGTGGATTTGGTGGTCGATCCCGTGACCCGGTAACTTGAGAGGGTTGACCTCGTATTCGAATCATTGAAGCGTGACTCGATCGAGTTGTCCCTGTGGTCGAAGTAGTCGAACCCGTCTCACGGTGACTCGACTCGACCAGTACTCGAACCCGTAACCCGGTAACTCGATCAACGTGACCCGATGAATATTGATCTCAGCTGATGACTCGACCGAATTGACTAGATGATTAAACTAATGATAAATATTGTGTAAAAAAGCAATATTTACGATGTATAATAGAAAGTATTGAATTTTCTATTTTTAAGAAATAACGCTACATCGTGATGTATGTTTCTTTTAATACATAATATTTTAGGAGGGCTTAAATTTTCATTAAGGCCCATGGTACGTATGTATGTATAGGGCTGAGCACGGTAGACCCAAAACCGATCAGGATCGGAAAATCGGACCGGATCGGACTGAACCGAACCGGACCGAACAGTTTCGGTCCGGTATTCGGTCCGAGGTTTTGGACGAATTCGGTACTCGGTCCGGTCTGGTCCGATTCGATCTTACCAAAATCTTGTCAAATATATCTAATATGACCGAACCGGACCGAATCAACCCGGACCGGACCAGACTATTTCAGTCTGGGGTTTCGGACCATTTCGGTTTACGGTCCGATCCGGTCCAGTCCCGAACCAATGCTCATCCCTAAGTTCAAGTTAACAAAAACTCATTTACAACTTTCTTTTATTGTTGTGTCAGTTCCATAAGTTCTCTCGTTTTTCAATCATCTAATATTGCAACCAGATACTTGTCATATTGAATATTGATAATGCAAATATTTGCGAACACGACAATAGTATTAAATTACCTTTCATTTTCATTTCTTTTACTTTCTTTTTTATAACTTTTATTTTATATAAAAACTATTCCTTTCGTCTCAAAATTACAATCTTTCATTCTATTCTGGTATGTCCCGATTTATTTGTCCAATAACAAATATAAATAGAAAAGTTTAAACAAGTTTACCATATTACCGTTAATTGAAATTATTATTAAAAGTTTTAAACTTATATATGATCCTTAATATATTAGTTAAAGGTTATTTTACCGGAGTGTAGTCCCCTTTACTTAAAAAATATATTAGTTAAAGGTAAACTATCATTTCACACAAAGTACGAAAAATAAATTTGTAATATTTTTTTTAAAAACTTTATGTTTTTTGTCATACACAATAATTTTGAGACAAAAACTTAGAAGGAAAGTGGAAACTGCTACTCATGCACAAACATTGCAAGAATCCTAAGATACGTTTGTTAGTTTGATAAGTATTGTAAAGTGTCATAATTTATCATTTAAGGCTGGTGGGAGTGGGGATGAAGCCACTCGCTGCTTGGTCAAAGCCACGCGCAACCCCCATCCCCCTTAATACCCGCGCGCGACTTTTCAGCTGCAAAACTAAAAACCATGCCAAACTCACCTGGGTGAGTTTTAAACAATTGGGCCCCACTTAAATTTTATACCGTTAGTTTTTTTTTAAAAAAAAATCTTTTTCAAATACCCCTTTTTACTTATAAATACCTAACAAAAACTCTTATTTTTCAAACACACATTCAAATTCCATACACATTTCACACATTCTCCCCAAATCACTAAAAAAATGGAAAATATCGACGAAACGAGTTATTTTTTGCCATTGAAAATCCGAAAGTCGCAAGGAAACGCAAGTGTGCTTTTATTAAAAAAGCGTTGCATTTTATTAAAAGACGACGTATTGCTAATCGAGTACCCAGAAACGTCATAACTCGAGACCGAATAGGTGCTCATAATCGACTAGTTGCGTCTTTTTTTCGGCGAACCCAAGATACGATGCGAAAGAGTTCAAAAATGTTTTTCGAATGCGTCGCCCCCTTTTCAACTGGATAGTTAGTGAAGTGACTCACCATTCTGCATACTTTCGTAATAATGTTGATTGTACCAGAAAAGAAGGTATTCCGCCATTGTTAAAGTGCACACCGGCGATTCGTCAATTGGCATACGTCGTCGTTCTTGGTTTTCTAGATGAGTATTTGCAAATCAGCGTAAGAACTTCTCGAGAATCACTTGATCATTAGTGCTGTTATGGAAATATTTGGGGCTGAGTATTTGAGAAAACCCACGTATAGTGATATTTAGAAACTTTATGCGCATCATGAAGCAAAGCATTGGTTTTCAGGGATGATAGGAAGTCTTGATTGTACATACTGGGAGTGGTTCAGTTTTCCAGTTGCCTTTAAAGGGCAATATGTTAGACGAGATCATAGACCGAATTCATTCATTTTACTTGAAATTGTTGCTCGCAGGACTTGTGGATATGGCATGCATTTTTTGGTGTTTCTAGGTCGAACAATGACATCAACGTTTTATATCAGTCCCCTTTATTTAATGATTTGAAAACCGGACGAGCACCTGAGGTGGAGTTTGTGGCTAACGGTATACACTATCCATGGGGATACTATCTTACGGATGAAATATATCCGGAATTGGCAACACTTGTTAAAAAATTTCTCGAACCATCATCCAATGACCATAAGATGATTTTATATAAGCAGAAACAAGAATCCGCAAGAAAAGATATTGAAAGAGCTTTTGGTGTTTTGAAGAAAAAATGGGCCATATTAGCCAATCCTGCACGACCTTTACGGAAAGAAAGAATCATGAATATGATGTACACATGCATCATATTACATAATATGGTTCGAAAGTTTAAAAAAATCAATATCTTCTAAATGGTTCCCAGAAGAACAACTTCAACCGAACGATGTGTTTCAAACCCAAGAACACATGCTACGAGTTATGCGGCATATCAGCTCCGCGCAAGAACATCACAATCTTCGAGCAGATTTGGTCGAGCATTTGTATGCCAATGCTTAATTTATTAAGTTTTTTTAAAATTTACGTTTTTTTAAATGTTTTTTTCAATGTTGTTTTTAAATTTCCTATGTATCGTCTTTTAATTTCGTACTGTGTTTTAATTTTCTATGTACCCGTCTTTTAATAAAACTAGTGTAAATGCCCGCGCTCTGTTGCGGGTTGTTTGTGGACGTTGGTCGGGGAAAAGCGTAGTTATGAGACAAACTTATGTGCACCAAGTGCATTAAAGTTTCATAAAATAGTTTTTACATAAACATTGCACATGCGGCATGGATCTATAATAATTACTTTCATAGTTAGAATGTTGTCACATTACACGTACGCTTTATTATATATGGTTACAACAATAGCATAAGTATGTACTTTTGTAAACTGCTATGTCGATTTTTTTTTCTTGTCAGTTGCTTGTATGTGAACAAGAGGTGGTTTAGCAATGTTTAGCACAACGTCTTCTGAAGGGTATCTAGATATGAAGACAAATAACATAGTTAGTTCAAAAATATAGTAATAGTAAAAATAACAATGTATATTTTGGTAACAGTTTCGCTATAGTTAAGAAAGTTGGCCTACCTATGTAATTCTTTAACACTAACTATTTCATGTTGTGCCTCTTTGGCATTTTGCCATACATCGGTATTTTTGAGAGTGAATGGAATCGGGTTTAGGTAGACGTATGATATTCATGTTAGTAAGATAAATACTATAGTACTGTAAGATATTAAGATGTTTGTTAGAGTGAGTTTGGGTGAGTGTCATTACCTCCTATGGTGAGTTTAGGTGAGTTTGGTAAAAAAACTGACGTAACGCTGAGGTGGAGGTGAGTGGATTTCACCCCACTCCCACTAGTCTAAGGACAGAAATTGTAGGGTTTTCTTAAATTTATTTAATAAGTCTGTATAATATGTTGACTTGAAGCATTTCATAACCAATGACAACTTATACTTTTTTTGAGGATTTTATAAGGTATCGTATATATAACAATGAAAGTTAATATAAAAATTTATACGTACTGTGTAAAAGTGAAAATGAATATATTTTATGAAACTCCGCTCAAATCAAAATAATTTTATAAAGTTCTGGTTAAGAATTTTCTATATATTTATATAAAATTTATAAATTTGACTCGATAACTAAAAGCCGAAAGTACAGAATCAATAATCTCAAAGTAATATTCTGATTATTAATGTTGTCTGATTGTTATATGAATTTAATGGTGTAAGCTATAAAAACATATCTATCTTTCTTACATTCATCAATGTGGGACAAATTTCACTTTTAATTTTTGTCTCTTAAACAACTTCAATCTTAACATGTTTTTTTAGGGTTGCTAAATTCTTCTATAAAAGTTAGAAATCTTAAAACACATGTATAATGATGTCCAAGTTAACCAAAAACTCACTGACGACTTTATTTTACTCATGCATGCACATCTATGTTGAACATGATGCATGCATCAGTAGCCAGGGGTAGCCCGGTAGGCGCTATTACTTTATTTTCTTACCCATTCTAACTGATCAATTCCGTATTGACATGTTATCTAACTCGACTATCTTGCCACCTCTAAATTATATATGATTCAGAATTTGATTTGTATGAGTATTTATCCATCAGTGCATGAGGTATGAGTTCATGTCACATTGCAAAATTATAGTAGTACTAGTAGTACTCACATAAGAAATGTGATCAGCTGGTTTAAGTTCATCTTGTGTTGGAAGCTTGAGTTTATCTTCTAAGTTCCATAGTATTCTTCTTTACCGAAACTTCAATGTTTGCCGATTTTAACTCGTTGATGGGTCAAATGTCTTTGCCTATAGATAGATTCTGTTATTTGTGTATATTATCAATGGGTCGTAAGGTTTAGCGCTAGAAAGTAGTCGAAAATGATTAGTCTCCTCTAGAGAAAGTATGCGAGAGCTAGGGAGTGTTGTTATATTCATATTCCCGTTATATGATGTTTATTACTGTTATTGCTTCGATAGTTTTCCGGTTCTACGATGTCAAATTTAGACTGAATTAAGGCAAATAAGCATAGTTTCATTTACCGGGGTATCCCGTTACCCAAAAAATTGGTCGGCTATAAACCATATACGGAACACGTAGCAAGCTGAGTGTCGAATACTCTAAAATAAAGGTTCTAAAATGACAATGTGAGCTACACTTTATGATTGCAAACAGCTTGAAAGGAAATAAACAAGTGGAACTTATCCCACATTGGTGGACAAACAAAATGTGCATTACCTTATAAGTGACATATTTGAGGGACAAGTAAAGTCTTATTTGCACCACTACGTGTGCGGAGAGGGAACAAGCACACGTAGTGGGAACAATGAAACTTTTTGTTCTCTCAAACGTGAACGTGTAACACAAGTGTGTTTTGCTTATGTAAAAAAGTTGTGAAGAAACGAACTATTTGTTGCTTTTAATTAAAACGAAAAGATGATGTTAACTTTTTAGACGATTTATGTAACCAAACATAACATACTTCTATGTTAAAGTATGTTCGTCTTATATGGTTGAATCTTTGCGTTGCTTGTTGCATTTGATGAGACACAAAGAGGATGAAGTTTACTAACTTGTTGTCCAGAAATGTTGCGGCGTTTTGGTTATTTGTTGGCGTTTTGGTTCACTAACTTGTTGTTGGTTTTATCTTCAAAAGTATCACGAGGTACGTTAAAGTAGGCCATATAATTTGTTTGACGCCCATGCTCTATAATCATGTATATACTTCTCTTGTGGCCTTCAACAATAACCGGTAGCTTGTAACTAGAGGCGGCAATTTCAACTCATTCACCAAAAAGTAGATCAATTTGTGTTAATTTCATAAGGGTTGGAAAAGGTTGATAAAACTAGAGTGATTGGTCAAATGAGTCACTTTTTTTGTCTGTAAAATGAAGGTCAAATAGGTTTATAGGAATTGGTCAAACGGTTCCTAGTATCGGATCACAAGCCCAATAGTCTAAATAGTTAAGTCTTATTATTAAATCAAACTTTTTACGTGTTCGTAAGTTTTTTCATTATCGTCTGATTTTCACGTTTTTTAAAGTATTATTACGTTTTCTCCAAAAATTTTATGTTTTCATTTGTATTGTTATTTTTTCATCTGTATTTAAACGTTTTCAGCAATATTATTACGTTTTCATCGGTAGTTTACGTTTAATTTTACATTTTCATCACTATTTTCAAGTTTTTGTTAGTACTTTTACGTTTTCATAAGTATTATTACGTTTTCATCAGTAATTTTATGTTTTTCTTCAATATTTTTAAATTATCATCAGTATTTTTGCGTTTACATCACTATTATTACGTTTTTATCGGTAGTTCATCTTTAAATCATCATATGAAGATGACGTCATCATTTTAAATTCTGTTAAGAGTAGTGCTTGTACACTGTTGTTTTAAATCTGGTGGTGATCCAATTTGTTTCATCGGTTAAAGAAAAATAGTTAAATAAAGTGTTTGTTAACCACTCAAATGGTGACTTTGTGGTAAAAGGTAGAGTCGTTTTTTAGGGTTTAGTGTGCAAGATGAGCGACAACACGTGCCCAAAAATTTTAGGATCGGAGGAAACGTGCAAGATTTGTCAATCACTAAGACGGTTCATAGACTTATTTTGATATAAACAAGGAAGTCGTAAATGTGTGTAAATGTGTGTAAATCATAAAGTTGTCAAGATTGGGATCTTACCTAAGAACGTTTTCGTCTTTACAAGATTGAGATCGTAAAATAGGATCGAGATCGTAAGATCATATTATAATGTAATTTTCTTAGTAGTATTTGCAATATTATAAAAATCTATAAATTAATATGCATCGTAAACACAAAATTAAACGAATATTCCCTAAAAATGTAATCTTAAATTATGATTATAAAATTATAAGAAGATTTACATGTGCTTTTTTATATTATACAAAATAGAACATATAAATTTTTAATTTTTTAACTTGTCGTTCGAGAAAAAGTAAGATCGAATCGTAGGAGATCCTGAGATCCTATGATCAAGATCGACATCCTATAAGATCTTAAGTATGCAAAGATCCGACGTAAGATCCGGATCGTTTTTTGTTTGCAGTATTATAAAATCATAAGATCGTAAGATCAACATCAGAATTTTAACAACCTTGGTAAATCACAAAGCGGAAAAATAAAATTTACACGAAAAATAAATGAAAATTGAATTCACCATGTTTTAAAAGAAATATTTTTTTTCCAATAAATCATATATGAAATTCTTCTACTAAAGTCACTTAGCGTCAAACTTCACATATGTATTTTGAGAAACACAAATTATTTAAACTTGCTTATAAAGTACTTAAATTCCTGCCAATTACCACATATCACTTCTATTGTCTTTGTTAGGTGCAAAATAGAGAACATGATTGAAGCTAAGTAATACTCTATCTTTTTTTTTTAATGACGAGTTAGGACAGTTAATAAGTTAGTTATTTAATTTTACAGTATTTACTCACAAAAAAGTCATTTCTAGCTTCGAATAATAATTAATGATTCAATTCTACAGTACGTTCTTAGAAGATAGTCCATGCCAGCCTCGAATTGACGCATCTATGGGACAGAACCTCATAGACTTCTACCTTGAAAGAAAACCATCACGGAGAAACTCGAACTTGAGATCTCTCGCATGTGATAACAACCTCCTTAAGGACACTTTTAATGGCCAACTGAGCTAACATTAAATTCTAATTATCAGTCTCTTACTTCTCTTAAACTTTATGTGAATGACTGGATCAAAGAACCAATTTGATTTGGGTAAATAAATGCACGTTTAACCCGTGGGATCTTCGGAGGTATAATAAGGAATATGTTCCACCTGTACCGTTGAATATTTACGTCACTTGTTGCATTTGATTAGCCACCAAGTGGATTATGTTTTGAGAGCTGAGAGCGGTTGTGCCCAAACTTTTGTGCTAAAGAAAAAAGCAGGGTCGACCCTGGGACTGTGTGAAGTGGGCAACCACCCAGGGCATCAATAAAATGGGGCATAAAATTTATAATGTAAATTGGTTTTAAGCGATGAAAATATATTTTGATGGTAAACTATGCAAAACAGGTTGAGCTAGTTCTTAATTCTGATGCTGTAAAACGTTTTTGGCGGGAAAAGAAGCATCGGTGAAAAAATAAATGCAACGGGAAGAGATCTGGAAGATGAGAATGACTGGTCATGTGGCAATAAAAATAATGAGTAAATAAGAGAGTATGCAAAAAGTTGTTTTATTTTTGGCAATATACAATTGACTTTATGAACTACAGTAGGGTGCGTTTGTTTTGTTTGTGGGTTTTGGGATGGGATTATAAAGTGGTTTAGGCTAAAAGAAAAATATATATGAGTAAATGAATGGTTCTAATAGTAGTTGTTTGTTTCACCTTAAATTGGGATTAGATTTTAGAATTTATAATATTTTTTAAAATTTAAATGAAAAAAAAAACAGAAGGTAAATTACATAAATTAAAATAGAAACTAATGAGTGGCTAGTATAATCAAACGAAATTCAAAATGGTAAAAATAATGAGTGTGGGACCATGTCAGAGGTTTACATATAAAGTAGGCATTGATTGTGTTTAAACCTCTTTTTTAAGGATGAGTCCTAATCTTAAGCTTTTTGTATTTACACCAAACGTTATACTTTGACTCAACACCAAACTTTTGAAGTAAAACCAGATAACCAAACGGGCCCTAAATGTTGAAATGATGCAAAGTTAACACAAATAAGTACAGTAGTACGTACTACGAGTATACATGTACGTTTTAACATACCAATGTTAAATATAATGGTTTTATAAATGTATTTTAGTTCGATAAATGTAACTTATTTTTTATGTTATTTTTTTTATGAAAATTTTTTATGTTATATAAATTTGTTAAAGTGTTAGGTTTATTTGGTTACGCGCAGTGGCGAACTTAGAAAGTTGTAACGTAGGGTAAAAACAAATTTGTCAATAACAACGCGAAAAAATATTATGATCGAAATAAAAAACAAGTATTGTTACATAAAAATGAAAATTTATTAAGTTTTAGAGTGTTAAATGTTGTAATTTTAGGTGCGGTGGGAGCAATTTGAGTTTTGAGTGAATTTTTTAAAAAAAAAACTCTTAAAATGAAGAAAAATTGCATTATAATCTTGACGTTTGGTCAAGTCATGGGAGGCACCACCCCCGAACCGAACATGTATGTCCGCCCCTAGTTACGTGTGTATGCAATGCGTGATATCACGTTAGCTTTTACCCAATAATCTTTAAAGAATACTTAATCAAAAACCTTTAATAATATTTTCTTTACACAATACCAAAACCCTTCATTACACTTACACAAAACTTATAACACTTGTTAATCAAATCTTTAGGTCTTATAAAGCCAAACCATGATGAGTAAAACAGTGCCTATAACGTGGTGATTTTATCGGTACACCGTGTCCTCATATGTCAATATGTGTTGCTCGTATATAGAACAAAAACAAAACGTGTTTTATTGTTTTCGTAGGGGCATTTTCAAAAATCTCGCCCAAGGCATGAAAAACCCCAGCATGGAAAAAGTTAGTGCCACATAAACAAAACGGATCTTGGCATCAAAACCTTTTTGGCACCACATTTATAGAAGAGAGGTTGACACGAGATATAGTAGTGCTAAATTATAAAAAAAGTGGTATAATTGATATACATATACCCACTTTTATTACTAAAAAACAAAAAAAATTAGAAAAAAACATACCAGTCTGGCTGGTGGCATTGCCATGAGAATCTTTGCCACCACACGCGAAACGATGTACCAAGCTAGAACTGTCGCCAAAAGGCTACCAACCGAGTGATCAGCCACCATTCCCTACCATTCCCTGCTGTTAAGGTGTAGTATGACTTTTTAATCAAATTCATGCATGTTTGCATGAACTTTGACCAATCTTGATATTCGATATCTCATCTCACACATGTTTTTTAATGTTTTCGTTTTAATTTTTTTAATCAGCCATATTTATAAGCAAAGACAAAGAAGCGAACACTGCTACCAAAACGGAAGTCCTCCTACCCTATACTATAAAAACTACAAGCGGTAGATACATATTGGTGCGGTTCAGCTCCAAATAAAAGTCAAGATATTGATGTTCTTTTTATTTATTTAAGTTTCGTGTTTAACAATAAATTCTAGTAAAGAGAATATTTAATTTCCAATTATAGGTTTAGGAAAATAGAAAGTAATATCAATATTTATTTAGATTGATTCTCATTTTCCTATAAATGTTAGGTTTTTCATTGTATTATGATATCTTTGAGTTTTTTGATAATGAAAGCTTTTGCTTGGTTCTTAGCAGTTTGCTAAGATTATTTTAATAATCGGGTATTCGTTGAATCGACGATTGTTGGAGTTTGTCTGATTATCGATATTCTTTTGAATCAACGATAGTTGGAAGGATTGTGTCTAGCATTCTTTGGAATCAACAGATTCAATTATTTATCTCGTTTGTTTCGCTACATTAGTTGGTATTAGAGCCGAAGTTCCTGATTAAGATGTTAGAATATCTGTTTTATGAGGTTGATGGTTCATCTTGTGATGAATGGGAAGATTATGGTGCGGCCAGTGATTATTATGATGGACCTCCCATATTTGATGAATATAAAGAAGAATATATGCTAGTTTATGATACCGATATTGAAGATGTCATTCAGAAAGATGAAGAATTTTGTGGGGAAAAAGACAACCTTGAAGACACTATAGTTGTGGCTAATAATCTTTATTCTTCAATGATCCAAGCTATCATGATCGACAAATTGGGTTTTAAGACGATCAAGGTTTGAGGTCGTTTCATTTTAAAGAAAGGAAATTTGATGCAAGAGATGCAAACTTGGATGCTACGAATACAAGGCAAACTCGAGGGCGAGTTTTTTAAGGGAGAGAGAATGATGCGGTTCAACTCCAAATAAAAGTCAAGATATTAATGTTCTTTTTATTTATTTAAGTTTCCTGTTTAACAATAAATTCTAGTAAAGAGAATATTTAATTTCAAGTTATAGGTTTAGGAAAATAGAAAGTAATATCAATATTTATTTAGATTGATTCTCATTTCTTATAAATGTTAGGTTTTTCATTGTATTAGGATATCTGTGAGTTTTTTGATAATGAAAGCTTTTGCTTAGTTCTTAACAGTTTGCTAAGATTCTCTTAATAATCGGGTATTCGTTGAATCAACGATTGTTGGAGTTTGGCTGATTATCGGTATTCTTTCGAATCAACGATAGTTGGAAGGATTGTGTCTGGTATTCTTTAAAATCAACAGATTCAATTATTTATCTCGTTTGTTTCGCTACATCACATATGCATAAAGGAGGAGCAGTTAACCCTTCATCACTAGAATTTGCAAGCACGAGCCAACTCCGACAACCATTCTAACCACGACGAAATGAATCTTTGACTCGGTTAGTAGGTCCGGTTTTGGGAAAAGGCAAACTTGACACACACAACCCGAGTGAATACTCATGTACTAATTGACCGATTAAGATATTTTCCAAGCTATAATTGAGTATCTAGTGCAAACAACGAGAAAAAAGAAACCTAGTGAATACTCATGTACTAATTGACCGATCAACATTATTTGGCATTATTGTCCCTTTTTATTTTTCGCTAGTTTAAGGTAGGGTCGGGCAAAATCAACCAAAAATCTAAATGAATCGATAAATCGAGCCGAATCGAACCGATCATTTTTGTTCGATTTTTGGTTTCGTATATCTTTGTCGGTTTTGCTCAGTTTTGTTTTTTCGGTTCTATGTTAGTTTGGTTTCAATTTTGCTTAGTTTAATTCGGTTTGCGTTAAATTTCAAAATCGGTTCGATTCAATTTTGAACCGATGCTCGGCCCTAGTTTAACGTGACCCTTCAAATTGACTTGATATTCAGATTTTTTTTTTGTTATAAATAAGTTTTCATGCATGAATTGCACGCGTACTTGTTGAGGAATAGTAATCACATATTGTTTTAAAGAGAAACTTTTCTTAAGCTTGTACATCGTTTAAAAACTAGACTTAAGTCATTGTTCTTCATATTCCAAGAATTGAGCTGCAAAAAAACCTAAACGTCGTTTCTTTACATTTAGTAAATAAAAACCAGATGTTTACATCGTTGGAACCTTTAGTTGCTTTTGTATTCCAACACATATACATCTGGATGGTGTAATCCAATAGGTTAAGCTATATAAACACATTTAATATTTTTAAATCTACCAATGCGGGACAAGCTATAAGAGAGAATATTTCATCTACAACAACAAAGTAAATCTGCACCGATATGTGATCTGTCGGCGGTTTTTATTCACAAGGGTTCTACTGTTTAGAATGGATATTATGATGCAGATATCAAAGATCACGGTAGCGGGCTATAGCTGGAATTCAATGACTAGATTGTTAATAAGTTGAGGATCATCACCCTTTCGGTGGCAATTCTTCTAAATCGTCGCCTCAGCTGGCAAAATCGTGCTCATCAGAAACCGAAGGTGTTGTAAATGGAAAGCATATATGGATATTCCTGGTGTTTCTGAAACTGCTATTCATGTAAACATTTGCAACAATCATAAAATACGTTTGTTAGTTTGATAAGTATTTTAAAGTTTCATAATTTACCTTTTAACAACAAAGAAATTGTAGGTGTTTCATAAACTTAATTACGTACTGTGTATAAGTGCAAATCAATTACTCGTATATTTTATGAAATTCCGCTCAAATCAAGTATTCTTATAAGATTCGGCTCAATGTTTTTATATATATATCTATGTAAAAAATATAAATTTGATGCGATGGTGATAAGTAAATGATTGGTAATCGCAAGGTAACATTTTGATTACCGATCAACTAATGAACACTTATTTGAATTCAATGGTGTAAGGTATAAGAACACATCCACCTTTTGTACATCTATCAATGTGGTACAAATTTCACCTTTTAATTTTTATTTCTTTCAGCAATATATCATTTACCAACTTAACAAGATATATATAGTCATGGTTTTTACCTAAAAAAACACATCCAAGTTTTCAACATCCACCCATAGGGAAAAGTTTTACGTTCATTTTTGTTTCCGTTGTTAGACCTTTTCAATCATCCAATACTCCTATAAGTAGGGTTTGTTTATATTGGTGGTACTATGCTATAAGAAAACTATATATACAACTATATAAAAGGTGTATATACATATTTTAGAGAGAATTAGCAAAACGGACTATTTAGACATTCATTTACAAAAATGAACTGCGCGTAAGATATTTACTAAAATGGATCTTTTTATTGTGAACGTTGGATCTAACCATCCTAAGGCTGGTAAGGCGAAATTATGTGCGTAGGTGCACAAGCTCTATGCCCCTGGCGCAAAAGGTGAAGTTATGCGCCTAGATGAACAAGGTTATGCACAAGTCTTGTGCAATGTGCTGCATTGTGCGCCTCAAGTGCACTGCGATGTATAACCATAACCATATGCACTATGATGCATAATATTTCATCAATACTTGTGAAATTTTGTAAGCACATTATGCACCATGACATACTTTTTAATAAGGTGGATATAGCTCAATGGTTTTTGCCAATATAAAAACAATTAAGTTTTGTACATCTATCATGTGGGACAAGTACCACTTTCAACTTTTTCAATCATGTACTCGTATTATTTGGAGAAAGACTATCTACAACAAATTCAATCTTGTTTAGTAGTTAGAAGACTAGCTGTAGTAACACCAAAAACCTCAAATAACACAATTGTATCAGCGTCACATGAGTATAACACTCAAATAACACTAACACCTCTAATAATAACATCAACCAACACTATTTTTTCTTTTTTTTTTCAAAAAAAACCCTCAACAATTATTTCATTTATTAAACAAACTAACAATTTAATTTATAATTAAAAATACAAATTAAATTAAAAAATACTAAAAAAATATAAAACATTGTAAATAGTTGTTGAGCTTATTATTATAAATGGTATTATCTTTTTATTTTGTGTCGGCTTATTTAGTTAGAATCAGCCCAAAAGAAAAGCAGCCTACAAAACTAAACTATTAGGTTTTTTTCTTTAACCGCCTCCAACCTCTCTTTGTCTTCTTCATCTGTCACCTGCAAAAAAAACGTATCATCTTCATCAAACCTGCAATCTTCGTATCTCCTATGTCAGAAAATGGAAATAGTGGCAGCGAATGGCAAAGATAAAACATGGGGAGGTACAGAAGATTTTTTTTTAAAATTTTATACCCTTAACGCTCGTTGCCTGGGCAACACCCGGGAAAACGGCGTTGGGGTTTTCACATGTGGGGTGTAGTAACACCGCCCAACGCCGAGCAACAGGCATTGGGGCGTTACTACACCTAGCGCTCTTATACCTTGGATTTGGCTTGTGAAGATTGTACTTAGTGATGCATTCATTATTCTGTAGTTTTGGCCTTGAGAAGGGACTCGGAAACTAGTGTGGTTTCATTGAGAGGTCTAATTCAAGCCAATGTACAATAACGTAGGTTAATCCTGTGAGTGTTCGACCCTTGCATCAACCGCATGATGCACACCTTTACCAAGACTAGGTGAGGGCTTTATCTTCACAAATAATTTCGGATGTGCAACCCACAGATATGATAATTCCAATTCCCACATTATCTTGGATGAACCACACTCTAGATAGTCTAACATCATATTTATGTTGGAAAAATGTTAGCAAACATGTATTTTGCCAACTAAGAACTCAATTAATCAGACACTAAAACGCAGGGATGGACGAAGGTGTCAGGACCTGATAACATTTTCTTCATACCACTAATATTTGCAAAAAAAACGCGTACTTCCTAAAATGCACGCGGTCACGATGTAATGTATATACTATATACTATATAGTTGTTGCTTTGTTAATCGTTCAAAAGATGAAATGTGAACTTAGTTTTCATTAAACCCAATAATTATTATAATTGAAAATTTGTGTTCTCTTTTGAATTTATATTACTTATATTTAGTAAGATGAAATTGAGTACCTTATCACTTTTAGCTTTGGTCCCATGACCACACGTATATGTTATTTATATAAAATTATTAGTTTGTGACCAATTAAATATAAGTGAAACTTCTTCCACATCGGTGGATATGCGAAATGTAAAACGGCTTATAAGTGACATATTTGTGGGAAAACATAATTTCATCAGTCCTATCAGTCGCATGCTTACGTGTGCGGGTGAAGGAGCGTTGATTTTTTTGTTCCATCAAAATAAATGTTGTAAATTCAAATAGGAAACAAACAAATGAGTTTGAACACATGAAACAGAAGCTTTTTCAACTATGCTTTGGTTTGATTTGGTTTTAGTTCGATTTATCGCTAGAAATATGACATTCTAAAGCTTCCCCAAAGTTCCCATATTGATTCAGTTCATGCAGTACACATACTTGTTGAAAAACGTAATTTTAATTTGTTGGACCCAAGGTAAGACTTACCCTACCTGAGTAGTCATTGGTCCGACCTCGGTCCTTATGATTTAGACTTCTCGGTCTTCGGTCGGGCCGACTCTGTTGATGCTTGTCCGGCCCGAGTTTGAGCGGACCCCACCCAAACTCACTTATAACTTAAATACTTGTTTACCATTCCTACCTCCATTTTTAAAGGATTTTTGGTCCACGTGATATGGGCTTCATCCTGTATGCAAATGGGGGGATCGTAATCAAAATGCTAAAAGATACAGACACGTATAGAATATTACTTAAAATTAGATTGAATCAAGGCAATAACAATAGTTACTTAGAAATCGCTTCCTATCATAACGATAAATTTTTTTCTAAAAGTTCACAAATAGACGATAAGTGCAGAATATATTATAACAACTCGTTAAGTTTAGAAAATGAATATAAGTGGCCTATTAAAGTTGTATACGTTTACCAACTTGTATCATAACTTGTATACCACTACTACACAAACAGCGTTTCCCACAGCAAGATCCGTGGGTAATTCCGTGTGAAAAGGCCCTTTCCCACAGATTTCCCACGGAATTATTCCGTTGCTAAAAACCCCGTGGGTAAAATTTTTTCCCACGGATTTTCCCACAGAGCGTTGACTATTTTCCTACGGATTTCCCACGGTTTTTATCAACTAGAATTTACACAAAAGGAGTGGGTTTTTACCACGGATTTCCCACGGATATATTCCCACTGATTTCCCACAGATTTCCAACAACCATTGTTCATTTGTTTCCCACGTATTTCTCACGGACATATTCCCACAGATTTCCCACAAATTTTAGTAACCATTTTCCATGTGTTTCCCACGGATTTCCCACAAACATATTCCCACAGATTTCACACAAATATATTTCCACGAATTTCCCACGTTATAGTTTGACAGTTTCCGGATTCCAAAATCTATAAAAATAGAAAAACTGGTATTCGACACAATAAAACCATTAATAAATCACCAAAAAATACAGATACAATACCCATATACATTGTGTCATCCATTGAACATGAACATATATCTGTAATCCTAAAGTGTTATCGATATAGTTAAACCCAATAGTTCTAACTTCTAAACAAAATAAACTAAAGCTTAAAGCCAAATCAAACTACCTAGGACCTGATACGTAGAAATCGTGTTGTTGTAGAAGTCAAAACCATAGTAAATAGCTTCTTGCCATTCCAAGCACAACACCATATACTTCACAAATCTGCTGAAAGTGATTTTTAATCTTTTCATCAAAATAATTCTTCCATATGCTTTCTAACATCCGTCAATGTCTTCTCAATATACTCGTTCAATTCCTTGATACGACCCCACAAAACACCTGTATTAAAATGAAGCGGAAACACAGTGTATGTTAGCACAAATAGCAAACTGTCAAATCTAAACTTTTAAAAATGGATTATCATTTGAATATAATTTATTGTATGAGTTTAAACTTTAACCGATTGCTGCTTACGGCTGTGATTGTGTAAAGTCTCTCCTCTCGCGCGCGTGAACTTGTGATTCTCTCTATCATCTGCATTAGAGTTTATCCGTTTAATTAGTTTTTAGAGCAAAGTGAATTAGTTTGTAGGGCAAAGGGCTGCAGGAGAAGAAAAAATGTAGCCATTGTTGAATCCCTATGGCACTTATTTTGGTTTAAACTTTTATTTAATATTTACAAGTGAAGAAAAAAAGGAAGTGCTAATAACTAACCTGAACCATTATAGAATTAGGACCAGATAGAGATATTAGACCGCACGCCCAGCATATACACAGAAGCTACAGCCTGCAACATGCGCACATATTCAATTGTGAGTGAATTATCCACAGAAAGCGACAATTAGCACATAAAAGATAAAAAGACGATAACATACAGGAGCCTGTCCAACAACACGCAAAGTCAGCATTGCGACCAAGCTTAAGAAGAAGAGCGCCTAAATGCTGCATAGCTAGCCCTGATTGCATAGCTTCTGACGGATCTAGACTGTCACGGATCTAGACTGTCACTGTGGGGTCATTGCAAGTTACCTCTTCCTCAAGTAGGCCACCAGTAACAAACACCAGAAGCACTCGTGGAGAGACATAACTGTTTCATTCAATGTTTAAAACTTAAAGGCTCTTTTTGTTACAAAAACAATGGAACAATAACGACGACTCACTATACCTACCTTGTAACAAAGTGATCAGGATTGTTAGAGAAAAACTCGATGAGTTTGCTAGTGTTCTGACTGGCTAATAAGCTGGATAAGGTTGACCACTTGACCCGATGCCTAATCACAGCTTCAGTATCAGCAGCCACAACTACCATCTGGGTGGAAGTACTGGGTTGCATTTAGGGGTGTTATTGGGTCGTGTTATCAGGTTTATCGGGTCGGGTTGAGTCAGGTTTTGAATTTTGAAAAAGCGACCCGCAACCCGACACGATAAGAAATCGGGTTCTCGGGTTCGGGTGATAATCGGGTCGGGTTAAATCGGGTTGGGTGAGTCAGGTTGTCGGGTTATGAGATAAATACTTCTAAGCATTTTTTGAATCTTTTTTTCTAACTGTTCAAAAAAGTATAACACTCAAATTTTGATCATACTGTATAAGACTAAGTACATCATTAGATTCTTTAAACCAAATATCTTTTCTTATCACAGTTAGTGATGTTAATACATTTTACTACTCTTTGTCAAATAACGATGTGTTTGAGCATCTGTATTGTTGTTTAAGTGTTATATAAAATCATATGTATTAATAATGTCAATGATTTATCGAGCGTATCTATTTCATATACGCACATACTGGTGGTAATAATGGAAATGCAGCAACTATTATATAAGAAAAATACTTTTCCTTGTATTGGTAATTGGTAACTATCAAGTATCATCAACTAGTTGAAATTGCAGAAACTAAAAATGTATAAGGAAACTTAACTTTTCACAGTCAACTGCTTGTTGCAACATCAGAAGTAAAACTGTATATTGCAAACTTTTCACAGTCAACTGCTCTTTGCAAACATCAGGCGTGAAACTACAGAACTGCAGCAACTAATTATGACAGCAGTAGGCAAACTGCAACAACTAATTTACCAGAACCCGACCCGAGCTTATTCGGGTCGGGTTACTCGGGTTGTAATTTCAATTCGGGTTAGTTGGGTCAACCCGACTAACCCGAATTCGAAAACGGGTCGGACATCGGGTATATTATTTATGTTGAATTCGGGTTTGGGTCAACCCGAATAAGAAAATTTTTAATTTTTTTTATTTTCAAAGTTTAAATTAAATATAAATTTTATTAAAATAAGTAAAAAAAAAATTAAATTAAATAATTCACTCGAATTCGGGTTGACCCGAACCCGAGTTCAAATCGGGTCGGGTTCGGGTAAATTATTTTTATCCTTGACCCGACTTCGACCCGACCCGAAGAACCCGAACCCGATTCCCACCCCTAGTTGCATAGTAGCCAACATTTGGACTTCCTTTCTTCTCGATTCCGCCATCATCACATGATGTTTAAATGTATCAAAACTACAATTACACTTACTCGATATCAGTGACAAACAATCATACTTTAGTCATAGTTAAATCGATAACAAACGCCAATATTACAATGTTTTGTCAAAGTTGAACAACATATCTACGATCGAGTTTAAAGGTTAACCCACTTTGTAGGTAATAAAAACACAAGTCGACGACTTGAATCACGCAATGACAAATAAACTACTTTATTTCATGTTAAAATTCATTTAAAGCCTATTTACAAGTTAATCATATATCAGTACAAAAGAACCAAAATTTACAAATAATTAAATTATAAGCAAATACTAAGAATTTTAGTCAAGCTTGAACAACATATAAGTTCTAACATATGTGTGCTACATAGCATGACATTAATGAAATTAAGTGATAACATACCTGATGTATGATGAAATAGTTTATCTCACTTTGTACACCAACGACAAAACTTGAATCACACAACAGTAGACATATTTTTAGGAAACTAATACAAATATGTACTCATTACTACTCAGCATATCTTATATGTAAGTTTAACCTCATAACTGTATACTTGTATAAATTCTTTTTAACAGCAGGACAGCTTCGTCGTCTCACAAAAAAACTTTGATACTCTCTTTGAATGATGGAGATTGATCCACAAAATATAACACCAGGTCTTTTTAATTAATACTACTAATGAATCAAACATAATTCACTTGCTAAGATTTGGTATTAAGAAAATAGACAATGAACAATTGAGCTACGAAAAATAATGAGTACCTTAGGATGCTGCAAGTGTCTTGAAGTTGCAGTGACAACCTAGAGGAAACATACCTTGCTCATGTTGTATACTTGTAAAAGACTATAATTTCAGTGACAATTTGACTAGCCCAGAAGTGGGCAAACAACCATATAACAATGACCCCGCAAAAAAACCAATCCGAGACCTTCTAACTTGCACTCCAGTCGGAGTACTGCATATCTTGGCTCATTGGGTCATAATAACCTAGCCCGCACCAGCAGTTGATTTTGAAATATACTTCCAATATCTATGTACTTCTCCTTATCCTCTACATAACCATAAAAACATATACTAATTAATGAGCTGTAACAACAACAATGAAATAAATAGCAATTTAAAGCTAAAGCTATAATGAATTTTGCATACTGCTTACAAAAACAAAAAAGAATAATCACTCCTACTGATTTATGACAGGTGCTACGACCTTTGTTTCTATGTTAAGATCATTAGTTCAACCACGATACTCATTTAAAGCAAAAAAAAAAAACGCACATCCTATGCATAAGTTAATCGATAATGATATCATATTTGTTCCATTTATGAATGGTAACAATTCATTATAATCAATCTTTATAAACTAATATACATATAGAAAACCGATTGAAACTTGATGATACCTTTGCATATTAAGAAGAACTAAAGCATTAATCCATTGATCTAACAAACCCGCTTATCTTTCTTGGAAAGCACCTCTTGAATTCATCTGCAATTTAATATGAGATGGATCTGGATCATTTTGGTTTTTTTTATTAGTTTTTATGTTCCACTCGCATACGTTGATTGTACTATGTGGGATGAGTGTGATATGGAAATGTTTTGTATTGTCGAATTTGTATTGAATATGAGATAGATCTGGGAATTTTAGATTGTAATTGTGGGAGAGATTGTGTTGAGGAAAGCAAAAGGTAAGGACAGAAAAGCTAAAAAAATTAAAAAAAGTGTTTAAATGTTGGGAAAATAATAAGCGGGCTGATTTGATTTTTTGGGAAACAATAGGCGGGATATGAAATAGTAAAAAACTATCATTTTGTGGGAAATCTTTAGGTAAGTACCCACGGTTTTCCCACGGATTTATCATATCCGTGGGAACTCTGTGGGAAATTACCCACAGCTTTCTCACGGAGATGTTCGTTTTTCATTAAATTTTTTCGATATAGTCACATGTTCACGCATATACACGTTCGCATACCGACATAAATACATCATAGAAATAATAAATGTCAATGGAGTAGTCGATAAGGGTATCATTGTAGATGATATAATCAATTGATGTGTTTAGAGCGTATCGTTATTCATAAGATGTTAAACGGATGAGTCGAGAGAGTATCGTTGTACATGAGATGTCAAAGGAATGAGTCGATATAATATCGTCGTACACGAGATGTTTAACAGAGTAGTCGATAGGGTATCGTCGTTGTACACGAGATGTTCAAAGGAGCAGTCGATACGAGATGTTTAAAGGGTGTCGTTGTATACGAGATGTTCAAAGGGTATCGTTTTATACGATATGTTCAAAGGGTATCAATGTACACGAGATGTTCAAATTAGTAATCGATAGGCTATCGTTGTATACGAGATGTTCAAAGGAGTAGTCGATAGGGTATCGTTGTATACGAGATGTTCAAAGGAGTAGTCGATATGGTATCGTTGTATATGAGATGTTCAAAGGAGTAGTCGATAAGGTATCGTTGTATACGAGATGTTCAAAGGGTATCGTTGTATACGAGATGTTCAAAAGAGTAGTCGATAGGGTATCGTTGTATACGAGATGTTCAAAGGAGTAATCTATACGAGATGTTCAAAGGGTATCGTTGTATACGAGATGTTCAAAATAGTAGTCGATAGGGTATCGTTGAATACGAGATGTTTAAACGAGTAGTCGATAGGGTATCGTTGTAAACGAGATGTTCAAACAAGTTGTCGATATGGTATCGTTGTACACGAGATGTTCAAATGAGTTGTCGATAGGGTATCGTTGTATACGAGATGTTCAAAGGAGTAGCCGATAGGGTATCCTCGTATACGAGATGTTCAAAGGACTAGTCGATAGGGTATTGTTGTATACGAGATGTTCAAATGAGTAGCCGATAGGGTATCGTTGTATACGAGATGATCAAAGGAGTAGCCGATAGGGTATCATTGAATACGAGATGTTCAAAGGAGTAGTCGATAGGGTATCGTTGTATACGAGATGTTCAAATGAGTAGTCGATAGGGTACCGTTGAATACGAGATGTTCAAAGGAGTAGTCGATAGGGTATCGTTGTATACGAGATGTTCAAATGAGTAGTAGATAGGGTATCGTTGTATACGAGATGTTCAAACGAGTAATCGATAAGGTATCGTTGTATACGAGATGTTCAAACGAGTAGTCGATATGGTATCGTTGTACATGAAATGTTCAAATGAGTTGTCGATAGGGTATCATTGTATACGAGATGTTCAAATGAGTAGCAGATAGGGTATCGTTATATATGAGATGTTCAAAAGAGTAGTCGATAGGGTATCGTTGTGTACGAGATGTTCAAAGGAGTAGTAGATAGGGTATCGTTGTATACGACATGTTCAAATTAGTAGCCGATAGTGTATCGTTATATACGAGATGTTCAAAGGGGAGTTGTCGATAGGGTATCGTTGTACACGAGATGTTCAAACGAGTAGTCGATAGGGTATCGTTGTACACGAAATGTTCAAATGAGTTGTCGATAGGGTATTGTTGTATACGAGATGTTCAAATGAGTAGCCGATAGGGTATCGTTGTATATGAGATGTTCAAATGAGTAGTGGATAGGGTATCGTTGTGTACGAGATGTTCAAAGGAGTAGTCGATAGGGTATCATTGTATACGAGATGTTCAAATTAGTAGCCGATAGTGTATCGTTGTACACGAGATGTTCAAAGGAGTAGTCGATAGGGTATCGTTGTACACGAGATGTTCAAACGAGTTGTCGATCGGGTATCGTTGTACACGAGATGTTCAAATGAGTTGTCGATAGGGTATCGTTGTATACGAGATGTTCAAATGAGTAGTCGTTAGGGTATCGTTGTATATGAGATGTTCAAATGAGTAGTTTATAGGGTATCGTTGTATACGAGATGATCAAAGGAGTAGTCGATAGGGTATCGTTGTATAAGAGATGTTCAAATGAGTAGCCGATAGTGTATCGTTGTATACGAGATGTTCAAAGGAGTTGTTGATAGGGTATCGTTGTACACGAGATGTTCAAATCAGTTGTCGATAAGGTATTGTTGTATACGAGATGCTCAAATGAGTAGCCGATAGGGTATCGTTGTATACGAGATGTTCAAAGGAGTAGCCGATAGGGTATCGTTGTATACGAGATGTTCAAAGGAGTAGTTGATAGGGTATCGTTGTACACGAGATGTTCAAATGAGTAGCCGATAGGGTATCGTTGTATACGAGATGTTCAAAGGAGTAGTCGATAGGGTATCGTTGTATACGAGATGTTCAAACGAGTAGTCGATAGGTTATCGTTGTATATGACATGTTCAAACGAATACTCGAGGAAACAATGGAAACATAAATGCATCCCGAGCACCACACAATGAATTCAAATGTACTACTACATGAGCTTTACAATAGCGTGGGGAACATTAGTTTGAAGTAGTTTGTCATTTAGTCAATTTAGCATCTCGACTTCGTAATGTAATTCGTATGTTTTATCTACTTCGTAATGTAATTCGTATGTTTTATCGACTTCGTAATGTAATTCGTATGTTTTATCGACTTTATAATGTAATTCGTATGTTTTATCATATTTTTAATGTAATTCGTATGTTTTTTCGACTTTGTAATGCAATTCGTATGTTTTATTGTTTAACTTTTTATCGACTTTGTAATGTAGTTTGTATGTTTTATTGAATAAACTTTTATCAACTTTCTCACGGATGTATAAATCACAAAATATTGGTAGTCCGTGGGAAATATGTGGGTAATATGTGGGTAATATGTGGGAAATCCGTGGGAAATCTGTAATCCGTGGGAAATCCGTGGGTAATTTACCCACATATTTCCCACGGGTATGTAAATAACAAAATAATGCGTTTTTCGTGGCAAATTCGTGGGAAAGTTCCGTGGGAAATCCGTGGGTAACTTACCCACAGATTTCCCACGGATGTATAATTAATAAAATATTATGAGTTCCGTGGGTAAATTACTCACGGATTTCCCACGGATGGATAAATAATAAAATAGTATGTTGTCCGTGGGAAATCCGTGGGTAAATTACCCACGGATTTCCCACGGATGAATAGGTAATAAAATAATATGTTATCCGTGGGAAATCCGTGGGTAATTTACCCACGGATTTACCACGGATGAATAAAAAATAAAATAATACGTTGTACGTGGGAAATCCGTGGGTAATTACCCACGGATAGATAAATAATAATAATAAGGTGTATACCGTGGGAAATCCGTGGGAAATCCATGGGTAATTTGCCACAACTTTCCCACGGATGTGTAAAATAACTAAAATAGTTCTGTACTCCGTGGGAAATCCGTGGGTAATTTGCAATCCATGGAAAGTCCGTGGGTAATTTGTCACGACTTTCCCACGACTTTCCCACGGAAACCTTGGTCAATGCTTCTGTGGGAAATTCGTGGGTAATTTCCCACGGATTTCCCACGGAATATTTTTTTGTCATTTCTGTGGGAAATCCGTGGGAATACCGTGTCAAATTTCCCACGGTTTTTGTTCCGTGGGAAAAATTTCGTGGGTAAAGGCTGTTTGTGTAGTAGTGTACGTTTACCAACTTAACAAGATAACTTATGTCCATGGATTTACCTATAAAAACCTATTAAAGTTTTCAATGTGGGACTCCATTTTCATTTTTATTTTCTTCTTTGACTTTTTCAATCGTATAATAGCAGATGCTCAACAGAAATTCTCGATATTTTCTTATGCCTATGTAACAATAGAATGAAAGCAGTGTTTCTGATTACAATCTATCGGAATATGATTCTATTGAGTCGAAAATGTGCCATTGTAACCATATGAAGAAACCTATAGAAACTTTAAAACATATATTTTAACTTCCTAGGAAAAGATTTTGCCTGGTTTGATCAAACCTCCATCGTCCAAAATGGTGAAAAAACTATGAACCGTGAAGATACTTAATTATGTTTACATCTTAGTTGAGACTTGCGAGCAACTATGCTAAATGACCTTTTACCAATTTTGATATCGTATTTTTTCTTCATTCGACTCATTTCATTAATGTATGGTACTACTAGTTATAAGTCTTGTACGAGCGAGTTTATAAATAAATCAAATTTACTTTAACATTTTAGTTTAATATATGAATATATAAAAAACATTCGTGAAGAATATTTTGTAATTGTAATATTATTAGGTTACGAAGTGGGTTTTTGATAATTTTTTAAACATATTGAAAAAATATGAAAAATTAAAATTTTCCACTTAACATCATCTTACTTATTTAAAATTTAACCACAAAAAAATTATTTATTACCTTCTCTTTATATAAGGTTTTTTTCACAAATTTGACATATAAATAGTGATATGCTATAATGTAAACCGTTTTTGGGGTCCTATTCTCTCATTTTAAAGCTCAAAAGTAACAATGATATTAGGACTACGTACATCTTGATCCCAAAGGCCATGAACGAATTCGTGACGATATACAGTTAAACTAAACAAACCATGTGAACAACTATATGGATGGCCTGAGGCACCAAGTTTAGTTGATTCGAGTTATTGATGGATTATCATTTTGATAATGCAAAATTTTTAAAATTGGATATTGGGCTACTTAGGATGACACGTTCTTCGTGTGTCTGTTCGACCGTTAGAAAAGCACATTTTTAATCACAGAACTTTAAAAACCGCATTTTTAATCACAAAGGCAGGGGGATTGGTTCCCCTGCTGAAGTCAAAGACCCTGCTGCTAAGATAAACTTGGAAGAGATTATAACACATTTCAGTTACTACTCCGAGATACTTTTCAAGTTTGTTAGTAGTGATCTTGTACGTGAGTCCTTGTACTATAAAAGGACTCCCTAGGTTATCATGTATTGTGTGTCTTTTCCTCTGTTCATTATTTCATACTTTAAGGTTTTGTAACCCTAATACCACTATTGGGTATTCGTATATCAGTGATATATTAAAGTTCAACGTTTTATTTAAACATTTGTTCTTGTGCTAAACACTACATTCCACATCTTGTTTAGTTACTTTGTATTGCAAAGTTTCTCTAGTGTTAGATTGAATTTATTCTTTCTATCACAACCCTTAAACAAGCTAAGGTTTAAGATCTGAGTTTAGGATCAACAGAAGAATCGCATGTATTTCAGACTGCATCACATGTGTTTCAGATAGAACCACGAGTATTTCATTAAAATATTATTACAACCAAATAAAGACTAAGCAAAACTACATGTGTTTCAGATAAAATCACATGTAATTTTGTTTTAACCACCTGTAATTTTGTTAATAATATTAAAATATCTGTTGTCATTCATGTAAGATATATAATATAAAGTGGCTTCTGAATTACTTGTGATTTAATTGAATCACATGTAATTTTACTTGAATTTTTTGTGATTCGGAGATAATTATATATGAATTTTGCTTGCATTACATCTAATCACAAGGCCACCCTTTATGTCATCAACAAAGCTGAACATTACTTCTCAGTGTAACAAACAAGAAGATAATGATGAAACTAGAGATATTTTAAATAGGTTAAGGCACCAAATCACATGTAATTGAATAAGAATCACATGTAATTAAAAAAATAATCATATGTGATTTACGTCAAATCATATGTGATTGACCTTAAATAACATGTGATTTTACCTTAAAAACAATCTATATTATTTTAATTGATTACATAATAATTAAAAAAAGTTAATCTAAAGATGTAAGAAATAGAACAAGTTTATGATTATTTTAGTTTCTTACATACTCATATGAGTAATACAGAGGCCTTTGAGGTAAATCACATGTCATTAATACATGAATCACATGTGTGTTGTAGTACTTCTATACTAATATGTTCATTACACATCACATCGCTTTTATCCCGTACATTTTTTTTATAAATTTTAATTATTATGCTGTGTCTTAAATTCAAGCCTAATATAACAAGAGAATTCAATGTATTCAAATAAAAGTGGATTCTATATCATTCAATGAATAGTAAATTTAAAACAAAAGTTTACTTTCACGCCATATTTGTCTCGAGTCCGTGACAGATTATTACATATAATTTCTTCAAGTTCTGTAAATACAACACATACTAACAATATGGGAAATGAATACCTAACTTTTCAGATCTATTTTATGTATAAATCACATGTGGTTTTACATACGTAATTTATGAAAATCACACGTGATTTATGAAATCACATGTGATTTTTGAAAATCGCACGTGATTTATAAAAATCAAACGTGATTTTTGTTTATTATTTTATAAGAAACAAAACAAGATAGAATCATGTGTGATTTGACTGAGCAATTGCTTCTACATTATCTTATTGAGCTACATATGAACCTAAATTATGAATTAGGTGAATCATGATATTCGAATTTCAACCGATTTTGTTCATCAACAACCTCTTTATTCACTTAACCTGATTTTAACCATGTTTAACGAATCATTATAAATCCAAATACCCTTTGAACATCATCCATTGAATCTACATGATCCATATTAGCATTGGTAATAAGTTAATTGAAAACTTCATCAACAAAATGTGACTAGTTATGAGTTCGATACCGAAATAGAAAAATCAAATCGTATTGCTTACCATTAATGAGATGTAGCTCACATTTTGCCACTCGCATCTTTTTTTGTGATAAAAAGAGGGTGAACACATAAAGTTCCAGAGCAAATAGAAATATCCAAACTCAAAATATTTAAATAGCATATAAAAAATACAATTACAAAGAACATTGTACCTTGTCCATTATTTTCATCATTTTACGATAACATCTTCCCTGGAAAAATTCACCCACATAGATTTTGGGGCATTTAATGATCCCATAAACAAAATGATTCTTGTGATTTTATTGGCATTTAATTGTGATTATACAATGATTTAGAGTGATATTTGTGATTTTTTGGTGGATTATTGCGATTTTTCGACGGATTATTGCGATTTTTCGACGGGTTATTAGTGATCTTCCAGTGGTATATTTGTTAGGTACCGTGTGTGTGTTTTTGAAGAGGGAGAAAGTGAGATATTATATGCGGTAATGGATATTGGGCTTTTGATTTTAACCATTGGATTGAATTAAAATAGAGGGTTGTGATTTGATCTCATCTCTATAGTATAATGTGTCTCATATCCATAGATGTGTAAATATTGAATATGTTTATTTAGCTAAAATCACGGTTTCCAATTAGGTATACGTATTTCTTTAAACGTTAAAAAAAATTATTTTTTTAATAACGGGCGAATGAAATCATTATTATATTAAGAAAAATTAGAACAAAGAAAATAAAAATAAAAATGGAACCTGTCCCACATCGGTGGATGTTAGAAAACTTAGATGTGTTTTATAGGTAAAGCCCCTTTAGAGACTTTTGTTAAAGATTAATCTAAAACATATTTCATTCTTGACATAGGAAGAGATTTTTAAATTCCATGTCAGATTTACTTTGTTTATAACCTGAACTATGTTTTTATTGTGTTGTAGGCTCTTTCCAGTTACCATGATTTGTCGTTTTTATAGGTTTTGATCTCACCATTTGTGTTGGCTGTATGTGATTATTTTTTTTGCTAGTTAAATTTTGTAACCTTTATGAGTTCAATCTTATAAATTTTTAGAAAACTTGAACAAGGGAATCGTTGATTGAGGCGTTGGTTTAATTGAGTGTTCAGAAAAGACAAACCATTCGTCCTTTTAAGCGCTACACCTTGATATCTAAGTCAAAAGATGTATTTTTCAATGACATTTCCTCTAGTATCACAAGTATTGTGTTTCCCATTGATGCTGTTTAGTGTTAACTGTCATTCGAGGAATGGCATGTAGTACATGTAGGCATTAAATGCTTAGCGATGATAACAATTTTACATCACAAACAAGTAGAGTATGCTAGGCTCTCGAAAACATTCTCAACTGCAGCTTAAACAATTTTGGGTGTGGTTACCATGACTCGACTTTGTGGACCTCAAATTAGTTCTTTTCCCGCATCGGTAATTGTACAGAGCTCGGATGTGTTTCTCTAGATGAAACCACCGGCTCATCTATTCTTGTTTAGTTCTCACGTAGATACAAAAGAATGAGAAGACCAAATCATAAGGACCGAGACCGGACCAATGACTAATTGGGTAGGGTCGGTCTTACCTCAGATCCAACGGTCCGGTCCTCGATTTTGGACCTGATGGGCCGAAATATTGACAAGACCCATTCATGAATCAACATTGTATGTACTGCATGACCTGATGGGCCGAAATTTGAATTCGAATCTATACTAATATATAAAACATTTAATACTTTTTCTAAAATTAGAAGTCTTTAAAATTAAGCCTCAAACATTTCTTATAATAGAAAGGTTTATCTTTTGCTAAGAAACTAATGAATATTAAAAGTCTCGAAATAATTATAATTCAATACAATTTTATAACTGAAAATTAAGTGTTAATAAGTATAATTAAAAGTTAAAAAAAAATTAAATGTCTTAATCATGATTTAACTTAATTCATACAAATAATTTTAAAACCCATTGTCTAACAGTTTTATGTAAACAATTAAATTTTCACTATATAAAGTATCAGAAAATCTTAAAACACAAATGTAGAATATACAAAACAAACCATCGTTCTCTCTCAACCACAACTCATTGTCGCCAACTTTGAGGTACCGAAAAAATTTGGTCGTTGTCTTCAGAAAAAATGTTCGTTTTTATAATGGTGTTTTTGTGGTTTAGCCAAATTTACGCAATTAGTTACCGGCTACCTGCCGCCGCATTGCGCGGAGAGCCGGCTAGTAACTAATTATATAGCCAACAATGTAGCTAAATAAGATGTTGAATCCAACTAGTTATGTTTTATCGTATGTATGCAAAACATATGCTACAAATGTTACAAACTTTCATCTCCATGCAAAACATAATTTAGAGGTGGCAACATTGTGCGAACCGTAATTTTACTCGTTACAAGATAGAAGTTTTATATAGATTCGCAACTTATTTTTCTTATTTACTTCCTGTTTTACACAACCTAGCATCTAAAAATATGGTTGTGTCTAGCTATGGTCATTCATTAACATTGTTTGTATAACATTTTTATGGAAACTTATCATTTTTAAAATCCGATTGCTTTTGTTACAACCCAACCCAAATCAGACACAAGTACAATATTTAAGACGATTGTACCCTGACGTTAAGTTTGTGTAATTTAACAAGGGTACTACTATCAGTATCTTCTTAGCTCACAAAAAAATATAAAAAAAATACTTTTGTGTTTGTAGTTCAGCGCAATTTTTTATCAGTTTATGTTTTGTATTTTTAATACTTTCGACATGCTAAATAGTACTCTTTTCGTCCCATAATAACTGTCCAATTTAACTTTTTTCGGTCTTCATAATTCCTTATACAACTTTAACCATAATTATCTTCATTTGTGTTATATAATACCGGATAAAAATATATTTAATAAAGTAGCATTTTAATCTCAATTCATACGTATATATATTTTATCTAATATTATATAACATAAATGAAAATATTTATAGTTAAAGTTGAATAAGAAATAAATAAATATGCCAAAGTGGACACTTATTATAGGATGGAGGCAATATATATTTTATTTCGAACTTTCATTTTTACAGGTTTATAATATAAATAAAAGTATAAAAAAATATAAAAAAATACAAAAAAAAGAGCGGATACATACGGTTTTTTTTTTGAGGGTCAACAACACATTTTTTAGTTCACCTACCAAGATTATACTTTGAGAAAGTTCATTATTGTTATTTAAGAACCTAAACCTTGAATCATTTCCATTTAACTAAAACGTGAGAAATGAACTTATAAAAAACTTATCAAAACTTAAACCTTCAAGGCGCTACTACTAGCTAAAAAAAAGTCACTGGTACCCAAATTCATTACTCTCTTCGTCCCTAAATAAATGTCCATTGTTAACTTTCGAAGTCAATCGTTTTCAACTTTAAACTTAAATTATCGTATATGTGTTATTTAATACTTGATACAAATCATATGAATGAATTGAGTTTTAAATATATTTTCGTTAGTATAACTTTCACCAAGTATTATATAACACAAACAAAATAATTTACGGTCAAAATTTGCAAAAAATGACTCCGAAAGTCAAACGTAGACATTTAATTAGGGACGGAGAGAGTATATCTTAGCCAAAGCCAGAAAGTTTAGCTTAAATATATACTTTAATATTTTTTATAAATTATAGATATTTGAGACGGCAAATTTAAAAACCGCTCACTACAATTTTTTCAATTAAGATCACATGATTTTTGTGACCATTTTTGTCTCCACCCCTAGCGTGTTAACATGCATGTCTATTATTCAGGGCCGTCCCGTGAATTTTGGAGGCCTGTGCAATATTAAGCCGGAGGCCTTTGATGCAATAAAATTAGTAAACGCGACTAATTATTCACAATAAATCGGCTAATCAACTTTGATTATGGTTTATGTACTTTTTTTGTTCATTTTATGATATATCTTATGTGTTTTTTCTAATATAATTCCATGACTTTTATAGCTTATCTTTAAATTCGAAAGGCTAATATCGAGTTATTTGTAAATATGTGTACATAACTTTTTTTAAAACATAATTTATGGCTAAACATTTTTACAAATTAACACAGCTTATCAATATAATTTTTGAAGATTATATATTTCATTTCTGAGTTATTTTGACTTTTTGTTAAATGATGTTAAATAGCTAAACAAAATCAATTGTACTATGGCCCAACCAAATAATTATGGAGTACATTAGTAGTATTATTTAAAGGGGTTAAACTTATAATTTATAAAAGTGAAACAAAAAATCAGGCTTTGTGTCATCTCCTTCCTTGGAAACGTGGAACTGTATCCTACATATTTACACTATTAGAAACAATTTCTAAGCTCTTTTTCTCCGACTCAAATTAAATTTTAAAATTGTAAACCGCATTAAATGAGTCTATATTAACGTTACACATCTAGAAAATGAGGCCCCTAAGAAAATGAAGGCCCTGTGCTGTCGCACACCTTGCACATGCTTAAATCCGACCCCAGTGGCGGATCTAGGTATTTCAAACATGTGTGGCACACACGAACTCACGAAGATAAAAAAAAGAAGATGTTCCACATTTTAGTAGTGATTGTGAATTCTTTGTTGGTAAACTGCGGCGGATATATGGTTGTTTAAATTCTATCTATAATAAACTCTTTGCAAGCTTTATAGCGTTTAGCTAGCTTTTTTATATATATTTCGAACTTGGAACGAGCATGAAGAAATTAACGATACTTTTTTATCTTTTGCCCTTAAAAAAAATTGTTCCTTCCATGTTTGATCTATTTAGATGTTTTAACCTATCTCTATAAAAAAGAAAAATAAATAAACTTAACATCTAAAAGTTCTGACGGATTAACAAGTTTGATGGTTGTTAAAAACTTTTCCAAAAAAAAAACACTACCTAAATTTAAGCTCGGCCCAAACAGCGTTCATGATTTAGGCTCGGGCTCAATCCAAGTTGGTCTATTAGGAATTAGTAATTTGCTTTGAGTGATTTATGATTTAATCAAAGGAATGTTTTAGTGCGTTTTCAAGGTTACTGACGTTTACTTTTACCACTTTTATGTGTTTTTACATTTATTGAACTAAAAGCAAAAAGTTCAAAAAAAAAAAAAACTAAAAGCAAAAATATTAGACAAATGTGTAATGTCTACAAACTTTGGGGGCAGATGAGTAAATGACTCAAAATGGCCATCTTCTTCATTAGATAAGTACTGATAGTCTGATACGTATACTACACCAATGAACAACCCAATTATATACAGGTATACCAGTCGAGTTTATGCTCGTTCTTTTTGTAAAATTCCATAATTTTCTTACTTGAGCACATTGTTATCAGTTTCATGTCTGAAATCGAGTTACAACTGCCAATTCCACCCTGATTAACATGGCCAATCTATGTGTGACACGTGCCACAGGTGGCCAAGGCATAACTCCTGTTGGAAATAAGCTTTACTTAAGCTTGAAGAGTTAAGTGCAAACTACAACAAAGTTGAAGGGGCTAAGTTGACAAGTTGACAAAGATATGGATTGAAGTGCAAGACTGAAGTCAATGTGTATATATTTAGTCTACACCTAACTTGGACGATTCATTCATTCAGTTTATTCAGTTTTCATGTGTGTGTAACAAGTGTGTGAGTTGTTATTGCGAGTTCTTGATCTTGTTGATCATAAGTTCACTAGTTTTCTTCTTTCTGATTGTAAAGATTGTGGCTATCTAGCCGTATCATTGATATATACTCTAAAAGTGAGCCAAGGGGAGGTTGGCTGGGTTCACTCATCAGTTTGTGTTGTTGATTCTGAGTTGTTTCATAAGTTTTTACATGGTATCAGAGCTATTGGTTGCTCTGAATCCTGGTTTAAATCTTTTTCAAAAAATTAGGGTTTTGAAAATTTGGGGGTTTTGATCTATATGTTTAGATCGTAACTTGTTTTTGATAAATCAACGATTTAATTGATTAATTTGATCTTCTTGAAAGATTAATTGGTGTTTGGATTAATTAGGGTTTCTAATCGATTTTGGGTTTTTTGGTTAATAACTGGTTTTTAATCAAATTGGAGACTTGTGGGGTTGTGTCTTGGGTTTAATTTTAGTTATATGAAATCTATATTGAAAAAACCTAAAGTCTGAAATTAGGGTTTCTTCAATCTTGGTAAGGATCTGTTATTTTTATAATTTGTGTTCTTTTTGCAGGTTTCTTGGTTTTTCCGTTGCGGTGTTAATAGATCTTCTTGATCTATTTTGGTTATTGGTTATTTGGATTCTCTGAATAAGTCTTAATTCAGAGTTCTAGCTTGGTTTTGCTGTGCGTGCTACGTAACACCTCTCTCACTCTTTCTTTAGTTTTAAGGTTTTGTTTTTAGAGGGGATCTTTAGGTGTCGATGGCATTAGTTAGATGCTGGTGTTGATTGATTGAGTTTTATTGTGGTAGTTGTTTGTTACTTGTAGAGGAGATACAAGGGTTGCTGTTTTATTTTTTGTTGTCTTTAGTTGTTTTTTCTTTCACACAATCAAGGTTCTGCTCTTGACCTACCACCTTGTGAGTGGTTTTGGAAGCCTGAGAACTATCTTGGCTTGATTGTGTGTTCTTGTTGTTTAGTTTTCCTTTGTTTTCAACATGTCTGGTTCTGAACCACCTAAAGGTGATGGACCTAAGGGTGGTGATGTTAAGAATGAGGCTGTTAAATTTGACTTATATGATCCTCTTTATTTGCATCCTCAAGACATTGGATCTCAGTTAATAACCTTCAAACTTGAAGGAACTGAGAACTACAAAGTCTGGGCTGCAGCTGTTCAACTTGCTTTACAAACTAGAAATAAATTGGGTTTTATAAATGGGAAATGTGTTCAAGATACTAGTGATGGTCCTGCTAGAGGCCAATGGGATAGGTGTAATGCTGTGGTTCTTTCTTGGTTGCTTGGTTGTGTTTCACCAGACTTATATAAGGGGCAAATTTTTTCAAAATATGCACAAGATGTTTGGGATGAGTTAGAAGAAACTTATAATAAACAAGATGGGTCTGTCATATACAATCTTCATCATAAGATATACACTTTAACTCAGTCTGGTATGACTTTGTCTGAATATTATCATGAATGTAATTCTTTGTGGAGACAATTTGATGCTTTAGTTGATTTACCTGATTGTACTTGTGATAGATCTGAAGACCTTAAGGATCATAATCAACTTCTTAGGTTGATGCAGTTCCTGATGGGTGACCCGCCGAGTGTAGGGTGACCCGGATCAACCCGATTCTCGAGACCCGACCGAATTTTGATTGTTTCATGATTTTTAACAAATAAAACATATAAATAATACGTATTCACGACGCATTTTTAGTTTTACATATTATATTTGATGGGTTAAATAATTTATATGTTTAATACGTTATAGATTTCATGATTTATATACATATTTTTCAATTACTGTAAATATAGTTTTTTTATTGTTTTGAAAAAGGAGTCAATCTGATCAAACCGATGACCCAATAATCCTGTTATTCAACCAAGCCAGTTTATAAACCGATTTCCAAAACATTAAAATTAACTTTTCAATCCATGGAACTGTCATGCAAACTTAGTTACATTAGAATTAGATCAGAAATTTGACATGCAAATTGGGAATTGTCTTTATGTTTGTTTGGCGCGGGGATCGAAAATTTTGAAGACTAAATACTCTGTTCCCGAGTTAAATGAGGAAAGAAGATGAAGTATATGAGAAGATGAGAAGTGAAGTGACGAGAAAAGTACTTAATTTTTTGTGTCCTTGAGTTGAAAAAAAATGTAAAAAATAAACAAGTTTAACTAAACAAGTAAAGAAAACCATATTCCCTCTCACTTTCATTTCATATCATCAAAATTGAAAGGTAAATCATAAGTAAAATTATAAAGTAATTTACTCTACTTTATTCTCCTCTTCTTTTATTAAAATTTTTTTGAACACAAATTTTTGTTCTCACATTTTCAAAACTTTCACTTTCACTCCAAAATTAATCTCGAGAACAGAGTGTAAAAATTAAATCCTACCAAAACAGCATACATACATCTGTATTAATTTCAACCAGTTCTTTATATTTTACCCATTTACACCTGTGCAAGTAAGAGGAACCGATTCAAAAGTTCCTTTCAAACCTGTTTGTATTGTAGACCGGTCTAAATAAGATTTTTACAATTGTGCAGGTGGTAGTTCATTCTAGCCGGTCTTAAAGATCTTTGGAGAAGTTAAAATGTCTAACTATCCTCATAATGAATCCTCATTAGTTGAGAAAGTTTCATAAAGATGGTTTGTAATAAGAGAGGCTGAGAGGCTGAGAGGCGTACCACAACATGGTTACTTTTCAAAATTTTGCTTAATCAGCTGTCAACTTAGCGTCATATCACACCAACACAACTAATAAAAATACCCCTCACTCACAAGATACCCAACCCCTCACCACTTTGGCCCCACCACTATCTTTTCTTTTTCTTTTTTCATTTTCATACAAAATAAAGTTTATTTCATTCAAATAAAACATTACAATACAGAAATAAAAATTACAAATACGAAAATAAATTAAAAACAATACGAAAAAGTAACGAAAAACTAAAAACACAACAGTTAAAATAAACTACTCATTTTGGGGTTGATTAAGCTCCCAAATATGCTTAATAAGGCACCGTTGAAGCCTTGTATGTTTCTGCTTAATACGAAGTTCTTTTTGTTGTCTTTGACGGATTGCACAACTCTCAACCCATGTCCGTAATATATTTGTCTGTGGACAAACATACATTTTTGCAGCTTCAGGTATCGCATATCCTTAATTTTTCAAAATCATGTTGTACAATATGATGTAGATGTACATGATTCTACATAACTTGTTCACAGTAAATTGATGCGCCCACTGAGCAATAATACGCCATCTTCCTTGTAAGACACCAAATGTTCTTTCAATATCTCTTCGGGCACCTTCTTGACGGTGTTTGAATAGAGTTGTTTTTTCATCGCGTGTAATACTAAATGATTTCACAAAAGCTGACCATTGTGGGTAAATCCCGTCTGCAAGGTAGTACCCTCTATGAAAATTTTGTCTGTTTACAACATACGGGGCCTCAAGTTCATTCCCATCCAAAAGAACAGCAAATAAAGGTGAATAATTGAGAACGCTAATATCTTTGTTTGCACCTGCAATCTCGAAAAATGCATGCCTAATCCACAAATCGTATGATGCAGTAGCCTCTAGTATTATGGTTGGGTATTTTTTATCCCCTCTACCATATTGCCCGTGCCATTTTCTTAGACAACTGATCCATTCCCAGTGCATACAATCTATACTACCAAGCATCCTGAAAAACCCATGAATCGTATTATAAGCGGCATATAGGTTTTGAATGTCAACTGGTGTGGGTTTTCTTAAAAATTCGGGTTGAAACAAATCCATTACGCACATCATAAAGTTATCAAGAGAATCGCGTGCGCAATGTGCACCCATTTGCAAGTATTCATCTAATAAATCTGGCAGTATACCGAACGCCAATTGGCGTATGGTAGATGTGCATTTCATAATTACACTAAAACTTTTTGAACCCGTTGCATCAATGCGGGTAGTAAAAAAGTGAAAGTGTTTGGATAGAGGATTATTTGTTTGATTGTAATTTTCAATACCTTGAACACTCTAAAAAAAGAGAACGCCGCATTCGATACCGCTTCTAGAAATACACCTCATGATACTTTGGATTCGGGCCGAAGTAATCTTCCATTAAACGTGCCTCGGCGACGTCACGTTGACGATTAATGTTTATGCGCCTTCGTATTACTTCAGCTTCTTCTTCTTTTTCAAGCTGGGTTATGTAATCTAAATCATTCATATCTTCTTCATCGGACCATGTGTTATAATTCATTTTTTGTATAGGGGTGTTGTTGTTTGAAAGAGAGATTTAATAGTTGTGTGTGTTAAAAATGAGAAAATTAGGATTATATATAAAAAAAAATTAAAAAAAAATTTGAAAATCAGATTGTTACCCTATATGCATGTCCAACGTCTATATTTGCAAACGTGGCTCGTCGAAGAGATTTCGGATTTCCGAAATTCATTCGGCGAATAGGGAGAGGGTGTGGCGTCGTGACCCGACGAGGGTCGGCGAGGGGTACATGTGGGATTGGCGAGGGGAAAGAAATAGTTATACCCTTCTCTCTAAGATATTTATTAGATGATATAGTTTGTGTACCTCATGATACTCTTAAAGATGGAACATGAAAATGAATTAAAACTCATATGAACACTTTCTAGAAAACAAGTAAATGAGCCAAAACTACGCAGAAAATAACCACCTTAAACTTCCTCCTCTTTGTATATCAAATACAACATAAAGATTCAACCATACACGAGGAACATACTTTAACACAGAAGTAAGCTAAGTTTGGTTACATAAATCGTCTAAATAATTAACATCATCTTTTCGTTTCAATCAAAAGCTAACAACTCATTCCTTTCTTCACATATAAAATTAAAATGTAACTCAACTTTTTTACATAACCAAAACACACTTGTGTTACCGGCTCGCGTTTGAATGAACAAAAATTTTGATTGTTCCCACTACGTGCTTGTTCCCTCCTCCGCACACGTGTTGGGGCCAATTGGAGCTTATTTTAGCCCTTAAATATGTCACTTATAAGGTACTTTACATTTTGTTTGCCCACCAATGTGTGAGAAGTTTCCACTTATATTTTCTTTGAAGTTTTTTACATAAAGCAGCTCACATGTTCACTTTGAGAAGTCTTATTAATTTTAAGAATCTTTATATTCGAGTATTCGACATATCTTGTTGGTGATTTTAGTGTCATCAAGACATATGGTGGGGTTGAAACGTTTCAATAAATGTGTATTGTTGTTTTGTATGTTTAGCACGTAGTGTTGAATAATCCCATTATTTATTTAACTTTATTCTACATTCGACTAAAGCAATGAAAAAGATCGATTATTTATCAATAGGCTTTGTTTCAAGTTTTGTATCACTAAATTTTTGCAAAACTAATTAACTATGATTCTAAGTTATGACATAGTGTATGAATACTATTTTAATTGGTGTTTCTAAGTTAGTTCGTAACTATGATTTAATATTTTACCACATTTTTATTAACATTGGTTCTAACCATTTCAACTTGTCAATTAAACATAAATAAATTTATGAAAAACAATCATAACCCGAATTGATTTATCATACCCGGTCAACATAAAACGACAGTTTAATCTTTTTTTAAAACAACAAAAACTTGGTCACATTTGCCGGGTTCCGGTTCCACCAGACGAGTTTAGCTGTGTTTTAGTTTAGCTGTGTTTTAGAATATTGCCAATATCACTAAAAAAATGTGTTAAAATATTGTTAATCATAATAAAAAGAATGCTCACATAATTCAGGTATGAAGGAATATCGTAGGTCAATACGTGAATTTAATGACAAACTGATAACAACTTCATATAATGCTATTCATATGTTGCTCCAAAGTTTCCATATACATCGATGTGGGACAGTTACAAAAACCAAAACTCATTCCACCTTCAAGACATCTTTAAACGTTTGTTTCAAAATAGCTGAACGACGACATCTACACCTTCACAGCCTCACTTGCACACTCACTCTTTCACATGGATTAGCATCCCGCCTCTTTCTCCGACACCATCCCGCCAAACACCATTAATTAAACTTATCGGTCACGTTCCTTCAAATATATTAACAAAAGCAACCATGAATTATGAAATATATACCCTTATCATATGAAGAACAAACTAGATATTTAATTTACTTGGATAGATAATATAAATATGAGTATCTTTGTAAGGTGCTTTAAATTTTTTGAAATCAACATATACTTTTTTTACGCAAACATGTCGATCATAGTACATAAATATAATATATTGTCACCCGTAATGAATTTGTAAGATATTACTCAAATCATAAACCTACTTGGATCGAGAGATACGAACTCTTTAAGAAAATCTTATTAAGCATATTTGACAACAATAATGAAATAAGCATATTTGTAATATAGTAGTACTTCGAGTATTTTTTATTTTTTTTAATCATTCAAAAGACTATAAAATTAGATAATTTTGGCGATTTTTTTTTCAGTTACATCTGAAAAAATCATAATGAATTTTTATCATAACCACATGCGATTTTGTCAAACATAAATGGAAAAAATTTGAAACAAAAGGTTGTATCAAGTATATCGAAATGGCCTTCTACAAAAAATTTATTTGATTCTCGTCACAATAATAATTTTGTTTTGCGTAACAATTAACGATATATGTGATATTTAAGTTTTAAAATAAAAAAAATTGGTTTTTTAAATTTAATGAAAAATGAATTGTTATAATTGATTCATTAGAATATTTAATAACTTTTAGATATATATTTAGCTTTTCTCTTAGGCTGGACACAACAAGGGTCTGGTGCGACCCTGACACGTCAGCTTTCTCTCTCCAGCGATTTAATGCGACCTATTTGTCCCAACAAAACGACCTAGTGCTACAAAGTTCAAGTTTTTAAATATAATTTTTTTTACAAATAATTATTTGAATAAGATAAAAGAATATTACAATAATATTTGAATAAAATAAAATACATCGTGTATCAAGTTATTGCTTAGTCATTCAGTGCCTCAAAGTGTTCATCAAACTCAATCATTTTTATTTTTGTTACTTTATCTTAATTGCAAAGTAAAACAAATTGTGTATTCCTTCACTTTTAGCTTTGGTCCCGTTCGAGATAACAATTACATATATCATATATGTTATGTATATACCCATTAATTTTTAGTTTGCATTTCCCTGTGAGAGCTTGATACAATTTGAGACATGTCAAATATGATTTGCAAAATGACCAACTGAGCCATAAATCTTTTTTTTTTCTTAATAGCTGATAAAATTGTAAATTACTTATTTACTCTTCAAATTTATTATAATTTATTTAAATATATTTTTTTAGTCATTTATATCTTAATATTAAAATCAATAGTTAATTTATCAAACACTATTATTAGAAAAATACAACTCATAACTCATGATAACAACTTTGCAGTTTATGTAATTTAAATTTTGCTAATATGTAAAATAAACATTCAACAATTTGAGCCTTTAAAAATCAATAAGTTACATTTATAAGCATTTAAAACTTTGATATCTCTGTAATTTCGGCCTAGCTTCTTGCTAGCTTCTGTTTTTTTTCCTCTAATAAAATCGTTGCCGTTCAAAAAAAAATAACCATTTAAAACTTAAAAGAAATAATTTTGCTTTCCAACCATACGTAACCATCCAAGTCTTGAAAAAAATAATTTCGTTTTCCAATGATACGACATACAGAATTTGACAATAAACTAGCTCAATGTCAAATTCCAGCATACGTATATTTAAAAGCTAAAATTATTTACAATTGTATTTAGTAACTTATTTATAAAGGACTCATAATATTCCTTTCCTGCCAATATGGGATAAATTTCATTTCTATTGTCTTTGTTAGGTGCAAAATAAGGAACATGGTTGAAGCTAAGTAATACTCCATTAAGTATTTAAGATCCAATTATGTCTCTTAAATTTGATGTGAAGAACTAAATCAGAACCCATTTGATTTGAGTAAATTAATGCATGTTTAATCAGTGGGAGCTTCGGAGGTATAATAACGAATATGTTCCTCCCATAAGATTGAATATTTACCTTACTTGTTGCATTTGATCAGCCACGAAGTGGATTATGTTTAAGGTTTCATATGACTTTTTAAACAAATTCATGTATGATTGCATGAACTTTGACCAATATTGGTATTCGATGTTTCATCTCACATACTATATTTTTTTACTGTTTTTGTTTTAATTTTTCTAATAAAGCATATTTTTATAGATTAAGCAAAGAAAAAGAAGCAAACATTGCAAACAAAACGGAAGAAAAAGAAGCAAACATTACATTACAAACCGTAGATACATATGCATAAAGGAGGAGCAGTTAACCGTAGATCACTAGAATTTGCAAGCACGAGCCGGCTCCGACAACCATTCTAACCACGTCGAAATGAATCTTTGACTCGGTTAATGGGTCCGGTTTTGCGAAAAGGCAAACTTGACTGCCACACACGACCCCAATGCAAAACTTTTCTAAAAGCTAACCCATTCGCATTTTTAAGCCAAACAAAACACCGAATTAAGATATTTTGCCAGCTGTAATTAAGTGTCTTGTGCAAACAACGAGAAAAAAGAAACCTAGTGAATCTCATGCACTAATTGAAGGGGGAAAAAGGCAGGGTCGAGTAAAACCAAACCAAAAATCAAATTGAATCGATAAATCGAGTCGAATCGAACCGATCATTTTTGGTTCGATTTTCGGTTTTGTATATTTATTTCGGTTTTGATCGGTTCTATTTTTATAGGTTTGGTGTTAGTTTGGTTTCGATTTTTCTTAGTTTAATTCGATTCGTATTAAACTTCAAAATCGGTTCAATTCAATTTTGAACCGATGTTCGGCCCTAGTTTAAGGTGACACTTCAAATTAACTTGATATTCAGGTACTTATTTTTGTTATAAATATGTTTTCATGCATGAATTGCGCGCGTACTTGTTGAGAAGTAGTAATCACATATTGTTGTAAAGAGAAACTTTTCTTAAACCTGTACATCGTTTAAAAACTAGACTTATTAAGTCGTTGTTCTTTATATTCCAATATTTGAGCTGCAAAAACAACGAGACGTCGTCGTTTCTTACATTTAGTACAATAAACACATTTAATATTTTTAAACCTACCGATGTGGGACAAGCTATACTTTACAGAATTTTGTTCTTGAGAGAGATAATATTTCATCTACAACAACAACTAACTTAGGAAAGAAAATGTTTCTCCTTCCCCTTTTTTTTCCCCTTTAGCCGACGGCCAAAAGCTCACCCAAGGGGGCTAATTCCGGAACTTTCCGTTTCTTCTTTTCTCTTCTATTTAATTCTACAACGATCGTTAATACTTAACTCTTAATTATTTAACACCCGTTAAGTTAAAGCTGGGTTTAATTTAATAAATACAATAAATATATTTATTAAATAAATTAACCTTTTACATATTGTGTGCAATCCCGTAACCCCGAGTTCGATTCTAACAAACGACTATTAAATTTATGTCCATAAACTTTTACCTATGTCATCTTGATCGATAGTACGCACTTGAATCGATGTGTTTCCTATCTCGTCCATTTCGTATCTCATTAGAAAACAACAATTATAAGAAAGTTGCCGACGAGTTTTTTGTTAGTTTGGACATCATTATACATGTGTAAATTTTATACAACTATAATTTTTCTTAGCATTTGTAACTTTTGTAAGAGAATTTATAAAGATGTGTAAATATTCAAGTTGATGTAGATGAAATATTTGCATCTCACAAGGTAAAATAAGCGAAAGAAATATTTGCATCTCACAAGATGAACTTACATTTCATGCACTGACGGATAAATTATCATAAAATTCAGTTCTAAAACATAATCTAGAGTTGGCAAGATAGTCGAGTTAGATAACATGTCAATATGGGACTCATCAGTTGGAATGGGTAAGATTATGTTACAGATCAAACATGATCCGCCTTGAGTAAAAGTGTCCGATTTGACACATTTAGAAAATGAATTACAATTGTTACTCTATGCATGCATCGTGTTCAACACAGATAGATGTGCATTAGTGACTTCTAGATTTAAACCATGTATTTTAGCTCGGTTCAGGTCGGCTCACAACCACTATTCTGCTCATTTCTATACATAAGTACATAACCAATCTGTTATGTCATCCCAACACACAAATGATCTCAGGATATGGATAAACCATGTGAGAGATTAGGTTAAATCCTATCATCTAGACAAATTAGTTGAGGTCACTGATGCGCTATCCGCTTGTCATTCCATATGCTTACTTTGATGTTTTTTGATATCATGGGAAAGCTTGATCATGAATGCACTTTAGTAAGAGCGGGATAGGACATTTTCAGCATCAATATGTATTCCACAATTGTGATACTATGTGTGTATGTGTTCAAATTTGTATAACATACTTAGGCTTAGATTAACAAAAGTATTAAAAGCATTACAAAATGACTTGGAGCTAGTTGGACTGACAAGTTTCATTTGGCCAAACTCAGCATTTTAAGGGAGCCTCATAAGAACATGAAAACAAAAGGTAACACACACACATGGCTCATATGAGCTGACATTGGAAGTTTACCTCAGTAAATTACAGTAAAGAGATATCATAGGATGAATGGAAATGCCACCTGGATGCCGTACCACGTTTCCAAAACGTCCCAGAATGGGAAACACTGAGAAACGCATAGGAAAACAAAAATGAAAATGCAACTTGTCCCACATAGAAAACTTGAATGGAAATTAATAGGTAAAACCATGACCATATGTTATCTTGCTAAGTTGGTAAATGGATACAAAGGCCACTTTAGATTCATTTGAACAGCTAGTAAGTTTTTATCATATATTAAGAAATTTAAAAATGACTCTTAAGTCTTAAGTTTAGTATTTTTTTTACCATTTAAGGCGGAGCTAGAAAATTTTTCTTGGGAGGGCCGAACCAAAGGGTTTCATACTTTCATGTCATCAATGAGAGATGAGCAGTTTAGAAACAAGATATTAGCGTCTGGGATATGAGTTGTTTGACTTTCGGTAGTACTATTAAACCAAATCCAATGAATTGTCTAGGTTGGGCTTGAAGTTGTAGGAGGGCCAAGGAGATATTTTTTTGTTTTAACCATGGTTTTAAATAGCCCGCTATAGCAAGCCTTAAGGCACGCTAAAGCTTGAGGCGCGACCTCCACGCAACGCAATAGGTTGAGGCGCGCTACGAAATGAGCTGCGGTGATTTTTTATATTTAACTTCAAAAAATGAATATTATTACATGTAAAAAGAGTTTTTTTAACTTTAATTATTATGTACAACACATAATGTAAACTCAATGTAAATATAATATGGAAATATGATCAAATAAATAAATATTTTTATATGTTGTGTCGCTATAAGCCACGCTTTAAAAACGCTAAAGCTTCGCCTTAGCCGCTAAAGCGTGTAGCTTGGACATGCCGCCACGCCGCGCTTCACGCTGTTTATAACCATGGTTTTAACACATGATATATAATACTTAATACACTAATGGGCTTATTCTTAGGAGGGCCAGGACCCTTTCCAGTCCATTAGTGGCTCCGCCCTTGCATTTATCTATGTAAAAATTTACTTTCCGAAATGCCGAGGGGCTGCCATACCACGTTGCAGAAATTCAAATATGATATCTCTTTTAGTTGGGTGTATTTTTATGAGAAAAATTCAAATACTAGTCTTAAGTTTAGGATTTTTTTTTACCATTTAACCATGTAAAAATTTACTTTAATCATTATAATTAATAAATGTTAGAAGTTTTGAAGAATCTTTTGGTATTTGATGAACATAATATTTATATCGAATTATTAATAACCTAGAATTTATAACACTAGAAACGCCAATGAACTTGAATAATAATCATAATCACTTTAATGTTGAATATATCTTACACGGCCCCCACTTTATAAGAATTACCGACATTTATATCGAGTTAACAAAAAAATGAACATTCCTCCACCCGTACACACAAGCATGCAAGTGGTGCAATGCTCAAATTAACAATTCCCGTAAATTCGACGTATCTCACCATGTCAGGGAAGCTTTCTTGGATGAAAATGCAAGCTCACAAACTAATAATTTTATAAAATAGCTTATACGTGTTGTCATGGAACCAAGATAAATGTGACAAGGTACTTACTGGATATTTGTAGTCCTCTCTTATCCCATTAACCATACGACATGATCACCTAGTCTTCGCAAAGGTGTGCATCATGTGGTTTTTGTAACGATCGAACACCCACACGACGAACATGTCATCCATAGCACCCCATTATAGGTCATCGACTCCGCATTACTTAGCTTCAAGCATGTTCCCCTATTAAGCACCTAACAAAGATAATAGAAGTGAAACTTGAACCACATTTATGCGGAAAAGGAATATATTTAGTGCTTTATATGTAAGTTTCTAAATACAATTGTAGTATATAATTTCAGCTAGCTCGTGTGAGAACTTCATATATTAATTGTTGGAAAAAAAAGTTATTTCTTTTTAAGTGTTGGATGGTTGAGTTCAATCTTCTTATATGAATTGTTGGAAAACAAAATTATTTCTTGAGTTGTGGTTTACGCACATTTGCGTCTTTCGGCCTTTATTTTAAAATAAATGCATGAATCGTACATGTACTTGACAAATCATGCGTGTTTCATCCTATGTATAACATGTGTTAAATAGGCGAACGTTAATAATTATAGTACATGTTAGCTCTTTTGAACAACAAACTTTTGCATCGTTTGTCCTTTATACTAACAGAAAAACCCACCACACCCACCGGCCACATCCCCGCCGCAATCCACCTTTACTACCCGCCACCACAACCACCACCACCCACCGGCCAGCCACCATTGGTGATAATCAAGGTTGGTAAGCTAATGATTATAAGTTTTACCGAGCTGTTGTGTTGTTGCGTTGTGGTTGATTGCGAAAAAAAATTAGCAAATGTAATGGGAATATGGACCCATTGCTGGTTAATATTGACCCATCAAGGAGTTTAAAATTAATGGGCAAAGATTGAAGTTTTAGTAAAGACGAATATTATTTCTCAAAGTTGAGACAACCAGAAAGATTTAAAGAGGAACTCATCGTTACTTGTCCCACATTACTGGTTGGATAAAAACTTTTTATAGTGACGGAACAAAAGAAAAAATCTAACGTTCCTACACGAGTACACGTAAATGTGCTGATGTTGGAAGAACAGAGATTAAATTTTTCTTCAAATTTTTCACTTATAAACTACGTTACAATTCGCTTAACCACCAATATCGGAGAAGTTCCACTTGTACTTCTTTTTCATGTTTTTTTGCATCATGGCTGAGTTGGTCAGTTTGAGAATCATATTTGACATGGCTCAACTTGTTGCAAACTCTCACCGGGGAAATGCAAAATAAAAAATTAATACTTACAAAAATAACAAATAATTGTTGTCTCGAACGACAGTGAAGCTTATTAGGTTGCGGGGGGGCAATTTTTTTTTTTTTTTACCAATAAGATACATTTAGTTAAGAAAACATTACCCCCTTAATACAATAAGGGGAATTGGAAATACAATATTAAAAAACAATATAATAGCTGTGAGGGGAGGACTTTTTGAGTATATATCTCCCGTTAGATTTGAGGGGAGGACTTTTTGGAGTATATATCTCCCGTTGGATTTTATAAAAGGCTGTTCATCGGTATGGGTTTGAGTACAAAATCAAGATCTCAACCGTCTGTTGGTATTAATCGCTGTTCACTGGTATGGCTTCCTTGGTAAACCACTTTTACAACCATTGATTTACATCTATAATTTCTTGGTATATACATATGGTTGATTGCCGTTCATGGGTCTTCAACAATCCACAACCTTATACATGCATCTCTCTCTTTGGATCTGGGTTTTCACTGTAGAAACACAGATCACACCATATTTGGATGTGGGTTATAATCAAATAACACCTTTTCTTGCCCCGATCTCTTCATTGCCACCGTTTGGTAGGCGGTGTTGTTGATCGGATGGTGATGATCGGTATTTGTGAAGGGTGTTGGAATATGATTACCTATTGTTGATTGTGGTTGGTGCTATCAAAATAGTTGGTTGAAAGCACTAATTTCTTGGGTTTGCTAGAAATGGGATTTGATTCTTCAATGGTGTTCTTTACTTATGTGTTGGTAAGTTTGGAGTTGAGGTTGAAGATGAATGATTATAGATTAATGATGGTTAGTTTTTTTTTCTTTTGTTTGTGCTAATTTGATTTTTTTAATTGAACTGTAAAATGGTTTTTGGTGGGTTTTCAGTTTCTTAATGGGTTTGTGACATTTGTAATGTGTGTTAGAGGTTTGCTTAAATGTTCTTTTTCCACTAATTATGGCTTTCAAAGAGGGGTTTAGTGGTGTTTAGAGTTGTTGATCGAAACATCCTTAACGTGTTTGCTTACATTCTGTATGTGGTTATTTGAAGGCTACTTCGAGGCACTATAAAAGTTACACACATATGGTCTAATTTTTTTAATCAATGTATCAATTTTATAAAAGTGTGACACTGAAATTTGTGAGAAATGCACGTGAAGTATTGTTATGGTGAGGCATGGGTATTTGTGGAACAGTTACCCACTAAATTTTTTACAATATACTGCCTCTATGAGATATGGCTTGATTTATTTGTCCTGATATCTGTTATGTGAGACCGATATTTGGCTATGATGATTTTAAATGGGGTCGGTAAATCTGTGATTGTCTGTACTTTGGCGTGGTAGCCTTATGGTTGCAGCCATATCGGATGTATCCCCTTTACTCGATCATCCATTTGCACAATGCCTATATTTATAACATTGTCGCTTTTATTTAGCTTCAATATAATTGAGACAACCCATACCTTGGCGGGGCAACCCACCAGAGATGCAGCCATGGTGGGTGTGTCCTTTTTTGATACGTGCTAACCAATCTGAGCCTTATAAAGAAAAATATGAGGTTGCCTGAATGTTCATCGAAAGTACTACTGTTTCAAGGGATCAAGACACACAGATCGTTACCTAAGGTCATTTATACATTATTTTCTTATGCTTAGGGTGTGTAAATATAAAAGCTAAGTAGTCTAAAACGCGGTCATGATAATATTTGTGCATCTCTGAACAAGTTCGGTTACAGTTTGGATTATGTTCATCTTGGCGTGGCAAGCTTTATATGTTTGCAGCCGGCCGTATCCTCATATATGATTGCTTACTTATCTAAGCCTCGAGTTGATAAAATTACCCCTTTATGCATTCTCTCTGCGCATTTCGAAAGGCGATGTTCCGAGAGGCGATGTTCCGAAAGGTGATGTTCTGAAAGGTAAATGAATCTGAAAGGTAAAACAATTTTTCCGAATAGTCTGTGTCTAAAACAATCTACGGAACAACTACTGACTACGTCTTCACATATGTAGTTGTCGATGCTCATTTAGAAGGTGATTGGCCTCTGGCAATTCTTCAGCCTCAAGCGGTCGGACACATGATTCGGGTAATTATATTTTTAGATTTTCAGACCTTACAAAACTAATGGCTAATGGTTTTCTGTGAGTTTGGTTGAATAGAGATTAAAATACTCAGGCCATTAAAATTGTGTGGTTTTTGTTTTCTAACAGGTTGTAGTTCTTCTCATAACAAAGGTAAACCTCCTACTTTGACGTTTTAATTGTTATATTATTTTACTCAAAATTAGGGGTGTTCTCGGTTCACATTGTCGGGTTGATGGGTTTATCGGGTCGGTTTGATTCAAGTGTTTTGCTAGAAAAAAGAATATGCTACAAAAAATAGTGTTTGGTATCGTTATCATAAATATGGAGTTTATTGTGTCTTATGGTTTTAGTAATTTTGGAAAAAATTATTTGTTGCATAACCATTTATATACGGAGTTTTTTTTTATTGCGGAAAAATGGTTCGATTTACAGTTGGTGTGATCGATACTCCCGCAATATAAACCGAGACAAACAACCGCTTATTTTTCACCTTCCGTATGTACTAGAGTTAACACTGTCACTATGTGCCTTATACGGTATTCAACTTGGTTCATTGTATCAAGATACTTAGTATCAATTATTCTCTAAGTAAGTGTGTCGTTTTTATGTGTAGATTACTACCACTGTAAAAGACAAGCAAAAGAATGATCATGTTAAACTGATCAAGCTAATATGATATGCAAAGGTTTGGTTTTTCAATGGTCTCATGCTAGAATGGTAGAAGTTAATTGTTCACGGATGATGACATTTTTATGTCAACTTTACACAGAGGTTGCTGAGGAGCGGGAAACAGAAGTGGAGATCAGCGTCAAGATCAATAAACCAACCTTTAAAGGATCATCTGTTATTGTTGCTGTAGAAAGATGCTGAATGGTCTCACGACTTTACTGCCAATAAAAGAGCCTTATTCTCACAATGGATCATTGCACGCTCAGGTTAGTATTTGAGATTTTTCCCAATATATATTAAACAGTTGTGAAACGCTTTGGTAGTACAAATATTGAGAAAATAGCTGAATTTTTGATTGGGGTGTTTGGACTTTAAAATCGACGCATTCTGAAACTGGTGATGTAATATTAAATAACTAGACTAAGATAATTAGCTAATGTCTGCATCGGCTTAGACTGCTTTAAGTTATGAAAGTTAGTTAATGGCTTTTAATGGTTTTAAAGTATTCGGACCATACCATCTGTATGTGACTAGACAATCTGTCGTAGTCCCCCATTCCGTAATCGATAGAAATCAAACATGTAGCATAGATGTATTACGCGCAGGACCATAATCCAATGCGTATTTGTGATGACAAAACTGTTAGACCATTGCGAACTGGGAGGCCATGCAGAGACCAAAATGTGAGGCATTTTCTTTGCTTTCTTCTATTTTGGTCTGCTCTTGATTAATGGCTTTAGACATTACTGATGTCTTAAGCTTATTATGTTTACAACTGTCACCCCAAGGTCTAGAAAAATGCATACGAAATGACAAAGAATGAATTTAGTTGCTTCTATAATGAGTCTAAATTGATTCAAAAAAGTACTCCTCCCCTTTTCTAGATCCCATTTAACTTTTAGAAATAGGACTACGCATTGCTATAAGATTTTATTAATCTTGAACGAAAGATAATCCTCAATTCCTTTTTTAAGGCTCTAATACATCTTTCTTTATTTAATCAACTATTAAATTACTTCATGATATGAACATATGATGATGGGTTTCTTTCTACAAAAGAAAAAAGGTAGGTTGGTTAATGAATTTAAGTGTCATTGTGTATGATGGGATAATAATGTGCATATTGACAGAAAGTGCAGAATGAAACACTGTGGTTTGTTATTTATGTGTTGTATTGGTTTCAGGGCGGTACCAGACTCACGGGGGAACCAAAGGATAGAAGCACAAAAGACGGAAAGGTCAATATATAGGAAGTGAAGTGAAGGGATTGGGACACTCGCTGTTTTCTTTTGGTAATGACATTGTTTTCCATTTGCTGTAGACACATTTTGTATCTACCCCGCGGCGGAGCGCGGGCATTAAACCTAGTCAATAAAATGTGGCAAAAAAATCAAGTCCTACAGTATAGAGCAAAACTCGAAGCATAATTTTTACCATGAAAAAGATTCCGGAGGAAAATAAAAATATCTTAAGCCAAAAAGAATAATCCAAAGAAGAAAATATTAGCAAAAAAATACAGTTTATATAAAAAAAACAAATAATCAGCTTAAGTTATATATGCTTGAAGTTTACTAAACTTGTGGGCTAACTCTTTGTAAATGGATTACTAAAAATATATTTATTATCAAAGTAAAAAGAAAAAAATGGATTACTAAAAATATATTTATTATCAAAGAAAAAAGAAAAAAAAAGTTAACCTGTTGTTTCACATATACATAAGACAAATCAAACATAGTACCCAAAAAAACATATTCATCATCTCCCTCATCTTTCTTATCTTCCACTTTAAAAAACTTCATTAAAAACTCAACCATTTCTTTATAAAAACCAGGTTTTGCTTCTTCTTTTTTCGATCATGTGTTGGATTGGGGGCATTCTTGTTTTTCAAGTGAGGGCACCACGATTATATCTCATAAATTACCTTACAAAAGACGATTTTTGAGGAATTCATTGGGGCAGTTGCCCCCTCCCCCCCCCCCCTATAACTTACATGGCTCTGCCCCTGGTTATGTATATAGTTGCTCTTTGTATATGTTTTTTTTCTATTTAAATCTCATTATTTGATATGAAGAGCATATATCTCAAACAAGACAAAAACTATTTTGTCTAGATGGAACGAAATGTTTGCAACAAGCCAATCAATGGGTAAGTCAAGAACGTAATTGATAATAATACATAACTAAATTTTTTGAGAACACATGTGCATGCACGGGTATCTTTTATATAATAAAGCAAAACGCTTTTTAACATAAATTTGGAACTTTTCTTATTAAGTAATGATTTTGGAACTTTACATTATTTATACTTTTTCAAAGATAAAATTAAATACACAAAATTTGAATATTTCATTTTTTTTATATTCTGATGTGAAAAAGTTAAAAGTACACATGGACTTGATAGTATTTTATAATAATTTTGGATCATCGGGGTAAATTAATGAAAACAAAAACGATTTTGAAAATAAAATTTTCATTATCCTGTTCTCTTCCATTATGGTACAATTGTTTTCTACATAATTACTAAACTAGCTACTGAAAAGGACAATTTTATGTGCTTATGAATATACCCTTTTAGTGTCTTATATAAGGTTTGTTCTTTTAAACCTCGCCGTGACGTGTTAAGGCTTTTTATACATTTAAATCTATAAGGAAAGTGTAAATTTATATACAAGATTCTATAACTCTCAATATGAGAAATAAAATATAAAAAGCTTTATTGCGCGATGAAAGTGTATTATATACAAATGTATCATAAACATATATGGCTAATTAAAGAGAATATTGTTGCTTGGAAGCGTAAAACATATTTCTGTTGGGTCAAAAAGTTGATGTGGCAGAAACTCAAAAACGAAGAAAATATGAAGGCATTTGTCTAAGCGTTGTCAAGAGCAAATCAGGCGTTGTCAAGAGCAAATCGGGCGTTGACAGAAGTCAACATTGACAAGCATTGTCATGTGCAATCCAAGCATTGTCACATGCAACCCAAGCATTGACAGAAACGTAGACAAGTGTTGTTGGAAGCTTCTATTTAGATAAGTATGCAGAATATATTCTGTATTAGTTTATTTGAATTGAAGATTTACATGTTTATTCATTCTTATCTCTTGTAAACCCTAATTCTTACACTATAAAAGAAACCAAGGGTCTTAGGTTTTATTCATAACTTTCATATACAATGTAAACCTAAAGCGTGTGTCGACTAGACGTGGGATTCAATGCATACACGTCTAGTGGTTGTTTCTAATTAATATAATAAACAATCGTTGAGTAATTTATGTGTTTTGTGCCTAAACACCTTGTTAATGTGTTGTGTTCTAATTCCGCTTTGATTATCTAATCATATGAACATGATGCATTCCTAGTAGCTAAAAGATCGAGGAAACCAAGGTTTCCACAATTGATATCAGAGCCTCGTGGCTCGTGATGCTAGGACCAACAAGGTGTTCGTGTATGGTGAAAAGAAGAAAAATCCGTCTAGGGTTTTCTGGACGTTTTTGTGTGCGCAGCAGTATTCAGAAGGTCGTAACTTTTTATTGGACCGTTGGATCGTCACGAAATTTCTTGTGTGTGTTCTATACACATATATCTAGACATTCACCAGAGGGATTGTCGAGTTCTATTCCCAAGAAAAAGTTATTAGGCGTCAAAGTCAGCAGTGAGTATATGCAGTTTTCTGTAAAACAACCATGTTCAAAACACGTTTTCTCCTTCGTTAACCGTTGGATCTTCGTGATTTTTGAACTGTAGGTTCTTAGCACATGTGTCTTGGACCTCACCGAAGGGATCTTTGATCTGAGCTTTCATTAGGAAGTTATTTGAAGTCGAAGTTGGCTGTAAAGAAGGTACAAGGTATTCTTTTTCACATAAAATCATGAACTAGGGTTCCACAAACCCTAGATCGATTATAGACAGAAAAGAATGATCTTATGGATGATTAAGAAGCACGATCAGTTGATAGTGCTTGATGATTAAATGTTATTGCACAAAGATTGTTGTTGGATCAATTTATCTTTAGGATTATGAATTGTTTTTCAAGAACCCTAGATCTGGTATTTCTGAAACAGCAGATCGTGATGTACTGATCCAATGCTTGAATCTTCATGTGAATAGAAGACATGTGCAACATTGATCGCTGCTTTACAAGTAAGAAGTGGGTCTCACAGGTACATACTATTGAGCAGCTACAAACAAAAGTGTTACGTTACTGTTACATGTTGGATCCTATGTGCAAAAGAAATTATGGAAAGGATTTATCTTATTTCATTGTCAGCTTTCACGTGAGGTAATATTGGTTAACAGTTAAAGACGTGTGATCACCTGTTTTTTAGGGATTGCTTTCTTAAAGGTTTATATGAACGTGTAAAAGTGATGCATAAAAGTTGGAGGATATAGCGGGCCTTTGATGAAGTCCACAGGTACATGTTTGAATATTGACTCTATCCTGGGTTATTTTTGGAGGCTATTTTTGTTATTAATGTCACACGATTGTGGTAGAGGTGCATGAATTTTGGTAAGATGGTCATGTTCCACGTGATATATGGTGTAATTTTTGTTGATTTGGAAAAAGGAATCCCTGGTTAATAGGGACATGAGTATTTCTTCCATATATGCTCATTAGTGGAAGACGTGATTGGTGAAAACTGGCATGGAGTAGTTTAAAACAGTGAGGTTTTTTAGTAGACGCTGACATTTGTTAATTTGACTCTGACAAGAATAAGTCAAACGCTGATAGAAAGCGTTGACATGAGTTGTCCGAGAAAAGTTTTGTTCAAACGCTGATACGTTTTGTCCGATATTGGGCAATACACATGACAGAGATATTGGACAATGAAGGTTCTCGGATGACAAAAGAATAGCTGTTGTTTGAGAAAATTGGTACGTTTTTAGCACACAAAAAGGAGGTATTTACACGCAAAGGTACATGGAGTCATCGTTTTTATTTAGAATATCAAGTTGATATTAATGGCTCAGATATTTTTAAAAAGGGATTAATGATTTTAATACGAGTTAGCAACAATTCATGAAGAATTTGATGGATATTAGATTATGTAATCAGGGTAGCGTTGTGAAAGAGTTATCCATTCAGTGCTTTTACATATGGTATGAAAATGTTATTTCATTAAAATTCGTCATGAAGAGGTGTTGGCTTAAGGGGAAGAGTTCTTATGGTAAGTTTGATGTTTGAAGAAGATTTTCGCGAGGTTATGTTCTATCACATCTTAAAAGTAATCAGCATTACAATTAACTTTTAAGATAACTTGTTCGTGCTTTAAATGTTTGGAGACGAAGACTTGTCATAACACTTGAAGGAGTTACATTATCGTGCTCAGTGTCTCACAAAGGATGAGAATATTGACAAGGGATCGAGGTCTACTTATATAATTTAAAGTCTTCTTATAAGTTCTTCATCACATGGATAGTACAAGACATGGAACATAAGGTTGGGTTACTCTACTTCTACATCAAGATTACTTTATTTATTTTTCTTCAAGATCATTACATAGAGCCTACATTTGGAGAATCTTCAGGATTGCATACATTGTTTACTTCCCTGTTGATGTGACAAAAAGGGGAAGACGTACATGCTACAATTAAGGGGAAGCAATTTGAAGATGATGTACAACTTACAAGAGATACACAAAGAGTTTTGCCGACATCAACTAGGGAAAGATTGTTGGGTCAAAAAGTTGATGTGGCAGAAACTCAAAAACGAAGAAAATATGAAGGCATTTGTCTAAGCGTTGTCAAGAGCAAATCAGGCGTTGTCAAGAGTAAATCGGGCGTTGACAGAAGTCAACATTGACAAGCATTGTCATGTGCAATCCAAGCATTGTCACATGCAATACAAGCATTGACAGAAACGTAGACAAGTGTTGTTGGAAGCTTCTATTTAGATAAGTATGCAGAATATATTCTGTATTAGTTTATTTGAATTGAAGATTTACATGTTTATTCATTGCTATCTCTTGTAAACCCTAATCCTTACACTATAAAAGGAACCAAGGGTCTTAGGTTTTATTCATAACTTTCATATACAATGTAAACCTAAAGCGTGTGTCGACTAGACGTGAAATTCAATGCATACACGTCTAGTGGTTGTTTGTTATTAATATAATGAACAATCGTTGAGTAATTTATGTGTTTTGTGCCTAAACACCTTGTTAATGTGCTGTGTTCTAATTTCGCTTTGATTATCTAATCATATGAACATGATGCATTCCTAGTAGCTAAAAGATCGAGGAAACCAAGGTTTCCACAATTTCAGCTAATTTTCTGATCAAAATTCAGTTTGGTTATATGGTCATTGTTTGAATTTTGCTACAGTTTGATCCCTTGTGTTGTATCAGCACAACACATCAAATTGGTGAAAATGTTCGTCACCAGTATCAAAATTCTCATCCTGAAGTGTCTGATGTCTTCATACAATTGGGTACGTAACTACATTCCAGATAAGAAAATTTGGATTTATCACAGTTTCAGTTAACACGATCAGGTTTTTTAATATTTTAGTTATCTACCGATTTTATCTAAGAAAGAAACGGATTGACATTTTTGTTCAAAAAATGTCAATGTGCAAGTTGTCTAAAAAATTTCCAAAATGACTTGGTCATAATTTATTACACAACTACACACACAATTTGTAATTAGCTAATCCTCTACGGAGTATTATTTTCTGTTAGCAAAATAATTATAAATTTCGACGCTCACTGAAACAAATTAGCCTTAACTTCAGCCCACTCCATCGACTGATTATCTGATTTGTTGCAAAATTTAATCCCTAACCAGCAATATCTTTATTCTTTAATTTTGTTTGTCTCAGTAAGTTCTATTATGATTCGTACGAATATTTCTCAAAAATAGGTGATAGTGGTGAAGTGGATTTAAATCACGAAGTCGAAGGTCTATCATCCTAACTTCCAACAGATACATTTTAGGTGAAGAAGTCCGTAACAAAGTATTCGATGGCGTGTAAGGTTTTTTCCATGATCTTGATGATTGTATACAGCTCATCAGTGTCATATTCCCATACCTCACCATCCATTGACACCATATTCCATACCTCACCATCCCTTGACACTGGACTAGGACAGAGCCCGTAAGAAACTCACGTACATCTTTTCTACCATTACTAGCCTGGTACCCGCGTAATGCAACGGCGGGTACAAAATGACTATTTTTTAACGAATAAATGTTACACTTTTACCCACAAACTTCGTATTCAAATTAAAGTTGAAATTATAAAAAGTTAAGTTTAAGTAAATAAACTCATTAATATTGAAAAACTAAAATTTAATAAAAAAATATCAAAATGGATATTTGATTAAAGAGCGCGAAATTTTAGAAAATACGGTGAAATTAGATTATAAAAAAAATAAAAAATAAAATGCAAATATCATCATTGTGGTTTCTCATTTTTGCGGATATCTTTCCCGGTATTCAATAATTGCATGCCGCCAGTCTGTGAAAAAAGTTCGGGTTCGTTTTCATCCTTTGACCAAACATTGGTTAACAGTTCACCGTTACTTATTTTTTTTCTCAAGGGACAGTTTTGTCATTTTTTTAATGTTTTTTCTACTTAAGTTTATGTGTACTAGTATGTAAGTCGCTACGCCCCTGTTTCATACATTAATGACGGCCATGGCAGCGACTAGACTAGTTACTCATGAGACATGGTTGCCTGCTTCTTACTATCCAACCACAAATTGGTTGGAAATATCGTTAAGCATGCTGTTTGTCCAATCGGGATTCATTTTTGGGAGTAAAAAATAAGAGAAATATAGAAAAGTGAGTTACAAAATGTAAGAAATGAGTATAAAAATTTGATAGAAAGAGGTGTTGTTTATGAATTTTAAAAGAGGTTAAATTTTGAAAAAAATGGATATTAATTAAAAAACGGTAATTTCCCCCCTCTAACGGATAAATTTTCAAAAAAATTTAAAGTGAAAAACGCAGGCTGTTAGGTTTGGCGCGAGCACCGGTACGGTGTGCCAGATGCTCCCTCGCGGTAAAGGGCTAACATCCTCGAAAAACATGACCGCTCCCCTTGCTCTTAGTGTAAACGACAAAACAACAAACTTTGGTGTTTGTTCCAACTAGGGCTGAGTAAACCAACCCGAAAATCGAACCGAACCGACCGAAACCAAACCGATCATATTCGGTTAGGTTTTTAGTTTTGTATATTTATGTTAATTTTCCTCGGTTTGGTTCGGTTTCAGGGTTAACACGAAAAATACGCCTAAACTATATATTCGGTTCAGTTTTTCGGTTTGGTTCGTTTTTGGTTTTGGATTTGCTTCTAATAATTTAGTTCGATTCTCGATTCGAATTTTTTCCAAAAACGGTTTTCAGTTTGGTTCGTTGTTATTCGGTTTAGTTTGGTTTTGAACCGATGCGCATCCCTAGGTCCAACCCCTAGAGTAAAACCGAACTAAAAGCTGTTTTTGGAAAAAACTCATAATCGAAAACCAAACCAGATTGCTAGAAAGCAAAATCGAAACCGAACCGAAAAATTGAACCGTATATATAGTTTAAGAGTATTTTTCGTATTTTACCCCGAAACCGAACCAAAATGGTCGGTTTGGTTACACTCGGTTTATCGGTTCGATTTGGTTCAGTTTTCGAGTTGGTTTGCTGAGCCCCACATGCATATATCTTATTATGCGAAACAAGACCCAGCACAAACATGCCACAAGTAAAATGTTTTGTATGACTTATGGCATGTATCATATATTTAATGAAATAGAACCCAGTGACTAAGAGTCCTTTAAAATATATGCGATAGGACGCATTATAGGTGTCATATAAATATCTATTCTAACAAGACCACTATTGAGTTAAGTGTCACATTAGACGTAATATAATAGAACTTTTAAATAAAGTGTTCTATTATGTTTTATCCTAATAAGATCTTATTAAAAATATGTCTTATTAGATAGTTTATTAGGAATCGTGTATTAAGTGTCTTATTAAAACTAGTGTAACAGGACTTAAAAATTAGATCGTCCCATATTAAATAGCATTTACGATATGCTGATATTATGAAACTTATATATAAACATTCGTTTATATTTTCTTTCGATGTGGGAATAGACACAATTCAACAATATAATTAGTTGAATCATTTTTATTTATATCTGATTTGTTAGACAAAATACTTAGTTGAGTCGTAACCTTCATATTAAAATTTGACCATCATGCCCGAAGACAATGTTACGTTTCCTGTTCCTCCAAACGGTTCAAGAAGCTTTTACATGTTTTCGATTCAGACATTTCCTGACAACATGTCCACATGAGGTTCTCGTTCCTCAAGCTTGTGTAACGCTCCCACACGAGTATTTCAACCGCTTCAAGTATATGAAAACATTAGAATGTAGTCGCAATATGTCAAAACTTCTTCCTGATGGCGTGAACTAATTGAAATACTCGCGCTACCTTAACGTGTCACGTAACCCGTTGTACAAGTAACCGAAAATAGTTTGCAGTTTGATAAATATTCGAACTTTGGAACTTGTTTCTTGTCATCATGTAACGGAACTACCTCAAAACATACGAAACCTCGAAAAACTAAGACATCTTGATATTGATCACACTAGCAGGCTGAAAATAATAATTGGAAAGTTGACCTCGCTTCAAGCCTTAAATCATTAAACCACTTTCTCATACGATCTAGAGACGTGTCATGTGCTCTTGGTGATCTGAATACTTGAATAATCTTCAGGCCTAAACAAGGGAGATGTAAGTGAGGCTAAGGAAGCCGAACTTGAAAAGAAGCAACACCATGTAAATTCGCATATAAACTGGTCAGTGACATGCTTCGACTTGAAAGAACATCTTGCAATCTACGTGATTGACTCCCTTCATTTGAACCCAAACTTGGGCACTTTAGTTATAGATCGATATGTATGGTGGTCAACGGTTTCTTTAACTAGTCTAAAGAGGTTGCCCCCTTTGGGAAATCTTCCATTGCCGCCTGGCTAATCTACATATACTTTTATTGTCCTTTCTTTGTTTTTTCGCTTTTAAGTTTGTCTATGTTACGTTGGGTTAAATTGCTTTCAAAGTAGCACGACCGATGTGCGGTCATCATTTGCTTTTCAGGAAGAAAAATAAAACATGCATACATACTGATAGAAATTTACATAGTTAGTTGAGAAAAAAATAAAACACATCTGAAGCAAAATTTGAAGACAAAAAACTACTAGTACATCAAAGCCAACAAGAACAAATAGATTAAAAATTCTTTCCTACCATGTAAAGCTATCTTATTTGGATGTGCCTTACTACCAGGGAATAAAGACTATTGAGTGCATGTTTCGATGAATATCCATAAAAACGCCACATACTTTATATAGCCAATTTCAGTTGCTTACATGCCACAAACATTGAACCTCGTTCATATTGTAATACTTGAAAAACTGACAGTGTTTAGTTAAAAAAAATAATCACAAATCAAAGTTATTAGAAGACAAAAAAGAACGAATATATAATCCCAACAAATCTTTGTTGTTTTATTGGGCTTATATATAAGTTATATATAAACACACAGGACAAGGAATAAAAAAGAGGACGTTATATAATATAACGTCCTCTTTTTTATTCCTTGTCCTGTGTGTTTATAAAGAGGTCGCAACTTTTACTAATTATCTATGTGGGATAACTTGTTATTTGTTACTCTATAGATCAAAGGCAAGAACAAACAGATTGAAAATTCTTTGGTACCAAGTTACCCGATTAAAAAATGCTTGAAAATTAAATTTCTAGTCTTTGTATTTCTATAACAAAACGACCTAATTAACAGGAATAAATATTTTATTTTATATAAGTTTTCAATTTAAACAAATAAAAATAAAATTTTTACTTTTTATGTAGGTTCTATAAAAAATGAATAAAAAATAATATGAATTTCATAAAGCTTTTTTCTAAATTTTTATTTTTCTTTCGTATACGAGTAAAAACCAAATATTTAAACGAGTAAAATTAGAATTTTTAATTTTTTTATAAATTGTTTAACAAAAAATATGTAAGATTTATATAACTTTTTTATATAGATCCTGTTTTTTCTATTCAAACGAGTAACACCCAATACATGTATTATATAATTTATTTGAAATTTATAAATTTTCTATTTAAATGATTAAAAATCGATAAATTTCACCTTTTATATGATATTTATAAAAAAAGTTTATATAATATATTTTTTATTAACTTATTTTTCTATTTAAAAGAGTAAAAATAAAATAAACGATATTTATATAAAATTTTAAATTTTACATATTTTATATTTTAAATGTGTAAAAATTCGAATAAAAACGACTAAAAAGAATTTATAAAAACAATTGTCAAATAAATGAAAATACCTCACTTTTTGAAAAAAAATTAATTAATCTTTTTTTAAATGTCAAAGACTCACACTATGGTCATCCCTATTACCCCAACATAGTTAAATTTAAAGTAATTCTCAGAATTTTGCATTGTTAAACTGATAATCCATCGATAATTCAAATCGACTAAAACTGATGGCTTTGGCGATCCAAATAGTTCACATGAGCTGTTTATTTTAACAAGATATCAAAATCGGACACGAGTTCGTTCATGAACATTGACATTGTAGAAAAATATGGTTAGACGATTCAACAACACTTTCATTCACTTCAAACAATCAAAGGAACAAGAGAGAGTTTAAACAAATCAAATCCACCACAGTCTCAACTGGTGTGGATCTATTATCTAACCTGATAATAGTTTTACAAAACAAATAAACAAAATACTAGATGAACAACCCAGATATGAAGAAAGATGTGTGTGACGCCATTGATGGCTGCACAAGGAAAAACACACACACCAAACTTGACCCTAACTCAATATGAGTTAGGGTATTATAGCTAAACATCGCAACGTTCAACCCAAACAGGCTTGGGCCTTCAACCAAAAGCCCAAGAAGAGTCCAACGGCTAGTCTATAGCAATCTTATAGCTTTTGTCCACCTTTGGTCCCTGAAATAAGAGAAAGCACACATTTAGTCCTTATAATAAGAATATCAGATTAAAACAAGGAATTTAACATCCCCCCTTAATCTGATATTCTATACAAATCAATCATCCCAAGTCTTTCAACCAGGTATGCATGTTGTGGTGTGTCCAATCCCTTAGTAAGGATATCTGCAATTTGATTTGCAGACTCCACCTTTTGAGTTCTAATGACCCCATTCAAGATCTTTTCCCTTACAAAATGAAGGTCAATTTCAAGATGTTTAGTCCTCTCATGGAACACAGGATTGGCAGCAATTTTTATTGCTGAATTGCTGTCACAATGTAGATCCACAGGCAAAAGATTACTACAATTCAAATCTTTTAAAATCTTAAGGATCCAAATGACCTCACTAGTCACTGCTGCAAGAGCTCTATACTCAACTTCAGCAGATGATTTAGAGAGAGTGATTTGTTTCTTACTTTTCCAAGACACAAGGTTGTCATTTATGAAAACACAATATCCAGTGACTGACTTTCTAGTAACAACACACTTAGCCCAATCAGCATCAGAGAAACCCTTAAGGATCACACCTGGGTGTTTTTTAAAGTGAACACCCAGACCAGGTGAACCTTTCAAATATCTAAGAATTTTAAAAGCAATTTTCAAATGAGACCTTAAGGGTAAATGCATGAATTGACTAAGACAATGAACATCATAAGAGATGTCACGTCTGGTATTGGTAAGATAAATAAGATTTCCCATAAGTTTCTGATAATCCACAATATTTTCCAACAAAGGATCATTATCAGATGGTTCATTGGTAATGGTCAGTTTTGACACCAAGGGTGTCTTGGAAGGCTTACAAGCAAGCATCCCATATTCAGATAAAAGGTCAAGAACATATTTTCTTTGATTCAAACAAACACCATCATTGGTGTCAACAACCTCAATTCCCAAAAAGTATTGAAGTTTTCCCAAATCTTTAATTCTAAAATTGCTTTTCAGAAACATCTTGAAGTTGTCAATTTCATCCTTGTTATTACCAGTAACAATGATATCATCCACATAAACAAGAACAGCAATAAAACATTTATCACAATGCTTGGTGTAATGAGAATAATCAGATTTACTTTGCACAAAACCATTTTGAACCAAAACATAAGTGAGTTTAGCATTCCATTGTCTAGGAGACTGCTTCAATCCATAAATGGATTTCTTAAGTCTACAAACAAGATTGGGATTATCAGAGTAAAAACCTTGAGGGGGTTTCATATAAACAGTTTCATCTAATTCACCATACAAGAAGGCATTGTTAATGTCTAATTGGTACAAAGGCCAAGATTGGTTAACAGCAAGATTAATAAGACATCTAACAGTCACTATTTTAACAACAGGAGAAAAAGTTTCCTCATAATCTATCCCTTCCTTTTGACCACACCCCATGGCAACAAGTCTGGCCTTATACCTTTCAATCACACCACTAGATTTGAACTTAAGTTTCCAAACCCATTTAGAATCCAAAGCAGTCCTACCAACAGGCAATTCAACTAAGTCCCATGTGTCATTTTCAAGCAAAGCAGCAAACTCAGTATTCATAGCATCAACCCATTCAGGGCTTTGACAAGCTTCAAAATAATTCTTAGGTTCACTACTTCTATTTAATTGAGTAACAAAGCATAAAACATCTCCTTTAATGTTGGAGTACCCAACAAATTTCTCAATCCCATACTTAACCTTGGAATTACCACAAAATCATTATAATTTTTTGGAAAAACAGAAGGTCTAGAAGACCTACTTAAACCCTGGTCATCCTGAGCATTAGTGTTAGAACTACCACCCAAGTTAAGTCCATGCAATGGAAGACTTGGGGGAATTTCTAAATTTCCCTCAGATACATCATTTTCATCAAGTGTAGCAGCCTTAAAGTCATTTGGACTGGCATCTGTGATGTCATTGCTAGAGGCAATGTGACCACTGTCACCTAGTCCCAAATGTGGGCTACCAACACTTGGTGACTTACTGCCACCATTATGATCATTTGTAACTCTCTCCTCATCATCAGGAAGCTCAGGATTTTCCAAATCAAAAAAGGTCAAAACTTTATTATTTTGAAGTTCATCAAAAACTGATTCTTATTCTTTTTATTCAAAACAGTATCCTTAAAAGGAAATATGGACTCAAAAAACTTAACATCTCTAGAAACAAAGAACTGATGTCTATCAAGACTATAAAGTTTGTAACCCTTTTGCAAATTAGAAAAACCCATCATAACACATTTTTCAGATCTACTGGTGAGTTTATCATGACTATTCAAAATAGTAGCAAAACAAAGACAACCAAAGGTCCTAATATGAGAGAGATTAGGAGGTGTGTTATACATCATCTCATATGGAGATCTACCATTTAGCACAGAAGAGGGTAATCTGTTGATAAGATAAGTAGCAGTTAGAATGCATTCAGTCCAAAATCTTAAGGGTATTCCCCCTGAAACATAAGGCATCTTGTCACATTAAGAAGGTGCCTATGTTTCCTTTCAACAACCCCATTTTGTTGTGGAGTATATGCACAAGAGGTTTGATGTAAAATCCCTTTTGTATGACAGAAGGTTTGAAAGCTATGGTTAACAAATTCAGTCCCATTGTCACTTCTGAAAACTTTGACATTTTTTTCAAATTGATTTTTTAACATGTTGTGAAACAACTCAACAGATTTTCCAACTTCATCCTTGGTTTTTAATAAATAAACCCAAACAGCTCTTGTGTAATCATCCACAATGGTCAAAAAATATCTATGGCCAGTATGACTGGTCACCCTATAAGGTCCCCATAAATCCAAATGAACTAATTCACCAAGAATTTTAGTTTTGTGTTCACTTAATGGAAATGGCTCTCTAGTTTGTTTAGCCCTTTGACAGATTTCACAAAATTCATTTTGATCCACAGAACCAATTTTCAAAGAATTTTTAAGAACATTCAAAGTTGGGTCAGCAGGGTGACCTAATCTATAATGCCAATCATGTTTAGACAAAGAGCAAGCAATCACATGTGAGTCTTTAACACACTTGTTACCTTCTACATCTAAATAGTACAAACCACCATATTGTCTACCAGTCCCCAAGATTTTTTTGAGATTGAAATCCTGATTAACAAAAAAACATTTGTTTTCATCAAAGACAACCAAAATTTTGTTATCTTTTGCTAACTTATGAACAGAAACTAAGGTCACACAATAGTCAGGAATAACAAGCACATCAAACAACACAAGTCCATTCGAAAGTTTTAGATTTCCAATCTTAGAGATAATAGCTTCAGTCCCATTGGGATGAGCTACTTTAATATTAAGGTGAGAAATATCAAAGACATTTTCCAATTCAGAATCATCATTGGTCATATGTTGATTAGCCCCAGAATCAACAACCTTCCCTTTATACCCAATTTTGGACTTGAGGTTTGTGTTAGAACAAAAAAACTTGTCAAAGTTATTATTAAAGATCCTACTATTGTTAAAATAGATATCTGCCATGTTGGCATGAACATTTCCAGATTTACTAGTGGTCCCCTTATTCTCCTTGAACATAGAAAGTAAGGTAGCAAGTTGCTCATCACTGAATCCAGATGAAGAGGATGTTCCAACAGAATTGTTAGAAACATTTTTACCCTTGTTACCTTGACCCCCCTTTTTCTTACCAAAGTCAGGAGGGTAACCAATGATTTTGAAACACCTATCAATGGTGTGCCCATTGTACCCACAATTCTCACAAACCACATCAGAGTTGTTATTACCATAAGGTCTAAACACAGAATTGTTAGGAACATTAGGTCTAAATCCAGTAGTGGGAGTGTTAGGTCTAAATCCCCCATTGTTACCAAAGTTGGGTCTAAAGTTACCACTATTAAAGTTACCTTGGTTATTGGTCTGATTCCTTTGAGTATTGTTTCTAGCAGGCCCATTAGAAAAAAAGGTTGATATCTGAGTCCTTTGAGAGGAACCAGAAAGGGTACCAGATGCAAACCTGTGAGATTCCTCACTGGAAATTATGGCATAGGCACCTTTAACATCAGGTAAAGTTTCTCTAGAGAGAATAGAGCTTCTAATGCTCATGTAAGAATCATCCAAACCCATCAAGAATTGCATAAGTTTTAACAACTGATTATGTTTTTTAAATTCACCAGAAGCAGAACACACATAATTAGGCAACTCAATCATAGCATCATATTGTTTCCAATAAGCATTTAACTTGTGGTAATAATCAGACAAATTAGATCCATTTTGTTTGAGAGTGTTAATCTTGTGATGCAAATTGAAGATGACAGAACCATCAACTTTATGGTAAGTCTCTTTTAACTCATTCCAAACATGCTTAGCCCTTTTTAAAAAAATTTGACCAAGGAAAAGTTCCTCAGAAATTGAGTTTAAAATCCACCCAAGGACCACAGCATTAACTGTAACACCCCACTTGGATAAGTGGACCGTTACGTGTATTTATGGCGTGTCATCAAAGCATAAGGTAAATGTCCTAAAACATTAACTGACCATAAAGGAAATACCGGAATCAAACATCGGCAATCCAAACATAAGCCCAAAACATGAAAATAAAATACTGAATGAAAGGACTAAACAATGTCCAGATAAACAGGATAATGTAAGAAATGCATAAAGTAAGAAGTCTGGATAGCTTCCATCCAATGCACATGCTCTCGGAATCCTAAGAGCGTCCTGGTGTACCTGCCGTTAGAACATGAAAGGAACTACGGCTGAGCATAACGCTCAGTGAACGGATATGAAGCATGATAAGGAAAATTACTAAAATGAAGTAGATGATAAATACTGAAGCTGTAAGGCTGATAAGTAAAGTTGCAGCGGAAATCCGTGTATAATCTGTAAAGCCTGAATTATAATTAATAAAGTTGAACTGTTATATGTTAAAATCTGAAAACATGCATTTACTGTAATTTAATTGCCAGAGCTTATATAGGTCATGTGCTGTAACAACGTTGCATGAATAACTGGAGGGGTGACCTCGTCATGCTATAGAGGGGTGACCTCTAAATAACTGTGCTGGGTGGAGGGATCAGCTCCAGTGTGAAGGATGTAGAGCACACACCACGTTCACCTGCTAAACTGTAAACTGTAGCCTAGGATGCATCCATACGCCCCACTAATAATACTGATAAAATGGCCAAGCTGAGCTGAGTGGGACGATGCAGGATATCACTCTCCTGCATGTGAGTCACGGCACCGGTGCCTCTAGTGCCGTGGTTACGGTACCTCCGTAACTAGTCCATAAACTAATCATGCTTGTATATAATGCTCAGGCAATTTATTTAATTTTTAACATGATTACTAATAAGTTTAAACATATACTGGGGAAAACATTTGGCTGCAGACGGGGAATCCTAATCATGCCTAGAAATAAAGTCCTTACTGAAAGGACGGAAAATCCGTACGATCAACCGAAGCGGAAGAGACAAATAATAATAGAGAGATATTAATATCCGTACCTTAGCCGATCTCACATCTTAACGAGGTCCAAACTTAGTCATCGTCAAATAATCTACATGAATTTTTGAATGCCTAATTAATACATACTAATAGATGACACTTCAAACTTATTAATTTTTTTAAGATCTTAAATATATTGCCAAGGTGTAACTTTAAAATACTATAAGGTTTATATGTAACTAGCTTTATAAATAAGGGACTAAACATGTAAAGTTGCATTTGAAAATCAAATCACGCCATGAAACTGACGTGAATCACTTCTTTGTTTCCGGTTTTCATTCTAATCTAAATTGCAAGTTTGTAGTACTATATTGAGGAAACTATTTTGGTTATAATTAGATTACAGTCAATTGTTATACAATCTGGTTCTTATAAAAACGAATTTATGATGATAATGCGATCAATAGTACGGTTTATGAATTACCTATGGCCAACCGAGAACAAATCATAATGAGAGCACAAACGACAACCCGAACATGACACACTTGGTTAAGAGGTGCGTCTGCAAACAAATCGATAGCTGCGACCAACCTCGAACATCAGTACCGGCATGCATACAAATTGACCGACCCAAATCCATGCCACTTGCATACTATTTTTACTAGCAACTCCACGCACCCGAAAGGGATGACTAACTCAGCTCGAACAACGACTCGAACTCCAGCGAATGAAACGAAGTCTCTTATCCGGTCTTGGTATAATAACATTCGAACCTACTGATTGTTCATTGGTGCGATGAACAAGACAGCAGCACGTCGAAACCATGCGGGTATGAACACCAAATCGAACATGATTTGTAAGGCAACATACATGAAGCTCGTAACAGATGAACCATAACTTTGGTGAACGAGGAATCCGTTCGAAAATGAACAAATATGTTAAAGAACTCTAGTAAGACTTTGCCATAAAATGAGATACAGATTGTGGCACTTTCATTTTGGTTTCGTCATATCAAATAGGATTTAGGTTCTTTGTGAATAATCGTAACTGAAGGAGGTGGTCACATATTTTTATAATGATGATTTGCTCATTGAGAGGTGAGGTTTAAAAGATGACTACAAGGAGATATTTTAGAGATTTAGAGGTGATTTGCTTGACGGTTTAGGAAATTATTTATTGTGCTATAGTATGGCAATAACAAACCCGTCGAAATCATCGAGACTTGAAGCGAGAGAAACGGCTATTCCGGAAATGTATGAATAATTAGTAGCTGCGTTTTTAAAAACATTACATAGTTGCTATATTTGATTTGTTGCTGTGAAGACTTATTTTGTTGTGATGATAAGAACTTAAAAAAATATACTTCACATTGGCAATAAAGAAACACTTGAACGATCAGGGATGTACATTACAATTTATTATGCGACTATACTCGTTTTTTTTTTCGAAATCAACCGGATTGAACCGAAAGAAACGTTGGTTAATACGTAAACTTTTAAACTTGATAGAATGCAAATAGACAAACTTCTAATTATGTTATCCGAAAATTTCGTTAGTTTCTAAAGAGAATGTAGATATGGATGTTTTTTTAAAAAAATGATTCATTGTATCAATAAAGCTAGTAACACATTATTCATATATCTTGTATCATTACTTTTGCTAAACTATTAAATTTCATATGTTTATTATTTAAAACTTAGGTTATACTCAAAATAAAGAAATAAAATAAAAGCCAAAATTTTGGGTTTTACATTAACTCTATCCCATTGTTTACCCAAAATTTCATTAGTTATAGATCTTTTACAAGACCCATCTATAAAACCAATTTTGTTTTTACCTTCCAAAGCTAACAACATAGCATTAGCCCAAACCTGATAGTTTTCAGTCCCTTTAAGTTTAACACTCACAATAGTTAAGACAGCAGTGTCATTGGGGTGCAAATGCAAAGGGTCACTCAAGTCCAACTTGCTAATGAGTGTGACAGGATCTGTCACACTCAAGGTCTCATCATCACCATGAACTGACTCATTCTCATGATCAGTCATGGTGAGGGGTCAAAAAAAGGTGTAAATAAACTCACAACACTGCCAACTAAGTTCCCAGGCTTCCAAACCACTCAAGGGTGGCAGGTCAAGGGCAAGCAATGAGTGAGGATCCAAGAATAATGGGTCAAAATAAAAAGACAACCAACCCAAGAGCAAAAAAAGCAATAAACAAACAAAAGACAAATAGCAAGTAAAGGAGAGAGTATAGAGGTGTTACAGTGATGGCAACCAAAGCACAATCGAACTGATATATCTAGATTCACTTAGTCTAGATGATATCAGAACCTCCAATAGACAAACCCTAATTTCCTTCAAGGGAAAAAGGGGAAAATCAATTCCAGCAAGAGAATAACACCAATCAACCACCTGTGAGTCACAAGAAACAAGAACCACAAGATCTAGTCACAAACAGTAAACCCTAATTTTTACAAAAAATTAGGGGTTTACCACTTATGAGATAGATAATACCACCAGAATCACAATAACACCACCAATTAGTCACCGGAACCAATGAATCAAAAGATCCCCAAAAAAGTCAAACCCTAATTTTTTCAAAAAATTAGGGGTTTTGTAAATCGAGAGAGTATAATGCTATTCCAATAGCAGATAAACCAGAAAAACCGCTTTATAACTTTGTATGAACAACTGAGAAGTATAAAAGACTTTTTATAAAAAAAACTTTTCACAATAACAGAGTCAGATTTGATAACCTTGCTCTGATACCATGTAGAAAAATATGGTTAGACTATTCAACAACACTTTCATTCACTTCAAACAATCAAAGGAACAAGAGAGAGTTTAAACAAATCAAATCCACCACAGTCTCAACTGGTGTGGATCTATTATCTAACCTGATAATAGTTTTACAAAACAAATAAACAAAATACTAGATGAACAACCCAGATATGAAGAAAGATATGTGTGACGCCATTGATGGCTGCACAAGGAAAAACACACACACCAAACTTGACCCTAACTCAATATGAGTTAGGGTATTATAGCTAAACATCGCAACGTTCAACCCAAACAGGCTTGGGCCTTCAACCAAAAGCCCAAGAAGAGTACGTCCAACGGCTAGTCCATAGCAATCTTATAGCTTTTGTCCACCTTTGGTCCCTGAAATAAGAGAAAGCACACATTTAGTCCTTATAATAAGAATATCAGATTAAAACAAGGAATTTAACAGACATCAAGATACTTGGTCCTAATATCATCGTTAATTTTGAGTTTTTCGCCTTATGATGAGATAAGAGGGAATAAAAAGCAATGTTGCAAAAAATCTTATACAAAGCCAATTAATGGTCATTAATCGCTACAAGTCAATTAGCCTTGTCGATTTATGTAAAAGGTGATTAACGACGGTCAATGGAGGTCAAAATTGTCGGAAAACTGCTTATTTTTTCGAAAATACTAAAAACTCAATGTAAATTTGTGTTTATAACTTATAGTACTACTAATATGTATGATAAGCTGGATTTAAAAAAAAAATATTGTCGAAAATACCTACAATTTTTGAAAGTGCTAAAATTTGCTAAAAATGACAACCTGATTAATCATCGATTAAACCCGATTCGAACGATTATAAGTTATAAGATAATCGACCGACTGACAAACAATTCACGATTTTTGCAGCTTTGACCAAAAAAGCTTTACATCAAGTATTTTCATTCTAAGTTTTTCTTATGGGATGTGATTTGCACGCTCTCATAATTGATTGATACACTCAAAAGTATGTTAACATTTATACCCTTGTAAAATGAACATGGATTAACATGATGTAAAAGTATATATGTCAACACACACTATTTTTGAGTTTGTCAATCAAATTAAAGAGTTTGCAAATCACCTCTCTTTTCTTATAGTACACCGTAAAATAAATTAAAATATCAATTGAAGAAAACATCGAATACCAAGGTTGGTCAAAATTCATTCTCATAGTTGCTCTCATGTTAAGGTATAAACAAAAAAAAGTAAATGTTTTTTGTCAACGGGGTATGATCAGACCGACAAAAAAAATTGTTTATCAGAAGTTTGACGTGACTAATTTGCATTATTTTTATTTCATTATAATTTTTTAGGGCTAATGACTTAAAAATGCATCTAACTTGACACTTTTTACCGTTCTGTGTAGCCATCTTTTTTTTTCCTATATTATCATTAAACTTTGTGATTTCGTACATTATATGTACTGGTTACTTGTTTGACTTGCTTTAGCAGGTAAACTTAACAGCAGTCAGATTTTTATTACAATATTAGTCCTTTTATTAACGGCTGGTTGTTCATCACTTTGTATCATCTGCAACCAAAAAAAGGCACATATCTTTATCATATAATTACCCAGATAAAAAAATCACGTTCAAATAAAATCACAACACAACAACATCATATTCATATCCAGACAACACATAAATTAACCTTCTTACACAAACCATCACTATCTTCAAAACATAACCAAAATCCAAAATCCTGAAAAGATCTACACAAATATACATAAAAACCTACTAATCGTTTTGCCCAGATCGATACCCACAACTTCGAAAACACAAAATTCCAGATTCAAAATCCAACTCGAGTGTAGAATATGTGATTATATTGGTGCTAAGGGTTATTGATTGATTATACCCCGTAGTCGCACCAACCCATAACATCAACATCACGAGACCTAGGGTTTCACTTTTTTATTTTTACTTTCATCTTGTTTCTTTCAAGTCTCAACATTACGAGATACAAGCAGGAAAGAAAATCTGATGTAAACACAAAGATGAATGAGTGATTTTTGTGAGGATTTGAGGGTTCATGGATCTGATCACGACAAATTTGAAGACGGGAGATGAATAAGTAGTTTTTGTGATTTGTAAGATTTGTGGGTTTTTGATTTTCGGATCTCAAGATCTGTAGAAATAAAAAAGAAGAAAAAGAATTAACTAATTGTAGATAAGGTATTGTTTGTTCAAACTGTTAGCATTTGTTTTGATGATGGTGTTAACATTAGAAGAAAAAGAATTAACATTTTTGAGATTTGCAAAAATATTTTTGTATTGAAATTTAAAATGTAAAAAAAAAAATTTGTAAAGTACGAAAAAAACTAACTCTATAAAAAAAGATTTGTAAAGAAAAAACGCACTTTTTTTACAAAATGATAAAAATTTTAAAGTAAAGAGTTTTTGGAACCTTCGGGTCAAGTTTTTGCAAAAAAGGATACTATTTTTAAAAAAAATATTAAAGTTTTCAAAACTAAAAGCCATACCTTTTTATAAAAAATTTTGAAATTTTTGAAATTATTTTTTACAAAAAATCCTACAATTTTACAAAATTTAAAACTTTTATTTTTATTTCTTTTATATAAATTGTGTGTATATATAATTTTATTTGAAAAAATTTCACGAAATAATTTTTTTTTGCAAAAAAACTAAATTTCTTTTTTGCAAAAAAAGTAAATTTTCTTTTTGCAAAAAAAATTATTTTTCTTTCTATATTTTTTGTAAAAAAGTATGACATTTAGTTTTGCAAAAAAATCCGAAGGTTCCAAACTTTTTTTAAAAAAAAGTGCGTAAAAAAATTTTCTTTGCAGAAAAAAATATTTCGTAAAAATATTTCTAAAATTTTTTATATATACACACAATTTAGATAAAATAAAAGTAAAAAAAGTTTAAAATTTTGTAATAAAGGTACGCTCTTTTTGTAAAAAAAAGTATTTAAAAAGTTTCAGTTTCGTTTTGTAAAAAAAGTACGATTTTTACTTTTGAAAATTTTAAATTAAAAAAAAATAGTATGATTTTCTAAAAAAAATAAGATTTATAAAGTAAAAAAAAATTAAGTTATACTCCGTATAAAACACGTTTTATACAAATTTTAATAGTTAACTAACACATGTTTAAAAATAATAATATTTTAAAGTTTTTATATATAAAGTTACATACTTTTTTAAAGGTTTTACGTTTTATTTAAAAAAAATCAAATTTTAAATGTTTATGTTAATAGCTATTAATATAAAGGACTAACGTTGTAATAGAAAGTTAAACTGCCGTTAAGGTAACCTGCTAATCAGTCAAGCAGGTCACCGGGTACACACAATGTACGAAATCACAAAGTTTGATAATAATATAGAAAAAAATGAATACATATAACGGTAAAAAGTGACAAGTTATATGCATTTTTAAGTTATTAGCCCAATTTTTTATTGTTAAAAATATATGTTCTAAAGTTTTTATTGGTTTCTTTCACATGGTTAGAAATTTAGAATTACATTGTGGCCGAAGAAGTGGTTAATTCATATCTCAACGTAATTGTAATTATAAACATTGCTTTCATTGTTACATAACCATAAGAAGAAGTGGTTAATTCGTGTTGAATATATAAACGAGCATCTGGTTGCACCATCTAGTGCGCAATAGTAACGATTGAAAAAGTTGAATAAACAAATCAAAGGTGAAAGTGCCACTTGTCTCATATCCGTTGATGTACAAAATTTGGATGTAGTTTTATAGAAAAAACTATTGGTTCTTTTTAACACTTTTATAAAAGCTACTTTAGATTAGGTAACTTTCATAGAAGGTTTTTTTTCTTCTTCATATATTATACTTTTATCTTTCTGTGAACAATAAGAGTACAAAACTAATTTGGAATTCCTTGTAGATTATGTGTCACGTTTTTAGCAGATTTGGTAATGTTTGCAAATACTAATATATGTGATTACCTAATTTTTTGGGCAATTAACATCATCTTGCTATCCTTTTTTTAATCAAAGTGACAACCCATTCCTACTAATATTATGATCTTCGCAACCTGTTCTTCCAAGGAACCTACTAGTAATAGTCACTACTATCAGTTTTTCACTGTATGTTCGTAAATGCTGCCCTTATCCTTTTATGTATATACATTAAGGGCCCGTTTGGTTTGTAGTCTGGAATCACTATTGGTATGGGTTTAAATATAAGGTGGAATGAGTATCGGTATGAGTTCTTCTATCATTCTTTATAAACACGTTTGGTTTAAAATTAGGCTTTGGGAATAAAGCTTTTAACCATAAAACAAAAACAAAAACTCGTAGCTTACAACAACTTTAAGAGGATTCACACATGAACGTAGATCTTTTCTTTTCCACCCCAATGTTCTTTCTTGCCAGCTTCCAATCATTCATGGCGCACAAATTTTTATAGAATGAAAAAATGTTCCAAAAACTCCAAGATCAGTAGTCTAAAAATGAACTTCATTTTCATGGGTTAAAATTCTACGGCCCATTCAAAAATTGTGACAGAATATCCCACACCTCAAACAACAATCATCGACTGTTTTCAAGGATCGATGCTCTCGGAAGGTCAACGAGGCAATGGTGGTTGATGTATATGGTGAGAGTTTCAGTCAAACCAACCAAATCTTGATGCGAATTAACGATGGTGTTGAATTCTAAAAACATCGATTTGGTTGACCTGGTTTTTTTTTGTTCATACTAAAAAGAAGCAAAGTGTGAAAAGTTAGCATACCTGGTTATGATAGGAGGTCATGATGAGTGGTATGGGGTATAGCCCATATTGATATTTGATATCCATAGTTGATATCTTGGCTCATTAACCAAACAGTTTCTATTGGTTTGATACTCATTGATTTATAGTCATTGGACTATACCAAACGAGCCCTAAGTTGGTTTATGAGAATTTTTTTATTAGACTTAAGAGCATTTTCTAACCAACTGCTATAGAGCAGTTGGCCACCTGGGGAGATTGCGGAGGGGGTTTGGTCATCGGTTTAAGTCTTGCAAAAGACAAAAATTTCATGATTTTCCTCCTTGATGCGTAGCCGTGAGTTCTAGGAGTTACCCCTAGTGGCTCGGGTCCCGGGCCTGCCCGTTATGGATGGTATAACTTGGGGGTTGGATTTCAGTGAGATTGAGGTGCCGTTCTAAAAAAAAGCACTTTCTATGGTAAGCTTTTTAATATGTTTATATTTGCATCAAACTATTAATTTATGAACCTTGAACCTACCCTCACTATATAGTATTCTCATAAAATTTTATAAACCTCATACATTAATCAAATGCATGTTTATAAACCTATTTATAAACCTATCGTAATGTAGGGGTGTGCAAGAAACCAAAAACCCGAACCTAAACCGAAAAACCCGAAGAACCGAAACCTAAAAAACCGAAACCGATGGTTGGGTTTTTGCATTTTGAAAAAACCGAAGCTTTTGGTTCGGTTTGGTTTTAGCATTAAACAAAACCGATATAAACCGAACCGATCTCTATAGACATGAGAATATATATATAAGTTCACGTCGAAGCTAATGGACGATGAATATGCTACGCTAGATTAATTATATCATGTTTAATAACTAATAATTTTTTCATATGCTTAGTGAACATGACTAAATAATAAGTTTTCTTCTAGGTTGTTTTTTTAATTAGGTTTTTATCGTTGCTATTGTGTTGATTTATACGCATAAATGATTTTTTTAGGATTTTATATGGTACTTTTTCCTTATTCTTAATGTTGTGTTTCTTGTTGTTATTATTTATTTAAAGCTTTTAACGTGTCGGTTTATGGTATATTCGAAATCGACTTATAAAAGCGAAGCTCGATAAATCATATAGAAACCGAAAAACCGAAAAACCAAACCGAAAGTAAATTGACAACCGAAAAACCAAACCGACACAAAACCGAAACCGAATGGTTCCTAAAAATCAAAAACCGAAATCTGTTGGTTCGGTTTTGGTTTTATACAAAAACCAAACTAAACCGAACCATGCTCACCCCTATCGTAAAGGATGCCCTAAAAAGGTGTCTACCTCTCGTCTCTATAAAAAGCAAAGAGAGGATCCTAATTGTATTCAGTTTAATCTTTATAAGGGTTATTAATATATGTGGTTTGAGGTAGACCATGTGCATATATTTGTAGTCTCTCGTATTATCTCCTTATACTCGATACAACTCAAGATCTAGTGTTCCGCGATCGAAATCCGAGTGGTTGTCGCTATCGTACAACAGTTTCAAAACCTCTATTATCACACACATAAAATACGTTTTACTTCTTTTAGCTTTCAGTTTACACACGACATAGTTTCTAAGGGAGGAAGGGGCATTTTAAGAAAGTACCTCAAAGTTTAAAAAAATTTAACCTAAAAAGTTTCCTAGCGGGGGCCGCTTGGCCTCGTGCGCTCTTGTGGCTCAGCCTCTGCGCGTATCATGTAATATGTGCATATGGTTTTTTTATAAAGTTGCTACAGAATGTCTTATGCACTTATAGGATCAGTATATATATATGGGTGACTCTTAGCTTGTTGGACAGAACAATTTCAATTCCCACCGCTTATTAGAGGGCTAAGTGTGGCAACAAGTCAAACCCTCTTCATTTGGGCCTCACTGGCTGTCAAATCATCTGGCACTCTTACTTTCTAAAAACATATGTTGTGCCAACAAACACTACTAATTTTCTTTTCTTTTCTTTTATTTTTAATACAACTTAATTTATTTCATTAAAAATTAAATTACAATACAATTAAAACAAATACATTAAAATTAAAAAGAACAAACGAAAAAAATGACAAAAAAATAGTTCGAAATCGAAATAACATTTACTGATGTTGCGCCGCTTGAAGTAGATGTTGTTGTAACGTATGCTCAATGATATTTCGTTGAAGTTTTTGATGTGTCCGTTTATCACGAAGTTCTTTATCTATTCTCCGATGGGTTTCACATCGCTCTTCCCAAGTCCGTAGAAAATTATTACATGGACAAATTGTTATTTCCGACTCCTCCGTTATTGCAAATTTTTTATCTTTCAATATCATGTCATGCAATATAATACACAATACGTCGTAACTTGTTCACGGTATAAGCACGAGCCGGCTGAGCTATAATATGCCATCGGCCTTAGAGAAGACCAAATGCTCATTCCATGTCTTTTCGAGCACCTTCTTGCCTTCGTTTAAATACGACATTTTTTTTTCAAAATTTGTAACAGAAAAAGAGTTCACAAAGGAAGCCCATTGAGGATAAATACCGTCAGCTAGATAATACCCTTGTTCGAATGTAACCCTGTTTACTTGAAACGACACCATTGGGGCGTTGCGCTCAAATAGATCATCAAACAAGGGGGAGTTATTCAAAACCCTTAGAACATTATTTACACCTGCTACCCTAAAATATGCATGCTATATCCATAAATCTTGTGACGCAACCACTTCAAGCATTATAGTTGGGTATTTCTTATCACCTCTATGTAATTGCCCGTGCCATTTTTCGGACAATTTTTCGATTCCCAGTGCATACAATCTTCAAAGCATTCCCAGGAACCCATGATACATTCTTTCAGACAATTTTTCATATTATAAGTTTTTCTTGTACCATACAGTAATGATATAAATAAAATACTACAATGAAATGAGGCAAATGAAGGAAACATCGAATATCAAGATTGGTAAAAGATTGCAATATTAGATGATTGGAAAAGTCGAATAAAGGAAACAAAAATGTAAATGGAACTTGTCCCACATGGATGGATGTTGAAAACTTGGATGGGTTGGCAATTGGATACAAAAGCATTCATTTGTCATCTTTACAAGTTTTTATCACATTTTTTGCTCTTTATCGTCTACTATTAACTTTTTGAAAGAATGTACAAGACTAATCCGAAACATATTTCATTGTTGTCACGGTCCGGTTTGGTCAAGTTTTGGCTAAAACCAAACTACCGTGCCATTATTTCGGACAATTTCTCCATTCTCAATGCATACAATCTTCAAAGCATTCCCGGGAACCCGTGATATGTGTTATGTTTTGTGTATAGCTTTTGAATATCGATAAGAGTTGAACTTCTTAAAAACTTCAGCATAAACAATTCTATTAGTATAGTATATTTATGTATGTATGTAGTCAGCCCATATCATGTATAGTGTAGGCCTCAGCCCATTGTCTAGCTGGGAACCCTAGTTTGTATTGTGTATATATACCTTGTATCTCTTAATGATAAGCACAACATTCACAGCCTCTTCACCGAGTATTATGGTATCACAGCCATTACTCTAAACAAACCTCCCTCTTTTTTCTCTCCTCTCCCCACGATCCCTCCACCTTCTCTGTCTTCTCTCTAGCTTCTTTAAACCCTAGCAATGGCAGGCGATGATGCTAATCACCCTTCCAAAAACACTAATGACAACCCTTATGGAATCACCAACATCAAGACCTATATCCCTCTCACACTCGATCTGGATGAGCTCAATTAAGACTCATGGAGTGTGTAACACCCCATTTTGGAAATGGAAATATCAAAGAAATTATGGCGTGTCATCAAAGCATACAAAGAAAATGTCTAAACATTACTTGACCATAAAAGGAAAATACCGGAATCAAACATCGGTAGTCCAAAAGTAAAGCTCATCACACACAAACATAGTATAATAAAGAAAAGGACTGAACAATGTCCAAAGCATAAGTATCATAAGAAAGGAAATGCATAATGTAAATAAGGCTAGACAGCTTCCATTCCATATGCACGTACTCTTAGTGTCTACGAGCGTCCCTGAGTACCTGCCGTTTTGGGAACATAGAAAAGGAAAACGGCTGAGCAAATACGCTCAGTGCACGGATATACAATAAGGCATGAATAGGATAAGCATATAACATAATAACAGCGGAAGAAAACTAAGTCCCGAGTAACCTGGATAAGTCTTAATAAAACTGGTTTTAATAGTTTGAAAGTGTTAGCCTCAAAATATTGAGTCAAACAAGAATGTTCGGTCATAGGTTTCTATTGTAATATTTATTAGAACGTTGTAATAAGTAGTTATTTAGTCGTGGTTCACGGGCTTGGATTTAAACTAATTAAAGTCCAAAAGACAAGCCCGGCCCAATATATAGTCCATTAAAGCCCGCATGTGGGTGGACTATATATACTACCCTCCTAGCATGTTAGGAGGGTGGATGGTCATTTGTAATTTCTTTTTCTTAATCTAATCTCACCAAGTTAATTATCTCTCTCTCTACTTTCTCTCACTACTTTCTCTCTCTAGGAATTCATCTCTTCTTCATCTATTTTCTTTCTCTCCTCATTGCTTAATCATCACAAATATATGGGACAACAGAAAGTCTTATGTTTATCTTATAAAAACTGTTTGTCATATTTTACCATTCGCCAATATAGGTCATGAAAATCCACCGTGCATGAATACTTGGAGGGGTGACCTCATCATGCAAATTAGAGGGGCTGCCTCTAATTTAATATACTGGTTTTTGGGTAGGAGGGATCAGCTCCTTGTGAAGGATGCAAGACACACACCACATTCACCATGAAATCCTGAATAAAAACATGTAACTAGGATGCACCCATACGCCCCACATGATAAATATAAATAAATGGCCAAAAGCTTAAGGGACGCCACGAGCAATCACTCCGCCGTGGTGAAGTCATAACATCAGTGCCTCTAATGTTATGGTTATGGTACCTCCATAACTAGGTGAAACTGGTCATGCATGTATATGGCTATAGGTAATCTTAATTAAACATAAGCAATCAAACACGTAACTTATACTACGGGAAAACAGTTGGCTGCATACGGGGAATCCTAATAAGAAAAGAATGTCCATACTGAAAGGACGGGAATCCGTACCTTATGTCCAGTGAACGAAGAAGATGAACTGAGAGGAATCCTACTTCCGAATCACTAGTGCTACATAAATACATACACGAATAAGTATCTGCTTACTAATTACGTAGCTGGTTTTATGTCATGTCTTAGCTTATTTTATGTGTTATTACCATGTTTTCCTGTTTTAAAGCCTTAAACTGTGTTTTATCTTATATTCTGTTTAATCTGATTAAGTATTTCTGGTATTTCATGTGTTATTATACTTACTATGTAATAATAAGTAACTTTCCAAAAATAACACGTTTCCTAAAATAGAAAGTTTCCAAAAATAGAAAGTTTCCAAAAATAGAAAGTTTCCAAAAATAGAAAGTTACCAAAAATAGAAAGTTTCCAAAAATAGAAAGTTTCCAAAAATAGAAAGTTTCCAAAAATAGAAAGTTTCCAAAAGTAGATTTACTGCTTAAAATAGATAAGTTTCTAATAATAGAAAGTTTCCATAAATAGATTAGCTGCCTTAATTAAATAAGTTTCCATAAATAGATTAGCTGCCTGAAATAAATAAGTTTCTAAAAATAGAAGGTTTCCATACATAGATTAGCTGCCTTATTTAATTAAGTTTCTAAAAATAGAAATTTTCCATAATTAGAAATAAGCTGGTTAAATAAGCTAAGTATATAAGCCTAAGTATTTTCATGATTATTTCCTAAGTCATATGATATAATGTATAGTTTAATAATTATTTCATGTAATTAAATTAAACTATAGGTTAAAATATTTAATTAAAGTATAACATGTTTTTAATTAAATAAGTTAAATACTTAGGTTAAAATATGTATTATTATATATTAATAATATAACCTAAGTCATGTTAATTAATTAATTATATCCATGGTTTTAAAATAATTAATTAATTATAAGTCTTAAATATACAAATACTTAGGTTAAAATAATTTCATGATCATTAATAATTAAATAACCTAAGTCATGTTATTAAATTAATCATATTATTTTATTATTTTAATTTATAACCTAAGATCATAAACATAAAAAAAACTAACATACATCATGAACCGGATCTAAGCTAAAAACAATGAACCAGACATGAAATCGACACCGTACCCCGAACCAACTCGGGGTAACCCGTGTATTACTGTTGCCGTGGGACCCACACGCACGAACCAAGACCGTATGGTCTTGGTGGTGGTCGGCTTGGCAAACCGAAACCCATTCGGGTTCGGTGCAGCCTGTGGCCAAAAACAAACACCCCTTAAAACACCCTTTTGATTTTATTTAACACCAAATCATGTTAGATCCATGTTTAATTATTATGTTTTTCTAGAAACATTACATGTTCTTGATTTATAAAAAGATTAAATCAAAAGAAAATGTTTAAAAAGGATTTACCGAATTCGTGGATCAAAAGCACGAAGAACCTACACGATCAATCACCAAAACTTCAAGATCCAAGATCACAAATCACCTCTTATGGTGGTTGTAGGGTGGCGGCACAAAGGAGAAAGGGAAGGAGGGTTTTTAGGTTTTCCTAAAAATCTTATATAAAGATTAAAATGAGTAGTGAAAAGATTTTAACCCCCTTTAGTAAAATTTGACAAATGGGCTTGGCCCATTTGCCCTTGTTGCCGCGGGTAGGGACCCCACTTGGGGTACCCGTACCTTTTTCCGTGTCTCGTTGTCAAGTTAAAAGTTTGTGATTATTTGTGTTCGTGTTTTAAATGTTCTCGTTACGTAAATACCGTGATCTAATATATTTAATTACGCTCGTAATAAATATATATACATAATTAATCATAGTTCGTGTTTTAATTACGTTCATGATTTCATGATCGCATGTTCGTGATTAATTATCGTCAAATAAATATTACGTGATCGTGCATAGTAAATACTTATCGTGTTCTAACACGTACGTAATACGTAAACTCCTAACACGTAATCGTAATCATGCTATATTAGGAAAGTTTTAATCTAGTACGTACGATAAAAAGGGTACTATGCATGATAAAAGCATGCGGGTTTTACAGAGTGAATTATTCACTCTCCACTTTTAAAGTTTTGGAGTCCTTAACTTTCTCGAGGGTACAACATCGAGTACTAACCAAACCACTGAGGAATGGGAAAAACTCGACTCCCTGGTGAAGTTATGGATCTTTGGAACCATCAGCAAGCCACTTCTTCAACGAGTTCTAAAGAAGAACATCACTGCCAATGATGTTTGGAAGATGTTGAAGGACGTGTTTCATGATAACAAGAGTGCACGCGCTATGCAGTTAGACAACGATCTTCGCAACATTGAACTTGGCAACCTCTCCATCACCGAATATTTTCACAAGATCAACCGTCTAGCCTATCTTTTGGCTAACATTGAAGCCTCTGTAGAAGAGAAGAATCTGGTGGCATATGCCATCAATGGCCTTGGCGACAAGTATGAGCAAGTCGCGGGGATTATTCGTCATCGCGACCCTCCTCCTACTTTTGGTCAAACTCAATCCATGCTCCTTCTGGAAGAGAGTCGTCTTGCCCGTAAGTCGACTCGTCACGCGACTCCCCGTGACATCTCATCTTCTCCATATGTTCTTCTTGCTGCCTGTGACAACAACCGCACCCGGAACACTAGTACACCACTTTGTATCAACTTCCAGCGGGGTTCATGTAGTTTTGGTGACCGATGCAAGTTTGTTCACGCTGCCTCCGCTAGTACTCGGAATGGAAACAGTAACTCTCGAGGCTCGGTTGCTCAATGGAATCCTACCACTGGTTGTGTCAGGTCTGGTGCTCGTATTACTTTCTCTCCTACTAGGCCAAACACAATGGCATATGCTCCTGATCATGGCACTGTTGTACACCCACATGCTACTACTATTTATGGTTCCAGAGGTGTTTTAGGACCAGCACCTGGACAAGCTCACATTATTACACCTACTGTTGGTTCCAACACTGCTTTTGGACCTACTGGACACCAGGGCCTAACTGCACCAACTAACCAGTCAGTTAATTGGCGGCCTCAGATTGTGTATGGACCGTATGTGGACCAGCCCACTGCTTTACCTCAGGCGTTTAATGCAATGGCTCTTCAGGATTATGGCGACTCCGGCTGGTATATGGATACGGGAGCCACATCTCATCTTGCATCGGATACAGGTAAACTCACATCCATTACTAATAATAGCAAAATATCGTCTATACTTGTTGGTAACTGTAACTCTATTCCCGTAACTAAATCCGGCCATAGCATGTTGTCCACTCTTAATAGACCACTTCACTTACATAATGTTCTTGTTACACCCTCCATCATTAAAAACCTCATATCCGTTAGACAATTTACTCGTGATAATGCATGCTCTATTGAATTTGATCCTTTTGGTTTTTCTGTGAAGGATCTATGGACCCATCACCTGCTCCTCCGATGTAATAGCACCGGAGACCTATACCCCTTCTGCCATCTACATCATCTCCTACAGCCCTTGTGTCCACCAGTCAATCCACGTGGCATGAACGTCTCGGTCATCCGGGAAATGAAGTGTTACGTCATTTAGTTTCCAATAAGTTGATTGATTGTAATAAAACCAAGTCGACCAACCTTTGTCATGCGTGTCAACTTGGAAAGCATGTTAGACTCCCTTTTTCACTTTCTGATTCTCGTGTTGAGCATGTATTTGATATTGTGCATTCGGATCTGTGGACTTCACCGATCCTGAGTGCGAGTGGTTATAAATACTATGTGCTTTTCTTAGACCATTTCTCTCATTTTCTATGGATTTATCCCTTACGAAACAAAAGTGATGTGTTTGACAAATTTTTGCAATTTCGCATGTATGTACACACCCAATTTAAAACAGAAATCAAATCATTTCAATGTGACAATGGTGGTGAATTTGACAACCACAAATTTCACTCCCTCTTTGACAATGAAGGAATACAATTTCGATTCTCATGCCCTAAAACATCACAACAAAATGGCAAATCGGAATGAATGATCCGTACAATCAACAGCTTAATTAGAACCCTTCTTTTTTCAAGCAAACCTTCCTCCTCAATATTGGGTCGAAGCTCTCCATATGGCCACCCATTTGCTTAATATACTACCCTCTTCTGCCATCCAAAATGAGACACATTTTAAAAAGCTTTTCAACAAACAACCAACATATACCCACCTTCGTACCTTTGGTTGCTTGTGTTATCCGCACCTCCATGTATCTCATAAACTTGAACCTCGATCCACCCGATGCATTTTTCTCGGTTATCCATCACAACACCGTGGTTTTCGATGCCTAGACCTCAGCACTAATAAAGTTATTATATCTCGAGACGTCACCTTTGACGAACACATATTTCCATATGGCTCTACCACCTCCCAACCCTCGACCACATACCAATTTCTAGATGATGAACCATCGCCTGTTTCTAAACAACTCCTTACTACTCCTAATACCCCATCACCTACTGTTGTGTCTAACAGTAATACTACAAATCCCAACAACCAAATTAACCATAACACACCACCCATTACACCAACTCAGCCCACTACCACCTCTACGAGCCCACAACAGCCCATATCTCAACCCTCTACACCTTCCACCAGCCTACATCAGCCCACCTCCCATTCACCACAACCCGTCAGTCCCACGCCTCACCAAGATAATACAATTCATACTTTCTCTCATATGCAAACATCAACATCAACATCAGAACCTGCAATAACCGAACCAATTGCTTCGACCCAACCAACATCGCCAGCCCGTCCCACCAACACTTCACCCGCACATGCTGCCGTTCACTCCATGGTGACGAGATCTCAAGTTGGCATCACAAAACCAAACCCAAAATTTTCTCTTCACGTGTCTGTCCCGTCATCTATACCACGTTCACACATACACGCGCTAAAAGACCCTAACTGGAAGCATGCTATGCTAGACGAATATAATGCCCCTATTACTAATGGTACGTGGGTCCTTGTTCCCCGACCGCAAAATGTGAATGTGGTTCGCTCTATGTGGTTATTTAAACATAAGTTTCATGTAGATGGTACTCTTAGCAGGTATAAGGCACGTCTTGTTGCCAATGGTCGCAGTCAGCAACAAGGAATAGATTGTGATGAGACTTTCAGCCCGGTTGTTAAACCGGCCACTATTCGTACTGTATTGAGCCTTGTTGTATCTCGGGAATGGCCTATTCATCAGCTTGATGTGAAGAATGCTTTTCTTCATGGACATTTATCTGAGACTGTTTACATGCACCAGCCACCTGGCTTCCTTGTGCTCATCCTGATTATGTGTGCCTTTTGCAGAAATCTTTATACGGCCTTAAACAGGCCCCTCGGGCCTGGTTTTAGAGATTTTCTACTTATGCTATGTGTGTTGGTTTTAGTCACAGCAGGACAGATTCTTCTTTATTTGTATATCAGCAGGGCACAGACATTGCGTATCTACTACTTTATGTTGATGACATCATTTTGACAACATCCTCTTCTACACTTCTACAACACATCATTTCATCTCTACACAGCGAGTTTGCCATGACTGACCTTGGACCACTTAACTATTTTCTTGGCATATCTGCTTAGCGAACATCTTCAGGTTTGTTTTTATCCCAAGCCAAATATGCTACTGAGATTCTTGAGAGGGCACGTATGCTCAATTGTCATCCATCTAAGACGCCTGTGACTACTGATTCAAAGCTTGGACCTGATGGTACTCCGGTCGAGAACCCGACCTTATTTCGCAGCCTCGTAGGGGCCCTTCAGTATTTGACGTTCACGCGACCAGATTTATCATACGCTGTTCAGCAGATATGTCTTTATATGCATGATCCGAGGGCACCTCATCTTAGTGCCCTAAAGCGCATCCTACGCTATGTTCGAGGAACTATTGATCATGGGCTTCAGTTATACACCTCTACCACTTCTCAGCTTACTGCGTACTCTGATGCTGACTGGGCAGGATGCCCCACTACTAGGCGGTCAACTTCTGGCTACTGCGTTTTTCTTGGCGACAACCTCATTTCTTGGTCATCCAAGCGCCAACACGTTATTTCCCGTTCTAGTGCTGAGGCGGAATATCGTGGTGTCGCTAATGCAGTCGCTGAAACTGCTTGGGTTCGAAATCTTCTTCGTGAGCTCCTAGTTCCCTTGCGTACTGCCACTTTGATATATTGTGATAACGTGAGTGTTGTTTATTTGTCGTGCAACCCGGTTCAACACCAACGCACAAAACACATTGAGATTGACATTCACTTTGTTCGTGACTTTGTTGCTACCGGACATATACGTGTTCTTCATGTACCGTCTCGCTATCAGTATGCCGACATCTTTACTAAGGGTCTTCCCTCTCCATTGTTTGCTGATTTTTGCTCCAGTTTAAGCGTACGGCCTCCTCCCGCTCAAAGTGCGGGGGCGTATTAGTATAGTATATTTATGTATATATGTAGTCAGCCCATATCATGTATAGTGTAGGCCTCGGCCCATTGTCTACCTAGGAACCCTAGTTTGTATTGTGTATATATACCTTGTATCTCTTAATGATAAGCACAACATTCACAGCCTCTTCATCGAGTATTAAATTCAACTACACATAGTAAAAAATTCTAAACAATCTCGGGCACAATGCTCCCCTATTTGTAAATACTCATCTAATGTATCAGGGGATGTGCCGTATGCCAATTGGCGTATGGCGGACGTACATTTCATAAGAACACTAAAACTAGGCAGAGACGTGGCATCATCACGTTTTCTAAAAAGGTCAAAATGTGCAGGTAAAGGAGGAGGAGTAGTGGGAATTTTAGTTTCAATACCTTTTACTATTTTCATATTTAGTCGTTGGCTCATGTGAAAACGCCGCTTGAAATAGTAGTACGGGTATCTTGGGTCGTCACTAAAATAATCATAACGTACACGTTCTTCAGCTCCAGACGTTCCCGATCAATATACCTACGCATCTATGAACTTTCGGCCTTTTGTTTAGAATTGCGCCGGTGCATATACATATTAAAATCATCGCGATCATCAATATCTAAAAACCCGCCTTCGCAAGATGAATCACACATGTTTGGATTAAAGTTTTATAAATTGTGTTGAATGTTTTAGATTAAAAGGGTATTTGTATAAAAGAAAAGGAAAAAAAATAAAAAAAAACATTACAAACGGTAATATTACCATTGTGCTTGAAAGTTTAAAACATGTGGGACCTAATATTGTTTGTCTTATTTTCGCCAGTTAAGTGGCGAGAACCTCCTATGACAAGGTCACACAGTGTGGCAACGGGTGTTGGGGAACGATTGACGAGTGCCATGTCATTCTAAGGAACTATCTTCGCCGCCACACTTAGCTCTCTTATAGACAATTAACCAGGGGATAGACTTTATAACACATTCATGCACCTACACAAGTAACAAAATTGCCAGTTAAACTTGGCATGAATCCCCAACAATTATTGTGGACCGTGCTCCGTAGTTACGTTGGGACGGACGCCGACCGACATTCTTTATTACTAGAAATCCCATGAAAGTATTTCAACCAATTGACGAATTTAAATGCAAATATTTTCGTGGGTAACGGTTAAAAATACTTTTACGGAACTGCCGGCGGTGTCCTTTCCGGTTAACGACCAACTGTTTTAAAGATATTTGAATTGGTTTTAAGCGTCTACTAGTTTTTAGGAACTACGTACTATAATGGACTAAAACATAAAAGGTCTTCCTATTAACTATACCACATTTTTCTTAGTGTGTAGCATTTTTTTTCCTATTTCAGTAACGTGTAATATATGACCATTTTAAAAAAAGTTGACTATGCGCAGCAAACATAAAAAATTGTCAAATTAAATGACTTTTTAAGTCGTCATCCCTAATTGATTTTGTTCTTTTTGCCTTTAAACCTCCGATGGGTAAAAGTGAATAAGTTAAAGTTTACTTATAATGATTTTTTTAACGGTAAAACTTCATTAAAAAATTAGAAGATGATAAAAAAAAGAAAAAATTACAAAGAAATCAAAGAAGGGTTATTTAACCAAAAGTCCCAAGAAATGCCTATATAACACTTACTATTACACTAGGGGTGCAAACGAGCCGAGCCGAGCCCGAGCTCAACATGGCTCGAGCTCGGCTCAAAATATAAAATAGTGGGCTTAAGCTCGGCTCGATTGCTCGCCGAGCTTTAATTGTTTAGGCTTGAGCTCGACTCGATAACGATTTGAGAAAAACTTGAGCTTAGCTCGAAATGCTTGAAAACAGATAGAAAAAAAATACATCACCACAACAGCTATCACAAACTATATTCTCATAAATGAGTAATAAAAAAAAGAATAACATTCCAAGTCCAACTATAAAATGAAACACAATCAACAAATACCAGTACTAATTAAGGCTCGATTGTGTAAAATAGTTCAACAAAATGTTTTTCGCCAAGTCATAAGCTTCACATATCTTGAATACTTGAGCAAAATAATTTCCATAGCTTAGAACGCTTGATGATTCATTCCTTTATTGATTTATTATACGAACCTTATCAAGATTTATATTGTATTAGTATTGGATATAAGATAACAAGTACCCATAAAATGTTTATATGTGACATGAATATGCAATAACAAACACGTTAACAAACCTGGTATCATAGTCCTTGGCAAGTTAAACCTTAAGATTGCGACCTTTTATTCCCTTTAAAATATGAAATCATTGGTTAGTACTATATATAGTATTAAGAGAAATATATAAACACTAAGCTTGATAAATGATACTCACTCCTTAAAATGTTTATAAGTTAAACAACTTACTTGGTTTTTCTTCTTAACACCATGAAGGCTTCTGATCCAGTTTTGTCAGCAAAGTAGGGCTTGCACAGTCTCAACTCCTAGTGATGCTCGGGGTTTGTCGATTACTCTACTTCCTGCACTAAATGTGGCTTCAGATGCTGCTGTAGTAATGGGTATTGCTAAAATATCACGTGCTAACTTGGACAATATACGATACTTAGACTCGTAGTTCTTCCACCAAACCAATATGTTAAAATTCTTGTTATCTTCTGGTGCACAGATATGACACCCATCTTCAAAGTATATATCAAGATCACTCTTTAATGTTGGAGATGCTTTATTTTTCCTAACAAAATTTTGAAGTTCTTGGAATCCAGATCCGAGAGAAGATTTTGATCGTGTCTTTGAGGATTTTGTCATAAGAGAACCATTTTTCTCACTTGATTGAGTAGTAAATTCATTATAAATGGTCAAATATTCTGAGTGTAGACTTTTTGAAGGCTGTTCCACCATTTCTATAAGAACCTCTGTATCGGCGGAGTTGTATATTTCTGGGAAACAAAACTTAAGCGACTACATCTTCACTCGTGGATCTAAAACAGCTGCAATAGACATCAGTAAATGGACCTCTTCCCAATACTTATCAAACTTATCTTTCATTGTCTTCACCATTTCTCGAATAAATACATTCTCATCATCTTTCTTGTCATCCAAAACTTTTTTGACCTTGTAAACTTCACAAAGAAACAAGTTTGATGTTGGGTAGTCGCTTCTAGATATAATGTTCGTAACATTGTTGAACACCTCTAAGATCTCACAAATCTAATCCACTTTGACCCAATCATCCTTTTGATGACAGGACCGATAATCAGCGTCGCGTTCTTTATATTTGTGGAAAATTTCCCTGAACATATAAGCACCAGCAAGCATCTCATATGTTGAATTCCAACGGGTCTTGCAATCTAAAATCAGCTTCTTGTTAGGTAATTTCATTTGTTGTGCAAGATCATTATATGTCTTCGTCCGTGCTTCAGTTGCATTGATGAAAGATACACTATCTCTCACATTTTTTATCACCTCCTTAATAGTTTCCAAACCATCTTGTGCAATAAGATTTAGTATATGTGCATAACATCGCACATGAAATAATTTTCCTTCACATAACAACTTCCTATCTACCTCAAAAACTCAATCTAGTATCTCTCACTTTAGTTCTCTTCTTTTGAATATGGCCAAGTATTACGTGGTTGATTAATCAAATATGCAGCAATCCAGCACTTGTACAACGACTAGCTGCAGCACTTGCTGAGTTAAATCAACAGTAGGGATAGTTAACAGATGAACGAGTGTATAGTAAATTAGTATTTAGTAGGGATGGTTAACAGATGAGCGAAAGATTGAGGAAATGATATGTGTGGGTTTTTAGTCTATTACCTTACGGTTCATGTATTTGTGTTAATGGTAGTGTGAATTGGGGAAAAAGATTGATGGAATGATATGTGTGTGTTTTTAGTCTAGATCCATTTTATAAAAGTCAATTATCCATATTAATGTTTACATAGTAGAAATCATATGTGGATATATTAAAAAAAAAGTTAAATAATTACGTGGATATTACTATGCCAGCGTGTCGGTAACAAGTTGCCATATTGATACTTTCGAAACATATTTAAAAGTATAATGGTAAAGTTACGAGATAAAATAGTAAATGTTTAAAGTCGGTACAAATCAATAAGTAATATGGTATTTTATAACTTTTACCCAAATATTAATTAATTGTTGCATGTATGAATGGTGGTAGAAATGTTAATTAGTATGCGATTACTAAGGATGGGCTCGGGACCAATTCGGTCCCGAAACCGTCCCGATTTAGTGATCCCGTTTTTTCCCGATCTAAAAAGTTATGTACCGATCACGTACCAAACAGGATTCGGCTATCGGTACCGGTACTGGTATTGGTACCGGGAAATCAGGATTTTCTTGTATTTTTTCGGGAAATTCCCGATTTGGTACCGATCCCGTACCGAATTAGTGGTCCCAAATTTATTTTATTTCGTAGTCCCGGTCCCGTACCGAACGGGATTCGAGTATCGGGAATCGGTACGGTTCCGGGTACGGTTCGAGTTCGGATTCAGGATTTGGGTCAAAATGCCCATCCCTAGTGATTACCAATAGTTCTATCACCAATCACGTATGCAAGTTTTTATAAACCATACTAGTTTTAATGTCCGTGCAGACTTGAACATAAAAAATACATTAAGTTTGAATTTCGTTCTTGCGAGTTTATGTTTATTATATATGTTTTTCAAGAATATCTAATATTTATATGTTTGATTATATTGTTCTTTTACTGTACATCGTGTAATTTAATATAGACTCGCCTCAATTTTATTTTTCGAATTTTATACTCTTTTTACTTTCGGTATTTTTATTTTAAATAGTTTTATCTTAAATGTTTATCAACAAACCATTTACATCAACTTTACACGTACACGATTTATATATTTATGATTTTATAATGCTTAATATTATTTATGAAACAATACTTAATTTTTAATACTTAAATGATTACGATACTCATGGACCCATGAGTTTTACATGATTATTCATTATGTGAAAAAATTAGTTGATACATTGCATAAATATTTGTTTTATAAAAGATTTGACGTTGTTTAACTGAAATGGTAACTATCTTTTTCTAAACATTGTGTGTTTAGTAATAGATAATGACCTTCAAAAAATATGTTGTTGTAATATATTGAATATCGTCTACTTATTTCATCTCACACCGATATCTGAGGTACTGTATTCATTTAAATATTTATATTTATGTTAATAATAATTTACGTATATTGCATTGCTTGACTTTATTAAGGGTCAAAATAGAAATAGAAAATAATTTATATTTTTATTTGAATATATATAATCATGTAATTTATTAATTTTTTAATATTATATATATTATATTTATAAAATATTATGTTAGATGGTATAAAGTTTAATAGGGTATTTTAATTATATTAAAAAGTTTTTAAAAATATAGAAAATTATAAGTTTACATTTAATTCAATCTAATTTATTTAAAATTCACCCATTTAAATTTTATTAATCCCCTCCTCCTTTTTTTAGTTTTTTTATTTTTCCCAAATTTAACATATATATCTTTGTGTGTTTTCATCAAATTCCGCCTCCAAAACTTTTAATTTTGAATAAATTGAATTCAATTTTGAATTTTTTATACCAATCACCTCACTTGATTTTGATTATGTGTCAAAATCAAACTATTTAATTGGTTCAAATGTTTTTCCTACAACCTTCACTTTTCACTAAAGTTTTTAAATAATCTAATTCTAAAACATTAAATTACTTACAAATTAAAAATCGTATCACACAATTTTCCAATTTTAATAAATTACAAGCATCAACGCATTCATTTCTTTACAGATAAAAACACAACTTAAATTCAACGTGTTTATAGCCAACTAATTTACATGTGGAATCTTCACATCGATATAAAGCAATGATTGAACAACATCCATATGGCACGATTTGGTACTTCTATCGTAGCTTACTGATTTCTTGACGGAGTTGCTTACCAAAAAAATTATCTAGTTTGTCGATTCCGTATGTCGTGAGTTATTTCTTATATATGAAGGTCATCACTACAACAAAATGGCTGTTTAGGGTCGAAAATTTCGACCCTAAATATGAAGGATATTCGACCCTAAATTTTAGGGTCGAAATATTCGACCCAAAACTTTTGACCCTAAAAAATTAGGGTCGAAATACACTATGTATTTTAGGGTCGAAAATCGGGGCCCACCACTTTTCAGCCAAGTTTTTGACCAAAATTTAGGGTCGAAACCCTTTGTAATTTAGGGTCGAAAATTTCGACCCTAAATATTATCCACGTGTAAATAAAAAAAACATTGTGAAAATGTTTTTATTTGTTTTAATTTAATAAATTAGGGTCGAAACGTTCTTTCAAATTTAGGGTCGAAAAGTTCGACCCTAAACATTTTATATTAATTAAAATAACGAAATCATGTGTGCAGGTTTCAATTTGGGGTCGAACTTTAGGGTCGAAAATTTCGACCCTAAGTTTTAGGGTCGAAATTTCGACCCTAAGCATATAGTTAGGGTCGAAATTTAGACCCTAACTATAAGTTTAGGGTCGAAATTTCGACCCTAAATGTTGCCTGGGCAAAAAAAACTGCATTAAGCAGCTTGTTTCCATATTTTTTTTTCCGGTATTTTTCTGGAAAAAATCTATATTTCAACAAATCCACAATATTACAAATCACTAAAATGTACAATACTAATAATCTACAATACGATAATTAGCCAAAATGTTAGAATACATTTCACCAAATCCTTATTTCACAAATGTAACAAGTCTAAAATTATTACACATCACAATAAATCCATGTTTCACAATTTAACAAGTCTAAAGTTATTACACATAATAAAAAGTCTAAAACCAACAACAACTCCTAATCTGAATAGTCCCCGGCCTCATCATCATCCCCCTCATCAGCATCCGAGTTAATTAGCTCATTATCGGACATGTTGTTGGCATTATCAAGATCTTGAGCCAACTCGTCGACGGTCCGAGTATCATTTTGATGAGGATTTAGGCTAACGGTATAGTTGGGACTTTCCCGAGAGTTAGAACTTGAGGGGCCAGTGGTGTTGACAACGGGTCGATTACAGTTGTTGAAACTGTTATTTTGGGTAAATGGAGGTTGGAGTGGGTTGAGTGGAGCATTATATGGAAATCTGAGAGGGGGAGGAATACCACGGATTTGGGGCATAACAGGGACCTGAGGCATACCAGGGAACTGAGGCATACCAGGGAACTGAGACATGCCAGGCATAGAAGAGAATTGGGGTGGCGGTACAAAAGGGTTATTAGGTCCGGTATACCCTCGACCCATGTCATGTGAATTATAATGAGAAATTAAATGACTTAGGCGGGCATTGTTTACCTCAGCATTTTGTTGCGCCACACTAGCATACATATGGGCCAAGTTAGCCCGTTGCTGCGCCTCCTCGGTTTGCTTCCTCAACAGCTCTTTTTCTTGCTCATGAATCCTAAGTACCTCCGAGAGTTGTTCTCGAGTCACTCCCTCACTATAAGAACTACTCCCGCATCCATATGAGGTACCACCACCCGGCAACTTCCTGCCCCTGCCGACGATATTTTGAGTGTTGCGGCTCGGATTTACTAGATCAATTATTTCTTGATCACTTTTGTACTGCTCAGCACCGCAAGAAATTGCTTCTTTTATGGCCATCATTTTCGACTGTGAAAAAGAAAGAGAAAAAAAGAAGTTAAAAACAAATAAATATATGTTATTAAAGCATGTATAAATTAAATTACTTACATATTTGTCTTGATTTTCCTCGGACATAATGCCATTCTTATTTGTGCGTGCCCTCTTCCAAGTTTGTAAGGTCCTCGTAAGCCCCATGCGTGACTTTCTGTAAAATATCAAATAAATTAATAACAAGATCTTTACCAAAAAAAATTAATAACAAGATACAAATAAACAATATAAAAACTTTTAAATGATCACAAAAACTCTAACGATTCTTACATATTCGCTCCTTCCTTGAGCGAATGATTTTTTCCCTTGATGTGTAGAAACTTTTTTTTCGAGCGGTTAACTGTATTAACTTCACTTCTCCTCACCCGATTCGGGTGGGACCAATACCGGCACAAATCAAGCCACTCCCCTGCTGATCTGTTGCCCCACGTAGAACTCGATGGGGGCAGTACAAGCGCCGCCTCCTTGGGCGAATCTTAGATAGAATAATAGTCAGCCTTTAGCTTGTTCTTATTTTTGCGCCAAAGTAGCCTCAACTTACAGTTAATTCCAGTTTTTATCCTTTCTCCTACTAAATATGTTTTCCCGCCATAAGTCACAGTTTCACGACTATCCAACCAACCCGTCAGGTTGAAATAGGTCTACATGTAAACATATGCATTTAAATAAACAAACAATTTTCAACTAAAACAGTTAATAAGACTAGATGTAACGCAAAGAATTAATACCTCAAATGTAGGAAAGATATGGGTTTTGAGGTGCAATGGTATCTCTTCCCACTCGCAAGCAAGTGGAAGTGGTCGGATTGTTTCCCCCATCAGAGAGCTCAACATCGCACCATGATCGCCTAACGGATGGAAGCTATTAAGATCATAAATATCAGATGTAACTGGCAGAGGTCCTCCATGCGCCCTATGCGCCCTCCTTAGGCTCGTATTAACCGTAACCATATGTGGTATCGGGTCACCTGCAAAGATTAGTTATTCAAGTTAATGATTCGTGAAAATTCAAGCAAAAAAATTAACAATAAGAGTTGACATAAAATAAAAATAAATCACAATTTCTTACTTTCACAATTGCTAGGTACGGACTTTGTAGGTCGTCTAGGTGGAGTACCACCAGCATCCCCACCGTGTGATCTACCACCTACACACGCCATCTGTAATATAACAAGTACATGAACACACAATTTCGTGGACCGGTTAATGCCAATACACAAATTCATAAAAATTTACACATTTAAACATATAAGAACAATTCCATTAAAAAAATTACACATCTAAAGATTAAATCATTGTTTCATTCAAATTACAACTTAAGATCAATTATCACAATCTGAATCATCGCTAGATAAAACTTCTTCAACAACATTATTAGGGTTCACTTCATCATCATCAGACATTTCAGTATCATCATCATCAAGGGCATGTGCAACATCATCATCTTCATTATTGATTAGATCATCATCGTCTTCATTAACCTGTGTGGCGGACACTTCTGCCGATTCGTCATTCAAACCAAATTTGTATCCTCCAAACAAGTCAACCCAACATTCAGCGTAAAATGTGATGAACTGCTACCATGTATAACATCTTGATCGGACTCTTCAACATCGCCATGATAAACATGTTCGACCACCTTCCAACCCTTTGGTTTTCTAGCAAGGTCTTCAAGGTAAAATACTTGTGATACTTGTGTCGCAAGAATGTATTGGTTATTTTTGTGAAATTCCTTATTAGTCAAAATATGATGTATGCCCTGCTCAATGTAAGAACGTCTATTGCGTTTCGTACAATTTGGGGGGTTAATGGTGTCAAACCATTTACATCGAAACAACACAACCTTGCGGTTGCCGATATAAGTGAGCTCCAGAATTTCTTTGAGTTGACCATAATACATCTCTCCATCAAGCCCGACTGTTGAAACACCGCTGCATTGAGTGGTGTGAAGTTTATCGCGTTCATGTATCACAAACCTCACACCGTTAACTACGCAAGCGGGGTATGTACATGCACTAGTATGTCCACATGCCAAAGAGAATAACTCTTCATTACAGTCGCCTGTCGTTTTTTTTCACGAATCTACGAAAGAGATACAAAAATATTTAGATATATGAGCAATAACTCTAAGGTAATATATCTAATGTATTTACCTTGTGACTAAACCAGGTGGGAAACCTCGTTTCCACGTTATCAGGCGATTCTCTGCAAAAGTTCATGATATTAGGGTAAGTCATCCCGAAAGAAGATTTTTTAAAATATAGATAAGGAAGAAACATACTCTTTGTAAGCCAAGATGTCTGATTCGATTTCAGGACTGTTGTTAAGTATATACCATACAACTGCCCGCGTAACATACTAAACTCATATGAATATCTTTGACTCTACCCATCAGTTTCCATGAGGACCGGAACACCTAGAATTTATCTTTTTGTTCAGGCAAACCGTCGTCATTCCTGTCAAGACGGCTAAATCTCGTCTCGACATCCTCAGCAAGATAACGCGAACAAAAAGTTAATGCTTCTTCTGCAACATAACCCTCCTTAATAGAACCTTCAGGCTTTGCTTTATTTCAGACATAATTCTTTAGCTTATTCATGTATCTTTCAAATGGATACATCCACCTGCAGCGAATGAGGGCACCTAGAGCCTCATCGGGTAGATGTACAACCAAATGAGGCATTATGTCAAAAAAAGCAGGAGGAAAGATTTGCTCTAAATTAATCATCACACTGATCAACTGGTTTTTAGCTTTTACCATGTCCTCCTCCGTCAAAATTATAGAACAAAGCTGCTTAAAAAACAAGCAAAGCTGGATTATAGGATCTGCAATGTTTTTGGGCAAGTATTGTTGTACTCCGTAAGGAAGTAACCGTTGCATCATTATATGACAGTCATGAGATTTCATGCCCGTTATATTGTCATAATTAACGGTGACTTTTTGCTTAAAGTTGGATCCAAACCATCAGGTAGTCTAACTCCTTTGATGAATTTACAAAAAAGTTCCCTGTTAGCTTTGGTGAAAGAGTACTTTGGATGAGGCTTCTCAAACTTCCCGTTTCCTTTTGGAACTAACCACAACTCGGGTCGAACTCCCAATTTTTCCAAGTCTTGCCTTGCCTTTGCCGTGTCTTTGGATTTGTCGTTTTGTAACAAGATATTCAATATTGCCTCAAGCACGTTCTTTTCGATGTGCATGACATCCAAATTGTGTTTTAGTAGAAGAAAGGGCCAAAACTCAAGCTCCCAAAAGATATAACGCTTAGTCCAATAAAATTCAACATTTATATTAGGAGGTGGGTTGGTTTTCTTAATTTCTGGATGCTTCCCCGGCCTACGTTTCAAGAGGCTATCAATTTGTAACTGGATATCAATTTCGGTAAACTTTCCCGGTTTAGGCTTCCGTTCGGCTTTACCATGGAATTGCCTAGTTTTACTCCTTAGATAATGATTTGTTCTTAACCATCTTCTATGACCAACATAAACGATTTTGTTCTTGATAGCCATCGATGGAGTGTCCTTGTTACAACTGGGGCATGCATAGTAGCCTTGCCTAACCCACCCAGAAAGACTACCCCGAGCTGGAAAATCATTGATGGTCCATAAAAGCGCCGCTTTCATATCGAAATAAGTACCCGTAGCAGCGTCTTTCGTCCTGACTCCTTTCCATAAATCTTTGAGTTCTTTAATCAAAGGCGCCAAGAAAACATCAATATCTTTTCTAGGTGATTTAGAGCCGGGAATTAACATCGTCAACATTAAAGAAGTTTCTTTCATACACATCCACGGTGGTGTGTTGTATGCTGTCAATATGACCGGCCACATGCTGTAACTTTGACTCATAATGCCATAAGGATTAAAACCATCAGCAGCCAACCCTAATCGAACGTTTCTAGGGTCACTAGAGAAATCAGGTAGCATCATGTCAAAATGTTTCCATGCTTTACCGTCACACGGGTGATTCAACTTGCCATCCTTGGACTGTCCAGTAGCATGCCAAGTCATCCACTTTGCTATGTGTTTTGTGTTGAACATGCGTTGAAGTCTAGGTTTTAACGAAAAGTAACGCACTACCTTGTTTGCAACCAACTTCCCCTTTGCTTTCTTTGGGTCTTTATATCTACTCTCTCCGCAGACTGGACAATTATCCCTCTTTTTGTTATCGTCTGATCCCCAATATAAAAAATAATCGTTTATACAAGCATGAATCGATTCGTATCCTAACCCGATCTTTCTGTATGTCTTCTTGATTTCATAGTATGACGATGGGAAATTGAAACCTTGACTACGGGTACAAAACTTCTGGAGACAAGCTAGAATCTGGTTAAACCCTACATCACTAATTTTATTTAAAACCTTGATGTGTGCAATCTCTGTTGTAAATTCCAATGTAGTCAAATTGGTAAGCGTGTTCAACCTTTGGGTGGACCTACTAAGTAACTCTTCAAACTCGTTATTAGGACCCGTTGTTTGATCAGGTGGAATTTGAGTCGGAGGAGTTTGAGTCAGAGGAGTTTGAGTCGGTGGAGTTTCGACATTAGTTATAGAAATATCTTCTAAGAACGTACTCATGTCAAGGTGTCAGGTGAATGTGATACTGATGTAGGAAGCGGAAGAATCGGTTCATCGTGATATTTCCAAGTGGTATAATATTCGTCCCACCCGTGTTGGGATAAGTGTACCTCAAGAGTGTGGAGGTCAACCAATCTCTCACAGTTACAACAACGTTTACATGGGCAACGGATCATTTGTGTGATGGGGTGCACAAATGTCTTACAATGCTCGAGGAATCCAAAAAGACCATATAAAAATTCATCGGAATTACGATTGGATATAGTTGTCCAACTCTTATCAATTATCATAACTGCGTTGTAAATAAACATTATTCAAATAAATGATTTAATTAAACACCTTAAAACAAATAATCAGGAATGTTTTTTCACCTACTAGTGCACTATGGAAGGCAATACTAACCCACTCTTTGAATGTTTCGTCTCATATATAAATGCGTATAACTGATTTACTATTCGAGAAAATTTCGGCAGCATTTCCCCTCTACTCCCCAAATATGTGTTTAAAGACATATTCGTAGGAGTAAAGGAGAAACACTGTCGAAATCATCTCAAATAATAAACCAGTTATACGCATTCATATCCTAAATGAGACAAAACATTCAAAAAGCAGTCCCAAAACTGGGGACTTTCCGAAATTAATTTCTAATAAATTAAGTTCTGACGGGTTTTCTAAGGTTGATTAATTTCCGACGGGGCTTTTCCAAAATTACTCGACTACAATCCTAAAACAATCCTAAAATTATTTACTACAAAAGACTAACAATATATAATATAATAAACATATGCATAATATTAATTGCACACCTTGGTCACGGCTGAAATAAACAAAGATTGAAAGATAGAAAAAAAGGTCCGGATGAGGAAGTTGTCCCGACTGTCCCGGTGCTAACCAAACACAAACATAAAATAAAAAAATCTAAATTAGTTGGTTTCCGAGATTTTATCTAATTTGAAACAAACACTAAAACAATTTCAAAAAAAAAACATTACCTTTTATACGACTGTGACTCGGGAATTCGGTTCTCGGCTATGACTCGGGTCTTGGCCACGATAAACATATAAAAAATTAAACTCGTGCATATATATATATATATATATATATATATATCTTTACATTATATATAAGAGGAGGGATATGCCACATAAGCATGCTATAAATCCACGTCATCACCATTCGGGTCGTGTCCTGTACCGGGCTTATATTCACATTCAACCCGGATAATGTGCATATTCAACCGAAAACTTTTCAGCAAAGATGTGTCTCGAAACCCTAAACTTAAACCCTCACAAACTAATCATCCCACACAAATCTATCCATCAACACTTTGAATCCCAATCAATGGGGATTGAATTGAAGATAACATAACCTTGAATTCAAATTAATAGAGATTGGATTGAAGATAACATATCATCTTCAATCGAAGATGCATAAGATGCTCCTGAGTCACTTGAGATTGAAGAAGATTCTAAGGTCATTTGATGTTTATCTAATTCAGGCATGCATCATAAGAATATAGAACCAGTAGTCTCATCAATCTACTCGCTAAAACCTATTAATAATTACTATTATTAGTTCGATTTGGCTATGCAGCGCAATGATATGAAAAGAAGGAGTAACATGAACTTTTAAATGGTTTGCGATTCAGAAACATTCTCGTGTCCGTTTGTTATTGTAGAATTTCGTAGAATACAGAGGGTACTTACCGATCCTATTCTTGCTACTCATGTTACAAATTTGCTCTATCTGATATGATAATATGTATAATAGGCTTCTTCTTATAACTTGATGGGCAAAAATGAGGACAAAGTCGAGAAGCCTATGATTTTGACAACTGAAACAACCACCCTTTCAGTGCAATTGACTTATTCGGTGGTAAGTCATTGTTATCATCTTATTTTTGGTTGTGATCGTATCGATTTTTTGGGTTATGATAACATATTTTGGGGTTGTAATCATACTGTTTATTGTTGTATTGATTTATGCTCTTCAAAAGTCGGTATTAGTACTTCTAATGGGTAAAAACCGTTTTTAAACATCTTTATAACAAGACTAAAAACCAGTTTGCCCAATTCGAGATTGAAAACAAGGTTATCAGTAGTTGTATAGAACCCGCTTGAGGAATTTATTTGTAAATTCATGTCGAAAGCTGAAGGCTTGCAAGCAAGAGGACAGAAAAAACATTCATTTACACCTGATAGGATTATACCTGCTTTAGTTGGGCTGAGATAAAAAAAACATGCGGAATGCCCATTTATAACTTGTGAAACGAAAAGTCCCCACTCGATCCCAAGTAGATTTACCCGTTTTATCCTATTAGCCAATTTCATTCTTATGTTGACCCTGTATATCCCCGTATGTAACTGTATTAAAAATGTAAAAAGTCAACAATTTCCTTTTCTAATATATTGGAATGTGATTATTTTTAGTTACGGCTGATTTATCTTTTATTTGTTTCTGGTCAAGGATTGCAAAGTGCACAACTCACATCACGTGTCTAGCCTCTTACTGTTCGAATTTTACTGGAATTTGTTTTTGCGTGTTATTAGCTGTTTAGTTCTTAGGAGATTAGTTTCCTAGATTTACTTTTATGTGTCAATGAATGATCAGGTATGTCTTTCAGCAGGACAGTAGATTCATGCATTGTTAAACAGAGATCCTGCTAGCTCTGTAGATCAAATGGTGGTTCCAGTGCAATAAAATAGCTTGCAATTTTTCGTGGTATAGATTAGCCTTTGATTCGCTGCAAGGTATGTTCGTTTGTTTTTTGTTCTGGAAAAAAAATTAGAGTTGTCGATTTTGACCCATTTATTTAAAAATGGGTCATTCATGTTATATGTTCCTATCTTTATAGTAATCAATAAGCTCAAATGAGAGACTGCTAACTTGTTGTAACTGAACAATTTTTGAAGTATGATGGATTCATGTCGTATATTGATTTTGATTGGGTCTTCCACTTCATTCAGGCCTTATGCGAAACTGGCAACAAATGACTTATTTCTTAGTGATTTTTTGCTTCAGGTCCCAGTGCATCTTCGGACTGATCATTCAGTTTCAAGCAAATATGGAATTCACAGAAACAATGAGAGATTTGCCTTTCTCAACTGTGAATCAAAAGCTTTCCAAAACATGGTGGTTGTTCCACCAAGATTTGTATCGTGCATCAGAATTTATTTGAAAATTTTGGTTGAAGTTGAACTACTGAAAAGATGTTCTTTATGTAAAGTGTTACCAGGTATGGAACTCTTTGTATTCGTGAGAATCCACACTGCATTTTCATTACCACAAATCGTGATGCGACTGTAAATATGTCCGATTTGCAAGAAAGGCCAGGGGGTGGCTGTATTATTTATGCAATCTGCGGGTCAACACAAAAGGAACCTATTGTAATTGGAAACCCATATACCTTTTATTGAATTTTTACAAAAGTAGTGATTCTTATATCAATAAGTTAATTCAAAAGAATCTCCTAACATTAGACATTTTTCAAAAGCAGATGGTTTGGAAAACAGCCTATTTATTTAATTCTTTGAAAACAGACCATATATGTTATGAGGGTGTTTGGATTAGCTTATTCGGGCTCAATTTTGTGGTTAATTTTGGGTTTCACTCAGTTGATCTTTCAATGACTATTATCCATGGAGCTGATTTACACCTCGATTAGTGATAAAAACAAATAAAATGAGACCTAATATAGTTTTTACTTGCACTTATACAGGTACAATGATGCGAGTGTCAAAAATCAGAGCCTAATGCAAAAGTGCTTCATAGTGCAGCTCCTGGATTCGGACATAGCTCTCCAGCACAGTACATATTGTATGCATCTACGTAAATCTTAAAGATACAAACATTTATATAATTCTTTAAATAAAACTACATTTATATATACTCATGTACGTGCCACACTTTCTATTAACATTTAAACTTGAAATCATTCCAAGAATAAAACCACAACAATAATCATTTACATTTCACTGTAGGGTGTTAAGTTGACTGACTCAGATTCAGCAACAATGTACTTATGAAAAATATACTGAGTTTGCAGATGTTCAATCATCAACAAACAAATGAGCGTTCTGGTCTAGAAAACTGAGGTCATGTTTGGGATGGGTCTGCAAAATATGATATTCCTTCTGAAGCTGAAAAGGAATGACAAGGAACATGAATTCAAGAGGTATGTGCACAAGGACAACGATAACCTTTTTAAAACTAAACTTACTCATCAAATAAGTTTGGATTTCTTACCGTCTAGCTTGGTATCTCCACGTGCTCGAGGTAAATCATTCCTCTTTATATATAAGGGATTCACTTATCTTATCTATGCCAAATTGAAAATGCTTAGGTAAAGGCGAACTGTAGTAACAGATTGTAATTATTAGCCTCTGAAATTCCTAGAAATAAGTAAATGGCCTTCAACTCAAATAGCTGCTAATCTGATTTGCATTTGGATACACCAGATTGTCTTTTTGTATAAGCAAACCCCAAACACCCAGTTAGCATAAATACATTTTTATATCCCACATTTATTCTATTTTATTTGAATGTTAATAAGCCAATTTATACATGATGCATCACTATTGTGATCATTTCATTGTTCTTTAATTTTCATGTCGACACAAATATACACTTTTCTTGGCTTCACTTTTACTATCTCTAGAAACACTATTTGAAAGGGTTTGACTTTGATTTGCTTATTTAAGGGTTTATCCCCTCAATTTGGAAAGAGTTTACTCGACCAAGGTGAGTCCGAAAAGACTAAAATCATACGATGTAAAACAGCAAAACCAAGCGAAGTACAGGTAGGTACATCAGTGTTTTTGAAATAGGATGTTAGCCTTCATAACGATTTACCACCAAAAGAGCAAGTGATACTGAATAGTCGACCAATGATACATGAAGGTGAAGAAATAATACTATAATTCCATTTTCCATTCTACATTACTCACATAAGCCTCAAAACCCTATACGTGAATATCTACTTCTTTGCTTTTCAGTTCAACCCAATCTAAGTTGAAGGAACTATAATCTTACCTATTTTAATACCAATATGGAATGTAGGATTTGTCAAGCAGCTTAGGAGACGTTCAGATGAATGGTTGTCAAGAAAACTCGAGTTGAGCGGCAGCAACTGGTACTAATCAAAACACCAACTGAAGACCGACGAACAGGTAAGAAGATAATAGCATCAGTACTTTGATCCGTTTACTTATGACATAGCAATACATTTGAATCTACTTTTTGTTTTTCAAAAATTTGATTGGATTATATATTAATGCCTAAAGCTCATGTTCGTTACTATTTTTTTGAAGGATTGTAACCATTCATGTACGATGAATATAAACTATACAACACACCTAAATCCCCGCCGGAGCAGGGTATGTGGGAATTTCTCAATGAGACAAACCTATATGGGTAAGTGATAATAAGGTGAATGTTTTAGTTTGTTTTATAGTTTCCCGAGTGCTCTTATATTGGTTAATGAAAAACATACAGATAGAAAGATGGATATCATACAACATGTACTTACTTAAGTCGTCTACACATCAAGAAATAAGATAGTGTTGGAGTTGTAGAGAATAGATTTATTATTTCTTTTTCGAGAACTTGAAAAAAGACAAATCTTTATCTCAAACTAAAAAATGTTATATATATTGTATGAATTAGGTTGTTCTTATGTAAAAACAGAGGTGTGTGCTTTAAAGTTAGGTTGTTCTTATGTAGGAGACACCTAAAGGAATCCCTGAACAGGGTACACCTCATACAGTATGCTTGCTGATGCATAACAAGTTGGTTGGTGCTGCAAAACGTGGTGATCAAGTACAAGGTGTGATTTTTACTTAGGGAGCATATGATTAGTTCAATACGTGTTTATTTACCATGTTTGATCGATTGGTTGTTCTAACTGTTTTTTTAAATAGATCACTTGGATGTATAACACTATGAATGTCACAGTTGGCCAAACTCAAAGGACTGTGAAATCGTTATTAAAGGAATATTCTATACCATGTATCATCATTCTACATCAGCTTGCTTTAGTAAGTAAACCTTGATAACACTTTTTTGACCATTTGGTTTTCAGTTATTTTGAAATACCTATTAGAAGCCGAATTTATATATTTATTTTACCCATTATAGATAAAAATATAACCAAGTTAGGCCATTGATACTTGAGATAATGAATAGTGATCAAACAACTGCTTTAAACTCGAAGATTGGAAGTTTTATTTTTAAATATTGTCTCCCCTTGCACGATGTATATATATATGACTTAAAGATTGATACTCACTGAATATACTTAAGGGTTCTGATTTTAGACAAGATTCTACACTCAATGATCCTTCAGAGGGTTTATGCAAATTCCAAATTACATTCTCTGTTATGGACGAATGTTAATGCCTGTTATGGATCAGAGAAGTGCATAGTTGCGTATTGTAGCTTGAACCAAGATATTCTTTTTTGTTTAAAACCTCTGAAGTATCACTTAGCATTCTACAGAAGTATTGGGTCAAAAAATTTAAAGCATACATATTTGACTATAGCGTGCTTGCTATGTATAGGTGTCAAGGGATGTGTCGTCGGTTTTAGATGCGATTGAAGATGTATGTCTTATGTATCGCTTGGTAAACTTATTTCAATTAACCATTTTAACTTTAGAAACCTGTATTTAAGTGTCTGCAATAACTATCTTGGACGCTTGGTACTTGCTTTCGTATCATCTGTCTACACTCTAATGCTGGGTTGTGTTCGTAAGCTGTTCTGTGTTATTAGATGCTTAGGACTGGATAACCAGTTGCCATAAAAGTGACCGCCAAAGTAGTGTTTGACCAGGCACGAGTACTGTGCTACGCGTTCAACTTACCCTTTTTACCATTGGAATATCATTATATTAAATTATCATCTCCATGGAACTAAAGAACCGTCTTTCGACTATTTTTCGTTGCACAATGTACTCGACGTTAACTTCTTTTTTAAAAATAAATAAATCATTGCATGGTTCCTGTAAAGACATGTCATTATTCTTAAAGCTCATTTTCTCCCTGTAAAGACATCTCACTGACTTGGAGGATGATCTCCCTACTAACTGATAGACTTTTACGTAGTCTAAAAATGAATTCAGTTCAATTTGGAATTAATTATAGTATGAAACTTAGGTATTAACAAGATGCCTATTGCAATCATTTGTAGTCAACGCATTATGGGACAAAAAATCTATTGTGACCACTTTATTGTTAAAAAATTTTGAACACTAATTTAGGCTTAAAAGCAAAAGAGGATCTGGCTGCAGCTAGATAGAGGGTGAATCCATGTTTACCTACAACCATAAGCTGTCAAAAAGGACTTACTTTATTGGACTATGGAATGGTTTGCTTTGATAGAATGCTTGCTCAAGCAATGAGTGTCTTTTTTGGCTCACTTAAGTATTTGTACAGTTTTTGAGTTTATAACTTCCATCATGTTCATGTCGTCATGATTGGGTGCCATTTTTTCGACATATTTACAATGCCTCTAAACAAATTAGTTTGGCCATATCTCTAGGTTGGTGGCAGTTATTTTACTACCTACAATAAACACTATTGTTTGTTAATGATGCAGATCAGAACACACAAGCGTTCAAGGAAGTCGCGGTCATTAGGCATCCACACACATTTGGGTTTATTACTTCATTTGTCATTCTCCAGTTTCATCCTCAAACCCAATCTTGTAATTATTTCACATGTGACCATTTCACATATCAGTTCATGCAAGAAATTATGCTTATTTTTCTAGAACGCGGACTTATCTAGGTGAGGAAGAGTTATATTTAGTATATATCCTATAAAAAAATCTTTACATTAGTGATATCTTCTTGGTCAATCCAAAGGATGTTTTTAGACCGCACTTATCTGTTCGTAAAGGAATTGGTAAGTGACTGATTCTTTTTTCCCTTTTTGGATTTGTTTGCCTTTGAACGCTACATTAGTCTATTTTGGATCCGCCAGACCCGCGTATAGATAAAAATAAAAGATCAAAGTCTTTATCCTGTATTTTGCTGCAGAAATTGTGCTTTTTGGTGGCATTTTTCTATTAAGAGTATTTTCTTAAGAAGATTTTGTTTGATGATTACAGTTTTTCTTAAACGAAGAGAAGAAGACGAAGAACCTGAACACAGGGGATTCAAATAAACTAAAAGTAGAGGACATGTGGTATTTGCCTTATCTCAATGTTTTCATGATTTTTTTAATAAGTACAGGTATATATTGACTTATCAGCAAACATACATAAAAACATTATCTATTTATCAAATCTAAGTATGTTGCTAATAAGTTTACTATGTAGAGGTCTGCAACTATATAAAAGTAAGAGGATTGTGACGTATACAATCAAAAGTAGCTATGTCTTAAGCTATAGAACAATATAGAGCTTTTTATTTAACCTCCTACAAATACAGGTGGTCCTCATTGACATTCATGAATTCAGCAAGTCTAAAGCGTAAGAAGATTATCTTTATGCAATAATTTAGGTATTATGCATTTATGCCCCATTCAATCCTATTGTACAACATACTACACTAATATTGGTTACACTTTTTGCTTTAATGGTATGATAACGCGAAAGGCAAGCTGTTAGTATCCCAAACGTGTAGCATTTCTGTAGGTGAGCCATGACAAATCTACGTAAGGTTGCAACCTCTATCGTCCTAAATAAAAATGATCTGTTAGTTTCACATTCTGAGTATACCAGCCTATAAGATCCTAAGCACATAGTAAAACTACATGACACATCAATGACCAACTTTTATATTAACGAAGTAACCTATATCCGGGTTGAGTTCCTTTAAATGAATATTTTGGAAAGTTTGATTCTTCTATCAATATAAGAAAAACAAACTTCTTCCAAATATAGCTATAGTGTGTGTTCTGTAATGAAAAGTCTGCTAATTTGTTCATTTTCTTTAATGTCAACAGTGGATACATGGCTCCAGAGTACCTAGCCCTTGGCGAGTTAACAAAAAGGCAGATGTCTATAGCTTTAGTGTGCTATTGCTTGAGGTTGTCTCTGGAATGGAAAATAACATAAGCAAAACTATAGAATATGTTGATAGCTTAGATGCAATTGTAAGTATGATTTTACAAAAGAGTAATCCTTTATGAATTTATTTTCTAGATATTTCTTACTATTATTCATGAATAAAGCACGCAATCAGGCTTTTTTATCAAAATAAAGTAAGGGAAATATTGGACCTGAACTTAATGCAATTTCATCATAATAGCACTTACCAGAAAGATCAAATAAAAGCAACCAATATAGGACTTCTTTGCACCCAAGAAGATCCATCTCTCGAGAGTAGATGAATGGAATTATGACTACTGCTAAATTAACTTTGCCAATATTTGATTAAGTTTTATGTTCTTTTATTGGACGTACATTTGTTTCTTTTCCTTATTAATTCCTTCAAAAACTATGTTACTATGTTTATAACTGATTTAACTATTACTTAATCAATAGCCAACTGGCTGCTGACTGCATTTGTCTGCCTGTAACTCAAAAATCAAATAGTCATAGGCAAGCATGTAGTAATTTTAGGTTGAACGATTTGTAGGTTTGTTATCTTTGTAGTGTTGTAGGAAATAAGTTCCAAAATGTTTAAAAGTCGTGATGATAGGAATAAAAATAGAACAGTCGGGTACATTCGCGTTTTTGATAATTTGTGAAAATGAAGAAACTTGGTGGAGTTATTTTAGCATCAGTTTGTTGTGCACTACAAAACAAGTTTATTTACATGCAAAATACCACTTTTAATGTTATTCACATATTAAGGATGAGATACACGTTTAATGTCATTCACATATCGAGAATCTAACTCTAAAAAAATATTATAATTACACGTACAAGTTTTTCTAAAAAAACCTCTTTTTGGAAAAAAACGTTATGAGTTATGACCAACAAGGTAATAAAAATGTCAATTTTTAATTTTTTCTAATTAATTAATGTACAAGTCTATGATGTTGTTGTGTATAATTTTCATTAATGTTCGTACGAATTCTATACGTTTATTTCAAAAAAATAAAAAAATACATTTACTAATATATAATAAATGCAAAGTTTTTTTATTGTTTTGTTGTGTACAATTTTCATTTACGTTAATATGAATTCTATAATGTTACTTCTAAAACAATGTTACTTCTAAAACCAAAAATTATATTTAGTATTATAACAATTGCCAACAATTTGAGAGATTATATTTAGTATTATAACAAATGCCAACAATTTGAGAGATGTTGGTTATGTGCTTAAGAAATATTTGTAGAATTATTTTTTTTAAAATCAATTTTTAGTTAAATAAAAAAATGTAAACGATAATTATAAGTTATGTTCGCTCATCCAACTAGCTTAGTAATATTTTTAGATAAGACCATGAGCAATCAATTAAATAAAAACTTTCTACTATCACACTAATAACTCATACTGCACTTTAAGAAAATATATATATACAAAAAAATATTTCACAACAAAACAACGCAGCCAATAATCAAAAGTCATACTCGTCAACTGAACATTACAAACAAATATTTACCAAATAGAAAATAAACAAACGACAATCAGAAGTCATACCCGTCCATCGGACGGGTTTTGCCACTAGTATATATATATATATATATATATATATATATATATATATATATATATATATATATATATATATATATATATATATATATATATATATATATATATATATACTAGTGGCAAAACCCGCCCGATGGGCGGGTATGACGTCTAACTATTGTTTATATTTTTATTTAGCTAAATATTTGTGTTAAAAGTTATATTTTTTAAGCATAAAAATAATTTTGTTGAATTGTTTTCGTTTATTATATTACTAAGTGTATTTAATATTATGTTTCATGAATAAAATTAAAATTTTAACATAATAGATAGCAAAGCCATGCCGATTGACCCCAATGTCTTGCACGGGATTTTATTAATAAATAACTATCAAATCAATCGACAATGTGTTATGAACGAACATTTAAATAGCAATGATTTAATGAAAACAATATGTATGTATTTTATACATATAAAACAACATTTGATATTATTAAACGAATGAATGACCCCTGAAGTTCACAAGATAAATTTGAAATAGTGAAATCGACGAAGAATAGCCAATTAAATGATCGAGTGTTAAGAACATGTGAATTAAGAATAAGTTAGTTCGAAGTTGTATAATAATATTTTTTAAAAAGGTGAATCGGTTTATTACATAAACATAACTTGTAAACATAACTACGTAAGGACTAACTTAAGGTAAATAAGTTATAAGCACAACAACATATTTATAAAATATTTTAAAGAAGAAAAGTGAAACTATATGTTAACCAGAAAATGAAAAAGTTGTAATCTCAATGGAGATGGTTTAATGAAAAAAAAGTGCGAAATATACAATGATCTCAGTTCCTTAAATTCTTATACACCATAATAAAAATGTATGTACATATATAACTAAATGCTATTTATCAACTTTTAGTACTGTTGATCATAATTAAAATCTTATAAGATACTGACGTGTACCATCGGTTCTAAAGATCTACTTCGATCTAATATTATATTTTTCGAACCACTAACTGCAAATTAAAAAAGTCTACGGGTCTCGTTTTGTTAAATAAAAAAAACATGTTAATCCTCCTAAAAATTAGACAATCATAATTCAGGACAAGTTTATATAAAATATTGATATAATTTTATGTGTATCATATAATTTTATATTTATATAATATCTTAAGATCTCAATTCAATTTTATGACCACGATTATAAAAAGATGAAAATGATTATGGGTAAGATTTTGGTCTTTAAAATCTTAGTCGAAATCTTATCGGATTTTTAAAAAGTAAGAGCATATATAATTAAAGTATTATTCTATCAATTATCATCAAATAATGTCACTTACTCTAAAGTTTATTTTAAATCATTTATTCATGACTTCTGAGTTTCGTAAGAATAAATGTAGTTCAATGCAAATATAACGCTGCTAACATGTAAATCAATAAAAAAAACTATGCAAAATTGAAGAATGCTAACCGATGCTTATAGTTTTGTTCAACAACCATTAGTAGATGTTTAGATTCACTCAATCCAGTATAGGTTTATAACTAATCTTCAAATCTCAGCAAATACATGATTAACTTGTTATAAAACAACAGTTGCATCGGATAGATAATAACAACTTCTTAGATATTTAATCATATATTTCTTCCCCTCTCATTTTAGTCTAAATCGAACCATGCAAGTGCTTCTCAAAACTTGGCCACTGTTGATAAACCAAAAAATCCCATTTATTTCATTCAAGAACCGCAAATTGATTAAAGACATAGCAACCTCAGCTCTCTTCTATATAGCAACAACAAAGTTTTACAAAAATACGTCAAAAATTTCGTAACTCAAACCACAAAGCAAAGAAATTAAAGAAATTAAAGTTTTATAAAAATCAAGCATTAAGAACTATCAATAGGGGCATTTACATACGGGCTATTTAAAACTAACACACTGTCATCGCCCAAAAACTAATATTTTCAAACCCGGGTCGACTCGGTTGGGTCAACCGGTTTACCTGGTTCCGTCCGATAAACGGGTCATATTTACCCGGGTTTCACATTTTCGAAATCCGGCTAGACCCGTCGGGTTTGGGATGACCCAGGTCAACCCGGTTCTCGAGACCCGACCGGGTTTCGGCTTTTTCGGGTTTTTTTTTAGAAAGGTAATTTTACGTATTTGGGATAAAATTTTATTTTTATATATTATATTTGTTGGTAAACAATTTATATCTTCAATATACGGAGTTTTTATGAATAGTTTTTCTTAATTTTTAAAAATCTAAAACTTTTTTTTAAGCCGGGTCGACCCGGACCCGGTGACTCGACCATGGCACTCGATGTTTCTGTTTGACAAGGGTATGGGTATGGCTTTTTAAACCCACGCACCTAAAGGAAATATTTTGGAATTTTAGATAAATGATCAACAATGATACAGTCATATTAAGTAACATAGCTAATTAAATATGAAGTATATTCTTTAGAAATTGCACTTCGAGTATTTTATGTAACTACCGACCACTAAAAATTCTGAATTAGATGCTACTTAAGATTGATATATATATATATATATATATATATATATATATATATATATATATATATATATATATATATATATATATATATATATATATATATATATATATATATATATATATATATATATATATATATACTAGCTGATAGGCCCGCCCTATGGGCGGGTGGCTTTAAGAATTTGTTTGAAATAAATTGAATAAAATAAACTGTTTATAGTATGCAGCAGTCACGACTATGCTTTTGTGTTTATTAACTTCTGAGGAAAGGTCATCGACCCCATAGAATAGGGCATTAGCTACTTAGACTTTTAGAAAAATTTTGTTGCATTCATTGCCAAACACCCCTAAAGCTGCACATTTGCTGAAAATGTGCAGCTGCCATACCTTATCTCAGTGCTGCAACAACTTCTGGCGGCTTTTCTTCTTCTTGCTTTATTTGCTCTACCGACTTTAATTCTGTCGCCTTTTCTTATTCTTCTAAAGTCTCGAAACATTGAAAGCTAAAATCATATTAACTGCCGTCTTAGAAATAATAAAATTTTAGAACACCGTCAACTCATTGACACACGCCACTTAGTTTAGATTCGATGTTGTTTGATAATTTATTATATCTAACAAAACATTTAGGAGATGAACATAGACGAAGACATATGCCTTTGTTATTTATAGTTAAAACAATTTCAACATTAGATTATTATAGTATTTCCATTTACAAATAAGAAAACCCTTCTAATGATAGTTGGATATTGTTTTTAATATTTATTATCACTATAAAACAATATGACATGAACTAATGATCAGTAGTACTTTCGTACTCAATAAGTCAAACAAATTTATATAGAAACAAAAGAGTATCAACAAACTCAGTAATCAAAAGCTTATAGAAAGACTTGCTCTAGGATATTAATCTACAATTTCCTAAAGGTGGCAATCCTCTACATGATTGTGAACAATATACGGCTCACCAAGGTAATGTGAAAGTTGTGCTAATAGCTTTATGTTGTGATAAAATAAAGTTAACTCGTCACCATGAAAACTTTGAGTTCATAATCTCAATTCACTAATCCCGTAAGTGATTAAAAAAGTTAGTGGCTTTTTGAAATTTCCATATTCATAAGCAACTTCAACTCTTAGACCTCATTTAGCAGGTACTCAATTACAATAACAAAATACATATGACAATTCAGGATAACATCATATCAAGTGACAACCAATAAGTTAATCATACCAACGTGGCTTATGTAAAAATTAAGAAGTTAGTTAAAAAGTTAAATATTTCAAAATCATGTATTAAAATCAAATGCAAACTTGGAAACCTTAGCTTACAAATTTTCACACCTGCATATAGAACATTTTTTATTATTCTTAAACAAATAATACAGTGTAAGTTTGTTTGCAGTAAAAAATCGCTCACATAGCTAGTCTCATAAGCTATTTGTTTTCACTATATTTCGTCCTAAGTTTTGTAGACCATGTCATTTCTTTATTTTTTTTTCTCACATTTAATAAATGATACGCAAAACACATATCTCAATTAATAAGACTCACCACTATACATAAATAGGGAGTACGAAATACAAATAGAGCCCAATAATGTGGAGCTATCATGCTTTTCATCACTTTCAGGAATTTAGTTTGTTAATTAATGCACTTATAAAGTTTAAAGAGCTTGTTGATGCATACCTTTACCAATGCATTGAATCTTCTATCTAGATTTAATTCTATCTAGTTCCAGGGTCATGTGAAGAGAATGATATTTAAATGGTAAATATTCTCCCACAAAAGTCAACGAACGACATTGCGATCTTGTTAATCCTGAGTCTCCTGATGACAACAAAAAGATAAATATTTACCTTAGTTCACTCTGTTTCTTTATGCATGTGATTTTCGGGATTTTCTTAAAAGACCTCTATGTTTTGATTTTCAATATCTCATGAAGTTTTTTCCGCCTCGTCAGTCTTCTATTTCTGCCATACCATTTGTACTCCAGCGTCTTGCTTCTTTTTAAAATTTGGCAACCTGAAATCCACACATTAGAATTCAAGACATCTAATATAATTACTGATCTAAATATAGAACACAATTAATTTTGCAACATATTTTACAGTATCATATATTAGTTTCTTATCTTGTTAAACTTCGTATTGGTATAAAGATCGGTTTTACTCGATTATTAACATGAAATCTACCTTGGTTTAAACCAACATCAGAACCTTCAAAAGTATAAGTTGGTGCTTAGATAATTTTAGGGGTATAGATATCATGATTTAATAAAAGCTACATACAGTTCCATTTATGCCACAATGTTACTTGCGGTCATTAAACATCGAAATTTTAGAGCTTACTCTTTTCTCAAGAAAAAGAAGGTTGTCAAATGCTTTTGTAAAAACATTGTTTTGTAAAAAAACATTGTTTTGTAAAAAAACATTGTTTTGTAAACGCCTAATTTGTTCTACAATAACAATATCCCAAACACCGTGTAAGTACAATTGGTTATAAGATATAGTAGTGGTATGAGAGTGACTTACAACAGCACACCATAGAGACATACGTCCATATTTTCTTCCAAGAATCAAGTCTTGGGAGTTAGGTCTTAATTAAATTCAAAATGCAAATAATTAGACTGTTGTGATCAGATTAGGTAGTACTATAATTTATGTTTTAGATTATTTGGAAATATAGTGTTTATATTTGAAGGCTAAGCAGTTTGGGGGTTGATTTTAAGTTAGTAATACATGTTTATTGTTTTAAAGCACAAAATTAAGTGTTTACTATTAATTAGCATAAAAAGAAATGTGCTTGAACCTGTGAGAAACGAATATTACCCAGAACAACCGAATAAATAGTGACGCCCCCTTCATTACTGGCATAAAAAAGTTGAATATTTAATGTTTTATTCACGCAGCTTATTCTTCTTTCCCAATAACATCATATTATTCTCAATTATCTGTAAACATACATTAAACAACTCAAAATGCTATTTTTAAACAAAATCAACAATGGTGTTTTAAAGGTTGCATTTATAAAACCATATTTTCAAATTTCAAATAGCATGTCTCGACCACCTTTCTTAAAACCGTGTTTTCAATTTTAGAAAAGCGCAGATACTAACTGTTATCAATTATGTGAAACACTATTTTTTGGTTACCAAATTTGCAAACGCAACCTCAAACACGTTCTAAGTAAAGATTTACAACAACCTTTAGATGGGTTGACAATATATTCTTCACTATTCTCTAACTCATGCCTCGCAACATTACAGACCTAAATGAAATTCTCACTTATGGCACTTTTACAACTATAAGCTAATCCAAACACTATTGTGTTTTTTATATAACTATAAGCTATTAAAACTTTTTTATATTCTAAATAAGCATAATCTACCATTATGTTTTATTATATGTTACTAATCTTAGATAAACACTATAACTGATTTGGGATCACAATCTTTCCTCTCTTCTTTTGCCAGCTGAGATAAAGATGCTTTAAGAATGGTTCTAAAGATGAATTCAGGCCTCCAACAGTTCAAAACATATTTTAGAATCATGTATATAGTGATAAATATTATCCATAGTGTCACTAAGAGTATATAGTTCTTTATATACTTTTAGTTGAGGTGAAGAATCAAAGTTAACAACGTGCACGATGCATACATTCTGCTTATATAAGTTGATTGTAGAAAATAGTACCTTCTTAGAAGATTGACCAACTTCAGTTACCAGTTTCCTCAACTTCTCTTGATCGCTACTCTGAATAGAGATAAATAAAAGGGTAAGTATCAACTTACCGATTAAAAGAAAGTGCTATATAGAAAAATATGATGTTTTGGTTTTTTAGCTCTAAATAATAGCTATCGTATAAAGAAGCATCACCAATGGGATTTAATCTTACATGGATTGACTTCTATTAACAAAATTTTGTGGTGCATGAATGGTGGTAATGCACAGCTTTGCAAACTCTAAACTGAGAGTACTGACCGTATGAGGGAAAACGAAATACAATAGAAAATAATCAGTAGCTACATCGGAAACTGAACCCCATCAGAAAACATCTAAACTTTTAAATTTCCTCCAAGAAAAACATTTTCCATACATGAAAGTGGGAAAAAAAATTCCTACAACAATCATATAAGTAAAATATTACAAAGAGTATCATCCACAATCCATGAATTACCTGGTAAAAGTACAAAAATGACCCATTACGAAATCATCAGTATGGAAAGTCTAATTTGACTTTGAAAGTTACTGTTCTTTTTTGTGATCTTCTGTCAAGCATCTTTGTTATTGTAAACTTTTAAACATACTATGGATCTGATTTTTGTCTACACTCTTGAGTTTTATATTAACTAATCCATTACCACCACAAACAAAATGAAAACTTGTTTTATGTGATGGTCTTCAAGTAACCTAAAATATAATATGAGTTTGAGTGTCATTACATCGACACATAAAAAATGCATCTTGCTAAAAGCTTCATGTTTATTAGATTTTGCTTTCATAAAAATTTCTTAAGAACGAGAAAGTTTCAGGTTTATTAGATTTTGTTTAAGATTATAGATTTAAAAATCCTTAAGAACGTGAAAAATCGATACTGATAATTCTTTTAGTCATTTCATCAAGTGCGCACATACAAAACATCACTCGGTTAACATCAACCTCAGAAATCAGTACTGATAAGTCTTTTAATAACAATTACTTTTTAAAACATTCTAAAAATTAAATCCTAAATTAAACATAATCCTTAATCAATAATCACTAATAAAATATATATCTAAAAATCATTTAAAATTATCGTATAATTCCATCACGAAAATTACAAAAAATCAAATCAATCAATAAAAATCACATAGTAAATTAAGAACAATACCTGTAAATGTTTTTGGCGAATCGTAGTTCCATACCGATAGAAAATGAAATCTAAAAGCTTTAAGATCCATTTGAAAACAGTTTTGATTAGATTTTTGAATGAAAGGATTATGGAACTGGGTATCACAATTGTTGTGAGATCTGTGTTTTTTTTGTTGATTTGATCTGATCCGGATTTAATGAATGAGGCGTTACCTTTTTGTGTTGACCAATCATAAAGACCAAATCATAAGTTAGTTGCTAAGTATTGGGCGGGAATTGGTACATAAAAGGAAATCTGGTTAGGGGGTTTGACGTGGCATTGTTGTTGAATATTATTAGTTACTTATCCTTCCTATATAAGGGTTTTGGATATATATATATATATATATATATATATATATATATATATATATATATATATATATATATATATATATAAGTCGAAATCGCTAAATAAATATTAAGGCATATATAAGCCGAAATCCATTAAGCCTAAAAGAATTAAGCCGAAATCAACTATATATATATATACTAAGCGAAATCAACTAAGCCTAAATCAACTAAACCTAAATAAGCCGAAATCAACTAAGCCTAAATATAATCCGAAATCAACTAAGCCTAAATATAACACGAAATCAATTAAGCTAAAATAAGCCAAAAACAACTAAAAAATTAGCTCATACCGTGGTGGTGCTGCTACAGTTGCTGCTGCCGCCGGCGTTGCTAATTGTTACTGCTGCCGTGGCGGTGGTGGCGGGTGGTTGCTATCACATTTAGAATAAACACAATTACTAAATAAAAAATTAATAGATAACAAAAATTTAATAGAACAAAAAATTAAACAGAATTGAATTACCTTATCCGAAATTAAACAAAAAACATAATTAGTGCTCGTGTGCGAGTGTCGTGGTGGTGGTGGTGGAATGAGACGGTCTTGGTGGTGGTGGGATGATATGGTGGTGGTGGGATGAGACGGTGGTGGTGGAATGATGAATGAAGAATGATGTTCAACGGTGGTGGTGGTGGAATGATGAAGATGAATGAATGAATAAAGATGTTCCCGTTTTTTTTTTTAATAAAGATGAAGATGAATGAATGATGATGTCTGTCGTGGGTTTAATTGTTGATAGAATTTAGGGTCGAAATTTAGGGTCGAAAATTTCGACCCTAAATTATTTTAATATTTAGGGTCGAAATTTTCGATCCTAAATATAAACCGCGAATTTTTTTAATTTTGGTAAGGAATTTTAAAATTTTCGTGAAGTTTTTGAAAGTTAAAAGTTTTAGTGCCAAATTTAGGGTCGAGATTTCGACCCTAAATTTTGAAACTAGAATAGTTTTAAATTTAAAATGTTTTAAAAAATTAATAAATAGTTATAAATTACTAAATTATTTATATAAAAAATTAACAAATTATTTTATTTATATAAAATATTAATAAGTATCACTAATATATTTTATTTATGTAAATTTATTTTATATATTACAATAGTTACGTTTTAAAATAGTAAATTTCGAAACTAGAATCATTTTAATTTTAAAATATTTTAAAACATTAATAAATAGAGTTTATAATTACTAAATTATTTATATAAAATATTAAAAAATTATTTTATTTATATAAAATATTAATAAGTATCACTAATATATTTTATTTATGTAAATTTATTTTATATATTACAATAATTACGTTTTAAAATAGTAAATTTCGAAACTAGAATAATTTTAATTTTAAAATGTTTTAAAACATTAATAAATAGAGTTTATAACTACTAAATTATTTATATAAAATATTAACAAATTATTTTATTTATATAAAATATTAATAAGTATCACTAATATATTTTATTTATGTAAATTTATTTTATAAATTACAATAATTACGTTTTAAAATAGTAAATTTCGAAACTAGAATAATTTTAATTTTAAAATGTTTTAAAACATTAATAAATAGAGTTTATAATTACTAAATTATTTATATAAAATATTAACAAATTATTTTATTTACATAAAATATTAATAAGTATCACTAACATGATATGAGTCAATAGGGTATCGTATTACATGATATGAGTCAATATGGTATCATATAACAAAATATGAGCCAATATGGTATCATATAACATGATATGAGTGAATAGGGTATCGTATTACATGATATGAGTCAATAGGGTATCATATTACATGATATGAGTTAATAGGGTATCGTATAACATGATATGAGTCAATAGGGTATCGTATTACATGATATGAGTCAATATGGTATCATATAACATGATATGAGTCAATAGGGTATCGTATAACATGATATGAGTCAATAGAGTATCGTATTACATGATATGAGTCAATATGGTATCGTATTGCATGATATGAGTCAATAGGGTATCGTATTACATGATATGAGTCAATATGGTATCATATTACATGATATGAGTCAATAGGTTATCGTATTACATGATATGAGTCAATAGGGTATCGTATTACATGATATGAGTTAATAGGGTATCATATTACATGATATGAGTTAATGTGGTATCGTATTACATGATATGAGTCAATAGGGTATCGTATTACATGATATGAGTCAATATGGTATCGTATTACATGATATGAGTCAATAGGGTATCGTATTGCATGATATGAGTCAATAGGGTATCGTATTACATGATTTGAGTCAATATGGTATCGTATTACATGATATGAGTTAATAGGGTATCGTATTACATGATATGAGTCAATTGGGTATCGTATTACATGATATGAGTCAATGTGGTATCGTATTGCATGATATGAGTCAATAGGGTATCGTATTACATGATATGAGTCAATATGGTATCGTATTACATGATATGAGTCAATAGGGTATCGTATTGCATGATATGAGTCAATAGGGTATCGTATTACATGATATGAGTCAATATGGTATCATATTACATGATATGATTCAATAGGGTATCGTATTACATGATATGAGTCAATATGGTATCATATAACATGATATGAGTCAATATGGTATCATATAACATGATATGAGCGAATAGGGTATCGTATTACATGATATGAGTCAATAGGGTATCATATTACATGATATGAGTCAATAGGGTATCGTAGAACATGATATGAGTCAATAGGGTATCGTATTACATGATATGAGTCAATATGGTATCATATAACATGATATGAGTCAATTTGGTATCATATAACATGATATGAGTCAATAGGGTATCGTATTGCATGATATGAGTCAATAGGGTATCATATTACATGATATGAGTCAATAGGGTATCGTATAACATGATATGAGTCAATAGAGTATCGTATTACATGATATGAGTCAATATGGTATCGTATTGCATGATATGAGTCAATAGGGTATCGTATTACATGATATGAGTCAATATGGTATCGTATTACATGATATGAGTCAATGTGGAGGGAAAACATTGGAGGGAAAACATTGGCGGGAAAACATTAGAGGGAAAACCTTGGAGGGAAAACCTTGGAGGGAAAATATTGGAGGGAAAATGTTAACAATGTCCCTCACTTTTTTAGCATAAAAGCAGAACCACACACACTCCTTATCATCACAACCACCAGCAGATCACACACACTTATCATCACAAACACATTGTTATTATGAAGATGTTGAATCATGAAGCTTTTTCGTGTACGTGTGGACGTGGAGACGTGGTTCTTCGACAATCGTGGAAAGATGATACCTTTGGTAGACAGTACTATGCTTGTCCACGTTCAAAGGTGCAACCTTCAGTTTCATATGGATGTGGATTTTTTATGGAAAGACGAACGAGTCAGACTACTTGTCAATTATCTTGGAGGTTCAATGAGCTTTTCTCCTCCAAGCTCTTCTTCAAGACCTTTAACGAGCTTTTCTCCTCAAAGCTCTTCTTTGAGACCTTCAAGGACTCCAATTTATTCTCCAAGCTCTTCAACGTGTGCAAACTGTGTGCGCTTGAATGGAATGATAATGGTACTTGAGAGTACAGTAGAGTTGTACAAAAATTGCGATAGGCACACAATGGATTCAGCTGCACTATTTCACGACCTTTATGATGACATGGGGAACCTTAGTTTGAACTAGTTTGTGATGTGTTTTTTTTCGTGTTTACGAGTCTAATATCGTAGTAATATCCATGTTTAATTAAGCGCGTGTTTAAGTGTCCGTGACGAATAAAATTATGTTTAGGAGTGTTTGTCTGTAAGTCTCCCATGTGATATTACAAAAGGTTTTATGTAATATTTGGAATAAATAAATATTTGTTTTATAAATGTCTCATTTTTATTATATAAACGTCGCAACTGTTCGTAAAGTCTAATGACTTTAAGTCCCCGTATCGAATAAAATGTATCGTTAGGCGTTTTGTTCGTATCTTCTAACATAAAAGTTTCATAAGTTATATATAAGTATAATAATAATAATAATAATAATAATAATAATAATAATAATAATAATAATAATAATAATTCAAAATTTATTTTAATAATTATGAAAAAAATATTTTTTGCAATTAAAACACATTACCATTGAATACATATATTAAAATTTAAATATATACATATATTAATATTTAAAAGGATTCAGACTAAAAGAAAATTTTAAAAATATATTTAATAATTTAGGGTCGAAATTTCGACCCTAAATATCAACCGCGAATTTTTTAAATTTCTCGTGAAAATTTTTGGTGTGAAATTTTAAATTTTTCGTGAAAATTTTTTAAATTCTAAATTTAGGGTCGAAATTTCGACCCTAAAATATTAACTTTAAAAATAAACTTTTTAAAAATTGTTTTTAATTATTAAAAATATATTATATATTACATAAATTAAAATTATTGAAAATTTTAAATTTATGGTCGAAATTTCGACCCTAAATTTTTGGACCCCACCACCTTTTTGACCAGCCTTTTGGGTTGAAAAATTGTGGGCCCTCTTAATTTAGGGTCGAAATTTTCGACCCTAAAAATCGCCCGACCCTAAACCATCATTTTGTTGTACTGCATATTATAAGAATAACACATAAAGAAGTTGTTGCAGATTAAATATCGTCTCTTTGAAGGTGAACATGTCCCACATAGGTGGATTTGCAAAAGTTGGGATGTGTTTTTATATCTCAGAAAACGAAAAGTCAACCTAGTTGTATACATGATTGTTGATAGAAAGGGTTACTTTGAACATATATTAATAACATTTAAGATTAGATTACGTACATTGTTTAAGTTAATTAGCATCACCTTTTCAGTTTATATATAAGCATCACTTCATTCGTTTTTTCATGAAATCACGCATACGCATACATCATAACTGTATACAAAATATCCATATCAATAATAGCAAAGCGAAAGAATCAGGTGTAAATTAAGTTAAAAACAAAATATCCATATCAATAATAGTGGAACATGTTAACTCAAAAGATCAGCGAGCAGATTTATTTACTAAGGCGTTGGCACTTGTAAAGTTCATTGAAATGCGAAGCAAACTCGGTTTGACTAACACCGAGCTTGGTCCAGTTTAAGGGGGAGATTGTGGACTATAAACTGGACTTGGGTTGGTCCTGGTCCAGAACAGAAAAGAACCCAAAAGTCAGCCTAGTCTTATGTCGCCCAATACCAGATTATGAACAAGTCTCCTGCACGTTTATTCAGTTCCGTCTTGCTTGGGAGAGTAGAGAAGTGGTCTGCAAATAAGGAGGAGGAATACCTAGTCTTTCTCCCACTATCAGTTCACTTAGTATGTATTCAATAGTTTAAATAGAAGGTAGCAGCAGTAGTCAATTAATCAATTCAAGTATTGTAAGTGTTTCCCTTAATGAAATCAATCTTCCAGCAATCACTAAATCTTCCTCTTTAATTGTCACTGTCAACATACACTTTTGATCCAACATAATGTTGACGACATAATTAACTGATGAATATCTTAATTGCTCCACCAAGATAATACAAATTAATGCTTTTCGATATCTCTTAACTAGATTACTCTACTATTCATGCATGATTACTTATATTAAATCAGTATCAGATTATCAAGTTTGAAGTGTTGTTACGTCAAATTAGCCAAAAGAGAGAAGAACAAAATGCATTTGAGTGTTTTACAAAAAGTGTGAGTTACATTTCTCGTTAATATTTGAGACACAACACATCCAACCGTTATACATTTCGTGCACGATACATCTCTTAAATTAATGGTGCAAATATTTTTCTCGTAAAATACTAACGAGGCTTTATAAGAAAGGCATTCTTGTCTTTTTGCGTATACATAAATGTACATAATTCATGCATGATTACTTATTTAAAATTAGACGAAAAAGTATAAAGGGACAATAGACAAAAAAAAAAAACTAATGATTGGATCTAATATCTCAATGTGTCGTGTTGGGCCTAATGAGCTTTTGGAAAAGTTTCCCTAAATAATAAATTGGGCCCTGCGTGCTAGCCCAGGTTGCCTCTGTCAAAAAAACATGTCTGCTAACATAGTCAAAGGTACCGAATTGCCTCTATCAAAAAAATATGTCTGCTAACATAGTCAAAGGTACGAATTGCCTCTATCAAAAAAATATGTCTGCTAACATAGTCAAAGGTACTGAATTGATCTTTCAGTTACTCTTTTAGTGTTTTTGAAAGAATCAAATTTGACAACGATTTGCAAACTTTATCATAGCGTAATCCTAGTATCAATGTTGTGTCGTATCGTATGTAAAGTTGATATTTCATTGTAAACACAAGTGAAAATTTTGGAAAAAGAATAGAAACGTATTAACTTATCCCACACAGGTAGAGGTGCAACTTGGATCCGGATATTTAAAAATCCGGTCAAAAAATCTGATCCGGATTTTCCAGAAACCGGATTTTAAAAATCCGGTCCGGATTTTTTAGTCCGATCCGGATTGAACGGATTTCCATTTTCTCCGAAAACCGGATAAAAACCGGATCATTTACCGAATTTATCCGGTTTTTAAAAAATCCGGATAAATCCGGTTTTTAAATTTAAAACTTTTTTTTTAATAAATATATTCAGATTTTAACCGGATTTTTTTACCGGATTAAACCGGATAAAACCGGATTTTTATAACTTTTCCTTACAATAATAGATGGGTCATGTTAACTTTTATTGGGTCATGGGTTTTTGGTCAGAAATTGCGAGCTTTTTTTGTCAGATATTGCATGGGGGGGTAAAAGTTGACCAGCTTTTTTTGGGTCAAAAAGCCTTTATAAAGAAACATCACTTTCTATGACAACTAGTTTAAAAGAATTATTAAAAAAGAAATTATTAATGATTTTCGTAATTATAAATATGTCAATGTCGAAACTCAACATACTTGAAGTATACTAATATTTTTCGGGTGATGGTGATGCTGAAGCTCGAAATGTATTAGTGATTATGGTTGTTTTTATTAGAATATTAGATGTACTTTGTTAGTTGTCATTCTTATCAACAATATTAGCTGTAATCATTAAATGCCTAAGCCCATAATAGTTGGCACTCTTTATAGTTATCAGGATGTGATTTGTATATAAGGAGGTCTTGTGGTTAATAAAGACTCATGAGAAATAAATCAATTCTAATATGGTTTCAGAGCCTATTATGATCCATCCAAAAAAACCCTTAGCTCGATCTCAGAAAAGTTCTACGCTTGGTGCTATTTTTTTTCTTTTGTTTTGATAACGATTGGCTTGCTGCCAATTTGTTATTGCCTTTTTTGCTTGCCAAATGTGATGCTATCATCAAGTAAATATTCATATTGCTATTTTGCCAACAAGAAAAAGAATAAAGTGTTGTATTACATATGCGATTGTGCATTAGTGATAATATTTTATTTGTTGAGGGTTATGCTTTCTTGACTTCATCAAAAAAAATGTATCAACAATGTCAACAGGACTACTTCGCAGCCCAATATGCCCATGTCAATAGCTCTTTTTCACAGCCTATGTCCCAGATTAACGTACCACAGGCACAAGTCGAAAAACCACATGGAGGTTCAGTTTATGTTCCCGGGAATTACACGTGCACGCCGAACGCATTTCAGTCTCAAGCAATCATGCTTCCGCAAGCATTTCAGACAATGACTCCTCAAAATCCCTCTTGGCACATGGATACCGGAGCATCTTCTCATTTGACGGACAATACAGGTATACTCACTTCCTTTAGTAATTCGAGCATTTATCCATCTGTATTTGGTGGCAATGGTAACTCTATTCCTGTCACTCATACCGGACATAGCTCCTTGCACACATCTCATAAGCCTCTTCATCTTAATCATATACTTGTCACACCTCACATAATTAAGAATTTAATTTCTGTCCGTAAATTTACTCGTGATAATGATGTTTCTGTTGAATTCGATGCTTATGGTTTTTCTGTAAAGGATTACCAAACCCAAAAGCTTCTTCTTCGATGTGATAGTACGGGCGATCTTTACCCGGTTACTCAGCAACCTCCGCTTCAAACTCCTGTTGTTTTGCTTTCATTTAGTTCCACTACTTGGCATAGACGTCTCGGTCATCCGGGCAACGATGTGCTTCGTCGCTTAGAGTCAAGTAATTTAATTTCGTGTAATAAATCAAAGTTGCCCGGTTTGTGTCATGCGTGTCAATTAGGTAAACATGTTAAGCTTCCGTTTTATAGTTCTGAGTCTTCTGTCGACTCTGTCTTTGAAATTATTCACTCAGATTTATGGACATCCCCAATTTTGAGTGAAAGTGGAATCAAATACTATGTTATTTTCTTAGATCATTTTTCGCACTTTGTTTGGGTCTATCCTTTGCATAAAAAATCTGATTTGTTTGCTACTTTTGTTGCTTTTCGTGCTTATGTCAATAAACAGTTTAATGTAGACATTAAGGCTTTGCAGTGTGACCATGGGGGTGAATATGACAACACTCGTTTTCATGACCTTTTTCGCCAAAATGGCATACAATTTCGTTTTTCTTGCCCTCGCACTTCCCAGCAGAATGGAAAATCCGAACGTATGCTTCGCACCATAAATAATCTAATCCGTACATTGCTTTTTCAAGCTCATATGCCTCCTTCTTATTGGGTGGAAGCTCTTAATATGGCCTCTCACCTTTTGAACATATTACCTTCTACAACCATTAAAAACGAAATACCATTCACGAAACTGTACAACCAAACACCCACATATGAACATTTACGTGTTTTTGGATGCCTTTGTTATCCTCACATTGATGTTTCACACAAACTCCAACCCCGTTCTACTCCATGCATATTCCTAGGTTACCCCGCCAATCATCGTGGTTATCGATGTCTCGACTTATCCTCCAATAAGATAATTATATCAAGACATGTAAGGTTTGATGAAGACGTTTTCCCATTTGGGACTGTCACGTCTTGTACTAAACCTTCCTATGACTTTTTACTTCCTCCATTATTTTCACCCTCACATATCATGCCTAATCACACTACTGCCCAACCTACCCAGCCAACAAATTCAACCCCATCAGCACCTCATACACCACTATCACGCCAAACCAATGATAGTCCTCCACCCGCTGCTTCCACCGCAACCCAACAACAAACTGCACCAACAACCTCAACCCACCAAACCAATTCTACCCTACAATCACGTGTTTCACCCATAGCTCAACAACAAACTACCCCTACCTTCAACCATGTTGTTGTCCCTTCTGTAGCCCAACCATCACCTGAACCTATCCATAACGTTCATCCCATGGTTACACGTGCAAAGTCTGGTATTTCGAAACCTCTTGAACGCATGTCCCTTAATGTTACCACTACTTCACCCGTTCCTCGCTCTCATGTCCAAGCTCTTCGGGACCCCAACTGGAAAGAAGCTATGTTAGATGAATATAATGCTTTAATTACTAACGGAACGTGGGTTCTTGTGCCCCGTCCAGCTAACGTTAATGTTGTTCGTTCTATGTGGCTTTTCAAGCATAAGTTTCATGCAGATGGCTCATTAAGCAGGTATAAGGCTCGTCTTGTTGCCAACGGACGAAGTCAACAGCAGGGTATTGATTGTGATGAGACATTTAGTCCGGTGGTTAAACCGGCTACTATTCGTACTGTCCTGAGTCTTGCAGTATCACGTGATTGGCCTATTCATCAGCTTGATGTGAAGAATGCTTTTCTTCATGGATACTTATCTGAGACAGTGGATATGCATCAGCCACCGGGGTTTGTTGATTCTGGTCACCCTGATTATGTTTGTCATTTGCAGCGGTCACTATATGGGCTTAAGCAAGCTCCTCGTGCATGGTTTCAATGCTTTGCTAGCTTTGTTACCCGCGTTGGTTTTCAGCATAGCAAAACGGATATGTCCTTATTTGTTTTTCAGCACGGTTCTGATGTTGCTTATCTTTTATTATATGTGGATGACATTATTCTCACTGCTTCGTCTACAGCCCTCTTACAGCGTATTATTGCATCACTTCACAGTGAGTTTGCTATGATAGACCTTGGCTCTATCAATTATTTTCTTGGTGTTTCTGCGCAAAGATCGACTTCTGGATTGTTCTTATCACAATCCAAATTTGCAGAGGAAATTCTTCAGCGAGCCAATATGCAGAATTGTAATCCGTGTCGGACTCCTGTTGATACTGAGTCCAAGCTTGGTCCTGATGGTGACCCAGTCAATGACCCTACTTTATACCGTAGTCTTGCTGGTGCTCTTCAGTACCTGACTTTTACTCGACCAGATTTATCTTATGCTGTGCAACAGGTCTGTCTCTACATGCATGACCCTCGTGATCCACATTATACTGCTTTGAAGCGCATTTTGCGCTATGTTCGTGGTACTATTAATCATGGTCTTCAACTTCATGTTTCATCTACTGCTCAGCTTACTGCATATACTGATGATGATTGGGCTGGTTGCCCTGTTACTCGTCGGTCCACTTCAGGTTATTGTGTATTTTTTGGTGATAATTTATTTCTCATGAGTCTTTATTAACTACAAGACCTCCTTATATACAAATCACATCCTGATAACTATAAGGAGTGCCAACTATTATGGGCTTAGGCATTTAATGATTACAGCTAATATTGTTGATAAGAATGACAACTAACAAAGTACATCTAATAGTTTTATTGTATTGTCTAAATAAAAATTATGAATTTGTATGATTGTATTCTTGAATAAAAATTATTGTGGTATTTTTTTTAATGTTTTATGGTTGTATATATTTTTTTTAATGTTTGTAAATAAATTCCGGAAAAAACCGATACGAACATTTTTATCCGATAAATCTGATCCGAACATTTTTATCCGAAAAAACCTGATCCGAACAGTTTTAACCGAAAAAACCGATCCGAAAAAATTCCGATAAAATCCGATAACAAAAATTTTAATCCGAAAAAAACCGATACGAACTTTTTAATCCGAAAAAATCCGATTCAAAATTATCCGATCCGATCCGAATCCGGATTTTCAAAAATCCGGATTTATCAAATCCGGATTTTAAAAATCAGAATCCGGTTTAGTCCGGTTTATTCGCACCTCTACACACAGGTCGATGTACAAAACTTGAACTTGTTTATATAGAAAAAACCATGGCAGCATCATTAAAAGCAACTAGAGGTTCTTATTAAAAATATCGATTTCTTTAGAAAAAATTTAGGAAACGAGTATTATATTGTCGAATCATATCGATATCCTTTTGGTGTAAAATAAAAGCATCAACTCATTTGATTTTTCACACATAAAATGCATATACAATTCGTTCTATAAGCAAAACATACTTTCATCGCGTTTTCTAATAAAAAATAACATGATTATAGCCGGCCGCGTGCCGTCAACCAACTTTCATTGGGAATCTTTAGATTGGTATAAAGGAAAGATGGTGCATGAGTTTACTAAAAAGAAATAACAATATAACATCACATATATGATCTGTGGATATATGATATCATATACCGTATTTCCTAATAAGAATAAACTCATTAAGTTTATATATCGGTCTTTAGTTATTTCTTTTCCCTATGTGGGATAAAGTTATCACCCAAAAAGCTTCATTCAATCCTGTGCATATTATGCGAAGGTGTCAACCTAGATCATGTTTATTAAGAAACGTACCTATCATGGAACATGTATATTATATGCGGGTTGTTCAAGTGAACGTACACAAGTTTAACTCCAACCCTCTTACCCATTTATCCCGTGTGGTAGCGGAACTCCGTCGACCATGGTTAAAAAATGTCACATACTTTCCCTGTATTCTTGTAATACAAATTACTCTGTGTGATTGCATAGTGTTAGTTAAGAATGTGTATATACAACTATAAAGTTTTATGACGACAAGAAGATATTTACGTAGGGTGAAAGCTAAAGGTACACAATATAGTTTTTCAAGAAAATCGAAATACGTAACCAACTTTATTTTGTACTACTAGTCCCAGTATACTTTCGAAATTTGTTCAATATACGTAATATGACCGGCTAGGTGACTTGTTTTAGAGGTTTCACCTTCCAATTTTATAATTATGATCCTTTGACTTTTGAAGGACTTTCATTTTTAGTCCCTTTACTTTTACAGCATATATTTCTAATATATTTTTGTGTGTAAATTTACACAAGTAGAAGTAAAAATACTATTTTTAAAAAAAATCATAATATTTATTTTTTTGAAATTTCGAGAAAAAAAAGTTTTTTGAGAAAACCGAAATTTTGTTTTTTCAAAATTTTATGAAAAAAAAAATTAGAAAAATTAATTTAGAAAAACAATTTTTTAAAAAAAAAGCAGATTTCTATTATATAAACTGAAAATATAAATTTTCTTGACAAAAAAAAAGATTTTCGAAATAGTTATTTTTTAATGAAAAAAGTTTTAATTTTCGAAAAGACTTTTTATAAAATTTATTTTTCTTTAAAATAAATTTTTCGAAAAAAAAATAATTTTTCAAAAATTATATAAACAATTTAAAACATAAACTTTTTAAATTAAAAAGATTTCAAAAAAATTATTTTTTTCGGAAATCTTTTATTTTTCAAAAATTTATGTTTTTAATTTTTCTATAGAAATCTGTCTTATTTTAAAAATTATTCAAAAATAATTTTTCAGATTCCTTAAAAAATAATTTTTCAGAAATCTTTTATCTTTCAAAAATTTATGTTTTTTATTTTTTTTAGAGATCTGCCTTAAAAGTAATTTTTTAATTAACTTTTCTAAAAAAAAATTGCACAAAAATTCGAAAAAAATAAACTTTGGAAGTGAAAGTCCCCTATATTTTTTGAGACTAAAGGTGGAAGTCCCGAAAGGTCAAGGGACTATAATTATAAAATTTTAAAATGAAACCTGTCAAACAAATCATCTAGCCGGTTATATTATGTATATTGAACAAAATTTGAAATTATTTTGGGACTACTAGTACAATATAAAATTGGTTACGTATTTCAAACTTCTTGAAAAAGTATATTGCGTATCTTTAGCTTTCAACCTATTTAGGTACTGTCATTTTTCGAACATGTTTGGTTGAGCTTCCACATCATGTTATCTTTTCTTGCATACCCTCACCTTCTTTGGTTTACACTCTTTTGTTTCCGCTCTGCAATTTTGCCGGTATTTGTTTGACATTGTTTACGAACTTTATGCTTTCCTATATTATGTTCCTATTCAGTTATTCCCACCATGAATTCTTCACACACTGCTATTTCAAAACTAGCGCTTCCCATTGGATAGTATGCCAATTATTATTTGTCACCGAACTAATAGAAATGTGGTTCATCAAATTTGTTGGCTTAATCTAAATTAAAGCAAAAAACTACAAAACAATGTAGTCCAGAAACAAACATAAACCAGCTTATTTCGGCTTCGTGGCAGTTAATGTATTCTGTGTTTTACGGCACTTCTAATAATTCTGGTAAGACTTGAAAGCTTGATGGTGGATTGACCGAGGAATCAAATTTAAAGAACTTGCCACTCATATTAACATTCTTATATCTTACTTCTTCGAAGAATCAATTAAGTAGTATATTGGTCATGACATTTGACCACGTATGATTTCATTTTCATTATTAGATTTCTTATGATTAGAGGATTCTCATCAAAGAAATTTCTTACGTCTCTAGTGATTTTGCAAGCATTTCAAAATAATTTTTTAGGTTAGTGACATGGCAAACGGGACTACTTCTAAACTGCAAATTTTTTGGGTCAATCCAATATTCACACGACAGGATCAATAACAAAATGGAAATATATTTAACATCACAATGTAATATTAAATGAAACTATATACTTAACCAATTGGCTTATCGCAGTTGGTTACCAAGGCTCCATTAATTGGTTTCCGTGGAGAGGTTCCTCAGAGGTATTAAGTTCAAGACCTTCTGCCGGCTTGGATATTATTCAAGACTCAACACACTAACCACTAACATTTTCCATTCTAAAAAAATGGCGCGAGCCTCTATAACACGAGAGGCGGAATGATGCGCCATGGCTAAACTGATGCCAAAAGCTACCAGCCCAGCCAACACCCAACCGCTCCCCTTGGTCATATTATACCTCCGAAGCTCCCACTGATTAAACATGCATTTATTTACTCAAATCAAATGGGTTCTGATTTAGTTCTTCACATCAAATTTAAGAGACATATAATTGGAACTTAAATAATGGAGTATTACTTAGCTTCAAGCATGTTCCTTATTTTGCACCTAACAAAGACAATAGAAGTGAAATTTATCCCACATTGGTAGAAAAGGAATATTATGAGTCCTTTATAAATAAGTTACTAAATACAATTGTAAATAATTTAGCTTTTAAATATAGGTATGTTGGAATTTGACATTGAGCTAGTTCAGTGTCAAAGTCCCTATGTCGTATCGTTGGAAAACAAAATTATTTTTTTAATACTTAGATGGTTACGTATGGTTGGAAAGCAAAATTATTTCTTTTAAGTTTTAAATGGTTATAAATGTAACTTATTGATTTTTAAAGGGTCAAATTGTTGAATGTTTATTTTTCATATTAGCAAAATTCAAATTACACTACGGCAAAATTAGTTGTATGTTGTAAACTGTAAACTGCAAAGTTGTTATCATGAGTTACGAGTTGTATTTTTTTAATAATAGTGATAAATTAACTATTGATTTTAATATTAAGATGTAAATGACTAAAAAATATATTTAAATAAATTATAATAAAGTTAAAGAGTAAATAAGTAATATATAATTTTATCAGCTATTAAGAAATAAAAAGATTTATGGCTCAATTAGTCATTTTGCAAATCATATTTGACATGTCTCAACTTGTCGCAATCTCTCACCGCCGAATGCAAACTAAAAACTTAATACGTACATACATAACATATATGTAATTGTTATCTCGAACGGGACCAAAGCTAAAAGTGAAGGAATACACAATTTGTTTTATATACATGTATATATAGAAACTCTAATCATAATACAATCAATCAATATCACACAACTAAGGATAAAGGTAAATCACACAGCTAATGATAATGGCTAATGCCAATCTGTGTGATAGCTAATACTCCCCGCAGTTTGAACGGGAGACTTCTCGACGGACAAACTGGAACATACATTGAAAGTCTCTTGTTCGATCATCTTCCTTGTTATTTTGAGACGAAAATATAATTGTATTCGTCGGTATAGTTGTTTTGGCAATCAATAGTCAAATATTAGTTGTCATCTTTATCTAGCTATATTATAGTTGTCAATCCTTATCTAGTTACACATTGTATCTATATATACATGTATGTTTTGATGAAATGAGAGACAACACATTTACCATTCTAACATGGTATTAGAGCTCTAGGTACACAACCCACCACTAAAGAGTTATCTTCCGGTCATCGGTTTCTCACTGATGATTCGGAGGGATCTCGCTTAATTTTTTTCCTCTTTATTATTTTTCATCAGTATCCTTTCTTTTTTCAAATAAATCCCAACATCATTGTCTCATCATCATTATTCTTGTTTTACGGCCAGAAATCATTGCCATTTTTCGAAATTAGTTGGTCAAAAAATGTCGCTTCTACCTAAAGGCAAAGCAAGCCATGACGTAAAAAAAAAAAGTCACGCAAAGGAGGAAGCCGCAAGCAGTCAGCAACTATGCCGCCAAATACAATTATTCTTCTGTCTCAACAAACAAAGAAAATGATCGAAAAAGAGGCTTTTGACATCTATTCCAGTTTGTCCGTCAAGGAGCCTGACGTTCAAACCGCGGGGGAGTATTAGCTGGATGATTATAAATCATTATCAGCATTAGGTGTATTTCCTTATATTGGTTTCTATGATAAGTATTGAGTTGTATTTTTTTATATAAGCTCTAGCCTAACATTATATATTGTAATGTGTGTTGAGGAAATAAACACAGAAAACTATTCTATCATTCAATATTCTAACACTTTGCAATTAAGATAAAGTAACAAAAATAAAAATGACTGACCTTGATGAAAACTAAGTTCACTTTGAGGCACTGAATGACTAAGCAATAACTTGATACACGATGTATTTTATTTTATTCAAATATTATTATAATATTTTTATTTTATTCAAATAATTATTTGTAAAAAGAATTATATTTAAAAATTGAACTTGGTCGCAATAGGTCGTCTTTTGGGGCAAATATGTCGCATTAGGTCGCTGGTGAGAGAAAACTGACGTGTCAGAGTCGTATCAGACCCTTGTTGTGTCCAGCCTAAGAGCAAGGGTAGCAATGGCCGGTGGGAGGGCTGGTAGGCCCTTGGCGCCACCCGACCATTGGCGCACCACTCCCATCCTCGCGCCAACGAGGCTCGCGCCAACAGCATCAGCTCACGCCAAAGCATTTCTGATTATTGTATTTTTAGTTATAAAATGGGTTTTTGTGGGCCCATTGTACCCATTTGGCACCACTTTTTATCGTGCCAACCGCTTCCCAACAAATGTGGTGCCAAAAGGTTTCTGATGCCAAAGCCTCAAAATCCTACGTGACTGCTTTAACACCACCTTCTCGTGCGACTCACAGCTCTCTAAGAGAAAAGCTAAATATATATCTAAAAGTTATTAAAAATTCTAATGAATCAATTATAACAATTCATTTTTCATTAAATTTAAAAAATCAATTTTTTTTTTATTTTAAAACTTAAATACTATCATATAAATTGTTGCCATTTCGATATACTTATACAACCTTTTGTTTCATTTTTTTCCCATTTAAGTTTGATAAAATCGCATGTGGTTAAGATAAAATTGAAACAAATGTTCACCAAGATTATATCTAATTTTTTTGTGGTTAAGATAAAAAATCATTTATGATTTTTTAAGATTTAACTAAAAAAATCCAATAAAAGTTCACCAAGATTATATCTAATTTTCTGTCTACTGAAAGATAAAAAAAATACTCTGAAGTACTACTGTATTACACATATGCTTATTTCATTATTGTTGTCAAATATGCTTACACTCTGTTTCCGAGTTTATCTTTTGGAGTGAAAAGGAAAGTTCTGGAATGAAAATAAAAAAATTTGTATTTCTGAAATTTTAAAAAAGAACAGTGGAAAGTAAACGAGAGTAAATTACATCAAATTTACTCTCCAAATCTTCTTCACAAATTAGGATGAAATGTAATAAAGTTAGTTTTTAAGTGTTTTTTTTTGTTACTTCCTTCTCATTTCTTTCAAACTTATGAACATAAAATAAAAAATTATCTTATATTTCTTTCCTTTTTACTTCTTTCCTTTTTTACCTCTCCATCTCTCTTTTTTTCTTTTTATACTCCAAAACAGAGTATAAAAATTCATTACATGTGACAATATTTTGTAAGCAATTTGGTGCTTTGGTGCAACGTTAGGAAAGTTATATATTATAGTATGTACTATGACGGACATGTTTGTGTGAAAAAAAGTGTATGTTGATTTCATAAATTTTAAAGCACCTTACAAAGATACTCATATTTACATAATTATAATTATATTATCTGATCAAGTCAATTAAATATCTAGTTTGTTCTTAATATGATCAGGGTATATATTTCACGATTCATGGTTGTTTTTGTTAATATATTTAAAGGAACGTGACCGATAAATTTAATGGTGTTTGGCGGGATGGTGTCGGATAAAGAGGGGGATGCTAATCCGTGTGAAAGAGTGAGTGTGTAAGTGAGGCTGTGAAGGTGTAGATGTCGTCGTTCAGCTATTTTGAAACAAACGTTTAAAGATGGCTTGAGGATGGAATGAGTTTTGGTTTTTGTAATTGTCCCCCATTGATGAATATGGAAACATTGGAGCAACATATGAATAGCATTATATGTCAGTACATTCACGTAATGACTTATGATATTCCTTAATACGTGAATGGTGTAAGCTTTTTTTTTACTACGATTAGCAATGTTTTAAAACACGCTTTTTGTTGATATTCTGTAACAATGGTAAACCCCTATATGGTTAAATCGGAAACCGGAAAATGTGATCGAGCTTTTGTTGACCTGGTATGATAAACCAAGTCCGATCATGATTGTTTTTCATAAATTTATTTAAGTTTAATTGACAAGTTTAAATGGTTAGAACCAATGTTAATAAAAATTTGGTAAAATATTAAATTAGAGTTACGAACTAACTTAGAAACACCAACTAAAATTGTATTCATACAATATGTCATAACTTAGAATCATCAGGGACGGAGTTAGGGGTTCCCACGGGTGCCCGTGACCCCCATGGAATTTTTCTGTGTAATGTTAATTTGTAAAGAAAACATCGATTTTTCCTAAATTCATCTTAAATGCACCCAGTCAATCGGAACGTGTATGTACCCTTCGTTTTAATTCATTTTCTACATGTGTTATATTACGGTTAAAAATTTTTGTGCACCCGGTCATATTTCGTCCTGACTTCGTCCCTGAGAATCATAGTTAATTAGTTTTGCAAAAGTTTAGCGATATAAAACTTGAAACAAAGCTTATTGATAAATAATCGATCTTTTTTATTGCTTGAGTCGAATGTAAAATAAAGTTGAATAAAGGTCAAAACACATATCAGTACCTTAAACTTGACAAAGTGGATCATTTAGTACTAGTGGCGGATCCAGGATTTTGTTCTTTCAAACGCGAGCCGGTAACACAAGTGTGTTTTGGTTATGTAAAAAAGTTGAGTTACATTTTAATTTTATATGTGAAGAAAGGAATGAGTTGTTAGCTTTTGATTGAAACGAAAAGATGATGTTAATTATTTAAGGAGGTTATTTAGTGCGTAGTTTTGGCTCATTTACATGTTTTCCAGAAAGTGTTCATATGAGTTTTAATTCAGTTTCATGTTGCTGTTGCTGACTTGGTTCTATCTTTAAGAGTATCATCATCTAATGAATATCTTATTACAAACTATCTTTATGAAACTTTGTCAACCAATGACGATTCATTACGAGGATAGTCAGACAATTTAACTTCTCCAAAGATCTTTAAGACCGGCTAGAATAAACTACCACCTGCGCAAATGTAAAAATCTTATTTAGACCGGTCTACAAAACAAATAGGTTTGAAAGAAGAACTTTTGAACCAGTTCCTCTTACTTGCACAAATAGGTTTGAAAGAAGAACAGTTTGATCGGATCGACCATTTTCCAAAATTATAAAAAAAATAAATTATATTTTCAATAATTGAAAAATATATATATATATATATATACCATGAAATCTATAATGTATTAAACATATAAATTATATCATCCATCAAATATAATATGTAAAACTAAAAATACGTCGCCGATACGTATTATTTATATGTTTTATTTGTTAAAAATCATGAAAGAATCGAAACTCGGTCGGGTCTCGAGAACCGGGTTGATCCGGGTCACCTACATTCGGCGGGTCTAACCGGGTTCGAAAATGTGGTTTTTTTTATCGGAACCGAGTCAACCAGTTGACCCGGCCAAGTCAAACCGGGTTCCAAAAAATTGGTTACTTTACTATGGTCGACTTGGCTGAAGACAAAAGAGATGCGTTGGTGGAGCAAATGTGACGGAGTAAGAATAATAGACATGTTAACACGGTAGGGGTGGAGACAAAAAAGGGTCACAAAAATCATGTGTTCTTAGTTGAAAAAATTGTAGTGAGCGGTTTTTTATAATTTGCCGTCTCAAAAATCTATATAAAAAGTATTAAAGTATATTCTTAAGCCAAACTTTCTGGCTTTGGCTCATATATGATGAATTTGGGTACGAGTGACTTTTTTTTTGAACTAGTAGTAGCAACTTGAACGCTTAAGTTTTGATAAGTTGAGTGACCACTTTTATAAGTTCATTTCTCGCGTTTTAGTTACCTTTGAGTTGGCTATGGAAATGATTCAAGGTTTAGGTTCTTAAATTACAATAATGAACTTTCTCATAGTATAATCTTAGTAGGTGAACTAAAAAATGTCTTGTTAAAGAGTGAAGCAATTAAGACCCTCTAAAAAACCGTCTGTATCCCGCTCTTTTTTTTTTCTTATTTTTATTTATATACTTTTATTTATATTATGAACCTGTGAAACTGAAAGTTTGAAATCAAATATATGTTGTCTCCGTCCTATAATAAGTGTCTAATTTGACATTTTTCGGTTTTTCTTATTCAGTTTTGACTATAAATATTTTCATTTGTGTTATATAATCAAGCGCCGACTTATGTATAATGTACGGGGTGCGCCCCCATGGCTTGATAAAAAATATTAGATTACAGTTTATTTTTTCTTCGATTTTGACAGTTTTTTTAAATGCCCCATTCAATACGCAAATTGCCTCCCACTATCCTAACTTTTAACACTATTCAGTTTTTTATTCGGATTATAACTTTTTTTCCTTGCTATTGTTAAAAAAAAAATTTGCCCCCCCCCCCCCCCCCCTCAATTTTTCTGGGTCCACCATTGTATATAATACTAAATAAAATATAAATGTATGAATTGAGATTACGATGCATTTTCATTAAATATATTTTCCATCCGGTATTATATAACACAAATGAAGATAGTTATGGTCAAAGTTGTATAAAGAAGACGGAAAAAAGTTAAAGTGGACAGTTATTATGGGACGGAAAGAGTACTATTTTGCATGTCAAAAGTATTAAGCTGACAAAAATATAAAAATAAACTGATAAAAAACTGCACTGGACTGCAAACAGAAGGAACAAAAGGTATCAAAAGTATTTTTTATATTTTTTGTGAGCTAAGAAGATACTCATAGTAGTAACCTTGTTAAATTACACAAACTTAACGCCAGGATACAATCATCTTAAATATTGTGCTGGTGTCTGGTTTGGGTGGTGTTGTTGTAAAACCCGTCTTAAAATCGTCGAACATTAATTATACACAATCTTAGTGTTATTTAAAACGTGACGTAATTAATTATTTCAGAACACGAGAATTCATGCTATGACGGGAATTAAATAAAACGGGCTTTGTGTTAGGCATAAGCCTTATAAGTTTAATTATGGCCCAAGGCCCCGGCCCATTAGGAGTATAACTAATAAAACCCTCCAATATTTCTCATTTGTTACCAATTTAAAAAAAATATATACGGATGAATGATAGGGTAAAAAATAATTTGTTCCCTCAATCACTCCTAACTAACCGCTCCATGATATGCAACTTATATTTGGCAATGATTTTCGGTTTCAAAAAAAAAAAAAAAGAACACATAAATCATTTACATTAAGAAATGTCAACCCATATAAGCTTTGATCATCATTCACACGTCTAACCCTCCCTACCACAAAGCTTTTCTAATTAACTATTAGAGACTCATAGGACCAATCAAGTATTCATGTTGAGTTATGGGTCAACTCATAAATAATTCGATCTGTCGTGTCCAAATTCGTCACCGCGGTTTATAGATCGTGTGTGGACTGATTTTTGGGGTTCATCTCGTACTGCATTTCGGGTTCGAACGAGTCTCGTTGAATCTTTTGTTCGCATTTTTAGTTTTAATCTACCATTTTTTCCAAGGTATATCTCAACTATGAATCATATACGCTACTATTTTTATATTACATTAAGGTGTTCTTGCGTTAGTAGATGTTATAGAATGCGTTTAAAGAAAACAAGAATCACAACAAATGGATAATTCATTTGTGTTGAACGTCAATAATAATGGAGTAAGGTCTCTAAAATATGCAAGTATATGACATGGTATATGACGAGATTTAGATGACGTCAAGTTTTAGCATGGATTTTTCTTCTATTCAGCTTATATTCGACTTAATTATTTACAGCTTATTTAAATTAGCTTATTATTATTTCGAGTTATATTAAAATGGGCTTAATTAATTTTGACTTATTATTAAAGATTAGGCTTAATTAATTTAGCTTATTAATTCATGACTTATTAAGATTGCTCATTAAGTTTAGGCTTAATTAGTATGGGCTTATTAACTTTTGGCTTATTAAAATCGGTTTAACAATATCGGCTTATTGATTTTGGTTCAATTAAACTAAAAATGAGATAATTAATTATTTATGAAAACCTGCTATTTTTAGAAAGTTACTATTTATGAAAATATAAAGTATGATAAAACATGAATACATGAAATACATTGATCGGAAATGTATGGAACAGTCAGAATTACAAGATTTTACACGAAACAGTAGAACAAGACCAAAACATGTAAACCGAGTTAAGAACAATAATAACTAGTAATAGTAAACAGTAATCTGACAACTCATTCATATCCTTTATTCATGTAGCTATTGTGAAGTCAGAGTAGGAGTTTCATCTGTTTTTTTTCTCTTCAGTCATGCTGGACACAAGGTACGGATTTTCCGTCCTTTCAGTAAGGACTTCCTTTCCTATGCATGATTAGGATTCCCCGTCTGCAGCCAAATGTTTCCCCAGTATATGTTTAAGCTTATCAGTAATCATGTTAATAACTAAATAAATTGCCTGAGCGTTATATACAAGCATGACCAGTTTATGTACTAGTTACGGAGGTACCGTAACCATGGCACTAGAGGCACCGGTGTCGTGACTCACATGCAGGAGAGTGATATCCTGCATCGTCCCACTCAGCTCAGCTTGGCCATTTTATCAGTATTATTAGTGGGGCGTATGGATGCATCCTAGGCTACAGTTTACAGTTTAGCAGGTGAATGTTGTGTGTGCTCTACATCCTTCACATTGGAGCTGATCCCTCCACCCAGCACAGTTATTTAGAGGTCACCCCTCTACAACATGATGAGGTCACCCCTCCAGTTATTCATGCACGGTTGTTACCGCACGTGACCTATATAAGCTCTGGCAAATTAAAATACAGTAAATGCATGTTTTCAGATTTATCAGATAACGATTCAGCTTTATTATTTACAAATCAGACTTTACTGATTATACACAGATTTCCGCTGCCACTTTACTTATCAGTCTTTCAGTTCCAGTGCTTTATCATCTGTTCATTTCAGTAATTCCTTATCATGCTTTATATCCGTTCACTGAGCGTTATGCTCAGCCGTAGTTCCTTTCATGTTCTAACGGCAGGTACACCAGGACACTTTTAGGATTCTAAGAGCATGTGCATTTGGATGGAAGCTATCCAGACTCCTGACTTTATGCATTTCTTACATTATTCTGCTTATTTGGACATTGTTTAGTCCTTTCATTCAATATTTTACTTTTCATGTTTTGGGCTTATGTTTGGATTGCCGATGTTTGATTCTGGTACTTCCTGTATGGTCAGTTAATGTTTTAGGACATTTACCTTATGCTTTGATGACACGCCATAAATACACGTAACGGTCCACTTATCCAAGTGGGGTGTTACAATTATGGTATCAGAGCGCAAGGTTCGACCTGTAGGCTCAAAAACTTGACCTGTGACTAGTGGGTAGTCACCAGGAACTTCCCAGATTTTGGCGTTGTTATCTTTCATGTTTCTCATGGATTATCCAGTCACTTTTCTTCATTTATCAGTCAGTTTTCTTAAAGTTTTGACTAAGTAAAAGGTGGGTACAGGACTGACTATATTTAGTCGCATGTGCTTTTAGCGAGTTTTCGTTTTGGTGAACTGACCGTAGGCGTTCACCCTTGCCCGTTTAGATTTTGTATAGATGAACTGACCATAGGCGCTTATCCTTGCTCATGTCAGATTCATGTTTTCAGTCGAATATCAATTGGTGACCCAACCCAAACACGTTCACCAATATTCAGATCAAATTTCACGCTTTTCAATCAAATGTTGTTTTGTGAACCGATCCATAGTTGTTCACATTTGTCATATCATGACATTTCATTATATCTTACAAATATGAATTGGACTACAGCCAACCATATTTAGTCCCAGATTATAAAATTTCTATACATGACAGTTCTCAGAAAATTTTGACAGGTATGGATCGAAACAGAATCGCCCATACTTAGTCACATGCTTCCTACCTTGAATAATGTGGATTAAACCATAACTATCCACATCAGTTGATGTTAAACCTCAGTTGATTATTCTCCTATGTTATTTGTATCAGTCAAGGTTATATTTTCACGTGAATGTCGTTTTCATGCTGATTAAGTTCATGTCTCCTTATGAGGATTATGTTTTTCAGCAAGGTGATAATGTTTTCATCCTAAAATACAGAAGGATTACAGTATCATCCTATTTCATGATAAATCATGTTCTGGTTTTCATCAATCATGTCCTTATACTGAATATTGATGAAACTCCGTTAATCATACTTTTCAGCCTCTATACAACCAGCATTAAGTCCATGCAGAAATTTTCAGCCCATCATATTAACTGTTTCAGTTCAGTTGCTAACCAGTTAAATCAAATTATTTTCCGTTAACCGTGTCAGACGGTTTACACCAGTATCGATCATATTAGCAAACCTTCAGCGGTACCATATGAATAGTATTCATCGTGTACTTCACGTACAGTATTTCAGGTGTACACCATGCACCTTACACCATGTGTACCGTTAATCGATCCTTAATCACATCAGGCATTTCCGCTTGTCGATATTCTACCAGATGCTGATGCTGCTCGTGAGTTGAAGATTTTGCCAGATGCTGATGCCGCTAACACTTGGAAGACCTCGCAAATGCTGATGTTGCTGATACTTTGGAGATTTCTCAAGATGCAGATGCTGTTTATACTATGAAGACTTGCAGAACAAGGACGAAAACTATAAATTTGAAATTTCTAACAAGAATAAATTTCAACCATCATACATTACCATTCCATTCCATGCTTTTACCTTCTCAGTTTGATGTCACACTTCACTTAGCTAACCTTTCATTTAGAAGAGTGGAACCGGAACCCAGCCGGCCACTCAGTAGAAATAATTACATGAATCACGGTCATGATAAAGACCGTCAGGAAACTGACAGCCAAAGCAGTAGTGACAACCACCGTGCTTATAATTAATCAGCCAGTAACCATCGGAACTCCGGTACGGACGTGGCCAGAAATACAAAGGTCAGTAGTCTAACCGGTCCGCCAATCCTAGCAGTTACCAAAACATTTTCAGCCTTGTCCAGATTCATTCACTAAAATACATGTCTAGACAACAGTCAAGACACAATTCTCAAGTATCGTTTCAAAAGACACTAGGACACCAGTCATGATACACGTCATACGAATATCTCTCAGAGTACGAGTCAGTAATTCAGCGAGACCCTCAGTAATTCAGGGTACCTTTCAGAAAGGGGTATACCCATTCTATTATGCCACGCATAAATCAGATCATTTAAAATTCGGTCACCACCACTAAAATGTTATTCAGATTAAACAAATAGTATTCATTCTGTGAAGTTACAGACGAACACATTCAGTGGAAGTCGCCATAGTACCACCCTTGTTTATTAAGTTCTCCTTTCAGTTAACGACGAGATCCGTCTTACTAAATCCCATATATATTCATTATATTTTGCCAGAAAAATCAGTACAAATTGTTTCTGCCTTACAAGCGCGTGACCTATCAGTCCATAGTTACGAAGACTTTCTAGCCACCAGTTATAATCCACTTCTGAAGTTCTTAAAATTTATGATCAACATAATTTTTTTTCCAGCATTTCTAGAAGCAATTAAGAAGGTGTTTCAGAAATACCTTCCTAACCACTAGACAAAATATAAGATCAAGCTTGTCTCAAGAAAAGAACCTGTTTTCAAAACTCTTTATTCCAGGGCTTCAGCTAAGATAAAAGAGTTGCAGCAATTGCCGCAAGAATTACCGGCACGAGACTTTATTTGCCCTAGCGCACCGCTAAAAGATGCACCGTGTTATGTCTATCAGAAAGAAGGCCGGTAACATGAGATCACGCATCGACCACCAAAAATTTTACAAGATCACCATTCTTAATTGATGTTCATTCCATAAATAGCAGGTTTATCGGATCTGCTACGATGTCTTAAACATTTTCTAGAACAAATTTCCGATCATGCTACCATCAGTGGTGAGAGAAAGAACATGACGTTTCCAGACTGATGTTGCACATATTACAGTCTCTCTAAAATTTTAATTTTATACTTTTGAGCTCCCTAATGCTCTAACTATATTATGAAATCATGAATAAAATTTTTTCCATAAATCTTAGGCGATATCATCAGTATATTCATTGATCACAGTCTGATCTGCCCAATGCTAGAGGAGAACACGAGACTCATCTTCTCACAGTTGCACAAATCGTCAATAGGGGTAAATTTTATACACAACTTTCCAGATATAAAATTCGCCTGAACTGAGTGGCATTTCTGAGCCACCCTATTTTAGTATAAAGAAATTTCAGACAATCCTGCGAAGGTGAAGGCCATCACCTGATGGTCCCGACTGACGACTGTGAACGAAGTACAAAATTTTCTAGAACTCAATTAACTACTACCGCAGAAATTGCCGATAGTTCTCACTAAAAAGGTTTTTATGACTATTCAACCAGATTTCCACCAGAATGTTCCATAATCCCGGACAAAACTTAAATAGAATCCGCATCACACATTAATGCAGCTATGTTCATATCTAGATGCCTGACCTACTGCAGGTTCAAGATGGAACGCCGTCATGTTAGTGAGTTACTACAACCCTTAGAAATTTATGAACAGAAATTAGACGAAATTCTATGAAATTGTTATCAGCTACCACAGGCTCAGGGAAAGTATGATACTATCTAAGTTATCATCAACCATGTAATCAGCCTGCGCGTTTCTTTCATCCGAAGGGATCACGCCGTAGCAGAAAATTTTGAAATTCAGCAGTAATCGTACGAATTCAAGGCTTTCCATCGATCATCATATCAGACAGAATTCATGTTCACGATCAAGTGTATGTTTACGCCCACTTTAAATTCATGTTTATTTTCACTTTCACGTTTACGTCTCATTCGCAGTATGATGCTGTTTCAGTTCATCTTTTATGCTATCTCATAATTTAAGCTCACGTTGTGTTCATAACATTGTTCACGTTCAAGTTCATGTGCCATGTCACGATACACGTTTCTCAGTTTATTACCGAATACGGTTACAGAAAGCTTGAGAGACCAGACTCAAGTTTAGCACAACTATTCCATAACCAGGCAGACGTTTCATATATCAGGCCATATCGTTTGGCATTCATTCCTCAGTCAGCATACGTTCATGATATGTTCTAGTATCACGTTCACAGTATGATTCACTTATCATATTCTAATTCTATGCCAGCGCTCCTCATATAATTACGAACCACGTTCACAATTGCTCACTTAGCATGTTCACAATTGTTCACGTAGTTCGTCCCTATATATTCTCAGCAGCTTGCTCAGAAATATAAATGTTATCTTCTCAGGATATTTATACGTACCATTTCATGTATCCTACATGCTATAGCTTATTTATTCTATCAGATTCAGAAAATCCATCTTAAGTATGGAACCATAAACTATTCAGCATCGTCAAGTCAGTGTCATCAGGACCAAGATTTTCATTGTGTTTAGATCTTGAAGGAGTCGTTTCGAGCGGGAAGCTACTCGGAACGGAGGAATCCATCCAGACCTCTCAATCTTTTTCCTTCAATAATTCAATTAAGTTCTTTCAGTCATGTTATGTTCCAAGTTCACTTCAGTCATGTCACGTTTATACTTTTCAGCAACATTATATTCTAATTCAGGGACGAATTATCCTTTCAGCTTACATGTCCTTCAGCTTACGTGTTAGTTCAGTTCTTATAACTTCGATCATCAGCTTATTACCTTTAATTCGAGGACGAATTTTTCCTTTTTAGAGGGGAAGAAATGTAAAACCACATAATTGTCGTGTCTCTAATTCGAGGACGAATTATTTCGTTTTTAGAGGGGAAGAGTTGTAAAACCCGTCTTAAAATCCTCGAACATTAATTATACACAATCTCAGTGTTATTTAAAACGTGACGTAATTAATTATTTCAGAACACGAGAATTCATGCTATGACGGGAATTAAATAAAACGGGCTTTGTGTTAGGCATAAGCCTTATAAGTTTAATTATGGCCCAAGGCCCCGGCCCATTAGGAGTATAACTAATAAAATCCTCCAATATTTCTCATTTGTTACCAATTTAAAAAAAAAATATACGGATGAATGATAGGGTCAAAAATAATTTGTTCCCTCAATCACTCCTAACTAACCGCTCCATGATATGCAACTTATATTTGGCAATGATTTTCGGTTTCAAAAAAAAGAAAAAAAGAAAAAAAGAACACATAAATCATTTACATTAAGAAATGTCAACCCATATAAGCTTTGATCATCATTCACACGTCTAACCCTCCCTACCACAAAGCTTTTCTAATTAACTATTAGAGAGTCATAGGACCAATCAAGTATTCATGTTGAGTTATGGGTCAGCTCATAAATAATTCGATCTGCCGTGTCCAAATTCGTCACCGCGGTTTATAGTTCGTGTGTGGGCTGATTTTTGGGGGTTCATCTTGTACTGCATTTCGGGTTCGAACGAGTCTCGTTGAATCTTTTGTTTGCATTTTTGGTTTTAATCTACCATCTTTTCCAAGGTATATCTCAACTATGAATCATATTCAGGGGGCATTCTTTGTGTTTGGGATCGCTATGTTTTTTGCAAGGATAGCGTGACTATTTCAGATTATTTTGTAATACTTCGTGGGAAATGGCAGATGTCAAGGCAGAATCTGATGTTTATTGTGGTTTATGCCCCTCAGGAGAATAGAGAGAAACAAATCCTATGGGATTACCTTCATCACGTTATTAGCAATTGGAAAGGTGTAGTGGTAGTTATGGGGGATTTTAATGAGATTCGTTTCAAATCTGATCGTCTTGGCTGCAAGTTTTATCCTAATGATGCTCAAAGATTCAATTCTTTCATTTCAAGATCGGGCTTGGTGGAAATTGCTTTAGGCGGGAGTCATTTCACTTGGTGCCACAAATCTGCTACCAAAATGAGTAAGTTAGACAGATTCTTGGTGTCGGAAAACTTTTTAAATTCTTTTCCAAATATTAACGCCATTACTTTGGAGAGATACTTATCCGATCATCGCCCCATTCTCCTCCGGGAAATACATCATGACTATGGGCCACCTCCATTTCGTTTTTATCATCATTGGTTCGAGTTAGAGGGATTCTCTAAACTAATAGAAGATACATGGAAAGAATGTCCCTCTGTTGGAAACAACGCGTTGAACCTTCTGATGGGCAAGCTGAGATTTCTCAAGAACCGTATCAGATTATGGCATAAAGAGAGAATGGGTGTCTCCAATGGCAGTAAAACGCATATTATAAAAGAATTGGAGTCTATTGATCAGATGATCGAAAAAGGTCAATGTAACGAAGATGTGATTAATTCCCGTGCGGAGCTGATGAACAAGCTTCATACTCGCATTAAGCTAGACTCTATTGAAGCGGCCCAAAAGGCTAAAGTGAAATGGGCGGTCGAAGGGGACGAAAACACCGGATTTTTTCACGGTGTTATTAATAAAAAGCGCAACGTCCGCAGCATTCGTGGTGTCATGGTTGATGGCAATTGGGTTGATAACCCAAAAGATGTAAAAAAAGAGTTTTTAGATCACTTTAGTCATCGGTTCAGTAAGCCCGATAAGTCGAGGGTTACCATTCAAATGGAGTTCCCAAATCAGATCTCGTTGGACCTAAGAAACGATCTGGAGAGTGATATCTCTAATGACGAGATTAAAAAGGCGGTTTGGGATTGCGGGACTGATAAATCCCCGGGACCGGATGGATTTTCATTTGGCTTCTTTCGAAAATTTTGGTACCTGATCGATAAGGACGTTCAACTTGCTGTGAGGTATTTCTTTTGCAATTATCATCTCCCTAAAGGATGCAACTCATCTTTTATCGCTCTTATCCCTAAAATCCCAGACGCAAATCTTGTTAAAGACTTTCGTCCAATTAGTTTGATCGGAAGCATTTATAAGATTATCGCCAAAATCTTATCAAATCGTCTTGTGGGTGTCATGGGAGGGATCGTTCATGAAGTGCAATCAGCATTTATCGCGGATAGGCAAATTTTAGACGGGCCATTTATCCTCAATGAAATGTTATCTTGGTGTAAAAACAGAAAAAAACAATCCCTAACTTTCAAGGTAGATTTCGAGAAAGCGTTCGATTCGGTTCGATGGGATTTTTTAGATGAAGCTCTTCGTAAATTCGGTTTTGGAGACAAATGGTGTAAATGGATTCAATGTTGTTTACATTCGTCTAGAGGATCCATTCTCATCAACGGTAGTCCGACGGAGGAATTTGAATTCGGTAAAGGTTTAAAACAAGGCGACCCATTGTCTCCTTTTTTGTTCATCTTGGTTATGGAAACGCTTCATCTTTCCTTCCAACGAGTGGTTGATGCGGGCATGTTTCATGGCCTTAAGTTAGATGGTGGCTTGAACCTCTCCCACATGTTCTACGCAGACGACGCGGTTTTCATTGGTGAATGGAGTGAAAAAAATATTACCACTTTAGTTCATGTTCTAGACTGTTTTCATATGGCGTCCGGGTTGAAAATTAATATGAACAAGAGTAAACTAATGGGTTTTCTTGTGGATCATGATAAAGTCAAAAGGGCTGCCTCTCGCCTTGGCTGCCAAATCCTTAAAACCCCCTTTCTTTACCTTGGATCATTTGTTGGAGGTAACATGAATCGTTTGAAATCTTGGGACGCGATTACGGATTGTGTTAGGGGGCGTCTCTCTAATTGGAAAATGAAAACGTTGTCTATCGGTGGAAGACTCACTTTAGTCAAATCGGTTCTTGGCTCTATGCCTATTTTCCACATGTCGTTATATAAAGCTCCCACTGGTATTCTTCGTTCCCTTGAATCGATTAGATCTAATTTCTTTAATGGAATTGATGGTATTAAAAATAAAGTTTCATGGGTTCGATGGAACAAATCTTTAGCTTCGAAGGATAATGGTGGTCTTGGCATTTCGAGTCTTTTTGCTTTAAATAGAGGTTTGCTCTTCAAGTGGATTTGGAGATTTTTGTCCCAAGAAATCTCTCTTTGGAGCAGGGTGATAAAGGCTATTCATGGGAATGATGGTAGAATTAACGCAAACGTGAAGTATGTTAACAACTCTCCGTGGCTAAATATCATCAGAGAATTAAACTCCTTAGACGAAAAGGGTATAAACCTGTTGAACTTGCTTCGCTTCAAATTGGGCAATGGGGAGAAGTCGAAATTCTGGTTAGATTCCTGGTGCGAAGGGGGAAGGCTCAAGGACAGATTCCCGCGCGTTTATGCACTTGAAGATCACAAAGAAATCACTGTGGCAAACAAATTAGCGCTTCCTGCTACTACTCACTCTTTTAGAAGACTTCCAAGAGACGGTGTTGAACTAATGCAACTGAACGAACTCAACAACCTTCTGAACAACGTTTCTTTAAATCCCGCTCAGGATCGTTGGTGTTGGTCTCTAAATTCGTCTGGGGATTTTTCGGTTGCCTCGACTAGAAGATTCATTGATAATGCTATGCTTCCAAAGGATACCTATCAGACAAGATGGGTCAACTTGGTGCCAATTAAGGTGAATACGTTCGCTTGGAAAGTTATGACGAATTCTCTTCCCACGAGATATAACATTTCTCGACGAGGTATTGAAATTGACAGTATCTCTTGCGGGATTTGTGATGAGGGAGTGGAAAACGTGAACCATTTATTCTTCAATTGCGATCTGGTTAAAAGAATTAATCTTTTAATCATGAGATGGTGGGACATGCCTTTCATGGAGTTTGCTACATATGGGGAATGGAGAAATTGGATGATTAACATCAGGTTACCGATAAAACACAAGAGTATGCTCGAAGGGGTGTTCTACGTGGAGTGGTGGACTTTGTGGAATTTCCGTAACAGTAAAATTTTTGGAAAGTCAAGCCCTCTCAAAGCTATGATCTTCGACGATATTCAGTGCAAGTCTTTTCATTGGTGTAGGGCTAGGAGTAAAGTATCTTTTAGTTGGGTTGACTGGCTCAAAAATCCTTCCTTAATTTCTTTGTAATTGTTAGCTTCTTGCTAAATCTTCTAATAAAATCGCCGTTCAAAAAAAAAAAATCATATACGCTACTATTTTTATATTACATTAAAGTGTTCTTGCGTTAGTAGATGTTATAGAATGCGTTTAAAGAAAACAAGAATCACAACAAATGGATAATTCATTTGTGTTGAACGTCAATAATAATGGAGTAAGGTCTCTAAAATATGCAAGTATATGACATGGTATATGACGAGATTTAGATGACGTCAAGTTTTAGCATGGATTTTTCTTCTATTCAGCTTATATTCGACTTAATTATTTACATCTTATTTAAATTAGCTTATTATTATTTCGAGTTATATTAAAATGGGCTTAATTAATTTTGACTTATTATTAAAGATTAGGCTTAATTAATTTAGCTTATTAATTCATGACTTATTAAGATTGCTCATTAAGTTTAGGCTTAATTAGTATGGGCTTATTAACTTTTGGCTTATTAAAATCGGTTTAACAATATCGGCTTATTGATTTTGGTTCAATTAAACTAAAAATGAGATAATTAATTATTTATGAAAACCTGCTATTTTTAGAAAGTTACTATTTATGAAAATATAAAGTATGATAAAACATGAATACATGAAATACATTGATCGGAAATGTATGGAACAGTCAGAATTACAAGATTTTACACGAAACAGTAGAACAAGACCAAAACATGTAAACCGAGTTAAGAACAATAATAACTAGTAATAGTAAACAGTAATCTGACAACTCATTCATATCCTTTATTCATGTAGCTATTGTGAAGTCAGAGTAGGAGTTTCATCTGTTTTTTTTCTCTTTAGTCATGCTGGAGACAAGGTACGGATTTTCCGTCCTTTCAGTAAGGACTTCCTTTCCTATGCATGATTAGCATTCCCCGTCTGCAGCCAAATGTTTTCCCCAGTATATGTTTAAGCTTATCAGTAATCATGTTAATAACTAAATAAATTGCCTGAGCGTTATATACAAGCATGACCAGTTTATGTACTAGTTACGGAGGTACCGTAACCATGGCACTAGAGGCACCGGTGTCGTGACTCACATGCAGGAGAGTGATATCCTGCATCGTCCCACTCAGCTCAGCTTGGCCATTTTATCAGTATTATTAGTGGGACGTATGGATGCATCCTAGGCTACAGTTTACAGTTTAGCAGGTGAATGTGGTGTGTGCTCTACATCCTTCACATTGGAGCTGATCCCTCCACCCAGCACAGTTATTTAGAGGTCACCCCTCTACAGCATGATGAGGTCACCCCTCCAGTTATTCATGCACGGTTGTTACCGCACGTGACCTATATAAGCTCTGGCAAATTAAAATACAGTAAATGCATGTTTTCAGATTTATCAGATAACGATTCAGCTTTATTATTTACAAATCAGACTTTACAGATTATACACAGATTTCCGCTGCAACTTTACTTATCAGTCTTTCAGCTCCAGTGCTTTATCATCTGTTCATTTCAGTAATTCCTTATCATGCTTTATATCCGTTCACTGAGCGTTATGCTCAGCCGTAGTTCCTTTAATGTTCTAACGGCAGGTATACCAGGACGCTTTTAGGATTCTAAGAGCATGTGCATTTGGATGGAAGTTATCCAGACTCCTGACTTTATGCATTTCTTACATTATTCTGCTTATTTGGACATTGTTTAGTCCTTTCATTCAGTATTTTACTTTTCATGTTTTGGGCTTATGTTTGGATTGCCGATGTTTGATTCCGGTACTTCCTGTATGGTCAGTTAATGTTTTAGGACATTTACCTTATGCTTTGATGACACGCCATAAATACACGTAACGGTCCACTTATCCAAGTGGGGTGTTACAGTTGTAACAAAAGCAATCAGATTTTAATAATGATAAGTTTCCATAAAATGTTATACACAATGTTACAAACAGTGTTATGAAATGACCATAGCTAGACACAACCATATTTTTAGATGACTAGGTTGTATAAAACAGGGAATGAAAAAGAAAAAAATTAGTTCTATAAAACAGGAAGTAAATTAGTTCTATAAACCTTCTATCTTGTAATGAGTAAAATTACGGTTCGCACAATGTTGCCACCTCTAAATTATGTTTTGCATGGAGATGAAAGTTTGGAACGTTTGTAGTATATGTTACCATAAAACATAACTAGTCAAGGACGAAGCCAGGATTTTATATACGAGTGGATTAAATGTAAAAATAGAAATTAACCTGTAAAATGTCATTAGTGGAAAACTGGGGCGGACTCCGGATTTATTAGAAGTTGTTGCACAATCTTTTTTATGATTATCAGTAATAAAATTTCCTCACGAAAATTTTTATTAGATAAAATTGGGGGTTGCCCGTGCTTTGAAATGACATATTTTATAAAAAATTTACTTTTCGTGACTTAAAAGTGGGCGTGGCTCGTGCTTCGCCCAACTTCCATGTGAGTCCGCCCTAGTGGAAAACAATTTACTTCTATTCTATTTCGGACACTTAGATACTACTCCAGATCACTTGCACAACGAACGTAAAATTTTCTACATAATATCGTCGTTTTGATCTTAAAACTGGACTAAAATTGTAAGAAAACAAATGCTTGAATTAATTTGTAGCCGCATCTAACAAGTGATAATATGATAACTCCATTTACATACAAATGCAAAATAAAAAGTGTAAAAATTATAGAAAACAAAAGTCACACTGAGGAAACTGTAAAATGAAAACCACTTCTATTTTTATATAAATGAAAGACTATATAATGCATTATGCAGTATATTATACATGGGAGAAGATCCCCACACACCCATATTTAACAAAGGCTCCATGAATCAATCCACACCATCCATCATTAAATGATCTAAGGGCTGTGATTAAACCCACCTTTCTTATAACCAAACTTTATTTTTAAAAAAAAGAAAAGAAAAAACAATGGATCGGGATATTAACCACTGGCAACCACCACAACAACCACCTAACCGCCGACCACTACAACAAACTCATCTACCAACTTTTTTTCCGGCGACCACCACAACCAACCCCCCGTTTCCCAGTGACCACCACAACCAAACCCATCTTCTTCCCGCGACGACCACAACAAACCTACCTTCTTCCCGCAACCACCACAATAAACCCACGTTTTTCCGGCGACCTCCATACCAAACCACTCTTTTTCGGCGATATGGATTTGATACCGTTTCCATTAAGAAGAAACACAAACAGATACGAAAAGAAGAACGAAACAATTTAGAGACTAACAAATGAGGCTAACTTCCACATAGACGAGTGCTTTTTTTGGTTGAGTAAAGATGCTGAAAAGTAGGAGAATCAAATACGACAAGTACTTCTCAAGTGTTGAAAACATGTGTTCAATATCTGATTTAATTTTCTGTTATTCTTTTATTGAAGTGTTGAAAACATGTGTTGACTATTTGATTTAAATTTATGATTTCTTTTATTGAAGTGTTGAAAACATGTCTTGAATATGTGATTTGAATACTATGTATTGAATATCATGAGTCGCCTGACTCATGCATGAGTCATATAAATTTGCAATTGTTTATTAACACTTGTACATTTTATTGTTGTCATTTCTACACTTAATACTGTTTATAAATATGTAAAAGTGTTTTTAACAGTTAAAACATATTTTGAGTCATTATGACTCATGCATGAGTCATATAATTTTGCAAGTGTTTATAAACACTTGTACATTTGATTCTTGTCATTTCTACACTTAATACGTAAAAGTGTTTTTTTTACAGTTAATACATATTCTGAGTCATTATAATACATATTCTGTCATTATGACTCATGTATGAGTCATACTGACTCATACTTGAGTCACATGACTCATGTATGAGTCACATGACTCATGTATGAGTCACATGACTCAAGTATGAGTCAAAGACACTTATGATTCTCAAACACCTAAAAACATACCACTATGATTTTTAAAACATACTTCTTAAGATCATAAGTCAGTGTGACTCATGTATGAGTCACTGTGACTCATACATGAGTTACTCATATATCGTACAATTCCCGGCTCATATAAAAAGGGCCTGTGCGAAAACAAACGTAGGATATAAAAGGTAACACTTTTTCATTATATATATACAAGCAAAAGGGTACAATAAAGAACTACAAAAAGAAACTGGGAAAGGGAAACAAGTTACAGACTTAACACCTTAACAAAGTTATTGTCCCAAACCTATATTCAAATAGACAACACATAAACACAAAACAGATTAATCATCATCATCGCCCCTATTGTTACTACGTGAGTCCATCATGATCGAACTTGAACCAACAGCATGCTACAAATCTGAGAGAGAGAATCACCACCTTTGAGAGCATAACCCGGGGGACTAAGCAAACAACTCATTAGTAGGAAACCTTTTAGGACGTGCAAGTAAAGGCATCTGTCACTGTGCGACGAGCTTAAGCTGGAGCTTTGACCAACTGTACTGCTACGGTGGTTGTTGTTTATCCTCTTCGATGTCATGCCCTTGGTAGTTTTTGCACTATGGTAATATGCACATAACTTGGCTACTAAATCAGTTGCATCCTTTGCAACATTCACAGCAACCAACCTGGATCAGAAAAGAAATGAAGCTTTTGCTCAATAATAGATAATGACTCATAATAGAAAACAAATGAAGCTTTTACATGAGTCACAATGACTCATACATGAGTCACAACGACTCATATATGAGTCACAACGGCTCATACATGAGTCACAACGACTCATACATGAGTCACAGCGACTCATACATGAGTCGTCGCGACTCATATATTAGTCACCGTGACTCATATATGAGTCATAGCGAGTCATAATCTGTAATCATAAGTCACACTTTTATAATCAGCTTATCAGCTACAAAAATCGACCCAACTTCCATAAAAATGCTCACTCATAAATTGAAACTTGCTAAAGAACATCTGATTATCATTGTGTCATTTCATCAAACATATGGTGTGCATCAACAATCATAACATGTGCTTTACCTAGAGTAGATATGAAATCTTCTAATGTAAAACCCGCATGCTTTTACCATGCATAGTACCCTTAGGATCGTACGTACTAGTTAAAAACTTTCCTAATATAGCATGATTACGGTTACGTATTAGTAGTTTACGTATTACGTACGTGTTAGAACATGATAAGTATTTTATATGCACGATCACGTAATAATTATTTAGCAATAATTAAGCACGAACATGCGATCATGAAATCACGAGCGTAATTAAAACACGAGCTATTATTAATTACGTATATATATTTAATACGAGCGTAATTAAATATATTAGTTTATCTTATTTACGTAACGAGAACATTTAAAACACGAACATTAATAAACACAAACGACTAACTAAATAACGAGACACGAAAAGAGGTACGGGAACCCCATGGGGGGGAGGTCCCTACCCGCGGCCAAAACAAGGGTAATGGGCCAAGCCCATTACCAATTTTTACTAAAAGGGGGTTAATTAGTTTTTACTACTCAAAATCACTTTACAGAAGATTTCAAGAAAAACCTAAAACCTCTCTTTCTCCTCCTCTTTGTGCCGCCACCCTTGAATCACCATACAAGGTGATTCCTTGATCTTGGATCTTGAAGATTTGTTGTTTGTTCGTGTTTGTTCTTCATTCCCTTGATCCACGAATACGGTAAAACCTTTTTAAACCTTTTCTTTTAAATTTAATCTTTTTATTAATTATGAACATATGATGTTTTTATAAAAACACATTAATTAATCATAGATCTAACATGTTTTGATGATTAATTAAATCAAAGGGTCGATTTAAGGGGTGTTTGGATCTGGCCGCAGGCTGCAACCGACCCCAAGGGGGTTTCGGTTTGCTTAGCCGACACCACCAAGACCATATGGTCTTGGTTGGTGCGTGTGGGTCCCACGGCAGCAAGGGGGTACCCCGATCTGGTTCGGGGTACGGTGTCGATTCATGTCCGGTTCATGTTTTTAAGCTTAGATCCGGTTCATGGTTATGTTAGTTTTTTTTATGTTGTGAACTTATGTTAAAATTAAATTAATAAAAGATGTGATTAATTTAATAACATGACTTAGGTTAATTAATTATTAATAATCATGAAATTATTTTAACCTAAGTATTTATATTATTAAGACTTATAATTAATTAATTATTTTAAAAACCATGGATATAATTAATTAATTAACATGACTCAGGTTATATTATTAATATTTAATAGTACATATTTTAACCTAGGTATTTAATATATTTAATTAAAAACATGTTATACTTTAATTAAATATTATAACCTATAGTTTAATTAAATTACATGAAATAATTATTAAACTATACAATATATCATATGACTTAGAAAATAATCATGAAAACACTTAGGCTTATATACTTAGCTTATTTAACCAGCTTATTTCTAATTATGGAAACTTTCTATTTTTAGAAACTGAATTAAATAAGGCAGCTAATTTATTTATGGAAACCAGCTATTTTTAGGAACTTATTTATTTAAGGCAGCTAATCTATTTATGGAAACTTATTTAATTAAGGCAGCTAATCTATTTACGGAAACTTTCTATTTTTAGAAACTTATCTATTTTAAGCAGTAAATCTGTTTTTTTGGAAACTTTCTATTTTTGGAAACTTTCTATTTTTGGAAACTTTCTATTTTTGGTAACTTTCTATTTTTTGGAAACTTTCTATTTTTGGGAAACTTTCTATTGTTGGAAACTTTCTATTTTTGGAAACTTTCTATTTTAGGAAACCTGCTATTTTTGGAAAGTTAATTATAGTTACACAGTAAGTATAATAACACATGAAATATCAGAAATACTTAATCAGAATGAACAGAATGTAAGATTTAACACAGTTTAAGGCTTTAAACAGTAAAACATAGGAAGAACATATAAAATAAGCTAAGAAATGACGTAAAACCAGCTATGTATTTAGTAAGCAGATACTCATTTCATGTACGTATTTATGTAGCACTAGTGTTTCGGAAGTACGATTCTCGCAGTTCATCGTTCTCGTTCACTGGACATAAGGTACGGATTCCCGTCCTTTCGGTATGGACATTCTTTCCTTATTAGGATTTCCCTGTATGCAGCGAACTGTTTTCCCGTAGTATAAGTATGAGTTTGATTGCTTATGTTTAAATATGATTACCTATAGCCATATACATGCATGACCAGTTTCACCTAGTTATGGAGGTACCATGACCATAACATTAGAGGCACTGATGTTATGACTTCACCACGGCGGAGTGATTGCTCGTGGCGTCCCTTCAGATTTTGGCCATTTATTTATATTTATCATGTGGGGCGTATGGGTGCATCCTAGTTACACGTTTTTATTCAGGATTACATGGTGAATGTGGTGTGTGCCTTGCATCCTTCACAAGGAGCTGATCCCTCCTACCCATAAAACCAGTATATTAAATTAGAGGCAACCCCTCTAATTTGCATGATGAGGTCACCCCTCTAATTATTCATGCACGGTGGATTTTCATGACCTATATTGGCTAATGGTAAAATATGACAAACAATGTTTATAAGATAAACATAAGACTTTCAAACTATAAACCAGTTTTATTAAGACTTAACTAGGTTACTCAGGACTTAGTTTTCTTCCGCTGTTATTATGTTATATGCTTATCCTATTCATGCTTTATTGTACATCTGTGCACTGAGCGTATTGCTCAGCCGTTTTCCTTTTCTATGTTCCCAAAATGGCAGGTACTCAGGGAGGCTCGTAGACACTAAGAGTACGTGCATATGGACTGGAAGCTGTCTAGCCTTCTTTACATTATGCATTTCCTTTCTTATGATACTTATGCTTTGGACATTGTTTAGTCCTTTTCCTTTACTATACTATGTTTGTGTGTGATGAGCTTTACTTTTGTACTACCGATGTTTGATTCCGGTATTTTCCTTTATATGGTCAAGTAATGTTTAGACATTTTACCTTGTATGCTTTGATGACACGCCATAATTACTGTGATATTTCCATTTCCAAAATGGGGTGTTACAATTATGGTATCAGAGCCAAGGCTTCGACCTGTAGGCTCTCAAATATGACCTGTGATTAGTGGGTTGTCACTACGGTCTTCCTAGAACTGACAGTTGTTTTCATTCATTCATCATTTTTAAGCATACATATACATGTCATTGTTACAGGGTTTTTGACTAAGTAATGGTTGGTACAGGACTGGCCCTATTTAGTCGCATGTGTTTTATCGAAACTTTTAGATTTGGGACCGACCCATAGGCGTCCCCTTGCTATGTCTTTTGTTTTGGGTGAACTGGCCAGAGGCGTTCACTCTCGAGCATACAAAAGTTTTCATAAAACTGCATCATGCATTCATACACAAAATTTTATTGCATAAATTTTTTCTCGTGAAATTTTAGTATAATTTTTTTCATGTATATATTTATATTTTATGTTTTGATCTGTTTAATCATATGTTTTATGTTATACTGTCAGATGGTTCTCACACGCGAACAGGAGCAGCTCAATGCTGCAATTCAGGCTGCCATGCAAGCCTTGCTTCCTCAACTGAGGAATGACATCTGGGCTGAAGTTCAAGCTGCCAACAATCAGCAGCACAATCCGCCACCTCGTCCTCCTCCTCCAGTGACATTAGCAGTATGGCTGGAGAGATTCAACAAGCTCCGCCCTCGAGCTTTTGAGAAGACAGATAGCCCCAGCGATGCTGAAAGCTGGTTGGCTCACATCGAGAAGATTTACAACGCTATGGGCTGTGACCCCGCATACAAGGCGAAGTTGGCATGCTATCGGTTCGAAGGCGATGTACTCAACTGGTGGTTAGCATTGATGCATTCTGAAGGTGGTGATGAGTGGGTTGTTGGCTTGACTTGGGCTCAGTTCAAGGACAGGGTGATGGAGCAGTTCTTTCCTAAGGCTGAGCAAGACAAGCTCAAGAGAGAGTACCATGGGATCCGTCAGAGAGCTGGGGAGAATAGCAATGAGTTTATGCAGCGCTTTCTTCGCTTAGCTGGTTTCCTTGGTGCGGCAGCAGGTACTCCTGAAGAGCAGGCGCATCACTTCAGATGGGCTCTTCGCACATCGATCGCAAACAATCTGGTGTGTGCTACGTTCAATACTGTAGCACAAGTGGCCGATGCAACACGGAAACTGGAGATGCTGCAAGAGAGGGATGAGTTCGGGGAAGCAGAAAGACCCGACAAGAGGTAAACCTTCGTATTCAAACGGTGACCAATCCGTATACTTTCCATATGTCAATTATTCATCTCTTTAAATGTATCTTCCAGGCAGAAAACTGGGGACCGGTCTCAGCCGGCTACTCAGCAGCAGCCTCATCAGCCCAAGGGAAACGGTCAGACTAACGACCGTTCTGCTACGGATAGGCGTGGCGGTAATGACAATTACCGTAACAACGCCGGGCAATCCAGCAACAGCAGGTCCTAATACTTACGAAATTCCTTATGTTTTATGTTATAGCTCATATTCTGACACTTTAGCAAACTTCTACCAGGAACCATGGAAACGGTAGGGACCAGAACCAGAGAGGTTCGCAGCCTAGCCGTCCAGCTATCACTGGTCCTCAGCCAGCCAGAGCACCTGCTGGAGGATACACTCATCCTCTTTGCTCTACTTGCCACCGTAGGCACCCAGGACCATGTCGCCGTAATACTGATGCGTGCTTCAAGTGTGGTCTTCCTGGCCATATTATGAAGGATTGCCGTAAGGGCGAGATGGAGGGTACATCGGGACATGCTGATACCAAGCCGCCTCCTACTGCCGGGCGTGTCTACACGACATCTCGAGACCAGGCCAACAAGTCTACAGGTACCATCACTGGAATCTTGTATATGTATGGTCGCGCTGCATGTGTTCTTTTCGATACGGGTGCTACTCACTCGGTTATTTCTACTGCTTATGCTAAGAACATTAGGATGCCTCCCTTGCCACTAGAAAATAGGCTTACTATTTCCACGCCTTTGAGGGACTCTGCATTAATCACCCATGTATACAAGAGTCTTACCCTAGAATTTGATGATATGGTTCGACCTGTCGACGCACTTCCGCTGGACATGAATGACTTCGACATGATTTTGGGCATGGATTGGCTATCCAAGTATCATGATACCATAGACTGCCATTCATATCGAGTTATCTTCGGTGATGTCAATGCACCAGAGTACATTCATAATGGGTTCATACCCGGATGGTCTGTACAAGTCATATCCACCCTACAAGCGCGTGCACTACTGTTACATGGCTGCGAGGGTTACCTAGCTACGGTTCACGACATGGATGCTGAATCTTCATCGATTCAGGATCAACCAATAGTGTCGGAATTCCAAGACGTGTTTCCAGCAGAACTTCCGGGCATACAACCTGCACGAGAAGTGGAATTCAGTATCGAACTGGTTCCAGGAGCTGAACCAATCTCCAAGGCTCCTTATCGCATGGCTCCTATAGAGCTGAAGGAGCTAAAGGATCAACTGCAAGAACTTCTTGAACGAGGTTTCATTCGACCGAGTGCATCTCCATGGGGCGCACCGGTCTTGTTTGTTAAGAAGAAGGACGACAATATGCGTCTTTGCATAGACTATCGCGAGCTCAACAAGATTACCATTCGGAATAGGTATCCACTGCCACGCATTGACGATCTGTTTGACCAACTCCAAGGGGCCAAACACTTCTCCAAGATCGATCTTAGGTCAGGCTATCATCAGCTACGGGTCAAAGAGCAGGACATTGCTAAGACTGCTTTTCGTACCTGCTATGGCCACTACGAGTTTGTAGTTATGCCATTTAGCCTGACAAATGCTCCAGCAATGTTCATGGATCTGATGAACAGAATCTTCCATGAATTTCTGGACAAATTCGTCATTGTTTTCATCGATGACATCCTGATTTTCTCAAAGTCCAAGGAGGAACACGAAGACCATCTTCGTACAGTACTACAGATTCTTCTCCAGAAGCAGCTGTATGCTAAATTCTCCAAGTGTGAGTTCTGTTTAGACAAGGTGGCATTCTTAGGTCACATTGTATCAGCAGAAGGAATCACTATGGATCCAGCGAAGGTTGAGGCCATTACTAAGTGGCCAAGGCCGACATCAGCGACGAAAGTCCGCAGTTTCTTAGGCTTAGCTGGCTATTACCGTAGGTTCGTAGAGAACTTTTCCCGCCTGGCACTACCATTGACCAAACTGATGCGGAAAGGGGAGAAATTCGTCTGGACTGAAGATCGAGAGAAGAGCTTTGAAGACCTGAAGCAGAAGCTAGTATCTGCACGTATTCTTACTCTACCATCTGGTACGGGTGGATTTCAAATCTACAGCGATGCATCGGGGAAGGGACTTGGCTGTGTTCTCATGCAACATTCGCGTACGCTTCACGACAACTTAAGCCTTATGAAAAGAATTACCCCACGCACGATCTGGAACTTGCTGTAGTCGTGTTTGCATTGAAGATATGGAGACACTACTTATATGGAGAATCATGTGACATTTTCACGGACCACAAGAGTTTGAAGTATATCTTCACTCAGCGTGAATTGAACATGAGGCAGAGGAGATGGTTAGAGCTGTTGAAGGATTATGACATTAATCTACAGTATCATCCCGGAAAGGCAAATGTAGTAGAAGATGCCCTTAGCAGGAAGTCCGGAATGATCAACGGCATTACAATCGAAGAGGAAGTCATCAGAGACTTGGAGCGACTAGACATCGAGATCATGGTACGTGGACAACACGGTTACTGGGCGAATCTTAGAGTAGAACCCGAGTTACTCTCTAAGATCAAGGAAGCTCAGAAAGATGACGGAGAAATCTGGGCGATAGTAAAGAATTTGGAGAAGCAGACGGAATTCAGAGTAGATGCAGATGGTATCGTATGGCAGGGCACTAGACTTTGTGTTCCTGATGACCAAGAACTCCGGGAAGCTTTGTTAGCTGAAGCTCATAGCTCCCCATTCTCGATACATCCTGGTTCAACTAAAATGTACCATGACATCAAGCAGTACTTTTGGTGGAGTGGTATGAAACAGGATGTGGCCACTTACGTCTCCAAATGTCTTACCTGCCAGCAGGTTAAGATCGAGCATCAGCGATCTGGCGGTCTCCTTCAACCGCTAGACATTCCAGAGTGGAAGTGGGATAAAATCACCATGGATTTTGTTATCGGTCTTCCGCCTACCAAAAGGAAGCACGATGCAATTTGGGTTATCGTTGATCGACTTACCAAATCAGCTCATTTCTTACCGATCCGCAAGGAAGATCCGGTAAGTAAACTCGCAGATACGTATAGACGAGAGATCATGAGACTCCACGGTGCACCATCCAGCATCGTCTCAGACAGAGATCCTCGATTCACTTCGCGCTTTTGGAAAAGTCTGCAGAAAGCTTGGGGTACACAACTTAAGCTTAGCACGGCTTTTCATCCTCAAACGGACGGACAGTCGGAGCGAACCATTCAGACATTGGAGGATATGTTGAGGTCATGTGCGTTGGAATGGACGGGTGATTGGGACGAATACATCTGTTTGGTGGAGTTTGCATACAACAATAGTTGGCACGCAAGCATCAAGTGTGCTCCATTTGAGATGTTGTATGGCAGGAAGTGTCGCGCCCCAATCTGCTGGGATCAGGTTGGCGAGCGAACACTCAAAGTACCAGAAATCATAGAAATAACAAATGAGAAGATCGCAGTAGCTAGGCAGAAAATTCAGGAGGCACGGTCACGTCAAAAGAGTTACGCCGATAAGCATCGTAGGGATTTACACTTTAACGTAGGAGATCACGTCTTCCTTAAGGTTTCACCGGCACGTGGTGTTAGACGCTTCGGGATTAAAGGGAAGCTCAGTCCTCGTTTCATCGGACCGTTTGATATCATTGAACGAGTCGGTGAAGTATCTTACCCATTGGCGTTACCTCTGCAGCTTTCGCATGTGCATAATGTGTTTCATGTGTCCTTACTCAGAGGGTACCAATATCATCCCCTTCACATGGTTCAGTATCCACTGGAACAGATACGTGAAGATCTCACTTTTATAGAAGAACCCGAACGAGTTCTTGACGGACAAGAACGAGTCATGAGAAAGAAGACGATTCCATTCGTCAAAATTCTATGGAGGGATCATACCGAGCGGGAAGCCACTTGGGAAAAGGAGGAGTCTATCCGGGCTTCTTACCCTCATTTCTTATTTTGAATTCGGGTATGTTCTTCTTTTCCAGTTTACTTTATCTATAATTCGGGGACGAATTATTCTTTTTAGGGGGGAAGAGTTGTAAAACCCGCATGCTTTTACCAAGCATAGTACCCTTAGGATCGTACGTACTAGTTAAAAACTTTCCTAATATAGCATGATTACGATTACGTGTTAGGAGTTTACGTATTACGTACGTGTTAGAACACGATAAGTATTTTATATGCACGATCACCTAAGAATTATTTAGCAATAATTAAGCACGAACATGCGATCATGAAATCACGAGTGTAATTAAAACACGAGCTATTATTAATTACGTATATATATTTAATACACGCGTAATTAAATATATTAGTTTATGGTATTTACGTAACGAGAACATTTAAAACACAAACATAAATAAACACAAACGACTAACTAAATAACGAGACACGAAAAGAGGTACGGGAACCCCATGGGGGGGTCCCTACCCGCGGCCAAAACAAGGGTAATGGGCCAAGCCCATTACCAATTTTTACTAAAAGGGGGTTAATTAGTTTTTACTACTCAAAATCACTTTACAGAAGATTTCAAGAAAAACCTAAAACCTCTCTTTCTCCTCCTCTTTGTGCCGCCACCCTTGAATCACCATACAAGGTGATTCCTTGATCTTGGATCTTGAAGATTTGTTGTTTGTTCGTGTTTGTTCTTCATTCCCTTGATCCAAGAATACGGTAAAACCTTTTTAAACCTTTTCTTTTAAATTTAATCTTTTTATTAATTATGAACATATGATGTTTTTATAAAAACACATTAATTAATCATAGATCTAACATGTTTTGATGATGAATTAAATCAAAGGGTCGATTTAAGGGGTGTTTGGATCTGGCCGCAGGCTGCAACCGACCCCAAGGGGGTTTCGGTTTGCTTAGCCGACACCACCAAGACCATATGGTCTTGGTTGGTGCGTGTGGGTCCCACGGCAGCAAGGGGGTACCCCGATTTGGTTCGGGGTACGGTGTCGATTCATGTCCGGTTCATGTTTTTAAGCTTAGATCCTGTTCATGGTTATGTTAGTTATTTTTTATGTTATGAACTTATGTTAAAATTAAATTCATAAAAAATGTGATTAATTTAATAACATGACTTAGGTTAATTAATTATTAATAATCATAAAATTATTTTAACCTAAGTATTTATATTATTAAGACTTATAATTAATTAATTATTTTAAAAACCATGGATATAATTAATTAATTAACATGACTTAGGTTATATTATTAATATTTAATAATACATATTTTAACCTAGGTATTTAATATATTTAATTAAAAACATGTTATACTTTAATTAAATATTATAACCTATAGTTTAATTAAATTACATGAAATAATTATTAAACTATACAATATATCATATGACTTAGAAAATAATCATGAAAACACTTAGGCTTATATACTTAGCTTATTTAACCAGCTTATTCTAATTATGGAAACTTTCTATTTTTAGAAGCTTAATTAAATAAGGCAGCTAATTTATTTATGGAAACAGCTATTTTTAGGAACTTATTTATTTAAGGCAGCTAATCTATTTATGGAAACTTATTTAATTAAGGCAGCTAATCTATTTATGGAAACTTTCTATTTTTAGAAACTTATCTATTTTAAGCAGTAAATCTATTTTTTTGGAAACTTTCTATTTTTGGAAACTTTCTATTTTTGGAAACTGTCTATTTTTGGAAACTTTCTATTTTTGGTAACTTTCTATTTTTGGAAACTTTCTATTTTTGGGAAACATTCTATTTTTGGAAACTTTCTATTTTTGGAAACTTTCTATTTTAGGAAACCTGCTATTTTTGGAAAGTTACTTATAATTACACAGTAAGTATAATAACACATGAAATATCAGAAATACTTAATCAGAATGAACAGAATGTAAGATTTAACACAGTTTAAGGCTTTAAACAGTAAAACATAGTAAGAACATATAAAATAAGCTAAGACATGACGTAAAACCAGCTATGTATTTAGTAAGCAGATACTCATTTCATGTACGTATTTATGTAGCACTAGTGTTTCGGAAGTACGATTCTCGCAGTTCATCGTTCTCGTTCACTGGACATAAGGTACGGATTCCCGTCCTTTCAGTATGGACATTCTTTCCTTATTAGGATTTCCCCGTATGCAGCCGACTGTTTTCCCGTAGTATAAGTATGAGTTTGATTGCTTATGTTTATATATGATTACCTATAGCCATATACATGCATGACCAGTTTCACCTAGTTATGGAGGTACCATGACCATAACATTAGAGGCACTGATGTTATGACTTCACCACGGCGGAGTGATTGCTCGTGGCGTCCCTTCATCTTTTGGCCATTTATTTATATTTATCATGTGGGGCGTATGGGTGCATCCTAGTTACACGTTTTTATTCAGGATTACATGGTGAATGTGGTGTGTGCCTTGCATCCTTCACAAGGAGCTGATCCCTCCTACCCATAAAACCAGTATATTAAATTAGAGGCAGCCCCTCTAATTTGCATGATGAGGTCATCCCTCCAATTATTCATGCACGGTGGATTTTCATGACCTATATTGGCTAATGGTAAAATATGACAAACAGTTTTTATAAGATAAACATAAGACTTTCAAACTATAAACACGTTTTATTAAGACTTAACCAGGTTACTCGGGACTTAGTTTTCTTCCGCTGTTATTATGTTATATGCTTATCCTATTCATGCTTTATTGTACATCCGTGCACTGAGCGTATTGCTCAGCCATTTTCCATTTCTATGTTCCCAAAACGGCAGGTACTCAGGGACGCTCGTAGACACTAAGAGTACGTGCATATGGACTGGAAGCTGTCTAGCATTCTTTACATTATGCATTTCCTTTCTTATGATACTTATGCTTTGGACATTGTTTAGTCCTTTTCCTTTACTATACTATGTTTGTGTGTGATGAGCTTTACTTTTGGACTACCGATGTTTGATTCCGGTATTTTCCTTTATATGGTCAAGTAATGTTTAGACATTTTACCTTGTATGCTTTGATGACACGCCATAATTACTGTGATATTTCCATTTCCAAAATGGGGTGTTACATCTAACCAAAATCAAAATGAAACATAAACATAAAAACATGCATAATCAAAACAACTTACATTCATCGACATGAAACTTAGCTTAAAAAATTAAGGTTTTGTGGTGTGGATTTGATCGGGATAATGTGGATCTCGTTGTGGTTGTTGCTGGTAGTTGTTAGTGGTGGTGGTATTGGTTGGTGGTGGGGGTGGTGGTGGGGGCGGGGGTGGGGGCGGTGGTGGGTGACGGTGGTGGGTGACGGTGGTGGGAGGCAGTGGTGGTTGGTGGGTGTTGTGTTTTTAATATATACGGTTGAAAAAAGAGGAGGGTTTTGTTTATTTTTCTTTAATCCGGGCTGTTGGATGTAAAATTGTTGGATAGTGGGGATTAGTCCATGAGGACTTTGCTAAAAAAGAAGACTGCATAGAACTTTTGTTATTATACATTACTTTAACATTTGCAACGACTAAAATGAACGTTTGCAAATCTTTTTTGGGTGGGCCATATCATCTTCTATAAGTCTTTTTAAAATTGACAACGTAACGTATTGTAGTAATTTCTAGACGTTTCAGGTAGGCCTTAGCCAACCCACTCATCAACGTAGCTCCGTCCGATGGATTTGACATCTTATCTAGCTACATTGTTGGATATATAATCAGTTATTTGAAGTTATAAAATGATTTTCCCAAGCATCCCCTAACAATTGTTTCATCATTTTATGCAGTACATACTTGTTGAAAATTTTATTTTTGATTCATGAACGGGTCTTGTATTTCGGTCCATCAGGTCCAACACCTAGGACAGGACCGTTGGACGCGAGGGAAGACCGACCCTACCCGATAAGGCATTGGTCATTTGGTCCTGTCTCGGTCCTTATGATTTGGTCTTTCTCGGTCTTCTGTTCGGGTTGCGTAAGGTCGGTCCGGTCTTTTGGTTCTTCGCATTCTCATCGAGACAGGTTCACTTGTACATATCAATAACCGTCGTTCATCAAGAGATATGATGGTTTGTATGTTATTCAATCCTTGCTCTATACCGAGAGAAGTGTATTTTGCTAAATCTGATTTGGTTTCTTAAAAAACCAGTTAAGTTTGAAAGTGAATAGAAAGCGACTTTTGTATCCACCTATGAACTTAACAAGACAAGATTAGTCGGTGGTTTCACCTATAGAAACACATCCCAGTTTTGTACAATAACCAATGTAGGACAAGAACTAATTTGAGGTCCACAAAGTCGAGAATGTCTTCTAGAGCCTAGCATACTCTACTTGTTTGTGATGTAAAATTGTTACATCATCAATAAGCATTTAACGCCTAGATGTAGTACATACGAAAATGACAGTTAACACTTAACAACAACAATGGGAAACAAAATACTCGTGAAACCAGAGAAATTGTCGTAGAAAAATACATCTTTTGACCTAGATATATGGGGTGTCGCTCTTAAAAGGACGAACAGTTTGTGTTTTCTGAACACTCAATTAAACTAACGTCTCCATCAACGATTCCCCTTGTTCAAGTTTACTAATCATTTACTACAAAATCTAACTAGCGAAGATCAAAATTAGCCAACACAAATGGTGAGATCAAACCTATAAAAACGAAAAATCGAGATAGCGGGAGAAAGCCCACAACACGATAAAAACATAGTTCAGGTTCTAAACAATGTAAATCTGACATGGAATCTAAAAATCGCTTCTTAACATGACAAGAATGAAATATTGTGTAAATTTATACAAAGATCTTTATTAACAACAGATTTAGTCAACCAACCACCCCTTTATTTAACTGCCTCAGACTATTACTTCAAATGTAATATCTGGGTTTTTGATCAAACGAATACAACTGAAAGAATCAGCAAAACAAGATCTCACAGATTGAGATCTTTACCAAACGATCTAGAGAGAGTATTGTGTGTGATGAAAAACGATACAAACAAGAATAATGAATAAACAAAACAGATAAATCCTATATATACTAGTTTGCAGACCCAGGCTTGAACTTCCAAAGATGTGCAACTTTAGTCCCCCATATTTGCACCTTCTAGTCCCTGCATAAAATACAATCTGCAAACTATGGAAGTATATATAAATAAACTTACCATACTTACCTTCTGGTTATGGAAAAGGCAGAACTAATCCCTGTACACTAGAGTTAGGATATAGCAGTATACAAATGTATACTTCTCAACATCCCCGTATAGACTAACTCTTGTACATATCATACAAACCAAGCTGATTGTAAAACTTATTGTGTTCCTGGACACTCAAACCTTTAGTGAATATATCAGCAACATTGTCCTCAGACTTAACTTTCACAGTTTTCACAACACCATCAGCAACTTTTTCCCTTAAGAAGAACAATTCAATTTCAAAATGTTTCGTTTTCTCATGGAAAACTGGGTTAGCAGCAATTTGGATTGCTGAGATGTTATCACAATGTATACGCACAAGAAGAGAGATATTAACATTTAGCTCAGTCAGAATTTTAAGAATCCAAATCACCTCACAAGTAACAGTATTCATTGCTCTATATTCTGCTTCAGAAGAAGACTTAGCAAGCATTGACTGTTTTTTACTTTTCCAAGATATGAGAGAATTACCCAAAAAACAGAATATCCAGTCACTGATCTTCTTGTGACCTTGCATTTAGCCCAATCAGAATCAACATAGATACTAAGCTCAAGATTTCCTTTAGTGAAAGAGATACCTTTACCAGGTGAGTTTTTTAAGTATCTAAGAACTCTAATAGTAAGTTTTAAATGAGATTCTATAGGAGCATGCATGAATTGACTTAAAACATGAACAGCATAACCGATATCTGGTCTGGTATGTGTTAAGTATATCAATTTACCAACCAATTTCTGGTAATTGTTTATACCAACTAAAGGTTTGTCAATAACAGGTTTGTTTTTAACTGAAGTTACTTTAGTTTCAATAGGTGTTCCACAAGGTTTACACCCAAGCATTCCAAACTCTGAAAGAACTTCTAAACAATATTTTCTTTGAGTTAAAAACAAACTGTTATTAGATTCAATAACCTCAATTCCTAAAAAATATTTAAGTTTACCAAGATCCTTAATAAGAAACTTGGAACTTAAAAACTTCTTAACATTTTCAATTTCAGTAACATTGTTCCCTGTGATAACAATATCATCAACATATACCAATAAAGCAAGGAAAACACCATTCTTATTTTTTATGAATAATGAGAAATCATTCTTACTCTACACAAAATCATTCTCAATTAAAACTGAAGTAAGTTTCTCATTCCATTTTCTAGGTGCCTGCTTTAATCCATATAAAGACTTAATAAGTTTACAAACTCTCTTGTCATCCTTATCAAAATATCCTTCTGGAAGTTTCATATAGACATCTTCCTCTAGTTCTCCATAAAGAAAAGCATTATTTGTATCTAGTTGATATAATGGCCAATTCAGATTAACAGCAAGTGTCAAAAGACATCTCACAGTAACAATTTTGACAACAGGAGAGAATGTCTCCTCATAGTCTATGCCATCTTTTTGATTATAGCCTTTAGCTACTACTCTAGCTTTAAACCTCTCTAATTTCCCATCAGAAAAATACTTTACTTTATAAACCCATTTATGCCCCACAGCTTTTCTTCCTTGAGGAAGATCTTTTATAATCCAAGTACCATTTCTATTTAAAGCTTCCATTTCTAAATTCATTGCTTCAATCCATCTATTGTCTTTAACAGCTTCAGCATATGTTTTTGGTTCTTGAATTTTATCAAGACTAGTAGTAAAAATATAGTGTTCAGTACTCAACTTTGAGTAATTGACATGATTATCAATGTTATACTTAACCTTAGTATTAACTTGAGAATCTTTAAACTTAATAGGCATACTAGTCTTTCTGACAGATTTCCTAATCTCTCTTTCCATTATAGGACTATTAATCTGTTCATTAAAGCTTTGATAATCTGTGTCATCACCCTCAGATTCTATATCATCTTCAAGTGTTGCACTCTCCAAAGTATTTCTGGTGGCTTCTTCTAATGTGTTATCATTAGAATGCCCCTCTTCATTCTTTCTATCATTACTAGATTTTTTAGTACCTCCAGACAACACTTGGTCTATCAGTCCTATTATCTCTCTTTTCATCATAATCATTTGACAAGTTACCCTCTTGATCTGTATTGAAAAAATTTATACTATTAATATTTTCAACCTCAAATTGAAAACCTTTACTCTCAGACTTGTTTTTGAAAGGATAAACAGTTTTATGAAACTTTACATCTCTTGAGAAAAAGAACTTTTTGCTTTCAAGACTAAACAACTTATATCCTTTTTTGTCAAAAGCATAACCCATAAAAACAGACTTTTCAGATCTAGAGGTAAACTTATCAGTATTATTAAGCACAGAAGCAAAACAAAGGCAACCAAAACATTTTATATGAAAGAGATTAGGTTCAGTCTTATAAATCATTTCATATGGTGTTTTTCCAGATAACACAGAGCTAGGAGTCCTGTTAATCAGATAAACTGCAGTTAGAACGCACTTAGTCTACATGTTCAGATGAATTTCCCCCTGCAACATGAGAGACCTAGCAACATTTAACAAATGTCTATGTTTTCTCTTAGCTACCCCATTCTGTTGAGGAGTATAAGCACATGTAGTCTGTTAAACAATACCATTTTTTTACAAAAAAACAAACATGTTATTATTAAAAAATTCAGTTCCATTATCACTTCTAAAAATCTTAACAGATTGATTAAACTGATTTTTGATCAAGTTATAAAATCCAACCACATGTTCAAAAAATTCATTTTTCCCTTCAACAGAAAAACCCAAACAGCCCTAGTGTAGTCATCAACCAAAGTCAAGAAGTATTTAAAACCTTCTCTACTAGAGACTCTATATGGTCCCCAAACATCCATATGAACAATCTGGCCAAGACCTGTGGTCTTATGTTCACTTAGTGGAAAGGGTTCTCTAGTTTGTTTTGCCTTATGGCAAACCTCACAAATCTCATTATCATTTTTCATATCTATGTTTAGTTTTTGCTTAAGAACATGCAAGACTTGGTCTGATGGATGACCAAGTCTAATATGCCAAATACATTTAGACAAAGAACAAAATTGAACATTATGATTTTCAATTCTCTTACCTGTATTAAGAAAATATAGACCATTTTGTTCTCTACCAGTCCCCACTTGGGTCCTTAGGATAGAATCTTGTATCACACAAGAGTTTTCATCAAAAATGACTTGACACTTATTATCTTTACTCAATCTTTGAACAGACAACAAACTAACTTGATATCCTGGAACAACCAGAACATCATGAAGAATAATGGAATCAGTAAGTTTAATACTGCCAATGTGTGTTACCAAAGCTTTAGTTCCATTTGGGTGTCCAACTGTCATACCAACCTTTGATACATCAACAACATTAAACATACCAATACAAGTAAAAGTCATATCCTGACTAGCACCTGAATCCATTATCCAGCCTATATAAACACTGTATGTGCTAATTTTAGTATTATGATTAAAAAATCTAGATGAACAAAAACTAATAGCACAATTAATACCTGCAATATTTGCAGGAATACTTTCAGATCCAGTTTTACTACTTATCAAGTCTGTCAACTTCTTATATTGTTCATCTGTAAAAGTCTTAGATGAAACATTCACATGATCACTACTTCCAATAACAACATTGTTACTAGAAGTACCTCTGTTAATACCATTATTTCTTCTAAAATTTTGTAGATACCCAATAAGTTCAAAACATCTGTCAACTGTATGACCACTCATATTACAATGAGTACAAATCAAAGAAGATCTATTGTTATTATTAGATCTAGCATTACCAGACCTATTATTAGCAGTGTTATTAGAACCTGTATTATTCCAAGTATTATTAGGTCTAGTATTATTAGGTCTAGCATTACTAGGTCTAGCAACAAAAGCAGTACTAGTCCCACTTCCTCTAGATTCACTTTGGGAATGAGATCCCCTATGTGACTCATCTCTAGATAAAGTAGCAAAAGCACCCTTAACATCAGGGATTGGATCACTTGTAAGGATTATACTCCTGATATGAGCATAAACCTCATCTAATCCTATGAGAAATTGCATCAGCTTAATAAGCTGATTATGAGCTTTCAGTTCAGCTGAATTATCACAAGTACATTCTGGCAAATTGACTAGAGAGTCATATTGTCTCCACAAAGCATTAAACTTGTGATAGTACTCAGATAAAACCATTCCTGATTGAGATAAAGAATATATCTTTTGGTGCAAATTGAATATAACAGATGCATCTTTTTTACTATATGTTTCTTCTAATTCATCCCAAACAGTTTTAGCATTATTAGAAGAAACTTGTCCCATGTAAACATCTTGTGAAACACAACCAAAAATCCAATTTAACACCACAGCATTACACCTATCCCACTGGTTTTGCAAAAAACCAGCATTCTCGGGTCTAGCAATTTTACCATCTATAAAACCCAATTTATTTTTAGTATGGATAGCTCTGGTCATAGCAGCTTTCCAAATCTTATAGTTTTCTGTTCCTTCTAGTTTAAACCCAACTAGAGTAACCCCACTAGTATCATTACTGTGTAAATAAAGTGGATCAAACAAATCAATTTCATTATTACCTGAGCCCCCCACTTGTTCTTTATTCTTATTTTCCGGAGCCATATTAACAAAACAAGAAACAATCTAAACAACCAACCACACATGAAATAACAACAATCACCACCTTATACCTCCACAAATCCAAGATCAAACAATATTACTCCCTTCGACACCTAAACCTACTAAACAGATATAAAAAGAGAGATAAGCGTGAGATGATACTATCACGCGCAGCAACCAACAAAAAACCAATCAAGATCAAGATGATCTTAAACCAAGAACGCAGCGGAAACCAACCACAAAATCAAGCTAAACCTGCAAGATTAAACACACAAGAACACAAATAACAAATCTAATACAAAACCTTACCAGATGAGAACAACCCCAATTTCTAATATTTGGGGTTTTTAATCAAGATCACCAAAAAACCAAATTAATCAGCTACAATGTTGATTAATCAATCAAGATAACACGAATACCCAAAAAACCCCAAAAAAAATTCAAACCCTAATTTGAGAAATCACAAATTGACCACAAAAAACGATCAATTAACACCAAGAATCAACTGATTCTACCAACAATCACTTTAAAACAGCCTTAATTGAAAAACCCCTAATTTTGAAAACCCTAATTTTGAAAAAAACGAACAAGATCTTTGTATCAAAGCCAACCTGTCTCTGATACCATGTGGAAATTTATACAAAGATCTTTATTAACAACAGATTCAGTCAACCAACCACCCCTTTATTTAACTGCCTCAGACTATTACTTTAAATGTAATATATGGGTTTTTTTATCAAACGAATACAACTGAAAGAATCAACAAAACAAGATCTCACAGATTGAGATCTTTACCAAACGATCTAGAGAGAGTATTGTGTGTGATGAAAAATGATACCAACAAGAATAATGAATAAACAAAACAGATAAATCATATACATACTAGTTTGCAGACCCAGGCTTGTACTTCCAAAGATGTGCAACTTTAGTCCTCCATATTTGCACCTTCTAGTCCCTGCATAAAATACAATCTGCAAACTATGGAAGTATATATAAATAAACTTACCATACTTACCTTCTGGTTATGGAAAAGGCAGAACTAATCCCTGTACACTAGAGTTAGGATATAGCAGTATACAAATGTATACTTCTCAACAAATATGTTTCAGATTAGTCTTCTACATTTTAAAAAAAAGTTCATAATATATGATAATAACTCATTATGTTTAGCAAAATAATCTAATGTGGCATTTGTAACCTGTTTACCAAATTAAAAAGATTACCTATAAAAACACATCGAAGTACACCAACCTATGTGGGACAAATTTCACGTTCACTTTTTGTTTTCTTTGTTGGACTTTGTCAATCATCTAAGACGAGTAAAGCGCAAAATACGCCATTGGTTTATCAAATGACTGCCTCATGAGGTTAACCAAATGAGTGTCACATGTTTCTGTCAATACTTCGTGCAAATTTCGTCTGTCCGTAAGTAAATAAAGAAGGGGTTTCTTACGTTTAAAGAATTAGGACGTATACCTTCGTGTGGTTTATCAAATGATCGTCGCAAGCCCTTAGTCAATATTTTGCGCCGATTTTCATCAGTTAAGAAAACATAAGTTTATTCTTCAGTTTACAGAAAAAGCTAGATGTGGACGTAATTGGAACCTCTAGTTGCTTTTGTATCCCATGAGATAAACATCCAGGCACTCTACACACGTAAATTTACCCATATAAACATATTGGATATTTGCACATCTGACGATGTGGGACAAGTTATACTCTATAAAGATTTTTCATTTGTACATAAAAAGCTTTGTTATTGTTGATGGTTTATGATTATCATAACAATTATAAAAACCCTAACATAGATCAAAGAGCACCCAGCGGAAGCAGATTAACAAGATCTTTATTTAACACAATTATAATTAATCAAGGCTAGGGTTACATACCTTTATCCTAGCAGGATCTACAAATTGACAGAACGGTCACCGGTAGAGATAGATCACGAACACCACCAGGATGTAATGTAAAATAAGATTACACCACGATCTTGTACACACGTGATACGGTGAGTTACCGTGAGTCTAGCACGAACAAAAACCGTGCTTCCAAGTCTATGGAAGATCTACCCAACAACCCTAGAGAGGGGCTAGGACTAGATCTAAAATAGCTTATAGAAAATCAAAGAGGAACCCTAGAGGGTGTGTTTTTGGCCGGCGGTATAGAGCAAAGAAAAGAGAATATGGAGTGAAAAATTATGAGGCCTTTTGGTTTGTTTATATACACCTTGGAAACTTAACTTCCAAGGTTAAACAAGATAAAGCCAAAAAAATTTTTCTCCTTATCCCTTCTCTTTAAAAAACCGGATATAAACATGCTCAAAAGGAGGTTTCCGGAACTTTCCGACTCCTTCTTTTAGCTTCTTTAACATTCTATAACGATCGTTTAATACTTAACTTTTAATACTTAACGATCGTTAGCTACAGTTTGATTTAATGAATATAATAAATATATTTAATAAATAAATTAACTCTTCACGTAATGTGTGCAATCCCGTGATCTCGAGTTCGATCCTATCACACGACTATCGATTTTAAAGTCCATAAACTTTCAGCTCCCACTTGGACAAAATTCGAATATCGTGATCATATTGATTAGCGTCTAGTTATACTAACAATGTCACTAGTACAACTCGAGTAAGGTTTCCTGGACAAAACCTTTTAATGATATATAACCATTATTAGTATCCTTTCATTTCAAATACATTGTTAATAAGGATATGGATCTTAGTCATTCCTTCATTAACTATTCTGTTTCTCGTTTACGGATATAGCAAGATTACCAAAACACATTTGGGTGTGGCCACACAAACATCTTACTATTCCCCCGAGGGGCCCAGTTGTATTTATGCTTCAAATAATCATTTGAAGGAAACGAATCCCATTTCGACTACAAGCAAAACACATGAACTTTGCAACACTTCTGAAACTAACCCTTATGACTACCAGTTACGTTTAGCGTTAGGTTACCTTACAGAAATGCACTATATTCAATGCAGCTTTCTGGCATCTCAGGTCTAAGGATAACTATTTATGATTTACTTAATGACAAAGATCCATAAAGTAAAAACACATAGTTGGGATAAGTCCAAAATTTGATCCATCAAATATCATCCAAAATTGACCAATATACTTTCAAGTATACTCTGTCACTATTTTGAGTTGTCTTAGTTTAATAATACTCCCATATTATTAATCGACAACGGACATTTAGAAACATCATAATGCTCACGGATTAAAAACATGTAAAATAGGATACAAAATCAAATAACAGAAAAATAAACGAAATCCAATCTTTATTTCATCAATTCAATAATGTATTACATCCTTTATCCAAATACTAATCAACAGATTTATTGCATGAATTCGCTAGCTAGTTGCAGCCCAATTGCCTTGGCATGCTTAACTACCTTTGGCCTAGACAAAGCCTTAGTAAAAGGATCAGCTACGTTATCATCTGTGTGAACTTTTATTAATTTTATTTCTCGAGCTTCCACTTGTTCTCGAACGTAGTGATATCTACGTTTAAAGTGTCTGGCGCCCTTCATGACTCCAGGGTCATTGGCGAATATTATTGTCGCAGATTTGTCGCAATATATATCAATAGGTTCTTTAATTGAAGGCATCACTCCAAGATCTCCAATAAACTTCCTAATCCAAACAGCTTCCATTGCAGCTTCTGAAGCGGCCATGTACTCAGATTGAGTCGCATGCATAGCAATGGTTTTCTGCTTACTGCTCTTCCAGTCAACTGCTCCTCCATTGATGACAAACACGTAACCCGTCTGAGACTTCGTATCATCTTTATCACATTGCCAGGACGCATCACAGAATCCTGTTACATTCAATTCTGTGTCTGGTTTACCCCCGAATACCAAAAACATATCTTTCGTACTTCTTAAATACTTTACAATATGCTTAACAGCAGTCCAATAGGACTTTCCTGGATTCTGTTGGTATCTACTGACCAAGTTATGAGCAAATGCCACATCGGGCCTTGTGCATCTTACAACATACACAATAGATCCTACAGCCGAAGCATAAGGTACCTTCTTCATGTAAGCCACCTCTTCAGGTGATGATGCATCTTTCTCATGACTTAACTCATGCTTAACCTCCATCGGTAAGAAACCTTTCTTATAGTTATGCATGTTATATTTCTTCAATATCTTATCAATATAAGCATCTTGGCTAAGACCAATTAACCGTCTATTCCTATCTCGATATATCTTAATTCCCAAAATATATGCAGCATCTCCCAAATCTTTCATAGAAAAACATTTACCAAGATAATCCTTAACTTCCTTAAGTCTTGGAATGTTACTTCCCATGATCAATATGTCATCGACATATAGAATTAGGAACACTACATTACTCCCACTAGCTTTGCGGTATACACATGGCTCATCACGATTTTGAATAAATCCAAACTTTTTGATTTCTTCATCAAATCGCTTATTCCATTGACGTGATGCTTGCTTCAAACCATAAATAGACCTTTGAAGTTTGCACACGCGTTTTGGATATTTAGGATCAACATACCCTTCCGGTTGTTGCATATAGATGTCTTCATCTAAGCGACCGTTCAAGAAGGCAGTTTTAACATCCATTTGCCATATCTCATAGTCATAGTATGCTGCTATAGCTATGAGAATCCTAATAGCTCGTAAGTCTGCTACAGGAGAAAATGTCTCCTCGTAGTCTATGCCAAAAGTTTGAGTAAAACCTTTAGCCACTAAACGTGCTTTATAGGATTGTACATCACCATCCATGTCAGTTTTCTTCTTATAGATCCACCTATTTTTCACTACTTTAGCATTTTTAGGTGTGTCTACAAGACTCCAAACATCATTGATTTCCATGGATTTCATTTCCTCATTCATCGCAACTATCCATTTTGACTTTTCTGGATCAGACATTGCGGATCGATAGTTAGCAGGTTCACCAAGATCCCCTACTTCCTCCTCATCATCCTCTATGTATAGACATAGTTTGTCTGGCGCACGTATAGCCCTTTGAGACCTACGTGGAGGAATTAATTCCAGTGGAACACTCAGACTTTCTGGTTCTACAAGAATTTCATCGCTAGTATTTTAAGAAGGCAATGTATCTTCTTGAATTTCTTCAAGATCATAATTCCTCCCACTGAATTCTTGATTTACAAGATCATTTTCAAGGAAGTCTCCATACCGAGCCACAACTATTTTGTTCTCAGCTGGATAATAAAAGTAGTAACCCATAGTTTCCTTAGGGTAACCTACAAAGATACATTTAACTGAGCGTTGTTGGAGTTTATCTCCAGAGTCACGTTTCACATACGCCTCACAACCCCAGACTTTCAAATAAGACAAATATGGCTTCTTGCCATGCCATAGTTCATATGGTGTCTTATCAACCTTCTTTGTGGGAACCATATTCAGAATACGAACAGCAGTTTCAAGAGCATAATCCCAAAAAGATAACGGTAAAGTTGTAAGATTAAACATAGATCGTACCATATCCAATAATGTACGATTTCTCCTTTCAGATACACCATTTTGTTGTGTAGTATATGGAGAAGTAAGTTTCTGAACAATTCCATTCTTACTTAAATAATCTTTAAACTCTTGACTTAAATATTCACCACCACGATCAGAACGAAGAGCTTTAATCTTCTTTCCTAGTTGTAACTCTACTTCGGCTTTAAACGTTTTGAATGTTTCAAATACCTCATGTTTATGTTTAAGTAAATAAACATAACCATAACGGCTATAATCATCCGTAAACGTCAAGAAGTAGCTAGCACCTTTCCTTGACACATGTCTAAGTGGTCCACACACATCAGTGTGTATTAAACCAAGTAGTTCAGTAGCCCTTTCAATATTGCTATTAAAAGGTTTCTTGGTCATCTTCCCAGAGATACAAGATTCACATTTATCAAATGATTCAGCATTGATACTTTCCAAAAGCCCATCATGTTGAAGCTTTTGTATGCGAGTCTTCCCAATATGGGCAAGCCTACAATGCCAAAGATAATAAGAGTTCTTGTCTAACTTACTCTTCTTATTCATGCTAAAAACAGAATTATTTTTCCTCTTGGGATTTTTATCATGCATGTTAATTTCAAAAACACCATTCACAGAAATTGCATCAAAATAGAATAAACCATCTTTGAAAACAGAAATTCTATTATTATCAATCGTGTGATTAAATCCAAGATCCAACATACAAGAAAAGGAAATGACACCCCTAACAATTGTAGGTGCATAGTGACAATTATTCAAAAACAGTACTAAACCCGAAGGTAAAACTAATTTAAATATTCCTATAGCTTCAACTGTTGCTTGTGCGCCATTGCCCACTTGCAGAAATTGTTCCCCATAGGTAAGCCTCCTTTTCAACTCAAATCCCTGCAAGGTATTACAAATATTAATACCACATCCTGTATCATATACCCAGGAGTTTGATTTGTATGAAGGATTAAATAACTCTATCATAAAAAAGTTACCAGAAAATGGTGCTGCAGCAGCTTGCTCAGACTTCTTCTTATGTTCTGCCATTTCATGGAGATAGAGAGAGCAATTCCTCTTCCAGTGTCCAGTCATCTTGTAGTATTGACAAGTCTCATCTTTCAGAGATTTCTTAGCAAAGTTCTGTTTCGGTTTTGATGTAGTCGCAACTTGCTTGCTCTTATCAACCTTGCCTTTGCCTTTCTGCTTCTTATTCACTTGCGGTTTTGGTTTCGACACTCTACCCTTTTGTACATAGAGTACATGAGGAGTAGCAGTGGGTGCCTTATCTTTCAAACCCTTTTCGAAGTCAATGAGCATTGCATGCAAATCATTAACTGTCTTCCCCGTGCAATGCATATTATAGTTACGAACGAAATCATTGAAGTCCTTATTAAGGGACCTATTGATCAAGTTAATAGCCATATTATTATCAAAGGGTTGTCCTAGTGCTATGAGTTGTTCCATATAACCCCTCATCTCCATATATTGAGCACTTACGGACTTTCTAGGAGCTTGCTTGCAACTATGTAGAGCATCAACCAGATCATAGATCTCTACAGCTTGCGGCGTTTCATACACAACCTTGAGTTCATCAAGCATTTGCTGAGGAGAAGCTAGCTCATACTTCCTTTGAAGTGATGGAGCCATTCTCCCTAACATTACAGCAGCCACCTCATGGTGCTTCTTAACGTTAGCAGCGTGTTGAAGCCTTTCCGCATCAGTTGCTCCTTCAGCAAGATCCTCCGGAAAAGGAGTTTCCAAGATATTGATGGTACCCGCTGCTCTCAGAACAATTCTTAGTGAGCGGTACCAATCATTGAAATTAGGGCCAGTAAGTTCAGGCCGTTCAAAAAATGCTTTGAACGCCGAGCTTATTGTCATATTGTTTTCGGGTTGAGCCATTTCTACATAAATAAGTTCAAACATTAGTATTTTCGATAATAAAATTCAAGAAAATAAAATTACCCCGGTAATAAAACCATAGTATTTTCCTTGAAAAACTAGAATCCATATTGACATAGATTTATCACATCAGTTGATCTGCTAGTGACAAATGTATTCAACACAGTAACTTGTCGAACAATAATTGCCAAATCATATTGCAATTTCTAGATATGTCAGGGATTTACATTGCCAAAAACATTTGCATTGTAAACATGTTTTATCCCTTCTTTATGCCTTAAGTTTCCAGTTCTCACTGAGTAACTCAATTAAGTCGACTAATCTAAAGAACGTAAAACCTTCATGTGCAATCTTATTCAGTCATGAAGTTTTCTCTCCATTACAACATCGTCCGATATCTTATATGACGACAATTGTAACTTCAAGTGTTCATCAATTAGAGGGCATATGACTTAAATTTTAGGGTATTGATTTTGGTGTCAAAATCATGTATGGAGAAGCATGCATACATCTCCATAGCATAAGTTTAATAAAACGTTTAGTAAACTTTTTGGTGAGACTAAAAGTTCATCATATATTTGCAAGTTGAGGTATTGGTTAAACCAAACAACCTTAAAGAATTATACCAATAACAACCGTAGGTAATTCTAATTTTGACGCGCAGGCGAGCCGGGAATTTGATCAGCGCTGAAGCATAACACCTCCTTCCTTAACCGGGTACTTGACCAGCGGTGCGTTATACCCACTTTATAGTTTGTCAAAATTGAGTAGGCCGTTAAGTTGCTATTGCAATTCTAATCAACACAAATCATATGTAATTTAGATCTCAAAACAATTCATTAATTTTGATAAGATTTAGTCTATATTATTTTTCTTAAAAAAATTACCCTTGTTTACAACATACAATGTAAAAAACGCATGAAAACAAGTAGTACAAAAAAAAACTAAATCAAATAGCCACATGCATAACAATTTATTCAAAGAACATCAAATCTAGGGTTTTTATGAACATAAAAAGTCTTCCCTAATTTTAAAATTTTGAATCAAATAAAGCAAATAGCAATCAAAATTATATGATCCGTAAGAAACATGCATGTTTATTACGGATCTCCCATATTCTCTTAACAATTAAAAAACTACTACGGATCGTAACCACGCATGACATAACAATTAATTCATGCAAACCATCTAAAGTTTAATTACCATGTAATTTTAGGGTTTACAAAATTTTATTTTATTTTTTTATAAAAATTTCGGCTATAGCCTATTTTAAAAAATAAAAATACAAAACCCTAATTTTTATAAAGCCTAAAAACAACATGTAATTTTTAACACAAATCAATATTTAAAAAACTTTAGATCTTGATAATTAAAATCATGTTAAAACGGCTCTCGATGCCACTGATGGTTTATGATTATCATAACAATTATAAAAACCCTAACATAGATCAAAGAGCATACAGCGGAAGCAGATTAACAAGATCTTTATTTAACACAATTATAATTAATCAAGGCTAGGGTTACATACCTTTATCCTAGCAGGATCTACAAATTGACAGAACGGTCACCGGTAGAGATAGATCACGAACACCACCAGGATGTAATCTAAAATAAGATTACACCACGATCTTATACACACGTGATACGGTGAGCTAACCGTGAGTCTAGCACGAACAAAAACCGAGCTTCCAAGTCTATGGAAGATCTACCCAACAACCCTAGAGAGGGGCTAGGACTAGATCTAAAATAGCTTATAGAAAATCAAAGAGGAACCCTAGAGGGTGTGTTTTTGGCTGGCGGTATAGAGCAAAGAAAAGAGAATATGGAGTGAAAAATTATGAGGCATTTTGGTTTGTTTATATACACCTTGGAAACTTAACTTCCAAGGTTAAACAAGATAAAGCCAAAATCTTTTTTCTCCTTATCCCTTCTCTTTAAAAAAACGGATATAAACATGCTCAAAAGGAGGTTTCCGGAACTTTTCGACTCCTTCTTTTAGCTTCTTTAACATTGTATAACGATCGTTTAATACTTAACTTTTAATACTTAACGATCGTTAGCTACAGTTTAATTTAATGAATATAATAAATATATTTAATAAATAAATTAACTCTTCACGTAATATGTAAAATCCCGTGATCTCGAGTTCGATCCTATCACACGACTATCGATTTTAAAGTCCATAAACTTTCAATTGTTGTCGTGTAACGAGTAGAGTTATTGCCTACACAATGTTGGAATATATATAAAGTTCTATCTTATAATTTACACAGTTACGCTACAGAAAAAGCTCGTCGTTATAATATGTCCATGCATCATGCAATTAGCAACATCTACAAATCTACTATGTGTACGCATTTTGTACTTAACAAATTAAACAAATCAACATTTGACGTGTATTCAAGTTTAAATTATCACTACAACAAAATCAATGTTTAGGGTCGGACCTAATTTATGGTCGAAATTTTCGACCCTAAATTAAGGTGGGGCCCACACTTTTTCAACCCAAAAGGGCCCAAAAGGGCTGGTCAAAATGCAGGAGGGACCCACGAAATTTAGGGTCGAAATTTCGACCCTAAATTAAAATTTTTAAATAATTTTAATTTATTTATTATATAATATATTTTTAATAATTAAAAATAATTTTAAAAGAATTTATTTTTAAATTTAATATTTTAGGGTCGAAATTTCGACCATAAATTTAAAATTTTAAATAATTTTAATTTATGTATTATATAATATATTTTTAATAATTAAAAATAATTTAAAAAAAATTATTTTTAATATTTAATATTTTAGGGTCGAAATTTCGACCCTAAATTTAAATTTTAAAAATTTTTCACGAAAAATTTATAATTTCACACGAAAATTTTTCACGAAAAATTTAAAAAATTCGCGGTCTATATTTAGGGTCGAAATTTCGACCCTAAATTATTAAATATATTTTTAAAATTTTCTTTTTGTGTGAATGCTTTTAAAATATTAATATATGTATATATTTAGATAATGCAGTAATAGCTAAAAATAATTAAGTCTAAGCAGAACTAAAGCTGTGCAAACAACTTAGCAACTACAAGAACATAATAAGTTCATCAATTACACCACAAATCCAGAAAGATCAAGCTGGTTACCACTATGAAAAACCAACTAGACTACAAATGACTGTACCCATTGTTTTAGTGCTTTCATTAGTCCCACTATTGATGGTACTAGTTTTAGTGCTTTCATTATGTACCCATTGTGAACAGGAAGATGATAATAGATGTATGTGTGCCATCCATATTGGGTAGTTGTTTTGCTATTTAATGGTTTGTAATTTGCCTCCAATTATCACTCATCTCAGTTTTCCAATACTAAAAAAAACAACAATAATGGCCTGGTTAGGAAGGTTAGAAGAATTAAAAGAAGTTGCTGGTTCAGATAATTGGACTGATCGAATGGTAGCATATTTTGAACAATCTGCCGAAGCGGACAAACGTTTTGGTCTGAAACTTGAACATTTACATGAGGTTTTAGATGAAGCTGTTGAAGAAAGACAACAGTTTATCCAGGAATTAGAACGTGCCGGAGATATATATATCTTAAAGAAATGCGCTAAAGTATTGAAAGATACTCAAAAGAAGGATAAGAAAACCTCAAGTCGGTTGCAAGGTTTAATTAAAGATACAGCAGCAAGAATGACTAAGAAGGAGGAATTCGTTAAGAAAATGAAGGATCAATAAATAAGCATTCGTAAATGCTTAGAAGGAGCCTTTATTTATGAGTTTGAGCAGAGTTTAATGAAGGAATTCGTTAAGACTGTGTCTCTTTTAATCTAATTAATAATTGTTGTTCATATAGAATAAGAACCATACTAACACATGTTGTTGTGTATAATGATGCTTCTGCATCTTTTATGGTTTTTGTGTTTGAAATGTACTTGTATGTTTGTATGAATAAAAAAGGCTCCTTTATTTATGAGTTTGAGCAAAATTTGATTGAAGTAAAATGCTTTTGATTGAAGTAAAATGCTTTTGACTGAACTTTTGACTGCAAAACCTAACACAACAGACTTAAACTAAATTTTGTGACTCAAACAAACTAAATTCTCACAATGATTCAAGCTAGAACACTAATTAATCACAGAACCAAACACTCCTAAACATAATTTTATTCGTCACGGACACTTAAACACGCGCTTAATTAAACATTGATATTACAACGATATTCGACTCATAAACACGGAAAAAAACACATCACAAACTAGTTCAAACTAAGGTTCCCCATGTCATCGTAAAGGTCGTGAAGTAGTACAGCTGAATCCAATGTGTGCCTATCGGAGTTGCGGTACAACTCTATCGTACGCTCAAGTACCATTATCATTCCATTCAAGCGCACACAGTTTGCACACGCTGAAGAGCTTGGAGAAGAAACTGGAATCGTTGAAGGTCTGGGAGAAGAGCTTGGAGTCGAAAAGCTCGTTGAAGGTCTTGAAGAAGAGCTTGGAGGAGAAAAGCTCATTGAACATCCAAGAGAATTGATTAGTAGTCGGACGCGTTCGTCTTTCCACAAAAAAAATTTGCATCCATATGAAACTGGAGGTTGAACCCGTGAACGTGGACAAGCATAGTACAGTCTACCAAAGTTTTCAGTTGTCCACGATTCTCGAAGAACTACATCCCCATGTCCACACCTGCACGGAAAAGCTTCATGCTTCAACATGTACATAATAACAATTTGTTTATGATGATAAGTGTGTGTGATCTGCTGGTGGTTGTGATGATAAGGAGTGTGTGTGGTTCTCTTTTTATGCTAAAAAAGTGAGGGAAATTGTTAACATTTTCCCTCCAATGTTTTCCCTCTAATGTTTTCCCTCCAATGTTTTCCCTCCAATGTTTTCCCTCCAATCTTTTCCCTCCAATGCTGGTGGTTGTGATGATAAGGACTCATATCATGTAATACGATACCCTATTGACTCATATCATGTAATACGATACCACATTGACTTGTATCATGTAATACGATCCCCTATTGACTCATATCATGTAATACGATCCCCTATTGACTCGTATCATGTAATACGATACCCTATTGACTCATATCATGTAATATGATACCACATTGACTCGTATCATGTAATACGATCCCCTATTGACTCATATCATGTAATATGATACCATATTGGCTCATATCATGTAATACGATACCGTATTGGCTCATATCATGTAATACGATACCATATTGACTCATATCATGTAATACGATACCGTATTGACTCATATCATGTAATACGACACCGTATTGGCTCATATCATGTAATACAATACCATATTGACTCATATCATATAATACGATACCGTATTGGCTCATATCATGTAATACGATACCATATTGACTCATATCATGTAATACGATACCGTATTGGCTCATATCATGTAATACGATACCATATTGACTCATATCATGTAATACGATGCCGTATTGGCTCATATCATGTAATACGATCCCCTATTGACTCGTATCGTGTAATACGATACCCTATTGACTCATATCATGTAATACGATACCACATTGACTCATATCATGTAATACGATCCCCTATTGCCTCATATCATGTAATACGATACCATATTGGCTCATATCATGTAATACGATCCCCTATTGACTCGTATCATGTAATACGATACCATATTGACTCATATCATGTAATACGATACCGTATTGGCTCATATCATGTAATACGATACCATATTGACTCATATCATGTAATACGATACCGTATTGACTCATATCATGTAATACGATACCGTATTGGCTCATATCATGTAATACGATACCATATTGACTCATATCATGTAATACGATACCGTATTGGCTCATATCATGTAATACGATAACATATTGACTCATATCATGTAATACGATACCGTATTGGCTCATATCATGTAATACGATACCATATTAACTCATATCCTGTAATACGATACCGTATTGGCTCATATCATGTAATACGATCCCCTATTGACTCATATCATGTAATACGATACCCTATTGACTCATATCATGTAATACGATACCACATTGACTCATATCATGTAATACGATCCCCTATTGACTCATATCATGTAACACGATACCATATTGGCTCATATCATGTAATATGATCCCCTATTGACTCGTATCATGTAATACGATACCATATTGACTCATATCATGTAATACGATACCGTATTGGCTCATATCATGTAATACGATACCATATTGACTCATATCATGTAATACGATACCGTATTGGCTCATATCATGTAATACGATCCCCTATTGACTCATATCATGTAATACGATACCGTATTGGCTCATATCATGCAATACGATACCATATTGACTCATATCATGTAATACGATACCGTATTGGCTCATATCATGTAATACGATACCATATTGACTCATATCATGTAATACGATACCGTATTGGCTCATATCATGTAATACGATCCCCTATTGACTCGTATCATGTAATACGATACCATATTGACTTATATCATGTAATACGATACCGTATTGACTCATATCATGTAATACGATACCGTATTGGCTCATATCATGTAATACGATCCCCTATTGACTTGTATCATGTAATACGATACCATATTGACTCATATCATGTAATACGATACCGTATTGACTCATATCATGTAATACGATACTGTATTGGCTCATATCATGTAATACGGTACCCTATTGACTCATATTTATTAATGTTTTAAAACATTTTAAAATTATAATTATTCTCGTTTCGAAATTTACTATTTTAAAACGTAATTATTGTAATTTATAAAGTAAATTTACATAAATAAAATATATGGTGATACTTATTAATTTTTTATATATACAAAATAATTTGTTAATATTTTATATAAATAATTTAGTAATTATAAACTCTATTTATTAATGTTTTAAAACATTTTAAAATTAAAATTATTCTCGTTTCGAAATTTACTATTTTAAAACGTAATTATTGTAATTTATAAAATAAATTTACATAAATAAAATATATTGGTGATACTTATTAATTTTTTATATAAACAAAATAACTTGATAATATTTTATATAAATAATTTAGTAATTATAAACTCTATTTATTTATGTTTTAAAACATTTTAAAATTAAAATTATTCTCGTTTCGAAATTTACTATTTTAAAACGTAATTATTGTAATTTATAAAATAAATTTACATAAATAAAATATATTAGTGATACTTATTAATTTTTTATATAAACAAAATAATTTGTTAATATTTTATGTTAATAATTTAGTAATTTAAAAACTCTATTTATTGATTTTTTAAACATTTTAAATTTAAAACTATTATAGTTTCGAAATTTAGGGTCGAAATTTCGACCCTAAATTTGGCACTAAAACTTTTTATTTTCAAAAAATTTCACGAAAATTTTAAAATTCTATACCAAAATTAAAAAATTCGCGGTTTATATTTAGGGTCGAAAATTAGGGTCGAAATTTTCGACCATAATATTTAGGGTCGAAAATTTCGACCCTAATTTTCGACCCTAAATTCTATCCACAACTTTACCCAAAACACTTCATTCATTCTATCTTCATCTTCCATACCAAAAAAAAAACGGGAGAATTCTTCATCACCAATCCGACCACCACCATTCGCAACTTTACCCACCACCACCAATCCGACCACCATCTTCATTCTTCATCACCAATCCTTCCCACCAATCCGACCACCACCATTCGCATCACCACCGTTCGCATCACCACCAATCCGCATCACCATTCGCATCACCAATCCGCGCCACCACCACCTTCGCACCACCACTCCTTCCCACCACAACCTTCGCACCACCACAGTCGTATATCCACATTCATCACCCACACCACACACCACCATTTTCATCACCCTATTCCACCACACTCCGACCCATCACCACAAAATCGTCACCACCACAGTCCACCCCGTCACCCATCACCACAAAGTCAGTCCCACCACCACCATCGGCATATAGCACCACCACAGTCCCACCACTTTGTTTTTATAATAAATATAAAGGTAATTCATTTTTTGTTTAATATATTAATTTTGTTTAATTTTTTGCTAAATGTGATTGTTAATGTTTTGTTATTGTTAAATTATTGTTAATTTTTTTGCTAGCAACCACCCACCACCACCGCCGGTGCGGCATCAGTAGCAACCACCACTGCCGGCAGCGGTAGCAGTAGCAACCACCACCATCGGCAGCAGCAGTAGCCTCCACCACCACCATAGGTGCTTATGATTTCGGCTTAATTGATTTAGGCTTATTTAGGTTTAGTTGAAAGGTGTTTGAAAAGTGTATTTGTTTTGATAAGCTTATCACGATATGCGCTTATTAGTTGATTTCGGATTATATTTAAGCTTATGATTTCAGATTATATTTAGGGATTAACTGATTTAGGCTTAATAGATTTCAGCTTATATAGGCATAAGTTTAATTTTTTTTTTGATATTTTGTCGTAGCCGAGACCCGAGTCACAACCGAGTTAGCGGGGAAGCGAGTCGAGAACCGAATTCCGGAGTCACAGTCGTATAAAAGGTAATGTTTTTTTTGAAATTGTTTTAGTGTTGTTTCAAATTAGATAAAATCTCGGAAACCAACTAATTTAGATTTTTTTATTTTATGTTTGTGTTTGGTTAGCACCGGGACAGTCGGGACAAGTTCCTCATCCGGACCTTTTTTCTATCTTTCCGTCTTTGTTTATTTCAGTCGTGACCGAGGTGTGTAATTAATATTATGCATATGTTTATTATATTATATATTGTTAGTCTTTTGTAGTAAATAATTTTAGGATTGTTTTAGGATTCTAGTCGATTAATTTTAGAAAAGCCCCGTCCGAAATTAATCAACCTTAGAAAACCCGTCCGAAATTAATTTATTAAAAATTAATTTTGGAAAGTCCCCATTTTTGGGACTGCTTTTTGAATGTTTTGTCTCATTTAGGATATGAATGTGTATAACTGGTTTATTATTTGAGATGATTTCGACAGCGTTTCTCCTTTACTCCTACGAATATGTCTTTAAACACATATTTGGGGAGTAGAGGGGAAATGCTGCCGAAATATTCTCGAATAGTAAATCAGTTATACGCATTCATATATGAGACGAAACATTCAAAGAGTGGGTTAGGATTCCCTTCCATAGTGCACTAGTAGGTGAAAAAATATTCCTGATTGTTTGTTTTAAGGTGTTTAATTAAATCATTTATTTGAATAATGTTTATTTGCAACGCAGTTATGATAATTGATAAGAGTTAGACAACTATATCCAATCGTAATTCCGATGAATTTTTATATGGTCTTTTCACCTTCCTCGAGCATTGTAAGACATTTGTGCACCCCATCACACAAATGATCCGTTGCCCATGTAAACGTTGTTGTAACTGTGAGAGATTGGTTGATGAATGTGGATATACGAACATTATACCACTTGGAAATATCACGGTGAACCGATTCTTCCGCTTCCTACACCAGTATCACATTCACCTGAACACCTTGACATGAATACGTTCTTAGAAGATATTTCTGTAACTAATGTCGAAACTCCACCGACTCAAACTCCTCCGACTCAAACTCCTCCGACTCAAAATCCACCTGATCAAACAACGGGTCCTAATAACGAGTTTGAAGAGTTACTTAGTAGGTCCACCCAAAAGTTGCACACGCTTACCAATTTGACTACATTGGAATTTACAACAGAGATTGCACACATCAAGGTTTTAAATAAAATTAGTGATGTCGGGTTTAACCAGATTCTAGCTTGTCTCCAGAAGTTTTGTACCCGTAGTCAAGGTTTCAATTTCCCATCGTCATACTATGAAATCAAGAAGACATACAGAAAGATCGGGTTAGGATACGAATCGATTCATGCTTGTATAAACGAATGCTTTTTATATTGGGGATCAGAGGATAACAAAAAGAGGGATAATTGTCCAGTCTGCGGAGAGAGTAGATATAAAGACCCCAAGAAAACAAAGGGGAAGTTGGTTGCAAACAAGGTGGTGCGTTAATTTCCGTTAAAACCTAGACTTCAACGCATGTTCAACACAAAACACATAGCAAAGTGGATGACTTGGCATGCTACTGGACAGTCTAAGGATGGCAAGTTGAATCACCCCTGTGACGGTAAATCATGGAAACATTTTGACTTGATGCTACCTGATTTCTCTAGTGACCCTAGAAACGTTCGATTAGGGTTGGCTGCTGATGGTTTTAATCCTTATGGTATTATGAGTCAAAATTACAGCATGTGGCCGGTCATATTGACAGCATACAACACACCACCGTGGATGTGTATGAAAGAAACTTCTTTAATGTTGACGATGTTAATTCCCGACCCTAAATCACCTGCAAAAGATATTGATGTTTTCCTGGCGCCTTTGATTAAAGAACTTAAAGATTTATGGAAAGGAGTCAGGACGAAAGACGCTGCTACGGGTACTTATTTCGATATGAAAGCGGCGCTTTTATGGACCATCAATGATTTTCCAGCTCGGGGTAGTCTTTCTGGGTGGGTTGGGCAAGGCTACTACGCATGCCCCACTTGTAACAAGGACACTCCATCGATGGCTATCAAGAACAAAATCGTTTATGTTGGTCATAGAAGATGGTTAAGAACAAATCATTATCTAAGGAGTAAAACTAGGCAATTCCATGGTAAAGCCGAACGGAAGCCTAAACCGGGAAAGTTTACCGAAATGGATATCCAATTACAAATTAATAGCCTATTGAGTCGTAAGTCGGGGAAGCATCCAAAAATTAAGAAAACCAACCCACCTCCTGATAGAAATGTTGAATTGAATTGGACTAAGCGTTCTATCTTTTGGGAGCTTGAGTATTGGCCCTTTCTTCTACTAAAACACAATTTGGATGTCATGCACATCGAAAAGAACGTGCTTGAAGCAATACTGAATATCTTGTTACAAAACGATAAATCCAAAGACACGGCAAAGGCAAGGAAAGACTTGGAAAAATTGGGAGTTCGACCCGAGTTGTGGTTAGTTCCAAAAGGAAACGGGAAGTTTGAGAAGCCTCATCCAAAGTACTCTTTCACCAAAGCTAACATGGAACTTTTTTGTAAATTCATCAAAGGAGTTAGACTACCTGATGGGTTTGGATCCAACTTTAAGCAAAAAGTCACCGCTAATTATGACAATATAACGGGCATGAAATCTCATGACTGTCATATAATGATGCAACGGTTACTTCCTTACGGAGTACAACAATACTTGCCCAAAAACATTGCAGATCCTATAATCCAGCTTTGCTTGTTTTTTAAGCAGCTTTGTTCTAGAATTTTAACAGAGGAGGACATGGTAAAAGCTAAAAACCAATTGATCAGTGTGATGATTAATTTAGAGCAAATCTTTCCTCCTGCTTTTTTTTGACATAATTCCTCATTTGGTTGTACATCTACCCGATGAGGCTATTCTAGGTGCCCTCATTCGCTGCAGGTGGATGTATCCATTTGAAAGATACATGAATAAGCTAAAGAATTATGTCCGAAATAAAGCAAAGCCCGAAGGTTCTATTGCGGAGGGTTATGTTGCAGAAGAAGCATTAACTTTTTGTTCGCGTTATCTTGCTGAGGATGTCGAGACGAGATTTAACCGTCTTGACAGGAATGACGACGGTTTGCCTGAACAAAAAGATAAATTTCAGGTGTTCCGGTCCGCATGCAAACTGATGGGTAGAGTCAAAGATATTCATATGAGTTTAGATGTTACGCGGGCAGTTGTATGGTATATACTTAACAACAGTCCTGAAATCGAATCAAACATCTTGGCTTACAAAGAGTATGTCTCTTCCTTATCTATATTTTAAAAAATCTTCTTTCGGGATGACTTATCCTAATATCATGAACTTTTGCAGAGAATCGCCTGATAACGTGGAAACGAGGTTTCCCACCTGGTTTAGTCACAAGGTAAATACATTAGATATATTACCTTGGAGTTATTGCTCATATATCTAAATATGTTTGTATCTCTTTCGTAGATTCGTGAAAAAAAACGACAGGCGACTGTAATGAAGAGTTATTCTCTTTGGCATGTGGACATACTAGTGCATGTACATACCCCGCTTGCGTAGTTAACGGTGTGAGGTTTGTGATACATGAACGCGATAAACTTCACACCACTCAATGCAGCGGTGTTTCAACAGCCGGGCTTGATGGAGAGATGTATTATGGTCAACTCGAAGAAATTCTGGAGCTCACTTATATCGGGAACCGCAAGGTTGTGTTGTTTCGATGTAAATGGTTTGACACCATTAACCCCTCAAATTGTACGAAACGCAATAGACGTTCTTACATTGAGCAGGGCATACATCATATTTTGACTAATAAGGAATTTCACAAAAATAACCAATACATTCTTGCGACACAAGTATCACAAGTATTTTACCTTGAAGACCTTGCTAGAAAACCAAAGGGTTGGAAGGTGGTCGAACATGTTTATCATGGCGATGTTGAAGAGTCCGATCAAGATGTTATACATGGTAGCAGTTCATCAAATTTTACGCTGAATGTTGGTTTGACTTGTTTGGAGGATACAAATTTGAGTTTGAATGACGAATCGGCAGAAGTGTCCGCCACACAGGTTAATGAAGACGATGATGATCTAATCAATAATGAAGATGATGACGTTGCACATGCCCTTGATGATGATGATGTTGAAATGTCTGATGATGATGAAGTGAACCCTAATAATGTTGTTGAAGAAGTTTTATCTAGCGATGATTCAGATTGTGATAATTGATCTTAAGTTGTAATTTGAATGAAACAATGATTTAATCTTTAGATGTGTAATTTTTTTTAATGAAATTGTTCTTATATGTTTAAATGTGTAAATTTTTATGAATTTGTGTATTAGCATTAACCGGTCCACAAAATTGTGTGTTCATGTACTTGTTATATTACAGATGGCGTGTGTAGGTGGTAGATCACACGGTGTGGATGCTGGTGGTACTCCACCTAGACGACCTACAAAGTCCGTACGTGGCAATTGCGAAAGTAAGCAATTGTGATTTATTTTTATTTTATGTCAATTCTTATTGTTAATTAAGTGTGTTTGAATTTTCACGAATCAATAACTTCAATAACTAATCTTTGCAGGTGACCCGATACCACATATGGTTACGGTTAATACGAGCCTAAGGAGGAAGCATATGGCGCATGGAGGACCTTTGCCAGTTACATTTGATGTTTATGATCTTAATAGCTTCCATCCGTTAGGCGATAATGCTGCGATGTTGAGCTCTCTGATGGGGGAAACAGTCCGACCACTTCCACTTGCTTGCAAGTGGGAACAGATACCATTGCACCTCAAAACCCATATCTTTCCTACACTTGAGGTATTAATTGTTTGCGTTACATCTAGTCTTATTAACTGTTTTGGTTGAAAATTGTTTGTTTATTTAAATGCATATGTTTACATGTAGACCTATTTCAACCTGACGGGTTGGTTGGATAGTCGTGATAGTGTGACTTATGGCGGGATAACATATGTAGTGGGAGAAAGGATAAAAACTGGAATTAACTGTAAGTTGAGGCTACTTTGGCGCAAAAATAGGAACAAGTTAAAGCGTGACTATTATTCTATCCATGATTCGGCCGAGGAAGCGGCGCTTGTACTGCCCCCATCGAGTTCTACATGGGGCAACAGATCAGCAAGGGAGTGGCTTGATTTGTGCCGGTATTGGTCCGACCCGAAACAGGTGAGAAGAAGTGAAGTTAATGCAGTTAACCGCTCGAAAAACAAAGTTTCTACACATCAAGGGAAAAAATCATTCTCTCAAGGAAGGAACGAATATGTAAGAATCGTTATAGTTTTTGTGATGATTTAAAAGTTTTATATTGTTTATTTGTATCTTGTTATTAATTTTTTTGGTAAAGATCTTGTTATTAATTTATTTGATATTGTACAGAAAGTCAAGCATGGTTCCCACGAGGACCTTATAAAAACTTGAAAGAGGGCACGCACAAACAAGAATGGCACTATGTCCGAGGAAAATGCAGACAGATATGTAAGTAATTTAATTTATACATGCTTTAATAACATATTTTTATTTGTTTTTAACTTCTTTTTTCTCTTTCTTTTTCACAGTCGAGAATGATGGCCATAAAAGAAGCGATTTCTTGCGGTGCTGAGCAGTACAAAAGTGATCAAGAAATAATCGATCTAGTAAATCCGAGCCACAACACTCAAAATATCGTCGGCAGGGGCAGGAAGTTGCCGGGTGGTGGTACCTCATATGGATGCGGGAGTAGTTCTTATAGTGAGGGAGTGACTCGAGAACAACTCTCGGAGGTACTTAGGATTCATGAGCAAGAAAAAGAGTTGTTGAGGAAGCAAACCGAGGAGGCGCAACAACGGGCTAATTTGGCCCATATGTATGCTAGTGTGGCGCAACAAAATGCTGAGGTAAACAACGCCCGCCTAAGTCATTTGATTTCTCATTATACTTCACATGTGGGTCGAGGGTATACCGGACCTAATAACCCTTTTGTACCGCCACCCCAATTCGCTTCTATGCCTGGCATGTCTCAGTTCCCTGGTATGCCTCAGTTCCCTGGTATGTCTCAGGTCCCTGTTATGCCCCAGTTCTGTGGTATTCCTCCCCCTCCCGGATTTCCATATAATGCTCCACTCAACCCACTCCAACCTCCAATTACCCAAAATAACAGTTTCAACAACTGTAATCGACCCGTTGTCAACACCACTGGCCCCTCGAGTTCTAACTCTCGGGAAAGTCCCAACTATACCGTCAGCCTAAATCCTCATCAAAATGATACTCGGACCATCGACGAGTTGGCTCAAGATCTTGAGAATGCCAACAACATGTCCGATAATGAGATAATTAACTCGGATGCTGATGAGGGGGATGATGAGGGGGATGATGATCAGGCCGGGGACTATTCAGATTAGGAGTTGTTGTTGGCTCAAGATCTTGAGAATGCCAACAACATGTCCGATAATGAGCTAATTAACTCGGATGCTAATGAGGGGGATGATGAGGGGGATGATGATCAGGCCGGGGACTATTCAGATTAGGAGTTGTTGTTGGTTTTGGACTTTTATTTTGTGTAATAACTTAAGACTTGTTAAATTGTGAAACATGGATTTATTGTGATGTGTAATAATTTTAGACTTGTTACATTTGTGAAATAAGGATTTGGTGAAATGTATTCTAACGTTTTGGCTATTTAACGTATTGTAAATTATTAGTATTGTACTGTTTAGTGATTTGTAATATTGTGGATTTGTTAAAATATAGATTTTTTTCCGGAAAAAATGCCGGAAAAAAATCTGGAAACAAGCTGCAAAATGCAGTTTTTTTTTGCCCATAAACCATTTAGGGTCAAAATTTCGACCCTAACCATATAGTTAGGGTCGAAATTTCGACCCTAACTTATAGTTAGGGTCGAAATTTTCGACCCTAAGTCTTAGGGTCGAAAATTTCGACCCTAATTTTCGACCCTAAATCCTTCCTGCACACATGATTTCTGCAAAAAAAACTAATATAAAATGTTTAGGGTCGAAATTTTCGACCCTGAACTTGAATAATATTTCGACCCTAATTTATTAAATTAAAAAAAAAAAAAACTTTTTCACAATGTTTTTTTAATTTACACATGGATAATATTTAGGGTCGAAATTTTCGACCCTAAATTTGAATTATAATTTCGACCCTAATTTAATAAATTAAAAAAAAAAAAAGTTTTCACAATGTTTTTAAAATTACACGTGGATATTATTTAGGGTCGAAAATTTCGACCCTAAATTACAAAGGCTTTTGACCCTAAATTTTGGTCAAAAGCTTTGCTGAAAAATGGTGGGCCCCATTTTTTCGACCCTAAATTACAAAGGGTATTTCGACCCTAGTTTTTTAGGGTCAAATAGTTAGGGTCGAGCAGTTAGGGTCGAATATTTCGACCCTAAAAATTAGGGTCGAAATCCCTTTGTATTTAGGGTCGAAATTTTCGACCCTAACCCTTGATTTTGTTGTAGTATGTTTATCCTGTACTATTATTCGTGTAACAATCTTATTCGGATTATGTATCTTGATGTCAATGGCGATGAACGAAATCGTATCCGGACATAATTTGATGGCAATTAGTTTTCTTTATATTTTGTAAGTATAGTGTACATAGCGTAAAATTCTAAGACAAGTTCACTTATACATATCAACCACAGTTGTTAATTTGGAGATATGGTGTGTATGGTATTCGTGCTCGATTCCAAAGATGAAGATATCCTTGAAAATTGGTGCTCTAAACATGATGTGAAACCTCTAGTAGAGGTGTATTTTGTTTATGATACAATGCCAAAATTTGACATGGTTTCAAAAAATCGTTTCTAGTAGAATATATCAAAAAAACTTAAGTACAAATGTCAATCAAAAGTTGCTTTTGTATTGAGTGACAAACGTTCTAAGTTAACAAAAAACCATGATTTTACCGATAAAAGTATTATAAATCAGAATAGTCCCTTATATTCTTTCAAAAAGTTCACAAGAAGATATCAGTAGAGTATATGGAAAAACTTGAGCACAAATGTCACCGAATCTAAAGTAAGTGGTTTTGTATTAGCAGGCATTTTGTCCAAGTTTATTTAATTCCATGGTTTTACATATAAAAACACATCTAAAATTTGTGGATCCACCGATGTGGGACAACTTACACCGTAACCTTATTTTTCTACTTTTTCAATCATCTACTTTATTTATTTTGAGATAAGATTCTCTTATCTGTAGCCATTAATTAGTTCACAAATCTAAACGTAGTTGTTTCTGCAAAAAAAACTTCTACGGATGTAAAGCCCACGAACCCCAACAACATTTGCTACTCAGAACCATCTTCATGTCCAAAGCATAACAAAATAAAAATGCCGTACATAATACAACGAGTCTAAAGACAACTTTATTCAACTACACTCAAACACACAAGCTATATTATAAATAGCAAGGCCAACAATTTTTGTAAGCTACAAGTTACATTAAAGACACGCTCCGATACCACCTAACCACCGTTTTCCTTGCTCATAGCCTCGGCACGCATCACTTCAATCTTCGAAGTCTCTTTCTCCATTGAAACATTTAAAATCTCGTTCTCTAAGTTATTAATAAACTTTAAATATCCCGGAGGTACAAATTTTTCTAGTGTTGAAGCCTCAAATGTTGGTAGGGTGGTCTGCGATTGACATACTTCGAGTAAAGGGAACTCCAAGAGTGCTCGTCTTGGATCTTGACTTGTTCTAGTTGAATCTTCTGAACCATTTGCATTGCTACAGTTTGGATCATTTTGGTTTGATCTTTTGTTGTGGAACAAAGATAATATTTCAAGCTCGGGTTCGTGAGTCAAAGCATGATCTTCTTCAGATCGTTCCCTTTTGACAAAATCGTAATGGCTTGAGGATCTTCGCCAACGATCTTCTCGGCAGAAGTTTTCCTGAAAATAGATCTCATTTTTAACAATCGTCGACTTTAGGTTTTGTCTACGTTGAACCAGTGAGTAAAATTAGTACTTCAAAGAAACTAAAGTACTAAGACTATACAACCAAATAACAAATGACATTAATCTACATTTACCAAAGTTTGTCTACCAAACCAAAGTACTAAGACTATCACAACACAAAAAATGGTTGCCGAGTATCTAAACAATGCTTGATAACATGCAGTTAAAAGTTTATTTGTGTGTTTTAACTCATATCTTGATTGGAACGTACACCAAGTTCAAGGGTAATGAATTCATATTGGTTTACGTTACATATAGGAATTATAGACCACAATGCCTATCAGGCGAAACCGTGGTTGCTAGTCTCTTTTATTTCACATATAGAAATTAAGATTTCTTTTTGATTTGATCGTTATATCTCAAAATTTATGTCCTCTGACATTGATTTGTGACAAGAATGAATGTTACGTATACGTTCGTGTGTAAGTTGAGCTAATGACCCGTTTCGTAAAAACTCGTGCAACAACACGGCTACGGCTTCATAAATTTCAAACTCAATTGGTCCTAATTAAGTTATCATGAGAAATGCTGATTAATGATTGTCTTATCCACTGATTTAAGACGTTTGACCGATAAAGACAAACAAGAAGGCATTTCTACTAGTGCAGATTCGTGTATTCATATACAAGAATATCCTTTGCTCACAAACAATGACCCATGGCTCGCCAGTTCAGCTTTGAAAACATACGCTCTCTTACGTATGTGTCGTGAACTCACCTTTTCATCGAACCCAACCATTTTTATGACAAAAGGAACCAAAAAACGCTGAACTATGAAATTGTGGGGTTTTACCCTAATTAAAGGGAACTTTTAGGCTTTTGGGCCACTCTTACTCTATTTAACATACGACATGGGGATATACTCTGTTCATTGTTCTTATGTCGATGAAAGATCGGGTATACGGTTGTTCATTTAAGACTTTAAGAGTAGTATATAACATCGACAGTGGAGGTGTAAAACTCGTCCCACATCGGTTGGAGATAAGACACTTGAGTTATAACCTTAAAGTAGTTGACTAGTATCGTGATATGAAGTGAATCGATTAGGATTTAAAGATAGAGAAATCGAAATTCGAAAGGTCGAATAAGCTCTGCCAATTAACAAGAACTAAAGAAACAGTAATAAACATAAACCATAATCATATTTTTTGCATAATGAGATTACAACCCTAATGATCTATATATAATAATACTTAACTTATTAACTAAGATAATACAATATAATATAAAGAAATTAAATAAACTAATTATTTATTTAATATTGAGGATACTTTGCTAGGATCATATCAATACTACTGCACCAAAAACACCTTGTCCTCAAGGTGTTGCTCCATAATCATGCCTCGCGTGATTCCAGGATCCCAAGTTCTATGTTGAATTCCTTTAGGGCTCCTCAAGGGCAAGCAATAATCTTGATATATGTTTTTAAACATTATTAAGTAGACGTGCAATTCTTCATGTAAATCTAACCTTTCAAATCCTGTGCCAAGTGAGGTACTTAGCTTTCTAGGTTTACTGGTTCAGACGCATGCCACCACAAACTTATTCCAAAACAGCCTTGCCTTGATCTTCCTTTTAGGAATCCATTGAATTAGTTGGACCTCTAAAGAACCTTTTTCCAGCTCCCTTCCCACGGCCTCTCGATCTGACCCAAGACTAACATCTTCACCACATTTTTCTGTTATGACAGGTTGTGTCGGAATCTTTTGAATAGACTGAATTAGTTTCTCTAGTTTTTCAATCATTTGAGAATGGTGCAACGAGATCGTGAATTATAATTGTTCCACCATCTCAGTGACCCGAATTAACCATTCTTCACGCCACTGATTCTATTGATGCCATCTGCATGCCTATGATTCCATTGATCCCATTCCTCACGCCTTTGTTTCTATTGATGCCATTCTTGACACTTCTGATTCCATTGATGCCATTCTTGACACCTTTGCTTCCATTCTTGCTTCATTCCAGTAACTTTTTTTCGGATGAATAGTAACAGATAAACAGTTTTTTTTAAACACTAGAATCGGAACAGATTTGATACCAATTGATACGAACCGGATCGATTAAAGAGATACAAGGATAGATAAATTTTATTATTGAGATAATCCGACCCCCTAATGGCTAATTGATTAATAAATCAATTGATTAATTAATTAATTGATATGAACCTGATCGATTAGGATATAAAGATAGAGTAATCGACGTTCGAGAGGTCGAATAAGATCTCCAAATTAACTAGAACTAAAGAAAAAGTAATAAACATAAACCATAATCATATTTTCTGCATAATAAGATTACAACCCTAATGATCTATATAGAATAATACTTAACTTATTGACTAAGACAATACAATATAATATAAGGAAAGTAAATAAATTAATTTTTTATTTTATATTGACAATAATCTATCAAGATCATATCAATACTCCTTCCCCAAGAAACACCTTGTCATCAAGGTGTTCCTCCATAATCATGCCTCGCGTGATTTCGGGATCCCAAGTTCTACGTTGAATTTCTTTAGTGCGCCTCAAGGGCAAGCAATAGTGTTGATATACGTTTTTAAACCTTATTACGCAAACCTGCAATTCTTCATGTAAATCTAATCTTTCAAATCGTGTGCCGAGTGAGGTACCTAGCTTTCTAGTTTTCTGGTTCAGACGCGTGTCACAACAAACTTATTCTAAAACAGCCTTGCCTTGTTCTTCCTGTTAGGAATCCATTGATTTAATTGGACTACTAAAGAATATTTTTCCAGCTCCCTTCCCATGGCCTCTGGATCTGACCCAAGACCAACATCTTCACAACATTTTTCTATTATGGCAGGTTGTGTTAGAGGCTTTTGAACAGGCTGAATTAGTTTCTCCAGCTTTTCAATCATTTAAGAATGAAGTAACGAGATCGTGGATTATAGCCGTTCCACCATCTCAGTGACCTGAATTAACCATTCTTCACGCCTTTGATTCTATTGATGTCATTCTTCACGCCTTTGATTCCATTGATCCCATTCTTCACGTATTTGATTCCATTGATGCCATTCTATACACCTCTGATTCCATTGATGCCATTCTTGACACCTTTGATTCCATTCTTGCTCCATTCGAGTAACTTTTTTCTAATGAACAGCAACGGATAAACAGTTTTTTGAAACCTTAGAATCAAAACAACTCTGATACCAATTGATATGAACCAGATCGATTAGGATATAAAGATAGAGTAATTGACGTTCGCGAGGTCGAATAAGCTCTCCCAATTAACAAGAACTAAAGAAACATAGTAAACATAAACCATAATCATATTTTCTGCATAATAAGATTACAACCCTAATGATCTATATATAATAATACTTAACTTATCAACTAAGACAATACAATATAATATAAGAAAAGTAAATTTAATATTGACAATAATCTACCAGGATCATATCATATCGTTAACAATCGCACATGGTTTTTCCTTGAACACTATCCTGCTTTTGGTTTTTCGTTGAACCTTGTTACAACAGGATTATGGTTTTTCGTTGAACACCACAAGGACATCCGAGCAGTCCACTGATTTCAGGTTTGGAGAACGTTACAGGATGACAAACTATCTTGTATGTTTTTTCACAAAGTAAATCAGACCAAATTCAGGCTCTAACAACGGTCTTTGAACTAGTGAACCCTTCCAGAAATTCCCGACGGTCAAGGCAAAACCAAGACCGAGGAGGGGGTTTTCAACCTGCAAAAATGCTTTCGCCAGCAAGTGACGCGCATAGGTTATTACCTCATTAGTTGCGTCATTGCCCCAAGCGCAAAAATCCTTTCTCCAAACACCGAACCCCTTATTCTATACACCCCCACTTACTCTTCGTTTCTATCATTCAATCAATGTGGGGATAACTCACAAATTCCAATATCTTTTCTGTACTTTATATCTGTCACCGATTATCCACAAAAGACAATAACTAGTATGTTACGTTAACCAAATCCAAGGAAGTTACGCCAAGTTTTTTTTTGGTTCCATAACTACGAAGCTGAATCCCATCAAATTGGTTCACAATTACATGGACAAACTAGATTATAACTTAGTTGCAACGGTTATACTCCCGTTTTACTCATTATAAAACGGTTAATAAGAAGAACACACTACAAAATTTTTGACATTTGCTTACTAAATTAAACGTGAAAGAGTAAGTAATAGAGGGGAGCACTAAAAGTCTATACTTACTCATAAAGAGTAAGCAAAAGTATTTTCTATCAATTTTTACTAAAAAAAGAGTCATCAAAGGTTATTTTTATCAACTCTACTTTAAAAAAAAAAGTAAGTAATAGAGGGGAGCACTAAAGGTCATTACTTACTCAATATTGAGTAAGCAAACGTGTAAAACTTTTAATGACTCTTTTTTTAGTAGAGAAAAGAGTAAGCAAATGTTTTTACTTACTTTTATATTGATTGTGTTTTAGTAAGGAAAAGTTATAATGACTTAAATAATTCTAAATCATATTAGTAAGCAAAACTTTTAGTAATTAAATGTCATTTATTTTGTAGTGGCGTAGTTGAGTTCCTAATGAGTTACACCACGTTTATGATTAGTATGTTACAAATATAGCATAAATTAAACTGTTTCTTTGGTAGGAGTTATGTTAATGACTTAATCTTGAAGGACTATCTCGTAGATTGATTGCAAAATTCCCATCAACCCAAAGTGCAAGACTTGAACATAGAGCAGCATGGAAGTAAGACGTGGCGTCTGGAGCATGTTCTAAGCGTCTTGTAGGGCATCCCGATTATAAATCTCGATACATAGAAGAATCATCAAGTTTTCAGTTTTCTGGACGAACCATATTGCAGCGCTTAGCAATAATAAGTGATCTTGAACAGAGAAATTGATACAGTAATTTATGTATCATTCTTTTTTACTTTTACACCAAATAATACATGTACAATATTGCTCATTGTTTCGAATGGTTTTGCTTTTATTTCTTGGTATATTTGCAATAATAGTATTAGCAGCAAGAAACCATAAATAGTTCGAGACAAAGCATAAACCGTGTGTGGTATATATATAAGAGCTAAAACCAGAAGGCAGCCCAACTTTCTAAGATTTGTTTAGTCCGAGTATCAAATCCTGTATGGCTTGCAACCAATAACACAAATGAATTTTGAGACACTCGTTACGTTACTACTTACACGATGTAATACCTCTAATGTCCGTAGTACTAATCATAAAATACAATGAACTTCATTAGCGTTTTTAGTCCTATTGCATGTTAAAAGACCCGCTAAGAGCTCAATGTTGAGTAGTCTGCTACAAAGATACCAAACTTCGTTAACAAGTCGATTCCCTACCTTACTGATTTTTATAAACCAATCTTAATACTTAAGTCAATGCTTTATAAACCATTTGACCCCTTTTCCTTGATACTCATGTTCACAAATAAACAAAAAAAAATTAGAATATATGAAAAAGCCTTACTACGAATGTTACTGAATCTAAAGCAGCAACTTTTGTCTTCAGTAACAAAAACAATAAGGCTAATATAAACCAATAGTTTTGCCTATAAAAAATATTCATGTTTTTTTACATCCACTGGGACAAGTCCCATTTTCATTTTTGTTTCCTTTATTCAACTTTATTACTCGTATTATTTTGAGAAAGACATTCAATCTTGACACTTTTATCGTCAATCTTTGCTTTATAGCAATATAAAGATTCCCCATGAAGTTGGTTGTGGGCTCGGGATAGACTATAAATATGTTATTTCTTGTAAGAAAAAACATATTTCAAATGATGTTTCAGTATTAGGCTACCCACAACGCTACTAGGTCGCGACCTAGTTTTTTCGGTCGGTGACCTAGTGCCACCTATTTGCCACAACCCGGCGACCTAATGCGACCTAGTTCAAAATTTATTTTTTTATTTTCAATAAAAATAACATTTTATATTTAATAAAAATAATATTTTATATTTAATAAAAATAACATTTTATTCCAAAAAAAAAACATTTTATTTCATACAACACGCATTACACTAAAAAGAAATATTACGAAACACTAGAAGTAAATAGGGTAAAATGCATTAGCTAGAACTAACTCTAAAAATTGTCAAATTAATATATGTTGTGAGGAATTAAAAAAAGCTCAATATATTAAAATTTGGAATTTTTTTATAAAATTTATATAATTAAAACACGATTAAAATATGTTAGATTTAATAAAAAAATTTTTTTTTTTATAAAACACACAAACACACAGACACAAATAGAAGACCGAATATCACAAATCGACCGTGTGTAGAGTCGATTTCCCCTCGACCGACTCCGACGACCGAATCGCCGCAACGCCGCGATTCAGTCGCGACTGAGAGTCGACCGACTAATTCAGGTAGCGTTGCGGGCAGCCTTAGAACGAATTCAAGTTGCATTTTATGTGTGAAGAAACAAATGACTTGATTTTTTTTTTTGTTTCACCTTATTTGGTAGTACTGGTACCGTACAGAATATGATTTGAGGTATGGAAAATCGATACGGTTCTAGATGGGTTTCGAGATTCAAGACGAAAAGCTCCTTAATTCTTTGGATTGTGATATCATGTTTATAGTGACATAGTGAAATGTATTCAAAGTGCATAAAAGTATCATGTTTATCAAAGTAACTATAAAGTTCCTACAAGTGATTATATTAGTAATCAATGTGATGAAACATAGTTTGCGCTCCTCAAGTTTTTACTTTATGTGAAATCCCACATGGAGTAATGAAACAAAGTGAATTTTGTTTATATACTTCGGTGAGAATAACCATTGCGAGTTGAGATTTAGTATCATATTGCTGATTGTTTGGGCATTATTTATGTTACTCTATTCAACAAGAAAATAACATATAAAATCCCTAAATTTATCAACAATTCTACGACTTCTACTTTTTGAAAAGTAATAGATAATACTAAAATTATAGAATTAAGTTTGGTTTTATTTTGTATATGATGATTTAAGAATGTTAAATGTCCTAAATCTAATAAACATATAACATTATTTAACTTATACAATGACGTAGTGATTGTATAAGTGATGTACGAGTTCATGTAGCCTATTAACTATGAGCGAGATCTTGAATAGACTTTGATTTTTCCAATTGCTTGTTGTTTAAAGGTGGACATTATTCAATAATTATCTGATACAACCGTTTTTTTGTTAGTAATTTGAGTTGACAGTAAGCATCGAAGGTTTTCTCTTTTAGGGGATAAACCCCACTAATGTTTTTATTTATTTCGGGCGCGTGAAGGTCATTAGTAAGTATAAGAACATAATGTATGAAAAAAGACCAGTTAAGTTTGAAAGTGAGGTCATGGTTTCACCTACAAAAACAGATCCAAGTTTTGTAAAAGTAGCCATGTGGAACAAGAACTAATTTGAGGTCCACAAAGTCGAGTCATGATTCTCCTTGTTCAAGTTTTCTAAACATTTAATTTATAAGATTGAACTCATAAAGACTAAAAAATTTAACTAGCCAAAATCAAAATCACGTACAGCCAACACAAATGGTGAGATCAAACCTACAAAAATGAGAAATTAAGATAGAGGGAGAGAGCCCACAACACGATAAAAACCTAATCAGGTTATAAACAATGTAAATCTGAATGACTTTTAATTGATTAATTTGTCTCTATCTTATGTAGCTCGAAATCTGCAGAATTTATGACCTCACTTCATCATCTATGTCTTCTTTATTGCAGTTGAGATACAAGTTCTCTTTCTATTTCCTTCATTTTAGAACTACAATTGATCTTTATAATTGCGTTTTTAAATCCAATACTTATGATTTTTATTAATGTTACCCTGGTAGTGTTATTAAGCATCTCTTTTATAGCTGAGTTATGTGGTATGATATGGGGGGTAACCATAATTTGTCAGATGAAAGTCCTGAGAGAAACTTAGATCTTCGTGTGTTTGTTTGGTATTATTACCATTTGTGAATAAGGGTGAATATCAACAAAAAGAAGCTTCAACTTCAAAATTTTCTTAACTGGAGATGTCTTCCGTGTAGGAGGAACATTATACCTTTTGACGATTTATTACACAAAACATTAGGAGTAAAGCGATTTTCTAAAGACCTAATCAACTGAAGTCTATATGACATATCTGCAAGTTACCTTTTGAAAGTTGTACTTGTGAGCTCTTGATGTTGGACATCGATATGATTAAGACTTCTACAACATAGTTGCTTCACAATGAATAAAAATCATGAATGATGATGTGATAGACGTAATGCTTCTTTTTATGAATTGAAATCATGAGTTAAAATTAACATTACTTTTTATTTTATTCTTTAATGCTATTATTGTTATCTGTTTATTCTTAACGGTTACATACTTTTAAATTTAAAGAGCTTTATTAGATATGCAATTTTGTACTAACTAACTTGCAAAATCCTTTTACAGGTTGAAACAAAGTCATTGGATCAATCACTTTTTGTCTTTGTATTATTTTGAAGGTATGTGTTTCTTGTGTATCATTTTTAAAAGAGAAGGATGGTTATTAGGGTTGTTTCTGAAAAACTTTGCATCCTATGAGGTAGATTTTTGTGGTATTTGATTGTTATACATTCATCGGATGGCCAGTATTATCAAATGTTTGGATGCAATTGATATTTAAAATAACAAGCTGGAACTGTCTGTTTGACATGATTAACTGGTATATGAGCTACTATCTCAAATTCCAGGTTTAAAGGCTCTATATAATAATTTGAATTGCTATGAGTATCTTGAGTTATTCACTGAAGCATGGTATGCATTCCAAGTATTATTTTACATAGTATAATAATAGGGTTAGATAACAAGAAAACTAAGAACCTTCATCGCGGGTCCAAACGAGTCATTGACTCGACTATTATTTTCACATATATTTCTTAATATATGTGATGGTAATAAAAAGATCGTGCCTTTATGCTTTGGACCTATGAATGTAGCAAAAAAAATTAATTCTTGATTATAGAGTTTTTTTTAGATTAACAACTTATATTGTTGGCGAAGTTGCCCTTTTAGGTTGAGTTAGATAAAGGCCCAACCATAATCTGCATGACTATAAAAAGTGTTTTAATTCTATTTTTGTAATTATCCCTTTATTTAGGTTTAACCTTTTATGGATTTTAGAAGAGATCATTAGTAGAAAAAAATTAGTTTAAATCATGGTCAAAAAGTTAAAGTAATCACTATGTAAACAGTATTATGATAATCGATGATTGAGCTGCATGTTAAAACCAAACTAGAAAACTGAACATCTAAACGTGTTCTTTTTGTTTTGCATACCGTGGAGCTAATATTAATAGGCCAGTTGTGTTACGGTAAAAGATCATAAGCTTAATGCAGTTAAGGAAACATATAATAAGGTGTTTATAGTCAACAAGTAAATAATACTATTATGTTGTTCACATAGTCTTTGGCGCCTTTAGGTCTTCACTTTATATTAAAATTGGGTTGACTTTCACTTTGCTAAGTTCGTGCCATAATATTTCACTTTGCTAAGTTCGTGCCATCATTATGGTTATTTGTTGCATATTCTTGAGTGTTGAACCAATATATGATAACAAACTATTTATGAGGATTTTTATGCATCTGTATATTGCCCTTTTGTCTTTCTAACAAAGATATTTATGAGGTGGAAGATGATTACTGCAATCATATGTTTAGTCAGTCAACATTTGTCTTTCTTATAAGAATTGTAGGAAAAGGTTTGGTTAGTTCAACTGCAAATTAGGTTGTATATAACAAAAAACTCGAGGATATCAGTTGGAGTTTTTACTAAATGATTTAAGAGTTGATGCAACAAGTAAAGTTTTTACTAAAACTAAATCTTTTTAAATTTTCCTGTTGCATCTGCAGGTGCTACACCTGCAACTTCGCTTGGAGCAGGAATATGGTGCTACACCTGCAACTTCGCTTGGAGCAGGAACATTATTGGGAGGAAATTTTGGGCAATACATTGGAATTGTGGCATCCCATATCAAGCTCATTCAATGATGATAAGAAAATGCTGAATAAAAGCTTTACAACTTTTGACTTTTTAGGATCTCATAGCAATAGCAAATCTTCATAAGTCTAAGTTTAATAGCAAGTGTCTGATATGAAGTAATTTAATAGCAAATCTTCATAAGTCTAAATTTATATTCGTAAAAATAAGATAAAATATGTCATTTTAAAGTTGGGACATATTTTACCTTGGGTATGTTACGTTGGTTTTGCTCAAGGTAGTCATTCGTTTAGAATAGCTTATGCGGTATAGAAACTGTCGAAAAGCATGGTTAAACAAGAAAAGGAAAAATTTATTCATTTATATGTTGTGAGAAGTTCGAGTGTGTATATGACTCGAAAGTATCTTTTTATCAATTTGTTTTCTATCTAATTTATTTTTGACCCATTCACAGAAAGTGGAATGATTTTTACACTATTGTTTCTTATGTTTTTTATGCATACCAATAGTTGTTCTTTCATTACCTTATTTTAACTGACGGACTATGCAAAAGTGCTAGGCTTCTAAAACACAATGTGTGTATCAATGCGGCTCATAACAAATTAACAACCCCTCTTAAGTCTTACCATATACTACCTCTTTTAAGTCTTAGCATATCCATTATAGGGCCATTTTAAGACGTTCATATAATAAATCAAAAGATTTTTGATAATATTGATTCTTAAAATTGGCTTCCGGCTAATATAGATGTTTAAAGTTTATAATAAGTTGGGGTTGCTTGGTTAAATGACGTGTCAATCGCTGTATTTGTATGTAATCTTCTGTATACTAATAAAATGGAAAACAGTGATTAACTAAACAATTTTTTTTAAGACGGGGTAAAAGGGTGAGAAAGAAAAGGTGTCAAGAAAAAGAACCCTGATCATTTAAATTCAAAATTATTTGATAACACTATTTTTTATTCGATATGAGTGAATTAAAAAAAAAACTAGAACAACCCGTGTATTACACGGGTTTTATATGATAAAAACTCATTAATTTAAGCAAATGAATCTAAAGTAGCTTTTGTATTCTTATATAATCCGATGCGACAACTAAAAAGTAATCAAGTACATGAACTGTAATCTCAAATTAACATTTTCATTACAGATCGGGTTTAAGGCATAAAATCGCTACGTACTTTTTAAAGTGTATCCATATGGTACGTGTACTTTTTTTATTATATATATGGTACGTGTACTTTATCAAATGTGTCGATGTGGCCACTTTTTAACCGGCAACCGGTAAAACCGGTTACCAATTCACTATTGGTCAATAACGACAGTCAGTATTTATGGTTTGTGACAAAATTTCTGTCGCAAAAAAGGAATTTTCAATTTGTAACAAAAAATGCAATTTCTTAAAAAATGTAAATTCTTAAAAATAAATTCTTAAAATAGTAATTTCTTAAAAGATTGTAAATTCATAAAAAAAGTTATAATTCACAAAAAATAATTTGATTAAATATATTGTAATTTCATAAACAAATATTGTAAATTTTTTTCAAATTCATTTTCATAACTTTTTTAGATTTGTTTTGAAATTATTTTCGTAAGTTTTTTGTTGGAAAAAAAATTTCATAATTTTATTTTTCGAATTTATTTTTATTATTTTTTTTCTGATTTTTTTCTAAACTTTTTTTTCTAGATTACTTTACCAATAAATTTTTTTTTCCAACATAATATTTAATTCCGAATTAAAATAGCAGCTGAAACAAATTATGAAAATAAAGTTAAAAAAATTTATTTTGTTGGAAAAAAGTTGAAAATTCTGACTTTCCCCCTCATCTTTTTGAAAAAAGCCGCTCCACGGTGGTAAAGTCTCATCTTGTGTGTTGGCCGAAGTTACAATAGTGACATTGAACCCTCGAATATGTTCAAAGATCTCGAAATGATCTTCTAGTTCCGGGGAGAATTCGAAAAACTCCATTTCCATCAAGAATTGAATGGACTTTTCCCGTATTTCGACCGGAAAATCTAACAGAGACATTACTGCGGAGATTCTTACCAAAAAATGAGACATTCCATGCCCTCGGAGAGTGCTTTGCCGTGCTAGGTCACTTACATATCCTTTTTTGTCTTTATTTGACCCCAAGAATGGATTGGATCGAAACGAATTTCCTGTCGAAGCCCTTTTGTGTCTGTATTAATTTGTGACCGCACGGAATCTTTTTCGTAAATTTTTTTCAGATTTTTTTTCGAATTTTATTTTCAGATTTTTATCCAACAAAAATTCAATGTTTTCTAACATTAGATTTTTCGAAAAAAAAAGTATGTAAAAATAAATTTATTTTGTTGAAAAAACAATTGAATTTTTGTTATGGACAAAAAATTTTCAAAAAAAAACATAACTTTCTCTCGAATTTTCTTTCATAATTTCTTTTTTCAAAATCTTTTATTCTCTTTTTCATATTTTTTCTAAATTTTTTTTTTCTAACATAAGATATTTTTCATAAATTAGCAGCTGAAAAAAAAATTCAAAAAAAAAAATTATTTCGGTGAAAAGTATATTTTTTTTTGCTTTGGACAAATTTTTTTAAAAAAAAACTTTGATTCAAATAAAGATTCATAGAAAAACAATTTGATATGCTTAAAAAACAAAAATAAATACCCGTTAGCATGAAGAACTAACGGTGCAAATGTTTGATGCAAACACTCGTTAAAATTTGCCACGTCAGCCAATTAGCAGGTTAAAACGGTAAGAAAACAAGTACACGTACCATATTATCCGGTTTGCTAAACTACACGTACCATATAGATAATAAAAAAAGTATACGTGCCATATCGATACACTTTAAAAAGTACGTTGCTATTTTATGCCTTTAACCCTTACAGATCACATGCAAAATCAACTTTAATTTATATTTGTCTTACCTTGAAAGATACAATATTTCATCTAAAACAACTTTCTTGGTTTATCCTAGAAATTTGTTTATCCTTGTTTTATCTTTTTGTTAATATAAGCCTAACTATGTTAATTTCGACACATACACACACATTAACAATCTTTTCCATGATTTCAAAAAACCAAAGTAAACAAATGGAATGATAAGCGGAGAGTGCATTAGTGACCTCAACTTTATCTAGATGATAGGATATTCCCCTAATTCTCACATGCATCATCGAATGTTGATGCAGTGAAAGAGAAGATCACCGAGATGTTTTATTACTACGATTCTTCTTCTTCGTGGGATGCTGATGGAAAAGCCAAGAAGTATTGTTATTGTTAGCCCGTATTTATAATTATGCATTTGTATTGGGCTCAAACCCGTTTCTAGAACCATCTATGTAACCGTGTATATTGTATCCGTATTATGATAAATAGATATACACTTTCCACATCTCATATGGTATCACAGCCGCGTTAAATCGATCCACCTCTCAACCTTAACCCCACAGTTTTAATCTCTTTTCCTTTTTGTTTGTTGGTGTTTGTTCTTAGGTAACAAACCAGGTTCCTTGTTCACGGTAACAAGTGTTTTAATCAGTGACTTGATCTCGGTATCAAGTTTGTTTCTTTTTTTTTCAAACCCTAGTCTTGATCTCGGGATCAAGTTTGTTGTTTTTGCTTCAAACCCTAGTCCACTGCATTAATTACCCACACTCAACACTCAATCTTCAACTACATTATATAACAACAGTTAAACGTCCCATATAATATACACCCTCAAATCGTTTCATTCTACCACATATCACGATGATGGTTTCCGACGCCACTGTTATACTATCGGATAAACTAGCCCTTGTCACTCATCACCATCTTCTTACACGAGTCCCCGTTAAGCCTGATCTCGACAATTGGAACTATGGCTCATGGGAATACTTTTTCGACCAACTATGTAACGGATATGAGGTCGGTAAGTATATTCATGCACCCGAGGCTGGCACCTCCACAACCACCACACCTGCTGATCTCACTCCGGAAGAACGTAAGGTGGACAATATTGTCCTCTCTTGGCTTCTTACCACACTCTCGGAAACTGTAGAAGCACGGGTTGTGGCGGAACATCCACGATCCGCTAAAGACGCATGGGATCTTATTACCAATATTGTGAAAGATAACAAACGATTATGTACCATCGCCTTGAAGGTGGAGTTGCGATCATTGAAGTTAGATGATTTAAGCATAGATGCATACTTTAGTAAGATTGAGAAGATTGCTACCATTCTCAATAGTCTTGCATATCCCGTTAGTAGTGAAGATATTGTTACATTTGCTCTTGAAGGCTTGCCAGAAAAATATGATAATGTGTGTGGAATTATGCATCATAAAGACACTTTTCTTGACCTTAAAACGGCTAGGTCTATGCTTATCACCGAGGAGATGAGATTGAGGTCAAGGGCACAATCTCTCATTGTGGACTCTTCGGCATCTTCCCCTACGGCTCTTATGGCCGAAACAGGTACTACTCGCCGTCCTTATAATCCTCAAGAAAAGTCATGGAGGCCGTGTTTTAATTTTGCTAAAGGTTTCTGTCGGCTTGGTAATGAGTGTCGCTTTGTGCATGATGCGAATACTAACACTCGAGGAAATAGTGACACTCGTCGATATAATGATACACGCGGGTCTCAAGTGTCACGGAATACCACTGATGACTTGTTGGTTAAATCGTTAGAAAAACATGGGATAAATAATGGGACTAATTTCACTAGTGTTAGTAGTACAAAGCAAACTGTGCCTATTCCCATGCCTAACCCCACTGTTAGTCCAGTTGCTTACCATGCAAGTGCTCCAACTGTTCCTCACAGCCCAACTTTGTATTATGGCACACAAGCCCAACAACAACAAGTTAGCCCAGTAAGCTATATCAGCCCACCCCCAGGTTTTGGTAATCCCACAGCCCAGCAGCTCTTCAACTTGAGTCAGCCTATTCCATCAGCTCAAATGTTTGGTGCTACTACAGTCCAACAGATGATTCCAGCCCAACAGGCTATTGGTTACTCAATATTGCAACCAGTTCAGCAGGCCCAAACAGCAACTCAGCCTGCACCCGCCGCTATAACAGTGCGACCCGCAGGTACCTCGGGACAAGAGACCATTATTCCTCATGCTTTTACCGTCGGGACACTTCATGATCCCAGTACTGGCACGTGGAATATGGATACAGGTGCGAGCTCTCACATTAATGCTTCGGTTTCTAATCTTTGTGATGTTTTTAATATGTGTGTATATCTGTCTGTCTCGGTTGGTGATGGGCATTCTATTACGGTCACCAATACGGGCCATAGCATTTTTCCAACTCCCTTTCGGTCTCTTCACTTACATAATGTTCTTATTACTCCCAATATTGTAAAAAGTTTAATTTATGTTCGACAGTTTGTTCGTGATAATAATTGCACTGTTGAATTTGATGCGTTTGGTATTTCTGTTAAGGATTTCATGATGCGTCAAGTGCTTCTCCGATGTGATAGCACAGGGGATCTTCATCCAGTCACTACACCATCTCCTATTCCTCAAGTCTTCCTTGTCAGTCAGCATACGTGGCATCAACGTCTTGGACATCCCGGAAGTGAAGTGCTACGTCGGCTTGTTTCTAATAATTTTATCTCGTGTAATAAAGAGAAGCCTCCTATTCTTTGTCACGCTTGTCAGCTTGGCAAACACGTAAGGCTTCCGTTTGGTACTTCTTGTTCTATGGTTTCTTCTTGTTTTGACATTATTCACTCGGATGTGTGGACTTCCCCCATTCCGAGTCTTTCTGGTTTTAAGTACTATGTCTTGTTTCTGGATCATTATTCGCAGTTTGTTTGGGTTTATCCATTACTTAATAAGTCTGATGTTTTGTCTAAATTTGTGTTGTTTCGTGCTTATGTTCATACTCAGTTTAAGTGCGAAATTCGGTCGTTTCAGTGTGATCATGGTGGTGAATTTGACAACAAAGCCTTACATAAACTTTTTGCCGACAATGGCATTCAGTTTCGTTTTTCCTGTCCAAAAACATCCCAACAAAACGGTAAGTCCGAACGTATGGTTCGCACCATAAATAATCTTATTCGGACTTTACTTTTCCAAGCCAATCTACCACCCACATTTTGGGTCGAAGCACTTAACATGGCCGTACATTTACTAAATATTTTGCCTTCAACTGAAATTTCCAATGAAATACCATATGTACGTATGTTTGGTAAAACCCCGGACTATAGTCTTTTGCGGACGTTCGGGTGTTTATGTTACCCTCACCTATATCCTACTCACAAACTTGAACCACGCGCCACACCTTCACTATTTTTGGGCCACACCTCAAATCATCGCGGTTATCGTTGCCTCGAGTTAAACACAAACAATATCATTATATCCCGTCATGTTACATTTGATGAAACTGTGTTTCCGTATGGCTCCAAACAACTCACCTCAGTGCCTACGTACACCTTTTTGGATGATTCACCTGATATTCTCACTCAACCTTTTCGTCCTACTATTGTTGATACAAATAACACTACAACACCAATTCTAACACCAGATCTTACTTCTCCATCATCATCCTCCCAACCTGTCCAACCATCCTCTCCATCCAATGTTACTTCTACTTCTCCTACCGTGTCCCAACAAACACCAACACCTTTGGCCCCACAACCACCTGTGGCCCCTACCTACCCTTCAGCCCAGCCTACGCAACACCTGACATCTATAGATCCAGAATCTGTTGTTACTCCTCCCGTTAATATCCCTCATATTATTCCGGACCCGCCTCACAACCCGAACCCCGTATCAATTCATCCCATGGTCACACGTTTCCGTGTCGGGACTAATCATCCTAATCCAAAGTATACTTGTCATGTGTCCACTATCTCGTCGTTACAAAAGTCTTATCGAGATGCATTTAATGATCCAAATTGGCAAAATGCTATGTGTGATGTATAGAATGCGCTTATTAAAAATAGCACTTGGACTTTAGTACCTCGACCTGCGGACACCAACATTGTTCGTTGTATGTGGCTTTTTCGTCACAAGTATTTGGCAGATGGTACCCTTAGTCACTACAAGGCTCGTCTTGTCGCCAATGGTATTACACAGATAGATGGAGTTGATATTGATGAGACTTTTAGTCCGGTGGTTAAACCGGGTACTATTCAGACCGTACTTAGCTTAGTTGTTGCTCGACATTGGCCGATTCATCAGCTTGATGTCAAGAATGCATTTTTACATGGTGACTTATCTGAGACTGTTTACATGCATCAGCCTCTAGGTTTTCGTGATTCTACACACCCTGATTATGTGTGCTTATTACAGCGGTCTCTTTATGGGCTTAAACAGTCCCCTCGTGCTTAGTTTCAGCACTTTGCATCTTACATTACTCGTATTGGGTTCTCTCATAGTCGTTGTGACACATCTTTGTTTATCTATAATCAGGGCACGGATACTGCTTATTTATTATTATATGTTGATGATATTGTGCTCACTGCTTCTTCTGAGTCTTTGTTACAACAGATTATTACTTCCTTACATAAGGAGTTTGCTATGACAGATTTGGAACCTCTTACTAACTTTCGGGGTATTTCTGTTACACGAGATTCGTCTGGGTTATTCTTATCTCAGAAGAAATATGTTGTTGAAATTCTTGAGCGAGCCAATATGGTTAATTGCAATCCTAGTCGGACTCCTGTTGATACTGAGTCTAAGCTTGGGGCAGATGGTGATTTGGTATTTGATTCGACTTTATATCAGAGTCTTGCAGGTTCTCTTCAATATTTGAGTTTTACTCGCCCGGATATTTCTTAGGCCGTTCAACAGGTTTGTCTTTATATGCATGATCCTCGAGAGGCTCATTTCTCGGCTCTTAAGAGGATCCTGAGGTATGTCAAGGGAACTTTGGATTATAGACTCCAGTTGTTTGCTTCTTCGACTACATCTTTGGTTGCTTATTCAGATGCGGATTGGGCTGGTTGTCCCACTACTCGGAGATCTACTTCTGGTTATTGTGTATTTCTAGGAAACAACTTACTCTCCTGGTCCTCTAAGCGTCAACCGACGCTTTCTCGTTCGAGTGCAGAGGCAGAGTATCGTGGTGTTGCCAATGTTGTTGCTGAGACTTGTTGGTTGCGAAATTTACTACGTGAGTTGCATACACCTCTTTCTTCCGCTACGCTTGTTTATTGTGATAATGTTAGTGTTGTGTATCTATCTTGCAATCCGGTTCAACACCAACAGACGAAACACATTGAGATTGATATTCATTTTGTTCGCGATTTGGTTGCTGCTGGTCAGGTTCGAGTTTTACATGTTCCTTCCCGTTATCAGTATGCGGATATTTTCACTAAAGGCTTACCTTTCGCATTGTTTGAGGAGTTTCGTACCAGTTTGAGCGTCCGTTGTCCTCCCGCTCCAACTGCGGGGGAGTGTTAGCCCGTATTTATAATTATGCATTTGTATTAGGCTCAAGCCCGTTTCTAGAACCATCTATGTAACCGTATATATTGTATCCGTATTATAATGAATAGATATACACTTTCCACATCTCACATTTATAAGCCTATCAAATAAGATTGAATGGTGAATCAAAATGTATCATACCACCCCACTTTAAATTGTATTTTTTTTTAAATAGTTCGTGGTCTACATGTGCTAAGGGTGTAAGACGTGTTTAACATTTCATGTTTCATAAGCTTATTTTTATTTTTGCAATATACATGATCCATGATATTTTTTATGAATTTAAGAGTGGATTTGTTAGAGTTTAGATACTAATAACATGTTTCACAATATGACAATGATTGAATGAACTTATGTTAGATGTTTTGTTAAGTGATAACTTCAACCCACATCCGAAAAAAAAGAAGAAAAAAAAATACTTATATATGAACTTGATGATATCCTTACTATTCAATTTTATGGGCGATAAGATCATATCAAATGAGATAATATATACATCCATAACTAATACTATACAACCTCACAAGGTTATTTCGTATTACAAGAATAGAGGGACAATACCTGAACTCTTTTTACCATGGTCGGCGGGAGTTCCGCAACCACATAAATGGGAAGTGTTGGAGTTGCGCATGTGTAGGTTTACTTGAAAAATCCGTTAATAACGAGAATTATAAACTTGTATATAACAAAAATTATATAATATACATGTTCCATGATAGGTTGTTTCTTAATATATATATATGATTCAGGTTGACACCTTAGCAATATGCACAGGATTGGATGAAGCTTTTTTGGTGATAACTTTATCCCACATCGAAAAAAGAAGTAACTAATGACCAATATATAAATTTAATGAGTTTATTACTACTAAATGCAAACAAGTAATATTACGTGATTAATTATTTGATGTTATAATGTTACATCTTTTTAGTAAACTCATGCCACAACTTTCTAGTTACCGAAACTATTCTCTTCTCTTATTAATTTTCCTACCATTAAAGAATCCTTGGTTATGATTCATTTTCATGCAATTTTTACAATCCATTACTGTAGATCGATTAACAATTTGAACATTTATTTCCAGTTTTAACACTTGATGTAGAGTTTTTACTACCCTTTAGGAAAATAGAGTAAAATAGGGAAAGTATTAAGTGTCGGTTTAGGAAAACCAAGCACTAATAACCAATGTGGTTCAAGTTCCTTTCCCAAGGAGACTAGTGTGTTGTGTTAAGAGATGATTAATGATGTGATTATGATTATGAGAAAAGAAAATAGAAATGAGATAAGAAGAGAATGACGGTTACAATGACGAATTACACTAAGACGATTAGTCGTACACGTAAAACCGTAAAAAGTAGCAAAATTAAAAATTTACTCTAAAAATTCCTAGAAAATTGCAATAAATCCTAAATAATGTAATTAGAGTTTACAAAAAATCAAAAATCACTCAAACCTTTTATTTAATTAAATAATAATTTTTTAATGCTAATTAAAGCCCAAAAAATCAATTTAATTAATAAAAAGCCCAAAATGAGATTTTTTCAATTGTAAACCTATAAAATGACCTAACTTAATTTAAAACTATTTTTGAAATTTTTAAATTTAATTAAAACTATTTAAAAACAATTAAAAACTATTAAAATTTAAAATAATTATAAAAATTAATCTAAGAACAATAAAAATATTCTAAAAATTGTAAAATTCCTAACTTTATGTATTCAACCTAAGAAAAATATAAAAACTTGAAAAATCTGAATTTTAATTTTTAATAATAAAATAATATTAAAAATCCAAAATTTATAAAAAAATTCTAAAAACTTGCAAAGTAGCTTAATTTAACCTAATAAACACAGAAATAAAGTTGAAATTACAAAAATACCCCTAATGGGTCTTCAAATGGGCCAAAGTCCAAAACAGACCCTTATTGGGCCAAAATAAGCCTAATAAGAAAAATGTTTATAAAAATGGCCCAAAAGCTCCTATCTGACTCAAAATTTGATTTTAAACACAAAACTCTGAAGGCCCAAAAGCTGAAAATGAGTATAAGCTAGCTTATTTCAAAGCAACTTATTCTTAATAGGTTTTTTGGTCCATTAAGCTATAAGCTTATGCCATAAGCTCAAATTAGACACACAAGCTTCTTTTGAGTTACTTAAGAGTTCTGTAAAAAGAAATTTGAAAAAAGTCCAAGGAATAAGCCTGAAAAAGCAATAAGCTATCTTCACAAAACGACAAAATAGTCGTTTTCGAGTTCTAGGCCACCCCAAGAGCTGATTCAAGTTTCAAAAGCTTTTAGATGACTTAACTAAGCTTAATCAACAAAAATTTTTCAAACAAGCCCACTCAATAAGCTGGAATAAGCAAATAAGCACTTAATTAAAAGTTAACTTTAAGAGTTTTCTAGCAAAAAGTCAAAGCTAAGGTCTGATAAGCTCCAGTTCAAACAAATTGGTCAAATGAGGAAGAATGATCACTAAAAATAAGTTGTTGCATGTCTAAGTAAGCCAATATGGCTTATTAATAAGCTAACTGAAAATTAACACTAGCAGGGGCTAGTTTTGGTGTCTAAGCAGTGGGAAAAGTTTCCACTGCTTGACTTAATTGACTTTTTGTCTTTAGTGACTTTTTTGGAGATTCAAGTACACAAAGGTACCCAAATGATCAGTGGATCATAAGGAGTCAATAACAACAAAGAAATCACAATCACAATCAGCCAATTTGTACAGTTAATTCAATTAAGCACCAGATATAGCCCAGACATGAACAAATAAGCAGTTATGGTTCAATAAGCACTTATAGCACAATTCAGCCAGCCAAACTTCACCAAATGCATACACAAGCTATAAACTTAAATGAACAAGTTTAAACAGGTTTCATGCAATGATTCAAAGTCTAAGTCAAGATTCAAGCACAATAAGGTTACTGATGAACACTAACACAAGCAGATTTTTACTTTGCTGATGTACTTGACCAACAAGCAAAATTCAAACACTAAAATCTATCACATATGTTGTATTATCAATGATTTAACAACTTTTAACCCTAAGCATGCATATATTCTAGATATTACCAAAATCTAAGGTCAAAACAGTCAAAATCAATGAGATATAGCACAATGTTTGATTCAAAGGTTTAAGACCAATAACTTGCAGAAACTAGTACTCAACCAAGCCAATAACAGATAACAAGCATAAACAATAACTTTCAACAACACAATAACACTCAATGATCTTAAACAGATAACCCCAAACACCCCTTCAAATTTTCAAATCAAAATTTTCAAATCAAAAGTGCATTCCAAGGTTACCTAAGACCAAATCAACACATTAACAAGTATAATATGCAGTATTGAACAAGATTAGACCATAAAATCAGCAAGAACACAAGCAATACACAATATCACCAAAAATCAAGATTTTAAGCAGATTTTGGGTAAGAGGGTGCAAACCTCATGGATGTACATCCACACCCACGAATTTTGAGCTTATGTGTTAGCAAGAACAAGCACAAGTTTCCACAATAAAGCCTGCTAAGATTCAACAAAGTTAGAAGCAAAGTATCAAAATCAGAAAAATGAAAAATCCTTGATTAATGCAACCTTAGTTCCCCACACTTGTTTATCCCCAAGTTATAAGCTTCACAACACCTTGATATCACACTATCAGGATGCTATGATCAGCTTTATAGCCCAAGAATTCCAAAGGCATATGCAGGGGTGTATCATGTGAGTAATGTGGTGATGTGGCAAGCTTTTTGAAAGTTGGGTTGTGATTAGGGAGACCCTAATCATCATTCTAGAGCATTTGGTAACTTAATTATAACTGGATTAAGAAAACCCAATTTTATTAAGAACACCAAGAACATGGTGTTTAATCTATTTTTGGTTAGGATTATGTTTAAAAACGTGTTTAGGCGCCAAGATTATTTAATAAATAATCTGGATTAGTGGAGGGCTGAGGTGGATGAATGGTGTGTGGTGATTGGTTAAAAGGGGTGAGTGGGACACGTGTCCTCCCATGGTTGGTTAAGGTGTCTTAGGTTGTCTGCCAAGAATAACCCCTCAATTCCTTTCTTCTTGTCACTTGTAAACAAAACTAGCAAAATCCGGATTCCTTTGTATTTGAGGTTTCACTTTTCACACTTTTGCCCCAAATACTTTTCCAAAGTATTTTCAGGGGGTATTTCTTGCCATTTCTTGATTCTTGAAGAACTGATTTGGCATTTTCTTCATTGATAATAGTCTTGACTTGTTTGTTTGACTTCTTGGAGGACTTAAATTGCCAAGTCATGATTTATGGGGGACCATTTTTGCCATTTCTTCAAAGTCAAGGGTCCTTTTGGTAATTTTGACATATTTAAAGGACCAAACTTGTAAATTCTTGTAACTTGAAGTCCTTCATGGGATGTTTGACTTTGAGGAGGATTAATATTGACATTTTAGTTTTGTTGAGGGACTAAAATTGCTAATTCTTCAAAGTAGAGGGCCCTTTTTGCAATATTGACAAACTTTAGGGACCAATCTTGTAATTATGAAGATACACGGGTATAAAGTGTGAGTTCTTCCATGTTGGAGGACCCTTCTTCATAAATCTTCAAATCCTCAAGGGTTAGTTTTGGAAAATTCTTCATTAGGGCTTGGTTCAATGTGCGGCTTCGTTTCCCGTGTTCGTTTTTGAATGATTCTTGTGATCTTTTGTCATTTTCTCAATATCCGTACCTAAAATACACAAGCAAAAAACACAAGCATATATTTGGCCAATTTCATGATATTTTATGCATTTAAAGCCCTTTTTGGACGATGAGACTATGTATAAAAGCAGTCTCATCAACACTTTTTTTGTTGATTAATTCAATAAAGCATGTCGTTGAAAAGATCAAAACGTAATACTAAAGTTCGAGTGGGAGATAAAGTGAATATTTCTAATACATTTATCAACAACCTCATCCAACCCAAACTCTAATTATAATATTATATTTTTACTCCTCCACATATACACCAAATATATACAACCAATCTCAATCTTTTTACCATTTATCAACAACCCAACCCAACCCAACCCAACCCAACCCAACCTAACCTAACCTAACTAATAACAATATTTCTTTTATATAAAATTATAAATTTAAACGTAATCCACTTACTTAAAAAAAAACTTACTAACAACCGGGTATAAGGTTATAACTGTGGATGGGATGAATCATTGGGCCTAATCTCAGACCACAAAAAATGTCCCAAACTTATTTAGACTATAATCTCAGTATCATTTTAAACACGCCTCCTTCTTCTTCAACATGCCTCTTTCAACATCTGCACCTCCAGTTTGATGAAAGAATATTCTTCAAAACAAACTATGGTGATAATCACTGTTTGGAAAACCAGTGAATATTTTGTCATCAACATCACTGGAATGAGAATTAATGCATCTGAAACTAAATACATGAAGATGAACGTGGGTTGAATCAGACATGGGAATGAATAATGATAAGGACTTTAATTGGCCATTCCTTATGTGACATGTGGCCAGGTTGGCTGTAAAACCCGCATGCTTTTACCATGAATAGTGCCTTTAAGATCATACGTACAAGATTAAAACTTTCCTTTTATAGTATGATTATGTTTACGTGTTAGGATTTTACGTATTACGTACGTATTAGAACACGATAAGTATTTATTACGCACGAACACACAATAATTATTTAACAATAATTAATCACGAACATGCGATCATGAAATCATGAACAGAATTAAATCACGAACTAATATTAATTACGTATATATATTTATTACGAGCGTGAATAAATATATTAAGTCACGATCGATAACTAATTAGAACACGTAAAACACGAACACGAGAACACACTAATATTTTAGACACGGAAAACATTCGGGTTACCCCTTTGTGGGCCCCATTACCCACGAAATTAGGGAGGCAGAATGGGCCAATCACATTTTAATTTTTACTAAAACATAGAATTAGGAAAGATTTTGGTCATTTTCACATTACAGGAAAAAAATAAAAAAAACCCTAAAAGTTTTCTTCCTTCTTCCTTTTGTCCTCTATGGCCGCCACCTACAATCACCGTTATTGAATGCTTGCTTATTATAAAGGTTTTGCCTTTGTCTAGCAATTCCGGTATAATATCTCTTTGATGTGTCTAACTCCATGTCCTTAAATGCTAAGTGCTAAAATGTTTTACTTAGTCTTCTCTTTTTAAGTAATCATGTTTCTTGCGTGTCAATGTGTTGTGGAAACCTTGGTTTCCAGATCTTTGAAGCTACTAGGAATGCATCATGTTCATATGATTATACAATCAAAGCGGAATTAGAACACGACACATTAACAAGGTGCTTAGGGCACAAGAACATAAATTAAAACAAATGGATTGTTCATCATATTAATAACAAACAATCACTAGGTGTGTGTACATTGAATCCCACACCTAGTCGACACACACTTTAGGTTTACATTGTGAATGAATTGTTATGAATAAACCTAATACCCTTGGTTCCTTTTATAGTGTATGGATTAGGGTTTACAAGAGATAAAATCAAATAAACAAGTAAATCTTCTATTTAAATAAACTTATGCAGAATATATCTTGCATGTTTATCTAAATAGAAGCTTCCATAAGCCTCTTGTCTACGTTTCAATCAACTCTTGAATTGCATGTGACAATGCTTAGATTACACACGACAGCTCTTGAGCCAACAACGCTTAGTTTGCTCTTGTCAACGCTTGGATTGCTCTTGACAACGCTTAGACAATATCTTCATGTTTTCTTCGTTTTTGAATTCCTGCCATATCAACTTTTTGACCCAACAATCTTCCCCTAGTTGATGTCGGCAAAACTCTATGTGTATCTCTTGTAAGTTGTACATGATCTTCAAATTGCTTTCCCTCAAGTGTAGCATGTATTTCTTCCCCTTTTTGTCACATCAACAAGGAAGTAAACAATGTATGCAATCTTTGAAGATTCTCCAAATGTAGCTCTATGTAATGATCTTGAAGAAAAATAACTATAATATTCTTGATGTAGAAGTAGAATAACCCAAACCTATGTTCCATATCTTGTACGATGTGATGAAGTATGTGGCTGATACAAAAATCCTCATTCTTTGTGAGACACTGAGCACGATAATGTAACTCCTTCAAGTGATAGAAAATATGTGCATAGAGAACCATAAGAAAAATCACATATTCCTAGATCTTGTATCACTCCATCAGTAACCATGTAAGCACAAACAAGTTACCTTAAAAGTCAGTGGCTGGAAGTGCATGACTTTAAGATATGATAGAACACAAACTCGCAAAAATCTTCTTCAATCATCAAACTTACCATAAGAATTCTTCCCGTTAAGACAAAACTTCTTCATGACGAATCTTTATGAAATAATATATCATATGTAAAAGTTACATACGGATAACTCTTTTACAAGGCTATCCCGATTACATAGGTTAAATATCCATCAAATTCCCACGAATAGTTGCTAACTCTCTTTAAGATCATTAATTCCTTTTAAAAATATCCGAGCCATAAATATCACCATGATATTTTGAATAAAAAACGGAGATTCCATGTACCTTCGTGTGTAATTTCCTCCTTTTTGTGTGCTAAAAACGTACCAATTTTCTCAAACAGCAGCAATCATTGTGTTGTCCAACATCCTCTCTTATCCAAGATCTTCATCAGATGTATTGTCTGATATCGGACAATACTTATCAGCGTTTGAATGATCATATATTGGACAACACTGTCAAAGCTGTCAGCGTTGACTTATTCTGTCAGCGTCAAATTCCAACATGTCAGCGTCTAAGCAAAACTTGTCAGCGCCTATATCACCTGCTGACGTCATATGTCTATCCCTTTGATTTTTACTTGTATCCACAGGATAATAAAAGATAATACTTCCTTTCCCTGGAATATAGCAGCTAAAAAGATTAACCATTCCTGAAAAGTAGCACTTAATCCATGTATATCTGCTTCTCACTGTATACAAATGAACTGCTTTATATATCCCAAACGTATAAGTTTACACTTATATGTCTGTTGTAATTCCTACAATGTAGGATCACAATCATTCTCTCAAAAGTAAAATAAGAAACAGAATATACTCCCTTACGTATTATATCTGTATCAGACCTTTATCGCAATAAAACCCTAGGATAAACATCATTCCTCTTACGATCTGTTTGTCTTCACACAATGAATCAACCAGTACTTATCCATCTCCTTGAACTTAGCATACCAAAATTTTCGGATCATATACTCATTCCCTGTATGCTTCGTATATAAAATAAACAGTACCTCGATTTATGTGATGAATACGTAACATTGCTGTCACAATCAGACAAACATTTTCTCACGTCTGACATATCCAAACTTGTTTCCTCGTCAAGAATCGAACACAGCAATCATAACATGGAATTGCAACACCATGAATAGGTCTAGAGTTTTTGAAACCCTAAACACAATTTTAGGCATTGAAACCCTAACTTTAGGGTTTGAAAATCGATTTAGGGTTTTGTAAAACCCTTTTCTTGCTGCTAAACATTACTCATCTCTGCTGCAAATCATCTCTTTCTGTTTTGAATTGATCTAGGGTTTGTAGAAAAACCCTAAAACATGATTTTATGTAAACAAGAAATCTGAAAATCATGTCTGCAGCCCACTTCGACGCCTAATAACTTTTGAATAAGGACTAATCAGAACAATCCCTCCGGTGGATATTTAGATATATGTATTTAGAACACACATATAAAATTTCGTGACGATCCAAAGGTTCAATCAAAAGTTATGACCTTCTGAATACTGCTGCGCACACAAAAACGTCCAGAAAAACCCTAGACGGATTTTTCTTCTTTTCACCATACACGAACACCTTGTTGGTCCTAGCATCACGGGCCACGAGGCTCTGATACCAATTGTGGAAATCTTGGTTTCCAGATCTTTGAAGCTACTAGGAATGCATCATGTTCATATGATTATACAATCAAAGCGGAATTAGAACACGACACATTAACAAGGTGTTTAAGGCACAAGAACATAAATTAAAACAAATGGATTGTTCATTATATTAATAACAAACAATCACTAGGTGTGTGTACATTGAATCCCACACCTAGTCGACACACACTTTAGGTTTACATTGTGAATGAATTGTTATGAATAAACCTAATACCCTTGGTTCCTTTTATAATGTAAGGATTAGGGTTTATAAGAGATAAAATCAAATAAACAAGTAAATCTTCTATTTAAATAAACTTATGCAGAATATATCTTGCATGTTTATCTAAATAGAAGCTTCCATAAGCTTCTTGTCTACGTTTCTATCAACTCTTGAATTGCATGTGACAATGCTTAGATTGCACACGACAACTCTTGAGCCAACAACGCTTAGTTTGCTCTTGTCAATGCTTGGATTTCTCTTGACAACGCTTAGACAATATCTTCATGTTTTCTTCGTTTTTGAGTTTCTACCATATCAACTTTTTGACCCAACATTAATTACGCACCTTCTCTACATTGGTTTATTGTAAAATTTATTAGGCTTGCCTTTTTCTAGATAAGTATCTAGATTACGTTTAGCCTTGCACATTAATCTCTATGGTTATGCTTACATGCTTAGGCTTACATGCTTATGCTTACATGCTTATGCTTACATGCTTATTCTTACATGCTTATGCTTACATGCTTATATTTGCATGCTTATGCTTACATATGTATGGTTACATGCTTAAATCTATATGCTTAAACCTATTTGAGTTTAGGTCTAGGAATGGTGGAGCATTTTCCTTGATTTTGCATGCTTAGTTGAGTTAGGGTTTACTTTGTTGAATATTAAGTAAACCGCCACTACTAAAAAAAGCCCTTAGAGACCCCCCTAAAGAGACTGGTTACGTGAAAAAAAGTGTCAATGACCTAAAAATGGTGGAAAGGGAATAATAGAAACTTGTTTTCTTAAAAAAACCAGTCTCTATAAGGTGAATTCTAAAGAGACTAGTTTTGTATGCTACAACCACTCCTTTTATACACTTAAAGACACTGATTTTTACGTAACAACATGTCTTTATGTGTTAATGTTAAGGACACTGTTTTATATAAAAAAACTAGTGTTTTTAAACATTTAAAAACACTGTTTTTTTAACAACCAGTCTTTTTTATGTAAATAAATTTTGTGCTTAATTTTTTTAACTTACAATCATAAGGACTTAACGGTATCTACTTGTTTTTATAACATATTACGCTTTTACTCTTTATAAACTTTATATGTGATTAAATTATAAGGACCATTAAATAAATAAAAAATTAAGAATCATAACTTGTGTAAAACTTATTTATAGGCACTTCCTGTTAATACATCCTCTTTTTTCTTTTTAATCTGATAAAAAAAGCAACAGAGGTTCTTGAACCCTTGACCTCTCAACTTTTATCAGACGCAACATCTTGATAGGTGTGTAAACACCCATCTTTTCTACCACTTAAGTACAATAATAACCGGACCAAAACGTGTATTTTATGTCTTTATGTCGGAATTATGCGTGGTTTGTGTTTTTGTTGTGATTTAGGATGAAAAGGTGAAAAATGGATAAAACACGGACATTCACGGGCATTTATGGACTTTTATTGAAGAAAAGGATAAAAGACGAAGTCAAGAAGTCAAGAGTGCAAAAAGAACGGAAGTCCACGACCAATTCTGAAGATTTATCGAAGAAAAAGTCAAAAGATGGAAGTTTATCAAAAGCCGAAGAATTCAAGTCTATTTTATTGAAGAATTTAAAGACAAGTTCAAAAGAAATCCCGAAGTCAAAAGTCCCTTAAGTCCAAGTTTAAAGAAGATTAGAAGAAAAGGACTAATGACGCAATTAATGAAGATTAATAAAAGGAGGGACTTAAACTTGTAATTAAGAAGAAAGGAAAGAGGGGAGGAAGCTTCCTTAATCCTCCCCTATATATAGATTAGGATAGTTATCATTTCACTGTTGTTGGCTAAGTGTGACAATTAGCTCTTCCACCATTTAAATACTTGTCATTTACATTAATTGTCAATTTAATTACCTTGTCTTGCACCTTAAATTCATTTAATTTCAAGTAAGTTTCCTTTTAATTATTGTTAATCTTTACTTTATCTTGTCAATCTCTTATCTACCTTTCTTATTCTTTGATTTGTGGTGTTTATGTTCATGTTCATGCTTTTATTTTGATCCAAAGTGTTTTTGATTATTATGGTTAAAGTTGTTTAATTTCATGTTTTTGATTGTTTGTTTATGCTTATTTGTTTGATCGTTACTGTTTTTATTGATCCGTGTGTTTGATTTAGCTTACTTTTTGTTTATATCTGCTGGTACTCATCTTCCTTGTTCTTCGGAAGAGTTTTGCTTGTTTCTGATCTTCCCAGATTTAGTTCCGGACCAAGGAAAGGATTGAGGCTTCATTCGGAAGTCAAAACTTCCGAACCAAGGTTTCATTCGGAAGTCTGAAACTTCCGAACCAAGGTTACTCATTCGGAACTTCAAAAGTTCCGAACCAAACTTGTTCATTCGGAAGTCAAAACTTCCGAACCAGGATTCCTCATTCGGAACCTTCCGAGTCAGTAACTTCCGAACCAATTCCAACAGTTCCGAACCAAGAGCCTTCATTCGGAACTTCAAAAGTTCCGAATAAGGGAGCTTCATCCGGAAAGTTCCGAATCAAGGGGTGACCAAAACTTCCGAATCAAGGCAAGATTTACAAGATTCCGAATCAGCAAGTTCCGAATGAAAGATTGTTTTGGATAAGTGACATATTCAGACAAGTTTGTTCCGGATCAAGGATTTTGGTAATATTCCAAGTGAAGAAGAATCATTTCAACCAAAGGTGACATTTAGGATGAGTGATTGTTCCAAACTAAGGTTTATTCCAAATGAGCTGTATTCAGGTTCTTATTAGCTTTTATCTTTAATTTTTATCTTCAAGCTTTATTTTACTTGCCTTTTATTTAATTGCACTTTTAGATTATTTGCCTTAGTTTTAGTTGCACTTTAAGTTTGCCTTAGATAGATTTAAGTTTACGTCATTTTACTCTAGTGCCCTTTAATTTTAGTTCCGTTTTAAAATACTCACACTTTATTTTAATTAGACTTAGATTTACTTTAAGAGCACTTTTACTTTTAAGTCTTTGCATTTAAATTTAAAATCACCCAAAAAAATATTCTTTTTCACTAAAGATCAACTAAGTCACACATAGAGAGCTAAGATCAATTCGTTAAGATACCGAGAACACGAACTTAATCTTTAATTTTTAATTAGGTAAAACCTAGTTATCAAATGGCGCCGCTGCCGGCTCTTTTCGTTAAGATCAACACTTTTCTGTGCTAGATACGTTGCTTTTTGGGATCCGTTCACTTGTGAACGTTCTTTTTCTTGCATAAAAATTTCAAAAAAATCATAAAAAAGTAAAAAATTCATAAAAACCAAAAAAATTAAAAATTTCAAAAATCCAAAAAGATTTTATCTTTATTGTGTATATATATTGCCTTTGCGTTTGGTTTCTTTTTCTTTTACATTTTCAGGTGTATGCGTACTAGATCTTCTAATTATCAAGAGCCCGAGCCTCAAGAAGATTTAGTTATGTCAGGTGTTAACAACAATAATCAACTACCGCACCTCAACAATAATAACAATAACAACAATGCTCTTCCACAGCCCGATCTTCGGACCATGGAGGAACTTTGTCAACCAACAATGTTTGGACGAGGAGGACCGATTGCGCCGATGCAAATCAACGCTCCTGAGTTTTCGTTGAAGCACCACATGATTCAGCAAGTACAAACAAACCCATTTAGAGGATTGCCTGATGATGATGCCAACAAACATCTCGACAAGTTCATTACAATCACCCAAAGCATGAAGTTGCCTGGGGCCACAATGGATGTACTCCGCCTACAACTCTTCCCACATACTTTATCGCATCATGCCGAGAAATGGTTTGATCGTCTCCCGAAGAATTCTATTCACACTTGGGATGACATGACTCAACGCTTTCTTTCGCGCTACTTTCCACCATCCATGGTCACAAGCCTTCGCAATCAGATCAGCGGTTTCATGCAAGATCCCGATGAATCTCTTTTCGACGCTTGGGAGAGATATAATGTCTTGATCGACCGTTGTCCAAACCACAACATGCTTCCGGTCACCTTGATCGATACTTTCTACAACGGATTGACTTTTCGAGATCGTGATACGATCAATGCAGCCGCCGGTGGCACATTCATGAAAAGGAGACCCGAGGAGTGTAGAGAGTTAATAGAGAACATGACTACTCATCATAAGAACTGGGATTCTTCTGCTTCTTCTAGAAACAACACGAGAGTCAATGTTTCCTCTACCTCAGCAAACCCTGAGATGACCGAACTCACCCGCATGATGGCTGAAATGAGCAAAAGTATTACGCTTCTCGCTTCAAACCAACAACAACAACAAGTTAAAGCGGTTGCTAATCCTTGTGAAACATGTGGCGGTCCTCACTCATACACCGATTGTCCTTCGACACAAGGAAATCCGGAAAATATGTATGCAGCTTACGGTAATTATTCACCGGAAAATTACCAAGCTAGACAACAAGGGGATAGAAATCTGCTGAGCTACCGTTCCAACAATTACCTTTCACCCGGTTTTTCTCCTCAAAACCAAAACCCCGCCAACAACTACAATAGAAGCAACCAAATCCCACCTCGTGCTTCTAACCCTTATCAACCACCCACCCAACAACACCCACCCATTAAACCCGATGTTGACACAATCATGAGAACTCAAGGTGAGCAAATCAAGAATCTACAGAGCCAAATTATCAATCTGAAAGGAGATATCTTAAAGCAAGGTAATGACATCAGAAATGAGGTTCGTGAAAACCTTCAATCTTCTTTCATCACTCAAACAACTGAATTGAAGAATCTGTTGGCTAGTTTCTTGCCCGAAGCTCAACCTTCTTCTTCTTCGGGTTCTCTACCTTCAAATACCGTCACCAATCCGCGAGCTAATGTAAGTGCTATAACTACGCGTAGTGGAATCACCATTGTCAATCCACCTGATTCACCACCATTATCTACACCTCCTCCACCACCATGTATCCCTACCCCTCTTACACTTAGTGATAGCACACCATTACCGTCTCCGCCTCGTCATGACGATGTATCTCGGAAGGACCCTTCAACATCACAACCGTCACCAACTACACCTCCACCCAATCCTTATCAGCCCAGAATCCCATACCCTTCTCGCATAGGCAAGACCAACGAGCTAACCAAGAATGACTGTAATGTAATGAAATATGTGGATATGCTATCTAAAATGACCATCAACATTAGCCTTGTTGAAGCACTTTGCCACATGCCGAAATTCGTCAAAGCATTCAAGGACTTGCTTAGCAAGAAGGAGAAGTTGCTTGAACTCGCTAACACACGCTTAAATGAAAACTGCTCTGCAGTCCTTCTTAAAGAACTTCCGGAAAAGCTTGGAGATCCCGGTCGTTTTGTGTTGTCTTGCTTATTCAACAAAACTGAAGAATTTACTGCCCTTGCTGATCTCGGGGCTAGTATTAATCTTATGCCACTCAGTGTTTGGAAAACACTATCATTGCCCGATCTCATTCCTACAAAGATGACTCTCGAACTTGCGAACCGCACTCTCGCTTACCCCGTTGGTATAGCCGAAGACGTGTTTATCAAAGTTGGCACATTTACCTTCCCGGTCGATTTTGTCGTAGTTGATTATGAAATGGACCCTCGTATTCCTCTAATACTTGGTCGGCCATTCTTGAGAACCGGACGTGCTTTAATAGATGTGGCCGAAGGCGAGTTAATCTTACGAGTCGGGGATGATTCTAAAATTTTTAAAATGGGGAAGCTTACAGGTAGATCCTTTGGAGGCCGAGAATCAGTAAATATGATAAATGTGCTCGATGACTTTATCGTCTATGACAATCCTCTATTCGAGTCTTCCACTGCTAATCCACTCTTTGAAGATAATGTGGATGATTCTCTCCCTACTTTGGACGCTTCCCCCATTTTTGATTCTCCACCGGTCTTCGATGCTTATGATGATAATAATTCTAGCTCAGATTCGGATGATTTTGATTGTACTTCTGAGTATCCTGAGCTGCCCACTTTCGATGATTTCGATGAGGCTGATACTCTCTCGAGCGATTCTTCACATGATGAAGATCCTCCATCATCACTCGATCCTACTTTGGACGACTATTCATTTGAGGACGATTTCTCTGAATTTCTCAACACATACTTCCCTCATGAGAGTGATGCTCCTCCTTTTGACTTTGAAGACTATCGTCTTGATCCTACTTTGGATTTGAAGAGCATTTTGTCAAAGGAGAAGAAACCGGTCGACACTGAAATTCGTTGCACGTATGATTTGACACCTCTTTGTCCCACTTCTGAGGACGAGGTTGTGCTTCTTTGCGGATCTTCTTCACACTCGGCCGAGCCTGAGTGCTATTTTCCCATGAAGGAAAAGGTGTTCGACCCCGGTATTGAAGTCTTTAAGCCATCTCAGTATCCACCTGATGAAATAAAAGGAAATATCTTTGGACCCATTGAAGACATGCTTGCACCGCACTATCCTTGCCTCTACTGTGCTCCATCACTGCTTAAGGGAACCTTGCCACTTCTCTTTTGGCTTGCCTTGTTCGCCTTAAGCTCTTGCTTATTGATGGATGAAAACTATGTCTTTGATCCTGGTGGATTTGTTTCATGCTACTTCCGTTGATGATCAAGGTCGAGTCAGGCTCACGACTCGGTTAACAAAAATCAAGCGCTTCTTGGGAGGCAACCCATGCACCTATCTTTTCGCTTTCTTTACCATAAGTGTAGGGGGGACCCTTTGGATTGCTATTTCCTCTCCTCACTTCTTAATCAAGGATTCGAGCTTCAATGATCCACTCTTGATGATTCTTGACGACCCGTGATTCCGTGTTCTACTTCTTCCCGGTTCTATCCTAAACTCTTTTAGATTCACTATTTTATATTTTCTCAATATTAAAATAGGAATCTCTTTAGTTGTCTTTTCCTTAGCGAGATTTAAACAACGTGCACAATGTTCTAAGTGTAGGGGAGCTTACTCCCACATGCTTAAACATTGAGGACAATGTTTATCTTAAGAGTAGGGGGGACTTCTATCGAAGTTAAGTGGTCTTTTCCTTGTATTTGTCCTCATTTTAACCGGAAAATCAATTTTTCGACACTTTTTAAAATTTTTGATCTATTTTGGCCTATTAGTTTTTCCCTTTTGTATAGTTATTTTCTTTCTTTGCTAGAATAAATGTTTAATAAGTGGTTTTAATTTTCAAACGTTGTGAATCTTTTGACTCAATCCGAGTTTACTCTAGCTAGTATCCTTAACATGTTTAAGTCAAGTTTTGCTAGGCTTTTATATAGGGAGCTATAAAACGCGAAAGTCTTAACTTTCACGAGTTAAGAACAAGAACTTTTCGCAAGTTCCTATAATTGATCCTAGAGAGTCGTTTATCAAGGGAACTTTAAAATGCGATTTCTAAACTTGAAAGAGTCTAAGAATTTGCAAGATCCTATAGGCGACTCGAAAACCCAAAACTTTGATTTAATAAGCTAAGTATCCACGAGTCTCATTACTTGAGATTTTAAACTGTGGAGAACGAGAGATGATAGAGCCAATTATAAGTCGGTATTCTTTCATGAATTTATGTGAGTTAATTATGAGCCTATTCTCCCATCGCTTGCTAATAATTTATTTGCCAATAAATAAGGTTGTACGATTTAAAAAGTTACTTAGCTTCTAGCCCCAGATCGTTTAAAAGTTGCTCGGTAATGACGAGAGTTCATAGCCAAGGCATAACTTATGAAGCGGGGCGCGAAGATTGGCGAGTCCGAAAAGGCCCTAACAAGGCATGAGGGCTATGTTTTGTTGCTAAAGATCCAAAGTGATGTGAAGAATCATTTATCGAAAATCAATATGAAGGATCGAGACACACGACGTAAAGCAAAACTCCCCAAAAGTCATGGAGAAGTGTATCCGAAAAGACCCTAACAAGGTATGAGGATAAATAGATCCAAGTCATAAAAGGAGGCGGATCGTTGTATATCAAAGTCCAAAATAAAGATTGGAGAAAAATGAAGAAGTCGTGGTCCAAGTATGAATCTCTCAAAACTTCAAGTGAAGAAATTCCAATTATGAAGAGAAGACCATTATTTCATGAACGTCTCTCAAGATTTGAAGTATGAAGTCGCTGCCAAATATCGGCCCGAGAAAGGTCTCAAATCGCGAACCAAGTTATGCCAAGATATGAACTTTCTGATATCCCGAGAAGCAGTTTTAAAAGATTTGGTCCTTTAGCTAACTATTGATTAAATCGTGCACTTTATTTTCAGACTAAATAACTATCGAAATAAGTCAAACAATGCATCTTCATGATCATTCAAGACAAATAATAAAATATAAGAGATACACCTAGGAATAAGGGAGTCTAAGTGAGTAATTGGCCCACATGAGTTCGTGTTAGTTTACTAACTTATAATAACAATGATCTTGTTTTTAAGCTTGGTTTGGAGAAAGTGAAAACTTGAGGATGATGATTATTCATAACATTTTCAAAACCCAAGGTATGCTTTTGATTTCTTTATTTTGTATGTTTTTAATTTCCTATCTCTTTAATAAAGGCCAACGTGGATTGATTACGATGAAAAGTGTAATCTTGCTTTGTAACTAATGCATTGCATGAGGACATTGCAATGGTCAAGTGTAGGGGATTTGATAGGTGTGTAAACACCCATCTTTTCTACCACTTAAGTACAATAATAACCGGACCAAAACGTGTATTTTATGTCTTTATGTCGGAATTATGCGTGGTTTGTGTTTTTGTTGTGATTTAGGATGAAAAGGTGAAAAATGGATAAAACACGGACATTCACGGGCATTTATGGACTTTTATTGAAGAAAAGGATAAAAGACGAAGTCAAGAAGTCAAGAGTGCAAAAAGAACGGAAGTCCACGACCAATTCTGAAGATTTATCGAAGAAAAAGTCAAAAGATGGAAGTTTATCAAAAGCCGAAGAATTCAAGTCTATTTTATTGAAGAATTTAAAGACGAGTTCAAAAGAAATCCCGAAGTCAAAAGTCCCTTAAAGTCCAAGATTAAAGAAGATTAGAAGAAAAGGACTAAGTACGCAATTAATGAAGATTAATAAAAGGAGGGACTTAAACTTGTAATTAAGAAGAAAGGAAAGAGGGGAGGAAGCTTCCTTAATCCTCCCCTATAAATAGATTAGATTAGTTATCATTTCACTTTTGTTGGCTAAGTGTGACAATTAGCTCTTCCACCATTTAAATACTTGTCATTTACATTAATTGTCAATTTAATTACCTTGTCTTGCACCTTAAATTCATTTAATTTCAAGTAAGTTTCCTTTTAATTATTGTTAATCTTTACTTTATCTTGTCAATCTCTTATCTACCTTTCTTATTCTTTGATTTGTGGTGTTTATGTTCATGTTCATGCTTTTATTTTGATCCAAAGTGTTTTTGATTATTATGGTTAAAGTTGTTTAATTTCATGTTTTTGATTGTTTGTTTATGCTTATTTGTTTGATCGTTACTGTTTTTATTGATCCGTGTGTTTGATTTAGCTTACTTTTTGTTTATATCTGCTGGTACTCATCTTCCTTGTTCTTCGGAAGAGTTTTGCTTGTTTCTGATCTTCCCAGATTTAGTTCCGGACCAAGGAAAGGATTGAGGCTTCATTCGGAAGTCAAAACTTCCGAACCAAGGTTTCATTCGGAAGTCTGAAACTTCCGAACCAAGGTTACTCATTCGGAACTTCAAAAGTTCCGAACCAAACTTGTTCATTCGGAAGTCAAAACTTCCGAACCAGGATTCCTCATTCGGAACCTTCCGAGTCAGTAACTTCCGAACCAATTCCAACAGTTCCGAACCAAGAGCCTTCATTCGGAACTTCAAAAGTTCCGAATAAGGGAGCTTCATCCGGAAAGTTCCGAATCAAGGGGTGACCAAAACTTCCGAATCAAGGCAAGATTTACAAGATTCCGAATCAGCAAGTTCCGAATGAAAGATTGTTTTGGATAAGTGACATATTCAGACAAGTTTGTTCCGGATCAAGGATTTTGGTAATATTCCAAGTGAAGAAGAATCATTTCAACCAAAGGTGACATTTAGGATGAGTGATTGTTCCAAACTAAGGTTTATTCCAAATGAGCTGTATTCAGGTTCTTATTAGCTTTTATCTTTAATTTTTATCTTCAAGCTTTATTTTACTTGCCTTTTATTTAATTGCACTTTTAGATTATTTGCCTTAGTTTTAGTTGCACTTTAAGTTTGCCTTAGATAGATTTAAGTTTACGTCATTTTACTCTAGTGCCCTTTAATTTTAGTTCCGTTTTAAAATACTCACACTTTATTTTAATTAGACTTAGATTTACTTTAAGAGCACTTTTACTTTTAAGTCTTTGCATTTAAATTTAAAATCACCCAAAAAAATATTCTTTTTCACTAAAGATCAACTAAGTCACACATAGAGAGCTAAGATCAATTCGTTAAGATACCGAGAACACGAACTTAATCTTTAATTAGGTAAAACCTAGTTATCACATCTCTCAGGTCTAGAACCCCAGACCTACACACAAACATCAAACTCAACATCCACGAATTAACCAACTGGTCCGTGGACTCTTTTTGTTTACATCTCATTATATTTTATTTTTGTATGATTTGTGTTTTTTACAAGCTGTTAATAGAAAAAACAGAGTTCAAAAAGAGACCACTGTTGGTCTCGAACCCTTGACCCTGCACAACAGAAAGACGCAGCAAGAACCACATTTCACCATCTGTGCTCTCTTTACATTTTGTTTATATTTTCTTTCATACTCTCTTTTATTTTTATTTTTATTTTTTTAGCTGACAATAAAAAGTAACAAAAGCGCAAGTAGTGGGACTTGAACCCGTGACCTGCTGCTCAACAGCCCAACACCCCCACCATCTGCTCTGTGGTCACTTTTGGTTACTTGTTCCTTTTATGTTTTCTTTATACCTTTTTTATTTCAATTTATTTTTATATTTCAGCTTTTATAGCTTATTTCGTACTTTATTCTTAGCTTATTTCGTAATATGAGTCGATAGGGTATCGTTGTACACAATATGAGTCGATAGGGTATCGTTTCACATGATATGAGTCGATAGGGTATCCTTGTACACTATATGAGTCGATAGGGTACCGTTGTACACGATATGAGTCGATAGGGTATCGTTGTACACGATATGAGTCGATAGGGTATCGTTGTACACGATATGAGTCGATAGGGTATTGTTTCACATGATATGAGTCGATAGGGTATCGTTTCACATGATATGGGTCGACCGGGTATCGTTTTACATGATATGAATCTATACGGTATCGTTTCACATGATATGAGTCGATCAGGTATCGTTTCACATGATATGTGTCGATCGGGTATCGTTGTATACCATATAAATCGACCGGGTATCGTTTCACACGATATGAGTCGATAGGGTATCGTTTCAGACGATATGAGTCGATCAGGTATCGTTGCATACCATATAAATCGATCGGTATCGTTGTACACGATATGAGTCAATATGGTACCGTTGTACACGGTATGAGTCGATAGGGTATCATTTCACATGATATGAGTCGATTGGGTATCGTTGTACATTATATGAGTTGATAGGGTATTGTTTCACATGATATGAGTCGATAGGGTATAGTTTCACACGATATGTGTCGATCGGGTATCGTTGTATACCATATATATCGATCGGGTATCGTTTCACACGATATGAGTCGATAGGGTATCGATGTACACGATATGAGTCGATAGGGTATCGTTGTACATAATAAGAGCTGATACGGTATCCTTGCACACGATATGAGTCGATTGGACATTGTTGTACATGATAAGAGTCGATACGGTATCCTTGCACACGATATGAGTCGATTGGGCATCGTTGTACACTATACGAGTCGATAGGGTATCGTTGTACACGATTTGAGTCCATATGGTATAGTTATACACGATATGAGTCGATAAGGTATCGTTTGTACACGATATGAGTCCATAGGTTATCATTGCACACGATAAGAGTCGATAGGGTTTCGTTGTAAACGAGATGAGTCGCTAGGGTATCGTTGTACACGATATTAGTTCATAGGGTATCGTTGTACACTAAGAGACCATCAGGTCAACTCGATAGGGTATCTTTGAATATCAATGTTTTAAAACCCGGGTTGACTCGTAGACCGACATGATAACTGGACCGAATGTGATCGTTTTTTGCTTATTTGAAAACCAAATTGAGCCGCCGGTTTTCTCGTTAACTCAAATTAACCCGATTTGGTAACACCGGGCGGGTCATGTTCTTATCAAACCGGGTTGACCAAGTTTGGTAACACCGGGCGGATCACGTTCTCTTATCAAACCAGGTTGACCCGGTTTTTTCATTGACCTAGATTGACTAAATATTTTATCGGTTTAATTGAACGTAATACGTTATAAAAAAAATTATACATGTGTCCGGTTTAATCCGGTGGTTTAACCAATTAACCCGTAAACCAATCATTTAAAATCGTCATCTGAAATCCCAAAAATTTAAACATTGTATTTAGTTAGTTTGAAAAAATTTTAACCAAAATTTATTCTTCCTCTAAAATATTTCCAGTATCCCGCTTAATTTTTCCCCAAAATCAAATTCACTTTTAGATCTCTTATCTTTTTATTTTTGACCAATTCAGATCTCTCCTATCTCTTTTTCTCCTTCCAGTTCATCCATTCATTCACCATGGAATCCCTTAAGATAAACAACCAAACCGTAAATCATCACCACTGTTGAATCTATGGTTCATCCATTCATTCACCAAAATCACCAAATCATTAACAATCTGATCGTTTTGTATTCAGTTTTAACAATTTCCCCTTGTATGATATTGATTTAGTAATGAAACTAAGGTTTATATTCTTCCTAGGATTTAGTAATGGATGACGGTGAAAACCCAACAAAAGAAAGGGAGTTTTAAGTTTAGATGATGATCATCTGTTGAAGATGCGCATCTTGACACACTCATTAACGCCAACTGCTACACTTTCTTTTGCATCTGTGGGTGAAGTGATGACAGATTCTGATGCGTGGGCGGTTCCTCATAAAATTATTGCATGTCCTATTAACTTGGTTAGACGATCTTTTCAAAAGAAGAGTACCACTCTTCCTGTATAGGGTGTTGATGCTCTTTGTCAGCTTGTCAATCGTGTCATTCGTGATCACCAGGAAGTTGCTTTGCAGGTATATTTTACATTATAAGCATTGAAAGAAAGAGTTTAGAGTTTGCAGCTGAATAAAATTGTGAGGTTAGAGTTTGCAGCTGAATAGATTTGCAACTTTAGATTCGTTTATATTGCAATATGTGTTTGATGAAATGCTTCATTCAAATAATTTTTAACACCCCCAAATTTACACGCAGCGGAATACATCTTTGGGTGCTAAACAATGATACAACAACACATAATTTATAAAGAACGACTCGAAAAGAGACGTTTTAGATTTATCGTTCCCAAAACATTCATCAGAGTAGCGTAGTCCCAAGTAATCGTTACCAAAAGATAAGTTAAAACAACATATTGGTTTGTTTTAAAAATGGAACGATAAATAAATCAAAGAGTTTGAACAACAAAAGCAGTGCACAACTTCATTCCCCGTGACCTCCAAGCTTCCACTTCTTGATTACCTGAAATACATGTGTGTAAAACAATCAGCAAAAATGCCGAGTGAATCTATAGGTTTATGTAATCAATTTGAACACAAACAAAGATTATAAGTTTGTGGCATGCTTATAAGCATCAAATAATAATTTGCATCAACAATGATAATTGTATATAGCATAAATTGCAATAAGCTCATGGAACCGAGCCCTTAGACACTCCCTTTAGAGGTCTGATAAGACAGGAGATTTATTAATTGTCGGTTACCTCCAGATTATTGGTACATTGCCGTATACCTGACTTCTCAATACAATATGCTCAAACAGTGTAGAGGTCGGGCCTAAGCTTCTATGACAAGTCCACAAAAACTGAACCGGGGCGGCTTCCCCAAAGATCTATTAATTGTACTAGCGGTTAACCCATCATAGGTTAATTAACGGTCCATAATTGAGGTTTTAACAAAGGCAATCACTTAATGCAATTTAAAGGCAACCACGGGTCCATTCATAGAGAGACAAAGCATACCATAAAAATATTGTGTTCTAAGTTTATAAAACATGTATTCCCCCTCGCGGGTTTAATATCATTTAATAACTAGTATAAAGCGAGGCTATAGACTCACCTTAGCCGATAGTGGTAATGAGACGATTGCCGACGATAGATGATGCCTTTCAAACACGAGAACCGCAACCTATCAAATGAGGTGCGTTCATTAATAATAGAATCGAGAAATAAACCATACATAAGAATATAAAACTCGACTCATATAATCATGACAAACTCGAGAGAAAACGATAGAAGTGATACTATTACACTCTCCTATATATTCATTTTATTATTCTATGTCTTTAATAAAAATCTGCCGGAACATACCGAATGTCCAAGCCGTTTTCCCATACTTAAACATATCAACTTCTTATGATACTACTCAGAGAACTCACTTACTATATGTAGAAAGTCCTCCCAAGAGCCCATCAAAAGATTTTACTTCTAAAGTTCCCTGCCCGACTCATCTTTGAATCACAAAATCCGGACAGTTTAGCGACCTTGACTTACGAAACCATTTTGACCATTCTAAACAACTCCATTTGTAAAACCGCCACTTGATTCTAAAAATAGACTCAAAATACTAAACTTGGAGCCTGATAACAGCCCTTGAATCATTTTGAAACTCATTTTATAGTCCCCGAGATTCGATCCAAATATCGACAACAATTTTCGGATTGTGTCAACACTCGTCTCCCGGTACACGAAAATCGAACTAGTGTAACTTCCACCTCGTTTGGAGTTGGAAGCCCTACTTTATATCAAATCGAAGCTAACGAAATTCTCTACGATATAATCCCATCATATCATCCTATATTCAGACTTAAGACCCTCGAAAATGGCCTCAAACCTACTGCCTAAAATTGGCTATAAAAATCTCTTACAAAATCAAATTTTTGATCAAAACCAACAACTTTTATCATCATTCTAACATCCTAATATCACCATAAACCAATCCTAACACTTGTATCATCATCAAAATCAAAAACCCAAAAATTAAAATTCAACTTTTTAACAAAAACATTACATAAACATCATTTGATCATCATCTCTAACACATGCATGATCAAAATCACCACCTAACAAGCCTAGTTTTTTTATCAAAATTCAAAACTCAATGCATGTAAGTAAAAATGGTATCATTAGAATCACCTTTCAAAAATAGGAATGGGACTTGTTTTGTTTTTGGATGGATCAAAGTTGATCATCAAAATTTTTGATGATTGGTGTTGATGGGGTGTATGGCCAAAACAAAAAGAGGAGGAAGAAATGGTGGTTTTTATTTTAATGAACTTTTTAAATGAATTGTGTTAGTGGAAAACATATATATAGTGTAAGGTTAGGGTAGTTTTTGCCAATTTGTGATAGTTTTGGTCCAAAATGTAATAAAATAGTTTAAAAGGGTAAAAATGTAAATTGCAAATTTTTAAATATTTACGAGACTCGTGTTTCGTAAAAATACTTTTTAAAAGTTTAAACGCACACGAAAAATAATAATATACGACTCGATACGTAATTAAATTGATATCGTCGAAAGTATTAAATATCGAAACGATCGATAATAAAATATAAAATTTTTGGCATCTGTCGGTGTCACGATCACTATTAGTCCTCGTTACTCGTCAAAATATTAAAATATAATATTTAATATCGGTTTCAACTTAAACCGTTGAGCATAATAGTATTTAACGTTATAAAATAATTGAAAATAATTAAAAATAGAATTAAATTATGACCTTATTTTTACGGGTTTTACATCCTCACCACCTTAAGGGAGCGACGTCCCGGCGCTCAACTCACCTCATACACGAGTTGATCACTACCCGGAAGGATGACGACATTCCTTATAAAGAAGTCTTCGCGTTCCCACGTGAATCTCGATCCACGATCTCCACTGGTTCTTTTACAAAACGCAACTTGTCAACAAGTTGTATCTCACCAAAAAAAAAAAAGAAAAATAAATAAATAAATCCTTATTCACCAGTCACCCATCAAGCTCGACACATGAAAATTCTATGGATCACACGAAGCTCATTCGACAACAAGAATAGATGACAGGATTTTCGGGTATGTCCAGTTAAAAGGAAAGTTGCAATTTAAAGGATATCCATCGGTCGGATAGCCATGGACACACATCAAAAAGAACTAACAAGAAAAATATTTTTGTCGTCGGAGGGTGCTCATACGTGGGACCCTACTCAAAAGATACTACAAAGACACCATCTCACTTTCGCCAACGCGCGTTAAAGTCTCAATAAATATCGTCGTTGAAAGTCAAAAAGATATTACATAATATGTGCTCTACATGATCGGACGTCATCGGATGATGCCGTCTCAAGTTCTCACAACTTACGATCATTTGACTAGATCACACACCATATAAGTACATAAAAGAAAAGGTCGAACATAAACATCGACTATAGATCTCCACTGTAAATCATCGAGAAAACCTTGAACGAACCCTTGATAATAACCACTTGATCTCAAGAGTCTTTCCACTTGCGGTGTCGGCTTCAACATACTCCTCGAGGTCGTAACGAATTTATTAACTCCATTCATTAAGAAATTCGGTCCTCAATCATTCCACAAGTACACGCATAAATCCTGGTGACACTTATCGTTTCTTCTTATACACTGCTTCCCGAGATTCATTTTAAACTCAGAATAAAATAGTAATCTTCAATACGAGGAACAGAACGAGATAAAAATGACTTCAATAAACGCATAAACGAACAAGATGTGGTAAAATGATTTAAGATTAACGATCGACGAGGGATCTCGAATCACGTAACCGTAAAACATAATAATTCGCAATACTAAAAAAATGAGAGCGAAGAATGAATTAAATATTAACATTAAAATAACGTTTGTCACAATTATCCGTCCGAATTTGGTATTACCTTAAAACTCAATTGAGGTACTTTCTTGATAAGGATGATATATCAAAAATAGAAGTTAAATAGCTTCATAATTTATTTTGGTTGTCCTAAGAAACTTTGAAAGAATGACATGAATTTATTAATTTAACTCGTTTTGATGGTTACAATTAGAAAATATAATTTCCAAATTAAATCATTATTAAGAATATAAATTAAACCGATAATTTCATTACATTTATAGTAAAGTATGATATGTCAATTAGTTGAAAAAGTAGAACAAAAATTTATTTTAAACATTAGTTTTAGTTATACAAAATATGATGTATAAATTTGACCTTTTACTTGTGATGGTTATTTTGATAATTGAAAATCATTGGAAAAATGTATAAAAGTTCCATGAAAATTTTATAATACGTCGTACAAATACATAAAGGTGTTTATTATTTCAAAATAAACATGGGATATATTCGGGTTTCAAAATGTGACAAGATAACAAACAATACAAATGGAAATAACGGTCAACAATTAGTACGAAATCAATGGTACGAAAGAGAACGAAGCAAATGTCGTATGCATTCTTAAAGAGAATGATAAAATAAAGGCGTTGATGGTAAGACGATAAGAAATAATAGATTAAACAAGTTGTCAATTTTGTTAGTGCGGTCGGTGGTTCACCAAAATCAGCTCGTTAACTTAGTGGTGATCGATACATGATCGGAAATAAGTTGCATACAAAAATTTTAATAAAAGAAAATTCTTAATAATCTCTTGTAATTAAAACAAATCAAATGAACGATGTTAGTGTTTAAAGAGAGAAGTCAAAGCACGGCTCACAAGAGTGGATTTCGAGACAAACGAGAGTGACGGACGTCATCCCGGTTATACGGAAATCAATCTAGTGATATTTCATTATTCACGTGCGGAGACATTCCAAAGATCTACCCAGTCGCATAAAGAAGATTGGACAAGAAGGAAGGATAAAACAATGAGACTTTCAAGTCTTTTATCAACAGTCACTAATTAGACGAACGGTCAAAAGAAATCAATTATAAGAGAAAATGAAGTAACAAGTTGAAAAACGATTGTCAAGTAAAAACGTATTCGTAAGCGCGTAATTCGTTCAAGAAAAGGTAAGAAAACGTATGCGGATGCATAAAAATTGTGTTGCTTGCATAAAATATAAAGGTTTTCAAAACTTCTTTTCACTTTATTTCATTTTATTTATCTTTATCATAATTAGAAGTAAAAAGTTCTTTATTATCAAGATTTTTAAGGTGACTACTATTCAGCCTAGCATGGCTCCATCTAAATTAGACATAGGTGATCAGGACATGTATAATTTAGGAATAGCAATGCAGTGCTCAGTTTCGTCGAAAAGTATTACGTTTCTTATGTTTATATATAAACCATGCCATTTGTAAAATGGAATTTAAAAATAGTTTATAAATTTATAGGATACAAGTAATTTGTGAGATACTTAATAAGCAACTTTTAATCTTACGAAAAGTATTTTATAAGACCAAAGTAAAAACAATTGGTGAAAATAATCGTAAAACAATATCAGATTTATTAATAAGGTGACAGTATGACAACGTATAAAGTAGCCAAAGGTTTGCAAAAAGTGGCAAATAGTAGCTCATAAAACAACAAATGAAATGGTTACAAGTTGTTAAGGTTTCAAAAGGTTATAAGGTTTAGACGAAAACGCCATGAGACACGTGATGAGAATATCGACAAAGAATGTGAAGTCAAAACTTCAAAACTCAACCCAAATCAGTTGAAGGTTAGAAGAAAACGAAAATAAAATAACATCGAAAGACAAATGAGTCATATATATGAAAAGAATAAAACAATCCACATGTGTATTCTTTGTAAGATACTCGACACAACATGCTTTTAAGAAAGTATGTTATTCGTTTTTAAATTACACCATTAATCCGGTAATTGCTAATCCTGTAATGTTTCTATTTTTAATCATTTTCACATGCAACTAGTATTCTTTAGTTGTAAAATAATATTTGTTAAAATTTTACGATCTCAAATGAAATCAAAACAGCTTAGAAACATTTAAAACTCATGTTCTGAATTTTCTATCAGATTTAACCTTTAAATATGAGCCGATTAATTGACCCGATAAACGACAACTCCAAGACTCGGAGTCTAAAGCATTTTGATACAAAACGACGTTTCAGACAACTTTCTAATTTTTCCCGAGACCTGAAACCCAATGTAAAATGACCAAAATACCCCTGCAAGTTCTGTGCAGGTTTTACTGTTTTATTTTAAAAACACATGTTTTACTTTTAAGTTTTGACCTGTTTATACTGCCCCTACAGTTTCTGCATAAAGTGTATTTTTCGACACTTCTTAACGACTCAAAATATATACATATATACACACATGTCTTGTGGATTTTACAACAATAAAAAATAAATCTCGTAATGAGCATCAAATAATATATAGCATGATGAATGACAGAAAATGCTTCAAGGTATTCAACACGAAATTTAGGAAGCAAAACGGTGAAAGACGTTCGTAATTTAGATTTCAAAATGCAATGTAGGCAAATCTCCTTGGTGCCACGATTGTCAAAAACACAAAACATAACAGGAAAAGAATGGAACATTAACATGCTACACTCCGGGAGCGAGACGGTTAATGAAAAACAAATGATATAATTTTATATAAGTAAAATCGTATTCCAATTCTAATGCCATAATCCAGACGATGATTTATAAAATGACGATGACGTTACCGAGATATAAGCGAACAATACACTTCGGAGTCGATACATATAAATGTCAATAAGTTAAATCTTCGCATGCCGTGTAAAACGGTGATAATAATCAACAAAATATTATGAAAAACCATGATATTATTCAACACGATTATAAGAAGTGTTTCAAAATGTGTGACTCACACAATAGCGGTTAGTTTATTCCAAGGACACATTGAGCTACACAATGGTCTAAAGACTACGTTTCAAGATGTCCAAGCACAAACAGCCGGAAAGCGATTTGGATATCTATATAGATATCACAAATGGTTAAATAATGAATGTATCGCGCGCAGATGAAGGTATGTAAGGTCATAATATAAAATTTTTGCAATAAAAGCAATTTAAATACTTCAAAAATATATACAGAAAGATCTTGAAAATTCATTGTGTTTATTTAAGTTAATCATTAATAAATGATAAACTTTTATCGAAAAATTTAACGACATAAATATATATCGATAAAGGATTATAGTATTTATTTAGAAATACTTAGCAATAAGGCATACATAATAATGTATACTAAAGTTGTAATCCCAGAAGTAGCTTGAACCTGAAGTCACGCGAAATCATGTGCACCGACTCTTTGAAAAATAAAACCGACAGTTATAGTTTAGGTTTTTAGAAAAAGACCTAGTTCTCTATAACTCATGGCTCTGGTACCAATCTTTAACACCGCCAAATTTACACGCAGCGAAATACATCTTTGGGTGCTAAACAATGATACAACAACACATAATTTATAAAGAACGACTCGAAAAGAGACGTTTTAGATTTATCGTTCCCAAAACATTCATCAGAGTAGCGTAGTCCCAAGTAATCGTTACCAAAAGATAAGTTAAAATAACATATTTGTTTGTTTTAAAAATGGAACAATAAATAAATCAAAGAGTTTGCACAACAAAAGCAGTGCACAACTTCATTCCCCGTGACCTCCAAGCTTCCCCCATAGATCTACTAATTGTACTAGCGGTTAACCCATCATAGGTTAATTAACGGTCCATAATTGAGGTTTTAACAAAGGCAATCACTTAATGCAATTTAAAGGCAACCACGGGACCATTCATAGAGAGACAAAGCATACCATAAAAATCTTGTGTTCTAAGTTTATAAAACATGTATTCCCCCTCGCGGGTTTAAAATCATTTAATAACTAGTATAAAGCGAGGCTATAGACTCACCTTAGCCGATAGTGGTAATGAGACGATTGCCGACGATAGATGATGCCTTTCAAACACGAGAACCGCAACCTATCAAATGAGGTGCGTTCATTAATAATAGACTCGAGAAATAAACCATACATAAGAATATAAAACTCGACTCATATAATCACGACAAACTCGAGAGAAAACGATACAAGTGATACTATTACACTCTCCTATATATTCATTTTATTATTCTATGTCTTTAATAAAAATCTACCGGAACATACCGAATGTCCAAGCCGTTTTCCCATACTTAAACATATCAACTTTTTATGATACTACTCAGAGAACTCACTTACTATATGTAGAAAGTCCTCCCAAGAGCCCATCAAAAGATTTTACTTCTAACGTTCCCTGCCCGACTCATCTTTGAATCACAAAATCCGGACAGTTTAGCGACCTTGACTTACAAAACCATTTTGACCATTCTAAACAACTCCATTTGTAAAACCGCCACTTGATTCTAAAAATAGACTCAAAATACTAAACTTGGAGCCTGAGAACAGCCCTTGAATCATTTTGAAACTCATTTTATAGTCCCCGAGATTCGATCCAAATATCGACAACAATTTTCGGATTGTGTCAACACTCGTCTCCCGGTACACGAAAATCGAACTAGTGTAACTTCCACCTGGTTTGGAGTTGGAAGGCCTACTTTATATCAAATCGAAGCTAACGAAATTCTCTACAACATAATCCCATCATATCATCCTATATTCAGACTTAAGACCCTCGAAAATGGCCTCAAACCTACTGCCTAAAATTGGCTATAAAAATCTCTTACAAAATCAAGTTTTTGATCAAAACCAACAACTTTTATCATCATTCTAACATCCTAATATCACCATAAACCAATCCTAACATCATCAAAATCAAAAACCCAAAAATTAAAATTCAACTTTTTAACAAAAACATTACATAAACATCATTTGATCATCATCTCTAACACATGCATGATCAAAATCACCACCTAACAAGCCTAGTTTTTTTTTTATCAAAATTCAAAACTCAATGCATGTAAGTAAAAATGGTATCATTAGAATCACCTTTAAAAAATAGGAATGGGACTTGTGTTTTGTTTTTGGATGGATCAAAGTTGATCATCAAAAATTTTGATGATTGGTGTTGATGGGGTGTATGGCCAAATCAAAAAGAGGAGGAAGAAATGGTGGTTTTTATTTTAATGAACTTTTTAAATGAATTGTGTTAGTGGAAAACATATATATAGTGTAAGGTTAGGGTAGTTTTTGCTAATTTGTGATAGTTTTGGTCCAAAATGTAATTAAATAGTTTAAAAGGGTAAAAATGTAAATTGCAAATTTTTAAATATTTACGAGACTCGGGTTTCGTAAAAATACTTTTTAAAAGTTTAAACGCACACGAAAAATAATAATATACGACTCGATACGTAATTAAAACGATATCGTCGAAAGTATTAAATATCGAAACGATCGATAATAAAATATAAAATTTTTGGCATCCGTCGGTATCGCGATCACTAGTAGTCCTCGTTACTCGTCAAAATATTAAAATATAATATTTAATATCAGTTTCAACTTAAACCGTTAAGCATAATAGTATTTAACATTATAAAATACTTCAAAATAGTTAAAAATAGAATTAAATTATGACCTTATTTTTACGGGTTTTACATAATTAACTTTTGATTTTCTTGGTTTCTAAGTTCAGTTGCTAAAAGTATATTTCAGAATGCATCTTATTTGAGTATTTTTCAAGATGAACTTTATGATACACGGATCATTTTTTTGTGCAAAGGTTTTTAGTCATATTTTTTAATCCGTAATGTTGAATGATTTTAGGTTATGTTGATAGTCCTAAACCCATATGGTGACTCTCGTGTGCATGATATTAGTCAAATCTGTTTATCCTTTTTTAATTTTGGTAAAATCATATTAGTTATTGAAAGCCAATCACAAGTTCTTCTAATATTTGTAAAATCATATTCGTTTCCTAAATCCATTGTTTTGATTTTCAGCACTCAGGGGTCATCAGGAGCTTATGAGCTTATTTAGTTTCGGCTTATATGTCGGCTTATGAGCTTATTTGATTTCGGATTATATTTCAAAAGCTCTAGTTGTATGGCTTATTTTTGGGATTATAAGCTTATATAAGTGTATCATATCGTAATAAACTTATATAAGCCCACAAGTCTCGACATAAGCCGGTATATTGGGGCTTTTGAAATATAAGCAGAAATCAAATAAGCTCATAAGTCCACATATAAGCCAAAACAAACACCCCTTCAGAGGTCTCAAGGCAGGCCTTTACGTGGTTTGAGATGCTTAGTAATGTACCTGTATTTGTAATTAAAATGACGTAGAAGCTAAAACCTAAACGTTTCTTTTATCAACATTTCAAATAAGAGCGTTTGAACAAAATCCAGAAAGCGGCTTGATAAACGCAGCCTTTATAAGCTTAAGTTGTTAACATAAGAATCCTAAACACTTCTTAATCCATATTAGTATGTACAATACCAATGTAATTAGATATAATGCATAGTCGTATTAAATAAACGTTGATGTAGAACTGATCTAACTGATAAGAGTACGCGATATGTAACTTTGAAAGAAGTTCTTCAGTACTCCTTTCATTTAAAGCATGTTTTGAACGTTAGTGAAATATGGGTGGGAACCTAAAAACATACTAGTAGTACTTTTTTTGTGAAAAAAGGATCATTCCGACATTCTATTTCAAGATAAGATGTGTATACATCTGCACTAATGGAAATGTTGCTTGTATAACCTGTGAACAGATATGTTTACATCTGCGTATAATCAATGGTAGATGGCATTGTTAAGTCTTAATATGAATCTTTTCTTATCCTTTACTTATCTGTGCTAACAAGGCTATTCTTGAACTTGAATATTATTTGAACTGTTTAAGCGCAAATTCTTCGTTCATGAAAAAACACGCGTATATTTAATCGCATTCCCACACGTTGGTTCTATGAGACCAAAAGTTTCTTTCAGTTGCGTCAAGTTTAGAAACTATTTAAACTAATCTTTTAGTCAAAAGCTGGATGCTTATGCTAATATTTGACTATCTCTTTTTTTCCAGATTCTTGTACGGTGATCAAGCTCGGTTTTTTGGCGATGAAATTCATTTGGATTTAAAGCATACAAAGATGGGTACGGTTGCTATGGCTAATGCAGGAGAGGGTCTCAATGCTTCTCAGTTTTACATTACACTGCGTGATGATCTTGATTACCTTGATGGCAAGAAGACTGTATTTGAAGAAGTGGTTGAAGGGCTTGAAACCCTCGCCAGGATAAATGAAGCGTATGTGGACGATAAGAATAGACCTTACAAAAACATCAGGTTTGTTTATCTTTTATGATGCTTTCTTTTCACATTATATATACTCATACTAGCATGCTTATATAAATCTGCAAAAACAAATTTTGCTACAGAATCAAGCACACATATATTTTAGATGATCCTTTTGAGGACCCTCCGCAACTAGCTGAGCATATTCCAGATGCTTCACCTGAAGGAAAGCCAAAAGATGAGGTAATGATCTATATGCTTTTTTTTGGGTCTTGTAGTAAGATGTTGTAATCTTCTTAGATATGACATATTATATGAGGACTAGCCCTAAGAGAATCCCACTGTGTTATTTAATTGTATAAATAATAAAAAGCAGTTCACATGGAGACACGGTTCTTTAAGTTTCATAAGTATAATCTGGAATGGTCAGCATATATGTATCTTTGAGCTTATTATGCTTGTAATTCCTGTTAAAAGTTTTCGACGTATCCATGTAGGTTGATGACGAGGTGCGGCTTGAAGATGATTGGGTGTCGTTGGATGAGCTGTTAGATGCACACAAACTTGAGTTTATTCACGCCAAAGAAGCGCATTCAAGAGCAGTTGTGCTTGAAACTGTATGAACTCCTGACCTTGCTTTTTTCTTTCTTATATGCTCGTTGTTGAAGATAACAAGCCTTTTTATTTGCAAATGGCACCTAATTTTGGTTTACTTTTTTATTTCCAGATAGGGGACCTTCCTAAAGCTGAGGTAAAGCCTCCTGATAACGTGTTGTTCGTATGTAAACTAAATCCTGTAACTGAAGTAAGTCTTTACATTTATTTAAATGTACTATGTGTTACTACTTTCCACAACCATTAATGTTATTTCTCATAATCCCCTCCTTTTGTTGATCATAGGATGACGACCTCAATACTATCTTCTCACGATTTGGAACTGTAACATCGTAAGTTATTCAATTTGGAACCTCAATTTAGTTTGATTTCCCATTTATAGTTGTTCGAAAAGTAACTCTTATGTACTATTTTACCTTTGTGGAGCTGAAATTATCCGTGACTTCAAAACTGGAGATAGCCTGTGTTATGCCTTTATTGGTGAGTCTTAATTCTTTGAACCTTCGATTTATAATCTATATCATTACTCTTTAAATAATGCATATATGTGATTGCGTGTGTGTGATCAATATCCATCGTGGTGTAACCTGATTTTTTATATATGTTGCATCTGTACATTGTTAGATGCTTATCAGTTATATGTATTTTATTCCTAGTGTTTACATTCGATTAAATTAATTATAGGTACCGTGGAATAACGAGCGTCCGTTGGATACCAAATAGATAAACGTGATCATTGGCACATGGTTCACATTGTGGCGAGATTAGACATAGACGATTAAGCTAAATTCTAGTAATATTCTATATTGTTTTAAATTCTAGTATGACTTTAATTTTAATAAAAAATTTATTTGGTTGCTTTAGTTTGTTGGTTTTACAGTTTTGGTCCTTCTAAATTAGTTTATATATATTCATTTTATTTGTATTACTTCATTTTGGTGGGTTAAAATTATAAAATTTGGAATTTACTAAAAATTCCAATTTTTTTTTTTAAAATATCGATTTCCAAAGAGACTTGTTTTTTAGAAAATACACGTCTTTTTACTCTATAAAAAGACCTGTTAGATGTTGCTAAAAAGACTAGTTTCAGGAGGAATACTATGGATACCAATCTCTAAAGAGACATGTTTTTATTTTTAAAACAAGTGTCCATACGTATTATAGAGACCGGTTTTAAAACCAGTCTTTTTACGATTTGCTAAAGAGACATCCCCCTTGGAGACCTTTTGCAAAACCAGTCTCTAAGGGCTTTTTTGTAGTAGTGCGCCATCTCCTTTTTGTTGCATATTGGCATTAACTAGGATCTTATCTTAATGTTTATACTTCTTCTATGATTACATTAAGCATTGCATGAATTCTTCTATGTGCTTACTTGATTATGTGTTAGATTTTGTGCTAACTCTATCATGTCTTTTTGAACCTCTTTGAGTTTATTCTCTCATTTTCTTTCAAGGTTACTCTATCACCTATGAGGGTATAGTATTCTTGAATTATCTTGTGAGGTTATCCTTAACTTCTTTATTGAGTCTCTCTCGATTACTTTTAATCATGCTTTTCTTAGTCGAGTCTCTCTCTTCTATCCTTTCTAAACTAAATCGAGTCGAGCCTCATCCTTTCCTCGTCATGTAATTGTTCTTTGAACATTCACAATGATTGAGAAGAGCTACGAAACTTTGAGCATGTAGTTTATGGTATGTTAAACACCATCCATCTTGGTTTTTCTTTTCTTTGGCTTCTTTGATCTTTTTCTTTAGATCAAGGAGACATCTTATTTTGTCGACATTCATAAGCATCTTTGCCTATAATTTATTTGGTTTTAGATTTTTCGTTTTTCTTGTTGTTGAGAGTTGATTGCGGTAATATTTACAATTGTTCTGGGTGATTCCAACAATTCTAAGTCTTTTAACCCTTTGACATATTATCATTACAATTGATTGATGTTTCTTTTCTACCTCTGTTCCAGCAATCGTGAATTGATCTTGTCAAAATCCTTTCCTTGTCTTTGGATTGATAGCATCGCGTGCACACTTCTCTCTTCAATGCTTGTCATTGTTTGTGCAAACGACTTGTTTATAGTCCTCATTTTCTTTTTCCTCCATAGTCATTCTTCCTCTCTTTTCGACTATGTGGAATTTTCTTATTGTCCATGTCATACTCTCTTTAGTTTGGTATTCTTTCCAAGATATTAAAGTGGCGTGTGTCCTCTCGACAATATTTTTCTTATAAATTGGACGTCTCTTTTCTCTCTTAGTCCTCTTTATATTTTTTGTTGTCACCAAAATAATTTGGGTTCTCTTTTCTATCAATAGCAAAATTATTTTTTTCTTAACTTGTCAACTTTTTGATACTTCTAACAGTTAAGATTGTTTTAGCTTTCTCTTGAGTCCCTCTCTTTGTACTCGAGTTGTTTAAAGCTGATTCCGTTTAGGTGACCTTGTTATATATGCTCTTGTACACTAACTTTGTTTTGTAGGACATTTTTAACCTATTTTTGTAGGTCGAAAATATTCTTTCTTTGTTGGTGCCTCAAGAAAAGGGGAGCTTATATCAAGGGGGAGCATCTTCAAGTGTTCAACTCATTACATTGCGATCGTCACTCACTTAAATTAAACATCTTGCAAGTGATGAATTATGGGATATCGAAGATGATCATTTTATTAGGCATGGAGCTGGTTAACCTATGGTGATTGAATACTTCACTAGGATGATGCAAGCTCAATATCTTTGGATGATGGGTCTACGGTTTGGATTCTCGCTTCTCAACCAATGACCACAAGGGACGAATAGCTTTTTGGATGCAAGCTTTCTCGAAGTTGATCCTCTTCTTATACAAATGAAGACTACCTTTCGGATGCAAGCTCTCTTGTCGTCAATTCTTCTCTTCCTCAAATGACGTGTAATCGATGACTGCCACTTTGGATGTGTGCTCTCTCGACGTTGATTCTTCTCTTCTTCAAATACGTTGACTACCTTTTTGATTCGACAAAAAGGGGAGAAGTAAGTGGAACGAGTAACTTATACATTTTATTATGCGTTATGGTTTACTTGTTTGTCATCATCAAAAAGGGGGAGATTGTTAGTGCAAACATTACAATGTTTAGTCGATATAATCTCTTCGTATTTTGTTGATGACAAACGTATAAGTCTCAATACATTATGTAAAATGTTAATGTACTCGTAATCACTCAAGAATAGATTTGTATACTTCTCTCGACACCTCCAAGATCGCATTCGACATGAATCACTCAAGGTGTGAATAAACAAGTTCTTAACCTAACTAAGTGATCAAGGATTAATATTTTCTTAAAACTCTCTTTTATACAAAAGTGACAAAGTATTTTTTTAAATAACTTTATTTCTAAGAAAATATTTTATTAAAAAGAAAATGGAAATTTTAATTTGGCATAATCCAAATGGTCTAAGAATATACCCTTGAGGTATAAACTTCACCAGATGACATTTCCCCACTAAAGGATAAAATGCACGGACTCCAAGCCAGAGGTTCCTTAAATGGACCTGCGGTTCTTTATCGATAAGGAACAGCAGGGTACAATTAAGGAACCGCCGGTATTTAGAGCCGTTTCACTCTTGCCCTATAAATAGTGGATCATTTCCAGATTTTCTTTCAACCCTTTTTGCACAGTTTCTTTAAAAACATCTTTAAACCCTTGATTAGTTAGTTTTGATTAATCTTGTTTAAGATGTGATTCTATCCTCAATCCTCTCATCCTCTCAAGTGCAAAGAGAAGAACACTTTCATCACTATGAAGTGTTGGGTTCACTACATGATGAAGATCTCTCCTTCTATAGATATAAGTTATGTTTTTAGTTTTACTACAATGTAAATCATGAAGATCCAAGTTGTGTGTATACTTAGACTTTATGTATATGTAGTAGATCCATGTGATGGGTTCAATTGGATGTGTTTGTAAGGGTATAAGATCCAAGTGATGGGTATCCTTGGATTAGGAGTGAGGAGTGTAGATTCAAGTTGTGTATTACTTAGATATAGTGTTAGAGTCATAGATCTAAGTGTTGTGTACTTAGATCTATATGGTTTATGTGTTTAGGCCATAACACACAAGGTTTGTTATATTGGGCCATAAAACATAACTAGTGTGAAGATTGGTGTAGATGGGTGTAGATTGGTTCTACCTAAGATTAGAACTCGACATCTAACCTTATGTCAAAAAATGGTGAAGTAGGCGACGCATGTAGATTGGTCCTACCTAATATTAGGACTCGACATCTAGCTTAGTGTCGGAAATTGTGTAAGCGAAATGTATGGTTTTCTCCGCCTTGAAAGGAGCTTGTTAATTAGTGAAGTAACTCTCGAGTTGGGTACTCGAGGAGTGGAGTAAGGCGAAGAGGAGCTTCATGACCGAACCACTATAAATCATCGTGTCGGTACTTTCCTTTTACATTTATGTCATTACTTCTATTGATGCATTTATATGTTATGTGTTGTATGCATATAATAATCTAAACATCTAAGTTGTGGAAAAGCTAAGGCTTAGTACGTGTGTGCTTCTTGTTTAGATTATGGTCAAGTGTGCATCCTTAGTCCAAACATTTTAGTTGCGGAAAAGCTAAGGCTTAGTATGTGTGTGCTTAGTGTTTAGACTATTGCTTGATGTACCCTTGATTTGATGTATTTGTGTGTTTACTTACTTGTAGTCTTTATAACTATAACAAACACATCTCATATTAAGTCAAGCTTGATAAGGAATTTGAAACAAAGGATTGTTTAAGTTTAACATGTATCAAATGGGTAATCCCACTGTCGGTGGTTCCTTAAAGAACCAACGATTCTTTATTGATAAAGAACCGCGGTCACAATTATAGAACCGCACCTAATGAATTAAACTAAAATGTTTTGAAAATTAATGAGAAACTATTCAACCCCCCCATTCTAGTTTCTACAATATGAATGTATAGGAAGTTGTATGTACTACCACAATTAATGAGAAGTTATACAATTTGATTACCAACTCTGCCCCTAATTCCTATAGTCTAATAGAAGCAAGGCAAGAAAGAGCATTAAAAGTGATTTGTGGCTTATCAATCACCTCAACCATGTCACCCACACAATAATCATATGCATCATCATCACCCTCTATACAATCATCTGCATCACCCTCATAAGATCTCCATAGAGTGTAACCGGCCACTACACTTGTGTCATGGGCTAAACTTTTTGTAACAATAGAAGCACTAACCTTTAGCTCTTTTATCCTCCAACTCCTTTTGAGTGAGTCTATAAAGCTTTTGTAACCCATGTCTAGTCACATAACCACTACTTTGGCCAAATGAATTAGGCTTGAATGATGGAGTCACAACCTTGCTAGCATAAGTAGTAGTAGCTTGGTTAGGATTATGAAGCAAATGAGCCTTATACCTTCGCTTAAGGATAACATTAGTAGCCTTTTGCATTCTAGCCAAAGCAAAGACCCACTAAAAGTAGTAACTTGAGTAATAGCTTGAAACATCCTCATTGGTGTCCTAACTTCTGTCTTTATCTCCCCCCAAGCAGACTTATAGCTACTTCATCAAGAAAATCAAATCTATTCAAAAGTGCTTCAAACAACTCTTGATATGTCTCAGTTGATCCAACTTGTTTGAGATTCTTCAGCTCCACAATTGGATCATCAAAGAAGAATCTAAACCTCTTGATCACCTCCACCTCAATGTGCTCCCATGGTGTGTTATCTGAGTACTGTTTCACATACTTCTGATACCAAACCAAAGTTGCATCAAACATATACATAGAAGCTAACTACACCTTATTCCATTCCCCACTCCTGTAACCCCAAAGCCTTACATCTATAAATCTAGTCCTTTTACATTATCCCCACTAAACTTTGTAAACTCAATCCGAATGAGTTTCCCATAAGGAGTGTTTGGTTCATGATGTGTTATAGGTTGACCAGTCCTTGGTTGAGTGGTTCTTACTCTACTTCTTAGTCTAGCCAACTCAGTTGTATGTGTGCTAACTTTAGCTTGAAGCTTAGCTAAGGCTTCTTGAATAGTGTCCAAAGCAACTTGGATTGGATTTGTAGGAGGTGGAATGGTAGTAGTGAGTGCATTAGGCTCCACAGTGTTTCTCTTAATGCTCATAATTATTTTAGAAGGTTGTTGGAGTTTGTTAGAAATTTGTTAAACAGTTAGACCGTTGATAAAACTCCTCTCCATATGTATTGTTTTGGTCTATAATAAGTTCTTCTCAGATCGATTTAAAATACATGGTCCTTTGCCACATGTATGTTATGACTTAAATTGCAGGTATTCACTAAACATCCCACCCTTCTTTGTGTCTATTTAATCTTATTCATCTCCATAAATTTTCTTAAATTTTTTTACCGAAGCTAGCTCTATAGTATTAATAAAAGGAAGTGATCAATGATGTATTTATTCAAAAGGAGATCACGATTCTCAATCGAATCTAGCTGCAAATTAGTAATATGATTATTTTTTTGATTAATTGAATTGTATTATTTTACAAAGCTGATCACACGACTCTTGAGGTCAATCAGTCTAGCAAGCTAGTAGCCAACAGCCTTGAGCTTGTATGAATTTGTAGAAGAATATGCACACTAATAGTTTGATAGTTTGTTTTAACATGGATACCATCTATCTCTAATCTCTAATTTATATAAAGGGTGTACCTCTTTGGTTGACAAGTTAAAGATTCTGAACATTTCCTAATATAAAGTTCAACATTTCTTTCTTCAGACAATATTATCGGTCACGGGTTCGAACGCCAGGTCGACCCGGTCGAGAACCGGATCTACCTGGTTGAGTCATCGGGTCACGGGATCAACCATCGGGTTAACGCAATTGGTTCATCGAGTGACAAGTAGTCGAGTCTCTAATTCACTGATTCGACCACCGGGTCAACCCGTTCGAGTCATCAGGTCACAAGATCGACCAGGGTCATCCCGATTGAGTCACCGATTCATTGATTTGATCAACATGTCAACTCGTTTGAGTCACCGAGAGTATATAGTGTTGGGAATAAAATGCTAAGTCATTCCCCCTGCTAGTTGGTCGTGGTTCCCCTTGTTGGACGCTTTTCCACCTGCTAGAGTTAATGAAGACAGTGGGATCTATTCCACTGTATGTGAAGATTCACATGCCATGAAAATAACTATGGAGCGTGTTTCTGTTTATATTTATAGTATATATTCCTTGAATAGTTGATAGTTATCTTTTACAAGGCTCATTGTGTCTATAAAAGGATAATTTAGGTTATTAGCTAATTATCGCTTATTCACTTTGTTTTTCACAGTTTTATGGTTGTAAACCTTAACAATGATTAAGAGTGTTCGTGTATTCTTGATATATTAAATCTTGCAATCGTTAAAATCATATTGTTCTTGTACTAAGTATTATATTATGCGTAGTACTTAATTATCAATCATGAACAGAGTTTCTCTAAGTATTAGTTTAGATTTATGCTTGCTAATACATCCTTACAAGCTAAGGCATAAGATTTGAGTTTTAGATCAACAAGTGGTGTCAGAGCTTGTTGATAAACTTTGATCAAACCAAGAAAAAATACTTCTTACTTTTACTTTCACAAAAACAATTATGTTTGCAGATTCATCATCTTCTGATCACAACAACAATGCTCTCAGAATTCTTGTTCTGGACCCGGACAATTTTGAGATGTGGGAGTTCAGGATTAAACAAACCATACAGATGCTCTAAGGGAAGTCATTGAGTTTGGTGATAATTTACCTAAGATGGTTCTTGTTGAACATGAGGAAGAGGCAAACAAAGGAAATGGTGCAAATACGGGAGAAAGTTCCAAAGAAGGCACCAAAAGTGGCAAGGAAAAGTCTATTGTTGTTATAGTAGAAGACATACAGAAGAGAATGAATGATGTAAGAGCTCACATCTCTTTGCTTCTAGCTTTTCCAGATAATTATCAATTAAGATTCAAGAAGCACACAACTACAAAAGCACTTTGAAAGCTATTGTGATTACTTTTGGTGGTAATGAGACCACTAAGAAAAAGAAGAAGAGTCAGATGAGAGATCAATTTTCTTCTTTCAAAGCTACTTCTGTAGAGACTATGGCATATGTTTACAACATTTTTAAGGATCTGGTTGCCCAACTTGAGTTCTTTGAATAGACATTACTTTTGAAGAATTGAATGCTAAATTCTTAAATATTCTTGAACCAAAATTGTTTGTCTACAAGTCTATTTGGCAGAATAGAAATGACATTGATGACAACAACATAGATGATATCTTCAATAATTCAAGGGCATTTGAGCCTATTGTTCAAAATCCGAAAGCTGTAGGTATAATTCCAACCAATCCTAGTGGATTGACTAGATCCTCACCTAACTTGGATTTTATTTGTCACAATGATGGGAACACTAAAAGAATGGGAAAGATGTTGTTCCCCTATTTCTCATCAACATGGCCCCACTTCTACTACTAGTATAAGCTATTTAGGTGATGAAGTTAGACATGGCACATTCAGCCTTGGCATTGTGTGTGCATACATTGCCTCCCAAGAACCAAAGGGGTTTAAGGTAGTGTATGATGATTTGGATCAAATTAGCCAAAGAGATCTTGATGAGATGGACATCAAGTGGAGTATGGTTCTCCTTAACATGAGAGCCAATGTTGAGTCCAAGATCATTAGACTCAAATAGTAAAAACCATTTTATCTAGGATGATTAACATTCATATGTATTAACATCGCGGAATTGAATGATAATCATGAACAAGATGTTTAAGAGACAAACAATTCCCAAAGGGTTTGTATTATTGATGATTAACACAAACCACTCTAGGCATGTATACATTGAATCCCATGCCTAGAGATCAAAGACTCTGTAGGTTACATTTGAGTAGTATGAATGAATAAATAAATCTACGATCTGGTGTTCCTTTTATAACTTAAGGAACCCAGGGATACATGGAAACTAAATAAAATATTGATGACTAAATCAAAACTGACTTATTCATCCTTATCATGTGTTGACCAAATCTTCATACTTTTCACTAGCAGTGGGAAGTACTCTAGCAGGGGAACTTACTCTAGCAGGGGAAAGTACTCTAACAGTGGGAACTCCAACAGTGGGAACTCCATCATAATGCCCTATTTGGTCCTTCTTGTTTTTATAGTGTTTGACTCATCAACTCTTGACCCAACAATCTTCCCCTAGTTGATGATGTCAAAAAACTTCACCTTAAGCATACAACACCAAAGATCAACAGGCTGAACACTCTCTGTAGACAACTTCCCCTTTTTGACATGATCAAATAGGGGTCTTCCATATGAACAACCTTGATTTTTAACTACTACTTAAGCAATATCATACATCAAACCCAAGCATTCCACTTTTCAAGATACCCTCCATGAAGCACAGTAGTACCACCCACCTAATAAAAATGATCTTGACCAGTAGATACTCACATTAGTTGTAGTAATATCAATAAACAATAGCAAAAATCTTCACCTCAATGCCATATGCAAAATGATTAAGACTTTAACAAATGAGCTTCCACTTAAAGTGTGCTAACCATTTCTTTTGATCAAAAGTAGATGTATCGACCATAAGAAGCAAACGGAGAACTAACCATTTGAAGAACAAATACTGTGTAGTACCATCCATGAAGAGTAGTACCAGAAATTAGCATGTAGTACATTTTTAAAAATGACCACACCAGTAGATGAACCAAGCAGTAGTAAACTCTAAAGAACGACTTTATTATGGTTGAATTGAGTAAATAAGAACAACTTTTGTCAAGAATCTTGAATCTTCAAATTCTGTAGGCTTTATGTAATGACCACATATGAAAAAATCTAATCATAACTTACTTGATGATGAAGTAGAATAACCCGAACTTGCATTTTATATCCTGCACTAACCACATGACAAAATGGTGGTATATACAAAATCCTCATTTTTTCTAAAAACGAGACACTGAGCAGGATAATGTAACTCCTACAAGTGATAGAAAATATGTGCATAGAGTACCATAGGAGAAATCACATATTCCTAGATCTTGTATCACTTTGTCACTAAGCGTGTAAGCATAAAACCCATACTCGCGAAAATCTCCTTCATCTTCAAATAAATGATAAAAAAATTTATTCGTAAACAATAAAATTAAATCAATCCTTTATACCTTTAAGACCACTTGTTGTGAATGAACAAACTTCAAACATTGCTGTCCTGAAACTCATATATGACAGTATGGGGAAATTTCAAAAACAATGGGAATCTGTTAATGAAAGCAGAGGGAACTATTGAAGGCAGGGGGATCGTAGCAGGGGGAAATTTTTCTAAAAGCAGTGGGAACTTTTTCAAACAGCATGGGGAACTTTTAATGCCACTATTTTTGTTATTAGCTGTACCAAACCCACAAATATTGGGAATGAATTTATAACATGTGATAAAAAACAGGGTGAATTAAAAGTTAACCTACTGTGAAAAGTGCCTGTACTCGAAATAACCTGTTGTACCATCATTTTGTGCAAACAACTCAGTCTCAGCTGCTATACCCACAGTCTGCTCCGTTATTCATATGCGTCCAAACCTTTTTTTCTTTTCATACTCCAAAAGCACCAGCACTTGTGAGACCCCCTTCATTCTCTCGTGTGAATTAGTACTGACTAACCCATGTCACTTTCACGTGAAGCACTTGCGTTTTATCTTTGTCCATAAAAGTAATACAATATTACTTCTCTTGGTAAAAAATACACCAATATTAATTATTTTAGCAAATATAGTACCCCACGTGAGAAAGGCAGCGTTGGTTGGCTTTTGCCTTGGTAAATGGATGTTGACATCAATCAATCTCTAATCAATGCTCTATTACGTAGCTGCTTCCAACATTGATGTATATTGGATAAACATAATTAACTACCATTAAACCAACACGTGATCCGTTATTCATTTTCGAACCAATAATGTGAAGCCATATGATTGATGTTCACGCTGTGTGATAATTGTAGAAACACGTCTCTTGTTTAGGAAAACAAAAAGAACGTATATGAGCGGTAAGTATCAAATACGACGGTTTAGGAAAACCGTGTGTGAATGACCCTAAAAGTGAGTTCGTTCTCGAGGAGGTATGGTGTTGTGAATTAACTTGTATTTCTTTGAGATTAATATTGAGAAGATGAATGACGGTTTCTTGGAAATTACACTATGACGTAAAAAATGAAAACGTAAAACCGTAGAAAAACCACAAAAATTAAAAATTATTAAAACCAAAAACAAAATCAAGAAAAAGATTAAAAAGACTAAAGCAAGTCTAAAATAATATAAATAAAGACAAAAATCCAATAAAGATATTTTAAAACCTTTTATTAATTAAATAATTAATTTTAAATGCTAATTAAAGCCCTAAAATTAAATTTAACTAATTCAAATGTTCAAAATATGATTTTATTGAACAATTACTTAACTTATATTATTAGAAGACTAAAAAGTAATTTTCTAAAAATTAAAACTTATTAAAACTATTTTTAAAACTCTAAAAATGAGTAATTAAAAACTAATTAAACTTAAAATAATTATAAAAATAAATCTAAAAGTTATAAAAATAATCTAAAAATGGAAATAGTCCTATTTAATGCCAAAGAACCTAAGAAAAATGAAAAATAAAGAAAAAGAAAATTGAAAATTAAATAATAAAATAATATTAAAATAATACAAAAAAAAAAAAAAAAAAAAAAGTCACTCAGTTGCGCCGCAACTAGTGGTGTCTTGCGCCGCAACTTGTGTTGCGAGATCACCAAGATCAGCAGCACCTTCAGTTGCGCCGCAATGCTTCTGTCTTGCGCCGCAACTTGTGAAACGGGAATACCAAAATCTGCAGCTCCTTGTGTTGCGCCGCAATTCTTCTGTCTTGCGCCGCAACTTGTATGACGGACCTGGTTGTAAGTTGACACTAGCAGGTTTGGACTAGTGATTTGCTTGAGATTTTAAGCCAAGAGGACTTGGGCTTATTGAGCTTATTTGGATGAATATTTTGGACAAAAGGGCACTCTTGTGATCCTTTGATCACAAGAAGTCAAGACAAACAAGCACAAATCACTTAGCACTCAAATTCAAGAAATCAAAAGCACCAAAGATCATAAAAACAAGCAAGATAACACTTATGCAGATTTTTAACACCCTTTCCTTAAAAACCTAACAAACTTGTTCAAATCTTGTTCCAAACTAATTAACTACTTACTAATAACCTTAATCAACCCTAAACAAGCAATCTAACACCTTTTAATTATCAAAACAAATCTAGATGTCCTGCTTAAACCTGTTGCCAAACACCCTTTAATTTTCTGAAAATCGTTTTTAACACATCAAATCCTTACAAAACTTGATTAAACTTGTTCCAATATCTCAAAACATGCATAACAACACTTGAGAACACAAATCCACTATCTATAACACACTTAATCAATTAATCAAGCAAATCATGTACCAAGCACTTTTATGAACTTTAAACAAGGAACAAGGTTTGTACCTTAGGGCTTTACATCCAAAGCCCTAGAGGGTGTATAACCCTCCTCCAATCCAACCCGGGTTGGAGCTGAACTAAATCAACAAGCCTTCAACCTATTTGAACACAAAACAAGAAAACAACAAAATAATATAACAATATATATTTTTTTATTTTCTTTCTTTCTTCTTAAAAACTTTGCAAAACTTTTTCAAACTTCCAAATATATTTTCTAAAACCCTATATTACCAATAACATTAACCATAAACACCAAATTACCTTTGAGAAGATTTTACCAAAATCTCTCAAAATCTCAAAACCTTAAACAACTTTTGAAAATCAAAGTTGCTTAACCATAAAACAAAGTGGAACTCAGAATCAATCTCCTCACAACACACAAACTTTTAAAAACAATAAAAAAGGAATTACACTTGAATATTTCAAAAACCAAACTTTTTATTTCTTTAAAAAGGAATTACATGTGAGAGACTAGAAACTGGAACTAAGGGATCACCACAACTTGGGTCTCCTTTTATAGAGCCTATAGAACATCCTAGAAGCATAAAAACATAAAACCCTAATACATAGAAAATCCCAAATGTGCCCTTGAGTGCATTTTGTCCTCTCATTTGATCTTGGCCTTTAAATTTTGCTTTGTGAGCAAGCATAGCATCTTAGACGTCCATTTTGCCACGTCACTAGTCTTGGAGGCTAAGGAATGATGTGATTGGTGGATTGGGGAATTGGGGTTTTGGTGCACATGAGTGGGATGCAGGTTTTTAGGAGTGGGAAGGGTTTTGGCATGTGTGAATTAAGTGTGTGCAAGTTTAATTGAGTTTTACCCAAGGAAAAGTGAGGGTAAAATCTGGGGTGGTAAGAATGATGAACAGTTACCATTTGATCCGAAATTGGGGGTGGTGTGGGTGTTAGGCGCATTTTTTTTTCAAATGTTTCAGCTTTGTCACTTTGGTCCTTGGTTTTTGGTTTTTTTGGCCTTTAAAGATTTTCAGCCTAAAACTTGCATCCCTTTGATAATTAACTTTCCCACTTTGACAATTTTGGCACCAACTTTTGATAAAAGGTTATCAAGGATGTAATTTGACATTTGGTGATTTTTCAAGGACTAATCTTGGACAATGTTGATCTTCAAAGGTCTTTAATGTCTCTTAAACTTCATGAGGGACCATAATTGGCAATTTGAATTTGTTGAGGGACTATTCTTGCCATTTCTTCAAAGTTGAAGGACCTTTTTGCAATTTTGACAAACTTAAGGGACCAAACTTGTAATTATTAATATACAAGGGTTTTAAGTGTCATTTCTTCAATAGATGATGATCAATCTTGTTTTGTCTTCAAGTCTTCAAGGGTATTTGATGAAAATTCCATGATTAGGGCCCGGTTCTTTGTACGGCTTCGTTTCTCGTGTTCGTTTTTCCTTGTATCTTGTGATCTTTTGTCTTTTTCACGATATCCATACCTAAAATACACAAGTAAACAAACACAAGCATATATATGGTATTTTATGACATTTTAATGCATTTAAAGCCCGAAAAGAACGATGAGATCATGTATAAATGCCATCTCATCACTCCCCCATACTAAGCCATTGCCGTGCCCTCACGCAATGCTAGAATAAAGTATCTAAGCATCACCAAAGTTCAATTTTATTAACCTTTATTGAAGAGTAAAAGACTTGCAACATACTACGAGATTGTGTAAAGACATAATGTATGATTTTCATCACCAAAATGTGACTTTTAGGGTCAAAGAATAGAAACAAGTTAATGTCCCTTAGAGTAAATTTCGTCATCCTTGATTGTCATACATTCCATGCTAAGTGCAAAAACAAGATCATTGTTGGTACAAGTCACAATGCTAACACTACTCATACGTTCAAATTGTGTAATACTTTTTCTCCCCGCAATCCTAGTTATTATAAAAGGAAATGGGTTACTAGCATTTTTTATCTATTTGTCATGGATCACAAGTGATTCATATTGACTTATTTAAGTAGTTATTAGTCCGAAAGTAAAGTAGCACGATTTGATCAATAGTTAGCCGAAGGACAAAATCTTTTAAAACGGCTTCTCGTGTATCTCCTTAAGTTCATATCTTGGCATAACTCGTTTCACGATTTGAGACCTTTCTCGGACCGATATTTGGCATGTACTTCATACTTCAAATCTTGGGAAGACGTTCTCGAAATTATGGTCTTCTCTTCATATAATTGGAATTTCTTCACTTGACGTTTTTGAGAGATTCTTCATATAGGACCACGACTTCATCATTTTTCTTCAATCTTTACTTTGGATTTTGATATACAACGATCCGCCTCCTTTTCGGACTTGGATATATTTATCCTCATACCTTGTTAGGGTCTTTTTGGATAGACTTTCTCCATTCTTTAGGGGAGTAATAGCTTCTCGTCGTGTGTCTTGATCCTTCATATTGATTTTGGAACAATGATACTTCACATCATCTTTGGATCTTTAGCAAAAATAGAGCTCCTCATGCCTTGTTAGGGCCTTTTTGGATGATCGCCAATCTTCGCGTCCCGTTTCAATAAGTTATGCCTTGGCTATGAACTCTATTCAACCCCGAGCAACTTTTAAACGATCTTGCGCTAGAGGCTAAGTAACTTTTCAAATCGTACGACCTTACTTATTGCAATTATGTTTTATTCCTAATGCATTGATCTTATGGGAAGAAAAAGCCACAATTAAAAACATATGAGTTTTTGAAAGAACATTTTCATGTTCTACGTTTAGCATGATCACTTGTCTAACTCTATCATTTCTCGTTCTTCACTATATAAAGACCTCTAATTAAAGAGACTCGTGAATACTTAGCCGTGCAAGTCAAAATTAAGCCAAATTTGGATTAGCTTTCATTAAGACTATATCAAATCAAAGTTTTGGGTTTTCAAGCCACCTATAGGATCTTGCACTTTCTTGGACTTTTTCAAGTTTAGAGAATGCATTTTATAGTTCCCTTGATAAGTGACTTTCTAGAATCAATTATAGGAACTTGCGAAAAGTTCTTGTTCTTAACCCGAATGAATTAAGACTTTCGCGTTTTAAAGCTCCCTATATAAAAGTCTAGCAAAACTTGAATTGAGCGGGTTAAGGAATGTAAATGGCTCCAAATGCCCATCAAGTCAAAAATTAACTCTTATTCTACCCATCGGAAAATATACATTCGTGTCTTAAAAACACTTATGAAAACTAAGAAAAATTTTAAAATTTGGCCATTTTTAGCCTTATTAGCAAAACAAAACATTGAAAGTTGGAACACGTGAGGGCGTAGCAAAGCAAGTACCTATTCACCCCCCCATACTAAAAGTAAACATTGTCCTCAATGTTTCGAGTCTAAAGGTGGAGCACCCCCATACTAGAGACGAAGAATCGAATGCTTAGGATCTAGCATGGAAAGGGTGATCAACAATATATCTAAAGCCGTTTATTAATTATGCTAAAAGATAATTGTTAGAACAATAAAGGATATGTCATGGAATCGTGAAAAACTTCTTCAAACGAACGATGGAGGCTCACGTAAACGAACACGAGAGTCTTCAATCGTAGACGATGATGATGATCTAGATAACACAATCACAAACAACCACGAGACAACGAGTTGGAAGGGTACAAGTCCCCTTATTAGTGAATGATAAGCATAAAGATAAGCATGGGATCTCCCCCACGAGGCACCTCGTTTTTTGATTACCGAGTCATGAGCTCGACTCGATCCCCTCAAAATGTGAACATTTAGGGAAATCATGGTGTGGTCAATTTTTGATGGGGCTTACATGATAAACAAGGCCCAAAAAGCAACCGGTATAAAGGACTAAGTCCTTAAATGATGCAAAATACCGGGGTCGAAGATGGCGTTCTCGTTTTCATTGGAAAAACAAATCAACACCACTTGAACATGTGCCATAAACTCAAAGAGTTCGAAGAAAATAGATGAGAAGTAGAAGGGTGAGACAATTGGTAAGACAAACGTTTGAGCTACTCGAGGTAGACTCGCACCAAGCAAATAGATATAGTTTCCATTTATTGCATCGGTGGAAGACCGAGATTTCCCTTTACATGAAATTCCGGGATCGAAAATCTCGTCCTCGGTGGACAAGGATGAGGGAAAATAAGGGGCTTCCCCCATACTAGAACCACACAAAACATCGTCAAAAGGAGTAGACGAGTTTGTAGTACTCAAATCACGGTGTGATGACGGAGTTAGATTTGTAGAAAGATCAATTAAATCACATTTAAGATCTTTTTCATTTTTATCTTTTAAACTCTCCTTATGAAAACCCTTTTTGATTATGTCGAAAATATTCGGTGTTTCTAAAAGAAATCTAGGCACACTTAAACTTTTCACATTTATCTTGAAGGTGGGAGGAGGATTTGACTTTTTAAAACATGAATCGATTAGAAAAATATCCCCCTCCGGGCTAACGTAATGGTCTTCATCAAACTCGAAAATCGAAGGCGGGTCGTCAAGAATACGTTTGATCTCGGAAAAATCTCCATCGGGATCAAAAACGTCTTCTCTTCCTCGTGGAAGAGGTTGAGCAATAAGATCGTCGATAATCGAGTCACTAGCTTCAACCGTCGTGAAACTAGGAATAGAAGGCTCTTCGATTGAAGATTTTGCCTTTGTCGTGTCGACCTCGATATCGAAAAACGTATCAATGTGAGCAAGGCCATCGGCGGACTTCTCACATGATAAATCCAAAATCTCACACGGTGTGGGATTAGGAGAAAAAGGCTCGTCTCGTGACGATTTTGCCTTGACGGTTTCAATTTTGTCCTTCGAAGGGATCGAACGTGGGTTCTCGAACATTTTAGCAAAATTACTAACACGTCCCTTCGGAATTAATTGTCGTTCATCTTGTAAAAACTTGGGTTCAACGATTTCCTCTAAAACCTTTTCACATTTTTCTTTTTCAAAATCATTAATTGGAATTTCTTCATTCAAAATGGGTGTGTATTGATTTAGAAAATCCTCAATAATTTCATCTTCATTAGAAAAATTAGGTTTACAAGGTACAAGATTTAAAACTCCCAAATATCCTACGAGTTTTTCCTTAGGTTTATTTTCACAAACATTTTTCAAAACTTCGTTGGATGACGGTTTCGTTGCCTCTACGTTCTTACTTGATGACGATGGTTGCACGACTCTAAAATTCGAGAGATATGGATCAATACGAGACGTACGAGTCTTAGGAGTCGAAGTAACTTGAACCTCTCCCACGGGATTGGGATTGGTGTCTTTAGACAAAGAATTAAATTTTTCCACTAAGCCCTCGAACATTAAAAGAAGTTTATCTCTTTCATTAGCGTGATCATTATTAATTTTATCCACGCACTCTCTCCACATCACTTGATTTTGGTCATACAAACGTTGTTGCTCTTCAAAAAGGGTGTCATAATCGTGTTCCATTTTTTTGTAAGTCTCCCCTTGGGCTTCCAATTTTTCTTTGTAATACTTATCGAGATCGACCACATGTTCTTGAAGTGACGCTATAAGTTTGTTATGACGGCTCATATAATCACAAAAAGATTCATTAAGATTCATTTCCTCATTTTGATTTTCACCACAATTAAAAGACGAATCAAATGACGAATGTGGTTGGTGACCTTGGTCGTTAGATTGAAAATTGTCACCATCACCACGTGGAGGAGAGTTATAGATATAACCCTCTCGACCTCCATAAACTTCACAATTAAAACAATTAGCCCCATCGGGTGGGCCTCCACAATATGGACACGAGAAATATCCCTCATCATTAGACATGATGCAACATAAACGGTGTTACGAGAATTAAACGTTTAGAGGGTGAAAGAAGAGAATTATGAAAATAGAGGGAAAGCAAAGAAGATTCTTTTTGGTTGTTTTGTGGATTTTCAATTTTTTTTTTTTTGTGTTTTTGATGATATTTAATTTTTTTGGATTTTGGTGTATCTTCGTAGACAACAATCTACAAAATCTCTCCTCGAATCAAACTCTTGATTAAAGAAGCCTCAAAGGAATGAAAACGATCACGTGGAGTGAACGCCTTCGAATGACTTTAGAACTTTGGTGAAAACCAAATTGTTCACGAGGGTTTAATCACAAAGAAAACCAAGCAAATATAGTATACGTATTAATACTTTGGGCGGCAAAACCCTCGATTAGCCTTCAATCTCAAAATACTCACAAGCAAGCGGGGAAACGAGGCGGCGCGAAGCACTTAAGAGCCTTTTTCCTTAGGGTATATTTTATAATACCCGCCTTATACCCACCTTATAGTTCGTATCTTTCAAAATCGAGCTTCTCGAAAGTATTTATCTATTTTTGCCTTTTCTTTTTGTTTGAGATTCAAATACAATGATCGAGTGATGAAATCCCGAATCAAGGTTGTGTTTTCACACTTTTGGAGATATTGTATTTTGGTTGTGATACTTAATACAATATATTAATAATATTCACAAAGAAAAACCGAGAAAACCGATAATACGTGTTAAGGGAGTTCCACTTAACACAAATACTATTATGGATAATATCAAAAACAAAATTTTCCAAATTAAATCACGACACACCTCCCTGGCAGCGGCGCCAAAAATGATAATTGTAGAAACACGTCTCTTGTTTAGGAAAACAAAAAGAACGTATATGAGCGGTAAGTATCAAATACGACGGTTTAGGAAAACCGTGTGTGAATGACCCTAAAAGTGAGTTCGTTCTCGAGGAGGTATGGTGTTGTGAATTAACTTGTATTTCTTTGAGATTAATATTGAGAAGATGAATGACGGTTTCTTGGAAATTACACTATGACGTAAAAAATGAAAACGTAAAACCGTAGAAAAACCACAAAAATTAAAAATTATTAAAACCAAAAACAAAATCAAGAAAAAGATTAAAAAGACTAAAGCAAGTCTAAAATAATATAAATAAAGACAAAAATCCAATAAAGATATTTTAAAACCTTTTATTAATTAAATAATTAATTTTAAATGCTAATTAAAGCCCTAAAATTAAATTTAACTAATTCAAATGTTCAAAATATGATTTTATTGAACAATTACTTAACTTATATTATTAGAAGACTAAAAAGTAATTTTCTAAAAATTAAAACTTATTAAAACTATTTTTAAAACTCTAAAAATGAGTAATTAAAAACTAATTAAACTTAAAATAATTATAAAAATAAATCTAAAAGTTATAAAAATAATCTAAAAATGGAAATAGTCCTATTTAATGCCAAAGAACCTAAGAAAAATGAAAAATAAAGAAAAAGAAAATTGAAAATTAAATAATAAAATAATATTAAAATAATACAAAAAAAAAAAAAAAAATAAAAGTCACTCAGTTGCGCCGCAACTAGTGGTGTCTTGCGCCGCAACTTGTGTTGCGAGATCACCAAGATCAGCAGCACCTTCAGTTGCGCCGCAATGCTTCTGTCTTGCGCCGCAACTTGTGAAACGGGAATACCAAAATCTGCAGCTCCTTGTGTTGCGCCGCAATTCTTCTGTCTTGCGCCGCAACTTGTATGACGGACCTGGTTGTAAGTTGACACTAGCAGGTTTGGACTAGTGATTTGCTTGAGATTTTAAGCCAAGAGGACTTGGGCTTATTGAGCTTATTTGGATGAATATTTTGGACAAAAGGGCACTCTTGTGATCCTTTGATCACAAGAAGTCAAGACAAACAAGCACAAATCACTTAGCACTCAAATTCAAGAAATCAAAAGCACCAAAGATCATAAAAACAAGCAAGATAACACTTATGCAGATTTTTAACACCCTTTCCTTAAAAACCTAACAAACTTGTTCAAATCTTGTTCCAAACTAATTAACTACTTACTAATAACCTTAATCAACCCTAAACAAGCAATCTAACACCTTTTAATTATCAAAACAAATCTAGATGTCCTGCTTAAACCTGTTGCCAAACACCCTTTAATTTTCTGAAAATCGTTTTTAACACATCAAATCCTTACAAAACTTGATTAAACTTGTTCCAATATCTCAAAACATGCATAACAACACTTGAGAACACAAATCCACTATCTATAACACACTTAATCAATTAATCAAGCAAATCATGTACCAAGCACTTTTATGAACTTTAAACAAGGAACAAGGTTTGTACCTTAGGGCTTTACATCCAAAGCCCTAGAGGGTGTATAACCCTCCTCCAATCCAACCCGGGTTGGAGCTGAACTAAATCAACAAGCCTTCAACCTATTTGAACACAAAACAAGAAAACAACAAAATAATATAACAATATATATTTTTTTATTTTCTTTCTTTCTTCTTAAAAACTTTGCAAAACTTTTTCAAACTTCCAAATATATTTTCTAAAACCCTATATTACCAATAACATTAACCATAAACACCAAAATACCTTTGAGAAGATTTTACCAAAATCTCTCAAAATCTCAAAACCTTAAACAACTTTTGAAAATCAAAGTTGCTTAACCATAAAACAAAGTGGAACTCAGAATCAATCTCCTCACAACACACAAACTTTTAAAAACAATAAAAAAGGAATTACACTTGAATATTTCAAAAACCAAACTTTTTATTTCTTTAAAAAGGAATTACATGTGAGAGACTAGAAACTGGAACTAAGGGATCACCACAACTTGGGTCTCCTTTTATAGAGCCTATAGAACATCCTAGAAGCATAAAAACATAAAACCCTAATACATAGAAAATCCCAAATGTGCCCTTGAGTGCATTTTGTCCTCTCATTTGATCTTGGCCTTTAAATTTTGCTTTGTGAGCAAGCATAGCATCTTAGACGTCCATTTTGCCACGTCACTAGTCTTGGAGGCTAAGGAATGATGTGATTGGTGGATTGGGGAATTGGGGTTTTGGTGCACATGAGTGGGATGCAGGTTTTTAGGAGTGGGAAGGGTTTTGGCATGTGTGAATTAAGTGTGTGCAAGTTTAATTGAGTTTTACCCAAGGAAAAGTGAGGGTAAAATCTGGGGTGGTAAGAATGATGAACAGTTACCATTTGATCCGAAATTGGGGGTGGTGTGGGTGTTAGGCGCATTTTTTTTTCAAATGTTTCAGCTTTGTCACTTTGGTCCTTGGTTTTTGGTTTTTTTGGCCTTTAAAGATTTTCAGCCTAAAACTTGCATCCCTTTGATAATTAACTTTCCCACTTTGACAATTTTGGCACCAACTTTTGATAAAAGGTTATCAAGGATGTAATTTGACATTTGGTGATTTTTCAAGGACTAATCTTGGACAATGTTGATCTTCAAAGGTCTTTAATGTCTCTTAAACTTCATGAGGGACCATAATTGGCAATTTGAATTTGTTGAGGGACTATTCTTGCCATTTCTTCAAAGTTGAAGGACCTTTTTGCAATTTTGACAAACTTAAGGGACCAAACTTGTAATTATTAATATACAAGGGTTTTAAGTGTCATTTCTTCAATAGATGATGATCAATCTTGTTTTGTCTTCAAGTCTTCAAGGGTATTTGATGAAAATTCCATGATTAGGGCCCGGTTCTTTGTACGGCTTCGTTTCTCGTGTTCGTTTTTCCTTGTATCTTGTGATCTTTTGTCTTTTTCACGATATCCATACCTAAAATACACAAGTAAACAAACACAAGCATATATATGGTATTTTATGACATTTTAATGCATTTAAAGCCCGAAAAGAACGATGAGATCATGTATAAATGCCATCTCATCACTGTGTATCATTCGAGAATAACAGAAGCCAAGAAACTTTCAGCGAACAAAAATTAAATACCTAGGGTTTCGACATAAACCCTAGATCTTCACAGCAACGAACACAAACACAGAAACATCTTGATTCTCATAGATATCGAGAGCCACCCGCTCTGATACCTCTTGTTGAATCCAAGATCATAGACTCAAATAGTAAAAAACATTTTATCTAGGATGATTAACATTAATATGATTTAACATAGCGGAATTGAATGATAATCATGAACAAGATGTTTAAGAGATGAACAATTCCCAAAGGGTTTGTATTATTGATGATTAACACAAACCACTCTAGGCATGTATACATTGAATCCCATGCCTAGAGATCAAAGACTCTGTAGGTTATATTTGAGTCGTATGAATGAATAAATAAACCTACGGTCTGGTGTTCCTTTTATAACTTAAGGAACCCAGGGATACATGGAAACTAAATAAAATATTGATGACTAAATCAAAACTGACTTATTCATCCTTATAATGTGTTGACCAAATCTTCATACTTTTCACTAGCAGTAGGAAGTACTCTAGCAGGGGCAAGTACTCCAGCATGGGGGACTTACTCTAGCAGGGGAAAGTACTCCAGCAGTGGGAACTCCAGCATAATGCCCTATTTGGTACTTCTTGTTTCCATAGTGTTTGACTCATCAACTCTTGACCCAACAGCCAATAGATTCTACAAGAAGTATGAAAAGAAATCTCCATCAAGTCGTCTTATGTTGCTGGTTTTGACAAGTCCAAAATTGAGTACTACAATTGTGGTAAGAATGGTCACTTTGCTAGGGAGTGTAGATCTCCAAAGAAGGATTGGAAGAGCAACAACTACAGAAGGGAGCCAAGGATTGAAGATTCTGATTCCAAGTTTATGGTAGCTATGAATGGAATTGATGGTATAGGCGGGGATTGGAGTTTTATGATTGGTGAAGTTGAGAGGAATCAAGCACTTGTAGATAAGGAAGATGAGCAAGCACAAGCAGCTAAACAACATGCTCCAACATAATTTGCTTCGATGGATATGTCTTCTTCAAGTTGTGACAATGATGTATATATATTTGTACTAATGGTTGTAGAAAGAACACCAAGTCTTTAAATGCTAAAATAAAAAAACTAAATGTTGATTTTATCAATACTGATAGAGATATAGAAAATTACAAGCAAATTTGGCACAAGTTGAGTCTAGATTAAAAGAATACAAGCAAAGAGAGAGTAAATACTGTGAACATATAAGAGTTATTATAATGGAAAATAAAGAAAAAGTTGTTTATATAAAGCGATTAAACACTAAGCTAGAAAATTTTAAGACTGAAAAAGATAATGTTGATCTAACCTTGAAAAAGTTTGATGAGTCTAAGCTTAAGCTAGCAATTGTTATTGTTAATGGAAAGACTTCTATTAGGGACAAGTCTGGTGTAGGAAATTAAAATGTAGATGTTAAATTCCTCCTCCCCTGTCCCATATCTATGGAATGGGTGACAAGAAAGACATGTCATAGACATGCATTACTAGCTTTGCCAAAAAGGAGGAAGAAGCATTTGACTATAGTCAGTATATTCCTAGGGAAACTATTGAGGAATGTGATTTGTCCAAAATAAGAGAAATTAGGGATTTTAAAGCAGAACAAGAAAACAAGTCTGAGGCTAGTGTTGAAACAAAGTATGAATATAGTAGTCAAAGTAGTCCCAATTTAGTACCAAATCAAGGAAAAATGCTAAAACACCTAGTGCTAGATATGCTGAGATGTATAGGTCCAATCATACTAGAGGAAATCAAAGAAATTTGAACAATAAAAAATCTAGACACTTAGGAAAGGACTTTGTTATGAACAATAAAGCTTGTTTTTCTTATAGCATTTTTGACCACATGGCCTATAATTGTTAACAAGCCATTGATATGGTGACTCCAAATCCTCTTAAGAGGATGAATCCAAGAGCTGTATTGCTTAAGACTTGGAAAAAATATTTTTCCCCTGCAAGTCCCATTTCCATTGTTTCAAAGACTAGACCATTCGAACACCCAATACCAACAATGAATGGTGCATAACGAAGACCAAGTTATGCAAATTCATCTATTAATAGGCCCTACCAAAGACATGTAGCAAGGAAAAACAAACAGTGGGTTCCCACTGTTAAGCCAAGGGTTCCACGTGTTGGCCCAAATTTTGCCCCTGTTATTATGGGAAAATTGGGAAATGTTGTCAAAGCCTCAACTCGTTAGGTTTGTGAACCTAGACAAGGTTCCACACCCAATAGTTTATCACTGACCCTTAACTAATATTCATACATTGATACACGTGGTAGATCCAAGTCATTAATGGCTTGGGTCCCCAAAGAAAACTAATTTGTGTTTTCGTTTGCATGGCATCTCAAAGAAGAAGAACAATATAGCTTACTAGGATAGTGGATTCTCAAGGAATATGACATGACATAAAACATATTTGTCAAATTTTGTTCCTCCATATGAAGTAGATGGTGTATCCTTTGAAGATGGATATGGGACAATAACGGGTAAAGGGTCTATAGTGACAAATAGAATGGCATTTGACAATGTTTACTTGGTAAAAGAACTCAAATATAACTTGTTTAGTGTATCACAAATTTGTGATAATAAAAATTATGTTCTTTTCATTGAGACTGAGTATCTTGTGTTAGGAAAGAAGTTCATTTTTCCACTAGATACACCAATTTTAATAAGAACTCATAGGTAGAAAAATATGTATACCATTGACTTGAAGGGTATTGCTCTCCAAAACAATGAAACGTTTTCCCATTGGTAACAAATGGCACATGAGTCTGGGTCATCTAATTTTCAAGAATATGAACAAGCTGGTTAAAGAGAACCTTTTGAAAGGACTGCCTTTCAAAACCTTTAACAATGACCATTCCTGTGTTGCCTGTTTAAATGGGAAGTAGCATACAACATCTTGTAACTCAAAGACCGCTCAATCAACCACAAAGCCCCTCCAATTGTTACATATGGATCTATATGGACCTACTTATGTGGTGAACATGAACCACACATGGTATTGCTTGGTGATCACTAATGATTATTCCAGGTTTACTTAGACATTCTTTTTTAATGCTAAAAAGGAGACAACATGTATTCTTAAAGAGTTTATCACTCATATAGAGCATTAAAAAGGGCCTAAGTTCATTAGGTGAGGTGTGACTATGGTGGAGAATTCAAGAATAAGAAGTTGGATGATTTTTGTGTTGATAAGGGAATTAGAATACAATTTAGTATTACAAGGAACCCACAACAAAATTGTGTTGCTGAAAGGAGGAACAAAACCCTCATTGAAGCTGCAAGAACTATGCTTTCAGATACGAAGTTGCCTATAATATTTTGGGCTGAAGCAGTGAGCACTGCTTGCTATGTGTAGAATATGGCATTGGTGGTAAAAGCACACAATAAGATACTATATCAACTGTTCAATGGTACACCTCCATTGATTGACCTTTTAAGACCTTTTGGGTGTCATGTAGTGATACTCAATACCATTGATAATCTGGGAAAGTTCAATGAGAAGGGATATGAAGGATACTTCATTGGGTATTCTTTGAACAGCAAGAGCTTCAGAGTCTTCAATAAAAGGACATAACTGGTGATTGAGAATCTACATGTGGACTTATTGAAAGAAAAGCAAAGTGATCCTCAGACTGGTCCTATATGGTTATTTGATATTGAAACTCTATCTAATACTATGAATTATATGCCTATTTCTGTGGTAAATTGTACTAACATTTCAGGTACAAATGAGAAGGTGATTGAAGATGTGATTGACAAGGAAACAACTAAAGAGGTCATGGATGATAGTTTTATTCATCCTCAAAAGCCACAAGAGGAGTCTAGTGAAGTTCCTAAGGAGAGTGATCCACCTACTGGTTCATCTATTGAGAACAGAGGGAACCATGCTGAAGACAGTGGGAAACAGGATAACCAAGATTCCCTTGTTAATGCAAAACTTCCCCCGTTTCTACATTAGAGGTAGTTCACAATGAATCAGATGTAGACAAAGGCACCGCATCTAGCTCTTTTTCCACCTTTTGATACAACTTCAAGTGGACCCAGGATCATCTCAAGTGGAGGTCCTAGTTATTCAAACCTTCAAGCTGCCCATTAAAGGCAATCTCTGGGCAATGTGATAAACTTGGATGAACCTTTTAGATAATTCTTTCCTAATCAGGATTGTCCTATTGAAGTTGATATAGGAAACTTGGAGACAGATGTTATTATGAGCATGACTCATACTCACAAAGTCGACAAAGATCATCCTCAATCATAGATCATTGGCACCATCGATAATCCTAGGTAGACAAGATACCAATACAAGGAGCATGGCTATATTTCTAACATTACTATGAAATATAAACATGATAATATGCAATGTTGTATGTTTACTTGTTTTCTGTCACAGGGAGAATCAAAGAAGATCTTTGATGCTTTGAATGATCCAATCAGGGTGGAAACTATGCAAGAGGAGCTGATGCAGTTTGGAATTCAAGAAGTTTGGATCTTGGTGGATTGTCCAAAAGGTGTGAGACCAATTTGGACAAGATGGGTGATCAGAAATAAGAAGGATGAAAGAGGAATTATAGTTAGGAACAAGGATAGGTTGGTAGCATAAGGTTACACACAGGAATAAGTAATAGACTATGAAGATGTAATTTGCTCCAGTAGCAAGAATTAAAGCCATTAGGATTTTTCTTGCCTACTCTTCTTTCATGGGATTTACTGTGTACCAGATGGATGTTAAGATGGCCTTTCTCTATGGCACTATTGAAGAGGAGGTGTATGTTATGAAACCTCTTGGTTTTGAAGACCTAGAGCACCCAGACAAAGTTTTTAGGGTGAAAAAGGCTATGTATGTACTTTATCAGGCCCCTAGAGCTTGGTATGGTACTTTGTCCAAATATCTATTGGACACTGGATTCATGGAGGCATAATTGATCCGACTCTCTTCATCAAGAATCACAAAGGGGACTTTCTTTGGGCTCAGGTTTATGTAGATGACATCATCTTTGGATCCACAAATTTTAAGCTTAGAATTTTTTTT